>CM077518.1:25988162-27329582 GCA_039654895.1 Mongoloraphidia duomilia
GCAGATTCAAAAACTATTAATGATGTGAAGAACAACTTGAGATCTAAAGCTTTAAGCTAACATACAAACTAATTTTTACAAACGACAAAGAAAGAAAAACCAGGATTCAACCTGGTGTATAAAGCTGTGGCTTGGTCGAACACGGACCTAAGTGCAAAAACATAGATTTGAGAAAATTGGAATTAAAGATATTTTTTTCAAACTCTTGTAAATTAGCAACTTTCTGCCCAAAATGTCTAATATTTGTAGTATCCCTTTTTAGTGCGTATTTTCTGATTTTTTGTAAAAAAAATGTTATTCTTGAAAAATCTAAAAGATTTTGTCACATAGGCCCCAGAAAATGTATATGGTATCACATATGTCTATGCTATAGGGCAGGGGTTCCCAAACTTTTTTGATCATGACCCTAATTTAAAATTGCAAAAGCCTTCGCAGCCCTTGAAAATTTTTTCCCCACAATGTACAAACTAGTCTATAAAAAAGATTTTTCAGTAAAAAAATGCAGCAATTCAAATTTAAGTCGTTTATTCAAGAATTTAAGTATAAAAAAGTACAGCAAAAGTAATAAAGAAATTACCCCAGAGACCCCCCTCCCGCCTCTTCACTCCGTTTTTTTTTTTTGATTTCGTGTTCTTATTTAGTATTTTTTTCCCTATTATTCGAATTTAATGGTATAATCACGAGAGTTATAAATTTTATAATCACAGAAACAGGCCGTGACCCTAAAAAACCCAATTGGGGTCGCGACACCGGCTTTGGGAACCTCTGCTGTAGGGCATTAAAACTAACACATTGGCCCCAAATTATGTACTTTGGCCGTTGTGTTAAATTTAGTTGCACTTTGGCTCTTTTATAACAGGTTCTTTATATAAAAAGTAAGCGATTTTCGCCTACACTTTTTTAGATATTTGAATAATAATAGTAGGTATCTAATAATAATAAAACTAAATATGACATTACTTGAAAGCTGTTTAAGTCACATTTTGGGAACGTCATGGGTCTGGTTAAAATGTAAAATACATCTACAAAAACATTGGTTTTATTCGAATTAAAAAAATACACAAAATTCATAAGACATCGGAATAAAAAATAAGTAATAATTAATCGTCATATTACAGTAGTTCTGTAGGACAAACATCGTCTTCATTTTTTTTAATCAGCTCTCTTCAAATTTTAGTAAAATAATCTACTGTTTGAATGTATGAATCGTAAATAATCTAGTTTTTTTTTTGAAGAGGTAATGGGTAAGCTTGATGCAGTAATTATTGTTCTAAGGAAAATGAAATGTCATACTGTTTTTTCTTTTTTTTTTTAATTTAATTAATAACTAACGCATTTTTGACATCGAGGTCATACATGCGGTTAACAAAAAACAAACAAAAAAACAAAAACTAGAATACAGCTCATTTGCAATTTATACAAATAGTGATTCATTCGGTAGTTGCTGGCCGTTGCACTGTTAGTTCATATTTTTCTTTTTAATAGTGAGTTAAATTCCTCATCACAAAAGTTATGTTCGTAATATATTTTACCAGGATTTTCCCTGGTGTACTTGAAGAAATGAGCCTATTATATTAATTTCTCCATCAGCATTTTTTTCGGTTAGTGAAATGTATTTTTGTAATACATTAACATTATAGAAAACATCTTGAGTCATGTGACATTTTACTAAGTTGCATTTAGGCCTTTCTTGATATGAAATTATTATTATAAGTAGGGTCAAAGAGAAATATGCCCAAAATTGGGGGCTTTATATATCACTTAGGCCGTTTTAAATGTAAAAAGAAGTTTACAAGAAACCCTTAGGCCCAAAGATAACGGACCTACAGGGAATATAGAACTTTGTTTTATTGAAGTAGTCTCAGTTAGGACCTTTTTATAATTTTTATCTCGGTAACCGTTAAAAATAATGAGATAGAATCTTGTTCATTGAAAAGAGCAGGTCGTTATAAATAAGATAGTACCAATAACTTAAAAATGAAAAAAATGCACTTAGGATCTTTTTCGACCAAGCCACTTAAGATTTTAAAACAACCGTCTAAAGAGTTTTTAAAGAGTAATCCACAGCTTGTAGTGAATTTTTTAACGAAAATAAGATTTTAGCATTAACTTGTATTTATCTTTTTAAACTTTTAATTAATGTTTTCATTCACAAAAGTGATTTAAAAAAATCTAAAAGAACTGCTACTTGCTAATTCATTTTACACTGTGAATGAATTTCTCTCTTGTAAATTTTAATGAACCTCTAATTGTGACGCAATTTTTTGGTCCTAATAAAGATTTTTTTTTATTTATATAATATGTCGACCGTTGTTTGAATCCTAGCATCAGTCACATAAATAGATTTGTTACTGTTTTTATATTTTTTACTATTAGTTAACATAATATCACAATAAAGTTGGCGAAACGTTGTACAGAAGTTAATTTAACATCTTATTTTAGTCCAAATACCTGCTACTAATTTTTCATTGAAATTTTTCTTTAAAAGTACTTTATACCTTATTGTATAGATGGTACATTCGTTTTATTCTTTAGAATTTATAAGGATAAACAATTTCTTGTAAAAATAATATTGAAGAAAATGGAATAAAAAATTCAAGAGAATTTGTAAACAAGAATTAGATATTTTGTAGCGTAACACTTTTCAACGAAGTGCACAGAGTTACATGAGAATTCTTGTATGTATATATACAGGCTCAGGCGTACAACGCATAGAAAAGAAAATTACATTTGTTCTTTTATACACGAAGTACTCTTACATACTGTAGCTAAACTGTAGTAGAATTTCTCTTGGGATTATAGAGATATTCAAATGTTAAAAGTTCAACGGAAAAAATGTCACTAAGAGATATAGTAAGTTAAAATGCGAGAAAGAGAGAGGTGAAGGTTCAAAACGATGGGTTCCTCTTACATAAGTTTACCAATAAAATTGTTTAGTGTTGGTTTTAACTTTAAATTACATTTTTGGTTATACAACAATGATATTATAAGTTAAAAAAAAGAAATAAAAAATAAGATTTGCTCAAATGTACACGTTTCAATAAAAAATGTTTATTTTTGGAAATAGATTTTTCTAGTATTGATACAAGGTTGTTAAATATGTTTTCTATACATCTGCAAGCAGAAAGTATGTTTATCTGGATATTCTAACCCACGTTTAGATAAACCGAAGCGAAACGAAGAAAAAAAATCAAAATCCGTAGCTGTGAAGTAAGGGTTAAAAGGACCAATTCGAATGACAGGTGTTTTGGTTTGGCTTGACTTAGAAATTTGATGTGAGTGTTCTTTGTTAACATGGAATAGATACATGTTCGACGAACTTTTGATATTCGCGTTCCAAGGGGCCAACATGGAGATGAAAACTTTCTTGAAAGGCACGCGTATCTCTGAAATCAATTAGGACAAAAACGTGAAACCGGGAAAAAAGACTTTTCTTAAAAATAAAGGGATACGTGTTTTCCAGAAAAACTACTCTAACGGGGAAGGGATAGGTTTTCAAGATAGTATCATAGTTTACAACGAAATAAACTCGGGGAGTCTAAACTTCGTCCGGGCGAAATAGGCTAAAAATAAGTTGTATATAAATTGCGGATATACCAAACTTGTTTCGGTGAATATTAAAGTTCAGCTTAAACTTCTTACTTCAACTTAGCTTAAGATTCGAATGTGTGATTAGCCAAGATAAATTTTATTAGACGGAGAACCCACCGTTAGATTTTCTATGTACCGAACACACGTCTGTATGAGTTAGAATTGTGGCAGACATATAGGGAGTCACAATTATTATTATTATTTTTATTCTGCCGGATCATGGGATACCGACGTCACTTCCAGTCATTTCTTATGTTATTGACTACATAATTAATAAAATGGACGTCAAAATGTCGGTCTCAACGAGTACTTTAATGTCATCATGGGGTACCAGAGTTTATTCTGTCACAACCCCTTGGGAGCCCTATGTTTTTGACGTGCCTACGTCTTACAACTCAGGCACTGGTGTTAGCGTCACGAAAATCGTCACTAGGGGTCCGCGGCAATTACTCCTAGAGAGTTTGCAGTACGTTAAATGTAAATACACGATAGTGTAGGTGGCTCTTTAGACTTTAGGCCGCACGGAAAAATTTGTCGTTTGGACGTCATTAGGCGGGGATAGGGCAGCATTTCAAGCTGATTTCGAGCATAATGTTTGTTAAGTCATAACTTCTCGAGGAGTTAACCGATTTGACAAATTTCGACGCCGTTAGGTTCAGAGTGTTAACGGATTGGTTCCATATAATTTTTATTTAAATAGGTTCAGTAGTTTCTTTTTTTTCTAGTACAAGAGCTCATGATATGTATTCAGTACTTTTGTAAAAATTATCCGATACTTTTGAAAATTGATATTTGATAGTTTTATAGGACATAAAAGAATAAAATGGCATCAGATATCAAAATGGCGGCGATATGTACTGCTTTTGTGAAAATTATCCGATTCTTTTAAAAATTGATAATTGAGAGTTTTGTAGGACACAAAAAATAAAATTACGTCAGATTTCAAAATGGCGGCCAAATAATAACTGAAGCACATCGCGAGGAGAAAATGCTTCGATGAAGTTGATATTTAGAATACGAGCTTATCAATAGCCTCTGAGGGTAAAATGAGGTCGGGCAGGCAAAATTTGATACTAATCGAACTTTTTTTCAAAAGATGTCCAATTACTTTGGAAATTGTTTTTTTTTAATTTCTATACTGTTTTCTTATCTCATTCACTAAATAAATAAAATTGAGGTCAACATGTCAGCCTCAGCGAGTACTTTAATATCATAACGGGGTGCCAAAGTGCATCCTGCCGTAACCCCTTGACAGCTCTACTTTTTCAATTCCTGGCAGATTAAAAATAATAATAATTGTGACTTCCTATTGTCAGGCCCAATGGTAACTCACACCGACAAATTTGTCTCTACATTCGGTACACAGACAATCCGATGGTCGGTTCGGATTTATAAGAGTGACTTAAAATTTAAGCACCTATCTATAGATGCATTATGAGTTTACTTGAACCACACTTAGATTGTAAACACCATAACAGTATATAGCTTTATCTATATAGATACAGAGAGGTATTGGCAGATTCGCCGCCTTATTTTTCGATAATACAATATTCAAGAGCTTTTAAAGTGTTTCACGAGAGAAAATATGTGTATCTGTAGCCGCAAGCTTCCGAAAAACATCGAAGCTGAATAAACCGCGCTATAACTGTATCTTGCTTATCAGCTTCACAACGTTTATTCGCTCCAGAGATACCGGAACTTAATGCAAAATAAAACAGCTTACGTTCAGATTACAGAATGTACAGCTTTGTTACAAACGGGATTGTTGTTCCAGAATATTTAATTAGGATATTTTCGACAAGCTTTCTTTAAACAAATAAAAGAAAAACTCAATTTTATATTTAATAGGTATGTTTTACTCGTTTATGAATTTCAAATAAGAATCAATATTTACAACGACCCAACTACATAAAATTTTAAATTAATAAAATTATTATGTGCATTATGGCTCCGGGTTAGTTTTACAAAAACAAACTTTTTTTTAATTTAGCGAAAAAATATCAAAGGAACCAAAATTTTTATATTTTTTTATTTTAATTTACAGCTAATAGCCAATACCTAATCATAATTTAAGTATTAATTAATAACAGCACTAATAAAATAATTGGGTATTTGAATTAAAAAAAAAACATTTTTTATTTTTTTTTTTAAATTATTTAACATAATATTAAACAGTAATCAAAAAAATGAAAAATTTGTTCACACACGAATGCAAAATGATCACCAACAACAACATTTTCACTTAAATATACCTCAATACTTTGTATTTTCTCCTCTGGCCCCAACTTACTGCCTGTTCAGTGTACACGTCGGTTCATACCATCAATGAGCTCGCGAATAGCATCTTGCGAAATATTCCTCCATTCTTTCTGAATTGCCACACGGAACTCGTTTAATGTAGCTCTATTTATGGCTGACGGCTTTATCTTGATGCAATATAATGCCCAACCACATTCAGTAATGTGTGTGACTGATTATTTGAAAAAAGTTGGCTTTGAAAAAATGAACTGGCCAGCATGTTCTTCGGATTTGAATCCCATATAACATGTGTGAGACATGGTTGAAAGACACGTTCGACGCCGAGAAGTGGCACCAGCTACATTAAACAAGCTTCGTGTGGCACTTCAGAAAGAATGGAGGAATATTTCGCAAAATGCTATTCGCATGTTCATTGATGGAATGAACCGACGCACGTGTACACTGTACAGGTAGTAGTTGGGGCCAGAGGAGAAAATACAAAGTATTGAGGTATATTTAAGTGAAAATGTTGTTGGTGGTAATCATTTTGCTTTTGCAAATGTACATATTGACATGAACGAAATAACAAAATGTAGAGAATAGATAACAGTTCTTGAAAACTAGCATTTTTAAAAAAATTTGCTATTCAATTATTCCACAGGGTGTTTTGAAATTAGGCAAATAAACAGCATTTTGATTAATCTTGTATAATTATGTCAAATAACCAATAATTTCACTTAAAATTTGTACGGAAATCTTAAAACTAATTATTGTATCTATATTTCTCTAAAAAAATCACTTAAATCGGACTAAAAATAAAAAAGTTATCAAGCCTAAAACTACTCAAAATTTTAATATGTCCGTGTTTAGTTATAAAGTAAAAAAAAAGTAAAAATAGTTTTGCTATAAAACTTGTATTTGATCTTTCCATTTACTTAGGTATGTAAAAAAAATTCATTTAAAATTGTTTGCATATTGAGTCGGTATGACGTGTAATATTTTATTTTTGTTTTAAAATAATTATTTTGAAAATTATACATTAATGTTGTTTAAACTACGATACCGACAGTTTGAAAATATAATAATTATTTTCGGTAAAAATAACAATTTCGGCTCAATATAACTCAGATATGAAGAGACGGTGTGAGACATAAATTAGGTTTCCGTAGCAATACCTTCATAAATATTTTCAGTTTTTTTCAGATTTTTTGTAACAAACCGTTGGATAATTAAATATTTTTTGCCTATTCATATTGTTTATCTATGAAAACTGTCAGCATACAAATTATAATATGTATAAATTAATCATGGAAGAAATTACTTTCAATTTGTCAGTAGAAACTATTATTATTGTTATTATTATTACGGTTCTAAATCAGCAGTATAAGAGAAACCACCGCACGTAGATGGCTTTTGTAGTAAAACCACAATAAAAAAAGAAACAAGTACCAAAAATATTAGAGGATTCTCAACTAACCGCAACGCGTCACCGTTTTCCACAGAAAATATGAAGTAAACCTCACTTGGTTTTTGTGCGAGCTAAAAACTGTATCTGTCACATTTTAATTAATCTACCTACCTACGTATGCGCGCTCCCAAATGAAGTTAAACCGCACAGAGGTAAAATATGAAATATTGATATACGCTGAAATTGTCGCTCCTCCAATTTAATATTTCTCCGTGGACGTTACGGCCGGCTGAGTTTCATGTAGCTAAAAGTAAAAAAGAAATTTAAAAACAAAAATGGTGTATTGAAAATTATTTCTTTTTTATTTATGGTGGACAAAAAAGAAAGTTTTTAAATAATTGCAGAGAACCCGACTAACACCAAAGTACAAAACAAGCTTCTAAAATGAAATGTAGTCGGATAACAATGAATAAATTGTGGATTATAGACGCTCGACAACAAAGGTCATTAGCGTCTGTTAGTCGGATAACAGCTGTTTAGTGTCATCTCACTATTAGACACTAAAATTTCAATTTTTGTTACCCAACTACTTTTTATATTGAAAGTTTGTTTTGTACTTTTTTGCCATACCCACTACAAAATAGCTACTTTCCATACATGTATACCGACCTGTATTGGGTACTGGGCGTGCCGAAATTGTTTTCATTACATAACTAGTCCGATTAGTAAACGGTTGCCATAGTAACTTATATTTATTTGCTCTATCCGCCTGCTATTTCATACTCAAGGCCTGCTGTAAAAGTAAAGATGGCGACGCAAATGTTAACTGTCAACATTTTTTGAAATTACTGTAAATGAAGTGAAAAGTAGGTATTTAGTAGTGGGTATGGCAAAAATACCATATATTTTTTTCGTGCTTAATGGTATTAATTATGACTCGTGTGACTGTAAAAACTCACTATCGCTCGTTTTTACATACTGTCAGTAATAAACCCTATTACGACATTAGAAATACAATTAATTATTATTATGGTAGGAGTATTCCAGTTTTTTTGTTTATTTATAAATATTTTTTGCTATACCCACTACAATATAGCTACTTTAGATGCATGTACACCGGCTTATATTGGCTCATTTAACAGGCAGGCGTGCAAAAGTGTTTGCATTATATGGCAAGTGCGGTAAGTAAACGGTTGCCATAGCAACTTTTGTTTATTCACTCTATCCGCCAGCGATTACATACTCACGTCCTTCATGACCTACTGTAAAACTATAAAAATGGCGACGCAAATGTACTGTCAAAATTTTTTGATGATACTAAAAATGAAGTGAAAAATACCTAGATATTTTGTAGTGGGTATGGCCAAAATACGATATGTGTCTCGTGCGTAATGGTATTATGATTCGTGTGATATCGCTCGTTTTTACATACTGTCATCACTCATCAGTAATATCCTCATTACACATCTAGATATACAATCTTCAGTTTATGCATAACAAGGTTTCAAATATCTCGACTGAAGTGTGAATATTTTTTAGTATTTTTATCATAACATAACATGGATTGTAAACTGGCATAAACAGAATTATTATATTTTGTAAGTACCTACACATTATTATTATAATTATTGTGTACCTTAGTAACAAATAGGTGAAATAATTGTCAGCATAAATGATTTTTGGTACACTTTAGATCACATCACATTAATGTTGGGTTTCTGACAGTAGCGGCGCTAGGACTTTCTGTTAGGGTGGGCCAGAATTGGGCATGGTGATTTGAAGCTGGGCCAAAACATATTGTATTTCCAAAATTCCAATGCTCGATAAAATTTTAACTCAGATTATACTTGCTATAGAATTTACAAGAAAAATTGTTGAAATTTAGAGGGTTAAAAACATATTTAAAAGATAACCTAGAGATTAGGCCAAGACAGTATAAGGTGAACCATGGATCACCTGACCCACCCTCTGGCTCCGCCAAAGGTTTCTGATACGAATCTTTGCCTTAAAACTAGATTTAAGAATGTCATCTGTTTTCAACTATATGAAGATATCTTTTTATAATTGAAAGCAAAAGATATTCTTAAATCGAGATTTGAGACAAAAAGTCGTACCAGAAACCCAGCACTAGCATTTGTGTAAATAAGGCCACCTCAGATTTTTCCTGTGAAAGGTTTCAACGCATCGCAAATCTAAAATGTTTAAGATTCAAAGTCTAATGCAATTTCTGAATAGTTTGAAGTATTTGCATTGTTCAAATTATAATTTATTACATAAACGAATTAAATACTAGAGGTATTTTACTTCTTATTATATTATCTAAAATGATTCACTCTTTAATTTTTAGTATGAATGTAAAAATATGTAACCAGCGAAAACTGACATTTCAATGTATGAAGTAGCAGCCCTAAAGCAAAATTAAAAAAATAATTAGTCGTACATGAAAAATTCAACTAACATGTCAGTTTACTTAGGTACCACTATAAAAGTACGGAATTCTGTAATATGTTGAGGGTCGGATGTTCATAGGAAGTAAGGAGGGGAGGGGCGGAGGTTTGTGGAGAAACAGGACAACTGGGGTAGTTTAAACGGCGGTACTATACAGTTTACTGGAGGTGTGAGGTGCTTCGCACGGTGAGGTGTGAGGTTCCCTGCTCTGGGACGAATAATTTACGCGTTCTGTCCAATTTGCATAATTTCAACTTAAGAGACTCGCTTTGCAAAGAAAACAAGTCGTTGCTTGCGACGAGGAGACTAGTACGTTACGCTTCTCCATAGACAGTATATATATTATATATAATAATATGTATATTTCGTAACAAACATATCTTAATAGCCCGATTAAACTAATGTCATTTTTAACTTTTTGGACAAAATATATTTTAATTTTATTTAAACATATTTTAATCCTTGTCGCAAAAAGGCTGCGAAACATTGATTCGACGGGATCTCTGCCTGTATTTTCGTTTTGTGAGATGCCTAAAAGTTTTCCGGAATTTCTGTTTTTTTGTTAGTACCAATATCACTTAAGAATGTCTTGACCGATTTGAATGAAACTTGGTACACTATCTATTAGTGCCAAAATTAAAAGCAGATTGACATTAACGTGAGCGAAGTCACAGGTAACGAATAGTTTTAATAAACTTTTTTTTTAAACTTAGCATTTTTAATTTTTTGTTATTTAAACGTTTTTATATATCTTTTACACATTTAGATTTTGGAAATAATATAGTAAGTACACAATATCATTTACTATTCTTATATCTTTTTGCTATTTATGAACAATATTAATGGAAAAGAGGAGTTTCTGAGCACATATTTCAAATATAGATTAGTGATCGATGGCTAATGGCTATGCATAATTAACGTAATAAATATCTGGGTGCCGAGCTTTGCTCGGATGAGTTCAATAAAAATAGTACTTGTATGCTGTGAGATATTATTTTCTCAGAATAATATTCCGAAACGAATTTATTTCTGAAACATAATTTAAAATAATTGTTTCTGTTAAATATTTTAAATACCTATGTGTATTTTTAAGCGTAAAAACTAAGTATCAACTTGAATCAAGCATTTTTTCCTGTAAATATTACTTAGGTCGCCATTTTCAAATCTACCGCCGTTATTGTTTTGTTGACTGAAGAACTCGCAAAAACCGATTTTCATAGATTGAATATCTTGTAAAAATGTTCGAATCAGATGAAATTTTGCTTGCCCGTTGCCGTTTCAATAATCCATTTTTAAACATTGATACCAAATATCAACTTTATCGAAGTACTTTTTCTCTGTGATGTCATCTTAGCAACTTCCAGTAAATTTCAAATATTTTTTTTGCATAGGAGGTACCTACTAAAAAACTCACAAAAATCGATTTTCGAAGAAATAGAATTCATATTATATCTTTTAATAACAAACGTCAGATTATAAACCTGCGTAAAACTTTTTTGCATGCATCTTCACCATAGTTTTTAAAAATCGATGTGTTTTGATATACTGCATGCCTGCGGCGCTAAAAGTGCGGCCCTTCGGGCCGCCGGTTTGTCATTATTTACATATTGTGCAAGACACTTCTTATATTAGTGTTCATTTACAATTTTAATACTTGTGATATATTATATAAAATCTATATATAAATAGACTTCGAATCAATCTGACTTTAATTGAGCGAGTTATAATAAATAAAAAAACGCCTTTTTTTTAATTGCTCCCCTCTGGAACCAAAATTCCTACCTAGATCAATTTCTCGACATCCTCATTCTGTAAATTTCATCAAAATCGTTAGTCGTTTTTGAGAAAAAAGGTCTAGGTAAGATTATACGTCATACTACATTTAACGTACCTACCTACTTACCTATACTACATATTTTATATAAGTAATATAAAAATAACATACCTATTTATTTAAATATTAGCTAAAACTACTTACATAATTATGTTTAGATTTTAGTGTTGTTATTTTTTTACTTTTCAAATAATTACTGATTATTTTAATAAGTTAAAGATTGACTGTCAGATAAATTTGACATAAATAATGAAAATAGTTTGTTTTTTCCAAAGCCTACTCACAATACGACACTGTTTTATGAGGTTAAAAAAACTGTTTTTTAAAATGATAAAATCGATAAGAAAACGAATTTTTCCAGGGATGAGACCTAGCTAGATCGATTTTTTGCCCCCCGAAACCCATTTTCGGTAAATTTGATCAAAATCGTTAGAGCCGTTTTCGAGAAAATATTTATATAGGTACATAGAAACATATATACAAGATTTACTCGTTTAATAATATAGGGATTGAATTAACAAAAACGTAAGTTGTCTTAAATAAATTAATGGAAAAGAGGAGTTTCTGAGCACATATTTCAAATATAGATTAGTGATCGATGGCTAATGGCTATGCATAATTAACGTAATAAATATCTGGGTGCCGAGCTTTGCTCGGATGAGTTCAATAAAAATAGTACTTGTATGCTGTGAGATATTATTTTCTCAGAATATTATTCCGAAACGAATTTATTTCTGAAACATAATTTAAAATAATTGTTTCTGTTAAATATTTTAAATACCTATGTGTATTTTTAAGCGTAAAAACTAAGCATCAACTTGAATCAAGCATTTTTTCCTGTAAATATTACTTAGGTCGCCATTTTCAAATCTACCGCCGTTATTGTTTTGTTGACTGAAGAACTCGCAAAAACCGATTTTCATAGATTGAATATCTTGTAAAAATGTTCGAATCAGATGAAATTTTGCTTGGCCGTTGCCGTTTCAATAATCCATTTTTAAACATTGATTCCAAATATCAACTTTATTGAAGTACATTTTCTCTGTGATGTCATCTTAGCAACTTCCAGTAAATTTCAAATATTTTTTTGCATAGGAGGTACCTACTGAAAAACTCACAAAAATCGATTTTCGAAGAAATAAAATTCATATTATATCTTTTAATAACAAACGTCAGACTATAAACCTGCGCAAAACTTTTTTGCATGCATCTTCACCATAGTTTTTAAAAATCGATGTGTTTTGATATACTGCATGCCTGCGGCGCTAGAAGTGCGGCCCTTCGGGCCGCCGTGCAAATTTTTAGGCAAAACTTTTTTGTATGTATCTTAACAATAGTTTTCAAAAATCGATGTGTTTTTACACAGACTCGCGGGGCCAAAAGTGCGGCCCTTCGGGCCGCCGGTTTGTCATTATTTACATATTGTACAAGACACTTCTTATATTAGTGTTCATTTACAGTTTTAACTCTTGTGATATATTATATAAAATCTATGTAGAAATAGGCTTCGAATCGATTTGACAATTGACCGAGTTATAAGTAAAAAACCCCTTTTTTTAATTGCTCCTCTCTGGGACCAAAATTCCTACCTAGATCGATTTCTCGCCCCAAAAAATCCTCATTCTGTAAATTTCATCAAAATCGTTAGTCGTTTTTGAGAAAAAAAAGTCTAGGTAAGATTATACGTCATACTATATTTAACGTGCATATACATATTTTATATAACTAATATAAAAATAACATACCTATTTATTTAAATATTAGCTAAAACTACTTACATAATTATGTTTAGATTTTATTGTTGTTATTTTTTTACTTTTCAGATAATTACTGATTATTTTAATAAGTTAAAGATTGACTGTCAAAGTAATTTTGACATAAATAATGAAAATAGTTTGTTTTTTCCAAAGCCTACTCACAATACGACACTGTTATATGACGTTAAAAAAACTGTTTTTTAAAATGATAAAATCGATAAGAAAACGAATTTTTCCAGGGATGAGACCTAGCTAGATCGATTTTTTGCCCCCCGAAACCCCTTTTCGGTAAATTTGATCAAAATCGTTAGAGCCGTTTTCGAGAAAATATTTATATAGGTACATAGAAACATATATACAAGATTTACTCGTTTAATAATATAGGGGGATATCAAATCCGTCAAATTTAGTTTCGTCTGTGGCAAATACAAACTTAGTTTTTTGATGATTTCACCGTTTGACGAGTAATCTAAAATCTACACAAAACTAAATTCGTAAATCTTATTGGTTTGAAACGTTGTTTTTTCCGCTTTGTACTGATAAAGTGTAACTCGACCTTTAGTGAGTTCACCCACATTATATGTATACCCACCAGAATGAAATGTAAAGACACTTAATTGCCACGGCTCAGACAGTGCTTGAATTTTTAGAGACCCCAACTGACTCCCGTCTCTTATTTTTAGAACACTTTAATAAAGAAAGTACTACAAAACTAAGTTGTATAGTATATTTAATATTGTCAAATTATATTATCGTATAACAAGTTTTAATCAGTTACCTACTGATTATAATGCGAAAGAAAGAAATTAGCGCATAATAATTAATTCAAAACTCGATTAGGAAAAAAGTCAAAAAATATTTCTGGAAAAATAATATAAATTACTACGGAATTGGTAAATCTCTGTACAGTTTACGTAGATCACTGGCATACGCTAATATAAAAAGGTTGTCAATATCAAAGAAAAGTGATCAGGTTCTCTAATGAACCCTGTTAAATTGTAGATTTATACGAAAATCACAAACTTCAACATTACTGACATTATGTATATTTATTATAGCTATATTAGCTATTGCAATATCATTCTTGCACGGGGTCCAGTAGATGACCTAATTTTGCTTAGCTCACATTAATGGGGTTAAAATTTACGTTACAAATGTATAAAACAATTTTTTTTTGATATGTTTTTGTAAGTTTGTAGTGCAACAAAAAATTCTCAAAAGCGTATTTTTCAATTAAATTTTAAGCACAGAAATACTGCCGCTACGGAATTAACGAATACTATTTCAGCCATTAACCTATCCCTACATCCTACCTTCTCATCACAATGAAAGCAATATTATTAGGAGCGCTTTTCTATCTTGCCCTTTTGCATAGCTAATACCTCAGAGCATAGATAGCTATAGAAGTGGCATATCACAGCTTGTAGATGTGTACAACTGAAGCCAGGTCGAGACGTGTGTTCCAACCACTCTGAAAACGGTAAAATTACCGTCACGCTCATGCGCAGTGATCGTTTGTGGACGATTCTTAAAGCGTTCCAACCGAATTTGTGATAGTTTGTGAACGATTTCCGAACGATCATTTCGGTACATAGTCTAGACAACCAAAATGAAACTGAGATGCGCATTAAGCACTTTGTTACGTTTGTCTCTGTTCAATACCAACTTGAGACAGTTGTTTATTCATTTGTAATTTGTTTTATTTTTGTTTTGTCTCGTCTCTGTTCAAATATCTCTTTATTCTTCATTTCAGATTTGTTTTGTTTTTGTTTGTTTTTGCAAAATTATTAATTTAAATATTTATATTTGAATTCTTAGTTAATAAAATTTAATTATATTTATATTCGTGTAATTCTAAAAATTTAAATTAAGTAAATGTTAGATGAACAATACAATTTTTAACAAACGGTCAAAAACATCACGACTACAAATTAATGATTTGCATATTTTTTATTTCCAAAAAAAATGTAGCTAGCATATTTTACCAAAAAATGTTTTTAACAGTTAAAACATTTAGTACGTTTATTTATTTATATTATTCTTACGGCTAGTCATCAAATAAGTTATTCATTTTCAAAATGTTTTTAACATCAAAAAAAGCCTGAAATTAGGAATTTACATTTGACAAATGACAATTAATATATATTTTGATCATATGCATGGTACATGGAGGCCATGATTTGATGCACAAAACGGTCACAAAAGCGTTCCAACTAATGTCTACGTTTGTACCGTCACAGAACCGTGCAAGGTTGACGCATGCGCACAAAACCGATAAAAATAGTTTCGTTACCGTTTCAAAACGATCCATTTTTAGCAGGTTGGAACATAGCTATTAATTGAAACAATCGAAAATATAATAAAATATTTTTACTTACTAATGATAACACCTTGATTTTTCATAAGCGCTTTGGAACCTTGATTGTAACATCCAGGTACACTACACACAAAGAGTAATTAACACTACGGAGTACAAACGAATGATCATAATGTGCCTGACCGGTCGTACTATAGTGTATAGTTGTGGCTTCATAAGCGACGTGAGACGCTGTTTCTATAGATATCTCTCTTCTGAGGCTAGTACTGAAGGCTCGACGACTCCAGTTTGTAGTATGTAACATGCCTCGAGTGACAATTCAAATTGTCATACCAGTTAAGTTTGTGTGCATTTGCGTTACGTTGAGTGTGACGTGAAAGTATCGAAATACATAGTAGTTAAAATGGGGAACGATCATAAAAAAATGAAAACTTTCACATTCTACTTCAAATAGTCTAAAATAATAATTTGCATTTGTTTAATAATTTCCAATTTTGATTTTAATATTAATTTTAAAAAATTTCAAAAAAAATATGTTTGTAATAGCACAGATGACATATGATAGCAATAGTTTGGATTAATATACAAATTTTGGAAAAAAAGGGTAGAAATACATCGCGTTTTTTATCACTTTGATAGCAAAATTGTTCCTGTCTAAATTGGGCTTTACGGAATACACAGAACAAGAACACCTAGTATTTCCGTGACTCTGAATAAAGTATGCAACAATCGACGAAGTGAAAAAGCAGACGTAGTCGAAGCTGCCAAGACGGTTCTCGCTGATAAAAGCCATAATCTCTTTTGTCTAGACTGCACACTCTTTGTTTTTATGTAGATGTAAGCTAGGTGCAAATGTTAACTAGGTAGAATAATATGTTTAACATTCATCTTAACATCCCTGTTATAATTAACTTAAATCTTTATTGCAATATCAACATTGCAAGCAACGTTCATTCATACGACTATTTCATACATATAGTACCTTTTCGTTACGATTTGTACTTTATACTAACTTTAACACTATAAAATAATGCAATTAATTTCTGAAAAAAAACAACAAACATTAAGCACAGTAAGAGAACACGACAACAGTTATTATTAATAGTTTATTTGCCATTTTTTTTAATTAAAGAACGTTTTTGTAATTGAAATACTTCTTAAGATTGAGTTCATTAAAAAAAACTCGGGTCGCAGTGCCAAAACTCTGCCGACAATATAGTGTATTTGCTAATACTGGCTTTGTGGCTTTATTATGTGAACTTAAGTTTGTTTTTGGACAAATAAAAAATTTAACCCTTAATACATCCCTTAAAATAATATTTTTTTTCTTAGTAATTTTCGAGGGGTAAATATCTGCCCAAAATTGTGTACACCATAAATCCTTTTTGGCAAATAAATCCTTATAAATCCTTATAAATCCATATAAATCACCAATAAATCCCTTTAAGTTCAATAAATCCTCATAAATCCTCGTAAATCCTCATAAATCCTCGTAAATCCTCATAAATCCTCAATAAATTCTCAATAAATCCTCAATAAATCCTCAATAAATCCTCATAAATCTCTATAAATCCCCATAAGTCATCGAATGTATAAACAATAACAAAACTGTGTTTACCTTATTAATCCAGTTAAATGGTACTTTTAAACTGCGTTAATTAGAAGTTTGATGAAATTTTTCGCAAGGGGTGGCCGCCATCTTGAATTTAAGGGATGAAATCATGTAAGTATCTTGGTAAATACTGCTTGTACGTTAAAAATTACTATTACAAAAATTGTTAAGGAGGATCTATCCAACAACTTCTGTTTAAATTTTTTTTTAAATTTCTTATTATTCAAAAGTTATAAATTCTCAAAAATGACACTGTTGGGGGTGGAAACGGTTTTCTCGATTGTACAACAAAACGGTCAATCGGGGCGAAAAATGGTTATAACAAAAGTTGTAGCTTTTGAGTTTCTCTACAATATACATATGTTCAACATTTTTTTTGCTTGCTTGATGCGAATATAAAGGGCGCTAAAAGTCGACCGGCGCCAATATTTTTGAAAATTTTTGAATTTTGCACATAAAAAAGTAATTCAAGTCATCGCATTTTCACCAAATACATGATTAGGGGGTTTTAGGGGTCGTTGATTAAGAATCCGTTATCAAATTTTCAAAAAACAAAATGGCGGATGATGAATTTAGTGAAAATGCGATGAATTTAAATGGGAGACGTCCGCCATATTGGATTCGCCATTTTGTTTTTGGAAAATTTGATAATGGGTTCCTAATCAGCGACTCCGAAAACCCCCTAATGATTATTTGGTGACTTGAATTAATTTGTTATGTGCAAAATTCAAAAATTTTCAAAAATATTGGCGCCGGTCGACTTTTGGCGCCTTCTATATTCGCACCAAGCAAGCAAAAAAAATGTTGAACACATGTATATTATAGAAACATTCAAAAGCTACAACTTTTGTCATAACCATTTATCGCCCCGATTGACCGTTTTGTTATAAAATCGAAAAAACCGTTTCCACCCCCAACAGTGTCATTTTTGAGAATTTATAACTTTTGAATAAGAAATTTCAAACAATTTTCCAAACAGAAGTTGTTGGATACATCCTCCTTAATAATTTTGGTAATAGTAATTTTTCACGTACAAGCAGTATTTACCAAGATAAATGATTTCATCCCTTAAATTCAAGATGGCGGGCACCCCTTGCGGAATCAGAGGGGAGAAACTTGGCTGGAGTGTTCTAGTGGCACCCCCTATCTACAATTAAAATTTCATCAAACTTCTAATTAACGCAATTTTAGACCTATTTTTTCGACCATTTGATTGGACTATATATGTATATTATAACAATAAAGCTGAAGAGTTGGTTTGCTTGTGTGTTGGTTTGAACGCGCTAATCCCAGGAACTACCAGTCCAATTAAAAAAAAAAAATTTTTCTTAGATAGCCCGTTCATTGAGGAAGGTTATAGGCTTGTTCAAGTTTTTAAAATTCAACCCCAAAGGGGGTAAAACTTGAGTGTAGGATTTTTTTATTATCTATACTAATATTATAAAATGTAGGTATGTAAGTTTCTGATATAATTAGCATCGAGTTAGTAGATAGAAACGTACCTTCATAAAAAATATGACGTCATAGATTCGTGGAGCAAAAACGGTTATTAGCGAGCGGGGCTCACATAAATATTTCAAAAATTATTTTTGAGCTAATTTGAAATCATAATTAAGTGATTTAGATGTCATTTTGTACAGAATTTACTGCTCTAATAATATAACAAAAAAAAACTTTTAGTCAAATACCCTATTGTATGTGGTACAATAATGCCAACACGAGATAAATATAATAATAAACTTACCTTGGAACTCACACAAACTTGCATGACACCACCAAAAACAAATTTTATTCACAATGCCGCCGGTTTATGCGGTCGGGCAAATTAAAAAATGTTACGCGCACGCGCATAACATAAACAGCTGATTTAATTCTTCTGTAAATCCTCGATAAATCCTCGATAAATCCTCAATAAATCCTCATAAATCCCCATAAATCCCCATAAATCCTCATAAATCCTCATAAATCCTCATAAATCCTCATAAATCCTCATAAATCCTCATAAATCCTTATAAATCCTCATAAATCCTCATAAATCCTTATAAATCCTCATAAATCCTCGTAATTCCTTCACGCTGTACACCATAAATCCTCAGATATTTACCCCTCGGTATTTTTATCAATGCAACCTCGGTATCAAATTAAATACACCCTTTAGTAGGTAAAGCATTATCCGCAAACTAGTGTTTTCATAAAATTTGTAAGTCCAGTCCTGTCGGGCCGATTTTATTAAAATTTTGGCAGTACATTTTAATCGTTACTAATAGGTCGAGAGGCAGACGTTAATTTATATAGCTCATTTGTGACAGGATGAAATTTTTAGGGAAGGTAGTATTTAGTATGACAAAGAATAAGCGCTAGGGTTGCCTCGTCAAATCCTGGTGCGACGGCCGGGAGGAGCTCACTTCCGGTGCAAAATACACATATTTCATTAGCTCATAATTATCTTTCATCATTATATGACAGCATACAATTGACGCCATATTGTAGATCTCGAAGAGCTGTATTGAAATACATAGGGTTGCCTAAGGAAATTTTGGGTAACACAATGAAAACTTATAAATTATATTTGTTTTTTTGACATTTTTAAAGCTGTCAAATAACATTATGTATATATGTATACTTATATATTATAACCGTTCTGAGATGAGTTATCGGCCTTGTGTTTAGCAAACATTCATACGTATGTCTAGTTATGTATAACTTTATGTTTTCAGCGCATTTGGTTTCTAATTCATATCCGCATAATTACGCAGGAATTGCCTGAATCTGGTATTGACAATTTTCCCAAGAATTTATATATTTTAGGGTAGCAATTTCTTATTTTTATTTTTCAACGTAATTCAACGTGCACCTCTTATATAAATTAGTATAAATTACTTACTTGAAGGTCGTAGTAACCTGTAATAAAAGCTTTAAAAAAGGTGGTTTGGGGTTTGTTTCGAAAAGAGAAAAAAGGTTGATTTTTGTTTGTGATTTTAAATTTAGTTTGACGTTAAAAATTAATTGAAGCATTTGACTTTACTGAACCTCGATGAATATTTTTTCTTGAAATTCAACTTAATCAGACGCAGGTATAAAGTTAACTAAGCGAATATAAAACCAAAATTACTATAATGAAAAAATGGAAAATAATAATAATTTACTATAATAAAAGAAAAAACCGGTTGATTTGTGAGTCAGAATTGTCAATCTTTATTATGGCAACTTTTCAGCAACTATTTTGTTGCCTTCTTCAAGCCTAAAATTACATTATTAGAATTATGTAATTTTAGGCCTGAAGAAGGCAAACATTGCCATAATAATGATTGACAATTCTGATTCACAAATCAACCGGTTTTTTAATTTTATTATATTACATACGTGAGTGATCAACATGAGTTTCAATATAGTTTACTATACATTAAACTATTCAAAAATGTATCCGAGCAAAGGCAATAACATTTTATGAATTATTATTACTTAAATTACTTATTCTAAGCATACTTATATTAACGTGCTATTAAAATATTTATTTTTTTTTACAATATGTAAAAATTTTTAAACAAAACGTAGTTTAAGGTAGTTGCTTTGAAAAAAAGTCAAGAAAATCATGAAATAAAAATTATATATATTTTTTTTAATAAAGGTATCTCTTTATGCTAATTAAATTAGAAAATAATTTACATCATTGAATGCGAGATATTTTTTGTTGGAAATTGAATTTTTAACATTTTTAATATAAGTAAGGTGCTAAAAAATATCACATTAATAATTTTTCAATAAGAAAAAAAACAATACATAATAATCTATCTGTTTTTTTAATAAAAAAAAATAAAACGATGCATGACACATTACGCGCGGATAATGTTAGTAAAAAAACTATAATTATTGACCACGTAGTTTCAAAATGCAATAACAAATGACATTTGACGACGTTCCATTCAAACGACTTTACACCCGTACCTAAAGATGTTTCACATCAAAAATTTAAATTTTTAACCGACTTCAAAAAAAGGAGGTGGTTCTCAATTCGGTTGTATTTTTTTTATGTTTGTTACCTCATAACTCAGTCATTTATTAATCGATTTTGAAATTTTTTTTATTTGAAAGGATATACTTTCAGATCGGTCCCATAGAAATTTCATCAAAATCGGTTCACTAGTTCGGCTGATTTTAATAAAAGTGAGTAACGGCGTGTGATTTTTTAAGGTAAATGTCACTTTTTGACATATCAGACAGCGTAAGAAAGTCGGTTTAAGAAAAGTGAGTAACGGCGTGTGATTCTTTTAAGGTAAATATCACTTTTTGACACTAAAAAGTAAAAAATAAAAAACATTTTAACAAAAAAAACCTCCTTCAAAAAACCACTAAAAAGAGGAAAATAATGAAATTTTGAGGTCTGTGCCAATTTAATAAAATATGAAGTTGGTTAAAAAGAAGATATTAATCACTATACTATACTTTTTAACCGACTTCATATTTTATTAAATTGGCACAGACCTCAAAATTTCATTATTTTCCTCTTTTTAGTGGTTTTTTTAAGGTTTTTTTTTTGTTAAAAAGTTTTTTTTGCATATAGGTACTGATACTACTTTACAAAATGTATAACTTTTCTTTTTCGTGATACAGGATTTAACTATTATATTTTATCCAATTTTGAGCAGTTATTAACAATTTATAATTTTCGAAATGTCATTTTCTTAAAAACTATGGTTACCATGCTGGACTAAGGGCCACTTTGTAATTTTGAGCTGTTTCAATTTATACATATATACATATACATATAAAAATTGACATTTTGCACCGGAAGTGGCTTATCCCGGCCGTCGCACCAGGATTTGACTAGGCAACCCTAGCGCTTTTTCTTTGTCATAATAAATACTACCTTCCCTGAAAATTTCATCCTGTCACAAATGAGCTTCATATATTAACGCCCGCCTCTTGGTCTATAAAGGGTTAAATTTCAATTTTGAAACGATTCTGAGAATTTTTTCGACATTTTTGGGCTCAAAAACATTTTTCAACCCCTAAAAAACACCCTTAAAATAGTCCGATTGGGCCCATTTTAAATAGGCTTCGTGCGGTGATGGATTTCAACGTGCCTATTAAATTTCGTCAAAATCAATTAACTCTTTCGAAAGTTATTGCCCGCACACACACACACACACACACACACACACACACACACACACACAAATATATATATATATATATATATATATATATATAAACAGACATTTCCAAAAATGGTGCCAAATTGTTCAGGAGGCTATGAAACGTCGAGAAATTTTGGTCCGACCCCTAGGTCCCGCCATCCGACCGACGCCAATAGTGTATGTGCCATATGGCAAATACACTAATAATCTAAGCTGTATTGAGTACGGTTGACACAAAGAAGGAATTTTAAATTTGCTTATTTGAAACAATTTATTAATACCGTATAGAGAGGCACTAAATATCGCAAGAAAAAATACAGAAAACTGTATGCTACATAATAAATAACCGTTAATTCATGTCCATAAATGATGAACCGATTATTATTTAATGTTGAAAATAATGAACATAATATACCTACTTATAATATTTTGTAATTTAAAGTAAGTTTTTTGTTTAACACGTTTGCTTGCGTGATTTTTTTATATTGCCAATAAAACTTTGTAATAAATAATGTTTAAAATAACTATTTATTGAGTATCATAAAACAACAACAACAATAATTTAGTTCACATCTTAACCACAATATTTTTTTTTTATTTTAATAGTTAATGCTTCGACCAAAGCCATTAGCATAAAAAATAGCAATAATTTTATTATTGATGAAGGTATTATAAAGATCTATTTGGAGATATTTAATAATATCATTGAACTTTATAAAAAATTAATAATAAATAAATAAAACACAACAAAATTTGATTTAATCAAGACGAGTCTAAAATATATCTTATCATATATCTTATCACAGCAAGATTATAATATTGATTAACTAGTTTGTGTCAAAAGCGTAACTCATAGAAACTGCCAAAACAAAACAATGTTGTGGTCGACAATGTAGACTGTAGAGTATTAGTGTTGACTCAAAAAAACCCAACAGTATGTTTCGAGATCAATGCGTCATCAACAAAAACTAAATTAGCTTAGTTATTACTGACGCCGAGAATATTGTTTTCGAAATGTACAATGTACATCGATAAAAAAACCGTTGTGTCTAAGAAGTGACAGAATTGTTGTTTTTTATAGTTTCCAGCCATAATGCTCTTAGAATTCTTGAGTAACATAAATTAAAAATAAATAGTAAGTAATGTATTTCGTCAGTTAAAGACCGACAGTTATTACTTGTTATAATTTTTTTGGATATTCAGCCATTTTTATTGAACTTTCAATAAGTTGAAATTGTCAAATTTACAAATTTGAAACATCAGAAAAGAAGCCTAACAAGGCGAGACGTATAATTTCTGATATTTTAAATTTGAAAATTTAACAATTTCAACTTACTTTCAGTAAGTTGAAATTGTTCAGTAAAAATGGATGAATATCAAAAAAAAAAACTATAATAGTCTTACAACAATCGTAATTGTGTTTTAAAGAGTAGGACCTGTAATACAAAAATCTATTTAAAATTCATTTTTCATATTGTACTTAGGAAAATCCATAAATCACGTAACGTAGGCACTTTAAGGGGGAGGGATGTCATTCAATTTGTTATATTTCGTTGCGTCTAGGGACTAGGGAGATAGGTGGCAGTCTGATCTACGTAACGTAACAAAAAAAATTTAGCGTTGACCAAGAATTACAATTATCGTAAAAATGTCTATACGATACATAATGCGTGTACATATTGTATAATAATGTATTTTTAAGGTTTCTAAAAAATAACCTCATACTTCTATATACCTTTTTTCATGTTGCTTAAATTTATTTTGTGCAGTAAATAATTCATATTATCTTTATATGATTTTTCTCTTGATAATTTATTACGTAACTTATTGATGGCCCCTTACGGAGAATTTTATTCACGTCATTTTAGTTATTTCAAATAATCTGTCACTCAAATAAATCAAGATCATTCTAGAATACCTCGTATTATGAACAGGAACTTTTTTTAAACTGAAACTGGGTCATAATAATATAATACATTTTACAGTTTCAACAAACTGACACACATTCTATTAGATGTTCTAAAGTGAAAAATTATATTGCATTATAAGGTACGAAATTTGATGTTTGCAACCGGTGTGAAGTTTGCTGTCCGAGGTACGAGGGCATGTAACCACACGTTTTGCAAACGCCAAGTTTCATACCGAGTAATTCCATACTACTTTTCACAACAACTCTATTAACAATTCGATTTGAGGTACCTACAATTTGGGCGTGCAAAAAAGTCGCAAAAATCTGTCAGATTTATGTGGGGTTATGTCTGTCATTTTGACGTTTATGAATATTATATGCTGATTCAATATCTCCTTCTTAATTTGACGTTTTCTAAAATTATATGCGGATCCAATCGCTTTGTCTCCCTCTTAACAACGTTAAAAACAACGAGAACCGACCTAAAAATTTTCATCCCTAGGGATGAAAACGCTCAGTTGAAAACCCGCTAAACAGGTACCGAAAATCGAATTTTCAATAGCGGCGTTGTGAAAAATAAACAATTCATCAAAATGCATCTACTAAAATTCAATAACAAACTGATAGACATGCAATGATGTAAAAAATCGGCACGCAAAGTTCTTCTACGTTTATATAGCCCATAGGAAGTTTATTTCATCGATTTGTTATTGCAGAACTTTCTGCACCGCCATATTAAATTAAAGCTTTTGTTTTCCTCCCAGAATACATCTAATTCAAGCTATATCTATAAACGAAGTTTTAAAATATATTATTTCGTACTGTAAATTGCCTTACAGAATATTGACTGTTTATTGAAAAGGGCATCCTTGCTATATTTTCTAAACAACTAAGCTGATATAAGGATGCAGTTTAGCAAGCGACTTTGCATTCAGCTGCAAGCAATTGAAGATTATTGACTAACTAAGTAAGTGAATAAGCGCTCATCGAATTATATTTCTATTTACACATTGCCGTTATTGTGAAAAAAAAAATGGCTAACGGACTAAAGTCAAGTAGTGCAAGGAGAGTAATTTTATTACCTAAGGGAGGTTTAAGCGCAGTTCGTTTGCTAGACTTTTCAAGTCAAGTTTTTTCGAATGGAGTCGGGTAGTAGAAAGGAATACACAAGATCTAAAAGGGAAGTATAAACAAGCTAAGCGGGATCTGAGAAAACTCATAGACGGGTCTAAGAGAAGACACTAACAAGAACTGTGTGAGGCACTGGATATGAATATTTAGGGAGACGGATATAAAATTGTAACGGGACGTCTGACCACCCGTCTTAACGACGGCAAGTAAGCTGGAATTCGCAGGCGAACTGTTTCCACAGAGAATTGACAGGATTGAAAGGATCCCTGTAAATACAAATGTAAGCCTTTTTTTAAAGAAGAGCTACTAGAAGCCATGGAAGGGATTAAGGTTGGTAAAGCACCTGGTATGGATGGAATACCACCAGAAGTTATTAAGGAAGCAATTAAAGTGGCCCCCGAATGTATGCTATCACTGTTTAACAACCTGCTATGTACACAAGGGTTTCCGTTGAAATTGAAGGTGGCCAAACTGGTTCTACTACTGAAAGGAGGAAAATCAATAGAAAGCCCGTCAGCGTTTAGACCTATCTGTCTACTTAGTATTATGAGTTAAACATATGAGCGGTTTATAAGGAAGAGGCTAGAAAAAGAAATAGAAGAAACAGGAGGATGCGCAGAACACCAATATGGTTTTAGGAGAGGACGCTCTACGATACAAGCAATAGAAATTGTCATCAAGAGGAAGGAACAAAATAAAGACAAATGGTGTGCTCTGACCACGCTGGACGTAAGAAATGCGTTTAATACAGCATCATGGAGTCTTATAATCAAGGAGTTGTATGTCAAAAGAATTTCCCCATATTTGATAAGACTAATAAGCGCCTATTTCGATGGCCGGAAAATTAGTATTGACAGGGACATAGAATTAGAGGTGACTGCGGGAGTCCCACAAGAATCGGTCCTAGGTCCACTAATATGGAATATTCTCTATGACGGAGTACTGAGGATGGAGTTAATGACAGGAACATTGGCAATAGGTTTCGCCGACGATTTAACCGTAGTTGTCAGTGCGGAGGATGAGGAGGAACTGAACTACAGACTAAACGAGTCTCTCAGACGCATTGGTGTGTGGATGACAAACCATTCCCTAGAATTGGCTCCAAAGAAAACGGAAGCCGTCGTTCTGAAAGGTTCTAGAAACAGAAAGAATAATGTACAGTTTAGGCTAAACAACTTCGAAATTGTGCCAATAAAATCAGTACGTTATCTAGGGGCGAGGATAGACAGAAATGGTACATTTAGAGACCACATCAAAATGGTCATAAAGAAGGCGGATGACAGACTGTCGGCACTGATGAGGATAATGCCAAATCTTGGTGGACCGACATATGTCAAAGGATATACTCAGTGTGGGGTAGTTCATTCAATTCTTTTGTATGGAGCCCCTGTATGGCACGGTGCACTCGAAAAACAGGTGTACAGAACAATGATGGAGAGGGTGCAGAGAAAGGCAGTTCTCAGAGTGATCTGCGCCTATAAGATTGTGTCCACGAAGGCGGTTCAAGTAATAGCCGGGGTAATACCCATACATCTACAAGCAAAAGAAAGGAAAATGGTACACGACACAGGAGAAGGCAATCAAAAGTCGGTGAGAAACCAGATTAGAGAGGACATAATTCACGCATGGCAAAAAGAGTGGGAAGAAAACGAGTTGGTTGCACAATGGACCAAAGAACTGATTCTCAATATAAATAAATGGCTGGCATGTAATCACCGTAACGTGGACTATTTTATGGCACAGGTGTTAACAGGACACGGAAGTTTTAAGAGTTACTTAAAAAGGATAGGAAAAATAAATAGCGATGAGTGTATATACTGCGGAGAAGTGGATGACGCAGAGCACACTCTTTTTCATTGCTCGAGGTGGGAGGCAGAAAGAACGGAAGCTTGCACTAAACTGGGACTGGAAATGACGGTACGCAAACTAATATCGGTTATGACTGACCAGAGAACAGCCTGGGAGATAGTAAGGGGGATGATTATAATAACTAATAAGGAGAAGGATAAGGGATGGAGAAGAACAGGCGAGCAGTGGCCACTAAGCCACTAAATGTGGGAAAGACTTTCTTCCGGCGATTCAGTAACCAAGTCGTCAACCTGATGATATGCTGAAAGGCGATTCCAGCTTGACGATATAGGCGAGATAGAGGGAGTTTTAGTGGGTAGGGGGCCCTGACCCGAGTCCCACACTACTCACTACTCAGGGCTATCTTCTCTGAGTGTTCGTAAAAATAATTTCCTCCAAAAAAAAAAAGTAGAAAGAAAAAACTATATTTTAAAAACTGTTGAAAAAATTGAATGACTATATTAGAATAATATTTGAAATTGCATATAAAATATAAATGTGTATAAAAAAACTGTTTTGACACAATATTATACATAAACTCTATCTAGAATTTTCTCCTCTTTCGATTAAGACAGGTTTCGAATCGATCTGCCTTGAATTGAGCGAATTATAAACAAAATAACGCAAAAACGTAACGCTTTTTAGATAACACAAAACAGAACGCTTTTTAGATAACGCAAAAACATAACGCTTTTTAGTTAACGCTTGCATAAATTTTACTCTTCATAAAATTTCCATACCGGGGTCCTTATATGAAAATCGATTCTTAAGGAGTAAACTCCAAAAATTTTTTCACAACGCCGCTATTGAAAATTCGATTTTCGGTACCTGTTTAGAGGGTTGAAACTCTCAAAAGAAAAGATTCCACTCGCGTGTTACCGCACTCGCTACTCTCATGCGGCAAACTCCACACTCGAGGAATATTCTCTTTTTCCCACTAGTCGCACAATATACTATTTCTTAATTGCCATATAATTATTAATGCAACCATCTGTACCAAATTAAATACATCCTTCAGTAAGTAAATCCGTATCCGCAAACCAGTGTTTTCATAAAATTTGTAAGTTCGGTCTTGTCGCGTCGGGCCGATTTTATTAAAATTTTAGCAGTACTTTTTATATTAGAAATCGTGTCCATCGTGATTATAATATAAAATTAAGAAAAATCGCAGGATAGTGGACAAAATATTTGATTTATTTAATTGAATGTACGACGTTTTTTCTATATATTTAGACTTTTACAAGTACATAAAAATAACAATATTTATGAAAATTAATATTAATTACTAACCATAGCAATTAACATAAGATAGGGTACATAGATAAAAACATGGTAACATGGTAACAAATTATGTTGACTATAAATTTTAACAATCAATAATAATAATAATGCAAATGTTAGTATAATTTCATAACATAATTGTACTGACTACTTAAATTTTGAGTGTCTGTTCTATAATTGATTGAATTGTTTTTTCTAATAAAACACATTTCACTGATATTGCGTTTCTTCCAATTTGACTCTTTATCTAATATTTGAACTTCATTGAAAAGAAATTTATGCCCAGTGTCGAAATGATGAGATGATAACGCCGTCTTATTATCACTTAATAAGTTTATGTTTCTACAGTCCATTTTGTGCTGATAAATTCTATTTTTTAATAACTGTTTTGTTTTTCCCACATAGCACTTATTACATTCACAAGGTATTTTATAAATAATATTAGATTGATGTGAGATAGGCGTCTTATCTTTAAGTCTTGTGAATAACTTTTCCAATTTATTTAAGTTATAAAACACCAACTTAATATTTGTGTTAGAAAATAATCTGTTGATCTTGTAGGACAAGTTCTTCACAACATAAAACTTGGTAGACTTATTTCTTTCATCCACAGTATCCAACGTGTTATTTAGGTGATTTTGGTCCTCTATAAACTTATTAACTCATTGATTTATAAAGTTGACAGGGTAATTATTAGCTTTTAAGATATTTTCAACTTTCTTAAAATTGTCCTTATGGTAGTCTTGGTGACTTAATTTTGTTACCCTGTGTAACAAAAAGTATATATATATAGACGAAACGTCGTACATTCAATTAAATAAATCAAATATTTTGTCCACTATCCTACGATTTTTCTTAATTTTATTTTAGCAGTACATTTTAATCTTTACTAATGAGTCAAATTTCAATTATGAAACGATTCTGAGAATTTTTTCGGTACACTAAATACACTTTTAAGTATACCCGGACACTATACGCGTGCATTCGCTTCAGTGAATAGGGTTGTAGATAAAACTGAAAATCACATAATTTTTATTTATATAGGTATTAAAAATATTTTTTTAATAATTAAATAAAAAATTAATAATTCATTCTTGTTGTCACGTGAACTCAAACACCCATCACAGCGCGTGACGTCACAACCTTCCAAAAATTCTATTCTGACGTTTGATATATCAACATTGGGTATTTCTTAGGAACTAAACAGAAATTCTTTGATTAGCCTGCGTTAAACATTAAAAACACTCGATCACCGAAGAAAAATGTTGACGTTTAGCAGGGTGTGACATCATCTTGACACCATGACAAGATATTATGACCGTTTTAGAGGGATAATTTGAATGTAATACTACAAAATATATTTTTTAAATGAAAATGCGAAAATAAAATTATCAAATTTTTTTTAGGTATAATACACATAAAGCTATCGGTAAACTAAAAGCATTTTCCAAAAACTGTCTACACTCCTATTGTTTAGACATGATAAAGTTCTGTATCATTTCAGTGATTTAGAGCGATGGAAAAAAAGCTCGTATTGCAGCGTCAATAAACTGCTAGGTACGAAAAAAAAAGTTTTTGTATGTAGTTAAAATGATTCATTAATTATATTGTCCATCAGGAAAATATATATGCCACGTAACAGCGGAACGAAAAATCAATGTGCAAACCACACAAGTCAATTAATCTTTGTGGTCAGTTATAATTTCCGAGTGAACTTTGACCTCTTTCTCTTTCTATTCCCAAGTGATTCTTAATTACGTTATCAAATACTGGTACTTAATAAATGAGTCAATATTTTTGTTTCGATAAGTTTATTGAAATTCTTTAATCTTTAGCTTTAAAATGATTGATCACTAACACCAGCAATTTTAGGCTCAACATAGTGTTACAAAACTGTTTTCTGAGTTGGAAGAATAAATATTTTTTTACAATAATTAAAAACACAATAATAATGAATGCAACAACGAAAAGTCAGTTCTAACAATCAACACAAGTAATAATAATAATAATAATAATAATAATAATAATAATAATAACTTTATTCAGAAAAATGTCACAATGACAAAGAATGCGTCAGTCAAGAATATACAATAAATGTGATACATAGTTCAAAAAATTTGGTATGGGCACTTATCAATAAGATAATTTAAAACTTGTGTTTTAAATACTTTGTAGCTTTTGAGGCTTACAATTTCGGCTGGTAAGCTGTCAAATAGTTTGACAGCTGAGTAACGGGGTCCCTTAGTATATAATGCGAGGTGATGTTCCGGAACACCGTGATTGAATCGACCTCGGGTATCGTAATTGTGATCCGGCAAATGGCGGTGAAAAAGATGTTTATTTTTGAATAAAAAACAAACCGATTTTAGTATGTATATCGCATATATTGTCATAATTCTGTATTTAATGAATACTGGCTTACAGGAGTCAGTAGGCTTTAGATGGAAAACGAGTCTGAGTATCTTTTTCTGCATTATAAAAGCCCTTTCAATATCAGGAGACTTACCCCAGCACATAATCCCGTAGTTTAGAACAGGATAGATATAGGCGTAGTATGCGGTTAGGCAAGTTGAAATGTCACTTATAGTGCGAAGGCGGAAAATGAGATATTTAAGCTTGGATAATTTTGAGCATACTTTAGCGACGTGTTGTTTCCAAGCAAGATGGTTGTCAATGGTGACGCCAAGAAAGTTAAACGTGGACACTACATCTATAGGATCACTATCGATCAACAGGGGGACATCAAAGTTAAGACCCGGTTGTTTGGCTGAGAATAGCATACACTTGGTTTTGGAAGTGTTAAGCTTAAGCTTATTATTGCCAGTCCATTCAGATATGTCCTGGGAAGCATGAGTAGATACATCATACAGCTCTTGTAAATTTTTCTTCCGTGTCAGTACGGTTGTGTCATCTGCGTACATAACAACTGCAGATGAGTTACAAAGTGACAATGGCAGATCATTGATAAATAATAAAAAAAGTAAAGGACCCAACGAGGATCCTTGTGGCACACCGCAAGAGATGTGGCGTGCAGATGATAGGGAGTTAGAGCTGCCACCTGCAATTAAAACTTTCTGGGATCTATCGGCGAGGAAGGATTGGACCCAGGCCAATGTAACGCCGCGAACTCCATAAGTCTCAAGTTTATTAAAAGAATGGTGTGATCAATCGAGTCGAAAGCACGAGAAAGATCGTAAAATGTAATTAGGGGCTTATCACCTTCATCAATCGCACAATACAACGAATCAATAATACTAAACATAGCAGACTCTGTGCTGAGGTCTTTGCGAAAGCCAAACTGGCAGGTCGAAAACAGACTAAATTTATTTAAGTACGAAGTTAATCGCACTTCATAAGCTTTTTCAAATAGTTTCGAGAAAGATGACAATATAGCGATTGGACGATAATTTTCGCATAGTAAACTATCACCTTTATGTTTAAAAATTGGTAAAACCTTAGCTACTTTAAGTATTTCAGGAAAAGTGCCCGTACGAAAAGACATATTAATAAAATTTGTTAAAACAGGTAAAATATAAAATAACTAAACAACTAAACAACTAAATAACTAAACAGTAATTACAAAGCAAAACAAAACAAAACAACTATATACAATAATTCGTAATTATTATCACTACACTAGTATTTATTTTATCAATTTTGTTATTTATATCACGGCACTATTTATATTACTGATCCACCTTGAATGCGTGACTCACCGTTGACTGATTCCTTCACTCACTCGCACTTATATATATATATGCTGCGTGACATAAGCCTAGTGTGTTCTCGCTTTCTCTAGAACTCTCGCGCAGGTACCAGTTGTTCAATAAGCAGACCCCGTTTCTCAGAACTCTTGCCTGCCGTTTATATACCGGGTGATCCGTAACAATACTATAGTTTAATAGGAGCAAATAAAATAGGTAGATTAATTTTTGCTCGATGAATATTAGAATATTATATTATTAAATACACACTTTGCGCAAATGATAAAGTAAAATCCATTAGACTGAGACACAATATTTTGATAATCTATTTTATAAAAAATTATCGTGGCATATTCACTCATATCACTGAATTATTATTACATTTATCGAAAAAATTTTTTTTTTTGTATTAGGTAGTCATATTAATTGACCAATTATAATAATAGATATTTATTTATAAATATCATGACATTAAATTGTCTATCAATCACATGGCTAGTAAATAGACCGTATATTCAGAGCAGGTGTAATAATTATTAAAAAATTACTATCTTTTTCGTAATAAATTTGTAATGAATTTGCGTTGTCAGATCGCACGCTCTATCTAAAAAATTAAACTGTTTTTTATTAGTGTATTTGCCATATGGCACATACACTATTGGCGTCGGTCGGATGGTGGGACCTAGGGGTCGGACCAAAATTTCTCGACGTTTCATACCCTCCTGAACAGTTTGCCACCATTTTTGAAAATGTTTATGTATATATGTATATATATATATGTGTGTGTACACGATAACTCTCGACAGACTTAATCGATTTAAACGAAATTTGGTACACACATTGGAACCCATTACCGCACAAAGCCTATTTAAAATGGGCCCGATCGGACCATTTTAAGGGTAGTATTTAGGGGTTGAAAAAAGTTTTCGGGCCCAAAAATACCGAAAAAATTCTCAGAATCGTTTCAAAATTGAAATTTAACCCTTTAGTAAAGATTAAAATGTGCTGTTAAAATTTTAATAAAATCGGCCCGATAGGACCGGACTTACAAACATTTTATGAAAACACTGGTTTGCGGATAGTGATTTTACTTACTGAAGGGTGTATTTAATTTGGTACAAAGGTTGCATTGATAATATTATTGAAATTAAGAAAAAAAATATTATTTTAAGGGATGTATTAACAGGTTAAATTTTTTATTTTGTCCAAAAACAAACTTAAGTTTTCATAATAAAGCCACAAGGCCTGCATTAGCAAATACACTATATTGGCACTGCGACCCGAGTTTTTTTTACCAATTATCGTTGAATCTGCACGTTGAAAACTTTAATTTCTTGTTTGGAACAAGAGAAACTCAGGCTACTAAGACTTGTGGTTAAAATTAAAAAAGTGCATGCATTGTTCCTAATGGAGCCATGACTGACAAATGATTAAACTGAATTTTATTTTAGTGCAGAATAAAATACTGCGAGATTCAATTCTGGACACCGCTAAAGCATGACGCGATTTAGTCGCATTTAAATTGGCCGTAGTCACATTTTTACATTGTACGCATTGTATATAATAGTATTTAGCTAGGACAGAGGTAAACTTACACATCTCTACATAGTATAAAATGAAGTCGCTTTCCGCGTCTGTTTGTCTATCTGTCTGTTTAACCGCTAACTCCTCCTAAACCACGCAACGGATTTTGATGCGGTTTTCACCATCAGTTAGATAATTTTTCACGGAAAGTTTACATATATAACGAACGAGCGAAGCGAGTGAGTAATGTAATTCCTAAACCACGCAACGGATTTTGATGCGGTTTTCACCATTAGTTAGATAATTTTTCACGGAAGGTTTATATATATAGCGAACGAGCGTAGTGAGTGAGTAATGTGATTATAATATTCAAGAGAACGAGCGAAGCGAGTGAGTAGTGTATTGCACCCGGGCTTTCTTAGCACCCGGGCGAAGCCGGACGGGGCCGCTAGTTGAATATAATTTTAGATTATCTTGATATGTCTTATAATAAAAAGCACATGAACAATGAGCACAATTATTAAATTTAATTTCAATTTTAATAATTTTTAAGATCAAGTTGATGTTTATAGAGGTTTGAAAATTTATTTCAAATGATATAAAACATTGCTAACTCAGGAAAAATACTGTTTTTTCGAAAATGTAATTTGTTATACGGAAAGTTTTTTATTATACTTTGAAATATAGAATTTTAATAATATAAGGTATGCTAGTGAGTCGACCATTTAGAAAATCAATTGTGTAAGTATATCGTAGGAAAAAGACAAGTTTAATAATCTAGACCAAATCACTTTAATAAAATCGAATCACAGCTCTAAAACTTCTCGTAAAAGAATAAATGAAAAGTTAGTAAAGGAGTCGCCAGGGTCTAAATGTGTCTATTAACACACATGACTAGATGGCAGCAGAACGAATGTTGGTAGATAAAACATAAAAATTTGAAAAAAGGTTGGATACGCACGTACATATAACCTTTACTGATCAGTAAACGTTTTCAATTTTGTTAAAATTATTCATAAAAACAAAGTAATAAGTGAGAATGTTGCAACTTACTATTCCATGTCAATTTAAATTGTGTTCTGAAAAATCGTGACATTTTTCTAATTGCTACATTATATAAAAGTTTTTTCTCTGCATTAAAACTAATGAAAATAGAAGTTTTAAGGGCTGCGAGACGTAATCGAATTAATTTACAAAAAATTGTATTATACTCTTCCGAAAATTGTACACAAGAGGCTGTCAATTTAAAGGTCAATTATCACATGGAGCTTCGAAGCTACGCGATGGGATGCGACAGTTTTATATACTCGGTTCTCGTCTAATGACACGATGCGATAGCGTGCAAAGCGGTATACAACGCTGTCCGAAGCGTTGAATTTTGCTGCGTCGAGTCGTGCTGCTACCGTATTGCGCGCTTTTGTGAGAAGTCCTGCATTTGAAACGACGTAGATTTTGGAAACATTTCTTCACTTCTCATCGTGTCGCTATGTAAGAAGTTGACCTTTGGTCTTTATATTCATTGTGCTGAGTGTCCCGTCATGTGCAGATGTCAATATTAACTCGGGTCGCAGTGCCAAACCCTGCCGACAATATAGTGTATTTGCTTATACAGACATAATGGCATTATTATGTGAACATAAGTTTGTTTTTTGACAAAATAAAAAATTTAACCCCTTAATACATCCCTTAAAATAATTAAATTTTTCTAAATTTCAATATTAGGCATGGATTTTATCAGTACAACATCTGCACCAAATTAAATACACCCTTCCATAAGTAAATCCGTATCAATAAACTAGTGTTTTCATAAAATTTAAAAGTCCGGTCCTGTCGGGCCGATTTTATTAAAATTTTAGCAGCACATTTTAATCTCTACTAAAGAGTTAAATTTCAATTTTGAAACAATTCTGACAATTTTTTCGGTATTTTTGGGCCCAAAAACTTTTTGGAACCCCTAAATACAACCCTTAAAATGATCCGATCGGGCCCATTTTAAATAGGCTTTGTGCGGTGATGGATTCCAACGTGCCTACCAAATTTCGTTAAAATCAATTAACTCTTTCGAAAGTTAATGCCCGCATATATATATATTATATATATATATATATTATACATATATAATATATAAACATTTTCAAAAATGGTGCCAAAGTGTTCAGGAGGCTATGAAACGTCGAGAAATTTTGGTCCGACCCCTAGGTCCCGCCATCCGACCGACCTTAATAGTATATGTGCCATATGGCAAATACACTAAAAATACGTATTCCTGGGGTCATTGCGGTAAGATAAATATTGTAAACTGTAGACGCTCTACAACAGAGGTCATAAGCGTCTGGGGTTCATTATAAACCTAAAAGTCATCATACATATCTACGAGTATATTATAAAATACATACTAAAGTAATTTTTTTTATGCAATCGTTTAATAATAAATAAAGCCGTTATAAATGTTTGTTGTTTGTTTTAGGTTCAAAATGATCCCAGAAATAAGTAATTTCAATATTGACATCACATGACGATTGACGGGACACTCTGTATATTACAAAATGTGAATGTAATCACAATATTGCCCGTGAATTATTTAGGTACCAAGTTAAATATTATTTTGTCAAAAATAAAAAAATCAAAACTGTTCTATATGGTTTTGTTTTTTAATTTATTAAATTCATTTCTTCAAATTTAATGAAATAAGTCGTTTTATTCTATATTTTTGTGTTTGCAGCGTTCTACGCATATATTTTTTTAGCTAAGCACCTACACAAAACGATACTTTTCTGGAACACTAATAAAGCGTAATATGTTTATGAACATTTCTTTTATGTGGAATGATTAAGAGTGAAATTGTGGTTTCAAAGGAAGGCAAAGTGTTCTAAAAAGGTCTAAAATGGTTTATATAATAATATTAATAATATCTACATTGTAGTACTGACTTGTTTTAGGATCATTTTACTCGAAAACCGTATCCGTAGATCTTCACTCAATTAAACAAGAAGGCTTTTTTAATGTAATTTGAGTGGAGTAATGTAAAAAATATAAAAAGGTAAAAGTGTGTTTAAAAAGGGTGTGCACACTCACGGGTTCCAACTCCTCCTGTATATTTTTTGTGACCATAAAACAAAAAAAAAAAAGATATTGTTAGTATGTTATAACACGCGCCCCAGATTTTATAAAAAATGTTTAGGCTTGATGAGCTCTTGTTTATAAACCAAATGTTATGCGCCATCTTTTGAATGCTCTAGCATGTGACGTCACATAAATATACAAGGCAATTTTTTTACAATAAAGTTACTTACATACTTACTTACTTAGGAAGCACACTTATGACGTACCTTTAATATTGGACTTTTTAAATTAAAATTGACCTCCTGAAGTTTGTCTCTGCACTTAAGAAATACCCCGTAGATGTAGCTTTATAAAATATAAAAAATGGCAGTTAATTTTTATATGTGCTAGAGAGTTGAGAATGGTTAATTTTATAAAATGAGCTAAAATAACATACACGAAAATCAAATAGAAAAAATTATGTTATATACTATGTTTATATAAAACAATCATTATGAATAAACTAATGTAATATCAAATGAGTAGTTAAGCCGTTATTTATATGTGTAGAAACTGTCGTGAAATATAAAAAAACTCTGGTCGCATTGTGGCTTTATTATTTAAATTTTTTTTTGGACAAAACAAAAAAAAAATCTTAATACGTGCAATAAAATAATAATTTTTTTAATCAAAATACAGATTATCTGTGAGAAATTACGGTATTATTATACTAACAATGAAAATTATTAACAACCAAGTTCCTGGCAGTGGCATTTACATTTTTTCTGCTATATATATCCTTCTAAAAAAATATCATGACGACAGTGTCCTCTGATATCATTATATTAATTCACTATAATATAGTGAATTTATTTGCGTTAAGGAATGACAGAATCTAATCATATTGATAATAATTAATAATTTTCATTGTTAGAATAATTTTTTTGTAAATTTCAGTATTATTATCAATGCAACCTCTGTAAACACAAATTAGAAAAAGGATTGTGTTTTTTACTTCTGCTGATGTTACTTTTATTTTTAAACGCATACAAGCGCTTCTCATAAATTATTCTCGTTTGGAACATCTCCGCGTTCGTCAAGAAGAGATAGCGATGTCGTTTCTTGCTTACAAATGCACTGGATGTCAGTTAGATTGTTTCCAGTGAAACCTACTGTTGGGTCCGTTAGCAGCTAAAACATTGATGACCTGTTCGTTCTTCCGCTCAATTGACTCAGTACCGTCGCGCGTGCTGCTGTGGAATATAGTACATAGCATACTGTCTGTCTGCTCAAAGATTGCTTGGCTCTCTATAAATGTACATACCTATATTATAAGATTTTTTCGTTGAAGAGCAGCTAATTATATAATTGTTTTGAAACATATAGAAAAAAATCATTTTACCAACCAGTGGTCACAATCAGGATTCTAAGCTGAACCTTTCCACTTTCGCGGCGGAATGAGCTTACAATACTCAATCGTGACAAGATTGCATATATGGAGAATATTAGTTTAGCAATCTTGTCACGATTGAGTATTGTAAGCTCATTCCGCCGCGAAAGTGGAAAGGTTCAGGTTAGAATCCTGATTGTGACCACTGGTTGGTAAAATGATTTTTTCCTATATGTTTCGAAACAATTATATAATTGGCTGCTCTCCAACGAAAAAATCTTTCAATTGCATTTCAGCCGTATAAAAAAACTATTAATACCGAGATTAATACCTATATTATGCTCCCAGATATTCTAGTTTCGACTAAGCCAAACACAAAGCTACTACCGTCCCTAAGATCCATACGAAAATGGCATTGTCTGATTTTGTTTTAAATGTTTCCCAAAATAAACATGAGGTTGTGAATCGAAAAATGTTGTCATAAATAATAACTTTTTCTTTTGCACCAAAGTTATTTATCCTAAAGGGTCAGAAATATCGCTTCATCAATGTTGATGTTAATAAATAAAACTGTTAAATTAATTATAGCTCAGCTTATGATTTATTATTACAGTTGAAATATGGAAAATTAAACCCCGGAACAGATTTTTAAAGTACTATCATTTCTATGCATCAGACAAAACCAGAAGCGCATTGAAATGGCCAACATTTGGACTGAATTCCCTAGCAAAATGGGAAATGTCCTTTCCAAGACTAAACGCGAAATGGCAGATTGCTTTCCTTCAAAATTGAGCTGCTATTCTGACACTGATTTGCAGACAATTTAGCGCCTTTTGCGAATTCAAGTGTTTGTTTTGCTGTCTTTGGACTTTACTCGAAAAATGAGTGGCTGCAGCCCTAAAAGAAACTGTTTTATTTTGAGCAACATCGTCCATGAAAAGTCAATATTGCCATAAGTTTGGTTATTTTCTTTATTATTTTTAAATTCATTTCAAATATCCTTAAAAATTTTAAACCAAACTAAAACTTCTGGGTCAAAAATCAGTCATTCCTCATTCGCTGCGCGTTTAGCCTTTGAAATTGGTATAGTTCGTGGTGACAGTAGGAACTTTGCATTTGGCCTAGTCTAAACTACATACAAATTAACAAACAATATATTATTTTTTCATACTTTTTCAATCATTTATTAATAAATATAACGTTTTGGCTCTAACCTATAATCAATTTAAACAGAATCAACCTTAATACAACATTAACTAAACTAAAACATTGGGATTTCTGGTTTTTATATATAACCTGTTATAAGTAATATTAAGTACCTACCCTACTTTAGTCACCAATTGATATTATATTAAATTTAATCAAAATCGGTCGTCGTTCTCTGGTAATGTTCGTTCAAATAGATGCACACACATTTCGGAAATACGCTTTCTCGTCTAGGTATCACACCCGAAAAACTCAAAATATCCGCAAGAAAACCAAATTGCAGAAATATTGATGTCTAGCGGACGGTTCGGCTTCGCCTGGATATTATGAATTTACGATTTATTAATATATTAATATATTAACTCGCTTCGCTCGTTCGTTCCAGTTATTATAGTCTATGTCTTAAAGCAAAGTATCGCCTGTGTAACAGTGAAAAAAATAAATAAAATCAGTTCAATAATTTTTGAGATTACCCTTGATTTTCACCTGAGCGAAGTCGAGTCGGCCAGTTATTATAGCCTATGTTTCAAAGCAAAGTATCACTTATCGAAAATTGAAAAAAGAAATGAAATAGGATCAGTAATTTCTAAAATTACCCGGGCAAATCAGGGCCGGCCAGTTATTATAGCCTATGTCCTAAAGTAAAATATCACCTATTGAACAGTGAAAAAAATTTGAAATTGTTGTTCTGAGATTACTCCCGATTTTCGCCTGAGCGTAGCCGGGTTGGCTAGTTATTACAGCCCATGTTCATCTCCATTACGGAAGCTACCCGTGCGTAAAATTTCACAGAGATTGGTGGAGTAGTTGAGGCGTGAAAACGGAACAAACAAACAAACTCACTTTTGCATTTATATGTAATATTAGGATACATAGAAAGTGTTCGTTGTACTGACAATACATTGCGACCAGACAAAAGGAAGCTATAGATATGGCTTAAACTCCGGAAAGGTTCAGTAACACGAATACATGATTCTTTTATTAGCAGTGCTATTGGATATACCAAATTTCGAAACTAAAGCCTGATAATTTAAATTATTTTTCGCTGTAAATATTCTCCTGATCTTTTGTGAGAACATTCCACACCTATTGATGGAATTTTTGATTATAAAGGGAAAAGATTCTGGGTGAAATAGCGCGAAGTATTATACTGTACACAGCTAGACAGTTTTATGGTGGAAATGGGGAAGGAAAGTTGAAGTAAATAAGCGGTCAAGTGCGTGTGGAACTCGCGCTACGAGGGTTCCGTACCGATACAACAATTAAATTAGGTAGACATATTCTGTGAAATTTTCAACCGGCTACATGTTACGGTTAAAGAGATACAACCTATAAAAATTTTTCCGTTTTTTGGGGGGGAGGTCCCCCTTTCATTTTTACTTCTTGTGATTTTTGGATTTTTTCCTTTACTTGTGCTGCGAGACCTTGCCTTTTGCCAAATTTCATGATTCTAGGTCAACGGGAAATACCCTATGAGATGACAAAATGGCCGTATCTTTTGATTGCGTTGACCTAGAAGCTTAAATTCTTTACACCTTTAAGGGATTGTAGACCTCAGTATTTCGTACAAATTTCAACTTGATATCTCTATCCGTTCCTGAGAAATTGGGTCTTTACTGACGGACACCCAGACACTCAGCCAACCAGGCAGACAAACGAGTGATCCTATAATGGTTCCGTTTTTAGCACGCTTATATTAGCTTCACCTGTATGCTTGCTTGCGGGCTTGCGGGCTTGTTTGTCAGTTTGTAACCGACTTCTTTGAACTTGATTTTGACCAACTTTGAACGGTCAGATTTAGTTTAAACTTTGCACACTTATCAAGGACCGACGACAATACAATAATTCAATAAGTTTGTCCCATTATCCTGACCAGGATCTCCAGGACTAAAAAAAAAAAAGCAAAAAACTTCAGATTGAACTGAAACTTTGCACACTTATCAAGGACCGATTACAATACAATATCTCCATAAGTTTGTCCCATTATCCTGACCAGGATCTCCAGGACTAAAAAGCAAAAATAAATTATAATTTAAAAAAACTAAAAAACACGCTTTGATGAACTAAAAAGTAGAAAATAATTAATTTTATTGTAAAAAAGCGTGGGGTGCTTTGTATCATATTTTCATACTACCCCACGCTTTTTTACAATAAAATTAATTATTTTCTACTTTTTAGTTCATCAAAGCGTGTTTTTTAGTTTTTTTAAATTATAATTTCTTATTAAGAAACGGAACCCTAAAAAACAAAACAAGGTAGGTAGTTAGCCTTGATTAAAGCGTCCGGTTCAAATGCGAAGTGCACCTATCATCGAAACAAAGGTTAGGTGTCGGTCCGTTATAATAATAATATCTGTATTCTGTGTAATATTTTTGATAACTGAATCTAATGTACAATAACAAATTTAATATTAACGTATTGATATGATTTAATTAACGCACATTAATTAATTAACCTATTAATACGTATTAATATTAAATTTAACATATTAATGTACGGTAAATTAGAACAAAATACAAAAAGTTGGGAATTGATTTTTGCTCTTTTAAAACTATTTATTATTTCCTTGCTTTTAAAAGTTTTCTCTTTTGACTTACTGCTGTTTGTCTTCCTAATCACTATAGTTACCGTCTTGATCCATATCAACTTGGTTTGTGATTTTGAACCATGATAAACACGAACATTCTGTATAAAATAACTGATGCCATGAAATTAATAAAAAAAAGTAATTACATTTTTAACATCGTAAGCTGCATATAAACAGTATTTCATAAGATTTACCTATGCAACAGTTTCTAAATATACTCGTTTCATATAATACATGAGTAAACTCTCAATTTTTCTTAACTAGGTAGCTGTTTTGCATATTTTATAAACTATTAATTAAACTTAATACTTACTATCTTTACAGAACGAATATTGGAAGCTAATACTTCCATTTTCAAATACTTTGTAGTAATATGCATTTAACAATATATGACTTAGGTAATTGTGGACAACAATATAATAATTATTAATTAATTCAATGAATTCAATCCACAAAGCATTCACTAGGTAGTAAATAGTATTTCTTAACATATCAGTTAGCATATTATGCCATCACGATTGTTAAACGTCAAACGATTGTTATAAGATATACAAGGAAAAAATCAGAAGCCATTGTCGGGACTTGAACCCGAAATTCCCAGATTCCGGCTGGTTGAGTTGCCACTTATATATCACACAGTGCCCCGAAAATGAAATCTGTTCCTTCCCTATATAATATACCTATTTCAATACTAAATCACATCTCATGCGAGAGCCGATTTATTTTTAAATTACAATCACAACTTAAATATTAATAACTCAAATGGCCCGAACAAGCCGTTTTAAATAATTAACAATATATGAAGTAGGTAATTGTGAACAACAATATAATAATTATTAATTAATTCAACAATGAATTCAATCAATGATATATTAAGAAATACTATTCACTACCTAGTGAATGCTTTGTGGATTGAATTCATTGTTGAATTAATTAATAATTATAATATGCATTTATTTAAAAATTCGTTTGTTTGAATTTTTAAGGGCTTTACGCACTCCTCGTGGTGCAATTTTTCTATTTTTAATTTTATAATTAGGCACGTACCTATTTTTTATTGCCTAGAGACAATTTAGTTTGTGGCTAGGCAGTGCAACACGCAGTCGCATTATATACAACACTTAGGTATAAAAAACTCTTTCTACACGGACTGCATGACCTTGTCGTGGTGATGGAGCTTGAGTCCTCCAATTTCTGTTGCTATGCCGGTGGTAGTTGAACTACTGGCAGGGCCTACCTAGCCAGATAGGAGAAAGCACACAATAAGCAGTTCATCGGCCCTCCGGACTTGCTAGGGGTTGGGCGTAAGGCTAACAATCTCACCCTTTAAAAACCTAAATTGTTTCGGAATCTAGATGTTCAACAGTCTTTCAAATTTTTTTATTTAAGGTTTTTTTCATTAGTTGCTCAAGAATTGAATTATGAATTATAGACGCTCGACAACAGAGGTCATTAGCGTCCGTTAGTCGCTCAAAACTATTTAATAAAATACCAGCAACACTATAATCAGTAGGCTCCCTACCAATATTCAAAAGAAACTTAAAAAATATGTACTATCACGTAGAGTTGTAATTTAATTATTATTTTTATTTTAATTGTATAGTTTTATTATATTTTAGAAATGTTATTGTTTAATTTTTTTTCTGTTGAGAATGCTTTTGTATTTTTCAAATAGATTAAGTGGAAGAGCACCTAAAGAATTTTGTATCCACCAGAACCCACAACTTCGGATTTGTTACCGTCACACAAGGGATACTTGCGGCAGACTAGTGACAGCATTACGCTGATATGCCAACAGTGACTATTTGACTCCAGCAAGAACACCAATTATAAGGATAATGGTATGATACCAACTCATAACCCGCTTATCAGATGTTATGATTAAACGCGTCATCTATACATCTAACAATATCAGAGTATACCTTCAAACACTTAAGTAACAGATCATGTGATATGAAATCGAACAAGCTTACCAATGCAGAATGTCTAAAAATTAACAAAGAAAAAATAATTTAAAAATCTTACAAATTTTATTTTAAGACATACAGTATAGCTGACTTTGCATGCATAGCCAAGTATATCAAGTGCCAATTTCATAAAAAATGTAATTATTAAAATTTTACGAGAAACTTATAAAACTATTATCTGCATAGTGCATATTTATGTTAGAATACTTTTATTGTATTCATTATTATTTCAGACTAAAGGGGAGTTTATAAAAATTAAATAGTTGAGTTCGCTTTAATTAAATATAGAAAAACTAATAAAAAGTCAGTATTAAATGTGTGTTAGAGGATATCGAGCGTTTACAAAGAATTAGTTGTCGAAATGGTTCTAGAGCAATTCTAGCCAAGTTTCGATCTTATAGATTATAGAATTCTAAGAGATTTATATTTGATAACTAAAAGAACTTAAAACAATCTGGATTTGTTATTCGTGAAGATTTAACAAAACGAAGACATAACATTTTAATAAGAGCCATAAAGGAATATGGAAAGGATAATGTCTCGTCACAGGATCGTCGTATATTACTCGAGAAAGACGAAAAAATTATAGTTGTGAATATTAACCCGAGTGATTTGATTCTGCAATAATTACTTACTTTTCTTTTTTCTTTCTTTCTTTCTTTTCATTCTTTCTTTCTTTTTTTCTTTCTTTCATTCATTCTTTCTTTCTTTCTTTCTTCCTTCTTCTCTTTCTTTCCCCGCAGTCGTGTTCTAGTTTGTAATGCTTTAATGAAAACCTTTTTAACACGCTTATATTAGCTTCACCTGTATGTTTGCGGGCTTGTTTGTCAGTTTGTAACCGACTTCTTTGAACTTGATTTTGACCAACTTTGAACGGTCAGATTTAGTTTAAACGTTGTCGACTTATCAAGGACCGACGACAATACAATAATTCAATAAGTTTGTCCCATTATCCGGGACCAGGATCTCCAGGACTAAAAAAAAAGCAAAAAACTACAGATTGAACTGAAACTTTGCACACTTATCAAGAACCAATGACAATACAATAATTCTATAAGTTTGTCCCATTATCCTGACCAGGATCTCCAGGACTAAAAAGGAAAAATAAATTATAATTTAAAAAAACTAAAAAATACGCTTTAATGAACTAAAAAGTAAAATATAATTAATTTTATTGTAAAAAAGCGTGGGGCAGTATGAAAATATGATACAAAGCACCCCACGCTTTTTTACAATAAAATTAATTATTTTTTACTTTTTAGTTCATTAAAGCGTGTTTTTTAGTTTTTTTAAATTATAATTTATTTCTATGTCAATTTTTATCATAGTGTTACAAAACTGTAAAGTAGTAGTTCCCTTAAGAGTACGTGTTAAATCAGTGAAAATTAAAATCGCAATAACTCATCAACTGTTCAGTGAATCCATTTCAAATTTTCTAGTGTAATTCAGAAAAGTCTTAAGAACATCCCATCCTGACTCGCTCAGACTACCTGATACATTACAGCATTCGAAGTTCTGATGTATATCTGTAGATTTTGTCGCTACAGGATTGATTCAAGCTGCAGATTGATATTGACGGGCTTATTGAATAAAGTGTGTTAAACAATCAGAAATTTAGTGCATTGTAATGTTTCACTGTCAGATTTACGAAGTGTAAACCTATAAACATTTAGTTATACTATAACCGGGTTCATATTAGTACAGTACAGTATTTAGGTACTAGACCAATCGAAATTAAAGACTTGGGTATAACTTATAATACAACCTTATTATTTGGAGTAAATTCGGAAAACAAGGCTGAAAAGATGGATTCTTGGTTTTGTTTCTTTTATGTCGTAGATAATGATACCTAATTCGTTTTATCATCTTACAAGGATAACTCCTTTTATTATAGACATTAAATAAATGGATAAAAATTGTTTGTTTGAAATTTCAGTGACAGCATACTAATTTTTATGCCTTTTGTTAATTATATTTACGTTACATGTTTAGTTGTTGGTAACGAGAGTGGTTCGAGTTGATAACAGTTTAATATTCTTCTAATGATTAAGTATGTTGCTAGATAAAATGCATGTCGCAAACTATCGCTTGTAGGTACAATAAACTTTACATTATAAGGAAGAACAAAGATAGACAAAACAATCTTGAAGTTGAAATAATATACAACATTCCTATTTTTTTATTTTTAATGAAAGACATAACAAATGAAAAGAGGTTGTAAGGATTCACTTTGAATAAATTAAGTGGCAAAATGCACATGCGCTAAAAATAATGTACCTAGGTACATTATAAAATAGTAGATTTGTATGTCTAGATACGTAATGGGGCATATTACGGAGAGTGATAACAGTATGTAACAACGAGCGATAGCGAGTTTTTACAGTCACACGAGCCGTAATACCATTAAGTGCGAAACATAAATGGTATTTTTTGCCATACCCACTACAAAATACCTACTTTTTACATCATTTTCAAAAAATTCTTACAGTTCATTTGCGTCGCCATCTTTTCTTCTAGTGTGCCGCGAAGTTTGTGCAAGTAAGGAATGACAGGCGCACATAAGCGTACGCAGGCGTATAGAGCGAATTAACAGAAGTTGCCATGGCAACCGTTATTTTCTGCGCTAGTGGAGAAAGTAAACCATTTTCCGCACACCTGCCTGTTAAATGGGTCATTAATGGCCGCTATACATACATCGAAAGTAGCTATTTTGTAGTGGGTATGGCAAAAAAAATTAAATGTGACTGTTGGGATTTAAATCTGAAACGCCTACTATAAGAGTTTCAGGTTAAAGTCGTGGATACTTGCTGTGTACGACCAGATATCAAAATTAATTAAAAAATATAATTTGGTTAATTTAACTGTATTTTAATTTTTGTATTATTTCGTTCTTCTAAAGATAATTTTCAAAATCATTTGTAGAATTATTTATGATAATATTTCGAAAATTTTCACATTTATTAGTAACCAAAGTTGCATTTTTTGCAAAATAGTGCGAATTTCTAGCATATTTTTAAATTTAATATGTGGTATTTGTATTTAGCTGCCGGATATTTTCCTAGATATCCGGCAAAATTACTATCCAAAGCATCCCTATAGTATAAATATGAAAAAAATTGCCTGCCGCAAAGAAGGTCATGCTACTGATTTAATAGCATGTCGAGCATTTTTTATTGTAATATTCATAAGATGATTTTGCTCGATAAGCTGGGATCCAGTATCAATCATTTGAAAATACTACTTAAAATTAAAAAAAAAACTCGGGTCGCAGTGCCAACACCCTGCCGACAATATAGTGTATTTGCTAATACAGGCATTGTGCTGTTATTAGGTGAACATAAGTTGGTTTTTGGACAAAATAAAAAATTTAACCCCTTAATACATCCCTTAAAATAATATTTTTTTTTCTTAATTTCAATATTATTATCAATGTAACCTCTGTACCAAATTAAATACACCCTTCAGTAAGTAAATCACTATCCGCAACCTAGTGTTTTCATAAAATTTGTAAGTCCGAACCTGTCGGGGCGATTTTATTAAAATTTTAACAGCACATTTTAATGTTCACTAAAGGGTTAAATTTCAATTTTGAAACAATTCTGAGAATTTTTTCGGTATTTTTGGGCCCAAAAACATTTTTCAACCCCTAAAAACCACCCTTAAAATGGTCCGATTGGGCCCATTTTAAATAGGCTTCGTGCGGTTATGGATTGCAACGTGCCTACCCAATTTCGTCAAAATCAATTAACTCTTTCGAAAGTTATAGCCCGTACACATATATATATAAATATATATATATATATATATATATATATATATATACATATATAAATAGACATTTCCAAAAATGGTGCAAAAATGTTCAGGAGGGTATGAAACGTCGAGAAATTTTGGTCGGGCCCCTAGGTCCCGCCATCCGACCGACGCCAATAGTGTATGTGCCATATGGCAAATACACTAAAAACATAAACTAGAAATTACTATCGTCTGTTGTAATAATTACTATCAAGATATATTTTTATTATAAATATCTTATTTTACATGACATAATTTTAAAATAATATATATAAACTTTTTCATAAATGGTGCCAAGTACTTCAAGATGACCAAACCCACCCACAGGCTAGTAATGTATTTATTTATTTATTTATTTATATACTACTGTGTACACCTAATAGGCCTAATACCTACCCTAAAAACAGTTTGCATCCTTTTGATGTCCGACATTTAGCATGCTTGAATACAGAGTCTAGTCGTATTCAATAGAGGATAGCCGAACAACCACGAAGTATCTTTCGCATGTCAGCTGTAGACAGGCGAGCGATTGTGTAACGTACTGTTCTCTGGTATTGTATACTTACAAAAACTACGTATGCTCGTGTGTGTTTTAAAGTTTAAAAACATTTAATTAAATAGGTACCTATACAGTGAGTCTCACGGCGAGGTATACATGGGTTTTTGGCATCGCAAATGAATTTCAGAGCTGCGTTTTGCTACTGTTCCAAAGGAATTAACCCCCCCACCGCTAGAAATTTATCAAAATAAAATACAGCCCATATCACTCAGGGATAGTGTAGCTTTCTATTAATGAAATAATTTTTAGAATCGGTTCACTAGTTCCTTAGATAAGAATTTATTATTTATAATCCCCCCTCACGAAAAATTCACTCCTGAGAAGCGAAGTCGGGGGCTGGTGATGTCTATATTATGATATTAGAGGATTCCGCCTATACGCTAAAATGCAAAAGAATTTCGGAGTTACATTTTGTAACTATCCACAGGAATTCCCCCCCCCCCGCTAGAAATTTATCAAAATAAAATATAGCCTATATCACTCAGAGATAGTGTAGCTTTATACTAGCAAAAGAATTATTAGAATCGGTTCAGTAGTTCCCGAGATAAGAATTTATGATTTATTCCCCCTGCGAAAAATTGACCCCTGCGAAGCGAAGTCGCCTGTCTTTGTTCTCGTTTCGCGTGCTTGCCTACAGCTTTTAATATTAAGTAAATAGAGACAATAATAAAAAAATATATAAATAATTAATATCAAGTGGAAATTTGAAATTTTATTTTTTTATATAATAAATAATGTATTTTCATTGTTAAAAAAAAAACAAAACAAAGCAAAATTAATATATTATAAATTTTAAGCTGTCGGGATTTCGAACCTCGGATCAGCGTGTGTAATTGACAGAAAAGAAAACTAGTACAGTAAATAGAGACACAAAAATCGCGTTTACTAAAAAAAAAATACTTAATGGCTGAAATTTTGAGGAGGTGTTCGGGGGCATGTTCTGAGTCTAAAACCGAGTTTTCGTATTCGAGGGGGTGGGGGAAGTTACATCCTATGGTCAATATAGGGGTGAGTTTGTTTTAATTTTTTATCTTCGTTGCTGTTGCCCGTACAATCAAGTCCACGAGATCAAACTTGTAGGAAAAGAAATTATCCTCGAAATTATCTATCCAATGATAATAAAATCAAAGTCATAGGTCGATCAGGTCAATCACAATGGCCGGTAAAAGGTCAAAAGTGAGGGGTAGTTTTATTTATTAATGTTCACAAAATTAGAATGAAAACTTCAGATAAGGCTTGTAATCTAATTCTTTCTATAAAAGTCGATCAATTTTCTGACATTTCAAAATAAAACTTAATAAAAATTTATTTTTCTATTCCAATTTCTCAAGAACACTGTTATAGTATAAATTTTGGATATCCTAATATCTCAAATAATAACATTAAACTAGATTTTATTTTGAAATGTCAGAAAATTGATCGACTTTTATAGAAAGAATTAGATTACAAGTCTTATCTGAAGTTTTCATTCTAATTTTGTGAACATTAATAAATAAAACTACCCCTCACTTTTGACCTTTTACCGGCCATTGTGATTGACCTGATCGACCTATGACCTTGATTTTATTATCATTGGATAGATAATTTCATTTCCTACAATTTTGATCTCTTGCAGACTTGACTGTACGGGCAATAGCAACGAAGATAAAAAATTAAAACAAACTTACCCTTATATTGAACATGGGATGTAACTTCCCCCACCCCCTCGAATACGAAAACTCGGTTTTAGACTCAGGACATGCCCCCGAACACCCCCTCAAAATTTCACTCATTAAGTTTTTTTTTTTAGTAAAATATACCGTTTTACTGTACTAAACAGTGCTCTAACCAACTTGTCTAGAACGTCAGCTAGAGTTTCGTCATTAAACTGTTATTATATACAACGATGTCTACACTCTACAAGCTATAGTTTCAAAAGATACATCGTGGTTGTTCGCTATCCTCTATTGAATACGACTAGACTCTTGTTGCTTGAATACACATGCACTATGTACACTCGCATTGACTTTGCCAGTCGCCTATCCTATTAAAAATACGCCCTCAATTACCTACGTAATACGTTTAAATGTCAATATTTCATTTTATGTGAGAAACTTGTAAAGCAGTATAGGTATACGGTTTTAGTGAAATAGTGCAGAGAACGATGCACTTAGCAAACTGACGAGTTTAATTCTATTGACAGCTGTCAATTTGCTGCACTTATAATATAAGTGAAAACTTGATTTTCTATGCAAAATGTGAAAATTTAACGAAGTTTTAAAAATTCAAAAAGCATTAATTATATTAGGCCGCTGTGTTGGGTAAGTTGACATAAATAATTTGCAGGAACTTCAAAACTAACTGGAGGAATTTTTTTCAAGATTAAGGTTTATATTCAGTGACATCCATTAAATTGTTGAAGTTGGAGTTTATACCTATTATTTTTTGCATTTTTAGTGACATAAAACAGAAATTTTTTAATCAGTCTGATACATTTTACCAAACATTAAGTTTTTTGACATTTGGAATCTGTATTTAGCCAAATCTAGATCCTATAGTCTAAAAACTATTTGTACAATTTTAATCAAATTTAGCTATATTTTACCTACCTTTAAAATCTAATCAATGCATAATGCTGCCATTCATTTGTTTTGGAAAAATCCAGAAGGGATAGTTTACTGGTGAACGAAAATCCGCGGTCGAAGCAGTTCAGCGAGAAAGTAAGTAAAGTGAATCCGTAGCATTTATTTTATATCAGTAATAAAAAGTGACTAATTTTTTGAATTTATTAACTAATTCTATAAATATTTCGATATTTCACTATATTTATGAGATTTCTCGAAGCACGTTTCTCATCTCAGCAACATCCCGGCAAGTTTGTCGAACCTCGTCTCGGGATTCAGGACGAAAGAAATTGTTTGTCACGTCTCGACACGAATTTAGGGCCCTGCCTCACCGGTTTGTCATGGAAGATCAACTGGCTGGACTGTCATGGCAGCGCAACTGGACAGACAAAACATATGTAGATCTATGAAGGATACCTCACTGGTCTCCAATTGGTTGGGCGATCAATTTGTTTGGGACGCCAGCATAGACAAGTCAAATGTTTATTACTGGCAACTCAACTGTGCTGATTGAGCAACCAATTAAATACACAGCGTTTGTAGGCCCCTCACTCACTCAACTGCCAGTTGCGTTGCCAGACTCTCATATTGGCTTAACCCCTCATCACGCGATCACCGCAAAAATTGATTTTTTGCTGCAAATTAACTTATTTTAACTAAATACAACCAATTTGACAAAAAAAATAATTATTGGTCAAATATAAAAAAATTAAGGTTTTAAGAAAAAATAAACTTTTTTTTCACTAAAAAAAAATTGCCGTACAATTATAAGATGATTTTAACGTAAAACTATTAATTTTAGCGAATTTCAACATAATTTATAAATAATAGCAATATTGTCGCAAAATTCTCCTTTTCAAACTGTGTTCTGTCTTGTGTCTCTTCTGGTAGTTTTATCAGTAGCCTAGAGAAACCACGGTAGCGTATTAATTAGTGGCGCTGCCTGACAGCCCGTGGAGGCTGGGCTTTAAACGCGTTTAAAATGTATATATTGATACTAAAGAGCCCATATTCGATTGTCTACCTTAATGTATCTGTATACGAATGTCGATATCTCTACTTGCATAAATTTTTGTATTTTGTGATTACGTTTATAGTTATGTTGAACACGTAATACATAAAATAAACAAAATTAACACTTCTTTACTTTATTAAAATCTCATGAAATACTCTTTCTGTGTATCTAGTAATTAATTATACAGACACTATAATAATTATACAAAGATTTCATTGTAATCATTCTAATCTAGATAATGTAACTGTACAGTATACAATGCTTTGTCACTTTGACAGCCAGCCCATTCAAAAATCAGTTTTCGTTTGTCATATTCACGCTGGGATGCAGAATTCATTGTCAGAAAATCTAGTTTGAGGTTGACCTTAGATTGTGACCACATATTATAGTTTCTATAAACGCAGTAACAGTCAAATGTCGTTGTCGAACTTGTTATTATATTATTATATAAAACTATAGTTTTTCAAGCTAAGTTTAAAAAATATCGTTTCATCGAGCAGTTATTTTTTGAATAGAAACGATTTATAATTCTACGATGCTTTTCTGATGAAGAAATATGTGTGGTTACAATCTAAACTTACTGCCAAAGCAAATTTTCTGACTATGCGTTCTGCAACCTTGAAAGAGATTTCTATAGTTTAATTATGGTGGGAGTGTGGGTATTAGGGTGCTCCTTAAAATGGTCATTTCCGAATACTAATGCTCCCGTGGACCCGAATGTTTCTAAATAAATAAAAGGAGTTGTGGCCGAAATTTCAAATCCATATTTCAATTCTAACTTGTGCCGTAAAGAGCTCGAATTTTGTCGTTTAAATAACATACGATTTTTGGCATTTTGCTGTTAATTTTTTTCCACCGCAATTTTGTTTTTAAAAATTTGAAACTTGTCCCTTATGGATAGTAAGTATCTTAGAAACTTTTATAGATTTTTAACGATATAATTTTCGAAACTACAGCTAGACAAAAAACATTTATTTTCTCAATTATTAAAATATTTTTCTCAAATACCTACTACCATATCTAGAAAATTTGTCATGTTTCTGATTTTTGAAACAAAATTGCGGTAGAAAAAAAATTAACCGCAAAGTACCAAAAATAGTATGTCATTTAAATGAGAAAATTCGGGGGTTTTGAGGTGGTTAGAATTGAGATAGGGTCCTGAAATTTCGCCTACATCTTTTTTTATTTGCATAGAAATATTTGAACCCAAAGGCAGCATTAATATTAGGAAATGAACATTTTAAGGACCACTCTAGTAGGTTTATAATAATTTATATGATATGCTGGAAGTTCGATTACTTATATAAAATTGTCGGAAGAATAGATAAACCCTTCTGTAAATAACCGAAAAATACACGGTTGATTAATAATTGGGTAGGTACCTACGTATGTTTTCCTATTTAAGAATTTCTCTTCTATACCTATATATAGCGATAAGCGCTTTTAAGTACCTACCCTTGATGTAATTTACAATTCTTCAAATTTCATGTGTATAGAAACACTCACGTAAAAAATTTTTTGTAATAAATTTAAAAAACTTTAAGAATGTCTTTAACTTTTTTTATGATCAAGGTACAGAAAAATTTATCTATTTATGTAGTGCCTATAATAATGTCTGTGATTTATTTTAGAGTTACTTCTGCCGCGGAAACTATTCGCGACAACTAAAATATCTAAACTCCTGTTTAGAAATTGAGCGCTCTATACATTATTCAGTCTGTGGTTGTCATCTATTTGAGATAACCCTCCTTGTCAATAATAATTATTTCACTACGTTATGAATAACGACGTTCGATTCGGAGCTATTCATAGCGCGGTGTGTACGGCTATCAACGCAACAGATGAGTGGCCGGCACTTTCTCGCGATATGCTGAAATGTCAAGGTATTTCAGTTTTCGACGGAGTCAAATATCGAAATACTGAAATACGGTTTTATAAATAACTATTTCATCGCAGTGACCCTCCGAGATTTGGTTATTCTTTCTACTTCTCAAAGATAAGTAAACACTTAAAATTAATAAAATTTAGTAATAATTGCATGATAAATAGATATAGGTTGATAGCATTAGTATCATATGGATGCGTAATTAAGATGGCGCATAAAAAAGTATCAATATTAAAATCAAATATCGATTAAAATCTTGAAATCAATATTTAAATCAAATATAGCTTAACATCTTAAAAATAATATTAAGAATTAAATTACGATCACGAATATATACTTAAAATTGATTAATCCATTAAGGATTGATAGATAATAACAAGTTTGGGAAAACGAATACGCCACATGTCTGTGAAAGATAATACGATAAATAATTAATCTCCGATTATTGGTGACATCATATATGTTTTTTTTTATTTTAAATTTCATATCTAAATTAATATCAACGACGATTTTTTCTCTTTACATTCACTTCAAGTCATCGTAAAAATTATATATTTTTGGTAAACTTTATAGATGCCTCATGGATAGTACAATGTGATTTTTATGATAATATTACTTTACTTTAATCTTTCTTTTCGACAATTTGTTTCCATTACGTTTTATAGACAAAGACTGTAGCTCCGGCGTTTCAAATCCATTTACCTAACACTAATAACTAACTGTCATAGGAAATATCCCACTAATAGTTTAACATTATTTGGAAGATCAAATAAATGAATTTGATTTTTACCTTCGGGTCCTATTAACTACTAATCTACTCTTGTTCCTTAGAAGTTATTTCTGACTAGGACAAAAATATCGACTACATCTATTGGACTTTAACTTTATATATATATTAATTTATCTTTCTATTTGACAAACATAGCCTCTTCTAATCTATAAAACGCGACATTAATCTTAATACTGACGTACTCACGACCTATCTGACTGATATTATTAGTTTTTTTTTATTATTTCAATTTCATTAAGAATATTTTTCTTCTAGCTTCTTAACTTTTATTAATTAGTCTTCAACTTTTGATATTGTTTCGATTGTACTTTCCATTGAGAAGTCGTTTTCTTATAAGTTTCTACAGATGTTATTTAGATATGCTGTGATTGTGTCTTAGATAGCTATCTATGTGTTTCGTAAATATTTTAACATGTTGTTATAAAGAAAAGGAAAATATAAAATTGTTAATAAGTTGTTTAAAAATTTGTTAAAAGGTTGTTCTTGTGGTATACATTCTCATAGGAAATAAAATCAATATTTACATTTAAAGTCTTATTTCATTCGTCATTATAACGACAAATTATCCCTGGATTAACGAAATTCAAGTTTCAACAAAATACTAAAATTTATATTATTCAAAAGGAGCATCAAATTGCAATTCGCCGCTTTTAAAAGGACCTCACATCGTAAGATCCTACTAATTAATTTTGTATTAGACTAATATACGTCTAATAAATTTATTTGTGTTTGGAAGTTAGACCCATTTTTCGTTTGCTGTTAAAATCAGTTGTTGTGAAATTATTCATTTTTTTTATATAATAAACGCAACTGACAGCATAACAAATATTCCATCACACTTCAAATTATTTCGTTATAACTATGGCTTCAGCATATAATTTAAATAAGTGTTCTGGGGATAACCTTTGATGAGCTTTACTGAAATTAAAAAAAAATGTCGATGAAAAAAGTAGACATCTCCTTGAGCCCATATTATATTTTATAAATTGTACGAAACTCTAAAATATTTTGAATAAGTATTTACTATAATAAATTGGCTTTGCATTTTTCCAAAATTAATTAATTTTTTGCATAGGTAATTTGCTTTAAAACTGTTTGACTGCTTCAGAATTAGGTTCAAGTTACGCCACTTCCACCATAATATAAACCCATATAACATGTGGTGGAGGTTTGACTAGCGTACTGTGGTAAATTATGGGATTAACTTTAATATGTCAATACTACTCTACGTTATTAATATTTTATAATTTTTAATTTTTTTGCGTTTCAATATAATATATTCCGTAATTACAAGATATGCATTTCAAAATAATTATTATAAATGTTGAAGCCGATACACACGCGAAACTTTTTTTACAACCACTGTACCTAATATTATGAAAGATATGAAAAAACTTCTTCAAAATTAAAACAGTATTGAAAAATATTTATGTGTACGCAAGGGCGTCGCCAGCTTATGACTAAGGGGGGGGGGGGGCAATATTATGGAGGATAAAAAATATGAACGCCGAGAGCATGAAGCGTTACACTTTGGAAGTCTTTGCCTCGATGACGATTGTAATAAGAACGGTTCTAATATCAATGTATAAACCTTCACAAGCCCTCGACAGCACAATAACTAAATCAAACTTTTAAACACAGTAATAATTATTTATTTTAACAAAAATAATATTTAATTAAAACATAACCTGCGGGGATTTTTTGCAAAACTTTCAAACACTTTATCATTAAAATTATTTAGGTTTTTATTTATTATAGCTCTGTGTACACTCATCATGGTGCTTCTTAGCCATGTTTTTAGTCTTCTGAGGCTGCTAAAAGATCGCTCTACTGTACACTGTACAGGTCGTGCATGGTAAAGCGATCAAAATTTTCAATGCTTTTTCCGTTTTGTCATGCGATGCGGAATTTATTAATAGGTAAGGAAGTCAATTGCTCGCACTTTGGTCGCTTTGCGGCTAGCTACATTTGATTTCTAGGGGGGGGGGCAATTGCCCCCCCCTGTCCCCCCTTGGCGACGCCCTTGTGTGTACGGCCAACAACTTTCGAAAGAGTTGATTTTAACGAAATGTGGTATACATATTCAAGAGTTAAACTGGACGCACTATGGGTCGGATCTTGTAAAAAGTGGCCTAAAATACTTTTTATTCAGCTTTCGAATTTCACTTTGAAATTGTAAGGGTAGCTAAAGGAAAGGTCAATGCATCTTTTCCAAGAACACAAAGGCCATTAGGCGATATCTCTACTTGCTAGGGGCTCGCAAACACCACCCTTTGCACAGCACCGTTTCATCGGTATTACGGCTCATTTAATCACCAACTTTTGAAGAGAGACTGGGTGCTCAAAACATGATAGATCAAAGTGAAATTTTTACAGAAGCTTACTTGAGGTAAGTATGTACTTTACTTTAGTATATTATTACATGAAGAAAGTTTTGAATTTAAAAACAGAGAAAGGTTGTTTTGCCACAATTCAAGTGGTGCAAAATAAATCACTAAGGATAGTAACAGGGTATCCAAGATACACCCCCATTCCTTGGCTTCACAACGCGGTAAATATAATTTATATTAAAGACATAGTTCGGCAATTAACAACAAATTTCTTTAACAAGACGTGCAAAAATAGTGAGTTTAAAATTATCCAAAACATCGGAAACTATGATATACTTAATCTACCCTATGTAAGTAGTATATAAACATAAGAGAGTGAAACACATGTTAGATTAATTCGTTAATTGAAAGCTACGATTTTTCGCGAGTTGTTTTTTTTTTTTTGATTTTTTCCCTATAATTAAACTTGGCATACAATATTATGAAAATTTTAATTTAAAACCAAAATAATTGCAGTGGTATCCGTATCAGGAACACTGATTATAACAATATTGTAAAATATTTTTACCCGACTGCGCCAGAAGGAGGGTATTGTTTTTCGAGTGTATGTAGGTATCTATGTATATATATTTCTTTATCACGCTCGGTAGCCTAAACGGCTTGACGGATTTTGAAAAATGAGGTGTCATTAGATTCGTCTGAATCCCCAGAGTGACATAGGGTATATGACGTCACGTCAATATGGCGGACGCAAGACGCCATTTTGTCAGTACGCAAAAATCGGTAAAACCATTGTTTAACATATTACTAGAAGATTTTGATCCTTATGAGCGTAAATGAGGCCACTTTTAATAGAGGCAGCTAGACGTCGCACTATTGGCCATCTGTTGACTAGCATCCTAAGTTTTATTATTTAATCTTTGAGTACAGAATAATTGTAGAGTTTACAGAAGTGAGTTGTGTTGACAATCGTTAGGCCATCTGGTGACTAGCATCTTAATTTTATTTAAGACAATCTTGCGTCATTGGTTCATATTGCATAATATTTCGCGGTGACTATTAATAGACAACCCCTAATATTCTTTCGAAACGCCTCTTTTTTGAGATGTTTATATTTACGAGGAATATTATTATAAGTATATAGAGGCAGAACCATAAGTAAAAGATTTTTTATAAAAATTTGTTTCATGCAAGTTTATTGACAATGTTGTATCCTGTGACATCGTATTTTTATTATTATTATGATAACCTCATAAATATTTTAAATTGCAATTTAGATAATCTGGCTGCCCGGTTGTGATCAAGTTGTCTACGAAGTATGCGATATGTAAATTTATGTTGTATACAATATATCTGAAGCATATATTTTAAAATTTTTGGATAAGCTGCGATGTTGACTGGTTTATACATGGTCCGTACACAATATCACAATAATTAAAAGATGATAAAATGAGCGATTCCACTAAGTATTTGTCTATGTATAATCCTAAATTTTTGCAGTAGTCTACAGAATTAGTTTGATGACCAGACAGCGTTACGGCACTTTAGCCAACTGATTCCGGCTTTCTATAGACATTATATTGAATTTAATTGGATTTAACATTAGGGCAAGACTTTTGGACCATTCTGATATTTTATTTAATTTTAAACTTAATAATGTTAATCATTATTATGTCAAACTAAAAATATTCATACATAAGAAAATTAGATAATCAAATTCATTAAAGGGGCCTACACACGATCAGTTTAACTGCGCAGTTTAACCCTTGTGGCGTCATGTCTGAGCGATAAACTGAGATAACTGCATAGTTCCGACAAATTTTAACGTAGGCTTTTGGCCTGCGCATTTGACTCTACTTTGCACCGATAAACTGCGAAGTCAGCTCAGTTAATTGAACAGTTGGCACAGTCATGTGTAGTCTTTGGGTAAGTTCGGTTTTGCGCTCAGATCAATCTGAGCGCAAAACCGAACTTCCCTTTCTAGTCGTGTCTAGCCACGCACGTCAGCTCTTCAAACTGAGAACAATTGAGGAGCAAACTGAAATAGCCCACACACCGTACAGTTCACACAACTGTGCAGTTTGACTGCACAGATAAACTGCGAAGTTAAACTGATCGTGTGTAGGCCCCTAACGATTGGAAAAATTGTGAAAGATTTATTTTAAATTCTTTTATTTAACAACAAATTTTACAATCTTAATGAATTTGATTATCTAATTCTCTTAAACTGCTTGCTTTTGTTAACTAATTAGTATAAGTTGCTATGATAGACTAAGAGCGGATAACACTTTTTTATGTGTTTTTAGAAGACTTGGAACTTTTTTTAAAAGATAACTTTTAAATATTTCTACAAGGGGTAAATAGTCTGTCATTCCAAACGCGGGGCAAAACTTTTTCTCGACTTTACTAATGATAAACACACATAAGTCTTTTTTCGCAAGAGTGAACAAAAAAATATGGGGTGGTTTTGCCCCGCGTTTGGAATGACAGACTATATACCCCTTGTAGAGATATATAAAATTCATCTTTTAAAAAAGTTCCAAGTCTTATAAAAACACATGAAAAAAGTGTTATCAGCTCTTAGCCTATGAATACATCAAAATATATTTTACGAGTGTTTGAACAATTTTTATTCAGAGACAAAGAAATATAAAATCAGATAGCGTTTACAGATAAATTATGTAACTAAACTAAGTTCACTTTATATAAGTTTTATACAGTCTCAACAAATTTCAAAACATTAAAATAATGTCAGCTGCGGCAGTGATGTAAATATCTTATATCATTATTTAGGATCAGTTAGAGGTAGCATTGACAATATCTGAGCTGTTAGTTCAACAACAATATAGGTGGAAGCACAAGTCAACATTGAGTTTGTGGGCCAGGGGAATGAAACGTAAGCGGGCAGCTATAGTATATTTTTCAGTACATGGAATCACTATCTTCCCATATAATATGTTAATCAATGGTAAAACCTTGTGTGTGGAGTATCAAATTAAAAGGCTTGATGAATAGATTCAACTAAAAGGAAGGAAATAAAAAAATTATTAAAAAAACAAAAACCCCGACTGCGTAAAAATCGAACATAAAAGATGGAAACAAAATCAAATGATAACATGCAGTCGGAGGCATAGTAGTAATAACATGCAGTCGGAGGCATAGTAGTAACATCAGGTATTTCTGTTCAATTTGTTACTACTATGCCTCCGACTGCATGTTATCATTTGATCTTGTTTCTTATACTATGACAATAAATTTTTTTTTTATTATTATTATTAAAGTAATCTGTTTATTAAAAAAAGAAATACAAAACCAATTTAGTTGAAAGATAATGATTAATGATAATAGTATATTGTGTAACTAGTGTTCTAAATACATCTTTATACGTCAGGCGCGATATTTTCAGCACAAGTAGTAGGCGAGCAGACACGAGCTTTGGCGAGTGTGCATCGCGAGCCGAATATGAGTGCTGAAAACATCGCGCCTGACGCCTAAAGATTTAGCACACGCGTTGCACACTATACTTTATATAACACATGCATGGTTTTAGACTTTACTAATTGAATTAAAAAAACAGTTACATAATGGTTCATTATGTAACTAGTTACAGAATGGTTCATTATGTAACTAGTTACAGAATGGTTCAGTATGCAACTGTTTTTCATTATAGCACTGAAAAGCGTTGCATAATGGATCATTATGTAACTAGTTACATAATGAACCATTATAGCACTGAAAAGCGTTACATAATGGTCACTAGTCAATAAACGGCTATTTAAGGTCCGCAAAACAGATACGAAAAAACACTAAAAGCGTGCTTGTGTTATATAAAATATATTATAAAACGTCATACGTAGATGCAGTGAAAACACCGGCAATAAAATAAAAAATAAAATTTAAAATAAGAGACAGTAAATATATTTCACTTAGAAGCGCTTGCTTTAATCCACTTTAAAATAGAGCGCGTTTCTAACACAGGTAATTATAATACATATTACATAATATTCAAGAGACGAGAGTCTAGTGCCGCGTCTGGTGGTAAAAAGAAATTAATAAACACCATGTTGTAGATCACACTAGTTTTTACTGTTGCGTAAAATAAAATTACGTAATGGAAATTTTTATTATCTGTAAGTAAAAAACGATCAAATGAATTTGAAAACTGAAACATGTAACGAAATTGAACTTCATTTTAAAGAGTCGTTAATACATATTGTATAAATCATACAAAAATATTATATATTGTAAAACTGCAACACGACATTTGTTATTTTGTTTCCTTGCAGGTTTTTCTGATGTCTTGAGAAGGGAAATCAAAAATTTCTGCCTGTCTATCTTGTTGTACTGGCGCTTCTTAACAACAGCTTGGTTGATTTTGGTGAAATTTTGTACACATCGATTAGTTTGGCATCCAAATTTAAAGTATAGGATAGGTACTTTTTTCGCAGCCACGCTCGACTTAATATTATAGAACTCCCGCCAGCGATTCATCGAGTAAACTGATGTTCATGCGAGCAAATTCCGACACAGAAACCAGTATTATTAAAAAGGACGGTGTTTTTTTACTTATAATTCGCTCAATTAAAGTTGAAACCTGTCTTAAATGAAAGAGGAGACATTTTTACATACATTTCGTATAATTGAATAAAATTATACAGATTTATAACAAATTTAAACTGTAAAAACTTTATTTTACTTAATAAATCGCAAACTTGTTTCGGTTCCCTTGTCTGTTGCATAGTGCGGTATGGGAGATAACGTATCGCCTCTCTTAAAACAAACTGTGCTACAATATAGAATCATTCAGATGTTTTACAGATGAGACGTCATTTTTAAGGTTCCGTACATCCGATGAAAAAACGAAACCCTTATAGGATCACTCTCGTGTCTGTTTGTCCGTCCGTCTGTCACAGTTTATTTTCTCCGAATCTATACTGGACGAAAAAGTTGAAATTTGGTACATATATAGAGTCAGGTGACCCAATCACGGACGTGTACCGTGAAAAAACGAATTCTGATTTTGGGGGTTAATTTTGAAGGGCAAAATAAAAAAAAACAATTTTTTTCATGTGCATCATGTGACATATCAAATGAAAGGGCTCGTTATGAGAAATACAAATATATTTTTATTTGTATTTGTATCAATCAATAATTAATTAATATTATTATTACTTTTATCCATAACATTCTACAGGAGAAAATAACTACCTAAATAAAAGGTTAAATTATATCAATTATTCTGGAATAGTTTGAAACGCTGTTTTTTTTTAACAAATTAAATTTAGCTCCAGAGCTGTACTATATTTTGCTATTTATTATTCTCGCGGTATCTAGTATATTTATTAGTCTAGAGAAGTACAAGGGTCATACACTTGTGTTGAAGCGATATTATGCAAGCAAATACGATAAATCTAAAACTACAGCATCCTACATTGTAGAAAACTAAATTGCGAGTGAGTTACTTATTAAATATTAATTACAAAAATAATCCAATACCTGTGTACTATAATGAACATCGTTGTATCTTTCAAATAACTATTTAACTAAATCCAGTTAAAATATAATTTTAAAACAGATAAGCAATTAAAATATCAAATTTATACTTGAAGGTTTGAAGTTAAAATCATAGAATGTAATTTATTTCAGAATTCTAACGAGCGTTAATTTTAATTAACATATATATTAATACAGAGTGGGCCAATGAAAACAGTCCGGGCAAGTTTTGGCCACTTAACATCGTCAATTTTAGAATCAAGGGGGACATCTAAATCGATTAGTATTATTTACGTAACTTTAATCCTGAGAGCAAAGTGAATTGCACTCCAAAAATTTTTAATGGAAAGGGGATTCGCAGTTCGAAAAGCCTCTCAATTCTTTTTACAACAGTTTTTTAGTTTTGCAAATCCGATCATTAATTGAGGAGAAAATGACATTTTAATTTGTATCAAGTAGTGCGTAAGCGATCCCAGGTTGGTAGGATGGAAGGGAGGGGTTATGCTGCGGCCGAGTCCCACACTACCCGCAATCGCGGGTGGCCGTAAATATATGAATTTTTCCCCCTCGTATTAAAAAAAAAAGTAGTTCAATTGTTGACTATTTGATACAAATTAAAATGTCATTTTCTTCGCAATTAATGACCAGATTTGGAAAACAAAAAGACTTTTGTAAAAAGAATTGAGAGGCCTTACGAACTGCGAATCGTTTGACACCCCTTTCCATTAAAATTTTTTGGGGTGCAATTCACCCTGCTCTCAGGATTGAAGTTACGTAAATAATACTAATGGATTTAGATGTCCGCCTTGATTCTAAAATTGACGTGTGCGAATTTTTTTCGCAAATCTGATGTTAAGGCTGTTGGAACGCTCCGAGATTACACACAAAATAAGGCTTCGGCTCCCAACTGATTATTGACTTATTAGTCAACATTTTGCCAAAATTATTTTTCTATAAGGAAGATAAAAGACCAATCTTGGTTTCTAATGGAGTACTTTTTTAATTTATGTATAATTTACTAGAAAAAAATTGACTATAATTGAGCGAAAAATGCTAATTTTTGAAGTCACGCTACAACCTTATTAATACTTATTTGACAAAACTGTTTCATCAGAAACCGAAAATGAACCTTCCTTTTTCGGAAAAGTTAAAAAAAAATTCGAATATTTTCAAAAAATTGGTGTAATCTATTGGGAGCGGTACCCTTGCAATGGCTTTTTTTTGCATCGTGAGGTGATGCCAACTGGTGACAGTAAATTCAAACTGCTATTTAACTCCGCCTGCGAACGCAAAATTACGATAAACGTCTTTGTATATAGTAGAGGAAAGTGGTCAAAAATTGACTAATATATTTATATGTCTATATTCAGGTTTTGTATTCAGTTCACGAATTTTTTAAATGAAAACATTTTTGTACTTGAAAAAAGGGTGAATCACGTGTTAGGCACGCACATGCTAGGGTTACGTTGTGTTCGTACGACGATAATGTTTATAAAAATATTCTCACAAAAAGTTGATACATCTTTAAAATCAAGATTTGCTTGTGTTAAAAAATCCTACCTCAGGATCGTTTTCTTTTCATAAAACATTTTGCCGTCAGATTTCAAAATGGCGGCCATATGTACTTTTTTGTAAAAATTATCCTATCCTTTTGAAAATTGATAGTTGACAGTTTCATTGAACACAAAAAAATAAAATGGCGTCAAATTTCAAAATGCCGGTCATATGTACTTTTTTGTAAGAATTATCGGATCCTTTTGAAAATTGATATTTGAGAGTTTCATAGAACACAAAAAAATAAAATGACGTCGGATTTCAAAATGACGGTCATAATATGTATCTACTTTTTGGAAAAATTATCGGACCATTTTGAAAATTGATATTTGCGAGTTTTATAGGACAAACAAATAAAATAAAGTCATATTTCAAAATGGCGGAAATATGTAGTATCTACTCCTTTGTAAAAATTATCCGATCCTTTTGAAAATTGATATTTGAGAGTTTCATAGGACACAAAAAAATAAAATGACGTCAGATTACAAAATGGCGGCCATATGTACTTTTTTGTAAAAATTATCCGATCTTTTTGAAAATTTATATTTGAGAGTTTCATAGGACACAAAAAATTAAAATGACGCCAGATTTCAAAATGGCGGCCATATGTACTTTTTTGTAAAAATTATCCGATCTTTTTGAAAATCGGTATTTGAGTTTCATAGGACACAAAAAAATAAAATGACGTCATATTTTAAAATGGCGGCCATATGTAGGTACTTTTTTTCTAAAATTATACTATCCTATTGAAAATTGATATTTGAGAGTTTTACAAGACAAAAAAAATTTACGTCAGATTTCAAAATGGCGGCCATATGTACTTTTTTGTAAAAATTATCCGATTTTTTTGAAAATTGATAAAGGCGAGTTTTATAGGACGCAAAAAAATAAAATGATGTCATATTTCAAAATGGCTGCCATATATAGGGTGTCCTCAAAGACACACGCCTACCACATGTTTCTGAGACCAAAATAAGCCGATTTAAGCAAACTTACCTTCTTACAAAATTGCTTAGTTTGGGCGCTATACGGCCCTGAAGTTACAATTTTGAAATCGTTTTTTTGTTTATGATTAATATTAATCCATAGGCGTAGAACTCGGGTTTTTTAATATTTGAACGTTTCAAATTTCTACGCCAATGAAAGAAAAGGGGTTTAAGTATAAAATTTAGATTCAGTAACTTATTTGCTACAAAAAAGCTACTTATAATAAGACTCGATTACTCTCATGGTTTTTGAGAAATTTGCATTTTAATAACTCGCAGTAATTTTTACAAAATGAAGTAAAGTTGCGAAAACATGAATAGAAATTAATAAATATGTCATAAAAAGTGGTCAAAGTGTCCACCATTTTCACGCATACAAAGATTTATACGACGAAGAAAATTCATTTACTCTTTGCATAACTTCTTCATTATCTCTAGTTTTATTCTTAGAAAAAAGCATGGCCATCTTATTTTCCCTATGTTCGGTAAAACCGTTTACACACAATACCTACATGAATATCGCGCCTTGTAATTCTTGAATTACTTGTATGCTCCAAAATTTTCTATATTATTGTAGAAACAGAAGCAAAGTTTTAAAACTATTACATTTTCGAATAATTTTTTTTTTTTTTAATTATAAAAACTCACTGAAATTATCACGTTTGCTAATTTTTCCGCGAAAACCTTTCCTCGCTTTTCGAGGAACCCATAACCTGAGTCGTTTGTTATTTCCCTGCCTGTAATCCTTCTCAACAGTACTCTCAGAGCGTTCCATAATACGTACTAATGCACAGAGATTTTTACTGCAATAATATATGATCGGTTTTTGCTTGCCTATCGAATGTACACTCGCACTGTAAGTACTAAATAAAATTATACTTTTCGGCTTTACTCTATATCATAAGTGTGGTCCATGTCTCGAAATGAGACGAGGCGATATTAGAGTGAGATATCGCAAAAAAAGTGTACGCCTACAGTATGCGTTTTGGCTACTTCGTCTCTCACTGCGATGCCCCTCTGAAACTTCAGGAAAGTGTTCCAACGCTGTTAAGTGGCAAAAACTTGCCCGGACTGTTTTCATTGTCCCATTCGGTATATAATATACAAATAAAAATTATGATTACAATTATTGAAATAACCGGGAAAAATTATTACTGTTTACATTGTTTTTCTTAAAGTGAATCTAATTAATGGTTTGCTTTAGATCCAGCAAACAATTACAGCGGTGTTACATTTTTCTCAATTACCTAAATATTATCTTATCTGTTGAAGGAAATGTAATCGTCCGTCTGTAAAATAAGCTTTAGATCGTGTTCATTGACATACTCACACCACGTACTACCAGGGCAAGCGTAACCGGAACAATAATTGTAACCAAACTAAACCACATACATTCATATATATAGACCATCAGTCGAGTTACAAAAACAATTTCCGTAGACTGACCCAATTTGTGTCTGTACTGACGTCATTTAGTCAATGTACTGATTGGTTTGTTGTAACACGGCTTCATTATAGAAATGAGGTGCATTAGAGACCCTCTTATAAGAGTCTAACAACCTGACATTTATCTTCAATAGTAGGTGAGCATGAATTTTTTTTTTAACTTCTTCATAATTTTTTAATTAGGATATTATCATAGAACCTCGTTTATATACGTAATTTTTCCAATATGGTGTTGATACGAGTTTATTAGTTTATCTATACTAATATTATAAAGAGGTAAAATTTGTGTGTTTGTTTGTAATGGATAAACTCAAAAACTACTTAACGGATTTTAAAAATTCTTTCACCCATATAAAGCTACTTATCAGCGAGTAACATGGGCTGTATTTTATTTTCAAAAAATTAGAGGGGCGTAATAATATTATAAAGAGAAAAGATTTGATTTTTTGTTTGTTTGTAATGTAGTCAAAAACTACTTAACTGATTTTAAAAATTCTTCACCTATAGAAAGCTACAATATAAGCTAGTAACATGGGCTGTATTTTATTTTCAAAAAAATTAGAGGGGGGTAATAAATCATAAATTCTTATTTCTGGAACTACTAAACCGATTCTAAAATTTCTTTCACTAATAGAAAGCTACGCAGGGGGAGATTCTCGCGAGGGGATACTCGCGGTGGGGGGTAATAAATCATAAATTCTTATCTTTGGAACTACTAAACCGATTCTAAAAATTATTTCATTAATAGAAAGCTATGCAGGGGGGGGAGATTCTCGCGGGGATAACAAATTTACAATATACTAAATATACGTGAGCGGAGTAATGGGTGACCGCTATTAAATCATAATTTCATACCACCCGGGCGAAGCCGGGACGGGCCGCTAGTTTGTGATAATTTCAGTGTAAATAGCAAAATTGAAAGAAAAATAATTTAAACATGTTTTTAAAGATAATAAATAATCATTATCTAATATGTAATCATAATTTCATTCTTGCTAAACCATAGTTTTAAGCCACGGCTGCCATTTATCAGATATTTCAATTTACTGAATTCATAATGAATATACAGTAACTGAGTAATACAATGTTGACGGTGGAAAGAAATAAAAAATAGTGTCTATTTTTTGACATTCAGAAGGAAAATAGCGGACATTTGTCGTATCCTAACCTTTATTAAAGAGTCTCTACTCTCTAGTGTAAAGTGTTCTCTATTGCTTAGTGCCATTCAGTTTCAACGTCAGTGGCGTGTGCTATTTTACATTATTAGAAGAGTTTTTTATTCGAATGTTATATTATATGGTGTGCCTCATAAAAACTTGACATGGTATTCAGAAGTCCGCTACTATTAATGTTAGAAGATTCTTGAAAACCAGCCATCCATCATGAGCGAAGTTCTGTTATGTTGAATAGTATGACGTACGCACCTGCGTCAAGATGATTGAGATCCGTTCACCTCCATTTTTTTCGGTACTGTTTAAATTATTAATGTTAATCTTCATTTTTAAGAAAATAAACCGCAAAATCAATACAAATGATTTGTAAGGACGGAGATACAATCGATCATATTGTCAATCAGCTCGAAAAACTTTCATCAAACTAGAAATATTTTCCCATTGCTTGTATGTGCAAAACGTTTCTCTTAGAATTTTTTTATGAAAAAAAATTCAACGCAAAACTGAAAGCGAATTTGTTTGCAAATATTTACTGCCAAACATATTCGAAATTATTGACTAGAAATGAAAGTTGTACGCTTCCAAGCAAAAGAACAAACGTCACTAAAAATGATCTCAGAAATCATTTTTTTTAACTATAATAATAAAACATTATTGTCAAAAATACTAAGAATTGAACGTATTACAATAATTATTACAGTACAAAATGTTAAAAATGACCACAAAACACCAAACCATTTAAAAATTCTCGACATACGTTTCGCCAACCAAGCTGGCATCATCAGGAGATCATTAAATCTCCTGATGATGCCAACTTGGTTGGAAAAACGTACGTCGAAAATTTTTAAATAGTTTGGTGTTTTGTGGTTATTTTTAACATTTTGTATCTTCACACCAAAGGTTCCATCACTCTTAACGGTCAATTAATACAGCGTACCAAAACTACCAACGGCATCCTTATTCTCCGCTTACTTTATGCTATAATATACATTATACATGTTTCAATCTTTTATAGTTTTACTTGACATTTGCAACCCTGTACAAATAAATTAATTCTAATTTTATAAAATAGCGGGAAAAATATAAATTAAAGATTGTAATGGTATTAAGTTAGCCATCGGATATGACATACGAAATATTACCGAAATGTTATATTATTAGTGAGACGTGAGTATATACCTACTTATTAATAAATAAAAATTAAAAAAAGTCTTCACGTTGTAAGTACAGTGAACAAAAAAGGGACGTTATAACAACGAAAATATTTTTACTTTTTTTGCCAATTATTTCGCTTTCATTTCTTTTGAATTTCTTTCAATGAACATTGGCTGAATATTTTGTCTATTTTTAGATTCTGATATAATTATTTGTTCAACACCCGCATGAAATATGTAATTTCGTGGCTCTACTGAGAGTGGACGAAATAATGACTTCCCTGACTGTTGACGTAGAGAGTGGGCGAAATGCCATTTCGCCCACTAGTGGGCGAAATAGTATTTCGCCCATGCTCATTACGGGGAACGTTTACGCAATCAATCAGGTCACCCATTATTTCGCCCACGCTCAGCAGAGCCACGAAATGACATATTTCTTGCGGTAGTTGAACAAAATATTGTGTGCGACTATTGGTCGAAAGAGGAGATTCCCCTCGTGTGTTTTACCGCACTCGCTACGCTCGTGCAGCAAAATCCACACTCGAGGGATCTCCTCTTTCTCCCACTAGTCGCACAATATACTATATATTAATCACAGTTGATAGAACAATTTTGTTATTCTTAAACGCTTCACTGGTTGATGAAGTTCGGCATGTTATGTGTAGAGAGTTCAATGGTCAACATGTTTGTGGCATGTTAATAGACTCGGATATTATGTATGTACTCACTGTAGGTATGTAAAGTGGTATGTACTCTGGCTAAGGCTTGCGGTGTGGACTGGAACTAGCTATTGCATTACAATTTACAGCGTTACGCAATGCTGGTTCTACACCGTTCTGTTGTTACCCTGCTTACTAAGTCTATTGCGCGTACGTTCGATAAGTTAGCACTAGTTCCTGTAGCGAATTGGGCTTAAAGTAGAGTTTATTGAATAGTCCAGTGAATTGGGATTTCCACTGTGGAATAATTCCCAGTTAGCTCAGTTTTTGTAAACACCTTCGTTATGATGTTCTAAAAAACGTGTGAAAAGTCCTCATCGATATCGTGCCGGCGTTGCCAAATATTCGAGGTTCAAGTTCACGATTTTTTTGCGAATTTCTCAGTTCCGTGTCATTTTTAGTAAAACATGGTTATTATCAGTCCTGTAGAGGACACAATTCTCTACAACTTTTGTATAACCATTTTTTTTCTACTATTCATAGTTTTACTTATTTAAGTACCCGCGCGGCTTCCTCCCCCTCGATTTTATTTAACGGGATTATACCGTTTCCCGAGAGCTTAACATAATGATTTGTACCTTTATTTTAAGTTATATAATTTATTTGCTTATCTGCCAGTGCACACAGTCTACTAAGTTCAAAAAATATTTATAAACTAAAATTTATCGTCCTTATTCGTCGTGACTCAACGCGTACCCGGTTTTATATACATAATATTATATTGATATTTGTAATGACTCAGCTGGTGTCTAGAAGTCCCACTTCTGTTTGTGTACTGTGAACTACACGGTCCATTTTTTTAACTTTAGAGTTACACAATTATTCTGAAACAAACTTTTTAATTCTCTACAATTGGAGGAAAACAGTTTGTGTGAGAGATTATAATGGAGATACGAGCGTTTTTTTATTATATAATATGTGTTTGTTACTACTCAATCATACGTATTCTAAATTAGACTTGAATTACGTCTGTAACATGCAAACGTGATGTGTACATCAGTTACAAATAACAACAAACTAATATTAGTTTTAGATACAAGCCAACTTTGCTGCTCGCTACATCAAACTCTTTGGCAAAAGCGTAGTTGAGCTCTTGTAAGCTCACCCATACAAAGAGAGGTTAGCTACACAGGGATTTTAATTTTGTACTTAATACAACCAAGAGGAACATTGTATCAATGATAATATTCATACTTTTTAGACAGCAATTTTTTCATACTTAATATGAAATTGGTTTCTATTAAAATTAAATTTCCATTCTCTGTGAATTTTTCATAAACATAATGTACTTTTTCTAATGAACATTAACTGATTGAATATTTTTTCAAAGTAATTTTAGAAGATTTTTTTACTAAACATTGACCGTCCAAACAATCTATCAAAATTTCAAACCAACTGAATTAATTCTTCGCAAAAATAAAAACTTCAACATTTCTTAGGAACTACGCGTTTTCGGGTATATATGCTAATATGACATTTTTTCTGTTCCGATTTGGGGAACTCGCTGCCGAAGTTAGTCCACCTATTTTAGTTCCCTGTAAAAGAAAGGAATGATTTGTATTTTGAGTACAAAAAAATTGTATATACCTACTTTTAATTATATTACAATTATAAAAAATAACAGCCCATTTCACTTTATATACGTCACCCGACATTTTTTCAGAAACTGATTACAGAGCAGACAAATTTAATTATTTAAATTTATTCGATAATTAAAACGCAATAAAATTTCTATCCAACTTGTAAACAGCGCGCAGATAAATATGTATAATGCATAAATACAATGCGTCCCAGGAGAATAACCGTCTTCAGCTTATGACTACAATACCTCGTATATGTGTGTATACGTTTTAAAATATAAATTACATCAATAATTTTAAAGTTGAAATTACTCCCAATATGGTACTTAAAGCTTGTTGACTGTAGTTCGCAGTATTCCACTGACAGTACTATTTTATTGTATTTTATTTTAAATTATAATATTTAGGTAACAAAAAAATCTGAAATAATTTTCATTGAAATGTTCACCTGGATGTTATGTTCTTATTTTTATATCTAACCTTTATTAACGTATTTTTTTACTAAAAAAGTATTATTGATAGTTTCAGAAATCACAAAGGAAATTTGTTAGATTTATACATGATTTCTTCTAAATTAAAGTGTATTTTTTCCGAAACCAGTATCCAGTTGATTTTTTTTTCCGTTTAAGCAACTGATAAATTAGATACTTACCTATAAGGATATTTTTAATTTTAAATTACTCGATTGGATTAACTGTTTTGAGAAGGGAAGTGTTCTCGCGCAGTAGGTAAGTTTGATAAATTCAGTGAATTGATTTTAGTAAGGTCTTGAAAAATCGCATCAACTACACCTAGTTTATTAATTGGAGACGTATAATAGATATTAAAGAAAATTCAGTTGAACAGTGAAAAGGTGGTTCCAGTTAAGCTCAAAAGTTGAAATAAAGCTTTTAGTGCTGTAGCTTCCAAACAAATAGTTCATTAGGTACAAACTGAGCAATAGCACTATCACGTGCAATACGTAGGTAAGTTAAATAGGAAAGAACGCTTGAAGACTTCCAGTTAAGAACAATATTACTGCCATCAGTACGTAAGTTTTCTTTAAAACAAACTACGGTACAAATAGAAGTTAGATGAGTATACAACTTTTGATTTGAACGTCGCGTCGTGCAGAACACTTTTAAGTTTTCTTTGTTCAGAAGATAAATTTTTATTAGTTGCTGAAGCAATAATATGGATCATTAAAAAAACAACATTTATGCTAATTTAATTAGCGTTGATAAAATTTGATTTTATTCAGAAACAAGAATAAAAGACACATAAAATAAAGGTATTATTTTAATTAAGTACACAAGACAAATTCTTTGACGAATCGAAAGACTTTAATACTTATATACGCTACGATTAAAGACTTTGTTAGCAAGTATGCGAATTGGTCATGTCCACAATTCAAATTGTTAATAGAATCAGAGGTACTTGGACAGTAAAAATAGGTAAAAAACTTTTAAGTTAAACGGTTATATTTTAAATAATCAGCTGTACCAAAAACTAGAAAATAATTAGGACACAAACCAAGGGGCGGAATAAGTAATAAAAACGTGGGGCGCATTTGAAATATTTCTATTGGTGGGCTTGGAAACACATTTTTCTAGACAAGCCGTTCTTATTTAATAATTGTTCTTTTTGTGGTGCCACAATTTTGAGGATAAACGCATAATATACAGTACGTAAACAGGTAAGCTGCACAGTGCACATAGGGAAATTAGCATTGGAAAAAAAGAAAAATATACTGTATAAGATCTGGTAAATAATTTTTATTGTATTCTCTAGTATCATTATTGCATGCTTTTCTGGAATTTATTTGCTGTTCCCACGATCAATCTTTTTAAAATGTTGAATTGATATATTTATGAGATTAGGACGCAAAACCGCACACAACAATGCACGGCAAATTCAAACATGTGCGGTTATGCTCCTGTCAGAAATCTACACATTAATTATTATTTTTTAGTATTATTTACAGGCAAGTCTAACCTTCAGGAGTGGTCAGGAGATGCTAATTTAGACACCTTTAGTATAATGTAATAAGTGCCTCTAGATAATATTTCATATATTAGGCTGTGGTGATTTTGCCCCATTAGTGTGTGCGATTTTACCTTATAGGGAAGTGCAAAACCGCCGTAATATTTTTTTTATATTATTTGCTTCAATTACTTTCGCTTGAGTTGTTGTAAGGAGATTTTATTTCTTTACAATAAATATACAGGGTGTCCGGATTTTAATTGTACATAGGACATTTACATGGGATAATGGTTTTTCTCAATTTCCTGCTTTCCTATACATTTTACAGAAAAAACATATTTGGCAAAAATGAAAGGAATTCATGTGTAGAATAAGAAAATATTTTTTTAAGATTTTTTTATTTTTATATTTATTTACCTATTTTTTTTTTGAAAATTTGTATTTTAACTCTACCATCGTAATTAATATCGTAAATATCCTGACTAATACTCATAATAACTTTTTTGTCAATTTTATTAATAGATTACGTTGATAAAAACAGAATACAAATTTAAAAACAAATTTAAAAATTAAAAAACCTATTGTTTGTCAAACTTTTGAAATTTTTTTATTACCAACATAAGCTGTAGCTAAAATTTACCTACACATTATTATGAATACTAGTGATGGGCAGAATCGAATTCTTTTAAGAATCGAAAACCCGGTATTCGAATACTTTTAAGAATCGAATGAGTATTCGAGAACCGAGAACTGAGAATATTATGAATAATATAATACCTATATTATTCCATAATATTCTCGGTTCTCGATTCTCATATTGTGATATTCTTATTTCTTTGCACCGCGACAATGTCATAATACCATAGTCTGTACGGACTCTACCGATTAGTACCTACCGATTGCACTCGATTCAGAGTGAGTTGTGCTACACTATGTGTGGGAAATAGTTTGACTTTGACTGGATGAGTACCGGAATCGAGAACCGAGAACGCCGAATCTTCGATTGCAGTTTATTTGCAATTCTTCTTACGAGAACTCGGTATTCGAATACTTTCAAAAAAGTATTCGAGAACACCGAGAACTTATGAGAATCGGATACTTCTCGATTCTAGCATTCGAATACTCCCATCACTAATGAATACATATTTGTTAAAATACGTTTCCTTAAATGATAATAATCAGCAAGCTAGTAAGGAATCATATTCTGACTCAAATAATTTTTGAGTAAATAAATAAAAGTTAAAAAAATTTTAAATAAAAATAGTTTTTTTTTAAATTTTGTTTTCTGGCTTTACCAACGTAATCTATGGATAAAATTGACAAAAAAGTTATTATGAGTATTTTAGTCAGGATATTTTATTTTTATATATATTTTTTTATATTTTAGTCAGGATATTTAAGATATTAATTACGATGGTAGAGTTAAAATACAAATTTTCAAAAAAAAAAGAAATAAAAAAATCTTAAAAAATACCAGCTTATTCTACACATGAATTCCTTTCATTTTTTCCTAGTATGTTTTTTCTGTGAAATGTATAGGAAACCAGGAAATTGAGAAAAACCATTTTCCCATGTAAATGTCCTATGTACACTTGAAATCCGGACACCCTGTATAAGTACTATCTACACGTTCCTTATTTTTTCAATTCAAAATATCAATTATTTTCAGAAATAAAAATTTATAAACGTTAGGTATGCGGTTATGCCCCACCTTCTCTTACTATAGGTACAAGTTTTCGTTGTTTTATTGCGACTTTCTCAAATTATTATTTAGTGTTAAAATCAAAAATGAAATTCTCAAAACAAATATTATAATATTCAAAGATTTTAGCGGTTATAAGAAAATTGAATTTTTACAGCCCGTTAAAAACATTGAATGTTATAATAATTGTTTTGAGAACTTCATTTTTGATTTTTAATAATAAATAATTGAGAAAGTCGCGGTAAAGCGAAAAAACGTTGTACATTAGTACATGAAAAAACATTGACTATTTTTTACTGTCCAAGTATCTGCAGTCCTATAAAATATAAGCTTTGCGCTTCGAAATTTAGGTCGTTGTGCCACCTACCGGCCAAGTTAGATGACTCTGACGTCTTAAAATATTATATAAAACTAGCTGCCCCGTCCGGCTTCGCCCAGACTGCAAAACACTACTCACTCGCTTCGCTCGTTCGCTTGAATATTATAAGTACACTACTCACTCGCTTCGCTCGTTCGCTTGAATATTATAAATACACTACTCACTCGCTTCGCTCGTTCGCTTGAATATTATAAAAACACTACTCACTCGCTTCGCTCGTTCGCTTGGATATTATAAATACACTACTCACTCGCTTCGCTCGTTCGCTTGAATATTATAAAAACACTACTCACTCGCTTCGCTCGTTCGCTTGGATATTATAAATACACTACTCACTCGCTTCGCTCGTTCGCTTGAATATTATAATTACATTACTCTCCCGCTTCGCTCGTTCGTTTGAATTTTTTTTATACACTACTCACTCGCTTCGCTCGTTCGCCATATATGTATTTTTTAAAGCTTAATATAAAAATCGCGATTAAAAATCAGGGGTTGATCGTATAAGGGTGAAAATTTAGAATTGTATGTATTTTTCAATGCTGAATCATGAAAAAATGAAAACAAAAAATTTTGTTAAAAAAATAAAAAAAAAATAATTTTGGGGTGGACCACCCTTAACATTTAGGGGGATGAAAAATAGATGTTGTCCGATTCTCCACCCTAGCCGATATGCACGCTAAGATTCACGAAAATCGGTCGAGCCGTTTCAGAGGAGTTCAATAACGTACACCGTGACACGAGAATTTTATATATTAGATATCATGTAATGGATAGAAGTTAATGAAAAATAATTAATAAATTTATTTGAATGGTTTGCATAATAAGTTAGACAAGGACAACTTTTAAATAGCATTTTTATTGCAATCGAGTGAGATGCACTAAGATTTTTGGTGGAAATACGTGACATTAGGCAAAATTCTGTAAAATTATGTTTTTGTTGATTTTATCTCGCATTATAATCAAAAATATAAAAAAGGTAACATGTTTCAACTATAAATTAACTTCTAATGATAAAATGTTAAAATAAGACGGCTTTTACGTTTAAAATATTTTTCAGCATTTAAATAATACAGCAATTTTATGCTATTGATTTTCGACGCATGGAAGAATTTTCATTGAAACAAAACACAATTACAACAGAGATTAAAGCACGTTGAGTAGGTATGTACTACAGGTCTGGTGAAACTAATTCATTATAGCAAATATTTTAACCATAGTTTTAATTTGGCATCTCTTAAGTAGTGGACCTTAACTTAGTTATGGTTTTCAGTATTCTCATATGCACAGTGTACTTCGAGTTAATGTGCTAAAGATTATTTTGTGTAATATGAAAATCGAAATTATGTAAGTCCATAATTGCAGGTATAGGTCATATTGCTTGAAAAATAGTTTATAATAATCAAAGATCATAACCCTAATGCACAAATGAACATATACTTTCAACGAAAGTTTCAATTTCAAATTAATACCATTGTTGTCATGATTGTTACAAGGCTGTATAATTAAATTTTAAATGCTACTGCCTAGTGCCTAAACTCAAACTTCCACATTCGTGCTGATTGAGTTCTCATGCTAACTAACCAGCGCAAATTAGGGGCGAAATCGCAAAATCGGCCCTAGCTCAAATGTGGAAGGTGTTCCTCTAAGAACCGATAAAAACTGGAAAATATTTTTTCTTGAAATCTAACGATTTTGATTAAATTTTCCACATGGATACCCCCTTAATATCAATATGAGATGGCATGACTACTTGCTCCCAGATAATACAGCGAAGAATACTGTAGGGCTGACGATATTACATAATATGTACTGCGTAAGGCCTACTTCTCTATATGGAAAAGTTATTCTGGCATGTCAGAACGTTTATTTCCTTGTTTTTACTTTCCCATGTACGAAGTATATTTGCAGATTGAAATCCCACGGGAAAACCTAATGTTATTATAATGGTGTATCTGAAACAGAAATCTTTTTTTGATAAACCTATTATTTCTTCATTAATACGTAGTATGCTTATAAAGAATTTGTAGGTACTGATTTGAAAAAATCATTTCTGTTCCCTCACAGAATATTGTTTAACAGACCTTATATAATACATTCCTTTAATACAGGTTCATTATATAAACACGTACAAAGGGAATATGTATGCTCTGTGAGATCCTGAAGAATGTGCGTGTGTCCTGTACTTGTGTTAGTGAATAAAACAGGGCCTAATATTGAATCTTGCGGTACTACGTTATACAGATGAGTCATAAAAGAATACAAATTCGTTAAAAATTATAGTTACGCTAACAAGTTCTATGTTTAATGTTCTTTTTCGACATCATTTCACAACAGACACCAATCAAACCATTATTATTTTCATTTCACCACATTTTCTCGTTAAAATATTTATAAACTAACTCTTCATTAAATAGTGAGAAAATCATTAATTAGGATAGGTAGGCAACTTTGTGAACACAAATCAAAAGTACATATAAGGAACCGTGTTGATATTTATCTGGAATTACTTAGAAAACTATAGAAAACTTGAACAAAATCTCCGTGCAGCGTATGTTTTAATAATGAGAACATAATATTATAATATTAATTTTTGTAACACATATTTGAAATGTACATTTCGTGACTCTAGTCGGATGCCTAAAATAATATATATCGCACGCGTACAACAATACAATATTTCATGTGATACGATAGTAAAGGTAGGCGTGCTTAAAATGTAGACTGTGACATCAGCGTATAATAATGCATATTTTATGCCATACGAGAAATATAGGAATAATATAGTTGCTATATGGTAACGAAGAAAAGAAATATTGGATCTAGGCCAATATTTTTAGCTGTCAGTGAGATTTCGATATTTGAAATTAATTCAATAAAGCTCTAAAGTATATGTGTTACAAAAAATAGTATATACACTATACACCTCGTTCATTAAGTATAAGACGCTCGAAGTGTTAGCACACTCGCCTGCGGCTCGCGTGCCAAACTCATCCCTCGCGTCTTATAGGTACTTAATTGTACTAGATGTATAAACTATTATATTGTAGTATTGTTGTACATTTTTGTTTTAAAATAAATTATTTTGATAGGTACCTTTATTTATTTTACCATGAATTTACAAATAATTCATAAAAATAAAAATTTACAAAATATCCATTTTGAATAACGTTTTGATTAGTTCTGAAGACAGAAAATAAGCAGTCAATTCTTTATGAAAGCTGGGTATTGATTAATTCTAATACAAATAAACAAAACGTAAGTTTACAAATAGTTCGCTATCATTAGCAAAATACTGTTTACAAACAACCATTGTTGTCATAACGCTACAATGCATTATCAGAAAAAAATATGTCACTGTTGGTGCTCAAACCCGAAACTTCCAGAATCGGGCTGGCTGAGTTATCAGTTATTCAGCCAGCGCAACGTTTCGAGTTTGAGCCGCGTGAGTAACACATTATGTGTAATTATTTTTTTCTGATTTTGCATTGTGGATGTTTGTAAACAGTAATTTGCTCGTCATAGCGAACATATTTGTAGATATTTGGCGTTACGAGCGCTTCTCGTACACGATTTAATATATTATGCTGCTTGCCTTATGATGTATTAAAACGTAACAATTGCTATAGTTTACAATAATTTTAGATTGGAATATTAAAATCCAGCCTGTAATTATAGTGTGATGTGCGTCTGTAGGTAATCTGGTGACAAAAGGGCAAAGCGTTGGCGTTTACATCACATTATAAAGTTCTGCCAGTTATACACACATTTCGCAGAAATCCCAAGCAGTTGAAGAATTCCCAGTGTAGTATAGAAAACAACATACAGACAGAAGACATTGCCTACTGTGAAATTGTTCATTTTCATAGTGACAGACACCCCCAACTCCTTATTTCCGCATTTATATAAACGGATATTTCAAACATTTTTTGAATAACAACGTTACCATATTTTTGGAAATAAATGAATTATAAGATTTTTTCGTTGGAGAGCAGCCAATTATATAATTGTTTCGAAACATATAGGAAAAAATCATTTTACCAACCAGTGGTCACAATCAGGATTCTAACCTGAACCTTTCCACTTTCGTGGCGGAATGAGCTTACAATACTCAATCGTGACAAGATTGCCAAACTAATATTCTCCATATATGCTTCAGAATATATGGAGAATATTAGTTTGGCAATCTTGTCACCATTGAGTATTGTAAGCTCATTCCGCCGCGAAAGTGGAAAGGTTCAGGTTAGAATCCTTATTGTGACCACTAGTTGTTAAAATGATTTTTTCCTATATGTTTCGAAACAATTATATAATTGGCTGCTCTCCAACGAAAAAATCTTTCAATTGCATTTCAGCCGTATAGATAGATAGATAGATAGATAGATAGATAGATAGATAGATAGATAGATAGATAGATAGATGATTTATTGGTGCTTACACTATATAGTTTACACAAGTCACAAATACATTTAAAATTTTATAAAATTATTTTTGAGTAAATTCTCTCTTAATTAAAATCTTTAATATAAAATGACATTTTTTCTTCTAAAAAACATTTAAAAAAATTTTTATATAAATTTTTTATTCAAAAATTCCTCGATGGAATAAAAACTATTTTTTGTAAGGTAGTTTTTTATCTTTTCCTTAAACTGGTTAACTGGCAAATCTCTAACAGACTGTGGTAGAACATTGAATAATTTTGGCCCATAGTGGGTTATACCTGTCTTTATTTTTTGGATACGATGAAATTCTATATGTATGTCCATGTTGGATCTAGTGTTATGTGAATGAAAATTATTGTTAATTTTAAATTCAGCTAAGTTTAATTTTACGTACATAATGCATTGAAGAATATAAATAGACGGCACAGTCAAAATTTTAGAGATTGCAAAATATTCTTTACAGTCCTGTCTGTAAGCTAAAGAATGAATTATACGTAGCGCTCTCCTTTGTAGACCAAACACTCGATTTGCATGTGGCGAATGACCCCATATTAAAATTGCATATGATACCACTGACTGTATTAATGCATGAAATACCAAAATTAGGACGTGTCGAGAAACAATTTGGGAAAGATTTCGAAGAACAAAAATGCTAGGTGTTAATCTTTTGGAAATGTAATCAATATGTGATTCCCAAGAAAGTTTCGAATCAAAAAAAACACCAAGAAATCTTACCGCATCTTGATCGCCAAAAAACTATTATTATCATAAATGAATTATATTACTATATATTTTGACATTATATATTTTGATATTATGTTTACGCTGTTTTTAGTCTGATGATGACTACATGGTTATAGTCGAAACGATTCTCTAAATATAATTATCAAATTTGGATTTGGTCTATTTTCATTTATTTCCAATGATGTTCAATCCAAACTACGAACTCAAAACAGATTACCATATTTATTACTATGTATAAACAGCAATTTAAGATCGATTTATCATATAGATTTTTTTTATTCTCCCAACAAATGCATCTACATTAAGTTACTTGGGTTATTATTATTACCTCTGAGCAGTCAAGTTGTGCAAATTATACACGAGCAAGTCAGCCTCAATTCTTTTCCTTCACCAACTAATCGTTAGCGGCCGGCTGATTTTGATTATAATCGATAAATTATACTATTTTGAAAATAACTATCTGTTTTTTAACCTCCTCATATAGCGTCCTCAAGGTGAAAAAATTCGTTAAAAATGTTTTTTTCAGCTCCCACACAACTTTGTGTATCCAGACCTGATGGTTGATATACTTTCGATAATTTAGCGAAAAAACGACTTATCTCGCGCTTACCAGTTCTGTCAAAAAATACGTTTGAGTTGCCGGCCAGCACCCTGCATTTCTAAACTATTGACTTTAGATAATATATGCCGTCGTTAACTTTTTTGTAGAAAATTTTATACTCTGCAAAATTACTGGTATGCAATAATTTTCTCCTATCTAGTATGATTTTCATACAAAGTTGAGTGGGAATTGGAAAAACACACTTCTTAATAATTTTTTCACCTTGAAGACGCCATTTGGAGAGCTTCCCCCACTTGAAAATTAAAAAAAACATATAGTAATGTTCAGAATTGTATAGTTTATCGATTAGAATCAAAATCAGCCGGTCTCAAACGATCACTCACTTATTCGTTTTCTGGGCATCTTTTAGAGAGGATAAAAATTTAATTATTATTTATTCAATTTATTGAAGGTAGCTAATTGATTACTGTGAAATACTTTATTAGGAACTATCGTTTATAATAATTAAACAATACTTAGATAAGTGGTCGGCATTACGTCTATCGTGATCTCAATTTCGGTCGTCTGTTTTTAAGTTAAACCTTGATTTTTTTCATTAACATAATTCGTATAGTAGAGGTCCGCGTCATATATCGAGGTAAATCTTGGTAATCAGCAAAGTAGCTTATCTATAATTTAGTTTGGTTCTTGACCCCTGACCTAGAGAGTAACACAGAATATTAAACTGGGGACACTAAGGGAGTTTCAGATAGAGGTACGGTTATGATGTTTGACAATAATCTTGATATTGCATGTTGTATAAATTGGGGGGAGGGGGTCCTTTTAGTGAATAGATATTGTATTTGTGTGTGATATAGGTATTACGCTGTTGTGTACTATTTACATGTGTCGTGACAGTTGTTGTTACCATAGTTCTATTGTTGGATTAATGCGACGGAGCTTGTTGAATTGATAGTAATGTTCCAGTTTGATTCCCACGGCTAATTCAGTATTTAAGGTAAATTTTTAAGTTGAAGTTTAGTAACGTATCGATAAGCATATACAGTGAATTTTACTTAAGACGCAACATGGGCGAGTTTTTTTCCTGGTATTTATGGAAAACATAAATGAATTAGACGAAACCGTTTCACTTAAAATGCAACACCCACTAAACAAAAACATGCATTTGAAAATTTTTCGTTGGAAAGCAGCTAATTATATAATTGATTCGAAACATATTGGAAAAAATCATTTTACCAACCATAGTCACAGTCAGGACTCTAACCTGAACCTTTCCACTTTCGCGGCGGAATGAGCTTACATTTACTCAACCGTGACAAGATTACTAATCTAACATTCTCCTTATATGCTTCGGAATCAATTGATTTTCACTACATGCGAGAGTTAATCCATTATAGCTAGGTAGTAGGTGTGAATCTTCGTTCTAGCGAGAGCTCATTACGAAAGTGAAAATTGTTTCAAATACCCTTAAATGGGATATATTAAATACATAGGTACCTAGACATATCAATGCTGTAAATAACCATAGATTGGTATTACTACATAATATTCTAGAAATAAGTATATCTTGTAGACATCGTAAGATAATCTACATGTTAGATACACATCTAAAACACAGTATAGAAATCAACCAACGAGTTTGATTTTTTTAAGATAAATTAATAGATTTATACGGCTGAATTCCAATAGAAAATTTTTCGTTGGAAAAAAATTTTCAATTGCAATTCAGCCGTATAAATCTATTAATTTATCTTAAAAACATGCATCACTATCAATATTTTAATTTAAAGAAATGAATAAGTTACAGCAATTTTTTTAAATTAAGATATTGTTAATTATTGTTAGTGATGTATGTTTTTGTTCAGGGTATGTTGCTTTTTCTCCAATCACTAATATTTTCCATAACTAACAGGTAAACAAAATCCGTTAATGTTACGTCTTAAGTGAACTTCACTATTTTTTATTGTGGACATTAGTATATAAGCGCTATGAAATTCAAAGTTTTATACAGTGTCTAAATAAAATAGTACCATATAGGGAAAATACAATATGATTTTTTTTATGGATCAATGAGACCTGTGAGGCTAAAAAAGCAAGATTTTCCCTGTTCTACCTCGTTTTGCTTATAATATGTAACCATGCTAAATGTTAGTTTTCGTTTAAATTTGACAGTTAAATAAATTTAGATTTATTTTCAATATTTTATTAAACTAATAACTAAAATTATGAACACTTACTTAATACTATAATAATAACAAGCCGTGAGGTGGGTCGTTTATTAGGACTAAAGTGCGACCCTTGAGGTCCACACGACGAACTTCCCAGTTTGATAAATATTTAATAATAATAATTAAATTAGATATTACACAGAAAAGTAATCATTTTAATCATTAAAACATCAATAATTAAAAAAAAAAAAAAAAAAAAAAAAAACGGCTGAACCGATTTTTATAAAATTTATGTCGGATCAAAATGACGTTAACACGCCTCGATTGACACCCTTACGAAGTCGATATAATTTTTTATTCGCGAGATATTGTGTAAAATCTACTTTTTTGGAGGTTATTTGGTTAAGAAAAAAGAACGGCTGAACCGATTTTGAAAAAATTTCTTTCAGATCATATTTACGTTAATACGCGTCGATTGGCACCCTAACATAGTCGATATCATTTTTCGTTCTCGAGATTTCGTCTTTGAAAGAAATGTACACATACGTACGTACGTACGTACACACACACACACACACACACACACACACACAGACATCTTTCTAAAAGTAGTGTAAAAATAGTGTAGTGACCTTGAAACATAAAAATTTTTTTTCCTTTTTGATTTCGATTTTCGGACCCATTACAATAACTTCCAGTATGGGAAGTTATTAGGACTAAAGTGCGACCCTTGAGGTCCACACGACGAACTCCCCAGTTTGATAAATATTTAATAATAATAACTAAATTAGATATTACACAGAAAAGTAATCATTTTAATCATTAAAACATAATTATTATTTATTTTTAACAATAATTAAAAAAAAAAAAAAAAAACGGCTGAACCGATTTTGAAAAAATTTCTTTCAGATCATATTTACGTTAATACGCGTCGATTGGCACCTCAACGTAGTCGATATCATTTTTCATTCTCGAGATTTCGTCTTAGAAAGAAATGGACACATACATACGTACGTACGTACACACACACACACATACACACACACAGACATATTTCTAAAAGTAGTGTAAAAATAGTGTAGTGACCTTGAAATATAAAATTTTTTTTTCCTTTTTGATTTCGATTTTCGGACCCATTACAATAACTTCCAATGGGAAGTTAATAATAATAAATTTTATTTGTATTAGCTATACCGTATACCGGTCAAATACAAGTCAAATACATATAAAAAAGTCTACAATACAATTAGATGTAATCACCAATATTTAAAAAATGTTGGTAATCATAAAAACAATTTATAGCAAGATACGCTTTTATATGTCTTTTAAATTTATGGATAGGTAACGCTTTTGTCTCCGGCAACAGTTTATTATAAAATTGCAAACCTAGATAATTGGGGCCGTACCTCGTATGCGTAAATTTATTTAGGGGCAAACACAGGTTGGATTTTTTCCGAGTATCATGAGAATGAATATAAATGTAAGCACGGAATTTTACAACAGACTGATTTACCGTATAACTGCCAAAGGACAACAGTTTAAACATTTACTTTAATATTTTTAACTTCCCATTGGAAGTTATTGTAATGGGTCCGAAAATCGAAATCAAAAAGGAAAAAAAAATTTTATGTTTCAAGGTCACTACACTATTTTTACACTACTTTTAAAAAGATGTCTGTGTGTGTGTGTGTGTGTACGTATGTACGTACGTACGTACGTATGTATGTGTCAATTTCTTTCTAAGACGAAATCTCGAGAACGAAAAATGATATCGACTACGTTGGGGTGCCAATCGACGCGTATTAACGTAAATATGATCTGAAAGGAATTTTTTTAAAATCGGTTCAGCCGTTCTTTTTTCTTAACCAAATAACCTCCAAAAAAGTAGATTTTACACAATATCTCGCGAATAAAAAATTATATCGACTTCGTAAGGGTGTCAATCGAGGCGTGTTAACGTCATTTTGATCCGACATAAATTTTATAAAAATCGGTTCAGCCGTTTTTTTTTTTTTTTTTTTTTTTTTTAATTATTGATATTTTAATGATTAAAATGATTACTTTTCAGTGTAATATCTAATTTAATTATTATTATTAAATATTTATCAAACTGGGAAGTTCGTCGTGTGGACCTCAAGGGTCGCACTTTAGTCCTAATAAACGACCCACCTCACGGCTTGTTCTATTATTGATTGTACTTTGTTTGTATTTTTTTGATAATTTATTTTCAATCCTATTATTACAGTTACGTTTTTGTTGCTATGCATTATTTTCAATTAACAGTTAATAAAATATGTAAATAAGGAGCTAAATACGTCGCTATAACAACCCGCTGCTAATAATATTATGTAGTACCAACAGTCAAGGATATCTTTGATCCCTTAAAAAATCCTGGGCAACGCGACACAGAACAGGGAAAAGTTTGCATTTCTAGCCTCACAGCTGGTGTCATTGATACATAAAAAGAAATCCCATTGTATTTTCCTTATGTTCGGTAGGCACTACCGTTTACAAACTATATGGTGTGACCATAAGGTTAAGCAGCGTATGTAAAATTTTTATCAAAATATAATTAGTGATGACTAAAAATCATCCCGTTCATTTTGTGATCCAGTTCATCATTTTTGCAGAGAACGATGTCTATTCACTCACAAACGCGCATTTTTAATCTAGATAAACTCGAGCCCACACGATAGTATGTAAATTTTAAATTAAATGTTGATAGACAAATTTTATTCAACTCGTCGCTCGTGACAATCGAGTAGTGACGGTGTTATTTCTTTTATTTGCTGCAAAAAATAAACTACTTGGTAACCTACACAACCATTCAAGGGTTAATAAACCGTTTTGAAATGCAGTTTAACACGTTGAATGCCAACAACAAGCTATCTCGTGGTCGGTAATCTGTTGATAGACGCCCACCACGAGTTAATTCGTGGCATTTGCATTGAAATATTGGACGACGGGCGTTTGCAATAGACCAGTAAAACAGAGGACAGTGTGGTGTAATAGTTAGCGTAGCGGTCTTTGGATCACACTGTCGTGGGTTCTAATCCCACCTCCGCTCATGGGTGTTTTGTGATGTCATTTAGTTTTACGTTAGTTGTTATTTAATGTAATTAAGACGCTAATGACCTAAGTTGTCGACGCGTCTATAATCTACAATAAATAAATAAACCGGTAAAACACACTGTGGCGTTAGAAAAAAATGTTTTTATTTTTTTAATACAGTAGGAAAACAAAGTAGCAATATGCAAAAAATGCATTATCGCACCGTGGCGTCCGGGAGCGGTTTTCACGAAAGTGGCGGGGCAGTCAACGTGTTAAAATTAGTAGACAAATTTTTGCACGATGTAGAATAGAATAAATAATAGAAGAAATAGAGCTAATTTAAAAAAAATAACACTAATAAAATATGAAACAAAGGTAGTAGATACAATAATTACTTAATGTACGATAATAAAATAATAACACATGATTGAGAACAGTTTATCTTAACGACATAAAAATAATTTTCTTTCATTAGACATATAAATAGCTGATATAGTGACTTATCAGCTGCTGTTATATACTGAGACTAAAGAAAATGTGGTAATGCCAGTCAAAGAAAAATATTGAGGCTATGTAGTGTGTATCAAAACGATACGATAAAGGTAAGGTAAGAAAAAGCCTTTAAGATTTGACGTTAAATTGAACATAAAATGTTGATATTTTGTAATCAACTTGAAAAAAATATTATATAAACATTAACATTATTTTATAGATATTAATGACTTCAGTTGTCGAGCGTCTATAATATACATTTTAATATAAATAAAATTATTTATAACAAAACTGAAAATATAAAATATTATCGAAAATTAACTGAAAAAGAATACATAATCTTTTTGCTTGTTTAGTTCTCTAATGCCTTTATTTTTAGTATCTTATTGTTTGCAGCTTCCACAACTTCCTTTTGTATAAGGATGAAATGAGACATTTCGTTTTGACCCCCCGTCTTGTTCCGGGACAAGTTACTGGCAACATTTTTTTTTATAAATACTGCTATTGTATTAAATGATGATAGGTTTAACTTAATATATAATTTTTTGTCATCAAAACACCTTCAACAGTCATTGCGATTTTTTCTAATCAAGAAATTCCATGACAATAATTTAATAATAAAATAAAATCGACGATTTTTAGTTAGTTTAGATTTCTAGAGGATCAGCCATATAACATACTTTTCAGTTTGTTAGAAATATAGACCATATTTTATAAATTAACAAAAAAAAACCTTCTTTAAAAAGCCACTAAAAAGAGGAAAATAATAAAACTTTGAAATCTGCGCCAATTTAATAAAATATGAAGTCGGTTAAAAAGAAGATATTAATCACTATACTATACTTTTTAACCGACTTCATATTTTATTAAATTATCGCAGACCTCAAAGTTTTATTATTTTCCTTTTTTTAGTGGCTTTTTGAAGGATGTTTTTTTTCAAAAAGTTTTTTTTTACTTTTTAGTGACTTTTCAATACGTAGTTTAGTCGCTTGCCAATAGATCCACGTCTACAAACTTAACTGACTTCTTACGCTATGTAATGTGTCAAAAAGTGACATTTACCTTAAAGGAATCACACGCCGTTACTCACTTTAATTAAAATCATCCGAACTACTGAACCGATTTAAGTAAAATTCATATGGGACCAACTTCGAGGTATACCCTATCCATTAAAATAAGAATCATCAAAATCGGACTACTCTTTAAAGAAAAAAAAATATACGCGTCGGCTTGAGAGCCTTCCTCCTTTTTTTGAAGTCGGTTAATTAAATAACGTCAATCATTTATGCCCTCGTTGACGGTAATAAGCATTAGAGCGAATTCTCAACAGTAAAGTTACAGAGTGTTACAGAATGTACAGGACAAAAAATATCGTTTAGGCTTTATGGCATTAAATTTCCTATGGCTTCCTAGACGGATTTTTTTTCGGTATGGAAGGTATAATAGTCAATTTGCTGAGAATGCTTCTGTATGTCATTCATTTACCAGAGATGCACCTATTTGGATATTGTTGGGAATTGTCCAGTGATTAAAAAAAAATTGGGTGGTGGTCAGTGAGAGTGGCCATCTTTGACAACAGACGCCACCTTTGAAGCTTATTGAGAAGCACTGCATAAACATGTTAGATGTCATTTTATATGTTTTTAAGGGTGCTGAACATGTTAAAGGCATCAAAAAAACATTTGAACAAAAATCTATAAGTATGTATGTATAAAAAGAATTGTCCTGACCGATTGGCTGACTGATGATTCAACGTCCAGGTCAAACCGCTTAAGCTAAAAACTTGAAATTTGGCAGGTACGTTCCTTATAGGACGTAGGCAGCCGCTAAGAAAGGATTTTTTAAATTTCAACCCCTAAGGGGTCAAAAGGGGGTTCAGAATTTTTTTGACAAAATGTTTATATCTCACATATCGTTAAAGTGAGAAGTATTGAATACAACATACTAACTCTTCTTTAAAAAGAGCAAACCTCTATTCGAGCATTTTTTAAATTGAACCCCTAAGGGGGGGGGGTTGAATTTTTGAAAAATCCTTCCTTAGCGACTGCCAAATTTCAAGTTTGCATCAGTGTATTAGTACTCGTAACGCCTGTTAAAAAAATACGTAAAACTCTGTGATGATTTCAACTGACTGCCTATAACTTCTTAATTTTTAAAGATATCGATATAGGACAAAAAGCACGATTTAGGGTGTTTCTTGCTTTATAACATATGTATTTTCAATTTAAATTTCGATGAAGAACACAATAAATAAAGCTAATGAAAATGACATTACATTTTAACCATTGCAATTGATTACCAAGATTACAAAAAGCGCGTGAATTTCAAGAGCTGTAACGCGCTTACCATTAGTACCTTTACCATAGAAAAGTTGTGAGAATGAAAATTGCAGGAAATTTAATCCTCTTTAAAACATTACATAGTGGAATTATCGTTTAAGTCGACCGTTTCTGAAGTATTTCGAAATAATCAAAAAAAGTCGTAAAATTTCGTGATTTTTCGGTCACCAAAAGTTGTTTTTTAGAAATTCCAGAGGGCTCCTAGGCTAACATTTATTAGTATACCCTAAGGTATAGCCCAAGAGCCTGCGACAGCCAGACCTTCGCCATTTTATAAAAGCTGAAAGTTTCTCTGCGCATGTACCCAACACAGGTAAGAACGATCATCGACTTATGAAGTTTGGATGGTGGTTACTTTGGCAGGTAGAGGGTAGCAAAGGTGCATAAAATAGTACCTCAAATTCGTTAAAGTATAAAGCTCAGTTTTTTTTATATTTTCTTCGGAATAATATTAGAAATCACGTCGTCCATTGCCAGACACTTAGTACGGTTTCAACCCCCTGCCAGACACCCCTAAACTTCAATAAATTATGATAGATTGAGATAGATTCTGACAGGATGAAATTTTCAGGGAAGGTAGTATTTAGTATGACAAAGAATAAGCGCTAGGGTTGCCTCGTCAAATCCTGGTGCGACGGCCGGGAGGAGCTCACTTCCGGTGCAAAATACACATATTTCATTAGCTCATAATTATCTTTCGTCATTATATGACAGCATACAATTGACGCCATATTGTAGATCTCGAAGAGTTGTATTGAAATATATAGGGTTGCCTAAGGAAATTTTGGTTAACACATTGAAAACTTATAAATTATATTTGTTTTTTTGACATTTTTAAAGCTGTCAATTAAAATTATGTATATATGTATATGTATATATTGTAACCGTTCTGAAATGAGTTATCGGCCTTGTGTTTGGCAAACGTTCATACGCATGTCTAATTACGTATAACTTTATGTTTTCAACGCATTTGGTTTCTAACTCATATCCGTAGAATGACGCAGGAATTGCCTGAATCTGGTATTGACAATTTTCCCAAGAATTTATATATTTTAGTGTAGCAATTTTTTATTTTTATTTTTTAACGTAATTCAACGTGCACCTCTTATATAAATTAGTATACTTATTTGATGGTCGTAGTAGCCTGTAATAAAAGTATACTATATTTTGGGGTATTGTTCCGAAAAGAGAAAAAGGGTTGATTTTTGTTTGTGATTTTAAATTTGGTTTGACGCTAAATATTAATTGAAGCATTTGACTTTACTGAACCTCGATTAATATTTTTTCTTGAAATTCAATTTAATCAAAATTATTAGAATTAGAAATATTATGTATGAAGGAAATCGTTTATCGGGAACAATAGACTTTGTAATGCAGTGTATTTGTTTAATACATTTTATTTGCCAAAGTTTTGACTTAAATCAAGTCTTTATCAAGGCTCTGTAACAATTAATAAATTTGTTTTTTAACCTAAAATAATCTAAAATTATATGATTTTTAGATTATTTTAGGTTAAAAAACAAATTTATTAATTGTTACAGAGCCTTGATAAAGACTTGATTTAAGTCGAAACGTTGGCAAATAAAATGTATTAAACAAATACACTGCATTACAAAGTCCCCGAGAATCGATTTCCTACATTTGAAATTTATAGACAGATCACTCAAGCATTATGTATGAAGTTTTAACGAAAAACAATGTACCTATTGAACATTAGTTTATTAATTTTAAATAAACGCAGGTATACAAAAATATTGTTATTTATTATAAAGCTAACTAAGCGAATATAAAACCAAAATAACTATAATGATAAATGGAAAATAATAATAATTTACTATAATAAAAGAAAAAACCGATTGATTTGTGAGTCAGAACTGTCAATCTTTACTATGGCAACTTTTCAGCAACTATTTTGTTGCCTTCTTCAGGCCTAAAATGACATTATTAGAATTATGTAATTTTAGGCCTGAAGAAGGCAGCAAAATGGTTGTTGAAACATTGCCATAATAAAGATTGACAATTCTGATTCACAAATCAACCGGTTTTTTAATTTTATTATATTACATACGTGAATGATCAACATGAGTTTCAATATAATTTACTGTACATAAAACTACTGTACATAAAACTATTAAAAAATGTATCCGAACAAAGGCAATAACATTTTATGAATTATTATTAAATTACTTATTCTAAGTATACTTATATTAACGTGCTATTAAAATATATATTTTTTCTTACAATAATATGTAAACATATTTAAACAAAAGGTAGTTTAAAGTAGTTGCTTTGAAAAAAGTCAAGAAAATCATGAAATAAAAATTATATACCTATATACATTTAATAAAGATATCTCTTTATGCCAGTTAAATTAGAAAATAATTTACATCATCGAATGCGAGATATTTTTTGTTGGAAATTGAATTTTTAACATTTTTAATATAGGTAAGGTTCTAAAAAATATCACATTCATAATTTTTCAATAAGAAAAAAAACAATACATAATTATCCATCTGTTTTTTTTAATAAAAAAAAAACGGCATGATACATTACGCGATGATAATGTTAGTAAAAAACTATAATATTATTGACCACGTAGTTTCAAAATGCAATAACAAATAACATTTGGCGAAGTTCCATTCAAATGATTTTACACCCGTACCTAAAGATGTTTCACATCAAAAATTTAAATTTTTGAATATACTGATACTACTTTACAAAATGTATTACTTTTATTTTTCATGATACAGGATTTAACTATTATATTTTATCCAATTTTGAGCAGTTATTGAAAATTTATAATTTTTTCGAAATGTCATTTTCTTAAAAACTATGGTTACCATGTTGGACTAAGGGCCACTTAGTAATTTTGAGCTGTTTCAATTTATACATTTATACATATACATATAAAAATTGACATTTTGCACCGGAAGTGGCTTATCGTACCTTTGGTACCCTCTACCTGCCAAAGTAACCACCATCCAAACTTCTTAAGTCGATTATCATTCTTACCTGTGTTGGGTACATGCGCAGAGAAACTTTCAGCTTTTATAAAATGACGAAGGTCTGTCGCGGGCTCCTGCTCTAGTACCTTTACACCAAATTTGCTGCTTTTACCCGCCAGGTAACAGTAATTTCACTAGCCCACTTCACTAAAATATGTTTTTTTATTTTTAGAAATTTTTATTCATCAAATCACACAGCTGGTCATTTTGCTATTGAAGTTAATAATTCTAGGAACGTCCACGCAGAAACATCGACAACATGCACTGTTTACACACTTCTGAAAACTTTGAATCAGGTTAAAATAACATGGTAAACTGATATACCAATTTTAAGGAAATTTAATTCTCTACAACTTTTTTTGTAAATGAAAGGCTGAGGCGCTAGAGAGTAAAGTTCGGCAAAAAAATGTGATGCACTCATTGACAAAGGCCTAAGCGATTTAAATTGTATTTAGTTTTATGCCAGCGTTTCATAAAAATGTACTTATTGGTTTCATTAATATTTTTTTAACAAAGTATTCGCAGTTTCCGTTATTGACCAGGACACTTTTATAATACGACTGCGCCACTATACCCTGGTCTATTGAATACTGACCAGGGCCACCTTTCCCGTCATTAAAATAATTGACTGAAACAAATAACATCAAATAGTAGGAAAATTTATAACATAAAAATAATTTTTAAAAATTCTAAAGCCGTAAGCATCAGTTTTAATATTTTTTATTTTTATCTATAAAATATGAAATATTTTGGTTGCTATTTCACATTCGTATGAAACATTGCATGTTTGATGTTTCATTGCTTTTTATTCACTAACAGCATTAAGGTATCACTGGTTTGTTTTGACATCCACATGCGTGACCTTTGCGTCTTTCTAACGCAAAAATAGCGTGTGCTGCGAACAGGCAAACAGGGATTGATTCCCTACAGGGGATTCCTGTCAGTGTCTACAAACCCTAGCTGCTATCTAATTGTTTACTTACACCGGTATATAAAACAGGTGGTTCAAATGCCTGTTGACAATATTTACTGACAGTTAATTGCATTTTTATTAATGCAGAATCAAACTTTAATTTGACCAAACATAATTTTATAGGTCATATAGAAAAATGCATCTATTTTCGTTTTTCATAAATCAGTAATGAAGAGATTATATAGTACATTGCATTACAAGGAACGAAACACAGCGTTTGCAACTAGTGCTGTTTCGCTCAGAGTAAATGTATATTATTTTTTACAAAAACTCTATCGACATTTTGATTTGAGGAGCTTGCAATTTGGGCGCGCAAAAAAGCCGCAAAAATATTAGATCTGTCAGATCCACGTGAAATTTATGTGGGGTTATGTCTGTCATTTTGACGTTTTCGAGTATTATATGCGAATTGAAGTTGCGACTCAATCGTTCTATATCACTCTTAACAACGTTAAAAAATAGAGAAAAAAAACTGAAAATTTTCATCCCTATTGGGTTAAAACTGAGAGTTTTAACCCAATAGGGATGAAAATAAACAGGTACCGAACAGGTACCGAAAATCAAATTTTCAATAGTGTTACAAGTATTTTCCATACCGAATAAAAAAAATTCGTCTACGAATCCATGGGAAATTTAATGTCCTATCTCGATAACTTAAGACATTTTTAAGTTATGAGTAGTGAATGAATGGTGAGGTCAGACCAAAATTATTTTTTTAATTAAAATGTGTCTATTAATACTACATGATTAGAAAAGAAAAAACTTAAAGAAAATTGATCGAGATAAAGGCTTTTATTCAATACTTAATATAATATTTCCGATCTTAAAATAATCAATATTATTCTATATAATAATATATATCCTCAAGTTGTTCAAAATGATATGAAAAATCGAGATTTTACGGTATAGGTCGGATAACGAGATAGTTGGGACCCCTAGGGGTCCCAACTGTCTCGTTATCCGACCAGGGGTCCCAACTATCTCGTTATCCGACCTACACCAATGTTGTACGTGCCATATTATCTTATGTAATTATAGGCAAATGCAGTAATAATTTGCTTGAGAACTTTCCAAAAGTCAATTAATCGTTAATTATAACATATATAATAATGTTACTTTTGACAGTAAACAAATATGTAGCAAATTTTGTAAGTATAAAATATTAATCTTATAGTTACATTAAAGTTCTATCCATGTAAAATAATTTGGTTAAGTGTAGAACGCTTATTACAAATTCAGAACATTATAATAATAATATAATCAATTAACCCAGTTGAAGCGTGGAACAAGAGAATCTTCCCAAATCCCGCGTGTGTTCAACGCACTACTAATTCAATGACAATATTATACATTTTGTGAACTTATTCAGTTCCCACCAGAATCAAAATCATTAAAACTTTGAAGCGGTGAACTCTTGAAAGTATCATTTATTTATAATACAGTGTTGTTCAGCCGTACTTATGTACAACTTTATTCTTACCTTGTGTTGAATTCAGTCGCGATATGTTTTATTTTTCAGGTTCAACCAGAATAGTCAATTTTTAACAAACTGAAAGAGCAATATTATTGACGTTAACCGCAATGTTTTTCAACTCGAAGGGGGTAGGTTATATTTATATGTAAAAAACGAAGCACTAAAAGGGGTTTCAGTCAGTATACCACATTTATGCTACGATCCCAATTGACTTCTTAGCCATTGACCTGGTTACAGCCACGACGCGACGCGAGGTATGGCCCATTTCAGCCACGGATCGGATTAGTGTGAGTTTATTGCTTCTGAAAGAGCTTCACGGAAGTAAAAGATACTTAAGTGGATCACGAACAAAAAAAGTTTGAAAAACCCTGAGCTAAAGCAATTCTCCTGTCACATTGTTCACGACTGTGCAGCTGCGTTAGTGACTTTCACAACTAAAAGTTTTTATGTCCATATTCTAGGATTAAACAAGTCTATTAAGCTTAAACCTTAAACAATATATGGTCGATTTTTATAAAAACATAAGGAATCTACGTTAGTTTATCTAGATAATACAATCGCGAATGGTCTGAGCTATCGAGCCTCTATAATTTATCATATTGTACAATGTGTGATCACTCTGTGACTTTAATGCATGTTTTCTGAAAGGACAGGTCATAACTTCGCAACAGTACCGGTGCTGCAGTTACCATTCATACAACTATGACAACAGCGTATCATTATGAAGTTACGTTTTTAGAAGATGGGCATTAGTGTGGCAAAACTCTGTCCGATCACCATTTATTCATTGACCAAGGCTATTGTAATATGTAAAAATCTAATATAAACTACAAAACAATTCACTCAGGAGTTGCTCTTTCATCTAATCGTTTAGAAAAAAAACCAGAAAATTGAATGAAAAAGAAATCAAGAAAAATTGGCCAGGCAAATTTTGATGACACGGGTAGAGCAAAAAGAATAATTTTATTAATGAAAACCATATTAATCTAATTAATTGAAAATATTGGATTTCTTTAGTACCTGCAGTTAGATGTTAATCAGTTCTAACAAATATTGGAGAGTTTTTAAGGGGTCATTTTTTAAATGGAAACTAGAGTTTGTTCAAAACACCTAATTAAAAAAAAAATAGATTATAATGCAGTGGGTCGTTTGGTTTGCCGTAGTCCCTTCTCATCTGTAAAATTCAAAAAAGAAACAGAACTTCTGAAGGAAATGATTCAATAATTTCCTCTACCGTGGATGTTATGGAAGTGGGCCCTTTGAATAACCGAATGATTCCGAGAGATGATTAGGTAGTAGGTAAATTGAACCATTTTTCTTTATAATTGAATAACAACTAATTCAGAAAAAAAATTATATTTATTGAAACAATAGAAAACGAGAGATGGAGCGATTATCGATATTTATATTTAGTAGAAATTAATATTAGTAAATGATCGTGGAACCGTACTTATCAAGTTCACAAAACAACAACCGAAGAAAACAACATGAATTAGCGTCTAGACGTAATTTCAGGATATACAGGAAATGATTATCAACAGAGAAATTGACTCATAATAATTTAATAGTCATGAGATACCTTACCGGACGTAGAACGTCGAGTTTGAGATTAACCAGCTTAATTATAAATAAGTCATACTTTACCAAATCGTAGAAAACGAACTTAGAATTAACAGACTTGATCAGCATAATCGGCGAATAATTAATCCATTTGAGGTTGGAATAAGAATCTTGGATTCGAATTCCAACTTTAAGAATTCATCCGAAACTTTTTATATTTTATTTTTCGAATATCCATTTTTTCAGAAAATTCATTCCAACTTTTTTCTTGTTGAATCCGTGATGTTGCTTTTTTTAATTAATGACATTTTTAAGTTTCTTAAACCTACGTTACCTACTTCACATTTTTATTTATTTTTTCAATACTTGGCAGTCAAACACTGTTTATCAAGTAAGCTATATCAGCGTACTGTTATCAGAACCCGAGGGGTAAATATCTGAGGATTTATGGTGTACAGCGTGAAGGAATTACGAGGATTTATGAGGATTTATAAGGATTTATGAGGATTTATAAGGATTTATGAGGATTTATTGAACTTAAAGGGATTTATTGGTGATTTATATGGATTTATAAGGATTTATTTGCCAAAAAGGATTTATGGTGTACACAATTTTGGGCAGATATTTACCCCTCGTCAGAACCATTTATAAGTGAGATAATTTAAGATTATGAAATAGATAAATGTGATAGATAGAATACAATATCACAAGATATTAGATTAATTATATTAGTCAATCGTCATCTTAACATATTTTTTACAATAACGAATGTTTCATGTGACTTTTCAGCGAACATTGATTGGATTAATGAAAAATCTCAAATACACTATATAGCCCAGGAAATGAAAGGAAAAAAACGCCCGATGTCGCAAATAATTCCAAAGGAGCTGGATTTTTCATAGATGGTAGAACACCTTTAGACATGTATTTTTACAAAAGTCCCCGGTTATCCCCCTTGTGCTTCCCCCGCCACCCCCTTTTGAATATAATTTTGCAAGCCTTACGGAAAACGCTAATATCTCCTTAACCAATGTCTGAAATCAGACGACTTTTTTTTGTTTTATTCCTAATTAGTTACTCTAAAAAATTTCCCCTCTTCAATTTTCCGATAAAATCAATATATGCTTTGCAATTTATTAATAAAGAGAAAATATCAGTTTTTAAAAGAATATTTCATAAAATATTTCCATATAACTTTTTGCTAAGCGTGTTAGGGTAAAAGTTGTTCAAGTAAAATTTGTAGACAATATTTGTAGCTTTAAAATGATGTATATATTGATAGACTTTAGTTAATTATAGGGCAAGTGGGCTGTTAATAATGAGCGCAGCGGTCGGACGCATAGCGATAAAATTAAAAAAACTTGTATTTATTTATTTGTAATAAAATTATTTATCTATCATTGAAGCGTTTTTAGGGTTCCGTAGCCAAATGGAAAAAAGGGAACCCTTATAATTTCATCCTGTTCGTCTGTCCGTCCGTATGTCACAGTCATTTTACTCGGAAACTATTGGCACATTATAGATGAAATTTGGAAGGTAGGTGTTTTCTATGAACTGCTATACAAATGGTTAAGTGAAATTACGAAAAAAATAGTGGTGGCACACCATACATGTAACAACTGAGGGATAAAAAAATTCCAGTGCACATAAGCGTGTGGGGTATCATTAGATAGGCCTTCAAAAATGATGTAGAAGTTTCAAAATGACTTTTTTATTTAAGTCAACAGTTGGTATGTAAATGAAGTAGAATTTATAAAATACTTCCAACGAAAATCGGTTTGAATAAGAAATGTTGTGTAGTTTTTGAGATACATTGTACCTTGCAAAAGGTGGGGTATAAGATATTTTTTGCCATACCTACTACAAAATAGCTACCTACTTACGATGTATGTATAGCGGCCTTTAATGAGTCATTTCACAGGCAGGTGTACGGAAAGTGTTTTACTTTCCGCACTAGTGCGGGAAGTAAACGGTTGCCATAGGAACTTCTGTTTATTCGCTCTAAACGCCTGCGTGCGTCTGCTATTACTTTCTCACGAACTTCACGGCATGCTGTAGAAGTAAAGATGGCAACGCAAATGAACTGTCAAATTTTTTTGAAAATTAAGTGAAAAGTAGGTATTTTGTAGTGGGTATGGCAAAAAATTCCATATATATTATATCTCGTGCGTAATAGTATTACGGCTCGTGTGACTGTAAAAACTCGCTATCACTCGTTCTTACATACTGTCATCACTCGCCGTAATAGTCCATTACACATCTAGATATACAATCTATTATTTTTTTGTATATATTCGTGCCAACATGACACCGGGACAACTTTTGGCAGCCAAAAAACCACGAAATTTTAACATTGTTTTTGTTTTTTCGAAATATCTCAGAAACGGTCGACTTAATCGATTCTTTCGTTATGTAATGTTTTAAATAGAATTACATTTCCTACAATTTTCATCCCCACAAATTTTCCGTGGTAAGAATAGTAAGCGCGCTACAATTTCTTGAAAATCACGCGCTTTTTGTAGCCTTAGAAACCAATTGGTCCTTTTCAATAGCTTTATTTATAGTGTTCTTTATCGAATTTTAAATTGAAAATACACATGTCTATAAAGCAAAGAACACTCTAAATTATGATTTTTGTCCCATATCGATATATTCAAAAATTTAGAAGCTATAGCCTGTCAAAGCTGAAATCATAATAGAGCCTTACATTTTTTTTGACACGCGTTACGAGTACTTTCTATACCGAATAAAAAAATGTCCGTCTAAGAACCTACAGAAAATTTAATGTCATAAACAATTATTTACGTCCAATCTCACTAACTTGCGAAATTTTCAAGTTATAAGCATTTATGTACATGTTTTTACCTTTTGACATAAAATTGAAACACTTGTTGCGAAAAGCTCTGTAGAGTGACCACTTTCAAATTTTTAAATTTTTTTTACTCACTTAGATAACCCACGAATAGGTCTATACAGCTTCTATATGTAAACTTAATATTTCTCGAACACTCTTCTTAGTAGAGCACTTCGCGTCAAGTGTTTTAATTTTATGTCAAAAAGTAAAAACATGAACATTAATGCTTATAACTTGAAAATTTTTCAAGTTAGTGAGATTGGACCTTAAATTTTTTATAGGTTAATAGACGGACATTTTTTTATTCGGTATGGAAAGTCTTCGTAACACGTTTCCAAAAAAAACAAGCCGTGAGGTGGGTCGTTTATTAGGACTAAAGTGCGACCCTTGAGGTCCACACGACGAACTTCGCAGTTTGATAAATATTTAATAATAATAATTAAATTAGATATTACACAGAAAAGTAATCATTTTAATCATTAAAACATCAATAATTAAAAAAAAAAAAAAAAAAAAAAAAACGGCTGAACCGATTTTTATAAAATTTGTGTCGAATCAAAATGACGTTAACACGCCTCGATTGACACCCTTACGAAGTCGATATAATTTTTTATTCGCGAGATATTGTGTAAAATCTACTTTTTGGAGGTTATTTGGTTAAGAAAAAAGAACGGCTGAACCGATTTTAAAAAAATTCCTTTCAGATCATATATACGTTAATACGCGTCGATTGGCACCCCAACGTAGTCGATATCATTTTTCGTTCTCGAGATTTCGTCTTAGAAAGAAATGGACACATACATACGTACGTACGTACGTACGTACACACACACACACACACACACACACACACAGACATCTTTCTAAAAGTAGTGTAAAAATAGTGTAGTGACCTTGAAACATAAAATTTTTTTTTCCTTTTTGATTTCGATTTTCGGACCCATTACAATAACTTCCAATGGGAAGTTAAAAAAGTAAGGCTCTATGATGATTTCAACTTTGACTGGCTATAGCTTCTAAATTTTTAACGATATCGATATGGGACAAAAATCACGATGTAGACCATGTTTTGCTTTATGAACATGTGTATTTTCAATTTAAAATTCGTTGAAGGACACAATAAATAAAGCTATTGAAAAGGACATTACGTTTTAACATTTGGTTTCCAAGGCTACAAAAAGCGCGTGCGATTTTCAAGAAGCTGTAGCGCGCTTACAATTTGTACCACAGAAAATTTGTAGGAATGAAAATTGTAGGAAATGCAATTCTATTTAAAATGAAAGCATCGTTTTTGAGATATTTCGAAACAGGCTCATCAAAAAGTTATATGCAAATATTTTGTGAAATATTTTTTCAAAAACTGATATTTTCTCTTTATTAATAAATTGCAAAGCATTTATTGATTTTATCACAAAATTGAAGAGGAGAAATTTTTTAGAGTAACTAATTAGGAACCAAAAAAAAAAAGTCGTCTGATTTCAGACATTGGTTAAGGAGATATTAGCGTTTTCCGTAAGGCTTGCAAAATTATATTCAAAAGGGGGTGGCGGGGGAAGCACAAGGGGGATAACCGGGGACTTTTGTAAAGATACATGTCTAAAGGTGTTCTACCATCTGTGAAAAATCCAGCTCCTTTGGAATTATTTGCGACCTAAAACCTTTATTTCCCGGGCTAATAATAATAATTCCTTAGATCCGCGTTGTTGGCGGTAAAAAATAAAATTACGTAAGTAGATATTTTTCTATGTTATATTTATCATTGCACATATATTATAATTTATTTTAATATTACACTACAATTATATAAGTATATGAATACTAACGGAGTATAGGTACAATACCTGAGCTAAAACATGCCAGTTATTCTACAAAGTAATTTGTATCAATTACTTACTTGACACTGATTATTATTCAGTAAAAAAAACTAGGTACAGTGCATTTGTAAAGTCGTTATAATCTATAGAACGCTACTTTTTGTATGGAGACAGTATAATATACAAAGCCATCATTAAACAAAATATGCATTCTTAATGCATAATGATGATGCTACTTTACAAGCTCGCTCTATATTTTACTGATAACATTACTCTATGCTTTTTTATTATTTCTGGGAACAAAAGCAGATGGGGAAACACTTTCTAGTTTTTATAAAATGTAAATCCCAGAAAAATAAAAGTTACTGGATAGTATAGGAAATTAAAGGGAATATTATTTTGAGTCATTGTAAATAATAATAAAAGAGTAAAGAATATGAAATGAAACATTACTTAGAGCTTTTACTACAATATAGTCCAGTAAATTTAGATTTTCATTGCAGAATTATTCCCAGTTAACTGAATTTTTGTATACACCTTTGTATGGTGTTCTAAAAAACGTGTAAATACTCCCCATCGATATCGTGCCGGCGTTGCCAGATATTCGAGGTTCAAGTTCATGATAGACGGTTTTTTGCAAATTTCTCAGTTCCGTTTCACTTTTAGTAAAAAATGGTTATTATCAATCTTGTAGAGGACATAATTCTCTACAACTTATGTATAAACATTTTTTGTCTACAATTCATAGTTTTACTTATTTAAGTACTGGCGGCTTCCTACCCCTTGATTTTACATAACGGGATAACGCTGCTTCGCGACGGCCTAACATAATGATTTGTACCTTTATTTTAAGTTAAACTTTAAGCTAACGATAAATTATAATTCTAACGAAATTAATGCAGTAGTTCTCTAGTTATAAGCAACCAAACATACAAATCGACAGCAGTGAAACAGACATAGAGACTGACATTTTTTTTTCAAAAATACGATATTTATACTTGACATCAATTATAAATACCATTCGTAAAGTAATTTAAAAAAAAAATTGACAAGGGTTGAGGGGGAGGAAACCGCGGATACTTAAATAAGTAAAACTTTGAATCGTAGACAAAAAATGTTTTCACAAAAGTTGTAGAGAATTGTATTCTCTACAAGATTGATAATAACCATTTTTTACTAAAAATGAAACGGAACTGAGAAATTCGCAAAAAACCGTCTATCGTGAACCTGAACGCTGGCACAATATCGATGGGGACTTTTTTCAGGTTTTTTTAAACACCACCATAACGAATGTGTATACAAAAATTCAGTTAACTGGGAATTATTCCGCAAATGGGTGGTTTTTATATATAAAATTACTGGAGTAAATAATAAAACTATTATAAATTTAGTTAATCAATTTCATCATTATAACTGGGCTGAAAAATCATATTTGAAAAAAAAAACATAATAGGTATTTTACAGAGAAATACTAATAAAATAGGTTGGACATATACAGATATAATTTGTGTAATTATGTTTATCATGTTCCTGAAAATAGTTGATATTTCTGATAATATTAATTATTCTGTGGGCAGCTGAGAATTTAAATTGTTTGATCGAAAAACTAATGATTATACAATATTAATTATGTATATTAATGAAAAAATAAACTATCCACTGAAAAAAGTAAAAAACTGTCAGTTTGCAAAAAATATATTTTTTATTATATTACTGACTGTAAGGAAATTATAAATAACTCAATGAGTTGATGCACATTTTTTTTTGTTTTTGTCTTTTCTGGTTTAAATAAAAAAAAAAAAATAATAAATCCGTTTAGTAGAACTATTTATTAAGATATAATTTAAATACTTCTCTTTTTCTTCTCTTGATACTCTAATAACGTACGTGATCAGTTTAACTACCTACTCACAATTTCCGACTGATCCTAGAACAAACGTATTATAAACTTTGCAAGCAACTAAATTCTGATAAAGCTCTGATTCTCTAGGAAAGTGTCCTGACGTCATTGAACACTAGCTACACCAATATAGAAGGCTCTCATTTGGGCTGTAAGGAAATTATCCCATTTAATTATTCAAAAACCCCATGCGTAAGTTTAAGAGTGGATACGTATCTATATTAATGTACACATTATATAACACTGTCTAGTGTAAGTGTAATGTTAGTGTATAGCAGTGCAGGCAAACGCGAGCGGCTGGATGTGATACGCACCGCACATAATGCCGTTAGTGTAATGTGGGTCAAGTTTATAGTGTGTTGAATTATTACACCCACCCAGTGGTTGCCCTAGGCAAATACACTAAATAAATAATCGTATACGCATGTATGGAATTATGTAACCGAGACATTGTGTGCGGCTGCTTTATTTTCAGGTACAGGTGATCTGAAAATACTTCAATTACATTTTCGTGTTGCAAGAGTACCTAATAATATAATATGTACTATTCTATTTATAATGAACTCATCAAACGTGATCTAATTTGAGGTCCTACTGTTTTTAGAGAGATGCGTGTGTGTACGTACGTACGCTCGTTCGTACGTTGGTGAACTTTTTTTTATCTGAAGAACAAATAATGATATCGACTCCGAACCAATTTCATTCGACGAATAATTATATAATGAACACCTGATTAGGTTTACAGGAAATTTCATGTAGCGGTTTTTTATTTATAACAAACAAAAAACATTAGAAAAATTCATAATGAAAAACATTAGAAAATTTCATAATGTGAACTCCATTCGTCTCGCATATCCCAAGGATTAATGGCGATATTGACTTCGGAGTCCGGACCGATTTCATTCAACGCATAATTGCATATTGAACACCTGATAAGGTTTGGAAAAAATTTGAATTGGCGGTGTTTTTTTATAACAAATAAACTACTGTAAAATGGTTGTAAAATGTTAACCTGTATTGCAAATGGTTTCTCTACGGAAGATTGATCTCTAATCTCTAAGGGCACCCAATGGGAAATTAACAGTGTGGTTTTACCCACACGCCAAGCCTATTTTTTTCTTATTTCTACAAGTCCGTTCAAATATGTGTACTAGCAACCGCGTCAGCTAAGTCATCCGGGAGTGACGGATGGCTGTTACAACCATTGCACAGTTCAAACGCTGTGGTTTCGCAGTTGCATTACATAATAAATCTAGTCATACTTGTCTACTGCTTTCACAAAACTCTTTTATTTTTAATATCCCACGAACTGTATTCGATAAGTTCGAATAAGGTTTTGAATAATGCTTTGATATAACAGTTAATTTCTTCACCTAAAGCTTCTTTTCGCTATACATTAACAAGTAATTCTATTTGAAAAGATATTAAACAACAGTAGTGACTAAACCTAACAGTCTATCAAACTTTTGACTACTTCAGTTACGGCCGTTACTGTGCACTAGGGTGTCCCAAAAAAATCAAAGTTGTTTTTTTTTAACGCATACCCTCTTATTTTATTTGTTTTATGTTAAAACAATTGTAAATAAAATTTTATGCAATTTAAACAACGGCAACCCGTGCCGACTCACGTCTAAACATATCAATGCTTGCTTACTTGAGCGAGCGCACGCCTTCTTAATGTGCTTATAATTTTTAAATGTTATGTTGGTTAAAAGTATTGTTATTTATCAGTAAATATGTCAGTGGAATTACGTAGTTCTAAAAAAAGTATATACTTAATAGGTGACACAAAACATCAAATAACGGGTTCAAAACTTCCCTCAAATGAACAAGTTCTCGCAGTATTGTTTTATAATATTCGTGAAGTGAATTTAACTGTCAATGAAAGCGTTAATCTCACTGTTCGCGAGTGTATTATCTTTTGGGAAAAGGCACGAATACCCACCAAATCGTTGCCGAATTGTGTGAAGAAACTTGTAAACTTATATCAAGTTTGGAGGGACTTACAAAAAAATGCAAAGAAATCACAAGACGTGTTTAAGCGGCGTCAAGAAGAATTTCTAAGTAATCTAGGCAATTTATTTGATATTGCGCATGTCGATGCACTTCAATTAATGAAAATAGAAGAAGAATAAGATCTTTTTGCAGCGCCAGAGAGAGCCAGGTCGACCTGGTCATTTAGGTGGAGTAGATAAAAAACTGACTGACAAAGAGGAAAGGGCGCAACTTCGAGCTATCGCAGAAGAAAATCGGCGAATCAAATATGTTTCTGCGTCAACTTCATCGGTAGCTTGATAGTGAAATGCTTATTTTCGCTTGCCGCCATCACATAATATATGAGCTGGTGTTAAAAGGCGTATTCGAAGTGAAAATCAAACAAGTGACAACAAGCACTAAGAAAGTAGTGATGTTCCTTCTTCATGGGCAAGTAATGCTTCATTTCTACATGCCAAAAAGATGGTTTCAATGCTTAGAGCAGTAAATGATACAGCTGAAAGAGCGGTCGAGTTAATGCAGGACTTTCATGGTTTAATTACAGTTGATGAGGAACAAAAACAATTTTTGTTACGCTGCGTACAAGAACACAGGAAGCTATATCCTGACTGTAATAAGCAAACATTGAAAAGAAAATATCCACAGTAATATTTATTTTAATTTAAAATGATAATAAATATCTTTTTTGAATACAGCGGAGTCTTATTTAGCCAAAGAAATATAAATTCAAAAATCATTCCATAGTAATCTTAGTACAAGTTCTCAAGTTATAGTTTAACCGCAAGTCGGCACGGGTTATCGTTATCCTACTGCAATAATATTTTTTATTTATGTAATTAAGGTCAATTAGAAAAAAATTAGAGGGTATGCGTGTCAGATTTTGCAAAAAAAAATTTGTGCCCTATGTCTTGGGACACCCTACTGTGCACGTAAACTATTATCAGTATTTTGTTCGAAAGAAGATTGTTTAATAAAAAAAATGACCTCCTTCAAAAAAGCCATTGAAAAGAGGGAAATAATAAATTGGAGGTCGGCGCCAATTTAATTTATTATTAAAATAGTTATATCTCTACTTTTATCAAATTGGTACCAACCTCAAAATTTTATATTTTCCTCTATCTACCCTTGCACTGGCCAGCCAAGTTGGGTATATTGTTTTTGATAAATATGTATCACTCTTGAAGGATTAAATAAATAAATTTAGTGGCTCTTTTGAAAGAGTTTTTATAGAAAGTTTTTACTTTTGACTTTTTTAGTGGCTTTTCAGTATGTAGTTTGCACGCTATTAACCGACTTCTTTCTTGATATTTGATTACTAAACTAAAAAAAAAAAACGAATGAACCAATTTAAGTAAAATTTCTGTGGGTCACCCTTAAAGTTTACTTTATTAAATAAGAAAAGAATCATCAAAATCGGTTTAGAAATGCAGGAGATATGAGGTAATATGCATAGAAAGCAACATACCTACATAAAAATACGGTCGACTTGATAACCTCTTCCTTTTTGGAGTCGGTTAAAAAGATTTCTCATCTATAAATAACGTCTTCAGTATTCTTCATACGATATGCAAAATGTAAAACTTTACATGTTGCCTTAAATAACTTGTATTTAATAGAGACTTCTGCGAATAATATTTCGTTATTCATTTCTACATTCTTACATTAATTTTTGAAAGAATATATTCTTAAAAGAAATAAATTATAATTTAAAAAAACTAAAAAACACGCTTTAATTGACTAAAAAGTAAAAAATAATTAATTTTATTGTAAAAAAGCGTGGGGTAGTATGAAAATATGATACAAAGCACCCCACGCTTTTTTACAATAAAATTAATTATTTTTTACTTTTTAGTTCATTAAAGCGTGTTTTTTAGTTTTTTTAAATTATAATTTATTTTTTCTTTTTAGTCCTGGAGATCCTGGTCAGGATAATGGGACAAACTTATGGAATTATTGTATTGTAATCGGTCCTTGATAAGTGTGCAAAGTTTCAGTTCAATCTGAAGTTTTTTGCTTTTTTTTTTAGTCCTGGAGATCCTGGTCAGGATAATGGAACAAACTTATGGAATTATTGTATTGTCGTCGGTCCTTGATAAGTGTGCAAAGTTTAAACTAAATCTGACCGTTCAAAGTTGGTCAAAATTAAGTTCAAAGAAGTCGGTTACAAACTGACAAACAAGCAAGCACGCCCGCAAGCCCGCAAGCAAGCATACAGGTGAAGCTAATATAAGCGTGTTAAAAAACTGATCCAACTAAACTGATCCAACTTAATAGGACCGATTATCAACCATAACCTTAGTTAAGAAACCATTGTCTGGAATTATTGAGGTAAGGTATGGGAAACATTAATAGGATCGCCAGGACTAAAAATACCTAACGTTTCTTGAGTTTGAATTTATTGCACGAATCGTTTATTAAGTATCATATTAAATTGATTGAAAAATATTAAGAAAATCTCAGAACCTGAATCTTTTAACGTAATGGTAGACAAATCTCTCTCAACAAAATCCTACCTTTAATTATTGCTAACCCGTCCGCCAGTTACACTCGATAAAATCAAAATTACGATTGTAAAATCAAAACTTCAGTTGCGAATCCACATGAATAAATATAATAATATACATACATAGACGAACACGTTATCGATACACAATAATAAAATATATAGGTCCTTAAGTGTAAGCGCGCTCCAAGCACAAAGAGCGTCTAGCGCAACTGTACAAGTGTGTGTGTATGTGTGTGTGTTTTTCTTGAATCGGCGCGTCTCGACGCTACGATCACACAAACACACACACAGGCGTCCATTTAAAATCGATGCCGGTTGTGTGTAAAGACTCAGTGGTTGTTGTTAGCTCCGACGGTACAGAGCTCTCTATAATAGCTGATGCACTCTCTATAACCCAACGTTCATATCTCCGCGAGACGCCTTGCAACTGTTTTATTATCGTCGCTTCTCAACTGTTTTACTCATGCGGTTTTGTTTTTGATTGTTTGTAAACGGCGGCGAATACGAATGTGGTTGATTTGATTTACGCGCGGAACTGACAGTTGTGTGTTTTGAAAGTTGTGTGCTGTTTTGACGGATTTTTATTCTTCATTTGTGACTGAATGAGATCGTTTTTATTTATTTTAGATATGAATATATGTATCCAAGCCATATAATAAAGTTAATAAATAATATATAAACACACTTCGTTTCAAAAAATATTTTGTGACATTATTTACTTAAAAACTGTGACATTAAAGTTATGTACTTTCATGTAGAGTAAAAATAATGATATTTGAATTGTTTTTGAAAGTTATTTACAATGGTGTTTATTATAAACGTAATTATATTCATATATTTTTATTAATTTTAAGTAATTCAAAGAAAGGTTACTTCCTTTTAAAATGGTAAAGGATAAAAAAATGTTTAATATAATTTAAATTGACATTAATTTAGTAAATATTATATGAGTGTAAAACTTACAGCTAAACATATTGTTGTAACATTCTAATGAAACAGTGCAATATAAATTAATAATCTACTTTCGTAAAATATTGTACCCAACATCAAAATAGACATTTTTATATATTTTTTTGAAAAACAAACACTATAATAAATAACAGATCATAGTTTATTTCTATGAAGACAGCAACGCAAAGTGAATAATTGAAATAGGTACATTAAATTATTGCTGTTAAATTGAGTGCACATAAATTACAACTAAATATTGTTTGTCATACAATAAGAATATATTATTATTAACATCAGTATTTACATAATGTGGTTACATAATTTGAAACAATACAATTTAAAACTATTTAAACATAATAAGTGACTCCTGAACAATATTTTACGTGATCTAAATTAGTAGGTGTCAAAAGACTTATAATACAGGCTTGCTTTTTAACATATATAATAAAGAACCGTCATTTGTGAAGTGATCCAACTGAACTAATTACATAAACATCACCGCAACTCTACACGGCTAATCACTTTTGTTTTATATACCATTTTTAACAAAAAAAGGTATGTATGCGGTCTATACATAATATATATTGTAGAGTTCGACACTAGGGAGTAGGGAATGATATTATTATACATATTTGAAATTGTTTGAATTATTAAATTCATTTCCAGTCCGATTAAAAATCACTGTCAAATTTGTATATACAGCATGCTATTGTAATTTGTTCAGCATATTTTGAATATTACATGCGACAGTTTCCTAATGGAAAAGCAAATTGCAAGGGTTTATCGATATATTTTTAATACACCTCTTTGGGGTTTGTTGGATTTTGTGTTGTGTTCATTAATTTGTGAATTTTAAATTATTTATGAAAATTTTGTAGTAAGTAATAAAAATAAAATATCATTATGTATAATATGTTAAAGACAAACTAATATTATTCACTTAGTTTACACAATATTTGTGTCATTTAAAAATTCTTAATGATTGTCGCAGTCTTATTATTCGAGCATTTGTAAGTTTTTACAAGCTTTTATTTAACTTGCTGTGTTAGTAGGCATCTATGTTTATTACTTTTTTTTAATAGTTCAAAAATCAATTTTGAACGACTTCCACATATCCAATTGATTTGAATTTTGTACACATATGTACTCCCGACGACAATACATGAATCAATTGCTTTTAGAATTAAATTCAAGTCATAAGGGGGTTAAACGAGGGGGTAGCGTTTTTTGACTAATCAACGCCCAAGCCAAACCGCTGAAGCTAGAAACTTGAAATTTGGACAATAGGTTTCTTTTGTGACGTATGCACCCACTATGAAGGGATTTCTCGAAATTAAACCTCTAAGGCCTAAGGGGATAAAATTTTGAAAGGCTGAAAAGAACAAAATAAAATATTACCTATTAAAAAAAACTTTTTAGAGACAAGCTTTTATTGAAATGTATTAAAGCGAAAAAAATAATTTTTAGTAATGTAGGTTCATAATTATAAAAGCGTGGGTCTTGACTAATAAACTATCATAGAGTTTATAACCCACGCTTTTATAATATTATCAACCTATATTAATTCTAAAAATTATTTTTTCTGTTTTAGTACATTGCATTGAAATCTTGTCTCTAAAAAGTTTTGTTACACATATCATTTCCTCGATTGATTTTTATTAGGAATTCTTTCTACTATCTATATTTTAAGATATTTGAAACTCTAAGACCACTAAGACGAGAGTTTGTTAATGCAGGAATAAATTTCGAACCAACATTGACTTAAGTCTGCCAAGCAAACCGAACCAAATATTAAATAGGGTGAGCAATTATCCATATCATTTTTCACCTAAAACAAGACGGTTTTATAAGTCTATTCGCGTACGGAATCAATGTTTTTAAATTTCATTTTATTGGTTTTCCATAAATTGGCAGGAACTAATGATCATCCAACATCTACTATTATAATGATACTGACATTTTTGAAAACTTAGAATAAATACAAAAATCGAGATTATCTATCACTTTAAGATTAACAAAAAAGCCTCTTCCAGATCAAAAATTAAATTTTGATCGAGGCAGGGCTTCTTTATTAATCTTAAAACAATATTATTTACCGATCCTTAAACAATTATTAACTTTCCAGTACAATGGGAAGTTATTGTAATGGGTCCGAAAATCGAAATCGAAATCGAAATTTTTAACACTTTTTTATGTTTCAAGGTCACTACACTATTTTTACACTATTTTTGAAAAGATGTCTGTGTGTGTGTGTGTGTGTGTCTGTGTATGTACGTATACGTACGTATGTGATCATTTCTTTCTAAGACGAATTCTCGAGAATGAAAAATGATATCGACTACGTTAGGGTGCCAATCGACGCGTATTAACGTAAATATGATCTGAAAGATATTTTTTTCAAAATCGGTCCAACCGTTTTCTTTTCTTAACCAAATAGACTTCAAAAAAGTAGATTTTACACAACATCTCGCGAATAAAAAATTATATCGACTTCGTAAGAATGTAAATCGAGGCGTGTTTATGTCATTTTGATCTGAAATAAATTTTATCAAAATCGGCCCAACCGTTTTTTTTTTTGTTTAAAGAAAAAGACTGCGAAAAGTGAATTTTATATGATATCTCGCGAATAAAAAATGATATAGACTTTGTTAGGGTATAAATAGAAGCATATTGACATCAACAAGACCCGAAAGAAATTTTATCAAAATCGATCAAACCGTTTTTGTTTTCGTTTTAACAAAACGACTGCAAAAAAGTAGATTTTATACGAAATCTCACCCAAAAAAATGTTATCAACTTCGTTGAGGTGTCTATCAAAATATGTTAATGTCACTATAATCCGACATAAATTTTATAAAAAGCTGTCCAGCCGTTTTTTAAATTATATATATTGTTAAAAATAAATAATAATTATGTTTTAATTAAAATGCATACTTTTCTGTGTAATTTCTAATTTAATTATTAATATTCAATATCCATCAAACTGGAAAGTTCGTCATGTGGACTTCAAGGGTCGCACTTGTAGGGTCCCAATTAAAAGTAATTTTAGTCCCAATTAACGACTCGCCTCGCGGCTTGTTGTCTATCACTTTATCCAGATAAATATTTAAAAAATCTCAGTCGTCTCAGAAGATGTATGTTTATTTTTATTTGTAATTTACAAATAATAATATCAGTGTGACTTTTTCTTGCTTATTTATTAACGGTTCTTTAATAGTAGTGTGTGATCATTCGTAATTCCTTAATGACAATAATCAAACAAAAAAAATACTTTCAAGTATGCAATTAAAGAAAAACTTTACAATACCTATTTACTGAAATAGAATTCATTATTATTTTATTTATACAAACATATCTTTACGCTTTTAAGTTAACGACTCTAAATTTATTCTATTGTCATTCTTTTCGAGAAAGCTTACTTTACAGGTAACAAAAGAAAAGTAAACTTTCATTCTTTTAAAATAATTTTCAAAAAAAGCCTCTTCAAATAAGTGTATCATTTGTCTTGTGACAGTTTAAATAAGCTCTGGTAATAGCACGATGTCATAGCGTGGAGGTCAAAGCACTAAAGTTAATGAACAAACAGACAGAGCACGAACAATAGACTGACACTTACAATAGACAAAGACGAGTACCGCTTAAGCAGTGAACCATGAGGACAGGACACTTAAAGCCAGTAGGCTCATCAATAATGCATTATTATTGTCACTGCATACGAAAAGCTCGCTAATTTAACACAATGGAATCCCTATATTATTAAACGAGTAAATCTTGTATATATGTTTCTATGTACCTATATAAATATTTTCTCGAAAACGGCTCTAACGATTTTGATCAAATTTACCGAAAAGGGGTTTCGGGGGGCAAAAAATCGATCTAGCTAGGTCTCATCCCTGGAAAAATTCGTTTTCTTATCGATTTTATCATTTTAAAAAACAGTTTTTTTAACGTCATAAAACAGTGTCGTATTGTGAGTAGGCTTTGGAAAAAACAAACTAATTTCATTATTTATGTCAAAATTACTCTGACAGTCAATCTTTAACTTATTAAAATAATCAGTAATTATTTGAAAAGTAAAAAAATAACAACAATAAAATCTAAACATAATTATGTAAGTAGTTTTAGCTAATATTTAAATAAATAGGTATGTTATTTTTATATTACCTATATAAAATATGTATAGGTAAGTACGTTAAATGTAGTATGACGTATAATATTACCTAGACCTTTTTTTCTCAAAAACGACTAACGATTTTGATGAAATTTACAGAATGGGGATTTTTCGGGGCGAGAAATCGATCTAGGTAGGAATTTTGGTTCCAGAGGGGAGCAATTAAAAAAAGGTGTTTTTTATTTATTATAACTCGCTCAATTAAAGTCAGATTGATTCGAAGTCTATTTCTACATAGATTTTATATAATATATCACAAGTGTTAAAATTGTAAATGAACACTAATATAAGAAGTGCCTTGCACAATATGTAAATAATGATAAAACGGCGGCCCGAAGGGCCGCACTTCTGGCGCCGCGGGTCTTTAAAAACACATCGATTTTTAAAAACTATTGTTAAGATACATACAAAAAAGTTTTGCGTATCTAAAAATTGGCACGGCAGCCCAAAGGGCCGAACTTCTAGCGCCGCAGGCATGTATATCAAATCACATCGATTTTTAAAATCTATGGTAAAGATACATGCAAAAAAAGTTTTGCGCAGGTTATAGTCTGACGTTTGTTATTAAAAGAATCGATTTTTGTGAGTTTTTCAGTAGGTACCTATACAAAAAAAAATATTTGAAATTTACTGGATGTTGTTAAGATGACATCACAGAGAAAAATTACTTCGATAAAGTTGATATTTAGTATCAATGTTTAAAATTGGATTGTTAAAATGGCAACGGGCGAGCAAAATTTCATCTAATTCGAACATTTTTACAAGATATTCAATCTATGAAAATCGGTTTTTGCGAGTTCTTCAGTCAACAAAACAATAACGGCGGTAGATTTGAAAATAGCGACCTAAATAATATTTACAGGAAAAAATGCTTGATTCAAGTTGATACTTAGTTTTTACGCTTAAAAATACACATAGGTAGTTAAAATATCAGAAACAATTATTTTAAATTATGTTACAGAAATAAATTCGTTTCGGAATAATATTCTGAGAAAATAATATCTCACAGCATATTAAGTATGTACTGTTTTTATTGAACTCATCCGAGCAAAGCTCGGCCTCCAGATATTATGTATAATATAACACGCTGTGCGTACACAATTATAGGTCCATTTACACATTAACAAGGCAGATCTTGACCGGACTCGAGACAGAAATTACTTATATCTATATTTCTTATTTCAGTTGGATCTTTTCGCACTGGCGAAGCGTTCATTAAAATAATTTTATGTTTGCTTTCCCCTATTATAGATTACCTCTTTATATCATTAAAAAAGAGAATGTTGTCTGTCTGTTAGTTCCACTATCATTCTGTGTATAACTCAAATATTTTCAAATTTTATGAAAATAATATGATCAGTTGATTTGTTTTACTTATTCTTATCAAAATTATAAACCCTGTTCCAAGTATATTTTTTCAATGTAATTTCGTTCACGTAACTGAATGATTTTGTTTTGACTTCTGTTTCAAAACGAAACAGCAAATGTGAAATTTTTTTTAAAATCAAATCACCAATATTAATAATCAGTACCTATATTGAGCGCTTTTGTTACAGAAGCACTTACAATTAAAAAAATAGTAGTAAAAAAAACTTTTTAGAGACAAGTTTTCATTGAAATGTACTAAAAAGGGAAAAAAAATAATAATTAAAGTTCATAATTATTATATTACAAAAGTGAGGGTTGTAAACTCAATGATAGTTTATTAGTTGCAGCCTCCGCTTTTAGAATATTAGTTCAGTCAACGAAGATCCGAAATTGGCAAATAAATGCAATAAATCGTGTAGTTTGGATTGTTATTTTAAGTGGTAGGGGTGACCCCCAGGTATAACATACTAAAAGTCCCCAGCCGGGGGATGCGAGCTTTGGGCGAGAGGGGGTGAAAAGGTCCCATTTTTTGGTGTTTCGTAAATATCTCGAAAACTAAGCGCCCTAGAAAACCAACTCTTCATAAATAATGAAGCTGATTAAATTTCCTACAAAATTGTATACATATTAATTTTTTTAGGAGCAATACAAAGGGAGAGGCGGGGGGTAGAAAAGTCAAAAATTAATGTTTATTGTCCATTTTACCTATAGTAGGGAACCTAAGGGTTCCAACCTTGCTCTTTTTCCTGCTGGAATGAAACTTGGCACGATTCAAATACATACCTATAGGTAACATTTAAGAAGTGCCCCCCGAAAGAACGTGCAGGAGCCAGTTGCCTACTGTTCAGGGGCAAATTATTGCAACAGTCTATATCTCTGGAAGAAACCGTCCGAGAACAAAAATGAGGGTACCGTTAGACTCGCCAGACACAGGGCAACCTTTTTTTCTATTCCCACCCCTGGACTTAGACGGCGTCCGTAGATCGGTATGTGTAGAGAAAAAACCACTGAAAATAGAAACGTGAAATTTGAATAAGAGGTTTCTTTTGTGACAAAAATAGCCGTTAAGAAAGGATTTTTCGAAATTCAACTTCTGGGGGGTCAAAAGGGGGCGTAGAGTTATTTGGCAAAATGTTCATATCTCACGTCTCGTTAAGGTGAGAGGTATTTGTATTGCTCCTAAAAAAAAATTAATACACCATTTTGTAGGAAATTTAATCAGCTTCATTATTTATGAAAAGTTTTTTTTCTAGGACGTTTAGTTTTCGAGATATTTACGAAAAACCAAAATATGGGACCTTTTCACCCCCCTCCCGCCCGAAGCTCGCATCCCCCGGCTGGGAACTTTTTGTATGTTATACCTGGGGGTCACCCCTACCACTTATAATAATAACCCAGACTACACGATTTATGAACCTAAATTATTAAATATTATTTTTTCCGTTTCAGTACATTTCGATAAAAAGTTGTCTCTAAAATGTTTTTTTACTAATAGTCTAATTATCTCCGTAGTAGTTGAATTTCGAAAAATCCCTTCTTAGTGGATGCTTACGTTAGAAAAGGAACCTACTGTCCAAATTTCAAGTTTCTAGTTTCAGCGATTTGGCCCGGGTCCAAAAAACCCTACACCCCCGTTTGAATCCTTTAAGGGTTGAATTTAATGATTTCTAAAAACGATTTATTCATGTATTGTCCTCGAGAATACATGTTAACAAAATTTCAAATCGATCGAATACGTGAAAGTTGTTGAAAATTGACTTGCAAGATTTGACCCAAATATACTAACACACACAAACTAACAGGTTAAGTTAAATAAAAGCTTGTAAAAATGAAAACCAGTAAAAATTTGGTCTTAACATATTACTGAGCTATACAAGGTGTTTCAAAAATGTCTGCCAAAATTTCTAGGACGTATAGTACATCAAAAAATAAGTTTAGTTTACTCTATAAAACTATTTTCGAAAATGCACCCCCAGGGAGCTACACCCCCTAGAAGAAGACTCTTAAAAATGGTTTTTTGGCATTTTCTTCAAAACTATTAAAGGTAACTTAAAAAACTACACCACTGCACTGCCAAATTTCATTAAGTTACCTTTAATAGTTTTGACAAAAATGCCAAAAAACCATTTTTGAGAGTCTTCTGCTAGGGGTTGTAGCTCCCTGGGGGTGCATTTTTGGAAATAGTTTTATAGAGTAAACTACACTTATTTGTTATGTACTATACGACTTAGAAATTTTGGCAGACATTTTTGAAACACCTTGTATAATCTGGTTAACTAGATATTTATTAGTAAATGATTTCAAAAGAGCTTAAAATTTTAATTAATAAAAGGTTTTTTTGATTATACTATGTAAACATTTTGGAGTCAAATAAATAAATAAATAAAAAGTAACTTCGATTTCAAAAAATTTTGCTTAATTTTGTTGAATTTTTTTAAAACTATTTTCTGTAGATTATGTTAGTAAGTAATATTCGAAAAATGGGTTTTACTTTTCAATATACCTGGAGACATTTATTACCATTCAGCCTTTTTCGAAAATTATATCGACAAGCTTAAAAGAGATAACGTTATGGAAAAAATTCGAATAGTAAATATTTAAGAGAAAATATGGTCTCGAAACTTCTTTAGTCTGATCTAAAAACAGTTTAGTAACAATTTTGGTACTGCTGATGTGTGCAAATTAACATAGTTCAGGTTTTATAAAAATAAATAATTAAAAAAATCAAAAATCCGACTGTAAAAAAGACAGTTTAAAAGTAATGCACTAAAAAGACCGAAACAAGAAAGTTTAGTAGCAAGCGGAACCCATTAATTTTCTTTCTGTTTATAATTTGCAATTGACTCCCGCCTGCTACTAAACTTTCTTGTTTCGGTCTTTTAAGTGCATTACTTTTAAATTGTCTTTTTTGCAGTCGGGTTTTTGACTTTTTTAATTATTTATTTTCTTTTAGACTTTTTAGTGGCCCGGCACACTCTTATGAACAAAAACTGTGAAAATTACAATGTACGTAAGCGTAAACCAATTTATTATTCCTAATTAAATTTAAACATATAACTTATATATATTTTTGTAATCCCCTTTTAATTTCCTTTATTTTGATACCCTACTCGATAGGTTTGGTAATTTTTTTTTATTAACGTATTACTATTTCGCGCCAAAAATCCGCTATTTGTTTTTTTTTTTAACACCTATCTAAGAACACTTGGATTTTTAAGACGAATATAACGATACCTTACTGTCGAAATTCATCCAGCCGTTTGGAAGATACGAGGTAATAAAGAAATTTACAAACAAATATACATACATACAAGATACGCGCGAAAAACATAACCTTCCTTGGCAGTCGGGTAAAAATGAGCACTAAAAATATAATACATATGGCGGAGGTATCGGGTATATGGTGTAAGAGATGGGTGTTAATGTGAGATTTTATGTTTTACTACAACTAGCACTTCCAAGTATATTATGTTAATCTATTAACAGACAAAATATCATATACGAGATATTTTGGAAATTTTTTTCGCCTCGTCCGTAGAATTTTTATTTACGACTTCATTGGGTTTCAGAAAGTTTTATAATATTGTAATGTATAGTATATTGTAATGCATAATATTATGTTATGCTATCTAAGTTATGTAGTGTAATTGAGTATACAGACGTGCGTTTAAATTCAGTATTATTTTATGAAACAATAATATGAAATAGCGTTATTTGTTTTATATCAAGAAAAGTAGCACCTGTATAATATATTTTTATAACTGCCCGCACTATCAAAATATTAATATTCCGAATAACTCATGAAATATATTACTAATGATATAATATTATATTATAATCTACATAAGCCGTTTTCTTTAGATTGTCTTCCAGCGGGCATAACCGATTTACACTTTTTTTGAAATAAATCTTTTTGTCATCACTATTTTTGAAGTGAAAACTTCAATAGGCGCGTTAGACATTTATGGGAGGGGAAAAACTTATGGGTTCGCGTCACCGACATGCTCATGTTAAAAGTATATCTATAGCTATGAGTGTGACGTATTGCGCTTGGCCAGCGGTGAAAGTAGTGGCCTATGTACACGTATATGCACCAACACATCTATACCTGTTGATGTGCGCGTTGGGCATTTAAATATATATGTAAATATAAATACTATGTATAAATAATATAAGTATATTAATTCTTATTTCAATTAAATTGTATTTATATTTTGTACTGGAGTTGCGTAGCCCATCGCATGTATTGACTAATAAATAAACCAGATGGAAATAACTTTAATTTTCGATACTAAAATATATTTGAAAATTGAGAAAAAAACAGAGTTATTTAAAAGTTTTAAGTTTTCACTTCTGTCGGCAGTCCCCATGACTGCCATTTTTTTTATTATTATTGTTTATATTGTTGTAATGAAACAATTCTGAACGCTTCTCTTTAGCATGCTTTTGTATATGAATCGGATTCTCTATTGCTCGAAGAAATCAAAAGTGAACAAACGAACATGTATGAATCGAGTTTCATGTAACCGCTCGGCGAAGCCAAAATTGAACAATCAAGTGTCTTGAAAAGGAGGACTCAGAATTGTTTCCTTATAATGAGATAACTAATTTTAATTATTAGATTTAAAGAATATATTCTTACCAAATTTTAAGTAAGGAACTAAGGTTTTTTTTTGTTGTATGATACACAGACGGAAAAAAGTGTTTTCAGCATTTTATCTGTCTCTTTTCCTGTTTGTAATAGCACTCGACAGGACCGATTTTAAAGTTACTTGATACCTACCTACACTATCAATTAGCACCGAAATTAAGAGTTCAAGCTAAGACAAAATTGCTGTCAAAACCGAGATTAATGCGAGCGAAGTCGTAGATTATGGTTATTGTAGGTAATGTATCATTTTAAAGAATAATAGAAGTTAAATTCTTCTGTGAAAAGAAAAGCTCTGCATATCAAAAATATCCCTAAATATTAAATCACATTTTTGTTTTAAAACTCTGTATTAAGTATACAATATACATACATACTTTTAAAAGAAACTGTTGTAATTGTTTACAAGTACTAAGCAGTAAGCAGACATACATTAGATGCCCTGTACATATATGTAAAATAAGGGTTAGATTCTAAAGTCACGAGTTTGTATGTAACACAATGATGCTGTTTGCTTGTTCCGTTTCACAAAAGATCACAAGAGGACGCGTTTTTTTATTGTCTGTCAGCATAACAATGAAATGAATTCTGTCCTATGATGTATATACCTCTCTCTTATTCAGGTGTAGGTTAATGTCTATATGTTGCACTTGTAAGTACTCGATGTACAGTCTATTCAACATAACATTTCATGATGGATTCGTGTATTAATGAAGTATACACCGAAAGTCTTACTTCGTGGAAAAATGTGCATTTTTAAGAAACAATTGTATCTAAAATATCAAATCACAGACTTTTTATGCTAGTCTTGACTATTTTAGAAACAGATTTTAATGTTAAGATTTAGCCTAACTGCAATCAGTTGGCACAAACAGTATTTTTTAATTAAAGCTTAAATAAAAGAATAATATAATCTAAAAGTCATTGTTTGTTTTGTATTGTCTGTTTCTATCACATTTCAATAAACCCACATATCTTTCTTTCGTAACGTGTTTTCAGTAATTCGTCGAGTGTATCCATTGTCACGTACAGACAAAATCGTTTACTCATCAAATACTGAAATCCTCGATATTTTGTTATTTATTAAATTCATATCTTTGCCGCTCATGGAAAAATTGTAAGAGAATTTTGCTCACCAATGCGTTATTTCGTTACCAATATATCAGCAGTTCTCAAATTACAATCTATTCTTATGACTAACATGACAAACGGTGAGGGGATATACCGATAAAGATAAAAAAATAAATAAAACAGATTTAAATTGAATTAAAAAACCATAAATACATAATAAAGCACATTAAAGATATTATATAGAACAAGGCTACATTTACAAAAGGTTATCAAAACCAATAGTTCGTCGTACATATTATTCCCATATTATATTGCACAGTGTACACAGATTATGAATGGATAGCATAACATAAAGCAGTATCACTACAAAAGTTAAAAAGTGTAGGTAATTACATCGGGCTTAAAGAATTCGCGATATATTTTTCAGCACACACAGTCTTAATACGTGAGAGCTCACATCCTGCACTTAGTCGGCATAAAAAAAGTACGGATTTCAAAAAATCCTTTGCATTATAAAAGTACAGTAACCTTCCTTTAAATTGCTGCTCTTGAGTCGTACTGTTTTCAATAGTGTACCAAGTTTCATTAAAATCGATTCAACCATTTAGGACATTTATAGCAACGGGACCATAGACATGGAGGATGAACAGAGAATTTCCCTATAATATTGGCACAGAATTGAGATAAAGAGATAGCTATATTGTAGACGACTATCATTCTCTCTTTCTAAAATTGTGATTGCTTCTTCGCCCTAACATGAATGGTTGCTATGAATATAAACATTCAATTTTCAAATGAAGTGACAACATAAAAAGTCGTAAAAAGTATAAAATATAGACATGGAGACGAAGAACCAATCACAATTCTGGAAAGAGATAATTATATTCGTCTACAATAGCTATCTCTTTCTTTCATTTTTGTGCCAATAGTAAACATTATTAGTAGGATAGGGAACGCACTGTTCGTGTCCACCCTCCATGTCTATGATTGGGACTAAATGAATGGGTCAGAACATGATTAATTTATTTATATGTATATAGAGTTGCTATGGTAATCCTATAGTGTTTCTATTTTATTTTGAATATTTCATATTACTCCAAGTCAGGTTCGAACCTACTATCTTGTACATGGTAGACCATTTCATTTAACCAGGCGACCATGTCACTTCCTGTATCTTAGCAGACGAGACATGTTGTGTTACGCGTCACCCCATTTTACCACACTTCCGGCCTTGACTACAATTATTATGGATTTATTTATAGGATTGCTATGGTCACACGCGTATTAACACTTCCGTTTCATTCTCAGCATTTTTGTTCTCAAATCGGCGAGCCAGTGCCGCCTAAGAAATTTTACTTCAAAAGTTTAGATATCATACAAAATGTTCGAAAAACCTTTTAAAAAATTACAGGCAGAGTTTCCTGTACAATTGTATGTATTGATATAGTTCGATACTGATTAGAAATCATTCTATTAAAAAATATTTAATTGCAAATGACTGCATTTTCCATTTTCGAAAATATATTCCGATTTTGAATATAAAATGACTTCAATAGAGTACATGGACAAACGGAATATTTGATAGAGAAATAAACTGTAATTCAACATTAGATGATAAATAATTCTGTTTTTGCCGCAGCATTGATGTCGTATGCAGCGTATGCAGCAGCGGTGCTAAACATAGGTGTAGTTATTAATGCAATTGCAAATGAAAAACATTATGCGTCACAATTCCCCATTGCAAATAATGGATAGAGAGATTTTGCTAGATTATCTGAATTATCTGGAAAATAATTAAACAAATTTCAATGAATACATTTTCACTTTTTTATCCCCATTTTGATTCAAAATAAATTGATAGGAATAATGCAAATGGTATTAAAATTTACTAATGTTTCTCTTCCTATTCCTAATTAATTTGTTTTTTATTATACCAAGACACGCAGGCTTTAACTGTATTATATTTATCCCGATTTATCATTTATATTTTTTAAATCCGACGTGTTACTTAATTTGTTTCTATTATTAAAATTAATAGAAAAAATTAAATGTCAATAATAAACGTTTGGCATTATTATCAACTTAATAACTTGTTTCTACAAGTTATTTATTCGTACACATTTCCCCGTTATTTATTTTAGTTTTACTTTTAATTTGTTAACAGCATAATGGGAGCGAAGGAATGATAGGAAATTGAAATACGTTTTTGGAAATATATGAATTGTATATTGTAGATATATTTTCGATTTTTATTGAAAATTAATCTGTACAGGAATTACTATTTCCCGAAGAAAGGCAATTTATTGACAAAAGTTTGTAACAGCACCTAGTGTACAAAAGTATCACAAATTGCTTCGGCACCCAGTCACTACTTCCTACGTTAAAGTGAACATTAATTAGGGTCGCCACTCGCTACTGTCTTTTTGACAGAAAATAACAATAAAAATAAGAAATTACCTACTCAAACAAAAAAAATTGACTTATTAGTCGTTTATTGATAAAAAATGAAATTTAACCAAATTAATAAAAAAAATTGAGTGCAAATATTTAGACGAAATTTAGGAACAAAAGAATGTGATGGACTCACGAAGCTGAATTCTCACCGTTGCGTTCAGCGATCTTCTGGCGTTAGCAGTACCTACATTTTTCAAATATGCAATACAGTCGCACTTAACTGTTATTTACAAATTCGCTGATTTACCCAGCGATGTAGCCTAGTGGTACAGCACAAACTCGCATTGGGAAGGTACTGGGTTCGAATCCCGACAGGGGCAGATGTGACTAGGACTTTTTCCTACTACCTCATGTCGAGAAACGGTAATTCCTGTACCGGCCATCTTGTTTGAGGTTTTCCATGGTTTCCCTCAATTATTCCAGATGAATATCGAGATGGTTCCTTAAGAGGCCATGGCCGATTACCTGTCAAACTCCTATAATGCTCCCAAAATTGCCTACCTTATCCTAATTTCCTATAATTCCTCCATTCGCACATTGCTATAAAAAAAAGTTAAAGTTTAAAAATGTAGAAAACAACGGGATGTGGTAAAATGGAAAATAGTAATGGTGCGAATGGCGTCTGTTATGACATAATGTCGAGAAACGGACGTTAAATGCATTATTATTATTATTATTATTATTATTATTATTATTATTAAATTCGCTGATTTTGTTAATAACTATTCTTTCTTTTAATAATAATGTATGACCAAAACAATTGAATGTCTGTAAATATATGTAAAAATTATTCTTTATTTTTAATTAAATTCATGAGTGTGCGACTATAGTTTCGCAACACACCTGATTGTGTTTTGACACAGAGTACTGGTTGTTTTCGCTTCTTGTATAATATGTCATGGCTGGATAGGGAAAGAAGAAAAATGAAGAATTTGTTTAAATGCATTAAATCGGGCAGCAAAGCTGTATTGTAACAAGTTATATTTTACATAATTTATTTATTTATTTATTTATTTAATATATTTTACGTAATTACCTACTAAGTAAAAAATATTGAAATATCCAATTATTTCAAAATATTTTTACACAAATAAAAAATTTTCTGTTTTGTGAATATTGATGACTCTAAATCTACTCAATAATTTATTACCTCGGAAAAAGGTGTCAGGCAAAGTTTTATCTGAAAATAGTAAATAATTTATTATAAAAAACACAAACTTTTATGTATTCACAATAAGTGCGTCCATATAAACAAATACATAATAAATACAAATACATTGTGTCTTCAAAGCGTTGGCAAGAAGAGATTCAGTTCTCTGGGGAGACAGGATAGGGTAAAAGAATGGCAGCAGGCGTAGCATGCTTCTGTGTGAGCGGCTAGCTGCTAGCACATGCCTTGGAAAAGGAATATAAATCCAAATAAACACACAGACTTTGGCGGATTTTGAAGTGGGGTAAGTGGAATGGTGTGTAAAGAAGCAAAAGTGCATACCGACTCCAGTCTTGTACCTAGATTCATTTCTAAACTAAGAAAAATTATAGTTACGTTCTGAAAACGGAAAATCGACAATGACATAACAATTTTATCTTTATTATTTTCTTATTTATATTTCTTGTTAGTTACAAAATATAAAAAAAAACTATTTTAACACAGTATACTATCGCCTTCTTTTTCGTCTTCTTCCAACTTCCAAGCATAGCCATTTGCTTTCATTAGAAATTTTAAAAAAATGAATATAGATAATAAGGTCTACTTATTGGATTTGTATTATTCTATAGTATTTCTACATTAAGACCAGATGTCTAAGAAACAAAAATTGTAAATTTTAAATGTATCTTTCATACATTTTAAAATTTCGTATAAAAATTTAATAGTGTTATTTAAATTCTTAGCGCACAGAGTGTGAGTGCCTTAAGTAGGAAGGTACGACGTACGAACCCACGAACTTACCGGTACAAGTCAGACTTATTGATGTGAAACAGCTTTAGGCACGGATGTAAAATCGTTTGAATGGAACGTCGCGTATTCGGTATTCCCGTACTGTACACTGTTCAATACCTTCGCAGGGTTTGCAGTTTCTCGCGCGGTGGAAATTAGGGTAAATTAGAGTAAATTAGTGTATATTAAGGTAAATTAGAGTAAATTAAAAAAAATTAGGGTAAATTAGGGTAAACTACAGTAACTTAGGGCATTTTAGGGTGAACTAGGGTAAATTAGAGTAATTTAGGATAAATTAGAGTAAATTGGGATAAATTAGAGTAAAATAAGAACATTAGGGTAAATTAGAGTAAATTAGGGTAAATTAAAGAAAATGTGGGTAATTAGGGTAAATTCGGATAAATTGGGTTAAATTAGGGTAAATTAGGATAAATTAAGGTAAACTAGGGTAAATTAGAGTATATTAGAGTAAATTGAGGTACATTAGTGTAAATTAAGGTATATTGGAGTAATTTAGAGTAAATGGGGTAAATAGAGGTAATGTAAGGTAAATTGGGGTAAATTAGGATAAATTGGGGTAAATTGAAGTAAATTAGGGTAAATTAGGATAAATTATGATAAAATTCTTTCACTAAATATCTTCGCAGGGTGATAATAAATCATAAATTTTTATCTCTGGAACTACTGAACCGATTCTAAAAATTCTCTCACTAATAGAAAGCTACACTATCCCTAAGTGATATAGGCTATACGTTATTTTGATAAAATCGCGGGGTGGTTCGAGCTATAAAAATGTTTCACATCTGCCAGTCATCCCACGACGGCTCATCTTTTTTTTAAAAGGGTTTTTTAGTGTATATGCCATAATATGGCACATACGCTATTGTTTTAAATTTTACATTTTATTTTATTTAAAATAATATGAATGAATAGACAATTCAATATTTAACAGTGATAAAACATTAGAAAAAAATTGGTTCATAATTATAAAATATAAACTTTATAATAAAAAAACTTTTATAATGATTATGAACCTAAATTATGAATTATAATTTATTACTTTTTAGTACATTTCAATAAAAGCTTGTCTCTAAAAGTTTTTTTACTAATATTTTATTTTGTTCATTTTAGTCTTTCAAAATTTTACTCTCTTTTGACCTCCGTAGGGGTTGAATTTCAAAAATCCCTTCTTGGTAGATGATTACGTCAGAAAAGGAACCTATTACCCAGATTTCAAGTTTCTAGCTTCAGCGATTTGGCCTGGCCGTTTATTAGTCATAAAAAAACCTACACTCCCGTTTGAACCCCTTAGGGGTTGAATTTAATTCTAAAAACAATTTATTCATGTATTTTCACTGGGAATACATATATGTACAAAATTTGAAGTCGATCAGATACGTGGAAGCAAGCGTGCAAGTCGTTCAAAATTGACTTGCGTAAGATTTGATACATACATACTAACTAACTAACACAGAAAGTTTAATAATAGCTTATAAAAACTTAACTGTACGGAACACTACATGCAAGTACGGCTTGCACTTTACTGATTTTTTGTGGTTATAATTTCAAATTTGATAGGCAGGTATAATATACAGATATAACGTTTTTCCAACATATTATGTCGGAAAAACGTTATATCTGTATAAATTTACCTACTTATTTTTTGCAGGAAATATGAATATGTGTCACAACTAATGTGATTTCATTTTTTTTTCAAATTTTTATCGAGATATTACTTATGCATATTTACGTCTATTTGTATTTTTTCCGTAATAATACGTATATCAAATTATTTAATGTCCATCAAGAGAAAAATTAATTATCCAGAAATGCATGATATCATAAATAATGATTAATTTCTATACACTATAGTATCATTATCAGCTAATTAAATTATCAACTGTTGTATGCATTCACAAAACTTGTATAATTAACATAATTAAATTCACTTCTGATGAAACCAATATCAAAAATCAACTGCATGTATATACAGTGCGTATCTAAAGTGTCCCTCTATCTTAACTTTTAAACGAATTAAGTTAATGAGTTCAAACAAAAATGAGGTAAAAATTACCATATGAACCATCTTTTGAAGATACATTTGTTTCTGAAATTTCAAATATGGCGCCAGGGCCTGGACCTTATTTAAAAGGTATTTCAAATTCTCTACACCGCAATCGTTTAAAAACATTGAAAATTCAATTGTCCGTTCTCTAGTTGTGAATAAATTCAAAACAGAATAAAATGCGGAAAAGTCGAGCGTTTTAAGGAAACAAAAAAAAATTGAAAAAAAAAAATCCGACCACGCCTATTTCAATAATTATAAAACAAGTTTCCAGTATGAAAAGCAGCCGAGTAAAAACTTTGTTAGATTTGAGACAAGTTTTAGTATCTTCTGTACGTATTTATAACTACTACACTTTAACTTCTGTAGGTAAAGGATACTTTATATCTAGTTTAAAAAAATTCAAATAATTAATGAAAAAAATAATTTGTTTTACAACAAAATATTGTGTAGTTACTAGATCCCAGTTACTTATAAATGAGCAAAAAAGAAACTAAAACCAAATTGAATGAACTACAAATAATTGAGGAAAGCTTTTAGATATTCTGTACGCACCCATTGGCCCATTGGTCATACAGTATATTATAATAATTGTATTGGCTATCTAAAAAAGTTACTTACGGTTGAGAAATGAACCGCGCGTGGTCAGTTTTTGGTCTCCAAATAAAAGATACAGCGTTTGACAAAATCACTATCCTTTTCATCCTTTGAAACAAAAAAGTCAATGTTTATACTGAAACATTTTCAAAAATAGTGGGACATTTCCGAGTTCAAATTTATATATATTCCGATTTTGAATATAAAATGACTTCAATAGAGTACATGGACAAACGGAATATTTGATAGAGAAATAAACTGTAATTCAACATTAGATGATAAATAATTCTGTTTTTGCCGCAGCATTGATGTCGTATGCAGCGTATGCAGCAGCGGTGCTAAACATAGGTGTAGTTATTAATGCAATTGCAAATGAAAAACATTATGCGTCACAATTCCCCATTGCAAATAATGGATAGAGAGATTTTGCTAGATTATCTGAATTATCTGGAAAATAATTAAACAAATTTCAATGAATACATTTTCACTTTTTTATCCCCATTTTGATTCAAAATAAATTGATAGGAATAATGCAAATGGTATTAAAATTTACTAATGTTTCTCTTCCTATTCCTAATTAATTTGTTTTTTATTATACCAAGACACGCAGGCTTTAACTGTATTATATTTATCCCGATTTATCATTTATATTTTTTAAATCCGACGTGTTACTTAATTTGTTTCTATTATTAAAATTAATAGAAAAAATTAAATGTCAATAATAAACGTTTGGCATTATTATCAACTTAATAACTTGTTTCTACAAGTTATTTATTCGTACACATTTCCCCGTTATTTATTTTAGTTTTACTTTTAATTTGTTAACAGCATAATGGGAGCGAAGGAATGATAGGAAATTGAAATACGTTTTTGGAAATATATGAATTGTATATTGTAGATATATTTTCGATTTTTATTGAAAATTAATCTGTACAGGAATTACTATTTCCCGAAGAAAGGCAATTTATTGACAAAAGTTTGTAACAGCACCTAGTGTACAAAAGTATCACAAATTGCTTCGGCACCCAGTCACTACTTCCTACGTTAAAGTGAACATTAATTAGGGTCGCCACTCGCTACTGTCTTTTTGACAGAAAATAACAATAAAAATAAGAAATTACCTACTCAAACAAAAAAAATTGACTTATTAGTCGTTTATTGATAAAAAATGAAATTTAACCAAATTAATAAAAAAAATTGAGTGCAAATATTTAGACGAAATTTAGGAACAAAAGAATGTGATGGACTCACGAAGCTGAATTCTCACCGTTGCGTTCAGCGATCTTCTGGCGTTAGCAGTACCTACATTTTTCAAATATGCAATACAGTCGCACTTAACTGTTATTTACAAATTCGCTGATTTACCCAGCGATGTAGCCTAGTGGTACAGCACAAACTCGCATTGGGAAGGTACTGGGTTCGAATCCCGACAGGGGCAGATGTGACTAGGACTTTTTCCTACTACCTCATGTCGAGAAACGGTAATTCCTGTACCGGCCATCTTGTTTGAGGTTTTCCATGGTTTCCCTCAATTATTCCAGATGAATATCGAGATGGTTCCTTAAGAGGCCATGGCCGATTACCTGTCAAACTCCTATAATGCTCCCAAAATTGCCTACCTTATCCTAATTTCCTATAATTCCTCCATTCGCACATTGCTATAAAAAAAAGTTAAAGTTTAAAAATGTAGAAAACAACGGGATGTGGTAAAATGGAAAATAGTAATGGTGCGAATGGCGTCTGTTATGACATAATGTCGAGAAACGGACGTTAAATGCATTATTATTATTATTATTATTATTATTATTATTATTATTAAATTCGCTGATTTTGTTAATAACTATTCTTTCTTTTAATAATAATGTATGACCAAAACAATTGAATGTCTGTAAATATATGTAAAAATTATTCTTTATTTTTAATTAAATTCATGAGTGTGCGACTATAGTTTCGCAACACACCTGATTGTGTTTTGACACAGAGTACTGGTTGTTTTCGCTTCTTGTATAATATGTCATGGCTGGATAGGGAAAGAAGAAAAATGAAGAATTTGTTTAAATGCATTAAATCGGGCAGCAAAGCTGTATTGTAACAAGTTATATTTTACATAATTTATTTATTTATTTATTTATTTAATATATTTTACGTAATTACCTACTAAGTAAAAAATATTGAAATATCCAATTATTTCAAAATATTTTTACACAAATAAAAAATTTTCTGTTTTGTGAATATTGATGACTCTAAATCTACTCAATAATTTATTACCTCGGAAAAAGGTGTCAGGCAAAGTTTTATCTGAAAATAGTAAATAATTTATTATAAAAAACACAAACTTTTATGTATTCACAATAAGTGCGTCCATATAAACAAATACATAATAAATACAAATACATTGTGTCTTCAAAGCGTTGGCAAGAAGAGATTCAGTTCTCTGGGGAGACAGGATAGGGTAAAAGAATGGCAGCAGGCGTAGCATGCTTCTGTGTGAGCGGCTAGCTGCTAGCACATGCCTTGGAAAAGGAATATAAATCCAAATAAACACACAGACTTTGGCGGATTTTGAAGTGGGGTAAGTGGAATGGTGTGTAAAGAAGCAAAAGTGCATACCGACTCCAGTCTTGTACCTAGATTCATTTCTAAACTAAGAAAAATTATAGTTACGTTCTGAAAACGGAAAATCGACAATGACATAACAATTTTATCTTTATTATTTTCTTATTTATATTTCTTGTTAGTTACAAAATATAAAAAAAAACTATTTTAACACAGTATACTATCGCCTTCTTTTTCGTCTTCTTCCAACTTCCAAGCATAGCCATTTGCTTTCATTAGAAATTTTAAAAAAATGAATATAGATAATAAGGTCTACTTATTGGATTTGTATTATTCTATAGTATTTCTACATTAAGACCAGATGTCTAAGAAACAAAAATTGTAAATTTTAAATGTATCTTTCATACATTTTAAAATTTCGTATAAAAATTTAATAGTGTTATTTAAATTCTTAGCGCACAGAGTGTGAGTGCCTTAAGTAGGAAGGTACGACGTACGAACCCACGAACTTACCGGTACAAGTCAGACTTATTGATGTGAAACAGCTTTAGGCACGGATGTAAAATCGTTTGAATGGAACGTCGCGTATTCGGTATTCCCGTACTGTACACTGTTCAATACCTTCGCAGGGTTTGCAGTTTCTCGCGCGGTGGAAATTAGGGTAAATTAGAGTAAATTAGTGTATATTAAGGTAAATTAGAGTAAATTAAAAAAAATTAGGGTAAATTAGGGTAAACTACAGTAACTTAGGGCATTTTAGGGTGAACTAGGGTAAATTAGAGTAATTTAGGATAAATTAGAGTAAATTGGGATAAATTAGAGTAAAATAAGAACATTAGGGTAAATTAGAGTAAATTAGGGTAAATTAAAGAAAATGTGGGTAATTAGGGTAAATTCGGATAAATTGGGTTAAATTAGGGTAAATTAGGATAAATTAAGGTAAACTAGGGTAAATTAGAGTATATTAGAGTAAATTGAGGTACATTAGTGTAAATTAAGGTATATTGGAGTAATTTAGAGTAAATGGGGTAAATAGAGGTAATGTAAGGTAAATTGGGGTAAATTAGGATAAATTGGGGTAAATTGAAGTAAATTAGGGTAAATTAGGATAAATTATGATAAAATTCTTTCACTAAATATCTTCGCAGGGTGATAATAAATCATAAATTTTTATCTCTGGAACTACTGAACCGATTCTAAAAATTCTCTCACTAATAGAAAGCTACACTATCCCTAAGTGATATAGGCTATACGTTATTTTGATAAAATCGCGGGGTGGTTCGAGCTATAAAAATGTTTCACATCTGCCAGTCATCCCACGACGGCTCATCTTTTTTTTAAAAGGGTTTTTTAGTGTATATGCCATAATATGGCACATACGCTATTGTTTTAAATTTTACATTTTATTTTATTTAAAATAATATGAATGAATAGACAATTCAATATTTAACAGTGATAAAACATTAGAAAAAAATTGGTTCATAATTATAAAATATAAACTTTATAATAAAAAAACTTTTATAATGATTATGAACCTAAATTATGAATTATAATTTATTACTTTTTAGTACATTTCAATAAAAGCTTGTCTCTAAAAGTTTTTTTACTAATATTTTATTTTGTTCATTTTAGTCTTTCAAAATTTTACTCTCTTTTGACCTCCGTAGGGGTTGAATTTCAAAAATCCCTTCTTGGTAGATGATTACGTCAGAAAAGGAACCTATTACCCAGATTTCAAGTTTCTAGCTTCAGCGATTTGGCCTGGCCGTTTATTAGTCATAAAAAAACCTACACTCCCGTTTGAACCCCTTAGGGGTTGAATTTAATTCTAAAAACAATTTATTCATGTATTTTCACTGGGAATACATATATGTACAAAATTTGAAGTCGATCAGATACGTGGAAGCAAGCGTGCAAGTCGTTCAAAATTGACTTGCGTAAGATTTGATACATACATACTAACTAACTAACACAGAAAGTTTAATAATAGCTTATAAAAACTTAACTGTACGGAACACTACATGCAAGTACGGCTTGCACTTTACTGATTTTTTGTGGTTATAATTTCAAATTTGATAGGCAGGTATAATATACAGATATAACGTTTTTCCAACATATTATGTCGGAAAAACGTTATATCTGTATAAATTTACCTACTTATTTTTTGCAGGAAATATGAATATGTGTCACAACTAATGTGATTTCATTTTTTTTTCAAATTTTTATCGAGATATTACTTATGCATATTTACGTCTATTTGTATTTTTTCCGTAATAATACGTATATCAAATTATTTAATGTCCATCAAGAGAAAAATTAATTATCCAGAAATGCATGATATCATAAATAATGATTAATTTCTATACACTATAGTATCATTATCAGCTAATTAAATTATCAACTGTTGTATGCATTCACAAAACTTGTATAATTAACATAATTAAATTCACTTCTGATGAAACCAATATCAAAAATCAACTGCATGTATATACAGTGCGTATCTAAAGTGTCCCTCTATCTTAACTTTTAAACGAATTAAGTTAATGAGTTCAAACAAAAATGAGGTAAAAATTACCATATGAACCATCTTTTGAAGATACATTTGTTTCTGAAATTTCAAATATGGCGCCAGGGCCTGGACCTTATTTAAAAGGTATTTCAAATTCTCTACACCGCAATCGTTTAAAAACATTGAAAATTCAATTGTCCGTTCTCTAGTTGTGAATAAATTCAAAACAGAATAAAATGCGGAAAAGTCGAGCGTTTTAAGGAAACAAAAAAAAATTGAAAAAAAAAAATCCGACCACGCCTATTTCAATAATTATAAAACAAGTTTCCAGTATGAAAAGCAGCCGAGTAAAAACTTTGTTAGATTTGAGACAAGTTTTAGTATCTTCTGTACGTATTTATAACTACTACACTTTAACTTCTGTAGGTAAAGGATACTTTATATCTAGTTTAAAAAAATTCAAATAATTAATGAAAAAAATAATTTGTTTTACAACAAAATATTGTGTAGTTACTAGATCCCAGTTACTTATAAATGAGCAAAAAAGAAACTAAAACCAAATTGAATGAACTACAAATAATTGAGGAAAGCTTTTAGATATTCTGTACGCACCCATTGGCCCATTGGTCATACAGTATATTATAATAATTGTATTGGCTATCTAAAAAAGTTACTTACGGTTGAGAAATGAACCGCGCGTGGTCAGTTTTTGGTCTCCAAATAAAAGATACAGCGTTTGACAAAATCACTATCCTTTTCATCCTTTGAAACAAAAAAGTCAATGTTTATACTGAAACATTTTCAAAAATAGTGGGACATTTCCGAGTTCAAATTTTTTATATGATGATTTGAAAGGTTGGACGTTTAGTTCATATGTTTGAACTTTATCAAGCTCTAGAAAAAATGTTATTTAAAAATATATAGAAATACTTAATAGCTGCAGATTCGGAAAATATTTTAGTTTGATTAGTTTAAATAAAAATTGATGTTTCGATAATAATTTTTGAAATTAGTTCAAAACCATTTTTTTATTAACAATGTGATTAACAATCAATTTTATTAGATTCCTGACTATACTTAAATTCACTATTTTAGTGAAAATAACATAAGAACATCAGACGACATTATTCGCCATGAAATGCACTTATAATTATTGAAGGATGTAGCCTTCTATAAAAATAAGGGCGAAATTGGGAGTTCCGGGTTCGAGTCCCGGCGGTGCATTTACATTTTTAGGCGCGATCTTAGCGAAGCTAGAAGCGCCTGTATACACTCGCTTTGTCTGTGAATCTGTGAATCTGTCAATCTGTAACGGATGTTTTGTATCAGTCGTACAGCCCAAACGGGTTAACCGATTTTAAAAAACTTTTTTTTGTTCGATTCCCCTCGGGGTCTATTTGATCCTAACGTCGCCCGATTTTTGAATTTTAGCCCCAGAGGGGAGCAAATTAGAAAAAACGGTGTTTTTTGCTTATAGTTTACTCAATTTAAGTCAGATCGATTCGGAAACCTGTCTTAAACGAAAGAGCAGAAAATTTTAGATAGATTTCATGTATAATATTGTGTCAAAACAGTTTTTTTATACAGATTTATATGATTATTAAACTAAATAAATGCGACTTTATCTAATAAATCGCGAACTTGTTTCGGTTGTCCTTGTCTGTTGCACAGTGTGATATGGATATTGGAAGATAGCGTATGCCCTGTCTTATATTGCATTATTTCAATATAGTTATTCAATTTTTTGACTGCTGATGTTTGAACTTAAGTTTAAAAACCCTGGCCTACTGAGTTAAAATGACGTGTAACTAATTATTGACGTCGATCGGATCGGACCAAAATTTCTCGACGTTCATCATACCTTCCCGAACAATTTGACTTTCTCTGTCTCTATGTCCCTTTGTACGCTTATAACTCGAGAACCACTGATCCGATTTACATGATTTTTTTTTCAAGTAAATAACTTCTTATGCGACTGCGAGTTTTAAAATATTCTGGCATCACGCAAAAGCAACCGAACTGATTCTCAAATAAAAACGTATGTTCTGGCATCACGCAAAAATAAGTAGGTAGTAGATGCTTTGTTTTTTAAACGGTGGTTTTATTTAGCTTGATCCCGTATATTTGTTACAAATCTTGCGATTGATGGAGTTGAAATTTTGCACACATGTGTAGCTCCGGTGACAATACAATATTATGGTAACTAGCTGACCGGCCCGGCTTTCGTCCGGGTGTAAATCGTACTTCTGAATTTTCACCCACTTCCCGTGATCCGATTGAGTTGAAATTTTGCACACATGTGTAGCTCCGGTGACAATACAATATTATGGTAACTAGCTGACAGGCCCGGCTTTCGTCCGGGTGTAAATCGTACTTTTGAATTTTCACCCACTTCCTATGATCCGATTGAGTTGAAATTTTGCACACATGTGTAGCTCCGGTGACAATACAATATTATGGTAACTAGCTGACCGGCCCGGTTTCGTCCGGGTGTAAATCGTACTTTTGAATTTTTACCCACTTCCCATGATCCGATTGAGTTGAAATTTTGCACACATGTGTAGCTCCGATGACAATACAATATTATGGTAACCAGCTGACCGGCTCGAGTTTCGTCCGGGTGCAAATCGTACTTTTGAATTTTCACAGGCAAAAGGTCTTTCTCTGGTAACGTTTCGGATAAATGTAATAAAATCAGACTAAGGAAATAAAGCACACAAAAAATTATTAGATTCTTTTGAAAATTAATATTTGAGAGTTTTATAGGACACAAAAAAATAAAATGGCGTCAGATTTCAAAATGGCGGCCATATGTACTTTTTTGTAAACATTATCCGATTCTTTTTGTAAGAATTATCAGATCCTTTTAAAAATTGATATTTGAGAGTTTTATAGGACACAAAAAAATAAAATGACGTCAGATTTCAAAATGGTGGAAATATGTAGAACTCCTTTCTAAAAATTATACGATCCTTTTGAAAATTGATATTTGAGAGCTTCTAGGACACAAAAAAATAAAATGACGTCAGATTTCAAAATGGCGGCCGCGAGGGCGGCCGTATGTACTTTTTTGTAAAAATTATCCGATCATTAATATTTGAGAGTTTCATAGGTCACAAAAAAATAAAATGACGTCAGATTTCAAAATGGCGGCCATATATACTTTTTTGTAAGAATTATCCGATCCTTTTGAAAATCGGTATTTGAAAGTTTCATAGGACACAAAAAAATAAAATGGCGTCAGATTTCAAAATGTCGGCTATAATATGTACTTTTTTGTAAAAATTATCCGATCCCTTTGAAAATTGATATATGCGAGTTTTATAGGACACAAAAAAATAAAATGACGTCATATTTCAAAATGGCGGAAATATGTAGTACTCCTTTGTAAAAATTATCCGATCCTTTTGAAAATTGATATTTGAGAGTTTCATAAGACACAAAAAAATAAAATGACGTCAGATTTAAAAATGGCGGCCGTATGGACATTTTTGTAAAAATTATCCGATCCTTTTGAAAATTGATATTTGAGAGTTTCATAGGTCACAAAAAAATAAAATGATGTCAGATTTCAAAATGGCGGCCATATATACTTTTTTGTAAAAATTATCCGATCCTTTTGAAAATCGGTAGGTATTTGAAAGTTTCATAGGACACAAAAAAAATAAAATGATGTCAGATTTCAAAATGGCGGCCGTATGTACTTTTTTGTAAAAATTATCCGATCCTTTTGAAAATTGATCTTTGAAAGTTTCATAGGTCACAAAAAAATAAAATGACGTCAGATTTCAAAATGGCGGCCATATATACTTTTTTGTAAAAATTATCCGATCCTTTTGAAAATCGGTATTTGAAAGTTTCATAGGACACAAAAAAATAAAATGATGTCATTTAAAAATGGCGGCCGTATGTACTTTTTTGTAAAAATTATCCGATCCTTTTGAAAATTGATATTTGAGAGTTTCATAGAACACAAAAAAATAAAATGACGTCAGATTTCAAAATGGCGGCCACATGTACTTTTTTGCAAAAATGATCCGATCTTTTTGAAAATTAATATTTGCGAGTTTTATAGGAAACAAAAAAATAAAATGATGTCATATTTCAAAATGGCGGTCATAGGTATATATTTCTTTGTAAAAATTATCCGATCCTTTTGAAAATTGATATTTGAGAATTTAATAAGACACAAAAAAATAAAATGGCGTCAGATTTCAAAATGGCGATCAAATAATAACTTTTTAATTGTATTATTTATATCTTTGATAAATTCGGTTTTATATACAATGTGTAAAAAGCATAGCTTCTGTCGGGTGTCTTACGACACATCATGACTTTTTTATTTAACCGGTTCCGAGTAACGCTTAATAGTCAACCGTTGCTATGGAAAATTGTTTAAAAATTCACTGTACTATTTTTTCTATGTAATCCAATACATATAGCATGGCACATAGCCTACTACAAAATTATAAATCTTCTCAGTGTTATTTTCCCTATGTTCAATAAAACCGTTCACACACAGTACCTACATGAATATCGCGCCTTGTAATTCTTGAATTACTTGTATGCTCCAAAATTTTTCTTATATATCCTTCTATAATAATAAGTGCATTTCATGGCGAATAATGTCGTCTGATGTTTATGTTAATTTCACTAAAATAGTGAATTTAAGTACAGTAGGGAATCTAATAAAATTGATTGTTAATCTCATTGTTGTAAGTAATTTTTCTCGCAAATAATTGAAAATCATATTTTTATTGTTACTTATTGCCTGATTTCAATTTTATAAAAGGAAAGTGAAATAATTCTTAAAAGTACTACTTCTGAATATTTTAAACAGAATTACGAATTCAGTCTAGTCAAATGAAACAAATTAAAAACTTTGTAAACTCCAGGTGTTAAAGTTTTTTTCTACATTTTTTTGTTATAGGTTTTAAATCTCATAAAAAAATTTAAATGTTATTTTCTATTGTCAGAATAAAATTCCTGGCAGCAGCATTCATGTAATTGGAATTAGTGGCAATTAGTTTTAGAGGTTGATGTCAATTAACGCTGCCAATTTTTACCAACCCAAATATCAGTAAATCTGCCAACATTTTAAACATTCTTCTGTTTTTGTGATATTTTTCAGTTACCTACTACTATATTATGGAAATCATAACCAGTATTTGTGTCGAGCGTCTATAATCTACAATTCTTTCAATGACCAGTATTTCGAAATTATATTATTATTATTTTATTTCGTTCAAAAGACTACAAGGAGTCGAATTTGTCAGACATGATAAATATAAAAATAATAGCAGATATGAAAATAAAGTATAAACAATACAATAAATTATTTCATAGTAAAGTCATCAACGATATACAAACATTGTGCAATCAATGAGTTCTTAAGTTCCTTTTGAAATGTATTGAAAGGCAAGTCTTTAAAGTAATTAGGCAAATCATTAAAAAGCTTCAAGGCAGCATATTGCGGACTGTTTTTAAAGAGAGAGAGAGAGAGAGATTACATTTAGGTAATAAGATATTGCCACAGTTACGAGTTAAATAAGAATGGTGGGAGTTTATAGTTTGAAATTCAGCAATATTGTTTTTAGTAAAGCAAAGTGATACCCATAGGTATATTGATGGAATAGTTAAAAATTTATTAGAAATGAAAGTATCACGAGAGCTCTTACGCGAATTTAACTTGAAAATTATTCTAATTGCTCGCTTTTGTAACAACAACACTTTATGCAATATGCAGTCCAGTGGAGCTGCGACCCCAAAACATTATTCCATACCTCACATATTGAAAGAAATAAGCATAATATGCAGGTATACAAGGTTCAATTAGAAAGTAACTATTCCTTATTACCCTTAAGGGTATTTATCTTAAGGTATTTATATGAGGCATCCAACTTAACTTACTGTCAATAGTCACACTAAGGAAATTGACTTCAGATATTTTGTCGAGTATGTTACCGGCTAGGTTAAAGGACAAAGAATAATTTTTTATCTGAGAGGCCTGAAAGATCATATAATGAGTTTTTGTATTGTTAAAACATAGTGCATTATCATTACACCACAAGGAAACATCATCCAATGTATTTATATTATATACTGCCATTATTGATAGTTCAAGCTCTGACCGTACAAAAGTCAACTGGACAACTCTAACTAAAATTTTATTACTGAGCTTAACAAATAATATAATAAAAAACATCAAATCAGACTAATTCAATTTTTTCATTTTTTGTTGTCAGTATCTCGAATACCGCTCAACACAACTTTGTGACATAATTACTGATTATAGAGAAGTATCAATATTATCAATTATATATCATCGTCTTCCTTACATACCTGGCAGATCTCACATTGAACATTTATCCATTTCTAGAGAGGCTTGACAGGTATGTATAAAAATTGTAAGGCAGATAATGATAATCATAAATAATTGATACTTCTCTATAATCTATATAAATTTCGCCAAGTAGTGTTGAGCCGTACTCGAGATACTGACCACAAAAAACGGTAAAAAAATTGAATTAGTCTGCCACAGATTTGATGTTTCTTATCATATTAAAATTATCTGTTAAATTCAATGATAAAATAATTTTAGTAATATTGCCCAGCAAAATTTTGTAGGGCCAGAGCTTGGACTATGTAATATAATTTGCAGTAGAGTTTCAGAATTGAATATATAAATTTCATTAAATTCATTTACAAACGACACAACACAATTCCAAAACATTGGTAATTCTTTGAATTTTTATTTTGCAAATAAACAATCTTGATTGCAGAAAAAGCTTGTTTGTACAAAAAAAACTCTGTTAAAACTTTTTGAAAGTTTGAGAGACAGTAAAATAAAAGCACAGAGTGTAAATCTTCTTGCCAAACACGCTTATCCGACTCAGTGAAGAAAATCCTTAATTTATAGGCGACAAATGAGATTAACGGGAAAAAACTGTGTATGTACTTTCAGTCGAGTTACCAAATAGTTCTCTTGGATTACATTACTGTGGCATTTGTAAAAGATTGACCGGCTTCCATTAGATTTATGACCAGTTGCAAGAAATTATCTTTACTATCGTGTGTGCTGTAGATCTAAATAAAAAAATACCTATTCGATGTAAATCACACGTATATGCTAATACTAATGTTCCGAGAAGCTAGAAATGTTTTCCCAAAGTGAGTAATTTCTGCATTACATGATAAAAAGGGGACCTTGTGATTTCAGCGCAATTTTTTTGTATTTTTTTTGTAATTTTTTTTCTCGAAATCTGTACAGTGTACATTGTACAAAAAATATTATCATGATTTTATTCATATTTTATGATCCAGAATTTATTTATATTTTTGTGTTAATACGTGACCTTGTGAATATTTTTGAAGTTATACTTATTTTGGTGCGTTATGGAAAAAGTGATGGGAGTGAATTTTTTGGATATGCGCGCATCGCGTCACAAAAATGTCACGAAAATGTATCACCATGAAGTTAGCCGTTAGTAATAACTAGTCGTTACACCAGTCTTAATGTGACAAGAGCGTTTTCGGTTTTGAATAACATTAATAAAAGCTTTTGCCATACAATTGCTCGTGTGTGCCGCTTTCATTAAATATGAGTTCGTACTCTAAACCGTACTAATTTCACAGTATTATTTTTCTTGATTATAATATCCTATTATATAACATTGCTATAAGACGTCTCTGTGGTGTAACGGTAACGTCGTGGTTTCATATCAGGTTCAAATCTCAACACAAACATGCATTTTTTTTAATAAATAATTAGATATAAATGTAATAAATAAATATATTTAATAAATTAATAATTTATTAAATTAATTTAATTAATTTAATATCTTTATTTTATTATTTTATCGTCTTTTTTACAAACGTTTAGTACTGGCACGCGGAATAAAATTTTTGGAGTGATTTTTGTTTTGTTACGTAAAAGAAGTATAACTTCTGACGTGTGTACATAGTACACACACACTCTTTTTTTTCAAATATTTTAGTATCCGTTGAACCAATTTTGCTCAAAATCTAACCAGATCTATTGCATGACCGTGTGTTGCCCCGTTTTTATGATATTGAAGAAAAAAATGCATACTTACACACATACATTATACGAACAATAAATAAAATATCTCGAAAAATATCTCGAAAAATATCGAACAGATTCTAATACTCTCCTACCATGGGAAGTAATAATCCCATAAAAAATCGAACTGGTTCTAATACCGTAGTCGAGGTGGGAAGTACAAAATAATTATTAAGTATTAGGTAAAAAAATAAAAAAAGTCTTCCTTTTATAAATTACGTTAATTAGAAATCACATTTTTTTACTCTGTTGTTCGTTAAACTTTTGAGATATTTATTTTTTTATCTGTAGACTTGTTAATGTATTTTTCAAAATATACCTCCATAATTACTAGATACTGATTTCTATTATTATCTATGAATAGCTGATCACAGCTGAGCCAGTGATTTTAAAAGTAAAAAAAAAATAGAGAACAATAATTTATGGATCCTCATTTTGGGATACTGATTATTAGCGAAAATATTTTCACAAAATTTCCCACTTTTAAAATGTTTTAAATAGTTTCCGTCTGAATACTCTACGTTTTTTAATAAATATGCTGAATAATGCAAGTAAAATAAAAGCAAAAATAGGTTATTTCTCGTGGAAGTCAGTAGTTATTTCGCTTCACCGAATAATAGATAAATAATATATTATGTACAGATGACTGATTCCAAACATAGTCAAAGGGGAGTTTGTAGGAAACTAAATCCGGCCAGCCGCTTGGGGCTTGCACTGGATATTAATATTATATGTTCAAGTGAATACACACAGTTTACAAATTATTGAATAAAGTATGTTGCCTCTGTTTATTGCAATTCTCGAGTTCCGTATCAGAATATCCAAGCAATGAGAGTACTTGAGTCGCATACCATAAATATGGAGTTCAATCTTGCACAAGAATATCTATTGTTTTTCAAGTTAACTGTTGATAATTGCTTTCTCTCAACTGCAACATTGTTCATAGTTGATACTAATGTGAACCCTGCTTCATAGGCTGTTATAATAAAACTGGCATAATTTAAAACGCGTTTTTGCCATACCCACTACAAAATAGCTACTTTCGATGTATGTATAACGGCCATTAATGACCCATTTAACAGGCAGGTGTGCGAAAAATGGTTTACGTTCTGCACTAGCGCAGAAAATAACGGTTGCCATGGCAACTTCTGTTAAATCGCTCTATCCGCCTGTCATTACTTACTTGCACGGACTTCGCGGCACACTGGAAGAAAATATGGCGACGCAAATGAACTGTCAGAATTTTTTGAAAATGACGTAAAAAGTAGGTATTTTGTAGTGTTTTTTCGTATCTGTTTTGCGGACCTTAAATAGCCGTTTATTGACTGGTGACGTTATGAAACGCTTTTCGATTATATATTGAAAAACATTTGAAAAACCCGTTATCTAATGAACATTATGTACCTCTTTTCGGTGTTATAAATGAAATATGGTTACTATGGTAACAAAGTAAATAAATATTGGATCGAGCCCAATGTTTTTATTATGAGATGTATTTCTGTCTAAAGTCTAAAACCATGCATGTGTTGAATAAAGTATAGTGTGCAACGCGTGTGCTAAATCTTTATGCGTCAGGCGCGATGTTTTCAGCACTCGTATTCGGCTTCGAATGCTCACTCGCTAAGGCTCGTGAGCGCTCGCCTACTACTCGTGCTGAAAACATCTCGCCTGACGCATAAAGATGTATTTAGCACACTTGTTACACAATATACTATTATTGTTTATAATAATATTATAATAATTGTATACTTGTGTCTTCAGGTAAACTAACTAAAGTTTTGTTTCAGGATTTACACATTTTCTGAGTGACAATAACGCCACACGTAACATTTTATTTATTGTAGATTATAGACGCTCGACAACTAAGGCCATTACCGTCTAATCAACAAATTACATCATTCTAAATTAAACGACATCACAAAACATCCAATAGCGGAGGTGGGATTCGAACCCAAGACAGTTTGAGCTAAAGGTCAGCACACTAAGCTGTCCTCACTCACAACAATTTAAAATTATAATTTGCACAGCTCGGTTAAAATATCTATGATCGATAATTTTTCCATATGCTACATCGAGCAGCAGATTTTAGCAGAGTCGAAATCATTCTCGGCTACTTAACACCTTGAAGTCTGAGCTATTCAGAATTAGATATGCCGGTAAACTAGAGTAGGTATTTGAAGATGTACATTATATACTGAAAAAATATTACGTCAATTTAGAGTCAAAATGAACAGACTTTCTAGCTATATGTTCGAATTTGGACTGCTTATAGCCGGATAGTTAAAAAAAGGGGGTTGGCTGTGTTTTCTACACGGCCGCGGGTGTTTTGGGTGTGACTATGTCAAAGCTATTGAACCGATTTAAGTGAAGTTTATGTCAGACCACTCTGAAGGTATGTCCTATTGATTAGAAAAAAATGAGCGAGTCTTACAGTAGTCGCCAATGATGTGTAACATCTAATCTCGTATTTTGTTTTGTTGTAGGCCTGCGGCGCCAGAAATACGGCCATTCAGACCGCAGATCTGCCATTATTTGCATATGCGAAACTTTTTTGCATGAATTTTTGCCAAACAAATGATTGATAGTCTGCCCGATGTCATTTTCACTCTCAGAGACCATTCCAATTATCACTTCTTCATCGAAGCATTTTCTCCTCTCGATGTGTTTCAACTATTATTTGGTCGCCATTTTGAAATCTGACGCAATTTTATGTTTTTGTGACCAATAAAACTCTCAAATATCAATTATAAAAGGATCGGATAATTTTTACAAAAATACTGAATGCATACCATATGCTCTTGTACTATAAAAAAAGAAACTACAGAACCGATTCAAAAAAAAAATTATATGGGATCAATCCGTAAATATTCTGAACCCAACTACGTCAAAATTTTTTAAATCGGTCAACCCCTCGAGAAGTTATGACTGAAGAAACATTAAAATGAATAAAAAAAATTATTATAGGTTAGAAAACCATTATGTGTGTTTATTATATATGATTATAGGTTATGTTTATAATCTCTCTGTTTTGTTACGCTTAAATTAACACCTGAAATTATCTGATTCGATAAGCAGTTCTGTCGCTACAGCAGTTTTAAGTATACAAAACTGCTCGAAATCAATGAATTGCTGCTCCCCCCCCCCAATGACGTCCAAACGACAAGTTTGTGCGTGGGGCATGAAGTCTAAAAACCCATCTACATTATCGTGTATTTACATTTAATGTACAGAAAAATCTCTACGAGTAATTATCGCGGACTCGAGAGCAAAATTTCGTTACGCTAATCTTTCTGAAAACTAGTGCAGAAGTTGAAAGATGTATGCTGGGTTGCAAGAAGCATTGTCAAATAAAATTATTTGACAATGACCGTCGAATGTGATCATAAATAATAATAAATTACAGTTTTTATACAAGCAGGAAAAGTCTAATGTCGTTGTGAAACTCCTTGTCATGTAAAACATTAGATGGTACTCACACAAAAACAAATGATTGACTTACATAGGAAAAATTTTGAAACTCGTAGAAAAATGTTGTTTCAAAGCAAAACTAAAAACTATGTTAAATAGATGTATACTGAAAAAATATCGTTTCAATTAATTATTAACATTGGAAATGTTTATGTTCGTATATGGGGGCAGAGTTACGAGTTTTCATTCAAGGCCAAAAGACAACGGTGTCGCGATCAAGTGAGGAGCAATCATGCAAAATTGAACAAGTGCAATTTTTTCGAAATGTGTTTTATATCATGTCTAGTTAATTGAGAGGTATTTGCGACGATCTGCGGTGTTATTTTTGAGCAAATGTTAACAAATACTGCAGAAAAATTCATTTAAAAGTTAAGTAATCAAGAAAAAGTGAACGCGTATATAACAGAAGAATAATAGGGTTATTCCTGACACAACTAAACAGTGCATTGATAAATATTGTGTGTATAATAAACAGTTAATTATGTTTCATATATGGTTGCAAGGATTGCGAAATCTGTGAATTTTTTTCGAACAAGATCAATTTGAAATTATACTACTTATGCTTTCTTAAGGAGAAATATGTGTACTCACAATCTAAGGTAATTGTCAAATCAGATGTTCTGACAATTCTTTCTGCAACCGAGCAGTAGTCACGTCAAATAAATTAATGTATATTTGATCAATGTTTATCGAAATCCTTTTGATCTATTAATAACAATTTGCATTTGTACAAATGGAAGGTATAATTTTCCAATTTTAACTGAAGCGTACTATTATTATGCAAATGCGTAAAGTTTGTATCTAATATTGGGAAAATCCATAAATGTGTGCATTATTATGCAGTTTAAACTGATTTTATTTCCAAATAATTCGGATTTCGGAAACATAAAAAACATCTGTAGTTTAGAATATACGCATTCCAAAATTCAAATAGTGATATAATTGAAAAGAATATATTTTAAAGTAATTTTAGCTAAAATTAAAAATGGTTTTTCTGACATTAAAAATGTCGTCACTTAAAAAAATCAGACACAAATCATAAAAACTGCTTTTACCATTTTTTCTAAATGTTTTTAAAAACTGTTACATTTTTAAACATTTCATCTCTGATCGATGGTTTCAAAGATCCCAATAGTCTCAAATTGAAACAAGCTCATTCTATACCTACAACTTGCACGAGGAGTGCATAAATCCATTGTTATTATCATTTCATTTTGCAAAATTAACAGTTATTGTGTTGAACTCTCCCCACGGTATATAATAATTACGATCATAGTTGTGTAGAACACAATCAAAATGTTGAATCGAGCTCTCTCTCTCTCTTTCTCTGTGTGTCTGTATATGTGGACGTCCTGGGGGATAAACGGGAAGGTCGATTGTTTGTAATGCTGCAGTGTTACCGACTGAACTCCAACTGTCAAGGTTCCTATAATATAGAGTCCCATTAAAATTATTACCTTCTAATTAAATAATTGCTTACACTTAAATAATATGTGTATCTGTGAAACGTTATGCAGACGATTTCACAGCGCTGCATAGTTTCAAGTTAAGTTATTCATGACAATAACAAAACTATTTCTAAAACATTTATGCTGAGTTGCAGAAAGCATTTTCAGAAAATGTGAGTTGACAATGACCTTTATTTGTGATCATACATATTTCTCCATAAGAAAAGCTTCTAGAATTTCAAATTGATCTTGCTAAAAAATAATTGATTGATTAAAACAATATTTTTAAAAACTGTGTATAAGTACATCTATTTAACATAGTAAACATAGTTTTGTGTCCAATTTTCATTTCAAAACAACATTTTTTTACGCATTTTGATCAAAATTTAGCTTGAAAAGCGCGATTTTTTTCTATGTAGATCAATCAATGGCTTTTGTGAGAGTATAATCCACTTAAATATTATAGTAGTGGAACAATCCCTCGTTTTACCACTGTCTGCGTGGAAACCGAGTAAAGATTTTTTTTAAGTGCTTAGAAAGAACAAACGCATACAAAAAAATGACAAAAAATCCATATTATCAGTTTCTGACGTCAGACTTATTTACGTACTAGTACAAAAACAGGCATCAAAATATTCCACATCCCCCTATATTATTAAACGAGTAAATCTTGTATATACCTACCTATCTATGTTTCTATGTATCTATATAAATATTTTCTCGAAAACGGCTCTAACGATTTTGATCAAATTTACCAAAAAGGGGTTTCGGGGGGCAAAAAATCGATTTAGCTAGGTCTCATCCCTGGAAAAATTCGTTTTCCTATCGATTTTATCATTTTTAAAAACGGTTTTTTGACCTGTCAAAACATTGTAATATCGTGAGTAGGCTTTGGAGAAAACAAACTACTTTCAATATTTATATGTCAAAATTATCTGACAGAATTTTTAACTTATTAAAATAATCCGTGAACTATTTGTATAGTAAAAAATAACAGAATTAAAAACTAAACATAATTATGTAAGTAGTTTTAACTAATATTTAAATAAATAGGTACCTAAGTATGTTATTTTTATATTACCTATATAAAATATGTATATTATGTACGTTAAATATAGTATGACGTATAATCTTACCTAGACTTTTTTTTCTCAAAAACGAATAACGATTTTGATGAAATTTACAGAATGGGGATTTTTCGGGGCGAGAAATCGATCTAGGTAGAAATCTTGGTCCCAGAGGGGAGCAATTAAAAAAAAGGGTTTTTTTATTTATAACTCGGTCAATTGTCAGATCGATTCGAAGCCTATTTCTACATAGATTTTGTATAATATATCACAAGGGTTAAAACTGTAAATGAACACTAATATCAGAAGTGCCTTGCACAATATGTAAACAATGACAAACAGGCGGCCCGAAGGGCCGCACTTCTGGCACCGCGAGTCTGTGTAAAAACACATCGATTTTTGAAAACTATTGTTAAGATACATACAAAAAAGTTTTGCTTAAAAATTTGCACGGCGGCCCGTAGGGCCGCACTTCTAGCGACGCAGGCATGCAGTATATCAAAACACATCGATTTTTAAAAACTATGGTGAAGATGCATGTAAAAATGTTTTGCGCTGCAGGTTTATAGTCTGACGTTTGTTATTAAAAGATATAATATGAATTCTATTTCTTCGAAAATCGATTTTTGTGAGTTTTTCAGTAGGTACCTTCTATGCAAAAAAAATATTTGAAATTTACTGGAAGTTGCTAAGATGATATCACAGAGAAAAAGTACTTCGATAAAGTTGATATTTGGCATCAATGTTTAAAAACGGATTATTGAAACGGCAACGGGCAAGCAGAATTTCATCTGATTCGAACATTTTTACAAGATCTATGAAAATCGGTTTTTGCGAGTTCTTCAGTCAACAAAACAATAACGGCGGTAGATTTGAAAATGGCGACCTAAGTAATATTTACAGGAAAAAATGCTTAATTCAAGTTGATACTTAGTTTTTACGCTTAAAAATACAAATAGGTATTTAAAATATTTAACAGAAACAATTATTTAAATTATGTTTCAGAAATAAATTCGTTTCGGAATAATATTCTGAGAAAATAATATCTCACAGCATACAAGTACTATTTTTTTGAACTCATCCGAGCAAAGCTCGGCACCCAGATATTGTAAATTATGGTGAACACACACTAACTGTTTCTTATGCGGATGATACAAATATACTAATTAAAGGCAAATCATTTGAAATGATTTCTAAATGTGCGGATGCTTTGCTTCATCTGGCAAACGAATGGTTTTCCGCAAATGGGCTGCTTTTGAATGTGTCCAAAACAAGCTGTGTTCTTTTTAGAACCATCCTGAGTAGTGTTGTTAAACCCAAATTCACTGTTATACTTAATATTCCATATAAAATTTCCTCAAACTGCAAATTCCTGGGTGTTTTTGTTGACGAACACCTTAAATGGTCGTTTCACATTGAAAACCTATGTTCTAAAATTAGTAAGCAATGTTATGCTTTTAGACGTCTCAGACCCGTAGTAAGTTTGGAAGTTTTAAGAACAGCTTATTTTGGCTGCATTCAATCGCATCTCAGATATGGTATCCTCTATTAGGGAGTTGTAGATAGTACTCAACTTTTCAGAGTTCAAAAACGTGCTATCCCCATAATTGCTGGTATTTCGCAGTCAACATCTTGTAGAGATATTTTTAAAAAATTTAAATTTTAACCCTACCATGCTTGTACATATATGTCTGTCTCTGCTTTCTTCGTAAGAACATAGATTTTTTAAATATTTCTAAACTGAGCAGTAACAGAAATCATCAATATGAATATCCTAAACATTCATTAGCTTTGTTTGAGGGCAGTTGCAGGTATATGTGTACAAGGATTTTTAACAGCCTTCCAAGATCTATAAGATCGTTTTCTTTATTTAAAAAGTCAGTGTTTAATTTTTTGATAGATGCTGAGTTTTACTCGTTAAATGAATATTTTTTATATGTTTAAACTGTATTATTGTTTATGACTTGTTACATACAGCACTGTCACTGTAACTAATAAATATCTATCTATCTATCTATGCATTTTAAATTTTTACTAATCTTGTTTATCTGCATACTTTTTCGCCTACATTCATTTTTTTTGTGCAAAACATGTTTTTTCGAAAATTAAAATAGTTGATTGAAAACTCTCACACAACAAACAGTGTAAATCTCAGTCAAATGTAAGACATTGTGCACAGAACGGAAGATGCTTTAATTATGTATGCAATCGAGAAATTCAATTGGTTCAATGTGTGCTTTGCATAGATTCAGGGAGTTCTTTTTTATATAAAAAGCAGTCATATTTTTCAACATCATCGCGTGAATAGACATTCCTATAGTGCTTACGCTGTGTTGGAATTGAATTCTTGATAGTATTGAAGTGTTGTAGACTACCTATTATACAGTTCTCGTCATATAAGATAACTGGATGCCCCACCCGGTTTCGCGCTGGTAGTAATTTATAATATTAATTAATACGTTACTCACTCACTTCGCTTGTTCGCTCGAATTTATAATAATAAAAAATACGTTCTCATTCGCTTCGCTCGTTCGCTCGCGAATGTAAAATTAACTGCCCGTGACTTATTGTTATAATTGGTGATAATATTATATTTTGCAGCGTTTTTGACATAAACTTAATTTCAATTCAATTTGCACCTGAGCGAAGCCGGGCCGAGCAGCAAGTAAAGACCTAAACCTTCATCAAGAAATAAGCTATCGAATAATAAAAATCATATTCAAATCTGTTCATTACAGCGGATTCAATGCGATTTTCACCCGGGTGAAGCGGCATCCGTCTAGAACTCTAGACAAACAGCTATCGAGACTTCATTTTTTTCTTACTTTTATTTTCTTCCATCGCTACATATTATGTGTTTCAAATCGTAGTTTGAAACTATTACTTTTATTACATTTCTTTTCATATATTCAAAGAATAGTAAAATCATAATACGTAATATTTGTGGGTTTTTTTTCCAGAAACGTAATTTAATTTTTTCTAAAAAATCTGTTTTTTTCAAACGCTACGGATTTTTCAAAATATGCATAGAACCGGCAATTTATTAAGAAAACTTTTATAGCTATTCAACCGTTTTTCTATATTTTTTCTATAATAAAGATATCTGCTATGATTTAGATTTTAGGAGGTGTCGGAACACATTGAATAAATAAATTGATCTTTTTTGAAATCATTTGCATCACTTGTATAATATTATTTTAAATGAAAATGTTTTTTTAATCTATGATGTAAATTTCCGCAAAAATAATAACATAGCTGGAACCCGCATCTTCGCTCGCGTTATATGTATTATAGCTTTTGCTCGCGGATTCGCTCCCGTGAACGGCAATTTTGCTTAAATAGTACGCTATAATTTAAAATAATAATTAGCCTACTGTTTGCTCATTTTAAATGTTACATCGAAATCTCCGGGGAATATATTCTAGGGTTTAGCATTTAGATCAACATGTGTTGTGTGTACCTATTGTGTAATGTGCATGTAAGTATGGAAGCCTCATAATAGATACGTTTATCGAATTTAACTGAAAACCAGTTTTGTCGTTTTTTGATTTTGTATGCTTGTATACTTTTATTTGTACAAGAGTCCTACATTAACGTTAGTGAATCCGAATATTAAATAGCATGTCTTTTGAGTTAAAGAGCCAGATCAGACAGACAGACAAACAGACAATATCCTTTTACATCTTTATTAATAGTAATAGTGATAAATGTGCAGTTTCGACAAATTGATTTGGTAAACAAATTGACAGTATTTTTAATTTAATTCGAATTGGTTTGGATATTCACTAAGAATTAAGAAAACACGCATCGCAACGCGTTAGATTGGAACCCGCAAGGAAGCAGACAGTAAGTGCCCCTAAAAACTACGTGGAGATGAACCATAGAGTACCAAATGATAGCCATGGAACTTGAACAAAATGATTAGAAGTTATTATGACAGCTAAAACGTCATCATTTTCCATGGCTATCGCTGTTTTTGAGGTAATTTTGACATGTTCATATCTAATTTCTGCCGTTACAAAGCATGCAAAATTAATTTTGTTTAATGATTTAGATGCAGAATTTTATGTTCTAAAACTTTTATTCGAAGATATTTTTCCTAAAATAATTAAGGAAGCAGGAAATCGTAAAAGTTTGATTTTACGGGTTAAATCCCTATTACACGCAAAGCAATTCAGCACCCTGTATACAGATTTCAAATGCGTCACCCGAATATAATGTTTAGTGGGTTCACTTCATGTAAGTATTATGAATATTATACGGTAGGAAAACACTAATAAAATCGTCTCTTCCATCCACGTCGACGTACGATTGCGCCCATCCAAAGCTCAGCTCCGCTCATAACAAATAAGGATTTAAGAAAAATATCTGCACCTATCACTGTGCACGCATATTATATTATGTCTGCGATGCACATGATGTCTCAGAAGATGACAAATGACGGTAGGAACTCAAGTGCGTGTTTTAGTGATATCAGTTGAATTAAATGAATAATTCAACTTTTCCTCGTACATCTCGTATTCTGGAAATAACTCATCTTGAAACTGGCAAGATTATATTATACTTACAATTTCTTGGACAATATACTGTTTTGGAGGATGACAAACGACATTAATAGTCCTGTGTTAAATCAAAAGAATTTTATTATCTATGTTTCATTCAAAAACAGGCTTATAGACGAATACGATATTTGCTTTATAGAAATAATTCAATTCGATGTTTAAGCGATACATACCAATCAATTTGAATGAATTTTACAGTTTCTAAAAAATATTATGTCAAAAATCGAAATTTGGGCACTGTGCAAAAATATCTACAACATATCACGTTAACTACGGTTGTTGCCCTCGGAGTCAAGTAATAGATCATTATTTATAGACGACGCCCATTTTCATAACATTGTGTTAAGCGACGGGGTCTATCTTGTCTCTGGTGTCAAGTGTTGAAGCATGTTTTAATGGCGGCTCTTGACCCCGGCGTCAATATTGCATTCCAAAACTAAAGTTACGGTTGCTGTAAATTAGACATCTGTAAATTGTGTTTTGTTACTGGGAACACCTTGGTTTTGTTACGGGAGGTACGAAAAATAATTTTTTCATGTTTGTAATCTAACAATAATTTGTTAAAAAAAGACACTTATAGCGTTATTATAACACAAATGGTAATAAAATTACGGGCCCCGTACAGGACTAATATTAAGTGAAAATGAACCCCGTCTATAAGTAATGAACGGTTACTTGACCTTGGGGGTAAGAACCGTCATTTAAGAATGGCTGAGTACTGAACCCCAGGGACAATAACCGTATCAAAATTATGATTTAGAAAAATAGATCCCGTGATCAACGTTATATATTCGGAAACAACATGCTTCTCTTCTTCATCGAAGTATTTTCTCCCTGCGTTGTACCTCCATAAATTTCAGTTATTATTTGGCGGCCATTTTGAAACCTGAGCCCATTTTATTTTTTAAACCATGACAAAACTCAAAAATCGATTTCCAAAGATATTGGATATCTTTTGAAAAAATTAAATTCCACATGATAAATATTTGCGTTAACGTAAAGTTCAATGACAAATTATTTGTGACACGCCATGTACTATACATGTAAGATAATACATGTGTTTGTACGTATTTGTATAGTACGTACATACGAATGACTTTTCCCGTCTTCTTTTTTTCTTCTTTTGATGAAAGAAAAGTGAAGTGAGAATTACGCGTTCAAAAATTCACACTAGTACGTGTATAAGTAAAGAAATTGGCAGTGGCAGTTCGAATGAATATAAAAATATTTTCTTCCATTCATAATTCAAAGTAAAATACGAAGAAGTAACACATTTGATAATACCTACTGTAATAATTTGAAATTCTATTTCGCACTTTTTTTTATTTATACGGAAATGACATTCGTATTAATAATTCAGCTATTAGCTAGTAATTCTTGTAGACACAGGATCCTTCACTAAGTTATGGCCCATAAAAAATCCTATGCAAATTCAAATTTTCTTGAGTTTCTATCCCCCCACCTTCTGATTGATCAGCATTGTAATCAAAAACGTTTCTTCACCGACAATATTAAAAATTTAATAATAAAAACTATTGCAATTGTTTCCTAATGATCAATCAAAATATAATTAACAAAATAAACACTATAGGAAGTCATAAATCAACAAAATTTGAAATTGCGCCATGAGTTTTCCAATGTGTCCAAAAAAATTCTGGGCTTACACAGCGTATACCGTATATATTTAAATTCAGATTTTGAAAATTATTATTCCAATGAATGAAAAAATGCAAAAACTGAAATACCTATAGTTAAATTTACCAAGTTTTGATTATTTAAAAGTTATTTTAATATCTGGATAGAGAGAATAAGGATATCCAGATATCCGGTTTTATCCGGTTCCTGGATAAAAGAAGTCTGATAATAATAAATTTATTTTTGAAAATTCAAAGACAGCATCAGAGGCATCATCAACTCATATTTTTAGATAGCATATGGGGTCATGTCGCACGTTATTTGAAAGATATTTCAATTCTCTGAACACTCATTTAACAGAATAAAATGCAGGCGAGTAGAACATTTTAAGGAAACAAGAAAAAATTTGAAAAAACATCCCACCACGACTAACAATTACAAAACAAACTTCCAATATGAAAAGTGTCGGAACATATTTTGCAGTTAATTTTAAAATTCAGCTAAAAAATAAACTACTCTTTATAATTTCTAATCTTCTAAACTTTTCTAAACTTCTTCACGATAACTCTATGAAAAAAGCAAACCGAGTTTCGAACGAGTCACCTATGGAGACAGTGTTCGCTTTAATATTGCAAATTTTAATGCGGTCGTATACATAGGTCTTGTTTGCACGACTTACGTTGCCTTGTCTACAACGCATTCAAAATTGATGTACCTTCGACATAAATAATATTTTAATCCGAATTGAAATTTATTTTTCTTACGAAACAACCAGTAAATCAAGAAAACCGGAAAAAACAGAAATAAATTTTATGAGCAACTTCCTTGTTTCTTGTAAAAGTTTATGAATGCAGATTAAATTTAAGGGTGTATTATTATTTCGAAAATGTAAATTTAAAAAAAACATCTATTCTGGAAATTTTCTTTATATCATCGAATGACAAAAAGAAAAATAAAGTTACCTTTTATATTTAATAATATTACCGTAATCATTTTGAACGGATGAATTAATTTATAATTTATGACCATTGAAGGGGCGATACAATTTTATAACAAAAAATTTCAGAGCAATGTCAGCTTATTTTTCAATTTTTAATAAATTAAAAATAATGAACAGTTTTTTTGGAATAATAATAAACTGAAAAAATATAAATTAATAGTCCGTCTAGATAAAATTATCAAACGGTGGTCTTCTCAGAACTAATCTAATATCACTTATTGAAACTATTTTTTATTTTTGAATTATCGTTGACTGCAAACCCTGCCTTAGAATAATGTAAAATCGCTGGGTATTTCCAAAACTTATTAATTTATTTAGGAGGTTTCTTCTATATATAATTTATTATCATTCTTAAATAATAAATTTTTATAAACCGCAAATAATGTTAAGCTTATGCCAATTTATCATTTATCAAAAATTATACTATATTATAAATCTAAATACCATTTTTACTCCACCCTCTTTCCCTGAAAAAAGTGTTTATGTAGTTTTCTTGGATAGAGAGTTTTTTCAGACTAACTAACCTGCTTGTAGAACCAATCAAAAAGTTGCATTTTTAAATTGATTGAAAAAACAAGCAAAAAGGCAATAAACTCGCAGAAAGGAATGGCATACAGAATAGCATACAGCTTGTTGAAGAAAAATCTAATCAATTGAAATAAATCAAATTTTTGAAAAAAATATATATATAATATGTATCGGAAAAAGGAATCGTATTTTTATTATGTAAATTTTAACAAAATACACCACGCAAAGATAACAAACACCGTTCAGGTGTTGAACAAGTATCTTATCCATTGCAAAAGAAAGTAAAAAAAAGTATATTGTGCAAATAGCATGCTAAATACGTCTTTATGTGTCAGACGCGATGTTGCACACACTATTATACTTTTTGCAACACGTGCATCAAAAGTACAATATTTTAGATGGCTGTGTACCGTTTTTTAAGTGATTATTTATGATGCATTCGAATGGTAGTGTTTAAAGTAAATTTTAACGCACTTCGTGCTCTAAAGTAATGCTGTTTTGTTTTACTTTAAGACACACGTGCGTAATAAAGTACTTTATAGAATCTGATTATTTTGCTATGTCACTAATAAACTATTTATCCAAATTGTGTTTTATTTGCTTAAAATTGAACTTTTAAATCAATTGTTGCAAAAAATATTGTATGTGACGCGTGGCTAAAGTGACGAATCTGACAGTCGCTATTTTACAATACTCTCTTAAGGTTGCATTTACATCAGAACGAGTGTGTGTTTACCGCGCGAGCCGAAGGCGAGTGCGGTAATCATACGAGGTCTGGTATAAATGCAACATAACCTTAGGTTCGTTTCGCAAAATCGCAACTGTCATATTATAATTGGTCACTTAAGCCACTAGTTGCACAAATTACTATTATTCAACATATGCATCGTTGTAGAGCGTTATTAAATTACTGTCAAAACCTAGATTCACTGACAGCAGTTATACATCTCATTCTAAAAACATTGGCCTTGATACAATATTCATTTACTTCATTACCATAGTAACCATAGAGTTATTAATGGTTCACTATGTAACGGGGTTTTCAAGTGTTTTTCATTATAGCATCGAAAAGCGTTTCATAATGGATCATGACGTCACCAATCGATAAACGGCCATTTAAGATCCGCTTTACAGACACGAAAGAACACTAAAAGCTTACATGTGTTGAATAAAAATTGTTTTGTTCTTGGAAACATATTTTTTGGAACTCTTACTATAGATCCAAACTCCAGACAAGGTGATCTTATGCAATGGCGAAAATAACTTATTTATTTGAAGCAAAATCTTTAATTTAGCCTCAAAAAATCATAATAACTCTTTTTTGTTTTGTAGTAGTATTTTTTATTTGGAAACGTCCGAAAATAACAGTATTCGTAGTGTAACAACATTTTCACCGCGTTTAATTGTGAAAAACTGTAAGTAAGGGACCAAAAAAGTTTCAAATAATATTTTTTTAGAAACAACTATTTTTGATTTTTGCTAGAAAGAAAATATGGACAATAGTATATTAATTAATTGTATTTTAAAGACCACCAACAGCTAAGGTTATTTGGGCCTAGCACCAATTCATATTTTCAATTCATTATTTTTTTTTTTTTTAATAATAAATTGAAAATCCAATTGACACTTTTACCAGCTCTCGGGCTAGAACTCGGGAACTGGGGACTTGTAACAGAGGAACCATAGCAACGCCATGTAAACAGCAGCGCCGCTACACTCTCGGCTATTCTCAAGCCCAATAGTATATTATGTTACAAAAGCGGAAAGTCGGCGATTAAGACGAGTGTGAAGTTTTACGCCCTAGCAAAGCGAGGGTAGCAATCACATATGCGTCGCATTCGCCAATTATACCCGAGTTACTTTTTGCAATAAGTGATGAAAATATTGTAAGCTAGGTGCAACTGTGAAAATATATAGTTTACAATTATCGCGTAAGATGGCGTCACTTTCACTTACTTTCGACCCGAAAAGCATCACCCAAAGGACGAAAACAAGTTACTCTTGGTCTGCGCATGCGCGACTTTCATTTTTCAATCTTGCTATGCAATTGCCTTCTTTCATCTTAGAAAGCAAGTATGAAACGCGTCACTTTAAATGCAAACATTTTTTCGATGCAGTATTGCTAGTGACGAACGAAAATAGTATATTATTCCAGTCATGCAACTGTACTTAACTGTCAATTAGTCTTAAAACTTATAATTGAAGAATTTAAGAGGAAAGAAATCTCAGTTTTTTTTAGATTTCTTAGAAGATTTTCGGGTATTTTATACGATACGTAGATGATACAACGTCTTTCCATAATTTTCTATCTGGTCTGTTTGTACCAGTATCTCTAAACTTGATGAACAATTAGTTGGAACCCAAAGTTAAACATACTTTTTACCCAGCTACATTCGGGTTTACATAGAATTCAAGTAAAAACCGAGTAAATTTCACGCGAGTGAAACCTCAGATAAAAAAACTAATAGACTGTATATAATTTAAAATTTCAAATAATTTGACCAAACCTGTACAGTTGGCAGACTGAAGCCACGTTTATGAATGCAATAATTCTTTAGAAGATAAAGTACATGTCTACTTTGTGGTGTCGAATGTCTTTTGACATTTTTTTATTCCTGGGTGAATGTTTATATTACTACCTGAGATTTCATTCTACCGATGAATTATAAAATACGTGTTTTTCAAAGTATATTTCCATTTCCAGGAAAATAAAATAGCTACCTTTATAAACAAGATGAAATAATGTGTAAAATCACTTTTCGTTGTTGTTTTTGTTTGGAAATTAAGCATTATATCAGACATTTCATAAATTAAATTGCTTTTTTATTTACGACCGAGATGTTTTTTAACATGTTTTATAATATTGATAAAAACTTTTTCGAATACTTAATACTTCTTTATGTTTCCAGTTCTGTTTTTAATATTGTTTTGATGATTATTTTCATTAAGAAAATGTGATATCGAGAATTGAAGAATAATATATAAAAAGAATAAACACTTTTTACACAGATTAAATAAATACAAATCACTGAAATTACGTATATTAAAATTAAGATGACGGAATTTATAATTTATAAGTTCCTGTATTCAGATCTCATTAAAACCCCATATAAATTATATAGATAGATAAAATTAAACAAAGAAAGGGAAGATATTTATAATACTGTAAAGAATCTATGACCTTATAAAATGATCATTTCATAATTCAATTTTATAAATTTCAACAGTTTTGAAATTACTGCTTCACTATTGTGTTTTAAAGACCACCAACAGCTAAAGTTATTTGGGCCTAGCACCAATTCATATTTTCAATTCATTATTTTTTTTAATAAATTCAAAATCCAATTGACACTCTACCCAGCTCTCGGGCTAGATCCCCAGAACTGTGAACTTGTAATAGAGGAACCATAGCAACGCCATGTAAACAACGGCATTGCTACACGCTCGGTTATTCTCAAGTCCTACCTGCTTCACTATTCTCAGCTCAGAATTTAAATCGAAATATAATTAAATCGACGACCCCTTTGTTATTTTGATGTTTTAAAAATTGTAGTTTTTCTAATTTTTTTCTTTTTAATTTCTTTTGATCCTTGTGTTTAATCGATTTTATAAATTTATTTATAAACAGCATAAGTGATTGTAATTCAAATTGCAAAATTGTATTTGAGTTACCCTTTTTATAAAATATATTTCTAAATATTTAATAAAAACTGGTAGAATGTTTCTAAAATTAAAAATTACAAATAAGTACCTGTTTTCTTTTACTGAAAAATACATTTCAGCATTTAGAACCACATTACATTACCGAAGGAACTATAAATTTAGCTGAATTAAAATAAATTATACACACAGCGTTTTATTTATAGGAAATAATGAAATATTTCATATTAAAAAAACATGTTTTGTACATACAATAATTTAATAATTAACAGGTACAAAATCATTTTTTTATTTCCGCTCTCCTCTAAAGATCAAATCCTAAAGTTAAACAACTATCGGCTCAACTTGACGAGAAATGTGTATTATTTTGATTAAACACTGATAGTCATCTGTAACTTTGTAACATTGTAATTAAAGCACTAGATTCACATTCTGAAGATGCTGACTTCAAATCTCGATGGAGATTAATGTGACTTTTTTCTTCTGCTTTTTGCCAAGAAACGGCATTTGCTGCATCGGCCGTATTGATAGAGATTTTCAGTGGTTTCCTCAATGATTCCATATAAATTTGAAAATAATTCTTTATACAAGGTGTAAACCAATAGCCTTTACACTTCTTGTGCTCACAAAGTTATTCCAATTTCTACCCACTATCCTGTCAAGGTAGCAAATATTTAAAAATGCAAAATGACGGAAAACATTTGTTACAACGTAATAATTTTTTTACAACTTATTGAAAAATCTTAAAATTAAGTAATAATTCATGCATAAAATATACTAAAAAAACTTAAAACAATAATATACAAAGTTCCTGTGCCTAAAATATTTTTACTGCTTTCAGATTGTCAAATTATCGATTTTTGAAAAGGAAGTTTACTTTCGGATATACCCGTATGAACGTTTGAATCTTTCATTTCTCTTTCCAAACCTTGCAAGCGAATCTTTGGATACGCCTTGAATATTTTCTATTGATCCCCTTATTTTCCAGGATTCATGATGTAATAATATCAAACGTCAGACATCACACGTGTTCTCTTCAGTATAATATTATTATTTTTGGAGACAATGTCGCACTTAAACAAAATATGTAAACACATTATTTTTGCTGCGTCAATTTGAATATATTATACATTTAGAAAATACAGAATATGTTAAATTTTGTTATACAGGATGTCTCTAAAAACAACACACAATACTTTATAGTAGCCTCGTAGGAAAATGTTAGATCGATTGTCAGGAAAACCATAAACCGTGCTTAGACCGTGCTAAAAGTTATGAGACATCTGTTGATTTTTAAACTTATTAGGTGCGTTTGGTATCAAGGTGTAGTGTAGTGTAGTGTAGATAATTTTTCACTGAAAAGTGTAAAAAGTTCACCAAAATTGTAAACTAAATGTACACTTGTAACAAACGGGCTAGTGTACATTCTGAGTAGATTGTACATGCGCATTACAAAATAAATTAATGACAGATTGGCTGAGTTCATTATTTCTAGTTTTTACAGTTTTTTTTGGTCGTAAAAATGTTAAACTTACTGCCATATTTATCTTGTACCATTACATTTTGAAGCTCATTCATTTTTAAGAGACAAAAAATGTAAAAAATTGAGTACGAAAAAAGTATCAAATCTGTGAAAGCGATTGTCAATTCAGACATATATCACGTTACCTACACTACACTACGTGCACCTGCTCAAAAGTCAGGACTAATAGTTGTTACACTTTTAGTCCCAAACTGAAATAACAAACAGATCAGTTATTTTACACTTTTGTATAACAAACGTAATAGTGTCAAAAGTGCTTACACTTTTTACACTACACCTTGATACCAAACGCACCTACTAATTACTATTACGTTCTACAGATATTTATATTATACCAGCGGCTCGGTTCGGTTTCACCCGGGTGCTATAAAATCTTGATTTATTAATACATTACACACTCGCTTCGCTCGTATTTATCATTTATTAAATATAAGTACAATACTCACTCGCTTCGATCGCTCGCTCTAATTTTTATAGCCTATATAATAAAGTAAAGAATCACCTATCCATTAGTGAAAAAAAAAATTTGAAATCGATGTTCAGATAAATTCAGATGAATCACAAAAATTGATATTTTTATACTATTTTGACAGTAATAATTTAAAATTGCCTATTTTGACAGCTAATTTTTAAAAATGTTTTTTTCTGACTAATAATAGATATCTACTATAATTTCTACTTACCTAAATAGCGTTATCATCTGTCCACTTCTGTTTTTGCATGTTTTGCATTTTTTAGTACGTATTATTTAACAAAAAAATAATGTTAAAGAAAAAATTTTGTTATAAAGGAATAAGGTTATGGCTAGTGGTTTTCATGGTTACTACCGAAACATTTAATAACAGACATGAATGCATTTGACATAATGCGCCCGTAGCCTTGAAGTGATAATAATATTTAGTATATCCTCCTACCGCGGTCGGGGCTTTGGTTGACTAGGGACACTGAGCAACGCTAACTATGCAATAAATTGAACTATAATAGTCAAGGGACAGGAATTAGCAGTCCATGTATTGTAAAGTCAATGATACAACCGCAATAGTAGACATTCAGTTTTTCCAATAATAAAATTAATTTTTGTTATATTTTTTTTAAATTTATCCTGTTAATTTATCATATTAAAACTGTGAAGAGTATGTTAAGTAATTTACTATATAATATCTTTCATAAGGAATAAGAGGTTGGGTTTACTGAGGAAGTCGCAATAATGATGACGAAATGTTTAAAAATTCAATCAAAAATATTTCCCTAGTGTTTTGTTTTTTTATTATTTTGTGTCCAAATATCTATGATTTATTAATAAAACAACAGTAACTAGACCTTACCCGATTTTAATATTCAATTATAATAGTATAAGTAAATTAATTGAAAACGTTTCGACAATAAAATTTTGTCATCTTCAGTTCATTGATAATTTTGAAACTCTGAAAGATTTTAGTATTACAGAAAGTTGTTTATAAGACATGTGATTAAAAAAATTTAAAACCTAACTTGTGAAATAACTACTTACATTATAACATCATCAAGTATAAAGTTGTTAAACGAAAAAACCAAGTACATTTTTTAATAAAAGGCCCTTTTAAACCTCGATATAAATAGGAATTGTTGTCATAGAAACATAATGGAAATGATACATATTTTAAAAAATGAAACTGTAAATTACAGAACTGATACGATGGGACTTAGTACAATTTACAACCATGTAATAAAAATATCAAAGAATTGAATGTACTTAATTTCGTGACAATTCTAAGAATATGTGTCTTTTGTTTTATTTATAGGAATTAAAATTTTGTAACAACTTGTCAAACTCCAATTTGTACAATTAAAAGATCGATCTATTAATAGTTATGGTTGACGGTCTCATCTGTCATTGATTTAAATTGATTTTATGCATGTCACTTGACAGGTTTTTCTATGATCTGTATTAATATAATCAATGGTATCTACAATTTGCAAAATGGATGTCTTGACTAGCTAAGCATAATTTAAATATTAAATTGTGTATTTATATCGAGGTTTAAAAGGGCCTTTTATTAAAAAATGTACTTGGTTTTTTCGTTTAACAACTTTATACTTGATGATGTTATAATGTAAGTAGTTATTTCACAAGTTAGGTTTTAAATTTTTTTAATCACATGTTTTATAAACAACTTTCTGTAATACTAAAATCTTTCAGAGTTTCAAAATTATCAATGAACTGAAGATGACAAAATTTTATTGTCGAAACGTTTTCAATTAATTTACTTATACTATTATAATTGAATATTAAAATCGGGTAAGGTCTAGTTACTGTTGTTTTATTAATTATCATCACCGATTTTTTGGATTTCTAAATCTATGATTTATCTTACAAAAAACAAAAGTAATATTTTAGCAAACGAATTGACGCATTCGTGGTATTAATTATTTATTAATAATATATTATTATAATTACGATCACTGTGGTCGCATACATTTTAAAAAAGAAATTAAATGGTTCATATCTAATTATATTTGTTAGTTTGTTAGTAACACTATAGTATGATTTATTAACTTATTTGGCAATAAATGAAACTCGGGTTCAAAATCTTGATAGTGGCATATATTTTTTTTCCTTTAAATATACGTTATTCAATGCGTTTATAGATGCAATATATAAAGCATAAAAATAATTTGAAGTAGAAATATTTTGTGCCTCTAGAGTCCATGCTGTACTTACTTTGCTTTTGATCCTTTGAGAATATATAATTTGACAATAAAACGAAATACAATAATAGAAAAGCTTTTTAAAACTGTGCCTTTGTTGTTAAAGAAAAACACATTATGTCAAAATGAAATACGTATATAAAAATGTATTGTAAAAAAATAATGATCCAAAAACATTCTTTTGTTTGTATTTTTTAAATTAATCTTTTAAACGAGTTTTAACCTAGTAACATAAATAGTTAACAGTTGTATTATAAACGATTATAACGTCTGTTGTCAAATGTCTACAATTTGCAGTATCTAACATTTCTATTTATGAAATATAAATTTAAATATTTAACTTATTCAACCACAAGTTTTTCTTTTAGTGAGTCTTCAAAAAGGTTCATCCCAAAAGGGTATATTTTATAACCCCTAAAAAGGGTAAGAAAATATTTGTATAAGTATGAATACAATTTCTAGTAGACTTAATAAAAGCAATTGAAAACGTTTATCTTGCAATACCAAAATAAAAAAAAATAATATTAGATTCTATATCAATAACAGTGAACGATCTTTTTTACGCGCCATTGACACATCACTACGTATATTATGAAGTGGCAATCATCTGGAGTGAACTTTTTTTATTCACCGATCAAATTCAATTGATACCTCAGGCAGACCTATGTATACATCTGGATATACATGATCTCTGCAAGGGCTTGGTAAAAGTTTCACAAAAGTCTGAGGTTACTTTTATTATTTTTATCCGACTACGGCAAAGCCAAAAAGGAAGGGTTATGACATAGCAGTCTATGTACGTATGGACGTTCCGTCACCGCGCTTATGCGACTGAACCGATTTTAATAATTTTGGTGCCGATCAATTGTACTTAATAGAACGGGTGATTATAGGCTATATTATTGTTAAAAAATCTAAATTACGGCTGTAATGAAAAGAATTTAGTTCTTAAATTTCTTTAAAATTAAATAATTTAGTTAAGATATTTGAGATTAGTACGGCTGTGCAAATGTATACAGGGTGTATCACAGAAAACCGAACATAGGGAAAACTCCATTGTGCAAATTAGTTAGGATCAACGATTACTTTGGCCACATATGAGAATGGGTACCATGGTAACGCTGACTAACCATTATTTAATAACAAAATTAAGCAAAATCGCAGGATAGTGGACAAAATAATTTGATTTATTAAATTAAATGTACGACGTTTCGTCTACAGATTTAGACTTTTTCAAGTACAATCATAAAAATAACAATATTTATGAAAATTAATATTAATTACTAACCATAGCAATTAACATAAGATAGGGTACATAAGACAAAAACATGGTAACATGGTAACAAATTATGTTGACTATAAATTTTAACAATCAATAATAATACTAATACAAAAATTAGTATAATTTCATAATATAATTGTACTGACTACTTAAATTTTGAGTGTCTGTTCTATAATTGATTGAATTGTTTTTTCTAATAAAACACATTTCACTGATATTGCGTTTCTTCCAATTTGACTCTTTATCTAATATTTGAACTTCATTGAAAAGAAATTTATGCCCAGTGTCGAAATGATGAGATGACAACGCCGTTTTATTATCACTTAATAAGTTTATGTTTCTACAGTCCATTTTGTGCTGATAAATTCTATTTTTTAATAACTGTTTTGTTTGTCCCACATAACACTTATTACATTCACAAGGTATTTTATAAATAATATTAGATTGATGTGAGAGAGGCGTCTTATCTTTAAGTCTTGTGAATAACCTATCCAATTTATTTAAGTTATAAAACACCAACTTAATATTTGTGTTCGAAAATAATCTGTTGATCTTATAAGACAAGTTCTTCACAAATGGAAATCTAACATAAATCTTGGTAGACTTAGTTCTTTCATCCACAGTATCCAACGTGTTATTTAGGTGATTTTGGTCCTCTATAAACCTATTAACGCATTGATGTATAAAGTTGACAGGGTAATTATTAGCTTTTAAGATATTTTCAACTTTCTTAAAATAACAATAATAGCTAATAATGAATAATTACAAAAATCAGTTAAAATAAATTCTTCAATATTAAATGAATTTATTTTTATTAATGAAACAATTTTTTATTAAGAAAATATTTTTTTAACTAATAATTAAACAAAACAAACAGTTAAAATAAAAATTAAAGCAAATGTTCAAATAAACCTCCATTTTGAATTAAGCAATGGCTTAATCGGTTACAAAAACTTTGTCTCACTTTATCTAACATTACAGGAGTCATATTGAAACATACTTCGACGATTTTGTCTTTAAGTTCATCCAGATTTTGTCAAATGAACAGCAATATGCATTTGTTACTGTATACGTACACCATGGTAACGACCTCTGAATAGAGGGCAAAGCAATCTCTGATCTTAACTAATTTGTACTGTGTACTTTTCCCTATGTTCGGTTTTCTGTGATACACCCTGTATAACAGTTTATATTGGTAAATGCAGCCAGTTACATAATAGATTCTGCAATATCAGAAAAAATCATTTTATCAAACACTGTCACAGATTCAAACCCGAACTTTTCCACTGTCGTCGCGGAATAATTACTCAACCGTGACATTATAAAATCTAATTTATTTCCTATATATGCAGAAAATGAATTAAATTCCAGTACAGGCGATTGTTAAGGAATGTTTGATAAAATAATTTTTTTCTATATTGCAAAATCAATTATGTAATTGGTTGCATTTACCAATATAAACTGTTATAATAATTTAATTTTATTTAAATATATTTTTGTGAGCCACTAAAAATGTTAAATTAAAATAAAAGGTAAAAAAAATAAACCCCGACTACGTTAAAGAAGGAAACGGGTAATTAGGTATTTAAGTTTAAAAAAAATTATTAATTTTTTAATTTTTTCTAATAATTTAACATAAATAATATTGAAAATCGAAAAGAAAATTTTTTTTAAAGCTGTAGATAAATTACTAAAAATGAATTAAAATGTATAAAAATTTAAAAAATATCACGTGACTTCAAAACGCGCCAGGAATGTTTGTGACGTCGTTATGTTAAAATGTGTCTGCATTTGTTGGTATTTGTGTATATGTATTACACATACTATCAAAAATAATAAATTTTTAACTTGGTAACCATGGATACAAAGACCATAGATAACATAATGACGTCACACGCGTTCGGATTCTTTCGGCGCGTTATCGGAACTTAGTTTAAAAATTAATTTTTATTTAAATATAACTTTTTAATTAGTAAGCAAAAAAATTAAATAAAAACAGTTTTGCTATAAAACTTGATGTGGTCCTTCCATTTAAGTAAAAAAAAAAATTCGTTTAAAAACCCAATTAGCAATAAATCATGTTAGATATTATTTACAAATTCGAACATGTTTGTAAATAATATCATTTATTTAAAAATTATACCTACAAATTAAGATACTATCTCATGATAAAGATACTATTTGTAGATACCATTTTATACGACGGAAATATTATATAGTTTTAACTTTTATTAAATGATTGATTTTCTGCTATTGTCATAATATTTCGCTTACTTACTAAAATGAGTTTAGTGCAAAATATTATATAATTCGAGTTCAACTATACCATATTGTGTTAAAAGCAGCAAATTTTTAAATGTTTTTTTACAGGACGACCTGGACCTGAAGCCCGCTATTATACGTATTTTTTGTACAATATAGATATCGTAGATATGGGAAGACCTTCTCTAAGAAATTATGAGAGATTAATATTTATAAAACAAAATTCCATTAAGAGATTACCAAAACTCAAAGTTTCATTTAACGAATTTCATCAACAGTTTCAACTAAAAGTTATCCAACCTCTAAAATTTATTAGACTTACGTCGAATTAAAATATTCGTACACCAGGTTTCATAACAATTATAATCAAATTAAATTACTAGTATAATGCTAATAAAAATTTTGATTTGTGAATTTAAAATATTTGCTCTTCTTTATCAAATTTATAATAAGCCAAGGAAAAATGTCATAAGTAGTATAATCAGCTATTGGACATCCCTCATAATGTGACAAAGTCCAATATCACAATACGCCCGCGCGAGCCCGCGCATTTATGTGTGTGGAGATGATCTAGTGATCCAGGTAACTCACATATCCTGGGGCGATATTGTCACCTTCTCAAAACGCGTGACGGTTAGATGACGATATTGTGTACAAGGTGTAGGCATAGAGGTCTACGGTTATATCGTGAACCTCAAATGCCTGTCAGGCCGATAGCATCACACCGTTATCGCAACGAACAACGGATGCGAACGGCTTCTTCAAGGCTGCGTTGTTTTCTATTGATCTATAATATTATGTACCTACATTTTACCACTCTACACTGACTGACTCACTAACAACTGAATCTGTCGATTAAATAAATTATTAAACCGTCACATTTTTATTCGGTTTCCCTAATAGTATAACATTTTATATATTAATGTTCTTAGCAACGTTTCGTCAATGCATATCAGTATTAATAATTAATATAAATTATAAAATTGTAACGGGACCTTTGTCCTGAAATTTCATTTTTAATTCGTGGTTTTATTTGGCTATTTGTATGACACTTATATGAAAAGATATACTTCCAGTATTTTTATCTTTCAATTTACCAGCTTTTTTGTTTGTACAAACATCACTAAAAACGACTGAATTGTTTTTGATACACTATCAAAAGTAAGTACAGCGCACTTTTTATTCAGTTGCCATAGTTAATTGATAATGTTTCTATCAAAAACGATACTAACGCCAGCGAAGCAGCGGGTACTCGCTAGTTGTAATATAAAAATGAAACACGTAATTTAAGTTAACCTAGATTAAATTATTTAAAATTACTGAATGCAAACATAAATATCTACACATTATCTACAAAATCTGAAAACATACATTTACATAATATTGAATTATGTATAGAATGATACACTATGTTGCTTAATAATTGGGACATAGGAAATTAGCATGTAAAAAAGGTTTGCAAATATCTATTGGTTCTCCTATGTATCTTAGTGAAAAATGGTAAAGAAATAATTTCGTTTTCTTTTGAAATAATAATGAAACTTTAGGAAAGTCGACACATTTATTGGCATTAGCCATGAGGTTCGTCTTACGCTTGGAATTTTGTACCTAAAAATTTTATTTCACGACCTCTATTTCAGCTTTCATAATCTTACCTCAAATAAATAAATATGTCGACTTTAATAAGAAAACATTGATGAAATTTAAAAACGTAAATAGTGTAAATACGATGTTAGATGCACTTTAAAATTCTGAACAAATTACTACTTTGCCGTTTTGCTCGAAAATATACAGGAAACCAATATTTCAAATATTTATATTAAGCAATACAGTGTATACGTGCATTTAGAAAAAAATATTTCGAAGTCATAATATAAGTATATATTATAATATAACATCTACCTATATTTGTAAAGTAAACAAGAACGAAAATTTTCTCTTCAAATTCAAACTTTTTCATTTCAAATAATGCCAAAATATATCGTCCGGTTGTTTGGTATGTAGGATATTTGAAAAGTTCTAAAACTTTATTGTATGCTTAACTGATTCTTCCCAAATACAATAAACAATTTACGCAAAATGTTTATTCGTAGTCGATTTTTACCTGTCATTTGAATTTTTTGAAATTGAATATACATCACGCGAATGAAAATCTATTGAGTGTTCCTTAATAATAGGCCGAAGTAACGACTATATTGACGACTGTACATGTTAATTATAATATCTTCTTACAAGGTATGTATTTAAATAAAATAAGTAAACAAAATTAAATAAGAGCCTTTATTAAAATGTACTAAAAAAGAATAAAATAATATTCATTGATTTAGGTTCATAATTGCAAAAGCATAATCACGACCTGTTACGAATCTAATTTTATTTTCTTTTAATATACAGGGTGTCTTCAAAAACACTTAACACACTCCTACCATATGTTCCTGAGACCAAAATAAGCCGATTTAAACAAACTTACCTTCTTACAAAATTGCTTAGTTTGAGCGCTATACGGCCCTAAAGTTACAGTTTTGAAATCGTTTTTTTGTTATAAATTTAAAACGGCTTTTGCGATTTTGCTAAAATTTGGCACGTTGGCATAGTTTTATGGCACAAAAAACTCATATCAAAATTATGATTTATATTAAGTCATAGGCGTAGAACTCGGGTTTTTTAATATTTGAACGTTTCAAAATTTCTACGCCAATGGAAGAAAAGGGGTTTAAGTATAAAATTTAGGTTCAATAACTTATTTGCTACAAAAACGCTACTCTTAATAAAACTCGATTACTCTCATGGTTTTTGAGAAATTTGTATTTTAATAATTCGCAGTAATTTTTACAAAATGAAGTAAAGTTACTAAAACATGAATAGAAATAAATAAATACCTATGTCATAAGAAGTAGTCAAAGTGTCCACCATTTTCACGCATACAAAGATTTATACGACGAAGAAAATTAATTTACTCTTTGCATAACTTCTTCATTATCGCCAGTTATATTCTTAGAAAAAAGCATGGCCATCTTATTTGTTTATTGATCAACTTATTATTATCAATGTATTATTATTGATCAACTTATTATTAAAATACAAATTTCTCAAAAACTATGAGAGTAATCGAGTCTTATTAACAGTAGCTTTTTTGTAGCAAATAAGTTACTGAATCTAAATTTTATACTTAAACCCCTTTTCTTCCGTTGGCTTAGAAATTTGAAACGTTCAAATGTTAAAAAACCCGAGTTCTATGTCTATGGATTAATATTAATCATAATTTTGATAGGGGTTCTTTTGTTCCATAAAACTATGCCAACATGCCAAATTTTAGCAAAATCGCACAAGCCGTTTTAAATTTATAACAAAAAAACGATTTCAAAACTGTAACTTCAAGGCCGTATAGCGCCCAAACTGAGCAATTTTGTAAGAAGGTAAGTTTGCTTAAATCGGCTTATTTTGGTCTCAGGAACATGTGGTAGGAGTGTGTTAAGTGTCTTTGAAGACACCTGTATATTAATAAATGTTTGTTGTATTTTCAAATGTTAATGCTCAGTTGAAAGCGTTGTCAAAAAAGTTGATTTGTCAATGACCTTAGATTGTGACCACAGATATTTCTCCATAAGAAATGCATTGTAGAATAAATTTTAAATCGATTCTGCATGAAAAATAATTGATCGATTAAAACTGTGTATTATTGTCACAATTTAAGGTCATTGTCAAATCAATTTTTTGAGCACGCTTTGTGCAACCGAACATTAGTCATGTTATATAAAAAAAAACATTAAAAAGATTAGACCCGTTCTTCCACCACCAGCGCCGGAACTCCCACCAGATGTTTTTTTTCTATTTCTTAACTTGTTATTTAAATATTATTACAGCTAAAATATCGGAATATTATATTGTCATTAGAACTACATACGAGTACAAAGTTTCAAGTCAAGTGGACAAATGGATGTCGATCAAAAATGTGTACTTTGCAAGATTTCATCCTTATAAAAAAATGATACTTATTATAAGCTTGCAATAAATTTTGACGACTCTATTATTAATATTCATAGAAAATTTGATATGTTATTCTTATATTTTCATAGTGTAACTTCAGCTATAAGTAGGTCACACATTAATACTCGGTTTCTGATACGACATTCAGTTTTAAATCTAGATTTAAGAATGTCATCAACTAAATGGAGATCTCAATTTAGTTGAAAACAAATGACATTCTTGAATCTAGATTTAAAACTGAAAATCGTATTAGAAACCAAGCATAAGAATTAAGAACGTTTCAAATATGTTAATTAATAATTAGCTCCAAAGTGTAAAATTCTTCTTCCAAGTAAAGTAAATAAGGTTCGATTTTTTTTATATCCTGAATATAAATTATTTTAAAATACAAATTGGCACTAAGTCCAGAAAATCAATAAATATTATGTAACTATAAGTTATATTGCCTTTTTCATACAGGATATTTTTCACAACTATCCCCTTCATTCAGTCAAAATGAAAAACATCCAATATTCTAGACATTACAATATTAAACAGTTGCTTAAATTCAAATATATCATAATTAATATAAACGTTTGTACAACATGACCAAACATTTAAAAATTGGTCTTTAAGGGAATTATTGTAGAAGTGATATATTTTCTCTGCTTTGTTTTTCAGATTCAATTTAAAAATCATATGTAATGACAAATTCGTTCCTATTAGTTTAGTTATGTGGTGATATAACACTTAGATAAAGAAAAATTTATTACAATGTTACAATGCTTTACTTTACAAGAATACTTGTTAAGTTTGAGTTACGTTGTTTGTACTGCTAAAGAGAGAATTTTTGCTCTCTCGTTCTGTGTACATAATATCTCAAATTTGGATTTTTTGAGTTGCGGTGGTTCAACACTCAATGATCTTGTTATAGTTTTCACTTGACAATAATTTATACATATCTGGAAAATAAAATCTAAATTTAGAAACTCATTTTAGTCTTAAATAATGTACTTTGTACTTACCTTATTTAACATATCCAATATCTCTTGAGGATAATTACCTATTTATTGTAGATATTTATGATAAAATAATAGATTTATACGGCTGAATTGGAATTGAAATTTTTTTTTTGTTGGAAAGCAGCCAATTATATAATTGATTCCAAACATATCGGAAAAAATCATTTTACCAACCATAGTCACAGTCAAGATTCTAACCTGAACCTTTCCACTTTCGAAGATTCACTTCTACAACCTAGCTATAATGAATTAACATTCGCATGTAGTGAAACTCAATTGATTCCGAAGCATACCTATAAGGAGAATGTTAGATTAGTAATCATGTCACGGTTGAGTAATTGTAAACTCATTCCGCCGCGAAAGTGGAAAGGTTCAGGTTAGATCCTGACTGTGACTATGGTTGATAAAATGATTTTTTCCGATATGTTTTGAATCAATTATATAATTGGCTGCTTTCCAACAACAAAAAATTTCAATAGATATTTATATTTACCTGCATTGTATGTGAGTATATGTATTTTTATTATGTATGTATATGTTCGTTTAAGAATGTATATTATGTATATTCTCGAGCATATAGCCAGAGTTGCTGAGCACGTTATTTATTAAAAAAAACAAAAACATTATTATTATATCTTTGGCAACTTTTGACTGGAGTTAAATCTCTCTGGTTTAAATAAATTAAAACGATATATTTAACTGTGAACCCACCATGCTATTGACCGTTTGTACAACGCATCCAAATGTTCAAAGGTCCCTTCGTCCTTACATTGACATTCATCAATAGAGTGCTCTTCCATTGAATGCCGTTATACCCTCGAGGCCACTCTTGCAATATTGGAGCTTCGTCCCCAACTCTAAAATACATCTATTTTCTTTTGTACAAAAGTTTTACAACAAAAGTCGTTCTTATGGGACCGTACGTGTAGTTACTATATAAAACTATATACTGTCGCCTATCCATTCTGTTTTAGTTCCAACTTCATATTAAACGAGACACTATGTACGAGTAGATGGGAGAGACGTGATCACTCAAACCACACTCGAAGCGTTTAAAGATACTTGACTTCTTTTAAAATGTTTCTTTTAAACCAATTACTTTTTAATTATTTCCTGATATTTTAAGAACATCGGTTACACTATGTTGAGCATGTATTTACTTTAAATTGTGTAGAATTGCAAAGCTCAACATTTAAAATGTTTTAAACATTCTTGTTTGTTTCCATATCTCAAACTAATCGTACCTATAATTGATATTTATGTAACAAGTGGCTTAAGTGACGAATTATATGACAGTCGCGAAGCTGTGATACGAGCCTAAGGTTATGTTGCAGAACTCGGGTATAAATGCGACATAATCTCAGGAGACTATTGTAAAATCGCGGCTGTCAGATCGTCACTTTAGCCACGCGTTACTTACAATCTTTTTTGCAACAACTGCTTCAAACGTTCAATTTTAAGCAAATTAAACACAATTTAGATCAATATTTTAATAGTGACATTATAGCACAGTAATATATAAAGTACTACTTAACACACGCGTGTTTTAAAATGAACCAAAACACTATTAGGTACTTTATAGAACGGAATGCGTAAAATATTACTTAATATACTACAGCAGAAGCTTCCATAAAGAATTACCTAAGAATCGATACAAAGGACTCTTAAATTAACTTTTGATGCAGGTGTTGCTAAAAATAAATTATAATCACCTAAATAGTAAACCGAAAAAATTGCAATAAAACTAACAATGAACGGTGGCAAGTAAACGAAAAATATTATTTAGATTACGACACTAAATTGCGTAGCTTGGTGTTATTGTGTACATATTTTACCTAACATTGTAATAATTTCTATATTTATTCATTGGCGATCAACTAAAATTTCGTAACATAATATTATAATAAGCAATTATTGAAAACTGAAATATGCTGACATCTTTTTACGCCGACTCTGTACAGATAATACAGAATGTTGACATACATTTGCACTTCCTTACAACGGCTCTTATGGGAAGTACTTTTACTAAATAACACACATACCAGAGTCCAGGACACCACGGCTGCCGACTGGAGGATGTATTCACAAAAACGCGCGTCGTCATTGCACATCGCCGTCTTCAGTCTTCTTTTCGGAACCTTGTTTCACAACGGTGTTGTTTTGCCGTTGTCCGCTAGTTAGCGTACGCAGGGGTGCCACTATCATGACCACTATGATATTATACCTATACATACAGGGACCCTGACTGAAATGAAGTTTAAGACTCATTTCTTGTTTCAGTTCCAGTCGTATCAAAATTCAAAGGAGAGTTTCATTTCCAGTCCAACCCTAGTCAGTTCCAGTTTTGATTTCCGTCAGACCCAATCAGAGTTACAGTTTCAGTTCGAAATAACTGCAGCTTTCTTTTTACCCGACTGCGCCAGAAGGAGGGTATTGTTTTTCGAGTGTATGTATGTATGTATGTATATTTCTTTATCACGCTCTGTAGCCTAAGCGGCTTGACGGATTTTGAAAAATGAGGTGTCATTAGATTCGTCTGAATCCCCAGAGTGAGATAGGGTATATGACGTCACGAAAAATGCAATATGGCGGACGCTAGACGTTATTTTGTCAGAATGCAAAAGTAATTTTCCTTCTAAATACATTGATATAGGTATCAAAATCAAAACAAAAGAAAGGTTTTGTTGACATTTCAAATAGGGTACATGACGTCACGGAAAATTCAATATGGCGGGCGCTAGACGCCATTTTGTCAGTACGCAAAAAAATCGGTAAAACCTCGTGTATGGGGTATCAAATTAAAAGGCTAGATGAGTAGATTCAACTAAATGGAAGGAAATAAAGAAATTATTAAAAAAACAAAAAACCCGACTGCGTAAAAATCGAACATAAAAGATGGAAACAAGATCAAATGATAACATGAAGTCGGAGGCATAGTACCTAGTAACAACATGCCGTCGGAGGCATAGTAGTAACATCAGGTATTTCTGTTCAATTTGTTACTACTATGCCTCCGACTGCATGTTATCATTTGATCTTGTTTCCATCTTTTATGTTCGCAGTCGGGTTTTTTGTTTTTTTAATAAATTTTTTTAAATTCTTTTATTAAAAAAAATAATAAAACCATTGTGAATATTTACACAATAATTAAAGTCAGCTTGCTATAGAAAAAAGAATTACCTACTGTAGAATTTGGAGAGATAATAAAAATAGAAAGTTTAAATAATTAAATATTTATAAACGGATTAAGTTTATAAAGCTTTACTTAAAAGATAGATGTCACTATCGGGATTCGAACCCCAGTGACATTCTTTTGAATTTTATAAAATATGAAATTAATGCGTTTACAAATAAAAATTTATAAAAATTTGGATTTTTTTTGTCATAAATTTCGTCAATATATTCCCTCGATAGTCGCTAAAATATTTTAGGCATATATTATCTGGTAATTTTATTTCTGAGTAATAAAGTAATGTGAAACTTTGAGATAAACATTTTTTTTGGTCCAATCTGTAGCTTTTTGAAAGATTTTTTCGTTGGAGAGCAGCCAATTATATAATTGTTTCGAAACATATAGGAAAAAATCATTTTACCAACCAGTGGTCACAGTCAGGATTCTAACCTGAACCTTTCCAATTTCGCGTCGGAACGAGCTTACAATACTCAACTGTGACATGATTGCTAAATTAATATTCTCCTTATATGCTTCAGAATCAATAGATTTTCACTACATGCGAGTGTCAATTCATATTTGCTGTAAGCTCATTGCGACGCGAAATTGGAAAGGTTCAGGTTAGAATCCTGACTGTGACCACTGGTTGGTAAAATGATTTTTTCCTATATGTTTCGAAACAATTATAATATAATTGGCTGCTCTCCAACGAAAAAATCTTTCAATTGCATACAGCCGTATAAAAAAACTATTATTGTAGCTTTTTGTTTATAGTTGTTTGTAGTAAAAAGATTTTTGTTTGTAACTCAATGGTTTTCGAAAAAAAATCAAAAATTGCCCCCCCCAGTTTTGAATTTCGAAAATCCGACTTCACAGTCATGTTGGGAATCGTTTGTAGTTCAAAATTAAGCCGAATTTGTTTGTGCACAAAAACCAGCATCATAAACACCATCTCAAGGATTCTGGGGGGGGGCAATTTTTGATTCTTTTTTAAAACCGTTGAACTACAAACAAAAATCTTTTCACTATAAATAACTACAAACGAAAAGCTACAGATTGGACAAAAAAAAATGTTTATCTCAAAGTTGGGGTACAATTTCACACAGCTTACGGCTTGAAATTCACCTGAACCGAATCCACAGCTAACTCGTTCTCCATTTTGTTATTATCTGTTGTTAATTTCAAGTGTTTGACGATTATCTGCTATTTTTTGTGCAGAAGAAGTCATGAACTAGTTTTTTCTAATTTTTGTACTTTTATAACACCATGTTCATTATAATATGTTCGACCCTGTGCATATTAACAAGTAGATTAAGATGACAAAACATAGTTCTGAACCTAAGCTAAGGATTATACATATACGAGTATAAAGGATAAGACGGCGGTAGGTTCGTTATGCGCGGTATTATCATAGGGTTAGTTTCAAAGCACATTGCGTCGTTAACTGTCGGGATCATTGGCGTAGTTTGTGGGTTTTCAACGCAAGACATTCAAATGACAGCTGACTGAATTGTACATAGGGATATACATTATGCATATCTAGCTCAAGTTATTCATATTTAGAAAACATTTTTGAAACTTTTTCTCGTATTTTCAATTTTACATAACTATTTTTGTTTTAGAGTTCACATATGACGCAAAAAAAACAAATAGCAAAATGGCACTGCGAAAAGTTTAAAATAGGATCCCTTTTTGTCTATTTATTATTTTTTGCATCATGAGATTTCACAAAAATTTAGTACTGTAGCAAGTTAACAACAAAATATAGGTGTACTGAATAATAGTGTCGATTTGGGAAAAGAATTAAAAAAACATTTAAATTGGTGTTTTTTTTGTTGAAATAAATTCGAAATCAATGAAATGGCTGTCGGTTTTTCTTTTTTTTTTAGTCACAAAAACGAAATGTATTGTGATAATTCAATGATTTAAAAATTTATTTTGTAAAAAAAATATAGCAGCATTCAAAAATTTCTTAATGGTAACGTAATTTTCTATCACATTCTATAATTCTGTGTATATATGTTTACTGTTAATAATTTATTTTGTGACGCACAAATGGTGAAAAATTATATACGACATAATTTCACATAATTTAGGAGTAATTAAAATATTTCGTAATTAATAACAAGTTATTTTCTCTACAAATACAAAAAATCAAAGCATTACATTTAAAGCCAGTGAACACTGCAGTGTCTTAAAGGAACAGGAATTTTGCATTCTTTTAATTCTTCAGTAGAAACTTAGAGCTAAATTGTATCTATCTATATGTAGATATCATTTTATTTTTCATTTTTAAATCTTCGCATTTCCAGCTAATCAATAATATCAAATGTAGGTAATCCATTTCGAAAATCATGTAATTGATTCCCTTTTCTGTTACACTAATTTTTATGGAGTCAGTAGGCTATTGCCTACTATCTCTATTTCTTTGTCATTATGCAGTCACCAGTGCATATTGACATGTGAAGTAATTAAATTGAGTGTTTAGAAAACTACAATATGTATATGATTTTAAATTAAAACAAGCCGTGAGGTGGGTCGTTTATTAGGACTAAAGTGCGACCCTTGAGGTCCACACGACGAACTTCCCAGTTTGATAAATATTTAATAATAATAATTAAATTAGATATTACACAGAAAAGTAATCATTTCAATCATTAAAACATCAATAATTTAAAAAAAAAAAAAAAAAAAAAAAACGGCTAAACCGATTTTTATAAAATTTATGTCGGATCAAAATGACGTTAACACGCCTCGATTGACACCCTTACGAAGTCGATATAATTTTTTATTCGCGAGATATTGTGTAAAATCTACTTTTTTGGAGGTTATTTGGTTAAGAAAAAAGAACGGCTGAACCGATTTTGAAAAAATTTCTTTCAGATCATATTTACGTTAATACGCGTCGATTGGCACCCTAACGTAGTCGATATCATTTTTCGTTCTCGAGATTTCGTCTTTGAAAGAAATGTACACATACGTACGTACGTACGTACGTACGTACGTACGTACGTACACACACACACACACACACACACACACACAGACATCTTTCTAAAAGTAGTGTAAAAATAGTGTAGTGACCTTGAAACATAAAAATTTTTTTTCCTTTTTGATTTCGATTTTCGGACCCATTACAATAACTTCCAGTGGGAAGTTAATTAACACAGTGTAAGTCAAATGTCAGGGCGCGGCGTCAAAGCTGTCAAAATTCTGTCAATATTACTCGGAGACACGTCTTCATAACTCTTGCCTGGAAAACAATGGCACACAATAATTAAGTTTAGATTATTCATCACTGATGTAAGCACTCCATAATAGAATGATTAGCGAATATTAATTTAAACCACGTTATGTTACTTCACAAAACATACTCCATAATCCCTTCACAAATTTAGCAAAAGCAAATTAAAAAAAACTCGGGTCGCAGTGCCAAAACCCTGCCGACAATATAGTGTATATGCTAATACAGGCTTTGTGGCTTTAATACGTAAACTTAGTTTGTTTTTGGACAAAATAAAAAATTTAACCCCTTAATACATCCCTTAAAATAATATTTTTTTTCTTCATTTCAATATTATTATCAATGCAACCTCTGTACCAAATTAAATACACCCTTCAGTAAATAAATCACTATCCGCAAACCAGGGTTTTCATAAAATTTGTAAGTCCGGTCCTGTCGGGCCGATTTAATTAAAATTTTAGCAGCACATTTTGATCTTTACTAAAAGGTTAAATTTCAATTTTGAAACAATTCTGAGAATTTTTTCGGTATTTTTGGGCCCAAAAACATTTTTCAACCCCTAAAACCAACCCTTAAAATGGTCCGATTGAGCCCATTTTAAATAGGTTCCGTGCGGTGATGGATTCCAACGTGTGTACCAAATTTCGTTAAAATCGATTGAGTCTTTCGAGAGTTATCGTGCTAACACATATATATATATAAATATATAAATATATATACATATATATATAAACATTTCCAAAAATGGTGCCAAAGTGTTCAGGAGGCTATGAAATTTTGGTCCGACCCCTAGGTCCCGCCATCCGACCGACGCCAATAGTGTATGTGCCATATGGCAAATACACTAAAAATACAGTTCATCCCAGCTAAAATAATAAAAAATAATATACATGGAAGAAGCGTCGATGTATAATAACTAGGTCTAGACGTGCAAGAAAAGTGACTATACGTTACTCGAGTACTCGTTACCCGAAGTAACTAATACCAACATGAAAAATTATCGATACTTTTTACAAACAGTTACTTGATACTCGATGTAACTTTTTACTATAGTATAATTGATTAAATTTTATACTCGCATCATCTAACTACCTATACTACAGTATTGTAACGTAACCTGGTGCTGGTGTATTGTCATAATATTATGTTATTGTTCTGTGGTTCATAATAATATAATACAGTCCGTGGGACTGACGAATATTCAGTATCTACCTACCACCTAGTAATAATAATAATAATAATAATAATAATAAAGCAACTTTATTTAAAAAACATAATATACATGTATAAACAGCGTCAGTCTATCTTTCTACAGAAATTCTCTCAGAGAATAATATGTTTTATCTGTTAGATATTTTTTCAATCTTTTTTTAAAATTTAAATCATTTCCAGTTTTAATTACATCTAGAATTTTATTATGTACCCGTATCATAGCGTTACGGGCACCCTTGTATGTAACAGAAAGTTGGGAAAAATTTGTTTTTAATTTGGATTTATTGCGGGTAGTGTAATTATGATCTATTTGATTTGACAGAAATAAATTAGGATATTTCCTAACAAACTTTGCGGATTCTAAGATATATAAACCACAGACAGTGACGTAACGACGAATAACATGAACATGTGCTTGTGAGTCAGAGACCGTCTTTCCGTTTTAACAAGTAGTCCGAGTACATGTAACGAGTAGTAAGTAACGAGTATTGTACCTAAAAGTAACGAATTAACGAATAGTGAAGTAAAATTCCCGTGTAGTTCGAGTACATGTAACGAGTAACTAATATTTAACCTATAAAGGAAACGAATAGTTCGTAAAATGCCCGAGTGGTCCAAGTACTTGTAACGAGTTGTAAGACTGTAACGAGTATTGTACCTAAAAGTAACGAGAAGTAACAAGAAATTGCATCTCAAATAATAACGTACAAGTCAAAACTTTCACTGTAAAATTTGTAGCAGGCATCTCTTGCATAAAAATGTAAAAAATATGACGGCAAAAATTTTACAAACTAATTAAAGCAGACATTCATATATTGCATAAATTTAAAAATTAAAAGTAATTAAATTGAAAAAAAATGTCAAATTATATTTCACACATAAAAGAGGTACATGAAAAACCAGTCTAAATGTAATATTTAATTACTGAGTTTTCCCAGAAAAAGGATTGAAAGAGAAAATATAACAAATTTCCATTTTTCTATTAAATTTCCATTTAAGTGAAGTGAACAAACGAGCAGGTTTCAGCAACAGTGACTACGTAGAGAGCTGTAAATTTAATGAGTTCCATATTAATTGATGCGGTCAACGCAGTTTCAGACCTCGGCTGCTAGGAAATATCATCGTCAATGTACGCCTTGACCAGGGTTGATAAAACTACAATTTATTATAAAAATATTTCCAGGGTACACTGAACGTACCTACATCTTGTAATGTACTAAAAACAGATGAAAAGTGATAAGTATGGAAGAAAATAGGATTATATTAATTGATAATGAGTCATCCCAGGGCCGTAGCTAGAGCTGAATTCAAGATAGGGCACTGAAAGTTTAAAGTAGGGCTGAAGCAAAAGACTACAATTTATTAATTGGATTGCCCACCTCATCTGGTGATATCAAATTACAAAAGCAAAAAAACGGTGAATGACAATTTAATCAAAAAAAAAATACAGAACTTGCCATGTTATCAAATTTCCGAAGAACTTTATTTAGATCCAACGAATTTCATCTTGTTTTTCCAAATGTCAGATAGATCAAGTCTGTCATTCTGTGGTGACAGTCTTTGCGGCTTATTTATAATTCCTTAAAGTAGGGCACTGGATGTTTTAAGGTAGGGCATTGCCCCTTAATGCCCCCCCCCCTAGCTACGGCCCTGCGTCATCCCTTTCAATAAATATTACATTAACCCTTTTAATAATCTGAACATCTAGTATAAAAGTTCAAATAGAATTGCTTACACCGTAATTTTATTAGTAAATATTTTTAAAATATAGTTTTTATGATTACTGCCTCAATATCATAAATCCCATAAATAATAATGTGCAAAAATCTATTGATAACTAACATATTAAATTAATTCGAATTTATGAGCTACTATTAGATAATAATTCGTACTTTGTTTGTAAAACCCCAAGGTATAAATAGTGAGGGCATAAATTTTATCACCATAATTTTAAGTTTATTATTTTTTGAATTTATTTTCATTAAGTATAAATTTTAGCCTGTTTAAAATTTTATTGTATAGTAACTTAGTTGGCTTTTAGAAATAAGTCATCTTCGTATTTTAATCCTGTTTTGCTTTATTTTCGGTTAGAAATTTATGACACCCTTGTCAAAATAATTTAGGTATCATTAAAAAACTGGTAATATTGTAATCCTATAGACACTACTTTGTTGTTTCGATATTATTTCAGTGTTTAAAAATTTTTCAGGACGTTTAAAAAAGTATGAATTCATATAAAATTTTCAAATCAGAATATGACACTTAATTCCTACCTCGATTCCTACATAAAAATGCAAGAAAAAGTCAGCAAACCTGAATATTCGAATCATGGCGTTGTGAACGCCTAAATTATTTTTACATTAATTATTTTTAAGTTCTTTTCCAATCTTGTTTCATATTCGTGATTACCAACATTATTATTAAATAATTGAATATTGTTTCTTACGAGTTTGTTATATACGAATAAATTTAGAACTGCGAGTATTTCTAAAATATAAAGACTTGTTTAACGAACGTCACATCCGCCGATAAGAATTTTTGTTTTTGCATTATAAAAACTTTGTTGCTGTTTACAGAATCTTCCTTTAAAACAGATATCGAAGTCTAAACAGAAATTGCATTTATATTAAAGGCTACAATTGGATGGAAACTTCAAAAAATCGTCCAGTAAGTTGGCTTACGTTACTTATGCAGAAAATCGTTTAAAATCATATCATGAATATCATTGAAGTAACATAAAGAAACAATGATATTGTGGATCTAGTCGACTGCAGGACAGACAGACGGATAGACAGGATCGATAATAAATAATCATGAATGAAAAAATTGGAAATTGAAATGTAAAATTTTCAACAAACCAGAATAGCTATAGCAGGCACTATTTTCAACCAAGAATTACGACTGGACAGCCTTCGTTCCGCTTTCTGACACCAGGGAACAGCTACCCTTTAATTATTAAAAATTTAATTGACGGCTAGATTAAAGACTTCATTACAATTTTATGTTGCGGTAGATATTTTATATAAGGAGATGCGTTGGGAATTTAATGTTGTTTATATAAGCTAATGTTTTAAGAAAATTACCTCGCGCTGTGAGCCTTTAATGGAACCAGACGACTTAAATCGGTCTTAATATTCTCTGCCCCCAGCAAACAAATAGTTTTTTTCTTATGAAGTTTTTCAAAACGTTATTAAAAAGTTTGTGTTACCACCCGCGGTGAATTATAATATACATTTTATAGCAGATTACAAATTTTCGACATGTCCTAAATATAAGTTGTTTTTTTTCTTAATTATGTGCAAAACTTAATTTGCTATATTATTACTATAATTTATTATACTTTGATAAAGATAGACAAGATGTAATAAAGAAATAATCTAAGGCGACTGCTCCCTCAGAATGTAAAATTTCACACTGTAGTCGCAAAAGGCATTTTACTAATGTTTGTATTAGCTATAATTAAGCATTAAGCTTCACAAAACGTCGCTTGTTGATAAAAAACTTAAAAAACATTTTTGTCCAAAAAATTCTATCAAAAGTAAAAAACGTGATATTTGTCATTATTTCTTTACAGCACGACATGCGATTTCAAATCGTTTGTAATTGTTTGTAATTTTTGGTAGGTATTGGGAAATCGTTTGTTTAAATAAATTTCTACTCGTTATTTTTTATTTGGTTAGCTTGTTATAAGGTCGAACTAGTACAAGGATACTTTTAAAGAGTGCGCTTGTTGAATGCAAGTTGAGGACATAAAGTTCCGCTTTTATAAATGCGGGGACAAAGACTCTCTTCTGTTGAAGTCTAGTGACTAAGGAGGAAGAACGCTGGTTGTGTGTGGAGTGTGGACCGTCACGGATTATAACTGCATAGAAGCTTTAAAATCACTCCGACGACCAAGTAAACGTTGGAACAAGGAGTTGCACTTAATTTTCATTACTGAAACAGATTGATCCGTGAGTGATAACATACAATAGTAATAGAATAATAAGAAGTATTAGAAATACCTTGTATTTTGGTGTCCCTCTTGTGACTTCATGTGTTGTTAACACGAGGCGTTTCAGCAACGAGTTGCCATCTTCAGGTGTGGTTAATTAACCACACTTGAAGATGGCAACTCGCAAAGGTTCTCCAAGTTTTGGCAAGTGCGGCAGGGCCACTCGAAGCCAAAACTTGTTTTCAACTAAATAGACATCTTCATTTAGCTAAAAACAAATGACATTCTTAAATCTGCCAGAAACCTGGCAATTTTGAAAACAATAACAATCAATCTCGTATGTTGCGCTTTGGAGTCTCACACTGTATGGAGCTATTATAATAGTCCGTGGTATATTATATTATTGAAAGCGGGAGCATGTTCTATATATTATGTGTCACATCGCTAACGATTCAGCCATAGATAACGACCGATCGACGACACACAGAAAAGAAGAAGAAGAAGTGGAATAAAACTAAACTGTCGAGTCAGCCTCTTTTCTTTGGCGTATGTAAGAAGAATGCCGCAGGAACCAAAGACTCGACTCAACTCTAGTCTATAATAATGTATGAAAAAAAGGGAGGTGGGTCTATTAAACGCAGTAGGACGTTAAAGGAACCTGTGTTAGTGATGTGTAGAGCTTGTTGGATTAGGATAGATTTCATACTTAATGCTTTCTGTGCCAAGCAGAGAAATTCGCATGGATTCTTTTATATGATATATTTTACGAGGGCTATGTATCCTTGTTCATTACTATAATAGTGGATAGTCTATTCGTTTTCAAAATAGAGTAATATGAAAATAAATAGGTAAATATGGTCCACTAAATTGGCAACATTTTAAATTCTCCCGACCGATATAAAGTAGTAATAGCAAAACGATATAAAATCAACTTTTTTTAAATTAAAGTAATCATGTCTGACGACATGATAACAGTGACCAATCAAGCAGACACTGTTTTTTCAAAAAAGGTGTTGTTTGATTAGATGCATGAAAAGTTCGCACATATTTTACCTGTATAATTAATTCTATCTTCCACCCACAAGGGAGAAATGCTGTCAGACGTACAGATTCTGAATTGGCGAACCCCGCGTATACAGGTATTTTTTATATTATTTTGCCTTACGTAACAGTTTAGAAAAACCGTCGCCATCTGTCTGTCTAATACAGTTGACTGTCTCTAAGAACGACAGTACGAAATTTCTTTCAGGAAACCTTTCTAGGAGAGGCCGCAATGACATATCGGAATTTATGAAGATAAAAGGCGCTATAATAATAATAATAATAATTTTATTCATTTTAAGAAAAAAGATAAAGTTAAATATTGAGAATGTCATCAATCTTATTACCTATGCTGATTTAAATATTTTTAATTGAATTTACAAGGTTTTTTTAAACCAAGTGTATTTTATTATAAAACGCTACACAAATCACAGAATTTTTAAAATACACTCTTAAAAAAAGGAGCTTTATCTTGAGATTGCTGTTTTCTACTTTAAAAAAATGTAAATATTTTGCAATGTATAAGAAAATTATATTAAGTATACCAACTTCAAAGTTTTTATTCACAACATGTTTGCTTTGTACAATATAACATACAATGTTATTGTCACAGAAATCTTGTTTCATAAAAAATTGCAAGACACGTTCGAAATACGAAGCTCAATTCTGATAAAAAAATTAATTATAAAGGTGGTCACTGGTCATACATTATCATAAATATTGAAATTTAATTATTCTATTTCAAATTCTCCTGTTTTCTATTTACATTACGCTTAATTTTTTATACAAAAACAAATTCGTGTTGTACATACTTATTTTAATTATACGAGTAGTAAATAAGGGACATATGAAAGCTACATAAATTACCACAATCATGTAAAACACCTTTAACTTTTATTATTTACAAGTTAGGTAATTATTCATACATATTTTTAAAACGAGTTGTTGTCATGCGATTCAGTTCATACACTCGTATTTACTTATTCATTTTATTTAATTATTTTTTGTAACATATATCTGGAATGTACATTTCATGCCTCTAGTCGGCTACTTGAAATAATGCCTATAAATCGCTCACCTGCAATAATACAATATTTTACACCATACGACCAATATTTTACTTCATTATACAGTATAGAGAGGTGTGCATAAAATATAGAAATATAGGAATATAGTTGCTATGGTAACGAAATAAATAAATATTGGATCAAGGCCAATATTTTTAGTTGTCAGTGAGATTTCGGTGTTTGAAATTAATTTAATAAAGCTCTAAAGTTGAATATGTTGAACATTTCAAATATGGGTCATAAAAAAATATAGTGTATATGTTGCAGTCAAAACTCTTAACCAGTCAAAAGTACTATTAACTAGCAAAATCAGTCAAAAGTACTTTTGACTGAACAGGTTGGTCAAAAGTGGTTTTGACTGAAAATTATTGGTTATTAGTACTTTTGACTGCAAATTTGCGGTTAAAAGTACTTTTGACTGACGCTCTTCGTCAAAAGTAGTTTTAACTGCAATAAAGCATCAGTCAAAAGCACTATTAACTCGTTAGATGTGAATAAAAAAGATATTTATTAAATGTGAAATCGTACTTTTTTGCCGTTTCATTCTTAAGTCTATCGCGACCACCATGAGCAGCATCAATAATGTCGTAGATTTCCTCAGCCGGCAAAAAATATTTGACAGGTTCTGTGTTTGTAACTAATTTTTTTATACCACAAACTTCAATGATGTTAAAGCGTTTTAGTCTACTGTACTGTAATAGTGTTTTCAAATTTCGCGTCTTCCACATCCATTGCAAACTTTTCAAATTTTTCTTTTGTCATCACATTGAAATGACTATCTTTCATATCTTCTATCGCTAAAATTCTTTGCAAAAAGCGTTCTTTCTTTTTGTAGTCACTCATTTTTGTTCTAATATCAGCACGTTCTCCACTAATAATGAGTAATATAAAAGTTTATATGTGCGTTTGTCGTTATTTTTATCGACCACCTTAACTTTTTAAGAGTTTTGACTGATACAACCAGTCAAAACCACTTTTGACGGAATCCCTTAGTCAAAAGTACTTTTAACCAGCTCCATTGGACAAAAGTACTTTTAACTGCTATTTTAGTCAAAAGTATTATTGACTAAAGCATACTGTCAAAAGTACTTTTGACTGATTTTGCTAGTCAATAGTACTTTTGACTGGTTAAGAGTTTTGACTGCAACATATACAACTCGTAGTTCGTACAATTAAGTATAACAGCTTCACCCCTCCCTTGTTATACTTAACAATACTAGTTGTGTAAACTACTATGAGAAAAGTCTTGAAAATGTTACAAAAAAAATACTATTAGTGGAGTAACGATACACAAAAGAAAGGCCGTTATTTCGAAACCGATAACAACAACTACACGATTTTAATTTTTTTTTTGAAATGTAATAAATATAAAATATAAAAACTTGTACAAGTTAAAAATTAACGCTTACCACTCCCTGATTTTTGGGAGTGTAAAATAATCCCCTGGATGTTTCTGCAAAATTCTCAAAAACTATTAAATATACAAAAAAAAAAGTTTCAAACAAAAATTGTTCTATAGTTAGATCTCTAAAAATTTGGTTCTTAAGTATTTTCGCGTAGGTAGAAATGTATAGCCAGAAAATGGACCCGAAAATCTCGTGCTTTTGTCGCAATGTCCTTTTAAACAGCTTTATTCATTATGTTCTTAATCGAATTTTGAATTGAAAATACAATGCAATACAGTAGGCATCGACACTTTGAAGTTTTTCTTAAATATTTATCAATTTTTAGAGGCAATTGATTTGTTGCCGTAAAGGAGGTAAATAAAACCGTAGTTAATTTTGTGTTCAACTTTAAAAACATGGCGAAGTTAAGGGAACAATTTCGATAGTTATTATGATTTTATAGTAATTAAAATAACATAAATACTTAATTTTTTAATTCATAAAGAACAGTTCCTTCACAATTTATTACACAAAATGCTGAGTTTTACAGGGCAAGAACTAATAGTTTACTTTCATATTAGAAAACGTCGGGAATTCTATTTTCATTTATTTTTGCAATAAACAATTTCATAGCATATAAATGCTTACCTTATTCAAGCTGAATTTTCTAGTACCAGATGTCATAATGCCCATTTGACAGATCCCAATTAAGAAAATTAAAGAGTGTAGTGTACCTATCCTAGGAAGGAGTATGACTTTTAATGTAGCTACATTTTTTTGAAATTCCAAAACAAAAATTTGTCTGTTTGATTGGAGAACATCAACTGTGCATTTAAATAAACAGATTTGAAGTCATGAACTCAAAATATTTACGGATAAAATTATTTATGAAAAGCTTAAGAAAATAAAGAAAATAATTAAAAAATGCGTCTTGAACAGTTCTTTTAATTTATATTTGTTCATAGCTCTTTAGCGAACAAAATTACAATTTGCTACGTCATAACCTCAAACCATTAAAAAAATGTAACACGGTACTACAATAGACTGTTTTGTTATTTTAACGTATCTACGAGGCAAAAGCATTATACAAAAACTACCTATTATTCTTTTTCAGAATATTATGATACATTGACTAATAAGTGACGATAGCTAACGGCTCCAATAAAAATAAAAATCAAAGTCGATAATCGACAGGAATTAATTAACTTTTAATCTGCAAAAGGCGCAAAAATAAGCCCTGCCGTTTCAAATTACGATGTCACAGTTTGTTTACAAGTTAATTAAATTTTATAATATTAAATTATCTAAACGAAAATTTTAAACGGAGCGAAATGGAGACTTATATTACAGTAACAATTTATCTTTCGAACTTTAAGACGTTTAATAATTATTCGATACAGAGTGATTTCAAATTACTAAACTGATGCTTGATTCCACAAAAACGTTGTCAAAAATTTGATTTGACAATGACCTTAGATTGTGATAATATAATAATTAGTTTTTTATACATGCAGGAGCAGTCTAATGTCGTTGTGAAACTCCCTGTCATATATGTAGAACATTAGATTGTACTCGCACAAAAACAAATGATTGATCTACATAGAAAAACATCGCTTTTCAAGCTAAATTTTCATAAAAACGCGTAGAAAAATGTTGTTTTGAAGTGAAAATTGTACAAAAAATTATATTAAAGACTTATATACACAATTTAAAAAAATATTGTTTCAATCGATCAATTATTTTTCAAGCAGGATCGATTTAAAATTCTACAATGCTTTTTTATGGAGAAATATATTGTGTGTCCATAATCTAAGGTCATTGTCAAATCAAATTTTTGACAACGCTTTTGTGCAATCGAGCATGAATATTGTAAGCCAACAGCAAAATTTTATATGCAAATACAAAAACATTTCAGTATGAAATTATTGCCTTGAAAACAAATGACCAACTAAACTGAATTCAGAATTTACTTCTATATAAAGCGTTTTTAAATTTTATATACCCACAGTGAGTTTATTACGGCTGAAGAATATTGTAGGAGGATTTTTGGAAAAAAATGCAGCCAGTATTCTTATAATAATAACAACAAATTTATTTAGAGAAAGTCGCAAAGCATATATCTCTCTCTTAAAAATAAAAGTTTATACCCATAACAAATATAATAAAATCTAGAAATATAAAATTTATAATATAAAATGTAATAAAATAGAAATAAATAGAATAAAATATATATTTAAAATATGTATATAAATTATGTACTTGGATAAATATTAATGTAATGTTGTAATTTAGACTTTTTTAATATTTATCCAACAACATTTTGTGCACCTTAAATTTGAATGTAAATAATGTATTTTGAGTACTTCTAACAACAGTTGTGCTGCATTGTGGTATTTCGAGCAAAAAAGAACGCCTTGTATTTAATGAATGAGAGTCGTACACAAAATTTATATTATTTCGAAGCAGGGACGGCTCTCCAGTTTTTAACAGTTTATGAATAAATTAATGTGAGAGTATGCTTTGTTCTCAAGGATCTAATATCTAAAATTAACAATTTTTGCACTACCATAATCTCTTGCCGTATTATGTATAGGTCGAAAATTGTTTACGTAAATTAAGAATTGTCTGTACTATAATTTTTTTCTAAAATTAATCGTTGTTTTTAAATCAGTCTGTATACGTACGGTGCATAAAGTTCGTTTACATACGTTTGGTAAAATAGACACTGATTGCACGAGTGCATTTGTCTGCCGGAAGTAGATGTGCAGTGAGAATGGCTGAAAGTTTGTTTCTGTGGCCTCCATGCTGTCTTGTTATCGCAAGTCTTATGCTAATTGTATGGGGGTGAGGAACAGTAGAACAAAATTGCAGTACCAAAATACATACATGCATAAGGTTTTCAACAAAGCCAAACGAATATTATTAATATCTTAAGTTCAAGATTTTCTGAAAACAATGCTGTAGATTTTTTGATAACATATTTATGGTTTATTTTGTTGACAAATATTTCCTTTAAATCAAGTATAATATTTTAAAAGCATTTATTTTTCTCCGGTGGTTTTTTTCTCCGGCGGTATGTTCTTTTTTTAAAAACATCAGGAAAAAAACTGAGTAAAATATATTTTTACTAAAACGTATTTTCCTGTTATTTTTGTCAATAGATGATACTTTTTGTTATAAACACACAATATTTTGTCTTAAAGATCTTTTTATTTACCTATATGAGAAATTGCATCAAGAAACCTTACTTAATAACAATGGCTGGTTTATCGTACATTTTAATCACGAAGTTTTTTTAATCACACTGTAAAATTTTGATTGCTACGTGTTCATTGGTTGCTGCGTTTCGTTACCATAGCAACCCGTCATTTATCAGTGTGATTAAAAAACAACGTGATTAAAATGTACGATAAACCGGCCATAAGTATATTCTAGAAACTAGATGATAAAGTATAAATAAAATCTCAATTACCTTTCTTTAAGGTTCGTATACAGATTTTGAGAAAAAAATGTTTTCTAAAAATGACAAGGGGTACAGTAACTACGATTGTGCCGCAAGCTAAGACGTAGAACTACTTCTTAACATGACATACATGATACAAAACACGAACAAACTATAGAGTAACTATGCTAGTTCACGTCACACATTCTTTGTCACGCATTTTTCGTCTCGCATCATTTTATCCCCCTATACAGGGTGGCTGAAATATTAAAGATACAAGAAAAAGTTAAATAAGAGACTTGGGTAACTGAATCTGATTTATAAAATGGCGCAAACAATTTTATTTCCATGGCCTACCTATTTTCCGGAAAAATATCCAACTTTGGTTTTTTAAGTAGGACGCTCTGTATATTTTTTCGGAATAAGATTCTAAATAAATTTCTCTTCACAACGAAGTATAAAAACTAGGGTTTTCCTTTAAATTGGACACAATTAAAGTAATTTTTTGACTTGGGACTACGTCTTTCCCGGCAAGTGTGATTTTAGTTGCTCATTAGTAAACCATTTTTAACGAATAAGGAAGCCATTCTTTTTATAACAATATAAAAAGAGGATTGTTATGTGGAGAAAGTTTTCAGCTTTTTGACAGTTATAATAGCTAAGTGATTGCCTATTAGTTGAGAAGTATAGGACTAGCTCCATATAGTGGGATTTCTAAAACTTTCCCGTTTTCCATTCTTGTCCGATTTCACATATTATTAGAATAATAAACAGCTAAGAAAACGTAAAAAAATGTTAGACACTATTGCAAGGCGCGGAAACCTCGATTGAATTCCATTCCATAATCATTGCAATCAATTAGATTCTGCAGAACTTTGATTATTGCTTAGTTCCCTACTTCCCTACTATCACTGAACATTTACAAAAACAAACAGAAAGCGTTGTCCTGTTTCCGGGAAGACCATCAATATCCGACCATTCGACACAGATTAATTATTGCTTTGTATGACGATGCAGCAGGCCATCTGAACTTATAATTGAAAAGCAGTGCAGCGTTAACCATCTGCCATTGTCAGGCGGAAAAGTAATATTATTTTATCATTTCATCGGCAAAAAAGAAATTTGTAATATTGAATTTTATTTATTCAATAAACTTTTTTCACAGAAAAATATTAATCTTTAAAAATATATGACAAGAAAATAGTGAAGCTACAGATAAATATAAGTGTTAAGAATTTATGACTTAATGAAAATTTAATTACTGACTGGCCATGCGTAAACATAAAAGGTGTTAAAATAACACAAATCTTCACGTAACTGTGTCTGCCCATACTGTAAAATTCGATAAACTTGTTGATATTACATATGTGTGAATTTGAAAAAATATTACCCTAAAAATTATCAGATATCTATCGATCTTCCTATTGGAAATTTGCTATATATGTTACGCTCAATATTCGAATTCGAACAATGCTCGAAAAAAAAATGCGCAAAACTAGTTTTGAGCAACGAATATTTCCCAACCCCAAAATGCTACATTTAATCGGCTATTGAGTGTTATAAAATAAGCAGAACTAGTTCTATGCATTTTTAATCGCAAAAAACTCGGGTCGCAGTGCCAAAACCCTGCCGACAATATAGTGTATTTGCTAATACTGGCATTGTGGCTTTATTATGTGAACTTAAGTTTGTTTTTGGACAAAATAAAAAATTTAACCCCTTAATACATCCCTTAAAATAATTAATTTTTTCTAAATTTCAATATTAGACATGGATTTTATCAGTACACCCCTTCCATAAGTAAATCCGTATCAACAAACTAGTGTTTTCATAAAATTTGAAAGTCCGGTCCTGTCGGGCCGATTTTATTAAAATTTTAGCAGCACATTTTAATCTTTACTAAAGAGTTAAATTTCAATTTTGAAACGATTCTGACAAATTTTTCGGTATTTTTGGGCCCAAAAACTTTTTGGAACCCCTAAATACAACTCTGAAAATGGTCCGATCGGGCCCATTTTAAATAGGCTTCTTGCGGTGATGAGTTCCAATGTGTGTACCAAATTTCGTTTCAATCGATTAAGTCTGTCGAGAGTTATCGTGTACACACATATATATATACATATAAATATATATATATATAAATATATATATATATAAATATATATATATATATAAATATATACATACATATATATATAAACATTTTTAAAAATGGTGCCAAAGTGTTCAGGAGGCTATGAAACGTCGAGAAATTTTGGTCCGACCCCTAGGTCCCGCCATCCGACCGACGCCAATAGTGTATGTGCCATATTATGGCAAATACACTAAAAACTAGTTTTGTACATTTCTGAACGAGCAATACTAGTTCTGCTTGTTTTATTAATATTTTTGATGTTCAAAACTAGAAAAGTGAGATTTATGGGGTGCAAACATTCAATAGCCGATTAAATGGAAATGTTTATTTTATTTATTGTAAATTATAGACGCGTCGAAAATGTAAATGTTAATGAATAATGATTCGAAGTGAAAAATAAAGTACGAATATCAATATGAATTATAATTATTACTAGCGGCCCCGTCCGGTTTCGCCCGGGTGTTAAGAAAGCCCGGGTGCAATACACTACTCACTCGCTTCGCTCGTCGGCTTTCTCTTTCGCTACGCTCGTTATACTATATAAAGAAGATAGCTAGACGGATTACTACAGGGATAGTGACATCGGACGGAATTCTGTAAAACTATGAGCGCAAACTAAACTAAAAAATGATAATTATTGTTAAAGAAAGAATATAACAAAAATAAAATAATATAAATAAATATCATGTAGAATTTAGAAAAAAAAGCCAAAAATACTACGATGCCATCAGTTTCCGAACCCGGGTCCCTGTGCATAGAGCGCTGCGATGTGACCTCTGCGCTACGAGTGGAACAGTTGAGTACGGTCGTTTTTATGATATATAAGTATGTTGCGAATTCTTACGGTCGGGTTACGAATTTAATTAGTTAATTATTATTAATTATGCTATATATATAAACCTTCCGTGAAAAATTATCTAACTGATGCGTGATTTAGGAGGAGTTAGCGGTGTTAAACAGACAGACAGACGCGAAAGGCGACTTCAATTTATACTATGTAGAGATTCAAGAACTAAGTGAAAAGATTAATGTGTCAACATATGAAAATAAATAATAGAAGATACTGAACAGATATTATTTATAAAATAATAAACGCTAGGTACGCATAGAAACCTGAATTTGGATGTTTTTACTTCAACATTTCGGGTTTGGGAAATATTCGTTGATCAAAACTAGTTTTGCGCATTTTTTTTCGGGCATTGTCGGAATTCGAGTATGGTGTGTAACATATATAGCGATTTTGCAACCTATTTGTTCTAGTAAAGCAACTATAGCAAGGCTTAGGTGTCAGTCACAATATCACAATGTAAACTATAATATACAGGTTACCGCTTAGTACATTAACTAAATTCACACTGTTAACTTCATGTACAAACTTTCATAAACTTTCAACACTACCAATGCACCAAGTATGGCGTCTATAAAGCACTTACTGTTAAAATTAATAACGCTCAGTAAAGTTACAACATTACACGATATTTATTATAATATATAAGGTGAACAGCAACTTTTTTATATCAAAGTTTTCTCATCATTTTTTACATTTGTGAGCCTTTAAACCATCTTCGACCCATTTTTATTTTGAATTGAAACTTCTTTAGCGAGGATATTGAGTTTGAAAGACCTTGACATGAAATTCAAACATGAAACACTGAGAGCAATGCCGTTGTTTATTTGGCGTTTTCATGGCTTAAAAGAAACAAGGGACTGTAATTCACGGGAAATTTTATAAATTATCGTGATATGTCAAAAAATCAAATAAAATGAAAAATGTACATACCTATACAATAAATTATTAATTTATTTATTTAAACTTGAATGTTTGACGAAGACGAAAGAAGTTTCACTTCAAATGTGCGCATAATAATATGTGGGCGAGGCGCTTTGATACATAAATAGTGTGTGTAGGTAGTAGGTATATTGCAAATTTAAAATAAATTCTCTGTATACGACATTCAGCCTAATGTTTAAAGAATATTCGTGCTAAATTCTATTAATTAGCTCGCGCATTCATAGCCAAGGAACAAGCATCCAGGAAAAATAGAACCAAATTCTAAAAATGCAGATTAATTAAAAAGAGATAAATAAATAATAATAATAATAATGCGTTTAACGTCCGTTTCTCGACATTATGTCATAACAGACGCCAATCGCACCATTACTATTTTCCATTTTACTACTTCCCGTTGTTTTCTGCATATTTTAAACTTCAACTTTTTTTTATTAAAAAAAGAGATAAATTGAAACTAGCAGGTAATAGGTAGTGTAAATTACGTCTGTTATGATGTAAAGTCGAGAAATATCTACAAAAAATCGAGCGAGCATGGAATAGAATAGAATAGATTTCTCAATGGTCGTACGATCAATATTTTCTGTAGATCCACTTCTCGAATTTATATCATAACAGACGCAACTTGCACTATTACTATTTTCAATACACCCCTTTTTCATTGTTCTGCATTTTTAATTTTAACTTTGTTAACAGTACAAGCGGAAGAATTATAATAATTTAAAATAAGGTGGACACTAGGCAATTTTGTGACCACATGAGTTTAGAAGGTTGTGGGCCATGGACGTGTATTAATAAAGGACTATTTCGATAATTATCTGGAATTATATTAGTATCTTCGAAATGCGAGTCTAATGCTAAAAATATGTTAACTAAATAAATTTGAACCGATTTATGCCGATTGAAATTTGGTATGACCGAACTCGAAATGCCAACATTGTACCCTTAGACGACGCTGATGACCTTAGCTGCTGAGCGTCTATAATCTACAATATATTCTATTCCAAATTATACCAAATTTAAATTTTTTAATCATTTTACATCTGATACATTTTTAGAGTATTGGGTCTCCAAGTCACTATATGAATATTATGAAGTATTAAAAATACCTTGTATTATTTCCGTCTTGTGACTTCTTGTGAATTTACACTACGCGTTTCAGCAACGAGTTGCGATCTTCAGGTGTGGTTAATTAAGCATAATATTATATAGTGTTACGAATACTCAATGTGTGTTTTTAAAAAATAATTAACCACACCTGAAGATGGCAACTCGTTGTTGAAACGCGTAGCGTAAGTTCACAAGAAGTCACAAGACGGAAATAATACAAAGTATTTCTAATACTTCATAATATTTTACATCTACCTTTTTGTATAATATTTACAGCACGTATTAAAATCTAAATAATGTTCGAAATCATCCTGTAATATTTAATGTAGATACAAGATTATTGATTATACTTTAGAGTCGATATTATGTATCAATTGCAGCTGGCATAGTATCCTGTAGAGTGTAGACTGTAGAATATAGGTGCAATGTGTTGTTTATAGGACATCAATTGTTTCTGTACAATTACATCACAAAACAACGTACGAGCGATTCTATCAATATCAGCTGCACCTGCTCCTGCAAAACTATAATACCGTACACAAATTTATTAATGGTCTATGCAATGTGCACGTTACAGTTTTCAAAAACATCCATATATTTTTGTATAACATGGTTTAGTTCAAGAATTCACGTTGCAGTTCTTCACTGTTATGTAAATAATGGTACCTAATTACTGAGAATTTAGTTTATTTGATAATATAGTACCGTGTGTCCCAGGATAGATTTAACAAGAGGTGTAATGAACAAAAAAATTCGAATTTAGGAATGGCATTTAGGGATCGAGTTATGCTTGATGAAAAACAAAGGTATATCAAAAATGGGTTGATTCGGTCTTCTACAGAGTTTTTTATAAGCAAAGATGTAAAAACGACCAAGAAAGAAATATGAAAAAATTCCACTAAGGAAAGTTGTTTAGAATAACCTCAAACCAAATTTCAGAAATGTCGAAAAAAAATTCGTTAATTTTGTAAAGAAAAAACGACCAAGAGAAAGTATTTACATTTTTCTTCAAAATATTTTCAAATAAGTGTTTTCTCAAAATAATTTTTAGATTTTTGAAACGAATCAACCAATTTAAATGGTTCTTGCGGTGATCGAAAGGGATTATCCAAACTTAGATCTAATTAGATTTTGAAGCTGATCAGTCAAATAATTATTTCAAAGTTAGTTTTTTGAAAAAAAATTTTTTTTAAGTTTTTGTCACAATATAACTCTTAAACTAGACGACCGATTGGTCTCAAACCTATTCAGATTGAGTCTTGAATAACTCTTCTTTTGATTGCTGAAAGGTTTACCAAAATAAGTGGATTAGTTTAAAAGAAATTGCACAGCTAACATTTCTTTTTTGTCGAGCTCGAAGACAGCGGGAAGTGTCAGGGATAACTTGCAGGGTCAACCGTTTTTCAAATTTTTTCAGTTAGTGCAGCAATGTCATTGTTTATACGGACGTTTCTATTGCTCTTCTATTACAAGACCCCAGGTTCTAATAGTCCAAGCATTATAGGTGAAATAACTCGAAAATCCTCATGTCGGCGTCCTCGATTTTAAAGCCTCAATTTTGAGTTTTTCGACAAAATTTACCAAAACCGAGAAATCAAAAATTTATCTCTCTAAATTAGTGCAAATATTGTTTAGAGAATAGGGAAAAACATATTAAAAATCCTAAGGTCTCCTATATGCCCTCTTTATCCCCTTTTTGGCGAAAAATCACCCCAAAAATGAACTCGTCCCTGTGTTTTCGCATCTGGGCTCCGAATAGTTAATCAGACGATAAAAATATTTGTCAATAAATATAAAATAAAAAATTCTTCTTTCAAGATTTTGTTTATCTTTAAGGTAGGCCTACAACAGAGGCCCAAAATCTAGGAATGTCATTTTTGCATTGCGAAAAATTAGTGTTTTTCACTCTATTGTTGCGAGTATCTCATAAACGACTGGTTTGATAAAAAAAGTTACAGGATAAAAATTGTAGGACATACTTTTCTCTACACGTCACACGACACATTTATTTGCAATTTTCGCAAAACCCAAAACTGAGACCTGGAAATCGAGAACACCAACATGAATATTTCCGAGAATTTTAATATGTTGTTCCCTGAATAAGGTCACTATACAAAAATTCAGCTTTACACAAAATACTTCGAAGGAAATGCCTTAAGTGGCTGGCCTTATAATCCGGGAACAAGTAAAAGTATCAATTCAATTTTAATTTATTAAAAAAAATAATAAAATTGTTTTTAATTTTTTGTATCTCACAAAAATTGCATGTTTCATAATTTAGATTGTATACCTATCTATTATATTTATCAAACTATTTTTATTTCTAAATAATAAATATTTAATTTCCGATAGAACTATATTCATTTCTTAACAGTATTCGATATCGGAAGTTATCCCCTACACCCTTCTTCTCAAATCCTTTCCCCTCGCCTATAAAACGTTTCTAGCTCTCCCGGTGTTATTTTTAAAGCTAAAAGGTTACGGTAAACGCCAACTGAAGGACCGATAATCACACTACAGATCCTGCAGGCGAATTTTTTGAAAAAAGTTTTGAATACGTGTGAAAGATTAAAAAGTTGTAAGTTTTTTCAGGATTTTTTTTTTAATTTTTCACCTGTAGGATCTGTAGCGTGACTCATGGTCCTTCATTAATTGTCGTCTACCTAAACCCTTTATCTTTAAAAATCGCGTCGGGAGAGCGGGAACCGTTTTATAGGCGAGGGGAAAGGATTTGAGACGAAGAGTACCGGGGGTAACTTCCGCTATCGAATGCTCTTAAACTTTTGTTTGTAAGCTAAAAATATCAATTGATATGCGTGATTTTATTTGCTGCAATCTTTCTTCAAAAAGCTTGTTCATAATTTTATGGACTTCGAGTGAAATATCGTAACAATAAAATAATAAAATCGTTAATAATTTCTATATTTTTGACATTTAATGAAATGAAACAAAGAAAGGGTTGTTTAGGGGTTGTTAAGCGATAGAGAATAAATGATGATAACTTAGTAAAAAAATATATCCACATCCCTATTACTGATAACTAAAATCTTATCAGAATCAGAGTACAACTTAAGTTAAGCAGTTTGTACATTTGCAAGTTCTATGCGTGTTTTTACTACAATAAAAACAGATAAATAATGTATTACAAGATAAAAAATATTTATTTTTGTTTTTTTCTTTTCAGGTGAGTTACAATACAACTACTGATTCTTTGACAAACGGTTGCAGGGTAAGAGTTTTTATTATTTTTGTAAGACGTTATTAAGTGATTTATTTTAAAATATCTGTGGAATCGTTAATAATAATATACAATAATTTTATGTTCAAATATCAATTTTTTAAATTTAAATACTCAACACATGTTTCAGTAATAGAGGGTTACCAAGAAGTAATAATTATACATGTATTATTTAATCGTCTTATAATAGATGTATGGAATCTTTCAAAATTCTGGCATTCTTTGATATCTCGTTTACCTAATACATTATTATATATTGATACATGATAATAATAATAATAATATTATGCGATTTATTGTCATGAAGTAAAAAATAAATCTACATCTGTTTGCAATTTGGACCGTTAACCTACTACATTGGTTTAATATATATTTTGTACTCAGGGTCTTTGAATGTCTTTGTTTTTTAAATTTGGATGGTTTCCCGAAAAAAATCTGCCAAAAAACCCAGACGTTTTCTTATGTTATACCCTGTATATATTTTATATTTTTAGATTCCCATTGTTTTCAAATTCTTTAGCCGAGATATTTTATGCTGCGACTCCCAAATCATTGTTTTTTATTGTTAGTAAACTGATCTCATTTTCATATCGTTACAGTAGCGTAGAAGCCATTAAAGGTAGAAAAGCGGCCTTAAGCAGAGGCTTATGAAAACAGAGTGGTTATTAACTTTATTTCTTAGAATTCTTCAGGTTAAGAGCTACAGGTTGTCTGTACTAAAAACATTATACGTTTTGTATATTTATTTAACATACAATTTACAAACGGTAACATGCTATTCAAACATGTTGTCATTCTCATATTCTTGTTTTTCTTGTTAAAGAAATATTAAATTTTTTATTAGCTGCCCTAATGTATCCACAGTTTTGCTTAATAAATGCAATCGATACAATTTGACAAAAAAGGAAACTCTCGATATGCAGCCACTATTTTAAGACATTTTGTATATTATTAAACAATATGTATACGCATACTTCAGAAATTCACATTGTTGAAGTAATTTTCCCTCTTCTTAAAAATAAAAGACATCAATCTCTTGAGTACATATACCAGTACCTTTCAGCTTCAGTCTTTTGCTCGTCCCGCTAGGTTGGCAGCCCCAAGTAATGGTTTACCTATGTTTATAAGGACAGGTATTGCATTTACTTTTTTCATATTATCATCAAAATTAAACATATGGGTACAGTATAACAGATTTATGTACTGTTAGCTATTTTGGAAGCGTTCCGTATATTTACATATTATACGGCCCGCAGGATAACATCTCTCCATTTAAACATTTCTCTACAATTATAGACTAATCAGTACGGTTTCAAGTAAATTAATTTCTTCTAAAATATCACATTCACTCCAGAACATTGTAAATGTATTCTGAGTTATTCAAATACTAGCAATGAATCATGGTCAGTTCAGTTCAATTCAATTCAATTCAACCACACAATTGAACCACACTATGCAGGATGTTAAAAAATGTTTTCGAATATTTTATTCACTTATAGTTCCAATCAAAATTCAAAACAAACAAAAAAATCTTAATTAGCATAAACCCGCAAATTAACTGTTTCAGAGATAGTGTCGATCTTTTCCCTCAATGACAGTTTGTATGATGGGATTCCAGCGCATTTTTCAGATATTGTCAGAGCTTTTTTAAATCAAAATAATAACGGCAGATAGACAGGATGAGAAGGTTTAATTACTTGGTCACCTAGACTTAAAATTTTAGCTTTTTTAAGATCTGTGGATAATTGAACTGAAGCCACGAATAGAAAATGTCTGCCAGACTATTCGCGTGAATATTTGCAAAATTGCACTGTAGAAATGGAAGAAAAATATGTAGAACACTCAGTTTAATTATTTTTTACATTTAATTTTACTATGTATTTAAAAAAATGGAAAATTCTAGTAATCCGGTTTATCACGCATCAACTATTATAGGTGCAACCTATCTTTGAGAAATAAAAATACAAAATCGAGTCTGAAACAGTACTGATTAAGATTTGAATTTTGATTAGAACTATATCCGAACAAATTTTTAAACCCGTACTGAAGTAGATATAATAACATTTTTTTCTAGAAATGTGTTCAACGGTTTTTAACTTCCCATTGGAAGTTATTGTAATGGGGCCGAAAATCGAAATCAAAATGTATAACAAATTTTTATGTTTCAAGGTCACTACACTATTTTTACACTATTTTTAGAAAGATGTCTGTGCGTGTATGTGTGTGTATGTACGTATGTACGTACGTACGTACGTATGTGTCCATTTCTTTCTAAGACGAAATCTCGAGGACGAAAAATGATATCGACTACGTTAGGGTGCCAATCGACGCGTATTAACGTAAATATGATCTGAAAGAAATTTTTTCAAAATCGGTTCAGCCGTTCTTTTTTCTTAACCAAATAGACTCCAAAAAAGTAGATTTTACACAATATCTCGCGAATAAAAAATTGTATCGACTTCGTTAGGGTGTCAATCGAGGCGTGTTAACGTCATTTTGATCCGACATAAATTTTATAAAAATCGGTTCAGCCGTTTTTTTTTTTTTTTTTTAATTATTGTTAAAAATAAATAATAAATATGTTTTAATGATTATAGAATGATTACTTTTCTGTGTAATATCTTATTTAATTATTATTATTAAATATTTATCAAACTGGGAAGTTCGTCGTGTGGACCTCAAGGGTCGCACTTTAGTCCTAATAAACGACCCACATCACGGCTTGTTTTATTCATGGTCCTTGAAAAAGGAAATAGGAATATAACACAGTGCGAGCTTTCGGTAAAGCAACGATTAGAACTATATTTTTAAACATACCCAGTCATAATATTACATTGCGCTACTACCCGTTACTTAAATTAAATTACGTCAGTGTGCTCAAAACTGTGGCACAATACCACGCTGAAGAAGCAATGAGATAAGTAAGTAGAAACATAAACGAGGACGAGCTTTCGGTGAGGAGACGAAAAGAGGTGTGTTTTTAATCATACCCGTTTTAATGTAATTACTGGTATCCCACGAGTAAGTCGTTCTTCTCCGTTACACCAAATTCCCCTACCACTTCAGTAGACGGTGCAATCCGCGACCGAGTTCTTCGCAAGGTAAGGCGCAAACCTCATTGTGTGTGTACCTACTATAATATTACAGAAGCTCTACAGACATTTTGATGTATGAGCTTAACCAGGCGTGTACTACAAAAACATAAAAATCAAGTGGTAATATGAATACTATGTTGAATGCAATGATATTCATTAACGAAATTGAAACACAATTTTTTTACCTACCTGAAATGAAAAGTTTTAATGCTTCGTCGTTATTTTTTGTTAATGAATTACTTACGTCTATTATATTAAAAAAATGTCTCCAATGAAATAAAACTAAATTTTTCATTCAAAATAATTCTGATTTGCTATTTGATTATTAATAATGGAAATATTTTCTAAAGTCTGGCATTTCCGGATGTTATATTTTATATTTTTAATTTATTAAAAATTTAACTAAATTAAAAAATATATTATTGCATTTTTAGATTCTCTGTAATATTCTAGTTTATGTAAATCTAAATTATAATTCAAGTAACGATACTTTATACCAGAATTCCCCAAAATAACTGAAACAGAAATTCGTAAAACATTTGTTTTTCCAACTTTCAACAAAAACTTGCCTGTGTTGTTGAGATAAAGCATGATTTTTTAGAATTTTCAATTTAACGTAAAAGTATTTATATAATATTTCTCAGTAAATACGGCGAATTCATAAGAAGTTACAATTGTAGTGCGATATTTCAAACGCCTCGCTTCACTTTAGACATATATTATGTCGTCGGGAACTTTTTTATAAGAAATTTTGGCCTCCACAAAATTGTCGGTATGCAGTTTTACCTTATCTATTATGGCTGTTAACTTTCACATGGTTTAGAGTGAAAGTTAGAAAAATACGTTTTTGACAAATTTTTCGACCTTAAAGACGCAAATTTGGTAAATCCCACCACAAACATTTCGGATAATTTTGGTTCAGAGTATCCTTACCTGAAAAACAAAAATTTTGCAAAAAAAAACAAGTTATTTCGAACTTGTTAATACTACCAATAAAACATCAATGATTGTTAATTATTAAAGTGAGCAAAGTAGTAAACGAGAGAACAAACAAACTAAACGCTCAGATATATGGCTTATCCTTATCGATAAAGCGGTACAGTTATTAATCACATTGTCATCAGTTATCTGTGCACCGCTGTACAAATATTACATAGATACAAATATTACATAGAGCAAGCTGTCTCAGAGACTAGGTACGCTCTAAAACAACGAGAAATGCGACGAGGCAAACGAAGTTTCGTCGCCACTCGACTGACGAATTATTTACAACTTCATTAGCTGTTCATGTGAGATTTATTAACTCCCTTTAGTTATACATACAGTTATACAGCCCACCCAAGTTTATGTTTAATGTAATCTTATGTACAATGTACACACTGTACGCAAGGCACGTGCAAATATCACCTGGTCTTGCAAAATATGTCAAGCACACAGTATTCGCAGTTCTAATTGATGGGAATAGTTCAGAAAAAATATTAGTTCAAGAAGAAAAACTCTCCTTAATTATTATTAGGTATTCATATTCACATATTGACATATTCAATATTCATCGCTAGACACTACAACACGATTGAAAAAAAATACATTATATTATACACAAACACTTGGAAGAGTTCTACAAAAACAATATTAAATTCACTCGGAGCACAGGTTACATATTTGATGCGTTAATAGTCCGAAACGATCTTTGAGTAAATTTAAAATACTGTTTCTGTCTCGATTTGAGCAATTTCAATAAAAAAAATTGATGCTATCAGGTCAAATCGAGGGTCAAATGATTCTGACAGTCAAACAATAAGTGCGAAACATTTGATCATTATTATATTCATTATCATTATAGGTATTGCTTTAAGGCTGGCACAAAAGCTTACAAAAACAAGCAATATAGGTAGGTAATAATTTAAAAACTTATTCATTTTTGAAATGATATTAGTGTGGTAAATGATTTATCGCTAATAATAACTATTGTCTACGTGTTCTCTCCTCAGGGAAAAAACAGATTGCCTTTTATGACCAAAAAATTTTATCTTATCTTAAAATCACCTTACGTAATAAAACAAACTTTTTTAGAGCGATGACATACACAGCGGTTTGTGCCGACTTGGTGGTCGTTGTGACACCGTTAATGCAAATGTTAAAACGAGGTTGGATTGACTGTTTATTTTTGTAACACCGTTAATGCAAACTATTTCCAAGTGATTTTAAGCCTGGCTTCGCTTCGCAGGGGGAGATATTCTCGCGGGATAGGGTAATATAAATCATACTTCGCTTCGCAGGGAGAGAATTTCTCGAGGGGTGGTAATAAATTAACAATTTATACTAAATATACGTGAGCGGAGACACGGATAGCCGCTAGTCAATAATAAAATTGTAATGAATACTTGGCAAACTGGGAGTTTCGGGTTCAAGTCCCGACAGTGGTCATTTGATTTTTTCTTAGATATAGCTCAAAAATCATGGCAGCCTAGCTGTCTGAGATATTTATTATTTTCACCTCTAATTGTTATGTGAATAATATGGTGTGGATATAAGGGGTTTTTAAATCGATTGATTTTATCATATACCAATGAATACTTGTCTATAATTTCGTTTGTTCAACCTTCTGGGGTTTTTTGTAAACCTAAACGGGAGAACAGATCTCCAAAGTTTTAGTTCATCCGTCTATTTATACCGGCATAAATTGAAAACGGCTGAAACGATTTTGATGAAATTTTGTGTAATATCGATTAAAACCAAAACGTAAAGGAAATGATTCTTTTTAATCGGCTACATTCGAGTTAAGACTGGGTTCTCATCAAAACTGACATTGAGGCGTGCAAACCTACTGCCAAAATCGAAGGTTATGAGAACGAATTGCGTAAAAAACTAGAATGACATATAAAACGATTTTCACAAGATTTTACTGTGATTTTCCTCAATACCAATAATATAAAGAAAATTTGTATTCACTTAAGTTTTTTTATCTTGTTAAATTTTTTTTGCAACATGGCTTTTGAAGTCTTCACATTTGCACAAAATGTTTGTGCTGTATACACATTTATATTCTTTACAAAAAGAAAATTTTGATCCCACATAGCATTTCTAGTTTCTGATCAAACGACATAAAAGTAAATACGAAAGAGACAGACAGGGGGAGGGAAAACAGAGAGAAAGCATTAAGCTATAATACTAAACACATTCATGTATGCACCGCTTTGTTTACTGTTTACCGTTACGGTGTAACATTAATGTCACCGGGTGACAATATGGTGACGTGGGTAGGCTGAGCTTCTGTATGATGGAATTTACATCTTTGTGACATGTTACGTGTACGTTTATACAGAACTAACCTGTTCTGAAACAGCATATATCAATGCAGTTCTGTTAAATGGTAGATAAATAATATATGTTCGAACTGAAATCCAAAACTGTCAGTGGACGTCAGGAGTGTGCGCAATACAATTTTTATAGTTCCAACAGCCATCTCACAAATCTCTGATTACTAGTCAGTAGTTCCAACAAACCGTTTGCTGACAATTAGAAAAGTTAGCGGATAGTACGCGAACTTTTAGTAAGATGCAATCGCATTAGGTATTTCTTGCGATGATGTTAAACTGTGGTTATGTGCGACATTGCGTGTTGTAACAGATCTCTAGTCTAGACTCTAGGAGGGTTCGACGAAAGTTACTCTTTTTTGCGTACAGTTATTGCGTCAAGTGTAAAGTGTTCCAAAAAACAAGTTTGAGAGTATTTTACAATTAACCATAACTAACGCATGCGTAATGAGAACGTCAGAAACTTTTCAGGGACAAATCGACGATTGCCTATAGGAACAAACTGATTGTATGTTGAATGGCAAGACAGTGTTTTTTCTACATCAGGTGTTACCTATTGTTCCCGTTCTTTAAAAACGATTTATTTTAAATAACCGTTATGAAATAATGGTCTTTTCTTGTAAAAATATATCCCTAAAGTCTTCTAGAGAAAAATAAAAAAAAGGTATTTCAGTAATATCTATTCATTGCTTTCTCCTATCTATGATTATAATAATAATTAGGAACAGAAAGTAATCGTTCTTTCCGCAGCTGTTAATTTCGTAGATAATTTAGTAACCGTTTTTTAAAACCCAGTTCTTTATAAACTTGGTCATTAAGAACCGATTTTTTTAAGATCCTGTTTCATTAAGAACTGTTATTACTGAACACCATAATAATTATGAGAGCTGTTCTTTTTTTCTTACAGTTATAAAAAACTGCTGTTATTGTTTCGTTTTATCAAGAAGATTGTCAAAATTATCACACAAGCAAATTATTCATTTGGACTGGTGAAATTTATTAGTGATGTCCCAAAAGAAAATCAGTAAACATAAAGTTCAGCAGATATTGCAAACATCTAACTAATGAAAACATTTATCAGATAAGATCACACAAAAATAAAACAAACCGTGAGGGGGGTCGTTTATTAGGACTAAAGTTACTTTTAATTGGGACTCACCCTTTAGGTCCACACGACGAACTTCCCAGTTTGATGAATATTGAATATGAATAATTAAATTAGAAATTACACAGAAAAGTAATCATTTTAATCATTAAAACATAATTATTATTTATTTTTAACAATAAATTAAAAAAATGGCTGGACCGATTTTTATAAAATTTCTTTCGGGTTTTGTTGATATTAATATGCTTCTATTTGCACCCTAACAAAGTCGATATCATTTTTTATTCACGAGATTTCGTGTAAAATCCACTTTTGGCAGTATTTTTTTTAAACAAAAAAACGGTTGGACCGATTTTGACAAAATTTCTTTCGGATCAAAATGACGTTAACACACCTCGATTGACATCCTTACGAAGTCGATATAATTTTTTATTCGCGAGATATTGTGTAAAATCTACTTTTTTGGAGTCTATTTAGTTAAGAGAAAAGAACGGCTGAACCGATTTTGAAAAAATTTCTTTCAGATCATATTTACCTTAATACGCGTCGATTGGCACCCTAACGTAGTCGATATCATTTTTCATTCTCGAGATTTCGTCTTGGAAAGAAATGACCACATACGTACGTGCGTACGTACACACACATACACACGCAGATATATTTTCAAAAATAGTGTAAAAATAGTGTAGTGACCTTGAAACATAAAAATTTGTTCTACAATTTGATTTCGATTTTCGGACCCGTTACAATAACTTCCAGTGGGAAGTTAATAAATTTTGATTTAATAATTATGCATTCCAGTCTTTTTTGAACACTGATTATCTAAAGTCATAAAAATATTTCTTTATGTAATGTACATCTGTTAATTTAGATTCAATATAAATAACGGTATATTTCACCATTCAAGTGTAAACTGTATTTTTTCTTTCAATAGAAACACCAGCTACACTACTGCTGTATACAACATAATTTTTTGATATTATTCATCACAATGATAATATTATGATGTTGTAGGTTTTTAGGCTTTCCGTATTTTTTTAGGCTGATCCGATTGAATTTATAGCTATAAGCTAGAAAAAATGGTCAACTTAACAAGTTGTACTGTAAACGAAAGCGTATACGTAGCCCCTTTGTTGTGAGCTGTGTGAATGAATTATTTATTTTTAAAACGCGAATTCATGTTCTTCCTTCTAAGAAAGTTTTATAGAGCATAGTGACAATTCAAATTGATATAAACTGTCATTTTGTTCGATTTTAAAAACACATAACCGACTACAAAAAAGGAATGAAAAAGAATAAAATACTTTTTCTCTGTGTTTTTCAATCACCTTCCCTACCGACATTAAATTAGAAGTTGGCGCAATTGTTTCTTTATTGTAGTCATAGTGGTTTATTTACGCCGAATTCTATTTGATTGCACGTAGGGAAGGTGAATGAAAAACGTTGAGAAAAACAATCGCTCAGATAGACAAATACTATCATCTATCGTAAAAAATATCCGAAAGCACCACAGGAAAACGAAATTACAGCGGTCCTGCTGCCATTTTATTTATACGTATTAACTAGCCGTTACCCGCGGCTTTCCTCGTATTAATGTCGGTTATAACAGAAGCCTTTCTTACCTAATCGTAGCAATGACATCTTGCAGACGATTTTAAACTATAAAAACGTTACGGGCGTAGTCCACAAGGTGTACAGAGTTAACATTGCCCGGGAAATGTCAGCACTGCACAGTGCACATCGTTGCTCGACAAAGTCCGCGGAAATGATTTATTAGCGGACATGGCTCGGTTTGATGTGAACAATGTTTAAATTATTTAAAAATTTTAAAATTAATTTAAATTATTATTTTGTGTTTGCTAATTAAAGTTATTAAGAGAAATATTATTTTTTGTAACAATAAACAAATAATTTTATTTATTATTAAGAAAAGAATACTTCTTTTGCGTTTTGGAAAGTTTTGACGAGTAACAATTATGTTGTTCTATGTGACTTTACGTAAATGTAACGGATGTATTCAGAAGCTGATTTTAATTTGCTCGGTCAACAGCTCTGTGCGCCCTTCAGACTATTCCCGTAACATGAATAGCGCTAAATTATCCCTAACATATTTTGACTGTTTTTGCTTTGTTATTAAATATTTTAATTATTAAAACAGACTGAAAGACTCAACAGGTAATTAATTTCACTCGAACAAATTCTTCGCTAAGCACTTGGTAGAACATGATTGAATTGTGTTAATCACTTTTAGTTGATACACCAATGATTATCTTCATATGTCTTTATGTTTTTTCTATAATTTTTTCTGTTTCTAAATGAAAAAAAAATATTGTTTTTATATTTATTAAATAATTAATTGTTAATTTATAAACAAATAAATTTAAACTTAATAAGACTTTAATTGTTCCAAAATATAAAATTAAAAATTAGAGTATTTAAACCCCATTCCGATAACAGAAACTTTAAAATTGGTATCAGCATATAAGTACTTTTCAGGTAGTTTATTTTATTGATATGCATAACAAAATGCACTAATTATATTGCAAATAAAACTATCCGTAAATTGAAATAACTCCAAACTATAATTTCTAATTAAATGTGATACTGAAAATATTTGATTACCGCGCGTTAAGGTTGGTTTTTTTTAGCAACTGCTCAGCCCCCTTTAGTATAATCGTGATTATATATATATAGTACTTTGATCATATTATAGTAGTATATCCTATCTGCTCATGTATAACAAACACTATAGTGAAAGTTAGATCAAAATTGTTGAAGCAGTTTTTGAGTTAACTCGGAATAAACAAATTTACAAACAACAATTAATTCAGTCTAAGTAGCCTATTTATTGTACAATAAATTACAGATAAATCCACGATTTTATTTTGACTCAACTAGCTTTTGTGTACGTAAATTCATTAAATACAAAAACTCTCGTATAGGTAGTATTGGAGTTAATATGATAAGAAACAAGCCGTGAGGTGGGTCGTTTATTAGGACTAAAGTGCGACCCTTGAGGTCCACACGACGAACTTCCCATTTTGATAAATATTTAATAATAATAATTTAATTAGATATTACACAGAAAAGTAATCATTAAAACATAATTATAATTTTTTTTTAACAATAATTAAAAACAAAAAAAAAACGGCTGAACCGATTTTTATAAAATTTATGTCGGATCAAAATGACGTTAACACGCCTCGATTGACACCCTTACGAAGTCGATATAATTTTTTGTTCGCGAGATTTTGTGTAAAATCTACTTTTTTGGAGTCTATTTGGTTAAGAAAAAAGAACGGTTGAACCGATTTTGAAAAAATTTCTTTCAGATCATATTTACGTTAATACGCGTCGATTGGCGTCGATATCATTTTTCATTCTCGAGATTTCGTCTTAGAAAGAAATGATCACATACGTACGCACGTACATACGTACACACACAGAGAGAGAGAAGGAGAGACATCTTTCTAAAAATAGTGTAAAAATAGTGTAGTGATCTTGAAACATAAAAAATTGTTATACATTTTGACGATTTTCGGACCCATTACAATAACTTCCAATGGGAAGTTAAAAATCGAACGTCTACTATTGTATACTGTGGAATAACGATTTCATTTATATAAATTGATTTGATATTACGTATTATTTAAAATCTATAAATTATTATTTAAAATCTATAAAGTGATGTAAATATTGAATTTTGTATTAAATGGTTTTAATTATATTCTTAATATAATAGAATTCTTATTTTTAGACATGTTGGTAGTAGAAAGCCGCAGATGTTTTGAATAGCTTCTATACTTTATTCAAATATTTCAATTACTATTTCGAAGGCACAACAGTACCACCACCGTGTGGGACGGACAACACGACACACGTACCTATATATATGAATGCCACCTACCAATTGAGTGGATTCAGAACTGTCCCAAATTGAACTTAAGTTCATGCCTTTAATCAAGGACTATTAATTCACTCTTTCCGAATTTATTTCTTAAGAAATAATATCTAATAGTGAAACAGTTTTTGTTACCGTTCTTTATAAGGAACTTATTTTAATAGTTATTATAAAAAACAGCTTATCTCATTATAGCAAACGTTATTGGTCCAACAAACAAAATACACAATTTGGACTAGAATTAGAATTGGAATTAAAAGATAGGGGCCATAAGGTAAACACTGCGACCAATAAGGTCTAATTGTGCACCCCTAATATTTCATCAGTTCTTAAGAATTCCCATACTATTTATATAGTCTAGTATCTTACTTAAGCTGATGTCTGAAAAATCCTTAGGTAACATTGAAGTTAATCCAAAGTGTTTATACCTTGTCTGTGCGATAGCTTCGCACTTACAAAGTATGTGGACAGCGGTTTTCTCCACCTCTTTGAACTTGCTGCAAAAGGCGTTGTTGGAAATACCCAACCTGCAATTTGGATCAACTTTTCTATATATGACTAGTATATGCCTATATAGAATACATCGTCACCCTCACAGTCTCCCTCTCTGCATAGGAGGAACTATTCAAGCGATCTCATACTGGTATTAAAAGTGTAAATATTTTTCAATTTCTTATCCGTTTTGAAGGGGCTACCTCTGTATGAAAAAGAATTGAGTTTACTGGTGTATGTGCTGTAACATAAAAATAATTGTACACTTATAGTGCAGTCAAATGGGAGGAAAAAAGGCCAACCGTGCATTTTGGGTAGGCAGCGATTCATTGTAGGGTTAGTAGGGGGTCGCTGATGAGTTTAAAACTGAGTTTTCGGAACGAAGGTATCCCCGTTTGGTAAGTAGTGTTTTTTCTGTGTCTCTTACATCATAGCTCACGATTTAAGTTGTAGTGCTACTACACATATAAATAAAAAATTTTTGAATTTGAATTTAATGAATGGACCGATTTTGATGAGGGTTTATTTATATGACAAAACATTTTTGTGGGAAGGTTACAAGATACAAAAAACCTATTAAAAGACAAATAACACATTCAATATCAAATGATAAAATATAGCTATCACTTATAGGGTAGCTGCAGTGGTAACATGACATTTTTAATAATAAAATATTCACTTAAAAAGTATTAAATTGAAAATTTTAAAAACTCGGGTCGCAGTGCCAAAACCCTGCCGACAATATAGTGTATTTGCTGATAATTGTGGCTTTATTATGTGAACTTTAAGTTTGTTTTTGAACAAAATAAAAAATTTAACCCCTTAATACATCCCTTAAAATAATATTTTTTTTCTTAATTTCAATATTTTTGTCAATGCAACCTCGGTACCAAATTAAATACACCCTTCAGTAAGTAAAGCACTTTCCGCAAACTAGTGTTTTCATAAAATTTGTAAGTCCGGTCCTGTCGGGCCGATTTTATTAAAATTTTAGCAGCACATTTTAATCGTTACTAAAAGGTTAAATTCCAATTTTGAAACGATTCTGAGAATTTTTTCGGCATTTTTGGGCCCAAAAACATTTTTCAACCACTAAAAACCACCCTTAAAATGGTCCGATTGGGTCCATTTTAAATAGGCTTCGTGCGGTGATAGATTCCAACGTGCCTACCAAATTTCGTCAAAATCAATTAACTCTTTCGAAAGTTATAGCCCGTACACACATATATATATAAATATATAAATAATAATAAATAAATAAATATATATATATATACATTTATAAATAGACATTTCCAAAAATGGTGCCAAAGTGTTCAGGAGACTATGAAACGTCGAGAAATTTTGGTCCGACCCCTAGGTCCCGCCATCCGACCGACGCCAATAGTGTATGTGCCATATGGCAAATACACTAATAATGTTTCTATTATTATTTCTAGGTCAAAAAGTTGTCTATAGGAGTTATAGAGAATTTTATTATCTACAAAATTGCTGTTTACAAAATGTTTGTGAAATTCACGGTTAAGGATTATATAACTATTATATCCCTCTTTTCAAGATTATGGCCAAACTTAGTTTTCAACTTACCACCGCTGCAGTTATTCCAAATCGAGGTGAGACCGTAAAATCGATCACAAACTATGGCTGCGATTATCTTAGGAAATACTGAATTGATTTGGATCATTTTTTTTTTCATATTGTTCATGATTTTATCAGGAAAAACTTGAGACTAGTTGCATTTAACCAGGCGATCCGATATCTGTACATTATTGATAATAGCGTCGCCGTGGTGGAAGAAACGGGTATCGATCTGTACCTTCACTGTTATGACAGCAACTATCGTACTTAAGAATGTGTCTGTATTCTATCTTCATTGAATATGCGTTAGATGGCTGTCTTAGTCTAGCTCTAGTGGATGCATAGGTTACTGAATTACTTATTTAGAATAAATAGGTACCGTTAGGACTTATTTATATTTAAAATGTTCGCTGATGAATGAGTTTCGATTAACTTGCCATTCATTATCTCTTCCTAATGTGTTGTTCCTTAACTAGCAAATCCTTAATCGAAAGACTCTCTAGTTAGTGTTGATCCTGCATTTAAGAGTCTATTGCTTTCCTTGTCTCTTATCCCAAAACCTGTTAATCCATCCATCTTTGTGTCCCAGTTATATATGTTATGTAATAGGAATAAGATGCTGGCACATGGGGTAAACCCTGAAGCCATAGGTGAAGGTTAAAAAAAACTTGCCAATCGCGCTTTTGAATATTATTAAAAGCTAACTCAAATAATAATAACTTTTAAAACATTGGACAGTCTTTAAAATGCCTCTGAAAAGAATAAAACAATTTTTCACTTCGTCACCTATATTCAATTAAAACTCGGCGTAAATAATAAAAAAATAAATAATGACTATAGAGAAATAAATTGACTGTAGGTACGGAAGGTGATTTCTAAACAAGATCTTTCCATTATTAATAATTCTGAGATCGATTTCACGAGGGAAAAGAAAAAACCTCATGGATAGTAGAAGGAAGAGATTTTTTTCCCGGGTTCTATAAAAGTACGCATTCTATTTCCATTCAAGGTAGACTAGTTCAGAATCAATTCAACTGACTGTATAGTCAAAAAATCGACGGGCGAGGACCGTTATTGACGGCTGATAATTTCACACAAGTCGATTCGTGATCACACAACATAATATTAACGGCATTGTGTGCTGCCTTTCATAGCTTTATAATGCCGACCTTCCATCGCCAACAACCACCTACCACTGCAACTACTATGAACCACACATCTATAACTAACACTCACCTATAGTAAGCAATCCGCGCAGGGACGGAACGATCACATTCTTCAACGAAAATATGTTCATTTGTGACTGCCTAACGCCCAAAATATAGTGACCTAAATTTTCATTTATTTTTAGGAGAACGGGATACAAGTCAAAAGGATAACGATATTTAATTGCTTAATTCTGTAACAGTCAACGTTTGGACAGTAATTGTCTTTTCTTCAGAACCTTAAAAATTAACAAATAGTCCTTTTATTTATATTGATTAAATAATTATGTAATATTACCTATATTATCTATGCTTTTTATACATACATTTATATCTCTTTATTATTAAAAGTAATTCATAAAGTTAATGTGGTTAAAAAATTTAACTAGCAAATATAATTAAATTTTTATTGTAAGATTTTCATTAATTTTGAACCTGTAATTACTATCTGTTCTGTTAATATTTTGGAACGGGTTGTCACTGCAATTTAAAATTTGGGTGTACCGCTTTTACTGAGATTTTAAGATTTAATCTTAGCTTTCAGTCAGAGTATAATATGTTCAGTCAATATAAAATTGACAAACAATACCAGTGACCCTGAACCAAGTACAAATTATTTATTTTGCTAAAATCATAATGTAATTATAGACAGTAATTCATAATTTATGGTGCGTAGCTTCCGCGCGCATTGCTGCATTCAAGCAAACACGGGAGAGAATAAAATGTTCGATATACTATTTTTAGATCATGGAACACACATCCTTACATAAGCTCTCGTAGATTGCATAGGGCTGGTAGTGTCGAATGGGGCAGTGTAAAGGGTATAGCGAGGTGGTATGGTGAGGTATGACCTGCCGTCTGACCTCTTGCCCTCGCGCGGTCGTCTGAGGCCAAGGCGCACTTAATGTGTGTGTGTGTGTGTATGTTCGTGTGTGTGTATCTGTAGAAAATAGCACGGGCCACGACACAAAGACTTGTGGAATTTCACTTCGTATGTCTGTGAAATTGAACTGTATCAGAAAATATTAACAGACAATAAAAAAGATTGAATGAGCATATTTGGTAATTCTCGTACAACGATATTTCTCCATAGTTATAATCTTCTAAAACACTAAATTTAACTTCATAAATTCTTTAACTGCTTATTCAATCAGTCTCAAACTTTGTATATTACAAAATTATAAGAGATTATAAGAGATGCGAAATATGGGGAAAAAATGATTTCATAGAACAAAACACCCGCAATCTTTCGTGCACGAACTTAATACTTTACCAACCATGGTTACTGGCTGTGCGATAGACCTGCATTTTACCAAAGACATATTACAATTAGTTCCATATACCAATAACTTTATTTTTTTGTTCTTAAGAATTATAGCGTTTTAGAAAAAAAGCACAATGGAACCTATTTATAAAAATAGACTAGAAAATATTAAAACAGATCTTATAAGCTGACAGGATTAAATCAGCAAAATCGAATGCGCCCTAGTGAAATTTTAGTACCTACTTATTTTGTACAATTTTGTACCACCGATAGTATATTGCATTACAAGGGACGAAAGACAGCGTTTGCAACTAGTGTGAAGGTTGCTGCCCGACGAACGAGGGCAGCAAATCACACGCGTTGCATCCGCTGTCTTTCGTTTCGAGTAAATGCATATTATTTTTACAACAACTCTATAGACAATTCGATTTGAGGTACCGGTAATTTGGGCGCACAAAAAATCCGCAAAAATATTAGATCTGTCAGATCCATGTGAAATTTATGTGGGGTTATTGTCTGTCATTTTGACGTTTTCGAGTATATTTATGCGAATTGAAGTTGGCGCGACTTAATCGCTCTATCTCTCGCTTAACAACGTTAAAAGACAAAGAAAGCCGACAACTAAAAAGTTTCAACCCTAGGGCTGAAACTCTAAATTTCATTCCGCTAAACAGGTACCCACCGAAAATCGAATTTTCAATAGAGGAGTTGTGAAAAAATAATTTTGTACCCCGTCCCGTTTAGGAGAAAATCATGGGGCTGGTCACTTATTATGAAGCTAAAAGAAAAAAAAGGAAATCAAAGCATGTACAAATAGTAGGTACTGCGTTTGCACTAATTTGTTCCAACAAAAATAATTTTGTACACAGTGCCCCTTCGAAAAAACTTGAGGTAAATTTGGCAAATAAAATGTTTAGCAAACGGTTGCCACCAATAAAATTGACAGCAGAAAATAAATTTAAATATTAAAAATTATCTACTCAATGCATTCTTCTCATTTCCGGGGAACGTAGGATTGCATACTACTAAAAACATAGGCGTGCTGGTAATTTCCATGTGAATCTAATAATAAGGGGCGAGACCGCTAAAATTGACAGCAAAAACTTAAAATTAAATCTTGAAATTTATCTACCTATTATGGCCTTTCAGTTTCGGGAGTATGATTTTGCACCCAGAGCGCAATTGGCGTGCCGGTGATTTATATTTGAATCTAACTAGAAAATGTTTTTCAACAGCCTTGACCCCTGAAATGTGTGACAAACGTGTACAGTTTAATTTTTATCTTATGCTTATCATTGAAATATATTACATCATATCCACATATATTGGACAAATTGTCATTCATTTATGAACAGTCTCCGAATAAATATAAATTCAACAAATTAGCCATATTAGAATGAAACATAATATAATACTATAGCACAATTAACATCTGCATTATAATTTATAACACAATTATTAAAATTAGCCCAGGCGAGCTCTAGAAGGTAACACGTAAACATACTATACATATTACAGACTTGTGAAACACATTGACTTCGCCATAGTTCGGGTAACAAATTTTTTGGAATGATGAATTAATTTCAGATAATAATTTTACTTTTATTACTCCCTCTTGTACCGAATCGTTAAAATAGATTGATTTGAGCGAATGAAAGTTTTACACTGATGAGTTCCCTAAAGTTTGGTAGTGCTATAATATGGTGAGCAGTAAGCACTGCATGAGATTAAAACACTGATATGTGACATAAACATCATACACTGGATAATGGATAGGTTTGTTTTATTATAAGAAGTCGTGTTCCGCTTAGAAGCCATAGTTTTCCTGTTCATTCGTGGTAAATGGACAAAAGGAATACAGAATATTTCATGATGTCAGCTATGTAGGAATCATAAGTATATTGTAGGAATATACGATTTCGGCGGTTTGAAAATCTGAACGAAAATTATTTGAATTATATCCTTAATGCATCTACATTACATGATATAAAATATTATATAAAATAATACAACGTTTGAGTTTAAGTTGATAAAACTAGCTTGTTTTAGTCACTTACCTTTGACAGCTTCTGTCAGTTGTTTCATGAATTCAACAACTCTATTGCAGTAGACGCCAAACTCAATAAATATGGAAAACATTCTTATCATTTCACGTGTTCTGTAGGATTATATTAAACATGTACAGATTCTTAATATTTATGTAAGCTACCGATATCTTGCAATCCACTGTTTTGCAATCACATTGCAACGAATTGAAACAGAAGCTTCTGATAGCCTATCCACTATCCATGTATTATTATAGAGATCAGTGGATTGAATTGCTTTGGACGGGCACAAAATGCGAGTGGAGCGGCGTGACGTAATGTTGAATTGATAAGTCCGCGCGCGTCAGCCGGTTGGTCCTTGTCTGCTTCAGTTCGATTGCGACGGCTTTGAATTAATTATATTCACTTTACGGACCTCAATTAACTTGCCTGTATCTAATGTTTTAAACTCGCACTTAAATGAATTATTGATTATTACGTATATTCATTTCAATAAGAATTAGAAGAATAGCCCAGATAATAACTTAAATTTTAAAACAGTTTTCTGTATGCTCCGAATAAATATTTTTCAATTGGTGGTTAAAGATAGGGATGCTGCGATACTATTGATATGATACGATACTAAATAATATGTATTTCAGAATTCCATACTCTTGTTGCGATACAGTACTGATTTTGGTATTTTTAACAAAGTATCGATACAAAAGTATCGAAAGAATAATATTAGATACTTTATAAAAAAGTTCATATTATTTATTAAAAAATTGTCATCAATAGTAATTATTCTGTCGCCGTCTACAAATTTATATCTATAATAACCCCCGAACCAATACTAGTCTTGATAACGATGCTTTATTCTTGATATCAATACCGATACTTTTTAAAAAACTAATACCCACATAGGTACCGAAACGTTGTAACAATAACAATATAGCCTATTATTTAAGTCTTTTAAATATTATATTAGTCGCTAAAAATTTGAAGGATACATTTTGAAATTGAGAAACACTCTTAGGCTAGTGCCAATACCTTTTTGAAGAAAAAAAAATTAATAATAGGCAAGGACCAGTCCAGAAACTGATCAAAATTAAACATATATGCTGTGATTGGCTGAACAAAATACTTTTTCCGCTTTAAAAGTTTCTTCAATAAATAAATCACTTTCAATACCAAATTAAATTCCATAAACATCCAAAGAAATAGTTTTTTCCATTATACCGACCAAAATATTTCATGCATGTCTTTGATAACAGACTTTTCACTGTAAATTTAAAACATGTATTTACCTCGGTATTTACGAATTTTACAGAATACGAGGTCTCTTGATTATTGGATAAAGAGGATGCTCCATGACTGCGCCGATTATTTAATTTCATAGAAAAAAACTAAATGGTGCACATTTTCAAAAAACGTTCTCAAAATAAGTTTGAGATAGACATCAAAATTTGGGAAAAGCATTCACCGTTTATATATCTACGAATTTCTACCATTATTATTTTATGTTCTGGAAAAATATGAACGACAATGCAAGAATTCTTACACTAATAAACAAATCGAGACAGCTTTCAAATTTATTACACATAATGTTGACTTAGAATAATTATAAATAACTAGGAATACCATTTAGAATTTAAATTAAGTATATTTTATTCTCACGAGAAATATTTGCAAATTTTATTTAAGTAGATTTCGAAAAAAGCCCTGAACAGCTATATAAATGTAAATGGTTAGATACATTTTAAGTGGGCTTTCATAAAATTGCACTTTTCGCAATTGGATAAATGATAATAAGGCTATTTGGTGACACCAGTTTATGGAAATCAAGATACTAAAAGTTAATGTAAGTGGGTTCTAATTTTCTTCCCTGTGCTATTACTAAGGGTTAGAGTAAAAATAACTACGTTTTGCAATTAAAAGAATTTCTTTCTGACACACGAACGAAAATAATATTTTATGTCATTTCCAACTAAATGGCTACTTTCCGCATGTCGTAAAACGCATTTAAAATGACAATTTTTTGTTTCAAATCCATTTAGATTTTTTGAATTTAGATAGGCTTTCTTTTTAATTAATACCGTTTTTGTATAATTAGATTCACATTATTGATAGCGTTACAGCGTAAATAATCGTTCAAATGAGCATATAAGTTAACCAAATATCACCATAATACATAGATAGATAGATAGATAGACAGACAGATAGATACATAAAACAGTAACGGAACCTCTATTTGTAATTTGGTTTTTTACAACCGATTTTATGTACCTAAGTTTAAATATCTAGTTCAATCAAAATCACTCAAATAGACGCTGATGATCTCACCTGTCGAGCGTCTATAATCTAGATTCTAGAGAGGCTTCATGGTTACTTTTGTTCTGTCTGCAAAATATAAGGACCGCATACTGTTTTGTGACACTGGCTGAGACCTTATGCTATAAGAAAACAAAACACATTTTGCCGGGCCTCCGTGTGACCTTTACATCTTCCCTCACCCTCATACCTCACTCCACACAATGTTTGACAGATAGCTTTTACAGAAAATGTCCCAAATCAACATTAGTACTTGACATCTAAAATAAGCATGAGTGAGGAAAATTTCAAAATTTCACCACTATAAGGGGGTGAAAAGGAGTTACTGTGTTTTTACAGATTTAATCATTCTGTCCGTATTAGGTATTGGTCCTTGAAACATGAAATTTGGAGAATAAACTTGTTTTATAACGTAGGCACCTACTATAAGATTTTTATTTTAATTTCACCCCTAAGAGAGGTGAAAAGGGATAGATATGTTTTTCACAAATTTGATCATTCTGTTCATATTATTGGTCTTTGAAACATGACACTTTTAATATACATTCCTTTTATAACGATGAAACCCATGAAGAAAGGCTTTTCAAAATTACACCCCTAAGGAGGTGGAAAGGGGTAAATGATTAAATCTGTAAGAAACACGTTTACCCCCTTAGGAGTGGAATTTTAAAAAAACCTTTCTTAGTGTTTATACGTTATAAAAGGAATGTATTCTCCAAATTTCATAATTCCAACACCAAGAGTAAAAGTAGGTATAGACAGAATAATTAAATCTGTAAATGCACATAAAAGTAGGTATTTTGTAGTGGGTGTAACCAAAAATACCATATTGACTGTAAAAGCTCGCTATGGCTCATTTTTACATACTGTCACTACTCGTCAGTAATATACCCCATTACGCATCTAGGTATACAATCTAAGAATAAGTACTATCGAATTATATGTATAACAAAAAAAATATTTTTACTTCCCTGCACCTCTACATAATATGGCAAGGAAGTATCTATTAGATTTACTCCGAAATAGTAGATTGTAATATATTATCTAGATGCGTAATGGAGTATATTTCTGACTCTATAGTAGTGAAAGTATGTTAAAACAAGCGATTTAGCGAGTTTCAACAGTCACACGAGATATATAATAATATGGTATTTTTTGCCATACTCATTACAAAATAGCTAATTTTCACTTCATTTTCAGTATTTTCAAAAATTTCATTTGCGTTACTAACTTCACATTAATTTTATAGCAGACCGTGGGTAGGTAATAGCAGGCGGATTAGAGCACATTAACAACAAAAATTCTAGGAAAAATTCGGCTGAAATAATTTTTTTTTGCCTAATCAAGATGTAAGCACATAATATTATGTACTTACATCTTGATTAGGCAAATAAAAATTTATTTCAGCCCAATTTATCTTAGAATTGTTTTTGAGATGGCCATGCTTTTTATATTAAGAATATGAAAAGAGAATTGTTTTGTTGGGAAAATTTTCAGTTACGAGCGAATGTTTACTAGGTGGGAAGTATTATTAGGACTAGCTACTTAGTCGAATTTTTATAATCAGTACTACATACTAAAGAGAATCACGCAAAAAAATGTTGGCCGAATAGTTTTTGGAACTCATACGTCACTATGTGCTAGCATTACAGTGTGTTCTCTTATGTGATTTTTTTTATAAATTTTGATACTGCTGATTAGATAAAAAAAATATAAAAAAATGTTTGACGTCTGCACCAGTTTCATTACTAAAAACTCCAAACTCTTATAATTTTCCTCTTTTTAGTGGTTTTTTAAGGAGGTTCTTTTTTTATTAATTTTTTTTATTTTCTACTTTTTAGTGTCTTTGCAATGCGTAGTTTGCACCTTACTAACCGATAAATTTTTCTTGATGTTTCTTGATGTTTAAAAAAACTACTGAACCGATTTAAAAAAAATTATATGGGACTATTCCGTAAACATTCTAAATCCAACGTCGTCAAAATTATTCAAATCGGTTAAGCCCTCGAGAAGTTATGGCCAAAAAAAATATACAGTATGTCGACCCAAGATAAACGTAACAAGAGGTGTAATGAACAAAGAATTTTCGAATTTCGGAATGGCATTTAGGAACTAAGGTTTACCAGGTTTATTCGGTTTTCTACAGGTGTTTTATAAGCACAATTATAAAAAAGACCAAGATAAAGTAGGTACCTACATACCTTTTTTTTTCAAAAATAAAAAATTCGTTATATAAGAACCTACCAATATAATACAACTAAAGAAAATTTGTCTGCAATTTTCAAAATTTCGCAAAATTTCTTTACGGGTAATCTTTAAATTATGGATGTCTGTATGTTTATTTGCTTATAACTTGTGAATTACTGCATCAATTTCGATAAAATTATTGTTAATTGTTAGCTCAAAGCCTCACTTATTTAATGTACAAATCAATACATTAGGTCATCAGAAAACAGCAGAATCCTGTTATGTACGAATCGAGGACAAGAAAAGCCGCGGGTACAGCTAGTTAAAAATATAAAAAATATTAGTAAAAAAACTTTTTAGAGACAAGCTTTTATTGAAATGTACCAAAAAGGAAAGAATAATATCTAATAATTTAGGTTTATAATATTTACCTATTATAAAAGCGTAGGTTGTAAAGTCTATGATAGTTTATTACTCGTAACCCCCGCTTTAATAATAATAATTATTATTAAAAAAGGAAAAAAATAATATTAAATAATTTACGTTCATAATTATTATGAACGTAAATTATTTAATATTATTTTTTTCCTTTTTAGTACAGTTCAATAAAAGCCTGTCTCTATATTATATAAAAAGATTTTTTTACAAATATTTTATTTTGTTCAATTAAGTCTTTCAAAATTTTACCCTCTTATTTAACCCCCGTAGGCGTTATATTTCGATAAATCCTTTCTTAGTGAATGCTTACATCAGAAAAGGAACGTTCTGTCCAAATTTCAAGTTTCTAGCTTCAGAGATTTGGTTTAGGCGTTGAATACTCAAAAAAACTCTACACCCCCGTTTGAACCCCTTAGTGGTTGAACTTAATTCTAAAATCGATTTATTAATGTATTGTCATCGGGAATACATATTATGTGTACAAAATTTCTAATCGATCGGATACGTGGAAGTCGTTTAAATTTGACTTGCAAGATTTGACCCAAACATACTCACACTGCACAGAAACTAACACACAAACTAACAATTGAAGTTAAATAAAAGCTTCTAAAAAAGATATTGTTATTTTGTAGGAAAATTTTCAGCTTTATGATGGTTACGAGTGATTGTTTCTTAGGTGGGAAATATTTTAATACAGATCATTTTTATTAAAAAGCGCAAAATGTTACATTTCATAACATCAATCAGCAAACAATAAGACATGATTCACTAATATAAGACTGTTATAAATGTTGAATTATTTTAATTTACAAAAATGGCCACCATTAAGTGCTAATAAATGTGAGGAAAATTCGATAACCTTTATTGAACTAATGGTCAGTTGCTTTTATGTTACAATTAAGAAGAGTACTTACATTCGCTTCGGTCTTTGAAATTTAATTATTGAATTTAATTAGATTGTATAGAAAACGGTCAATAAATTCAATTTGACAATTCGGAAAACGGATAGAAAATGCTCAAAGGATGAAAACCACGGCCCATTACAAAATTTCGAAAGCAACGAATGCCCTGGAGCTCATGAGTTTTCAGTTAATGACGTTCTTGTCAGTTATACAGAAGGAAAAAACACGGTTTGTACAAAATAATTTTTTCATATTAGCTTGAAATACAATATTATTTTTTTTATTTAAAAAAAAAAGGTGTTTCAACTACCAAGGTCATCGATATTAGTCATGAGCAGTAAATATATTTGTACAAAAAATAATATAAATTATTATTATCTAAGCCAAACTAAAAAAACTCTATGATTGGCATATTATTTTACACAACTATATTTAAACATGTTGTGAAATACAATATTATTTTTTTTATTTAAAAAAGAAAGGTGTTTCAACTACCAAGGTCATCGATATTAGTCATGAGCAGTAAATATATTTGTACAAAAAATAATATAAATTATTATTATCTAAGCCAAACTAAAAAAACTCTATGATTGGCATATTATTTTACACAACTATATTTAAACATGTTGTGAAATACAATATTATTTTTTTTATTTAAAAAAGAAAGGTGTTTCAACTACCAAGGTCATCGATATTAGTCATGAGCAGTAAATATATTTGTACAAAAAATAATATAAATTATTATTATCTAAGCCAAACTAAAAAAACTCTATGATTGGCATATTATTTTACACAACTATATTTAAACATGTTGTGAAATACAATATTATTTTTTTTATTTAAAAAAGAAAGGTGTTTCAACTACCAAGGTCATCGATATTAGTCATGAGCAGTAAATATATTTGTACAAAAAATAATATAAATTATTATTATCTAAGCCAAACTAAAAAAACTCTATGATTGGCATATTATTTTACACAACTATATTGTTAATGTTACTACATATTATAGTCCAATCATTTAAGTAATTAAAGTAGGCAATCTGCTGATTTAGTTCCAGCAAACTAGATTTTTGTGACCTTTAACCTTATATAACTCATGCTATGCTATATGCTATACTAAATAAAGGTGCATAAAAAAATCCAACTTGCTAGAACTTAGCAGAGAAATGTTTAAATGATTCTATTCACAAACACATACTTAATTATATTAGTACTGTTTACAGTAATACAACATTCATCAGTATTAATATATAAATTTAATTTGTAAGGTTTAACGAGATCTCCATTTGTAAATTCGGTTTCTTACGAAGTTAAAAATATTTTTGTTTGTCTGTCTGTTTATTTAGACCAGCATCGCTTGAGAACGGCTGAAAAAATATTTATTAAACCTGATATATTATCTACCGGTACCCAAACTTAAAGTATAGATTGCTTTTATCCAGTCGAAGTAAGATTTCTATCAAAAAACACAATTGAAGCCGCGGTAAAACTATCCCTGGCGTCTAAGAATTATTGACTGTAGGAACAATGTAATATTTCAGTTAAAGACTGCTATAGATGCAAAGGAAAATTTAATCTTTAAATAAGTACTTGTATTATGCAATTATTTAAAGCACTATGTAAGCTGTAAGTTATTGTACACTTTTATCAGAAATATATTTCAGTCTTTTAAAATTATCTGAAGTCTGCATATCTCACATACTTATACAATTATTATTCTTTAAAGGTCGCCTGCTAATTGTCATCGATCCGATCAGATAAAGTCAATATTAACGCAAACGAAGCCGAGGTAAAGTGTAAATGTGCAAAAGCGTGCCTATTTTTAAATTTCTTTGGGAATATTTTGATGTAACGCTATATACTACTGACGTTTCTTTTGAACGAATTTATTCGCGTGTGTACTGTGTAGGTCGAAGGCAAAATATTTTCGATAGATTTTATATGACCTCTGAAACTCTTAAAAGCAACTTTTTGTATCTTTTTAAGCTTACATATGTGTGAAAAAGTATATAAATACGCTTCTTCTCTTTTTTCGCTCGTTGTATGATCGTGGTAGCTAGGGTATTAAATTAAAAAAAAAATCATATTGAAAAGACTTTTTATACTTACCTACAAACAACGTATTTTTATTATGAAAATATTTTTTTACACATATTATCAAATAAAACTTATTTCCTTTTATGCTTATATTATATTGCAATATTTTTCACTGAAAATTATTCAGACTAAAATCATCAAAAGCTTTATACAAAATATTAATTTTAATAAGCTAACATAGTACATAAAATTAAATTACCAAGAATATGAAATATGAGAGATGTAATACCTATGGAATGATTCTTAGTAAACTTAAAAATAGTTTATTTGTAACACATATATGAAAGTACAACATTTCGTGTCTCTAGTCGGCTGCTTAAAATAATATATATAGCACGCGTACAATAATACAAATTTTATGTGATACGACAGCATAGCCAGGCGTGCGTAAAATATAGACTGTGCTATACGAGAAATATAGGAATATAGTTGCTATAATAACGAAGTAAATAAATATTGGATCAAGGCCAATACTTCTAGCTGTCCGTGAGATTTAGGTGTTTGAAATTAATTTAAGAAAGCTCTAAATTTGAAAATGTTGTACATTTCATATGTATGTTACAAAAAATAGTGTATTACAACTAGTAAAATTAAGTATAAGACGCCCCCCGCCTGCGACTCGCGTACCAACTTCACCTCTCGCGTCTTATATTTAATTGTACTAGTTGTATAAACTACTATTTTTTTTTATCCCAGCCATTAGCTATGAAGAAATAATGTGGTATGCCTGGCACATCCATTTTTACGGAAAATATACAGATAAACCTTGAAGGATAAAATTCAACAAATAATTTTGCCACAGGCTGCGCCGTCTTAAGATATAAATGGAACTCAACTACGAGTATTGCAATTCTGTTAGAATTCGAAAATATGGAAGCATGGATAAGGAATCTTAAAGCAGAATATGTGGAGCACAGTTATTATAAGTACTAGTTTTCTAAGAAAACTTCAGAAATGAAATTATAATAAAATTAAGAATAATCGCAGGATATTGGACAAAATATTTGGTTTATTTAATTGAATGTACGACGTTTCGTCTATATATTTAGACTTTTTCAAGTACTAAAAAAAAAAAAAAAAAATAACAATATTTATGAAAATTAATTGTTATGTATGTAAACATGCATGCTTTGGAACGCGCCTGATTTATCCATGGTTTTGGGAATTATTATTAATTGATTGAAAAATAACAAGTATTCTGTGTGATATAATTATTGTAAGAAATGCGTTCAATAAATAAGTGTTCCATTAAATATATGTGGTATTATTAATACATACTATCTAATACGCAACATAAATTGGCGACGAGTAATCTGATGTTGTAGAGTCTAAAAATCCACGCGCAAAAAAAAAAAAAAAAAATTGTGAAAGGCTAAAATTGAAAAATGCAAGATAGCGGAAATAACTGCGCTTCGATCCTGCAACAAGTGCACATTCCAGTAATCGGGCATTTGGGATCATTTGACATTAATTCATCATGGTCTAATTATGAAGAAAGATTAGAATTTTTTTTCGAAGCCAACGATATCGTTGACGCGGGTAAAAAACGCGCCATTTTGTTAACACAATTTGGAGCTTCGGCATATGAAACGCTGAGATCACTAGTGACGCCACAGAGCCCAAAAGATTTTACTTATGATCAAATTATACAGAAATTAAAAAATCATTTTAATCCGAGACCAAACGAAATAGTGGAGCGTTTCAATTTTAATAAACGTACACAAAAGCAAGGCGAATCGATCGCCGATTTTGTAGCGGATTTACGCAGGCTGAGCAAGTTTTGCAAATTCGCAGAACTGAATAACATGCTTCGTGACAGGATTGTATGCGGGGTAGTAGACGAGAGTTTACAGAAAAAACTGTTCGCAGAAGCGAATCTAACGTTCGAGAGAGCATTTGAATTAGCAATAGCAGCGGAGGCTGCCCGGAAAAATGTCAAAGAGGTCAGAAATGAAAATACGATTGCAGCTGTGAGACAAAGGAGAGACGTTAACCCGTGTTACCATTGCGGCAAGAAACATGACGGGAAAATATGTAAATTTAAGGAGGCCACGTGCCATTTTTGCGGGAAAAAAGGGCATATTCAAACGGCCTGTTTCAAAAAAAAGAATGAAGAAAAAAACAAAGGTATGGAGAAGAAGAAAGAAACATCTTGTAACCAAGTAGAGGAAGACGACGTTGATTTATATACATTGAATGCGGTCCACTCAATTCGGGGCCGAAACAAAATATTAGCAAATGTCCAACTGAATGGCGTCCCGGTTAAAATGGAAGTCGACTCCGGTGCGGTGGTTTCAATCGTGCGACGGCAGACGTGGGAGAAGGTTAAAAGAAAAAATAGTGTCATCAGGACAGCGTCATTAAAATTACAAACGTGGACGCAAGAGAATATTGCGATTTTGGGAGAAGCCACGATCGAGGTTCAGTACAATAACGTCAAGAAAAACTTACATGTGATAATATCCGATGGAGGAGGATGTGATCTGCTGGGTAGAGATTGGTTCGAGGAACTAGGAATCACCGTCCACGGAATTTGTGGAATTGATAACGGAAACAACCCGGAGGAACTGTATAAAAGTTTCCCAACGGTTTTTAGTGAAGAACTGGGCCAATACCGAGGTGAACCAATAAAATTAGAAATAGAGGAGGGAGCCCGGCCCATTTTTCTCAAATACAGGCAAGTACCATTTGCATTAAAACAAGCTGTAGAAAAAGAGTTAAATAACCTAGTAAAGCAAGATGTGATAGAGCCAATTGACTATTCCGAATGGGCGACTCCTTTAGTACCTATCAGAAAGAGCGATGGAAAATTGCGACTGTGTGGAGACTATCGAAGTACAGTAAATAAAGTGATTAAGAAAAATTCGTACCCACTGCCAACGATAACGGAAATGATAACTTTAACGGAACCTAGCACAATCTTCTCGAAGGTCGATTTGTCACAAGCTTATCAACAGCTGCGAGTTGATGATGAAACGTCAAAAGTTTTGACGGTCAATACACACAAGGGGCTATTTCGGGTTAAGAGATTACCCTTTGGAATTAACGCTGCACCAGGCCTGTTTCAAAAATTCATGGAGGTGATCCTCGCCGGAATTCCGGGAACAAAAATCTACCTGGATGACATTTTGATCTCGGGAAAGGTTAAGGAAGAACATGACGAGAGAGTGAGACGCGTTTTGGAAAGGTTGGAGAAAGCAGAGGTGACAGTAAAGAAAGAAAAATGCGACATTGGTAAATCGGAATTAATTTTTCTAGGGTACCGATTGGCCGCTGATGGAGTACGACCAACGGAAGAACGGATTAAGGCAGTAAAAGACGCACCAAGGCCAACGAATAAACAGGAACTTCAGTCCTTCCTAGGGATGGTTAACTTTTATAATCGATTCCTGGAAAAAAAGGCAGATAAAGCAGAACCATTACATCGATTATTGGACAAAGAATCTACGTGGCACTGGAACGACGAACACGAAAGGGCTTTCCGGGAGCTAAAAGATTTACTAAGGTCAGAGGCAGTGCTTACACATTATGACGAAAATAAACAGCTAGTCATCAGTTGTGATGCGTCACAATACGGAATTGGAGCGGTATTATCACACCGAGAGAACGGCATAGAGAAACCGATCGCTTTTTGGTCACGTACAATGGGAAAACACGAGAGGAACTACGCTCAGATTGACAAGGAAGCGCTAGCTTTGGTAGGAGGAGTAAAACATTTTCATCAGTACGTGGCAGGACGAAAATTCATCGTTACAACGGATCATAAGCCGCTCTTGGGACTACTCAACTCGAAAAAGCCGATTCCAACAATTCTGTCCCCGAGAATGTTACGATGGTGTTTGATCTTGAGCGCTTACGATTTCAACTTAGAATTCAGAAGGGGAACAGAGAATTCAAATGCAGATTGCCTGAGTCGGTTGCCCCAGAAACAAGTACTCGATGAGATTACGCCACCGGGGGACATTTTATTGCTGGAATCCGGCAACCGGCCAATTCCTGTCGAAGAAATACAGAAACTGACCAACGAGGACAAAACTCTCAGAGACGTGAGGTACTGGACATGGCATCAGTGGCCAAACATGGAACTGGAAGAAAAGTACAAACCGTATCATCGAAGGAAAACTGAGATCTCGGTTCATCGAAATTGCCTACTGTGGGGTAACCGATTAATTGCGCCAGAGGAAACTCGAGGTACCTTTTTAAAATTACTGCATGCCAATCATCCAGGGGTGGTGGCTATGAAAGCATGTGCTAGGAGCTATGTATGGTGGCCCAATATCGATCAGGATATTGAAAACTGTGTGGCAATTTGTCAAACGTGCCAAATGTGTCAGAATAATCCACCAAAAGCACCGCGCCAACAGTTAGAACCTCTTTTAAATCCATGGTCGACTCTCCATGTGGATTTCGTGGGGCCTTACAAAGATAAGTTTTTTCTGATTGTCGTCGACGCCATGTCAAAATGGCTGGAAGTCGACATTGTAAAATCAATGGCATCGAGTGATGTAATCAAGAGTTTGAGAAAGATATTTGCGAGACAGGGAATTCCAGACAGGGTGGTTTCCGACAATGGACGCTCTTTTGACTCCAACGAACTACATGAATTCTACGAGAAGAATTTGATAAAGTACAGTACCATTTCACCGTATCATCCTTCGAGTAACGGACAAGCGGAGAGGATGGTGCAAGTCACGAAGAAGATTTTGGAAAAGTTGAAGGAGGGCGATATGGAACTGCAAGTTCAAAGAATGCTTTTCCGACAACACACCACAGTCCATGCGGGAACAGTCAAAACACCGGCTGAACTTCTGATGGGAAGAAAGCTACGTACAGTTCTAGATAAGATGCATCCATATGCACTTCAGTCGAACAACAGAGAAGAGAAGGAAGAGACAAAGAAATTGCGTTTATTTGAGGTGGGCGATGATATATATTTCCGTAACTACAATACATCGGGACCTAAATGGCTGGAAGGTATGATCGAAGATTACACGGGCCCCGTATCGTATCGGATTCGCTTGCCTAATTGAAACATTATAAAACGGCACATCGACCAACTACGACGGAGGGTAGTGAATCTAGCAGCTCACGATGAGAAGCACGAAGCTAACGAACCATGTGTAGCTACTGATTCTTATCCAGTCCGTTGTGAGGATTCGATCATAGTTCCGTTAACTGAACACCCTGCTACACCAGCTCCATCACGAGTTTTTCCTGGTCCACACTGTGATGTTCCAGAAGTGACTCATGCCAGGGAAATTGAAGGTAGTACCGAGGCAGGAGCGACCGACCGTGCTTACCAAGTTCCAGTTGGAGAATCTCGGAGCACTGAACAAATCCGAACTCAATTACCAAATCAATCAGCTGATAGATCATTCAGGCCAGCTTGATTCCGAAAACCTCCCTCTTATTTGAAAGATTATATTGTTAAATAAAAAGGGAGGGATGTTATGTATGTAAACATGCATGCTTTGGAACGCGCCTGATTTCTCCATGGTTTTGGGAATTATTATTAATTGATTGAAAAATAACAAGTATTCTGTGTGATATAATTATTGTAAGAAATGCGTTCAATAAATAAGTGTTCCATTAAATATATGTGGTATTATTAATACATACTATCTAATACGCAACATAAATATTAATTACTAACCATAGCAATTAACATAAGATAGGGTACATAAGACAAAAACATGGTAACATGGTAACAAATTATGTTGACTATAAATTTTAACAATCAATAATAATAATACAAATGTTAGTATAATTTCATAACATAATTGTACTGACTACTTAAATTTAAATTTTATTATAATCACGATGACACGATTTTTCTGAAACACTCAAAATTTAAGTAGTCAGTACAATTATGTTATGAAATTATACTAACATTTGTATTATTATTATTATTGATTGTTAAAATTTATAGTCAACATAATTTGTTACCATGTTACCATGTTTTTGTCTTATGTACCCTATCTTATGTTAATTGCTATGGTTAGTAATTAATATTAATTTTCATAAATATTGTTATTTTTTTTTTTTTTTGTACTTGAAAAAGTCTAAATATATAGACGAAACGTCGTACATTCAATTAAATAAACCAAATATTTTGTCCAATATCCTGCGATTATTCTTAATTTTATTATAATCACAATGGACACGATTTCTAATATGAAATTATAATTTTTCTGAAACCTATTTGTGTGATGTTTGTAATATATTTCTAAAGTTTATAATTATTAATCTATTGCTAATAATAGTAACCCCTTTTTCACAATACGAATTCACATTGTTATCATAACGTTACAATGGAAATTTGTTTTTATATAAATGTCAGTGTCAGAATTCAAACCCGAAACTCCCAGTTTCGCGCTAGTTGAGTTGTCAGTTACTCTATAATGCACGTAAATTGACAATCATACGTTTCCTATAGCTAATTCGTTATCAGAGCTCAAATTTTCAAAAAATGTATTATTTTTTAAAATGTGTTTGCTAGTCATACTTATTAAAAATGCTGAATTTTTTTCTTTGCTAAGACTGCAGCTAATTGTTGTTTGAGAAGCACGTTTTTAATTGTTTCACCCTTTAAGAAGCACGTTCTTAATATTTTTCACGCCTTCGAAGGTGGGCGGATAAGTCTCCAGAGGATAGAAAAGAGCCTAAAAAACAATAATTGGACTTAGCAATATTACCAGAATTATACATACCAAAAATATGTCCTTGTTGACATTTTTTGACACAGCTTGTTCGATTTGGATGAAATGAAAAATAATCACAATGAAAAGGTTTTTCGAATTAATCTGGTAACAATCTTCCTAAACTAAGCCTATTTTAATATTCAAATAATGGTTGATTTTAAATTTTTCTCTTACCTTATACAATTTTTTGTTCACAAACTCTATCATTTAAAATTATTTTAATAATTGTTTTATTTCAAAATGTTTTAAATCAAAATTTCCAAACTAAATAGCACTCTTTGTGAATCTAAGTCGTTAAAACTTAAAAGTTTCATCTAACGAAATACCGAGAGATAAAGAAAATTAAAATATTTAGAATCGCTGTGTATGTTGGAGAGAGAACAAAAATAAAATTAATGGAATTGCTTTTCCGATTCTTTTCTATATTATGCTTTTCCAAGTGGAAATGTACTTTGCAACAAAGCAGCTGTCCATTCGTGGGAACGTAAAAAATGAACGTTAATGCGAAAATTAGGGAACTGCTAAATCAGTTTAAATAGATTTCTTATAATTATGAGTATAGAAAATACGTTCGTAAAATTAATTTTCTTACAATAGTACACTCTGCAATAGAAATAGAAATAATGTATTTGTTTCTTACAAGATACAATATAACAAAACATATACACTTGATAATAAAAACAATACAGCGCTACCTAAGGTATTCCTGTGCTGGTAGCGCGATCAAAAAAAAACAAAAACAGAACAAACCCGAACGTGTGTACATAGTACAAGGACCGAAACTTGTCGATTGCTAATAAGTGGATGTTTGCCCGCCCAAGTCGCAGTCACCAATTATCTTTCTCTATTCCCACACAAGATCCTACCCAAAAAATCTTTTTTCTAGAATCGCAGTCTCATAATCACTATCTATTGTCTAATCAATAACTTTTCAAAACTTTAAAACAATGGGACTCTCCTGTTAAGTTCACGTTTCTGTTATAAGTCAGCCATTCTTAGAGTATAAAACACTTTCGGCCGGTTTATCGTACATTTTAATCACGATGTTTTTTAATCACACTGTTAAATGATGGGTTGCTATGGTAACGAAACGCAGTAACCAATGAACACGTAGCTGTCAAAATTTAACAGTGTGATTAAAAAACATCGTGATTAAAATGTACGATAAACCGGCCATTATGATCGGGATTATACAGACGAAAATAATATTTTTATGTGAGATTAAAATAACATTTTTATTTCAAACGTTCGTTTGTCGCCTTGTTGTTTATGTAATTATGGCGCTAGTCTCATTAGCATATTACCATCATTTATTTATTTATTCAGAAAATACGAGTTTACAGACATAAAAGTCTAAGGAACTCATACAAGAAAAAAAAGAACAATAGAAAAATATAAATTTAAAACAATTTTTTAAGGAACTTAAAGAGACATTCATAATGTTAATACTATTTTCATTGATAAGATGACACATTAGTATTAGTATTGGTTTATCGATGTAAATAATATATAATAATATTTTACATCAGTAATATAAGATCACTAAAACTACTTATGCATTTAAAAATTCCTCAACTGAGTAAAAAGCGTTTTCAAACAGATACTTTTTATGGCATTTTTGTAGGCTTTAATTTCCAAACATTAAATACTATCTGGAATCTTATTATATAATTTGGGTGCAAAATAATTTATAGCAAGTACGGATTTTTTAAGTCTTAAAAAATCAGTAATTAAATGTTGCCTGTTCCTTGTGTCATAGTCGTGTAAATTTAAGTGTGCATTATAGTTTTCAGTATTTGTCTTAGCATAATATAATAAGCATTCGTAAATATATCTACAAGTTCAGCAACGAAGACCAAAAAATACCAAATAGCGGAAATAATTCATGTAGAAGTCAATTTTGGCACAGTTGTAGGGGAAGGTGTCTCTAACAACATACTAAAAGTACTGATGAGTGGGAGTGCAGCTAAGGTAGGGGGGTCTCTAAAGGTCCCCTTTATTACTTTTTTCGAAATATCTCAGAAACCGTCAACTTAAGCATTTCTTCCACCATGCAATGTTTTAAAGAGGGTTACATTTTCTACAATTTTCATTCCTACAACTTTTCTGTGGTACTAATGGTAAGCGCGCTACAGCTTCTTGAAAATCACGCGCTTTTTGTAACCTTGGTAACCAATGGTTAAAATGTAATGTCCTTTTCAATAGCTTTATTTAATGTGTTCTTCATTGAACTTAAAATTGAAAATACGTTCATAAAGCAAGGAACGCCTTAAACCAGCCTTTTTATTGATATCTTTTAAAATTGAGAAGTTAAAGGCAGTCAAAGTTGAAATCATCACAGAGTTTTACGTGTTTTTTTAACACGCGTTTCGAGTACCTTCCATGCCGAATAAAAAAAGGTCCGTCTAGGAATTTGCACTTTATACACCGGACTCCAAACAACCGAAGCATAACTCTAGCACAGATAAAACTAAAGTTTTGAATAATAAGCAAATAGTATTAATATCATGTACCTATATCTCTTGAGTTTCTTATAATAAAACCAAGGACCCTTTGAGCTTTAACAATAGTAAACTTTGAGTAAACTTAATGTGTTTCGAAAAGTCAAGTTTTTTATCTAATAAAACATCTAAGTTTTTAATTTTATTTTTTAATTCTAGATTATAATTATTCATTTTACAATTAAAATTTAAATTGACACTTCGGCGTGACAAACATATAACACTGCATTTTGTTATAATAAAAAATAATTTATTATCCACTTTTATTTTATTTATCCAAAAATTGTTTATATATCCACTTATAAAATTTTTTAACATCTATTTGCAATTGCTTGCAGTGAGTACTAGTTACTTGCTTAAATAAAATTAAGTCATCCGCATACAAAAGTAGCTCAGAATGTTTTATAACATCAACAATATCATTTATAAATAAAGGAATAATAAGGGCCCAAGCTTTGATCTTTGAGGCACCCCTGATGTTGCACTGAAGGGTTTAGATTAGCACTGTTACATTTTACCATTAGGGATCTATTTGTTAAGTATGATTTTAACAGCAATTACAATTTTTTACAAACACAATTTAAAATGTTTGCCTATTAGAAAGAGTCAGACAATCGTGGTGACGTGAAATTAGATTCCCACTTTCCGGCCCTGTCGCACATATTTTATGCTATTTGCTTAATAGACATAGAGAATTGGACAGTGCGTTCTGGCCGATGAGTGATTAGAAGCGAGAAGAGGGAAATAGAGAGTGTAGGCGACTATCGACCTTCCATATATCCACTACCTATGATATAAATGATAGTCGTTTACAATAGCTACCTATCTCATTTTTGCGCCTATATATGTAGTAGGATTTGCCTATCGACGACTTTACATTACATTTTGCAGGCGGCACCATTGAATAAAATAGTGAACTTGCATGTATATAAATAACATCTCTCATTTACAGCGTTTCAATAGTGCCGTTTTTTATTTATAAATCCATCCATGTACTGGCGGTATTCGCATTCTTTTTAAAAGCCCTCCATGAAACTTTGTAACTTCGGAATAATCTTTAGAGAGGTATTTATAAAGTGAATCTTAAATTACCACTTAGGTATATATATTTTTAAAAATAAACTTTATCTATAACAGTTTTTATTTCCATTACCATATTACTTTTAAAATTTTGGGATAGGCAAGTAATTCAAAATTTACAAGGCGCAACAGTTCATTCATATAAATAACTTTATGTTGGGTAACAAAAATAACTTAAAAGAATATATATTTCTATAATTTTATTATTCCTGTATATCTTAATCGGTTTTTGAAACAACTATAATAAAATTCAGTGATAAGAGAACTTTTATATTAAGCCTACTTTCAAAGTCGTACAAGAAATCGAACATTAAACATTTCTTAATTTCTAACACACAAAAGCAGCTTTTAAATGAGTTCACCTTCTCAAAATTCATAAATTTGCATAAAGGACAAATTTAGCCGTTACTTTGCATAATAATATTATTCCGAGTTAATTAAAAAAAGGCATATATCGCGGCACACACGGCAGAAGTGAAACTTCTTGTGTATTAATTATAATAATAAACGTTTTTTCTGTTTTATTGGTATAATTAATTATTCTAAATGTAGAAATTTTTATAAAATGTTTTATCTAAAACAATATTAACAGCATATTAGTATATTATACAAAGCTTCTTAATATATAATATTATATAAAATGAATGGATCAGAATGAGTCATGACTACATTAATTATTATTAATTTATTTAGGGATGTTATGGTAATTCGCATCACACCATTTTTGTCAGTGTTTTACCCTTCAAATCGTCAAGGCAGAGCCGCCTAAGAAGTTTCACTTCAAAATTAATTTGTATGATTAAATACCTGTGAAAATATTTTCTGAAAGAGTTGAAATATTTTATCGCCCTCCGGTAATTTATATGTAAGTAATTTCGATTATTAGTCCTCTGGCTAGGAGGTAATTAATTACCACGACCCAGCTTCAAAGCAAGAACTACATTAATTGAAAATAAATCGGAGGAAATATGGTTTTCTCACCCTTCTATACTCAATGATATCGTACTGTCACGTAGGCAGCAGTAGCGGTCGGTGGAGAATATTACTTTGAAAATTAAATTAAAACTTGTATAAAAGATAAAATTTATTATTTACTCTCATTTACAAATTATGTGACTTCCGTTTTAAAGATATATTATCGTCGGTGGTAGAATATTCAAGACAATTAAGTTGAAAAATGTTTCTATCTACAGAAATAGAATATTATAGTTTCAAGTAAAGTTAAAAGATTAAATGACGGCTACATGCGAAATTATTTATACCGACATATTGATTATTGACAGACATCACTGAATGAACCAGACTTACCTATATGATCGGTAAAATTATTATATAAAACGGCTTCAAAAAGTTAAATTGCAGCATATTAATTGTGATACTCTTCGTAATTTGAAATATACCGAAAAACTATTGTTCTTACAATGCCTATAGTCAATAAGGATCTAAATTAAATCAGTAGAAGGGCGTACAAAACAAATTTAAAAAAAGCGCTTGTTTACATATTTTTTTAAAATATATTTTCATTTTCTCTTCAAAATAACAATTTATCGACATCATGTAGTAGAAAACTGTCGCAATTACTATCTTCTTTTTGCCACTCCCGTTACATTCTATATTTCTGAACTTATTATTTTTATTGTCACGTTTGCGTTGTGGTAATTAAATATTACATGAAATGTCATTTACCCGTTTTCTTATCATTTTCTGCATTTATGATTCCCTTTTTATTCTAAAAAGGATAAAAAAATATAATCTCACCAAAAACATAAATGTGAAAAAGAGGCCAAGTTCGGTACAAAGAACAGCTTAGCCGAAAAAAGAATTGAGATCTAAGTGGATGCCAAGTTTTCACCCACAAATCATTTATTTATAATATTAAAACATGAAAACTTGCTAAGTGAAAACTTTTTTTATGTCTTACCATAGAAAATTCAACACCCCTTTGCACCCCTCTAGGGGTTGTCTTAAAAAATCCTAAAATACGTATTTTATCATTTTTTTTGAAGAATAGTAATTTATACTAAGTTTCAAGTTAATACACACAGAGAATACGATTTTTTATACCAAAATTTTCACCCCGTTACACCCTCTTAGGAGTTGATTTCCGAAAAATCTTTCCCAGTCCACCTCTACACCCTGTGAGGAACATAACTTCCAAATTTCATGTTTCTATTTTTAGTAGGTTATGCTGTCTACTACACCCCCTTTTAGGGGTAGATTTTCAAAAAATCCCTTTTTAGTGGGTGCTTACGTCAGAAAAGAAACCCACTGTACCAAATAATTTCAAGTTATTGGCCTTAGGGGTTGAATTTCGAAAAATCCTTTCTTAGCAGATGCCTACGTCCTATAAGGAACCTACCTGCCAAAATTCAAGTTTTTAGCATCAGCGGTTTGACCTGGGTGATGATGAATCACATGTGAGGACAAGTCTTTTTAACACGCTTATATTAGCTTCACTTGTATGTTTGTAACCGACTTCTTTGAACTTAATTTTGACCAACTTTGAACGGTCAGATTTAGTTTAAACTTTGCACACTTATCAAGGACCCACTACAATACAATAATTCAATAAGTTTGTTCCATTATCCTGACCAGGATCTCCAGGACTAAAAAAAAAAAAAGCAAAAAACTTCAGATTGAACTGAAACTTTGCACACTTATCAAGGACCGATTACAATACAATAATTCCATAAGTTTGTCCCATTATCCTGACCAGGATCTCCAGGACTAAAAAAAAAATGCAAAAAACTTCAGATTGAACTGAAACTTTGCACACTTATCAAGGACCGATTACAATACAATAATTCCATAAGTTTGTCCCATTATCCTGACCAGGATCTCCAGGACTAAAAAGCAAAAATAAATTATAATTTAAAAAAACTAAAAAACACGCTTTGGTGAACTAAAAAGTAGAAAATAATTAATTAATTTTATTGTAAAAAAGCGTGGGGTGCTTTGTATCATATTTTCATACTACCCCACGCTTCTTTACAATAAAATTAATTAATTATTTTCTACTTTTTAGTTCATCAAAGCGTGTTTTTTAGTTTTTTTAAATTATAATTTATTATATAATTATATAGATGTGGTGGAAGCTATTAATTACGGCACCTCCACCATATAACTTACATATTATGATTACTTAATATAATTAGTGCTTAAATTTGATAATATGTAGTTTTCAGATTTTTTCCTTGGTATACGCCTAATGATCTACCTTGATGACAAATTTCAAGTTTCTAAGTTACCTAGAAGTGGTCTAGGTTTTTGATGTGTGAGTGAGTGATAAAAATGGCACTTTTCAGACCTCAATAACTCAAGAACTATAATAGATTTATTCATAAAATTTGGGATTCTAGGTGTTCAAGAGGGTTTTATTAGACATGCAAAATTGCAAATGTGTAGGTATAATATTTTTTTAGTTTTTGGGGGGTCTAAAGTAGCTCGAAATGGTTTGTGTAAATATACACGCTTCACTTATAAATGCTAAGTTAAAGAATAATTAACAAATACAGTTCGGAATATTCTTCTGGATCAAAATCTGAAGTCTGGCAAGAAGTCATTTTTTTAAGTACACAGCAATTGGCTATCTTAAACGTAGCCCTTGACAGAATCACCTGTGTTCACCTCCTATAGTGAGTGCATAGACAGCCTGTCACCCTGTGTACAGGTCGGTCGCCCTAGCGGAGGTCAGTTTCAACTACAGTGAACTCATGGTCAAGGGTTGTTCAATTGGTGATCGTTAATAAGTTGTAGTGCAGCTCCAGTGTGGTTTGCATCGATCTCACGCCTTTGTATAGCGTAACGTTACGTCAAGTGGCATTAATGTATAGGTTGGTATCTATTACGTAACGCAAGTGTCTATACAAACATATGTTATCCGAAAAGATCTCCAAAATATACATAGAGGTGTTCCATATGTCTCTCGTATATCGTATAATGCTTTTGAGTTCGATTTTCTAACTGTGATTTTTATCTATATGTTGGGTGCAAAGTCCGAAAATGGCCAATGATCGATTTTTTTGCCCAATCTTAGAATTGGACGTTTTAAAGCGACCAAAACCCGAAGTTCAATTCAGTTTCGGACTTTGGCCATCTTCAACTGTTATGAAACGAACAAAGCTTGAAATAACGATCATTTCGGTCCGTTTCTCGACAAGAATAAACAGATTTGATAATTAAATAAACAATAAAATATAAAATAATGTATATTTATGAACGAACACATAATATGTAAATAACTTTTTTGAATGGATAAGTTAAAAATTTGAATATAAAATAAATCTCAAAGTATAAAATACAATAAAAAGCAAAATAAGATGACTGTTACTAATAAAACAGACAGAAAACATAAAATTAGCAGTATAAAATACGTCAAAACAACTTAATACAATTCTCTTAATTTAAATTAAATTAAGTTGGAAAGAAAACCGATATTAGTAATATAATTATTTAATTCTACAACTTAATGATGTGCGGCATTTTGATTTTTGAGTTGCTCTTCACTTCTTTTTTCATTCAAAATTTCTTGTCTTGTTTTCGCAGTTCTTTCTACAACCACTGGTCCTAGGTTTGGCTGCTTGAAGACGACCAAAGCCCGAAATTGAATAAATTGAACTTCGGGCTTTGGTCGCTTTAAAATGTCCAATCCTAAAATTGGGCAAAAAATCGACCATTGGTCGTTTTCTGAATTTGGTCGAAGCAGTTGTTGAATTACTTTATTTTAAGCGGTACAGTTCCTTGGGTTATTGCCTCGATTACGTTTGTGTTTTGTTTTGTTTTTTTGACTAATTCAGTTAAAACTAAGTTATTAGTTTTGGATAAACGTCAATGTAAGTATCTTCGAAATTTTGCCGTGGGTAAGTTGTATGAAATTAACATTCAAATACCTAATTTCATGCAAATATTCAACATATACATTACTATACGTTACTAAAAATATTCCATTGTCTAAAATGAATAATAAAATATATCAATGCGTAAAATTCAGTTTTGGTACATTTGTTGCAAAAATTAGAAAATAATTAACTTTAACAAAAAAAGCACTTTTGAAATAAATTGTATATAAACCGAATGCAGACTTCATTTTGGCATCAGAAACTATTTGTGTGACAAATACTCAATAACAATGGCTTCTTTCAAAATTGTTGTCACTTTGGCCGTTTTGGCTGTAATGGTAAGTGAATTTTATTATTTTATATATTTTATGTACCTACATTCACAAGACTATAATATATTTACAACTATATTTATTTTATTTGTATATCCTAAACCATATGATATTTACCATTCGACAAAAGTTTTCCTTAATCATTTTTTTTGTACAAACAAATGCTACATATAATTATTATGTTAGAATTTTACTTTGTTGCACTTTATCTCCATTACAGGTAGAAGGTACGGTACAGGTAGCTTCTCCCAGGGCTGCGAGGTAGACAGTTCTGAGAAAATTATACTAAATTCTATGTAAGAGCAATATAAAATTATTGTAATTACTCCAAAAACGAGATATATTATATATATTATTTGTATTATTTGGTTTCCAAAATTTGATCATAAATTTTATTGACATTTTCGATGTTATTTATTATTGTAATATCTTAGAGAACATCCAAAAAAGATCATTTCGTTGGAGAGCAGCCAATTATATAATTGTTTCGAAACATATAGGAAAAAATCATTTTACCAACCAGTGGTCACAATCAGGATTCTAACCTGAACCTTTCCACTTTCGCGGCGGAATGAGCTTACAATACTCAATCGTGACAAGATTGCTAAACTAATATTCTCCATATATGCTTCAGAATCAATAGATTTTCACTACATGCGAGCGTCAATTCATATCTGCTAATTCAATAGCTATATGATATGAAGTGAATCCTCGTACCAGCGAGAGCATAACATGAGAGTGAAAATTATTTTGAATATCCAATAATGGGATATATTAATAATAAATACATAGGTACCTAGATATATCGATGCTATAAACGGTATTACCACATAATATTCTAGAAACAATTATATCTTGTAGAAATCATAAGATAATCTACATAAAACACGATACAGAAATCAACCAACGAGTTGATTTTCTTTAAGATAATAATAGTTGCATTTCAGCCGTATAAAAAAACTATTATTATCCAAAAAAGATGTTTTTGTAAGTAATTATATCCCGATATTAAACTAATTCGATTTTGAAAATGTTAAAATTATAATGTAGAGATATCTATATTTTATTATTATTCAGTGTCCGCCAAAAAGTTCGCACCATATGGGAAAATTTGTTGTTTTTGATTTTTTTTGAAATTTTTTTTGGTAAAAAGTTTGTGCTTTTAAAAAGATTAAATTTGAGCACACTAGATCCATGAATCCATGAATTTTTGTTCCGGAGAAAATGGCGTTTATCTAAACATCAAAATTACAAAAAATCCAATATTTCGAAAATTAAAAGTGTTTTGTCGGAAATTTTTGTAGCATTCGTTCGATATTGCCCTGTGTAATGTCAGTTATGAAAGAAAAAATAATTTTTTATACAGATGGCCAAAAAAAGTCAACTTTTGAAATTTCAACCCTTTTGGTCATTTTTATGAGTGAAATTTTGAATTTCAAATACTTTGACTGAAATAATAGCTTATGTTGTTTATATTAATTGGAAAAATAAACAAGAATAACATAAAACAATAACAACAGCGACATTTTCGAATTCAATATGATTTCTAACACATTTTTCTATGTTTTTGGCGCAAAGCGTTTTCGACATGAAAAACTCATCTTTTAAATCCAACATTTCGAAATATTGGAACAAAAATTCACGCAATGGATCTAGTGTGTTCAAATTAAATCTTTTTAAAAGCACAAACTTTTATGATGTTGAAGAACTCTATGATATAGAGAAAATTATGGTGATCCGTAGATGATGTACAATATACTGAATTTTTGACAGCATTGGTAAGTTTTTTCGCTTATTTTGTTTTTTAATGTTAAATTCATACAATTTTAAACAAATTATAAATTCAAACTTAATTTTAGATGCTCTGAGGATAGTGCAATGAGCACCGAAACGTAAGCTTATAAATGCAAATTTAATCATCAGTATTGCAAATTTTATTTGATCCTTTTGCCATTGAGTTTTCCTCTCCTAATTTCTACAAACTTTTTACCAAAAAAAATTTCAAAAAAAATCAAAAACAAAAAAATTTCCCATCTGGTGCGAACTTTTTAGCGGATACTGTATAATGTACTAGCGGTCTCCGTCCGGCTTCGCCTGCAGGGTTCTAAGAATTTATGATTTATTATCCCCCCCCCCGCGGGATATTATCCCCCTGCGAAGCGAAATCGAACTGGTGGTATTTATAATATTAGTAGGATTCCGCCTAAATACGCTAAAATTCAAAAGAATTTCAGAGTTACGTTTTGTAACTATATCCCACTGGAATTACTCCTCCCCGCGAGAAATTTATCAAAATAAAATATACCTAGCCTATATCACGCAGGTATAGTGTAGTTTACTATTAGTGAAAGAATTTTTAGAATCGTAATGTCAGAAATTCTCGCCCTGTGAAGCGAAAGCGCCTGTCGTTGTTCTCGCTTCGCGTACTTGCCTACAGTTTATAATATTAGTATAGTATATTAGTATAGATAATAAAAAAATCCTCCACGCAAACAACTCCTACATAATATAAGGCAAATATTGATCTGTTGTCAGGGACGTTTAGAGTATAATTTTTGGAAAATTAGGGGATTCAACAAACATACTAATCATAATATTATTATAAAAATCAACAAGGACAGTTATTATATTTTTTTCGAATTTTTAATCGAAATGAAATGCGAAGATAAATTCAGTATTTTACTCACTTATTAAATAAAGAATCTTTTTTCAGAATATCTCTATCTCTGAAGCTGGCATGTTAAGGTCATCTAAACGTATGTGTTAATTAATTCATAATCTAGTAATGTTCCAAATAATTTCTTTTCAAAACTGTTTAGGAGTGTAAATAGTTTTCACGTTAACAATACAAGGAATTTATTGTAGAAACAAAAGCGAAATTTAACGCCGAAGCAGCAGAAGAAGCGGCAAGTGTAGCTGAAGCCGCAGCTGAAGCAGCCGTTAATGCAGCTGAGAATGCCATCAGCCATGCTAAGAAAGCTAAGAGTTCCCTCTCGCAAATCGTCATAGAATCAGAAGAAAGAGATGCAGAAAGCGCTGTCACTCAAGCTTTGCTTGCCTCTAAAGTTGCTAATATTGCAGCTAAGCAATCTGTCAAAGCTGCAAAGAAATCCATGAAAACTGAAAACTCACTTGATGCCAAACGTGCTATGGAAGTAGCTAAAGAGGCTATAGAATCCAGAAATATTGCGGTTAAGGCAGCAAAGAAAGCCGGAGAAATTACTATTTCACTCGAATCAACTGGTAAACACGTAGAATATTATGTAAAAGTTTTAAGATGACAATTTTAGAGATAATAATTTTTACTTTTGATCACCTTCAGTGAATGAAAGTAATTTTGTAAAAGATTCAATATATTTTTTTTTTCGGTTAAAAAGCAAAGTATATATTCTGTTCTATGATTTAAAACAGTACGTACTTACATATTTTAGAAACAAATGTTTTTTCTTGCATTCAAATGAATCCGGAATTTTTACACGGATACTGAAATTGCCTATGCCCAGGTATCTTCGCAGCAACTGACGTTTGGCCATAATGTTTATAATAATTTTTTGTTGGTCAAATGGCAGTTTTAAAAATAATTAAAAGTAATACCGTCAAAATTCTGACTAACAATATCATAAATTTGGCAAAAAAGTCAGCTCAAACTGAATGGCAGAGGTTTTGGGCAGAAAGTAGTAGGGGAAAAGCAAAATGGCTATTTAACATACAATAGATCATCAAAAATCAACCATGGTTTAAAAATTTAACAAACCAAGAAAAAACATCACCCAGATAATTCGTATGACATTTAATCATGGTTGCTTTCAGTCGCATTTACATATTTAGAATAGGCGTAGTAAATTCCCCAATCTGTATAGTTGCGACAATTCGTATGTTGCAGATTTAAGTCATATAATTCTATACTGCCAAAATTACACATCAGGACAATTAGTTTAAGTCACATCCTAAGTTCGATTAACTTTGAGGTATATGACATTTTAAATGAATTTTGTGCCAGACATACACATTTTGTGTGTTTTTCCAAGGACTGAATCCTGTGTTTGTTTTGGGATCCTTATGTTGCGAGGGCATGTTACAAGAAAAGGTGTTGGTAGTTGGTTTCTTCATTCCTTCATCCATGTCTGTTTAATCCTTATCATTTTATGTCTGGCACATGGCATTAATTTCTTGAAGCCAAGGGGGGAGGGTAATAATAATTTTAAAAAAATAATTAAAAATATTTTCAGAAAATCTTTCTGACGAAGCCGAAGACACAGAAAGTGAAAAAATGGATGAAGACTCTGATTCTGAAAAAGCCGAGCAATCGATTTGGGGTATGCTAACATAAATAAAAAAAGTTAATCAAAAGATGTTAAACTAACTGAACAGATAAAAATGTAATATTTCTAATTATTATTAACTCAGATTCGACATATTTTTACAAATTCTAAACCAGAAATTAAAGAACCGGATAATTAAAAAGTTTGCAGCTGAAGCAACAATGTTTATTGTGTGATTTTTCAGTATAACATGAAGTTAAATAGCTTCATAATTTTTTTTAACTTCCCATTGGAAGTTATTGTAATGGGTCCGATTTTGAAAATAAAAAAATTTGACGTATATCCACGTTTCAAGGTCCCTAGAGTTCAATTCCATCGTTTTTAGAGAGACCGTGTGTGCGTGTGTAAGTACGTTCTTACGCTCGTGAACTTTTTTCGTCTCGCATAATATCTCAAGAACAAAAAATAATATCGACTCCGGACCAATTTCATTCGACGCATAATTGCATAATGAACACCTGATAAGGTTTGCAAAAAATTTGAATAGGCGTTTTTTTATAGATACCAAAAAAACTACTGTAAAATTGTTGTTAAATGTTGGTCTCTAATCTCTAAGGGCACCTAATGGGAAGTTAGCAGTGTGGTTTTACCCACACACCAAGCCTCTTTTTATAGCATTCGGTCGTCGCTTTGATCAATTTTCTTCTTATTTTCAAGTTCCAGAACACATTATAGACATTACGGTTTTTGGTACGTAATTGTGTCACATTTAGCTATTTTCATTTTGTGTCAAGAAAGAAAAAACTTTTGTCTAAAAATTCCTTATAAAAAATAAGTTAACCTACTACGTAATATTATTTTGATCTATAGAAAATCAAAGAAATAAGTTATTTATATATCTAAAGAATTTTTTGGATCCACAAAATATTACATCTGAAAATTTATCGATAATAGTATATTGCGCAACGTGTGTGCTAAATACTTACATCTTTATGCGTTAGGCGAAATGTTTTCATATTATACGGCTCGCAGATGCGCATCGCCAAGGCTCGTGCACCGCGCGCCTACTACTCGTGCTGACGACATCGCGTCTGATGCATAAAGATGTAGTTAGCGCACGTGTTGCACACTATACTATATTTAACACATGCATAGTTTTAGAACTTTATAGAATTAATGTCAAACACTGTAGATTCACTGACATCTCATTCTTAAAACATTGACCTTGATACATTATTTATTTACTTCATTACAATAGTAACTAGATTTCATTATAGCATCGAAAAGACTTACATAGATTCATTATGTAACTGTTTTTAAAGTGCTTTTCATCATAGCATTGAAAATCGTTACATAACGGATTATGACGTCACCACTCAATAAAAGGTCATTTAAGATTCGCTTTACAGACACGAAAAACCCCTGAAAAGTGCATGTGTTGAATTAAAATATTTTATATACTTATTTTATTTTTATTTTTTTAGAACACCGCTGGATTAAACCAAAAAGTTGCACATAAAATGGAAATCGCTTGTTTATCTTTACTTTTAAATTAAATACCTAATAATTGTTGAATTGTAAGGTTTCGGCAGTTGTAATTCTTAAATATGTGATTGTTTTTCTCCAGTATACAATACCGAGAATCATTGCTTGATAAACTACTTGAGTGAACAATAAAGCTGCATTATATATTATAAAAATATAAAATACTATGGTCAATAATTACTTAAAAATATCCTGTTCTAAGAAATCACTTTCATAATCCTACTCAGATCCCAACGACAAAACAGTAATAGTTTCTTTTATAACGAAAGAAAGAAATTAAACAATTTTAATTAAAACGTTCGACCCTGCAGGCCATCCCTGAAACTTCCCGCTGTCTTCGAGTTCGACAAAAAAGAAATGTTAGCTGTGCAATATCTTTTAAAGTTTAAACTAATCGACTGACTTTGGTAAACCTTTCGGCAATCGAAAGTGCTTTTAAAGACTCAATCTGAATAAATTTTGAGACCAATCGCTCGTGTAGTTTAGGAGTTATGTGACAAAAACTAAAAAAAAAATTTTTTTTAAATTTTTTTCAAATACCTACCTAATTTTGAATTTATTTGACTGATCAGCTTCAAATCTATTTAGATCTAAGTCTTGATAAACCAGTTCGATCACCGCAAAAACCATTCAAATTGGTTGATTTGTTTCAAAAAACTAAAAATTATTTTGAAAAAACACTTATTTGAAAATTTGACGACAACGATATCTCTCGAACGAATCAACCAATTGAGATTAGGTTTGTAGAGTTCGACGCAGTTTTTCGAGCGCAAAAAGCGATTAGATTTAAAAAATTGATCGGTCAAAAAATCTAAAAGTTATTTAAAAAAAAACGCTTTTTTTAAATTTTTGAAAATGATATCTCTCGAACGAATCAACCGATTGGGATCGGATTTGCAGCATTCGATGCAGTTTTTAGATTTTAAAAATTGATCGGTCAAAAAATTTTAAAGTTATTTTGAAAAAACACTTTATAGAAAATTTTTCGACAACGATATCTATCGAATGAATCAACCGATTGAGATCGAGTTTGCGGCATTCGACTCAGTTTTTTGGGAAATAGAGCTGATTAGATTTTGGAATCAATCGATAAAGTATTTTAAAAGTTATAAAAAAAAAACATTCGTTATAATAATATTCAAATAACCTCGGCTGTTTTATAATATTAAAATTACATTGGGGGGAGGGGGGTTATTTGAAATTGGCACAATAATTAGGCCATTTTGAAGATTTTATTTTAGGACTGAAAAAAAATTTCGGATCCAAAAATGATACCATGTCTGTATCGCGGGTAAAAACAGATGGATGAATACCGCTAAACACATATAATATTGTTAATAGTTGTGTTTTTATACAGCTGAATTGGGAACTGACGAATTGAAACATGACATCTGGGGACAAAAAATTAAACTGTCATAAAATTGCAACTGTCTAGTTAGTATATGGTGTTAAAATTGACATTTAAATTTAATTAATTATTAAATAAAAAAGTTAAAATGGAAGTTGAACGTTTTCCAGAACGTAAAAAATCGAAAGCTAGAGTTTGTTGTGTAGTAAACGGTTGTCAACGTAAATATGCCGAAGATTTAGATGTTATTTTTCATAAGTTTCCGAAGCATCGTACTGTTGGTATTGAAATGTTTTTTGGTAATGTTGAAAAAATTGAAAAATATATACCTAACGTAGAAAAATCTAATGAAATTAAATGAAGTTACTCGAACAATGCAAATATTATGTTCTTTACATTTTAAAATATGTGATTATATATTACCGAGTAAGTTAACCTAAAAAGTAAATAAAATAATAATGTTTACAATGTTAAAAAAGTGTATAATATACATGTTATAATTACATTTTTCTCCCATCTTTGCTTTATAAGAACAAAATATTATTAAAATTACTTTTCCACCCTAAGATATTATAGCATTTATTTCATGGGGTTTTTCTTTCATGTTGACGTTTGTAAACATACCGCGTTAATAGCTGTTACATCATTATCACTTTTTTCACAATTTATTCCACATTTAATTAAATGTCCGATAGATAAAATTCGTTCTGCATTATATATATTTTCTTGGTTTGATTTATCACCAACCTAAGATAATAATTTACTCAAATTTAATAGCATTTTAATCGTCAAAACCACTATCCATGTGTAATTTTTTTAAAACTGCAATTTTTTGTCGGCCATGTTATTGAAGTCATTCCCACATGTCAGTTCCCAATAGCAAAAATTAATCAAGTAGTATTTTTTATTTTTTAGATATTTATTTATTATAAAGAGACAGTAAAATTTGCAATCTTTCTCTAATAAAACACTTAAAGAAAGTTTAGTTTATTTATTTCATTAAATGAAAGATATCGTTTCAGTGTGGTTATGTTGTGATTTAGGAAGAAAGGATAATGTTAAATAATTTACCCCAAAATATAGATATTTTATTTAATTTTTATTATTTTTCACTCAGAAAGCAATTAAAGTAGACACGCGATAACATGTTAACACCGGTTAAAGTAAAACTCTGGTTAATGTGAACAACATTTTTTACATTGACCTCCGCATAGCGTGAACAGTGAAGACACTCGATACCGTGACAGTTCACGTTACTGGGTGTAAATAGTAAATACACGTTATTGAGTTTAAATACAAATTTTCACTGCAGTCAGTAAAAATGTATTTAACACTGAACACGTGCATGACCATGTGATCGGATCATGTGATTTTTGTACTTTCTGGGGAAAAAATCAGTTCTCCAAAAGGTTACAATCGCTTAAAAGTAAAATAAAAATGTTTTCCCCAGATCATAATGCATTCTTTTTGTGATATACCTACATAATATTATGTAATACATACTACATAATATATACGAGTAGATACAATTAATAAAAATATTTATGTATGCTATGTAGCATAATATATTATAATTATGTATTTATGCATTATATAAAATATCTCTCATTAACGTGAACAAATCGTTAACGTGAACAGACGTGGTTTTATTTTGTTCACGGTATCGCGTATCTACTGTATTCTGCGTATAATTTGTCGGAAAAGACAATCACATAGTTAAAAATATTATAATCGGCAAAACATTACAACTCGACAAACATTTAATTAAAATTTGAAAGCAAAGATAAATAAACAATTTCCAATTTAGCGAGTGACTTTTTAGTGTAATCCAATGTTGTTCTGAAAAAAATATTATAGATACAAAATATTTTTTAGAAAATTCTTTATATTAATCACTTATTTCTTTAATTTCATATAAATTAAAATAGTAATGGCAGGCATCTGTTATACTAATTTTTAAGTAAGACTGTTGAAAACAAAACTTATTTCACTTCTGGAGTTAAAATGAGAATATATTTTTGTCCTATAGGTACGCCTTATAAAATAGCTGCTTTTCGTCCATGTATAGGTCGTAACATGACCGGCGACGAGAAGCGGGCGGTAATGTAAAGTTCAATAATAATTTATTGTTTTTTATTTTAATATTTCTAATAATAAATAAAAAAAAAAAAAATAATTTTAATAGTTCATATTACTCCAAGCTGGGCGCGAACCTGGGAGTCAGACCTGTCTAAAACTTACGGCCGGTCGATGTACCTATACTATCTACCATCTCAAAGCTGTCTTCTTTCATTATACTATCTACAATGTACTATTAAAAGTTAGGTTTGGTACACAAGTGAAATGTCAAAAATATTGAAAATACTGGAAATGATAGGTTCGTAACGGTTTTTATAGCATACCTACACATAATATTAATGTAATACTAAAAATGTCCACAATAAATATTGCTGTCTCAGTGCAGTCTTTTTAATCAACTTCAAAAACATAGGTTATCAATTCGACATGTGTATTGTATTATACAGGGTGTCCAAGACTTGCGTTGTCGGCCGATATATTGATTTTGGGTGAAGATAGAAAAAAAGTTTAAATACAAAAGTTGTATAAATTTTAATGGTGTATAACCTAAAAATATTTTCAATTATACAGCCTGTCCCATTTAAGCCTGGCAGATCAAAGCTATGTTTTTTTTAACCTAACTTACCTAACTTCAATTACGTGTAACTTTTGATTGTTAAATACAACGAGGTAATTTTTTTGCTGGAATTGTATTCTTTAGGATATTTACTAACACTTTTATTAAGGGTTGTCCAAACCTAAACCTATTATTTTATTACGAAAATATTAAGTTTAGGTTTGGACAACCCTTGATAAAAGTGTTAGTAAATATCCTAAAGAATACAATTCCAGCAAAAAAATTACCTCGTTGTATTTAACAATCAAAAGTTACACGTAATTGAAGTTAGGTAAAAGAAGTACATTATTTTGAACACCCTGTATAATAAATTCATTTTTTTTAGGACAGACATTAATTTGTCCATCCATTGCCTAGTGATCCTCAAAATTTCAGTTTGATAAAGGTTTCTGTTTTGGCTATGTCGAATTTTAGGTAAAGGTCTGCACGTGTCAAAAATTTCTGAAAAACTTGATAACTCAAAAATTACTGAATTTTCGAGCATGGCTTCCCTTACAATTTCTATTCACATTTAGATGCAGAATTGAAAAAACAAATAAAAACAGGGTGCTAGGTTAAAAAACATAGCTTTGATCTGCCACGCTTAAATGGGACAGGCTGTATAATTGAAAATATTTTTAGGTTATACACCATTAAAATTTATACAACTTTTGTATTTAAACTTTTATTCTATCTTCACCTAAAATCAATATATCGGCCGACAACGCAAGTCTTGGACACCCTGTATAATATGTTTGCTCATTAATTCTCCGGTCCTTTAATTCCTGTTACAGAATTTGTAAAAATGTGTTGATATTAAGTTAATAATTATTCTTTGAAAACAAAAAATATTGCAAGGTTTAAATTTTGCTGTCCAATTATAAAAAACTCGGGTCGCAGTGCCAAACCCTGCCGACAATATAGTGTATTTGCTAATACAGGCATTGTGGCATTATTATGTAAACTTAAGTTTGTTTTTTGACAAAATAAAAAATTTAACCCCTTAATACATCCTTTAAAATAATTAAATTTTTCTAAATTTCAATATTAGACATAGATTTTATCAGTACACCCAATTAAATACACCCTTCCATATCTAAGTAAATCCGTATCAACAAACTAGTGTTTTCATAAAATTTGAAAGTCCGGTCCTGTCGGGCCGATTTTATTAAAATTTTAGCAGCACATTTTAATCTTTACTAAAGAGTTAAATTTCAATTTTGAAACGATTCTGACAAATTTTTCGGTATTTTTGGGCCCAAAAACTTTTTGGAACCCCTAAATACAACCCTGAAAATGGTCCGATCGGGCCCATTTTAAATAGGCTTCTTGCGGTGATGGGTTCCAATATGTGTACCAAATTTCGTTTCAATCGATTAAGTCTGTCGAGAGTTATCGTGTACACACATATATATATAAATATATATATAAATATATATATATATATATATATAAATATATACATACATATATATATAAACATTTTTAAAAATGGTGCCAAAGTGTTCAGGAGGCTATGAAACGTCGAGAAATTTTGGTCCGACCCCTAGGTCCCGCCATCCGACCGACGCCAATAGTGTATGTGCCATATTATGGCAAATACACTAATTAAGGAAAGATTTTTTTAAAGATAAATGAACATACCTACTTTCCAACAAACCGAGTGCATTTTCAGAATTAAATTTAATCATCCATTTCCTCATTTTCCTCGTTTTCAACTTCATCACGGAGACTTTCCAATCCATTTTCTGTAAATATATTTAAATTTATAAAATTGTCATTTGAACAACAAAAGTTACTATAAAAAATTCGTCGAGTACTTCGAGTAATTCGTCAAATAATATAGAGCAGTTTTTTCAGTTCGACCCCTCCTTAAAGTTTTTTTTAATTTCTGTCGGGGTCGTTCGAAAATTTATATCAACAAAGAAAAAATTTCTACATTTTTAGGCGCGATCTTAGCGAAGCTAGAAGCGCCTATATACACTCGCTTTGTCTGTGAATCTGTGAATCTGTGAATCTTCTGTGAATCTGTGAATCTGTGAATCTGTCACGCTATTTTGTGTCACGCGTACAGCCCAAACGGATGAACCAATTTTCAAAAACTTTTTTTTGTTCGATTCCTCTCGGGGTCTATTTGATCCTAACGTCGCCCGATTTTTGAATTTTGGCCCCAGAGGGGAGCAAATTAGAAAAAACGGTGTTTTTTGCTTATAGTTTGCTCAATTTAAGTCAGATCGATTCGAAACCTGTCTTAAACGAAAGAGCAGAAAATTTTAGATAGATTTCATGTATAATATTGTATCAAAACAGTTTTTTTATACAGATTTATATGATTATTAAACGAAATAAATGCGACTTTATCTAATAAATCGCGAACTTGTTTCGGTTGTCCTTGTCTGTTGCACACTGTGATATGGATATTGGAAGATAGCGTATGCTATGTCTTATATTGCATTATTTTAATATAGTTATTCAATTTTTTGACTGCTGATGTTTGAATTTAAGTTTAAAAACCCTGGCCTACTGAGTTAAAATGACGTGTAACTAATTATTGACGTCGATCGGATGACGAGACCTAGGGATCGGACCAAAATTTCTCGACGTTCATACCTTCCCGAACAATTTGACTTTCTCTGTCTGTATGTCCCTTTGTACGCTTATAACTCGAGAACCACTGATCCGATTTACATGATTTTTTTTTTCAAGTAAATAACTTCTTATGCGACTGCGAGTTTTAAAATATTCTGGCATCACGCAAAAGCAACCGAACTGATTCTCAAATAAAAACGTATGTTCTGGCATCACGCAAAAGTAAGTAGGTAGTAGATGCTTTGTTTTTTAAACGGTGGTTTTATTTAGCTTAATCCCGTATATTTGTTACAAATCTTGCGAATTGCGACCGACTGAGTTGAAATTTGGCACACATGTGTAGCTCCGGTGACAAAACAATATTATGTTAACTAACTGACCGGCCCGGTTCGTCCGGGCGTAAATCGTACTTTTGAACTTTCACCCACTTCCTATGATCCGATTGAGTTGAAATTTTGCACACATGTGTAGCTCCGGTGACAATACAATATTATGGTAACTAGCTGACCGGCCCGGCTTTTGTCCGGGTGTAAATCGTACTTTTGAATTTTCACCCACTTCCCGTGATCCGATTGAGTTGAAATTTTGCACACATGTGTAGCTCCGGTGACAATACAATATTATGATAACTAGCTGACCGGCCCGGCTTTCGTCCGGGTGCAAATCGTACTTTTGAATTTTCACCCACTTCCCGTGATCCGATTGAGTTAAAAATTTTGCACACATGTGTAGCTCTGGTGACAATACAATTTATGGTAACTAGCTGACCGGCCCGGCTTTCGTCCGGGTGTAAATCGTACTTTTGAATTTTCACCCACTTCCCGTGATCCGATTGAGTTGAAATTTTGCACACATGTGTAGCTCCGGTGACAATACAATATTATGATAACTAGCTGACCGGCCCGACTTTCGTCCGGGTGCATATCGTACTTTTGAATTTTCACAGGCAAAAGGTCTTTCTCCGGTAACGTTTCAGTGGATCGGATAAATGTTATAAAATCAGACTAAGGAAATAAAGCATACTAAAAAATTAAAAATAAAAATAGATAAAAAACTTTTAAGTTAAACGGTTTTATAAATGTACTAAAATGAAAAAAATAAAATTTAATTTAGGTTCATAAGTATAAAAGCGTGGGTCGTGACTGTAATAAATTATCATAGAGTTTACGACCCACGCTTTTATACTTATTAACATAAATTAAATATTTTTTTCTTTTTAAAACATTTATAAAACCGTTTAACTTAAAAGTTTTTTTACCTATTTTTATTTGAAGGTATGCTTCTTAACGCACGTTTCAGATGGGGACCTAAATAATAAAAAGTGAAACGTCACGTCACGAAGTAGTGTAACGTCACTTTTGTAAAAATTATCCGATCCTTTTGAAAATTAATATTTGAGAGTTTTATAGGACACAAAAAAATAAAATGGCGTCTGATTTCAAAATGGCGGCCATAGTACTTTTTTGTAAAAATTATCCGATTCTTTTGAAAATTAATATTTGAGAGTTTTATAGGACACAAAAAAATTAAATGGTGCCAGATTTCAAAATGGCGGCCATATGTACTTTTTTGTAAGAATTATCAGATCCTTTTGAAAATTGATATTTGAGAGTTTCATAGGACACAAAAAAATAAAATGACGTCAGATTTCAAAATGGCGGCCATTATATATAATTTTTTGTAAAAATTATCCGATCCTTTTGAAAATTGATATTTGCGAGTTTTATAGGACACAAAAAAATAAAATGACGTCAGATTTCAAAATGGCGGAAATATGTAGTACTTATTTCTAAAAATTATACGATCCTTTTGAAAATTGATATTTGAGAGTTTCATAAGACACAAAAAAATAAAATGACGTCAGATTTCAAAATGGCGGCCGTATGTACATTTTTGTAAAAATTATCCGATCCTTTTGAAAATTGATATTTGAAGGTTTCATAGAACACAAAAAAATAAAATGACGTCAGATTTAAAAATGGCGGCCAAATGTACTTTTTTGTAAAAATTATCCGATTCTTTTGAAAATCGGTATTTGAGAGTTTCATAGGACACAAAAAAATAAAATGACATCAGATTTCAAAATGGCGACCGTATGTACTTTTTTGTAAAAATTATCCGATCCTTTTGAAAATTGATATTGAGAGTCTCATAGGACACAAAAAAATAAAATGGCGTCAGATTTAAAAATGGCGGCCATATGTACTTTTTTGTAAAAATTATCCGATTCTTTTGAAAACTGATATTTGAGAGTTTGATAGGACACAAAAAAATAAAATGACGTCAGATTTCAAAATGGCGAAAATATATTGTACTCCTTTCTAAAATTTATACGATCCTTTTGAAAATTGATATTTCAGAGTTTCAGACGCAAAAAAATAAAATGACGTCAGATTTCAAATTGGCGGCCGTATGTACATTTTTGTAAAAATTATCCGATCCTTTCGAAAATTGATATTTGAGAGTTTCATAGAACACAAAACAATAAAATGACGTCAGATTTAAAAATGGCGGTCATATGTACTTTTTTGTAAAAATTATCCGATTCTTTTGAAAATCGGTATTTGAGAGTTTCATAGGACACAAAAAAATAAAATGACGTCAGATTTCAAAATGGCGGCAATATGTACTTTTTGTGTAAAAATTATCCGATCTTTTTGAAAATAGATATTGACGAGTTTTATAGAACGCAAAAAAATAAAATGACGTCATATTTTAAAATGGCGGCCATAGGTATATACTTCTTTGTAAAAATGATCCGATCCTTTTGAAAATTGCTATTTGAGAGTTTAATAAGACACAAAAAAATAAAATGGCGTCAGATTTCAAAATGGCGGTCAAATAATAACATTGTTTATGTCTTTGATAAATTCGGTTTTATATACAATGCGTAAGAAACATAGCTTCTGTCGGGTATCTTACGACACCTCATGACTTTTTTTATTTAGCAGGTTCCGAATTTCGCTTAATAGTCAACCGTTGCTATGGAAAATTGATTAAAAAATTCACTGCACTATTTTTTCTATGTAATCCAATACATATTTACATTAGGTCTTATGGCCATAGCCTACTACAAAATTGATCTTCTTAGTGTTATTTTCCCTATGTTCGGTAAAGCCGTTTACACACAATACCTACATGAATATCGCGCCTTGTAATTCTTGAATTACTTGTATGCTCCAAAATTTTTATTTTTTAGGAAAAGTAAGATATTTAAATAACAAAATAATCACGAATTGGAAAAACAAACAACTATAAAAATATAAGTATAAGTTAACGATATATAATATAATTTCAAAACAAATAAACCGATAAACAATGAAATCTGAATAATATTTAATGAAAATATAAGCTACGGACTATCTTGCGCCCCCCATTTTAAAGAACGCCCTTCAGATTACACAATACACATCACTGACATAAAGTGATTCCTGATTTATTGATACAAACAAATAGTACTGAATCAAATATTCTGCATATTCTACATTCATTTGTAAAATATTTAACTATCAACTCTTGTAAGTGATATATCGAACGAAATATTTTTAATATTTATCTTTCACAGAATTTATTTATTATTAAATTCTCATCTTAAAAAAATTACTATACCATATTCGTTTATACTTATACCATTTGATGATGCGATTGAAATAGTAATTTTGCTGGCTTTTTTTGCTGCCTTAGCTGCCATAGTTTTGGATTCTAAAGCCTCTTTAGCTGCTCTCATTGCACTTTCGGCATCATGTGAGTTTTCAGATTTCATAGATTTTTTTGCAGCTTGAACAGATTCCTTAGCTGCCAGTTCAGCGACTTTAAAGGCAATCATAGCTTGAGTGGCAGCATTTTTCGCGTCATTTACTTCTATATCTATGCTGACTTTCGAGCGGGAACTCATAGATTTCTTAGCATGGCTCATAGCATTCTCAGCTGCAACAACAGCTGCTTCAGCTGCTGATGCAGCCACATTTGCCGCTTCTTCTGCTGCTTTGGCGTTAGATTGCGCCTTTGATACTACAATAAATTCTTTGTATTAATAACATGAAAATTAGTAACATGTCTAAACACTTTTGAAAAAAAATTAGCTAACCTGTACGTTTAGACGAGGTTAACAAGCCAGCTTCAGAGAAAGAGATGTTCTGGAAAAAAAACATTTATTTAGCATTTTCTAAGAAAACTAAAATTATAAGTTCACAAAATATGTCACCTTCACATTTAATTTTGATTAAAAAGTCGAAAAAAGAATTATTATATCTAATTAATTATGTATTTGTTACATTTGCCATAATAACAAATCATTCACCAATTTGGCATTTATATAAAGTACCTAAACCAAAAACTGAGCTACAGTGTAACCAAATAAAATAATTAGTATTTGTTTTCTGAAATAAAATGATCAATGCAAACTTGACGAATTACATACAGTTTGAAATATACAATCAAAATTATCATACAAATGACTATAAACAGTTAACCATGACGTGAATAACAAAAAAATGGGTGAATGTACTTATATACGCGCGTTAGATGGAGACAGAGAGAGAAAGAGAATAATTATTATAAATATTATCATTATTAATATTAAAAAAAATTAATATTTATTTCTAAATTGGGGCAAAGTTTCATCTAAAAAATCACCAAAAATCAAGTGGAATATGGAATAGTTAAAAAAAAATAAAATTAATGTTGCTGCACGGAAGTTAGAACCATTAGGCTACGCTAGATGGTGACATGATGGTGATGGCTGACGCTAGCGTTTTTCTCAGTTTCGTCCGTAAAAAAAAAATAATTGTCACTTACCAGAACAGCCAAAAGGGCCAAAGTGACCACAATTTTGAAAGATGCCATTGTTTTTTAATTTTTGTGGTTGTTGGATGCTTTGGAAAACACAAATAAATTTTGATGCCCAAACGCAATTTCCACTCGGTTTATATACAATTTATTTCAAAAGTGTTTTTGTTACAGTTAATTATTTTCTTATTTTTGCATCAAATGTACCCAAACTGAATTTTACGCATTGATTTTTGACAATAGAGTATTTTAATTGTGTTTTTAATAGAATTTTCAATGCTTATTGTATTGAATATTTGCATGACATTAAGAACTTGTACGAATAAAAAAAACCATCAACTACTCACAGAAATATTTCCTAAAATTGTAAATTTACTCAAAATTTAACTATTGGTTTAGCTAGTAGAGAAAAAATAGCTGATGAGAATTGATGTAAGTAAGTATTTTAACCCTAAAATTAACAATTGTCAACGTTATTTGTTTGAACATAAATCCAATAACTTCGAAGTAAAGAATAACACATTTATTAAAGGTTAAATAAATGTTTTAAGTCTGCATACTCTCATAATATTTGCTGTAAATTTGTTTTTAAATTCAGTATTCATAAGAGCTAGACGTTTCGCAAATTCCCCTGTTATATATGTACCTACCAAACACAACAGTCCTTGATATGTAAAGTTTTAAATATTTGTTTCCTTTTAAAAAATATTGTCATTATTTACAAAGAAAATATATTATTAAACTATTTCAAAACTTTGATTATTCAATCGATAAGTAGGTAATAGGTATATAAATAAAAATAAACAATTCCTATAGAAGCAAAAAGAAAGTTAAACACAAGGTATGAACTATGAATCAACTATAGGTACCGAGATAAAAAAAAACTTTTTAGGCAACAAAGTTTTTTTCACGAAAAAATAAATTATTGGTTATATTATGTACCTATGTATCTTAAAACAGTGCAGTGGTTATCCACAAAATGTTATAAAAAATGATTTAAGGTACAGTTTTATTCTTTCTTTTGCATATTTTGATAAACTTATATAAATATAATATTATTGATATTTTTCTAATAGTGATTTTTTTCAGTAACTTATTAGATACCTATTTGAATATAATACCAAAACTTTGGAAAATTTTTAATGCTTTAAAAAATTTATATAATATACTATTTTATTAAGTAATATTTTGAACGATATGAACAGGTCGTAAATAACTCACAGGCCCGTCATTTTTTAACCCAAACTTAATTATTATGAGGAGTTTTGAAAAATAAATATTTCTCGTGTTTGTAATGCTCAATGTTCATAACATTAACATTTTTAAATCAATCATAAAATCACTGGACATATTTTAATTGTTTTGGGCCTTCAAAAATGAAGATAAAGAATGTGTGGCTTTTATTAAGCAAATGTATTAAAGGAAAGTATGCAAACGTATTTCCTGCGCCACTGATTTGAAAAGAAACTGTTTCCAAATAAAAGTTTTGTGGAATTCCGCCGGAAGTGTCTGAAGAAAGACAATACAATTATTATTACGTCGCATTATTTGACAGGCGGCTCCTTCAAATTAACTGCCAGGGTTGGTCTTTTTATATTCAAATATGAAACACAAACATGAAACGAAATTATAGTCGAGTCGTTTTAACTATGGGAGTATACTAAATTGATATATCTAAGCAAAGTAAAAAATAACATATATTCTAGTTTGGAGCATAAACACGGTTTAATAGTTAAGTATTAAATAATTCCTACATGGGTTTAGAATTAGAATTATTACATATATTGAACTACAATACAGTATAAAAAACTTTCTATCGGGCGAATTCAACGACGCTAGACTAATAGATAACAACTAAGAGAAGATGACATAGCTCTAACACCTAATGAATTATGAAAGACAATTAATGTGAAAGTACCATTTGTATTGAATTTTGAATCTCATTTTTATTATACCGAACAAAAATATATTATGTCAATCTCAAACTCCAAAGTCTAATAAACATTGAATGATTCGTTGAAACACAATGATTTAATAAAGTTGTTTGCTTTTTTATGTGATGCCAGTAATAATTAGCATAATAAAAACAAACTGGCCAAGCGTGTGTTGGGCACGCACATGATATAGTTCCGTAGTATCCGTGTAACGTATTTATAAATAAGACCTATTAATTAATCTTGACAAATTTGCATGCTTCCGAAAAATCGTTGTTTCTAAATTTTTGAAAACTATTTTTGATATAGTGTTCGTTATACTTCTATATACACTCAGGATTTTTTTCAGATTTTTTGCATCGATAGTTTAGAAATTAGAGGGGAGGGACGCTTTGATAACAACTTTGATTGCAAATATCTCGTGACTGAAGGGTTAAAATCAAAAGGTTCTAAAACATTTTATTGCATTTTAGGAGACCCCAGTGAATGGAGTAGGTGAAAAAATATAAGTACACTTTCAACTCTATGGGAGGGGGTCCAAAAAATATTTTTCCAAAAATCTCATCATTTCTGTTTTTGGGTCATCATTCTACGTTCGTTTATTTTTCATCTTAATAGATACATAAATGAGACGATAGGAGGGCTATGACATAGAGACAGACGCACGGACAGACGAACTGACCGAAGCTCCGAAGCTATAAGGGTTCCTATAGTTTTTACGGAATCCTAAAAATTGCTTAGTTGACTTTGTTGACTATAACTTTAGTTATTATTACAGATAATACTGCTGTCACGTATGATTTAAATATCGAACAACATAAATAAATTATTGCGCTTCATTGAGATGTTAAATGTTTCTTATGTGTTAGAGTTTTCTTCAAATTAACGTATAGTTTCCTTATTCACAGTATACTTGCCTTATTCAGGCTTATTCAGTACAAAATACAAATTAGATATTTGTGTTTGATATTACATTAAAATAACCATAAAATTGTCGAAAACTGAACAGATTTTCCATGCTACATATTTGTATAAAATATATAACTGTTGTTTTCTGTACCATAGCAATTACTCAAATAAAATAAACACTGATCGCAGTACCAGATCCTAACAAAATACCGTTAATTTTTTCGATTTATTTAGGCTCTTTATATTGTACAACATAGGTATACCCATTAAAATTGCCTGATTCGTGCGATGGTGGATTTAATGCATGCACCACATTTTGTTTAAATAAGTCTTTCCGGAGTTTTGGCGTGAAAACTATTCGCTCTGTTTATTGTATAGGAAAATGCTCTAATAATATCAATACGAAGGATAATAGTCAATAAAAATCGAGAGAAAAATAGAGTGACTCTTCTATATATTATGTAATAGATATCTCCTGTGTCCTCTGAAGTATAGTAAATACTAAAAATAGCGCGCTATAGCGAAATAAATAAAATGTCTATTTAGCAGTGCTAATAGTAGTAACAAAAAATAAAAAATACATAATATTACAACACTTCAAATATTTTCGATAACATATTATCTATATAATATTTTCTTATATTTATAATAATAATTATTACAATACTAAACAAACTGCAATAAAACAATTGATTACTATAATCAAATGAAGTCATGATGCGTGACGTGTAACAACGGATCAAAAGTTACCCGATTGATGTGGAAACATAAATCAGTAAAAGCGACCATTAGGTTAAAAAAGAGTGTGTTTGTGTACTTATGTACGCACGTCAGAAATTATACTTCTTTAGCGTAACAAAACGAAAATAACCCCAAAAATTTTATCCCGCGTGCCAATACTAAACGTTTGTAAAAAAGACGATAAAATAATAAAATAAAGATATTAAATAAATTTAATTTAATTAAAATGTTAATTTATTAAATATATTTATTTATTATATTTATATCTAATTATTTATTAAAGAAAAGCATGTTTGTGTTTAGATTCGAACCCGAGACCTATTCAGCGTATGACGCGGCGGTGCAGTGCTATATAATAGGGTATTATAATCATAAAAAATAATAATGTAAACAGTACAGGTGTTAGAGTACGAACTCATATTTAACGAAAGCGGCATAAACGAGCGTTTGTATATCAATATCTTTTATTAATGTTATTCAAAACTGAAAACGCTCTTGTCACATTGTGACTGGTGGTAATAGGGTATTATAATCATAAACTTCCGACTAACTTCATGGCGTTACTTTCGACTAACTTCATGGTGTTACTTTTGTCTAACTTCATGGTGTTAAAACGTAAAAATTCACTCTCGTCATTTTTCCATAACGCGCCAAAAGAAGTATAACTTCAAAAATATTTCTAAACTTCACATGAAAAAAATAGTAGATTGTATTTCTAGTGTCATAATGAGGTATATTACTGACGAGTAGTGACAGTATGATTATATATATATATATATATAATTTCAAAAAATGTCATTCAAATTTAGCGAGTTTCAACTGTCAAACGAGTCATAATATCATTACGCGTGAGAAATATATGGTATTTATTGTCATACCCACTATAAAATAGCTACTTTTCACTTCATTTTCAGTATTTTCTAAAAATGTTGACAGTTCATTTGCGTCGCCAACTTCACTTTTTTAGTAGGCCATAAGTAGGGCATGCAATTCGAATATTCGAATATTCGAATAAAGCGAATATTCGGCTGCATTTATTATTCGAATAGTAATTCCTATTATTCGAATATATTCGAATTATTTGTTAAGAATTAAAATTGTTTAAAATCGGTTTACGGCGGCGCTAAAACATCTTACAAACGCTACACTAGCTCTAAGTTCGCGCTAGGGCGTGGAAGGGGAATCGAAACGGGGCGAGGAAAGTTTTTTTTGTTAATTATTGCATGTTTATTTGATATAACTATTTACTTACGTTACGTTACGTACGTGTACTTAATTGCTTGATTTGCTCTTCGCACGTGCTAATAGACGTAGGTATTATTTATTTGTGAAGTATTTTTTTTATAGGGGAGCAATATCCCATACTTTTGTGGTACTAATTAATAAAAATGCGTCTTAGATGCTCATTTAATATTTTTGTTTGAATAGGAAAAACAGAAAGAAAGAATTTTTTTGATTACTTAAATATGTTCATTTGATCTATGGTTCTCGGAAGCTATGTGCGCTCTAATATTTAGTTGATTTGATCTGAATTTTTACATAACTAAGTAAAGTAAAAATGATTATTTGATCTCTTTTTAATTAGAAGTAAGCTGCTTTTGTTGTTAAAATATTGATTGGATTTATGGACGTGCAGTAGGCGTGTTGATTTTAAATAATTAAAAGTCATTTATTGAAGTTCCAGTGTTTTTATTATTTTTACCAATTATTCGAATATATTCGAATATATTCGAATATTGGCTAAAATTTGAGCGAATATTCGAATACCTGAAACATCCGAATATTTGCATGCCCTAGCCATAAGTAGCTGGCCCAGTGCGCACGCACACTAAATAAACATAAATCATAATGGAAAATGTTTTCTTATCACACACGTGTGTTTTGAAAACACTTACAACACACCTGTCTGTTAAGTGACCCATTTCCATGCATACATAGGTACACGTATGCACGCATGTTAAGTACTTATTTATTTTATAGTGGGTATGGCAAAAAATTATAAACGTGGGTGATTGAACTCAAAAAAGAATAGCAGCAGTGTTCAATTTACTGTAATTGTTTTATAATCTCAGTTAAAACCTATGCTCTACAAATGCAGCATATTGCATGTCTTCTCATTTGAAAGGGTGAATAAAATGCGAAAAAGGAAATAACTACAATGCCAAAAACTATTACAAACTGTTATTCAAATGTTAACATTGCAATTATATTAAACTCAAGATTTACAATGTGAAAAATAATATAATGAAGTTTTCAAAAAAGAAAAAAAAAACATTACACGAGTCAAACCACGTCCAAAAAGCCAAAACTGTAACCCAAAAGCATGCTTCCACATAGTATATTATAATACATACACGCGACTAGGTCCTGCAGTCAGGGTCCATTCTGATAGGTCGAATACCCCATCTTTATGTCGTTTGACACACACGCACGCACACATACACACACCTAAACGAACGTAACAACTAACTAGTGAACTCTGTATACTAATATGGATAGTTGATAAAAAATGGGTTTTGTATGCTGACAATGTTCAAACACATATTCTTCAAGACAGGCATTAATGTTCACAAAATTAGAATGAAAAGGCTTGTAATCTAAATCTTTCTATAAAATTCGATAAATTTTTTGACGTTTCAAAGTAAAACCTAATTTAATATTATTATCTGAGATATTAGGATGTCCAAAATGTATACAATAATGGTGTTTTTGAGAAATTAGAATAGAAAAATAAATTTTAATTAAGTTTTATTTTGAAGTGTCAAAAAATTGATCAACTTTTATAGAAAGAATTAGATTACAAGCCTTATCTGAAGTTTTCATTCTAATTTTGTGAGCATTAAGACCTGTCTTGAAGAATATGTATTTGAACATTGTCCACATACAAAACCCATTTTTTAATTGCTATCAACTATCCATATTAGTATACAGAGTTCACTAGTTAGTTGTTACGTTCGTTTAGGTGTGTGTGCGTTTGTCAAAAGACATCAAGATAGGGTATTCGACCAATCAGAATGGATCCTGACTGCAAGGCCTAGTCGCTTGTATAATACATTATATAATATCCAATAATATTGCTGCCAACTGGCTTAAAATAGCTGAAAATGAATGAAAACAAAATGTCAGTGTAACTTAAAGTTTTTATATTAATATTATGAAGTATTGGAAATACCTTGTATTTTTTGATGTCCGTCTTGTGACTTCGTGTGTTTTAACATGACGCGTTTCAGCAACGAGTTGCTTTCTTCAGGTGTGGTTAAATTTTTTTTTTAAATTACACATTGAGTGTAACACGTCATAATATTCATATAGTGACTTGGAAACTCAACACTCTAAACATGTATCATATTAAAGTTTTTGCTTATAGGTACGTAAACGAATCAAGTATTGTGACAGGATGATAAGTTGAAGTTCAATTATAATAGTATAACATATTCAGTAAAGGGTTAATAATTCGTTTTCAAACACAGTTTAAATTTTTGTTTGAAACGTTTCATTTAAAACGTTTTTATGCAATGTGACACAAAAAATCAATTTGAAGATTGAAAAATACCAAAACTCATAAGCTGTTTTGCTTTTTGCACACAAAATATGTAAACATTACTTTAATATTTAATAGAAAATGTCGTTTTCTTTGGTCTTTACTACGTTCCTGTGTTAATGCACAGATATAAATTGTGAAATTCTATCTTTGTCTAACGTTGTAGCTTGCGCCTGGAAACAACGCCAAGCCGACGCGACCGTTGCCTGACGAGTTAATCAAATATTTAATATTTTATACTTTGGCGCCATTGTGCTGACAATATCGAAATAAAACGCTGATTCAGTTAAACTTTCCACAAAAACTTATAATTAGCAAGTTTTCGTTTTCAACGTTCGAAAGAATTATATACCTACTCTTATAATATTAATGCGATTTTTTTCAATAAATTTGAGTATTCTAGGCTCTAGGAAATATGTAACATAATTTTATTAAAATCATGTATGTACTATATTCAAAGCCTCTTGCACTATTTTAAAATTTTTGAATTTAAAAAGAAATTTATTTTTCAAAAAAATAATGTTTTTTTTATTTACGGAAAGGCCTTGGCTTTGACCAGCAATTAGCCAGTTCGGGTTAAAAAATACATAACTTAATAGTGCTTACACATCCATTAAATAATAAATTGATCATCAATTTAATCTCACACTGCATAATTAGAACTCTCTATGCATAATGAACTTGATGTACCATCTGTGATTACCCGATGATTCTACTCTACAGAGAGGAAAAATGTCTACATTGGGTTGCGCCAAGTAATCTTAGGAACTACCGAACCGATTTGAAAAATTCTTCCATTGTTTCAAAGCCTTCTTACAACAGTATTATGAAGTTTAAATTAGAGTTCGCTACTAATTTGTAAGAGATATTGCAGTAAAGTGAAAAATTACAACAGATTATTTATTTTGGCGTCGATCAGATGGTGGTAATTAGGAGTCGAACCAAAATTTATCGACGTTTCACATCATCCAGAACAACTTCCATTTTTGAAAATGTTCATCTATAATATACAGTGCAGTATCCAAATAGTGCATTCTCGGTCGATATATTGATTTTATATGAAGTTTAAATACAAAAGTTGTATGAATTGTAATGGTGTATATTAACCTAAACATATTTTCGTTTATACAGTGTGTCCCAGAAAAGTGGTGTTGTGTACAACTTTGTTATTTTAAGTGGAACACCCTCTTTATTAGTGAATTTTTGGGTTGTATTGTTTATTATTATTATTATTATTATTATTATTATTATTATTATTATCATTATTTAAACTATTTTTCTATCTTCACCCAAAATCAATATATGGACCGATAACGCAGTATTTGGACACGCTGTATTTTATGTATGTATGACATGTATTTATAATACATTACGCAGACTGAGGTACATAAAGTATTACCTAAAAGAGCTACTTTCTCGGAAAGTGGTTGTAGCAAAAAAAGTTTTGAATAAAACCTGTTTGGTATCAATTGGGACGTATATTAGTAATTGTAATTGTATTTTAAAGACCACCAACAGCTAAGGTTATTTGGGCCTAGCACCAATTCATATTTTCAATTCATTATTTTTTTTTTTTTAATAATAAATTGAAAATCCAATTGACACTTTTACCAGCTCTCGGACACGTATATTAGTAAAATAAATTTTCTTCTCGATTGATATGCTGAGGTCGGATCAAGGTACTCCAATTTTTTTATCAGACCATGTGGAAAATGTCACAGAAGTTGCCGACGCGTAGTTGTTTTGAGTCGCGAGTTTTTTTAAATTTTTAATTTATTTTTTAATTTTTTATATTGTAACAGAACCGGACCTTATATACGGTAAAAATTTGCCATCGTTTTATGTATCAACATATCCAAACGAATGTTGAATCAATATTTGGTATGAATAATAATGAAATACGAAATTTGCGTGTCATGACGTACACAGTACAGAAGAAACATAAAATCTATTAGCTTCCAATTCTGCACTAAAGTATTAAATCATACCCTAGGAATCTAGATCATAAATATGTATGTCTAATAATACCTAATGTACTAGGTAGATAAGTACTATAGGAAAATATTAAGCTTGGCTAAAGATTGACACCTACACAATATATATTCCTTAGGTCGTTATTTTATAAATTTGATTCAGTCTACGTTTCCTGTTTCGTAGTTTCCACTTATATAAATAAATGTATTATTATGCTTTTTTATAGCCTTATTAACTATGTAAAATTTGTATTTTTATTTACACCTGCATAAGCTGATAGTGTTATAAAATAATTATCAAATTCATACTATATAATATAAGTGTAATTCCTCGTGTTTGCTCCTTTATTGTATATTAATTTATTTCTGTAATTAACTTAAACAACAAGAGTGGTAAATACATTATGAATTATTATTCATAGGCATGTGTTGATAATTTGTTTTATCATTATGCCCTACTTATTATTTCCTGAAATAATTATTAACACGGCTTATATTTTTTTACCTAATGCCTAGTACTGTAATATCCATCCTTTGAAAAGACAGATACCTACGTAATTTCGCGACGGTACCGATGCGGATAGTTTTATGGTAACAGCGTCGTTACCGTGCGTTGCACAGTTACCTATCTCTCCTTTCAAATGACGCTCATTAGTCGGGTAGGTATAGAAGTATAAATATTTCATTTCATTTTTTTTAATTTGAAAAATTCCTTGGCCAAGAGAATATTATGCACAGTATCCTCCAATTCAGTTAGCAAGAGTTTTTTGACTCACCGAGTACGATTTTACAAATGACAATAGAAATTTGTATTAGGTATTATGATTAATTTAAATCTCTAGATTCGTATTTTATCAATAATATACTCAATCGAAACGAGAAAAATTGGAAAAATACTGTTTTTCAATCAGTTGCACATCAGGCAGATGTTACAACTCACTATTTTCTTTTAGTCTATTAAACATTTTCAATAAATAAATAATATTCGTGTCCAGTATTATATTTATAATAAATCTTATCGTAAGGAGATGGACTTTGATAAATAAAAAATGTTTATAATTGAACCATGTGGGACGTAATTTAACGATGAAACGACCAACATGATTCAATTATAAAAAATTTTTATTTATCAAAGTCCATCTCCCTATAACGATAAGATTTATTATTAAACATTTTTATTCCCATATTTTCATAAAAGGTTTTCTAAAGAAAATTGTTAGTCTGAACGAAAAATTTAAACGCTCGATTGCACATAATACAATTAAAAACCTATTTTCGTTAAAAATAAAAGCTAAATATAAAATATATTTACTTATTATTTATATTATATTAAATAAGTAATAGTAATTATTATAGTATATAATTTAAATATAAATATTTCTCTCAATGTTAATCTCCTTGTACTACTTCTAAGACCAATTTGTTCTACCATAAAATAAATTTTCCAACTTATAAGTTTAAAAAGTAAAAAACAAAATGCAGCGACGTGAACTCTTTATAAAGTAGCTTTTTTTACTGTCACTAAGGTGTAGAATATAAATCACATATTATTTACTTAAAACATTTATACAATTTATTTGTAGATGCATTCAAAGTCGTCAACAGTTGAAAACTGCAGAAATAATAACCAGAACTTCAAACCGCAAGCAATGTTTGTGTTAAATTTTCCGTATGTGCCTATAACAACGTTTCATATAATAATAGCTAATACGTTACAGTTAATTATTAATTAATATCTGAACAAACACTCCACTTAGTAAATTGAACCACGCAAACTAAACACACACAAACATTCATACACATGTATATTATGTATTATAAAATAGTATACGTACTTACATCAAACCTGAATAAATAATATATTTGAAAATTGAAAGATAACTGCATTCGTCGCAGCACAGGGATATACTTAATTACCTTATGTGTCTGTTATTTATTAATAAATATCAATTAAAAGTTTTATAGCACTTTTTAAAACCAGTTTTCAGTACAGATATGCAAATTAAACATTTATTTTCTCCTATTATTCAAGTGCCTTTGTTCACTTTTCCAATAGAAAGGCGTTTTCTCATGAAAAATATATTTAGAGCTTGTGTAGCATATGAAAACAGGTGCGGATCTATAATATTCAAATTATTGAAGTTAGGCTCTACAAATTACCGCGGGTCTCAATAAAAACGATACACTCTAAATATCTCGAAAACCATTTGAGACAATAATTACCTGCTCACACTTCACGGAATAGAGATGACTCAATTGATAGGTAACATAACGTAACATGAGGAGTAAATACCCCCGCGCCGATTCATTCTTTAACCCCACCCAATTTATCATCGGAATCGTAAGTGGCACCTTATATTTTTATTTTAAGTTGATTTGCACTAATATTATATTATTTGGATCATTCGTCTTTTTTCTTTTTTCCTTTCAAGTTCAATATTAAAAAAAATCACTATCAATTTAAAATGAAATTAACTTTGTGAAAGTGGATTTGGATGGGGGTGACATGATGAGTCAGGGGTGCATACTCCGAACGTCACCATGAAATTACCTCCTGCGTGCTGTGAAGTGTAGATATGTAATTATCTCAAACAATTCTTGAGATATTTAGAGTATATTGTTTTTATCGAGTCACGAGGTAAAGCATTAAATCGCATTTCGTAGCAATTCTTTAAAGGATGACCTTTTCTTGAGTTGTTATTAGACATTTATTTGGAAAGCATATGTAATGAATTTTGAGTATAACTCGACGATGTGACGTTTCGAGCTGTGAAAATTGAGAAAAAATTGTAGATAATTAATATTCCGTAATTTCTAAAATAATTCTGTTTCTTGATATCTACAAATGTTCAAAATATTACATTAAAGTAGCCCTTTGAGTCACGAATAAATTCTAGAAAATATTAATTCATAGCATTTTTGTATTTTTTAAAACAATATATAATTTTTGAAACCTTTTGTTTCACCATTTTTAAATTTGTACCAAAAATTGTACAAATTGCCAATTTTTATCTTGGAGAAAAATAATAAACAATCACAAATGCTAATACCTAACATAATAATATTATTGTACCGTTTTGTTTCCAAAGTTTCGTACCTACTCTTTAAAAGTTTTTTGTGTGGTCTCGATAAATTACAAGAAGATTTTTAAAAGTCATCATATTATCTCTATTATTATGAAACATTTAAAAACAATCATATTATTATTATTTTCTAATAATATATTATGTACCTACGTCTTTCGATTTCTTAATTATTCGTTCATATAAAATATGAAAATTTTAATTATTGAAAAGAAATTTAAATAAAATCTAGCAGCGTAGTAATTGCCTGCTGAATTTCCATTCGTATTTTAACTTTACATTTGAGAAGATTTAATTTAACAGTAAAAGTTCGAATATTAAGATAAATCATTTCCGCATAAAGAAGACTTATTAATTATCCGGTGAAAAGTAATTTATTTTATTTAAACCGCTCTCAGTCTGTTTATCTCTATATAAGTATGGATGTGTTTTAAAGAAAATTAAACTTAACCACCGGCAACAGAAAGCAACTGTGGATACGTATAAATCTCTGATCCAAGTCGGAACAACACAACCGACTATATAGGTACCATAAAATAAATGATTACATTTAAAAGGGTAGATGGTACACTCCTGCGCAAAAACATTTACCACCATTCTGGTGTACTGAAACTTGTGCCGAAGAACAGCCGATTAGATTATAGATTCAACGAAGAACTTAGCTTTCTCTTATCCGTGTAGAGAATTGGGAATTGTTTTAATGAACGACCTCAATATTCATTTACTTCAATAGTTGAGCGAATCCTTACAAGACTTAAATTATTATTAATTTAAAGATAAATCACATCAAATATCAGTTTACTTCATTTCAGAGATACGGTTGTCCTTTTTTATTTGAAGCTGCCGTGGAGAGAATCATTTTTCACTTTCCCTTTCCTTACCAACTTTTCGGTGATATTATTCTCTTTTGAGATTTCACAATTAGTTTTAAAAGATATAAAATTTAAAACGACTTAAGTAAACTGCTATTTTAACTCATTTAATTTAGTAAATAGTCAAAGAAATATATCACTTGCAATAATTTTTTGTTTCGCTTTTGTAACAATAAGAATTAATAATCTCAAAATGGTTTTAAAAATATTAATTCAAATAAAAAAATGAGACTGATGACCAGTCCTATACTTCCCACCTAGTAAATATTTTTTATTCTTTGGAAAAAAGCATGGCCCTCTTTTTACTTCCTACCTCTACTATGGTAGGGAAGTAATGGATTCAGTCCGAAAAAAATATTTCGAGATTTTAACAGATTTTCACGTTTTGAGACCCTAGCAATCGTTTAAGATCATTTTATGACTGATGTCTGTATGTGTGTGTGTATGTGTATGTGGTCAATTTTTCGCCTTCGATATCTTAAGAACGGAACAACATACGGGCATGCCGATTGTTCTATTGTGTTTATCAGCCTTTAACTTAGATCTGATTAGATTTTGAGTCAAATCGGTTCAGTGGATCCTGAGATATTCAAAAAAACGTTCTCAATGTCACGTATTAACATAGGTAAAAAAAAATATAAATGAATTCTAGACGTTAAAATATGAAAAAAATGTAAATATTTTTTTTCTCTAAAATATATATTTTTCGAGAAAAAAAATATTTTACTAAAAAAAATAAAAATTGTACGTAAATCAAGGTAACCATGATTTTTGCTATATTAAGCTAGCCATCAGTAGATCACCAAACAAAAAAGAGAGCCATGCTTTTTTCAAAGAATAAAAATTAAATTGTGTTTTAAAGACCACCAACAGCAAAGGTTATTTGGGCCTAGTCAAAGAATAAAAAAAAAAGAGTGTTTATTTTTTGCAAATATTTACTAGGTGGGAAGTATAGGACTGGTCATCAGTCGAATTTTTTGTTTAGTGATCTACTGATGGCTAGCTTAATATAGCAAAAATCATGGTTACCTTGATTTACGTACAATTTTTATTTTTTTTTAGTAAAATATTTTTTTTCTCGAAAAGTGTACATTTTAGAGAAAAAATATTTACATTTTTTTTCATATTATAATTTATAACATCTAGAATTCATTTATATTTTTTTTACCTATGTTAATACGTGACATTGAGAACGTTTTTTTTAATATCTTAGGATCCACTGAACCAATTTGACTCAAAATCTAATCAGATCTAAGTTAAAGGCTGATAAAAACAATAGAACAATCGGCATGGTCGTATGTTGTTCCGTTTTTACGATATCGAACGCGAAAAATTGACCACATACACACACACATACAAACATCAGTCAGAAAATGATCTTAAACGATTGCTAGGGTCTCAAAACGTGAATATCTGTTAAAATCTCGAAATATTTTTTGCGGGCTAAATCCATTATTTCCCTACCATAGAGGTGGAAAAAAAATAATAAATAGCTATGTCTCATAGGAAATTAGAATAAAGTTTAATATTTACAGTTACAAACCTAAATAAATCAATATTAATGTAAACTGAAAATCGCAGCAGAAAGACCATATTAATACGAAATAATAACGTATACTATGTCAATCTCTATGAGTCGTAGATAAAAAATGCACTATATATTTCCGTAGTAATCGCAACTGCATAGAGAATCTTTGAAATAAATATTTTTAACCAGTTGTGTACTTTGGCACATCTGCAGCAGCGAAGCTTTGCCAAATGGATATTAATTATTACGGTATGCCGAGAAATCGGTTTGCACAATCCGCTTTACAATAGATAAATGTGGCTACGTGCTATTTTTCAATTTTGTAAATAAATATATTATTTTCTCACTTATATAAATGAATACATTCAGCTGATATTTCTACTTTCACTGAATACTGACATGTTAATCATTATACCTAAATATTTTTATTTCGTTCACAAGAAGGCATAAAAATATTGTTTTATATTAAAGAGAAATGTTATACCCTCTGACATCAGAATGGAAAAACAGTTATCAATCAATTAAAAAATTTTCACCAAAGGAGCAACAGTGCGTAGTAGTACCTATGGTAAAAAACAACAAAATCTAGTGATTTTTTTATCTCCAGTAACAAAAATGCACATGCACTATTTTGCATTATCAAATGACGCTCAATAAAACTTTTTTATGTAATTTGGTCACATTAAATTGCATTATGTAGTGTCAAAGGTGGCGTAAATGAGTTACAAGCATGTCATATTGTTTGTTACAGATCAAACTTGAATTCAATGAAGCCATTAGCAACAACAATTAACTACATTGGCCGTGCAGTGATCGGTTAGAGTCAGAGTGTGGACGGAAACTCGGACTGGACCGAACCAACAGATTCTGTTGATTGCCGATAGCTATACGTACACATATAAAGCGGTTGAACTAGCAGAGCGTATTTACACGTCTAGTCTAGCTGTGGTCCTTCGAACGGGATGCGGGTTCCTGCTATGCGGTTACCGATATTCCTGCTGGGATGTGTTACACTTCTCCTGCCAGGACACGTTCAACCGTTAGATATACGTGAGTAGTATATCATATTGTTTATTATGTATGTACTTGAAGTTATTGTTGTTACATTTGCAATTGGGTTAGGTGTGGATGTGCTGCTTGTATTGTATATCCCGATCCGTGAGATGTTTGTAATTGAACCCGAGTTAATATCGTTATCAATGAATCGTGTCTTAGAGAAAATACAGCACGTTCCAAATTTGTATACCAGGCTTTGGTTGAAAACCAAAACCAGCGGCGTATTCGAAGAAGACACTAGAGAGAAACGCTGCCCCTTAACAAAATTAATTGCAATGAGGATGTCCCTATAAATTAAAACTCGCGTTTTTTATTAAACTGGTTATTTTATATATCTTTGTAGCTGTTATAGAACTAATGAAAGATTTTAAAAGTTTTCGTTTGTATAACAGATTTCACAGTAGGTACTATTGTACAGTAAATAGAGACACAAAAATCGCGTTTACTAAAAAAAATACTTAATGGCTGAAATTTTGAGGAGGTGTTCGGGGGCATGTCCTGAGTCTAAAACCGAGTTTTCGTATTCGAGGGGGTGGGGGAAGTAACATCACCCGGTCAATATAGGGGTAAGTTTATTTTAATTTTTTATCTTCGTTGCTGTTGCCCGTACAGTCAAGTCCAAGAGATTAAACTTGTAGGAAATGTAATTATCTATCCAATGATAATAAAATCAAGGTAATAGGTCGATCAGGTCAATCACAATGGCCGGTAAAAGGTCAAAAGTGAGGGGTAGTTTTATTTATTAATGTTCACAAAATTAGAATGAAAACTTCAGATAAGGCTTGTAATCTAATTCTTTCTATAAAAGTCGATTAATTTTCTGACATTTCAAAATAAAACTTAACAAAAATTTATTTTTAATTCCAATTTCTCAAGAACACTGTTATTGTATAAATTTTGGACATCCTAATATCTTAAATAATAATATTAAACTAGGTTTTATTTTGAAATGTCAGAACTTTTATAGAAAGAATTAGATTACAAGCCTTATCTGAAGTTTTCATTCTAATTTTGTGAACATTAATAAATAAAACTACCTCTCACTTTTGACCTTTTACCGGCCATTGTGATTGACCTGATCGACCTATGACCTTGATATATTATCATTGGATAGATAATTTTATTTCCTACAAGTTTGATCTCTTGGACTTGACTGTACGGGCAATAGCAACGAAGATAAAGAATTAAAACAAACTTACCCCTATATTGACCGGGGGATGTAACTTCCGCCACCCCCTCGAATACGAAAATTCGGTTTTAGACTCAGGACATGCCCCCGAACACCCCCTCAAAATTTCAGCCATTAAGTATTTTTTTTTAGTAAAATATACCGTTTTACTGTATTATATTATGTTCCTTATTTTTGACGTGACATGTCCCTCCGCAGGCCTGCATGTACGAAAAGTTTTGTGTTACTAAAATTACCTTGTCTATCCTTGGTTGTTTCTGGCAAACTATAAGTGATACATGCAATATTCTTATAGCATTATGTAGCTTAAGACCTCAGCTAAATGTCCCAGTATACGTTTTACGAAGTTTTGCAACCCCTACCCGCGGAAGGCCCGAAGGGGGCGCGCTTTGTGCGTACGAATTGACACAAGATCGCGTGGTTAGTTCACGTCGATCGCGATGTGCTGTAATGAGTGAACGCGTTGACCGATTTTAGAACATTTTGGTATTGTTTTCTTCAGAAATAGTTAGTCTTGGAATTATAAATAACATTATAGCAAATATAAAAAAGTTTGCGAATAAGTGCCTGTGAACTTTAAAAATCAAGAAGAAAATGTTCTTTAACTATTTGTATGTTACTAAAATATGTTAATCACTCACCGATCAAATTACATAATATGAAGGGTACTATAAGCAAGACAAACACAATGAAGAAAAGATATCTCTAATCAATCAAGACTTATATGTGACTCTAATTTATTAAGTTAGTATTAATGACGCGTCGGTCAATTAATTTCAACAACAAATTTACACAGTACATTGCACAATGATGTTTATTTATTTCAACCCAGGTAGATTTTGTCACGCCCAAAACACACGTGGTCGTGTAGACGACACATCCTACCCCGTTTTTTAAGATATGCATGAAATGAAAAACAGTAAAGATTTATATTTGAAAACCAATTGACTGCGATAGATTCTTAGATTCAGCTTAAATTCATTAAATATGTAACGAATATGATTGTCTTATTTGAGTATATCAAGCAAAGCATTTTTGAGGGCGCAATCTTGCCCTGGGCGCCGATAGTCCTAGCTATGGCAGTGTCTATACTTACCAGTACATAAAATAATAATACTCAAAATCTCTTTAAATAATGTAATCTAAATACATTTACATAAAAAGTATTTATATAAATTTGCAGAAGAAAATATTCCAAATTGTGAACAAACGTTAAAAATAGAGAAAGTTTTAGAACGAATACGGTAATAAATTTCTTCAACACAACTTTTTATATTTTTTGTTTGCTTAACAGTTTTGCATTATTAGCAAGTGAGTCAGCATGTCGTGCTTTTGCATAACATCCTTTAATAAATAGTCCTGCAAAATTTATATAAATATAAATACTAAATTATATATGTTACAGTCACGGTGTGAAAAGACATTCATATACAGTCTCTTCAGAAAACGCGGGACATCAGGTAGCAGGAGCAAACACTCCGCAGGACGAATATACAGTGGGCTGCAAAAGCATTTACTTTTCTGTGACATTCTAAATATTGTACTATTATGTACCCCAACATATTATGTGGTACCCTCGTTCTGTGGCGTGTTATCTTCCGGTATCCCGCGTCGGTTTGAATAGATCTTGAAGAACTAAATTTGTATGTTGTACTATCAAATCGGTAAATCCTTACATTCCATGGGCAATTTTTTACATTTTAAAAAAATTGTAAATTTATTGAAATTAAAATCGATTTTCTAATTTAGTGTTTAACCTCGTGTTTAACCGACAGCGGTAATATAAAAATCAGCAAAATAATTTTCATCTGGAAATTTTTGAACGAATATATTTTACGAAAATTGAATACCGTATCGATATTATTAAAAAGTTTTAAAAAAATGAATATATATAACCGTATATAACATTACATTAATACAGCAAGTTGCGAACTTAACCTTACATAAGTATTTTTAAAAAGTACTTAGTTATATCTTACAAGGAAGTGATTTACTAAGTAACTTTCTATAAATACCAATACCTTACACATAATAATAATTTTGACAAAAAAGTACCTAATAACTTTCCTCGTGAACGCAGTAGATTAATGATTAAAATATTAACAAAAAGGCTAATTCTGCTTAAAATACATTTTATCTGTGTTCATTTGTTGTACAATATTTATTATTATTATTTTATTTTTTACTTAAATGATAAAATTTATCATTGAGTATTGTTCCCAATTCCTCTCCAAACGTCTTCAGTTGTAATTGTTATTTAGAGGAAAGTCAACGTCTACAAAGCAGTTGAGAAAGAAAATGCTAACTTAACTAGAGTTCTTTCTATTTGTCTATTCTTAATCTAAACTAAATATAGGTACTGTGAAATCCAACAGACAGAAGTATTGTCACAGTGCGCAGGAGTAGGGGACTCGTAACGGTTGAAAATTGTAGGCGCCGGAGGAAAATAGCTGAAATCGTCGCCTTAACGAGCAACGAATTAAAGAGATATACTTCATTATAATTTCACAATAATTTAAAGGAATTAATGATTGTTGTTATATTAAAATTAACAACAAAGTTATCTCTCTCCTATAGCCAGTGAATATAGAACACCCGATAGGTTAAGTAAATCGCATTACGTACACGAACCACAGGTATGCACCATGTGCAAGATGCATAATATAATATATATTTAAGCACAAAAAAATAACACAATTTGCATTTTAACGGATTTCAGCTATGTAAACAACACAACGTCGTTAAAAGTAGAGATTATATGTTCGATTTTTCGTAGATAGTTTTAATCAAATTTATGTATGAGATTCCAGAAGCATGTATTGTATAAATCTGCATATTAATATTAAATAACATTTAATTCAAGGTAGGTACTGTAAGCGGTGTGACAAATGAGAAAAAGTATACGTTTTTTTATTTACATGTTTGTTTAAAAAACAAAACTATGCGGAAAGTAATTTGAATAAATAAATATTGCGATTTTAAAAGCTGGAATATCTCATAAATTGGTAAAAAGGGCCAAGTGCGTGTCGAGCCATGCAAAGAGTAGGGTTCCGTACTATGTAAGTTATGCTAAACCTACAATTTTGATAAAATAAAAAACATTCATAATCTACTCAAAAGGTCATTTTCAACGATACCATCATATCCTACAAGAATAGGTACAAAAAATTGTTTTTCACCCCATTTGCTAAAACCTACAATTTTGATAAAATAAATAAAATAAAAACACATTCATAATCTACTCAAAAGGCTATTTTAAACGATACCCCACAAGAATAGGTACAAAAGTTAAAATTGTTTGCCCCCATTTGCATGTATGGACGCTTTCTTTCTTTCTGCTTTTAGTATTTGTTGAATAGCGAGAGGATATGAGTGATACTTGACGTGAATTACAGCTTTATAGGTATAATCCTGGTAGGTTACAAAAGAGGTCTAAAAATTGCAACTTTGGCGGTCTCTAAAAACCACAATTTCGATAAAATATATAAAAATAATACACATTCATAATCTACAAAAAGAAATATTTTTTGACCTCCGTTTGCATGTATGGGCACCCCCCTTGAATAAAACTTTTTAATCTTTTGTTATTCTCTCCGTCTTTGGGCCGCGGTAATACAATATATTAGGTGTGAATTTCAATTCCCTATCTCAATTCGTTTAGAAATTAGAGGCCTGTTACAGAGAGCCGGACGGACAGACATCGTTGGCACAACAATAAGGTTTCTTTCTGGTACGGAACCCTAAAAATTAATCCAGATTTATTTTTTGTAAAAAATATATATCACGCGTTCATTCATCTTTATTATTAATAATTATACTGCGTGTAAATTAATTATCATCATCGTATCATTGATACGTAAATAGATCCTCTATCCTTGTCCAAGAATAATATGTTATACAGTAAATACAGGGTGGGGACTAAAGAGTGATTTTGAAAAGGCTGTAAAAACAAATGCCATCAATTTTTAACTTCCCACTGGAAGTTATTGTAATGGGTCCGAAAATCGAAATCAAAAAGGAAAAAAAAATTTTATGTTTCAAGGTCACTACACTATTTTTACACTACTTTTAGAAAGATGTCTGTGTGTACGTACGTACGTACGTACGTATTTGTCCATTTCTTTCTAAGACGAAATCTCGAGAATGAAAAATGATATCGACTACGTTAGGGTGCCAATCAACGCGTATTAACGTAAAATATCTGGGTGCCGAGCTTTGCTCGTATGAGTTAAAAAAAAATAGTACTTGTATGCTGTGAGATATTATTTTCTCAGAATATTATTCCGAAACGAATTTATTTCTGAAACATAATTTAAATAATTGTTTCTGTTAAATATTTTAAATACCTATGTGTATTTTTAAGCGTAAAACTAAGTATCAACTTGAATCAAGCATTTTTTCCTGTAAATATTACTTAGGTCGCCATTTTCAAATCTACCGCCGTTATTGTTTTGTTGACTAAAGAACTCGCAAAAACCGATTTTCATAGATTGAATATCTTGTAAAAATGTTCGAATCAGATGAAATTCTGCTTGCCCGTTGCCGTTTCAATAATCCGTTTTTAAACATTGATGCCAAATATCAACTTTATCGAAGTACTTTTTCTCTGTTAAAGTACATAAAAAAGCATTCAAGAAAATTAAGAATAAAGCGAATATAACTAAGTTTTAAAAATAACTCCAATAAGATGACGCTCGTTCAGGCGTAGATATTCTTCCAAAGTTATTCATCACATTCCACAGCAATGCCAGTGGGATTTGAACCGCCCCTCCTGTCGGATACGTTCTTTCAGTGCTTCAACTGTTCTTGGTGGGTTATCCTGATAAACTTTGCTCTTCAGGTAACCCCACAAAAAATTTGAAAATGGGTGCGAAAAGCACGACGTGCTTGCACGTAAGAGCTGCCATTTTGGATAAAACGCTTTGAAAGCGTACGCTCGATACTGAGGTATCCACCGCTCAATTGCTACTGAATGCTAACGTGTCAGGAATATGGCCGACTGCATCCCCACCACCTTCCATGAGCTGAGCACGATTCCCGTGCTTTTCAAAATCGCTCTTTACTCTGCCCCACCTTGTATAGTCAACAAATCTCAACCTCTCAATTTTGTTGTCACTTTTATCTATTGGTCTCTCACAACTTTTGTAATTTCAATTATTTTGCCTTCCAGTTTCCTTTTTTATTTCCCTTCGGCGTAGTATACGCAGTGTGCGTCCAGAGCCCCCCCCCCTCTTAACTTTTTAACGAATTTAGTTTGAGAGTTCGGACAAAATCGAGGTAAACATAAAACTGTTTTTGGAAATTCAAAGATAGCGCCAGGGGCACTGTAAGCTCATAATTTTTAGGTGATAAAAGGGTCATGTTGCAGCTTATTTGAAGGGTATTTAAATTCTCCACATACTCGTTTAAAAAAAATCCAATTATGTGTTTTCTAGTTATGATTAGATTCAAAACAGAATAAAATGCAGGTAAGTTAATTGTTTTAAGGAAATAAAAAAAAACTGACAAAAATTCGACCATATATAGGTACCACAACTATAAAACAAGCTTCCAGTATGAAAAATAGCCGGGTATTTTGGTGTGAAAAAAAAATAGACGAGATAATGCGTTTTATAATTTTTGTTCGTCTGTTTATATTATAGCATCACTCGAGAACAGCTTGACAAATTTAAGAAAACTTGGTAGAGTCTCAATTGGTATTCAAACTAAAAGTATTTTCCTGGTCCGATAGCCTGATATAAAGAACACTACTTTTTATCCGGCTATCAGATCAAGAAAAAAAAACAGTATTAACGTGAGCGAAACCGCGTGAAAAGACTAAAAGGCTCGTATATGACGTATCTAAAATATTTTTATTTCCAAAGTACCTACATATTGTGTTATAAATAGATGAATAAATATGCATTTTATTAATCATGGTAGCAATTTTTACAGCAATCTGTACAAAATATGTAACAATAAACGTACTAATCACACATTGGTGCACACATTTTGTTTCATATTGAAGTATCTATACAGTATACGTACACGCAATTAAAAAAAAAACTAACTATATAGTTATAGGTACTTACATCTACTGCATAGGTACTACATATTGTATCTGCGAACATAATATGGCATATATGGCAATTGGCCGAAAAGCTTATGTTTAATTTTTCGTACTTTTTTCTATATATCTTCAGATAATATTTTTAACTCTATTTAAAATAAAATTGTGTTTAAACATTTCATCCAAAACAGCAATTTTTACAATTTTTGTCTGTCTGTCTGTGTACGCATCACGCGGAAACTACTAATCGGATTTAAATTAAACTTAGCATGTTGATTGTTGTGGTAGCTTATGTCCTGGGTCAACATTATTATTCCGGCAAAAAAAGAAGTTTTCACGGGGTAGTCAAAAACTATATCGTCGGGTCACTCATATAAATAAAATAAAACCGTCATGTTTCTGTTATGGATTAAAATAAAACCTTGATGTTTCTCTTACTCACCAATAGATGTCGCTACGAATATTTCATAACGCGCTAACGTTGTAGTTCACCCATGATACACTTTTCTTAGGAATTTAATCAAAGAATATCTTATAGAAAACAGTAATATCTAACGGCTGTTAAAATTTCAGAATTATTGCACGTCGTGTCATCAAATTCCAAAATACCGCGCGAACGAAGTCGTGCGTACAGCTATATTTTACTATAAATTCGACATAAGCGGTTTCGCTTTTTGGCCACAAAATATTATATGATAACTATATGCGGTACCTACTATTGTATTATTATACTACTAACTGAAACGGTATTTTATTATGCGATTGTAAAAATCCTGTTGCTGATATCACATAATTTATAACCGGCGTGCAATCGACAGTAAATTATATCGAAACCATTATTTTATCATTTTATCAATTGATACACTATTGTTCAAACATATATACAGGGGTTTACACCAGACATGACTTCCTAGGCCTATAATATCTCGATTATTTTTAAAGATAACGCCATCAAAACCGGCATATTCGAAAATGCAATGAAATTCTCGATAAGAAGACGGTAAATTATTATCGGCGATATCTTTGTATAGTCCAGAGATGCAGCACTCAACTTTTTTTTAAAGAGCGCCATAGAATTATTCGTTTTTCAGCCATGCAATTAAATATCAATATATATTAGAAAATTTTCGAGATAAACACTTAAAACATTTAAACTTTACATACAACGATACAACGTATTATCACCTACATGTACCAGGTACCTACTTAATTTGAGACAATTTGCTCTAGTAATTCACGGATCTCACAAGTTAACCGTCTCGTAGAACAAGTAATTATTTAATTTATTTCGACAGTGCATTGGTCGGGTCTTAAGTGGACCTATTTGTTATCATAGACTTACATGACGTTATTTGCAATTCTGACGTAATTGTACAAATTAAAAAAAATAGTATATTATGTAACTATATAGTGTGCTAAATATCTTTATTCGTCAGACTCGGTTTTTTCAGCACGAATAGTTGGCGAGCACACACGAGCCTTGGCGTGTGTGCATCACGAGCCTTATACTCATTTAGCACACGCGTGGCACACTATACTTTATTCAACACCTGCATGGTTTTAGACTTTAATTGAGTTAAAGTTACTGACAGCAGTCCATCAGAACATCTCATAATAAAGACATTGGCCTTAACACAATATTTATTTACTTCGTTGTCCATCGAAAAGAGGTACATAATAGTTTCATAATCAGAGATGCGATTTATTTGAAATACTTCTATTTAAAATGCAAATACAAAATGCAAAATACCTATTTTGTATTTTGCATTTAAATGCCTTTTAGTAAAAAACATTTTGTATTTTATTTGAAAGAACCTTTCGAGATGTATTTTGCATTTTTAATATTCATTTCAAAATGCAAAATACTTTGTGATTAAGTTTAGCCAACATCACCAGTCAAACAAAATGAAATGAACGAATGACGCTTGTATTGCCGAATTATTTTAAGTGAGTATTATTATTATTATTAATAACATAACTATATTGATACGCGTACTGATAAATATGACCAAAATGTCATGCATAAGGTGCCATGTTATTAGACGTTTTTGTTCGGCTCGGCAAACTATTTGGTATTTTGCATTTGAAATAGTAAATCTAAAAAAAGTATTTTGCATTTTGTATTTAAATGCTTTTTTAAAACCATTTTGTACATCTCTGTTCATAATGTAACGGGTTTTTCAAATATTTTTCATTATAGAATCGAAACGCGTTTCATAATGGATCATGACGTCACCAGTCGATAAACGGCCATTTAAGATCCGCCTTACAGACACAAAAAAAAACACTTAAAGCGCGCGTGTGTTGAACAAATAACATTTTTCTATGTTCTTACACAACGTATACTTTATATTACACTAGTTGACGTAGGTTTACTTAATAAAAAGACTATGTGTACGGTTGCGTGTAGTGACACAGAGATTATAAGTATAAAAAAATGATTGATTTTTACTTCCCACCTCTACTATGGTAGGGAAGTAATGGATTCAGTCCGAAAAAAATATTTCGAGATTTTAACAGATCTTCACGTTTTGAGACCCTAGCAATCGTTTAAGATCATTTTCTGACTGATGTCTGTATGTGTGTGTGTGTGTGTGTGTGTGTGTGTGTGTGTGTGTGTGTGGGATGTGTGTATGTGTGTGTGTATGTGGTCAATTTTTCGCCTTCGATATCTTAAGAACGGAACAACATACGGGCATGCCGATTGTTCTATTGTGTTTATCAGCCTTTAACTTAGATTTGATTAGATTTTGAGTCAAATCGGTTCAGTGGATCCTGAGATATTCAAAAAAACGTCCTCAATGTCACGTATTAACATAGGTAAAAAAAAATATAAATGAATTCTAGATGTTATAATATGAAAAAAAATGTAAATATTTTTTTCTCTAAAATGTATAGTTTTCGAGAAAAAAAATATTTTACTAAAAAAAATAAAAATTGTACGTAAATCAAGGTAACCATGATTTTTGCTATATTAAGTTAGATCACCAAACAAAAAAGAGGGCCATGCTTTTTTCAAAGAATAAAAATTAAATTGTGTTTTAAAGACCATCAACAGCTAAGGTTATTTGGGCCTAGTCAAAGAATAAAAAAAAAAGAGTGTTTATTTTTTGCAAATATTTACTAGGTGGGAAGTATAGGACTGGTCATCAGTCGAATTTTTCAAATTTTTTATTGCATTGAATTTAGAAGCTTTAGTTTTTTTCAGGATTATGAGATTGTAGACTTTAGTATTCGATATTAATTAGAACTTGATAACTTCAGGCATTGCTAAGAAAAAGTTCTGATCTCCATAAATGAATGAAATATATCGAAGTAACCATAATCCCACAGTTCACAGAACTCAGTCTGCATTTGTTTGAACATAGTTGATTTTTATTTATTTTCTATGAAAATTGTAAATACAAAAGATTTCATAAAATCGCAGTACGTTCAAGAGCATGGTACATTGAAATTCTTTGAAATATAACAATTGTATTGAATACCATTGTATGTAGGAAAAATAATAATATTATATAGGTAACATAAGAAAATAAAAGTTTAAAAACTAAAGTCCGACTACGTAAAAGAAGAAAACAAGCAAATCAAAACACGAGATAAAACGCGTCAGCCTGGTTTCTGTTCACAGCTATATGTTTTGAAGACCATTCGACAGATGGTTCCTACGATATACCTCTTTAGCTAAGTTCAATTTTCTTTCAAACCCGATGGCCTAACATAATGATTACCTAATATTATTATTAATATCCTATATGTGAATTCTCTCTTATGTCTACAGCATATTCACAACAATCAAGTAGTGAATAATATCAGTCAGCGCTGCGGATGCAGCCCTGATTGTTTGGATATAATATCTAAGAAAAAATCAAAGTTATTGTCTTAGATATAGATAGATAGATAGATCCTTTATTTATTCGAGAAGCCTTGCAGCATGGAACATGTCAATAAAATTTAAATAAAATAAAGTACTAAAATAAGAAACAATACAAAATATATACTATAGTAAAATGTGTCATCCAAATATTCCTTTATGCTATAATAACATTTGTGTATTAGTTCTTGTTTCATTTTTTTTTCAAACATTTTTTCAGGCAACATTTTTATGTGTTCTGGCACTTTGTTATATATTTTTCTGATCTGGTAAGTTACATTTTTTTGTATTAATTCCTCTGGTATCATGTGAGTGGCCAGCCTCTAGGTGCTGAAATTGTTTGTAGCCAAACAATCAGGGCAGCCGCAGGCCGCAGCGCTCCCTGATATTATTCACTACTTGATTGTTGTGAATATTATGCTGTAGACATGCATAAGGGAGAAAATAATTATGATTCAATTATTTATTTAGTAGCCGTCTACTGTAACTCAAAAATCTTGTGTAATGACTCGTGTAATGATTATTTAATCGAAATTGATGCGAAAGTTGTCGAGAAGCTAACAAACATACATACAGACAACAAGTGTTTAAAAAAATGCTATATTTCTGCTTAGTGTTAATTAATATAAAACCAACTATAATTTTTTTTATTTGAAAATTACAGATAAATTTTTCTTTGTACAGCTTTATTATTAGTATAGAGGTTATAAAAACCTTGAACCCGAAATTTCTCAAAATTTTGAACGATATAAAGTTTTTCTGATTTTTATGATCATAAACTATTGCAATCCTTGTACTTATTTTTTGTATTTATTTAACGGAAAACTTATCTTTTCAATAATAATTTGTAATACACTAAAGTTGCTGATATGTAGATATTTTTTAATATTGCACCATTTATACTTATCTACAAATTTTAAAATTTTAACTGTCAGAGAAGAGGGGACCAATTAGTAAAACACATGCTCTGTTATAAAGCAACATAAAAGGTTACAGCGACAATAAAAATAAAATAAAAAAATCTACCAGAATGCAACGAAAAGAAATAAAAAAGAACATGCTTTCAACAAACTGTCTATCAACATGAGAATAGTGTACGCTGTAACCTAAAAAGGACATCCGAATGTTGTTGTAACATTTAAAAGGGATGCAAAAGTGAAGTGTCCACCGGAAACGTATCCCTTGGGAGTTTAACGGACCGTTTCCGCTTCTCAAGACGAGAATAAAGATTGCCACGTGCTGATTAGAACGAAAATACTCAACTCCAGTTTCTTTTCACTGTACCTTGTATTTTTATTAAATCGAACAAGGTTCTGGTTTTAGTTTTTGACAAAAGTTTCCATTGCGTCGTCCTTTTTACTTTAATTTAGCTCGTGTCGATGTTCAAAAAAGACTTACTAAAACTACCTTAAGTAAATAATATTTCAATACAATTTATTATAGGTGGTGTCCCAGTCATGACTCCCCAGGCCTGTATCTCGATTATTCTCTAATAAAACCCCGTCAAACCCTATATATTCGTAAATTGGATTAAATTCTCTACAAGATGGCGGTAAATTATTAGGCTAGAGAGGCAACAATTTACTAGTTTTTCTTAAATATCACCATAGGTGATTTTAGCTATTCTGATAGAGCTTTTTATTCTCTTTTCATCCGTGTAATTATATACTAGTGTAACATTATAAAATTTTCGAAATAAATGCAATTAAAATTTTAATACAGTGCAATAATATTAATATAAAAGATACTTGGTACATGCATCTATGCATTGTATTCTATGTGAACTTTAATAGCGTTTATCTAGAAAATTTAATAGTGTAATACTGGTAATTAATTACACGGTTGAAAAGACAACAAAAAGCTCTATCAGAGTAGCTAAAAAAATATCTATGGTGCTATTTAGATAAAAAACGGTCAACTGCGAGTCGGTCTCACGTGGAGAGGTTTCCCGTGGAAATTTAAAGGCCCTATATTCCCTATTTTTACAAAATTTTAGGCTCAGTAGTTTCGGAGATAAGAAGGGGGGGAAGCTCGAAATTCGTGTATTTTCTTTAATATTTTTTAAACTATATGCATTTCAAAATGGTAAAAACCAATATATTTGTATTTCTTATAACGAGCCCTGATACGTCACGTGATACTTTTTTTTAATTTTCTAATTTGTCCCCCAAAATTAACTCCCAAAATCAGAAATAGTTTATTTACGCTATACGTCCGTGATTGGGTCACCTAACTCTATATAATATGTACCCAATTTCATTTTTTTTTCGTCCAGTAGATTCGGAGAAAATAAGCTATGATAGACGAACAGATAGACAGACAGACACGAAAGTAATCTTAAAAGGGTTCCGTTTTTTCATCGGATGTACGGGCTCCTAAAAAAGTTAAATATTGCCTCTCTGGTCTATATAGAGATATCGTAGATAATTCATCGCCATCTTGTAGAAAATTTCATCCTATTTACGAATGTATAGGGTTTGATGGGACTAACTTTAAAAACAATCGAGATACGGCCCTAGGGAATCATGTCTGGGACACCATGTATATAATTATCATATAAATGTATAATTGCATCACGTGCTAGTAACTACACTTGCAGAATTATATCCTCCAGTAATATTTTTTCAAAATGATAAACATACGTTTCTTTACCTTGCAGCATTGTGAAATCATCCATTCTACTTTGCTTCTACCTTTTTAAACGGTTTTATTTAGCTTGACCCCGTAATGTGTTTGTTTATATCTTCAAATCTTGCGACCGATTTTTCACCCGTTCTCCGATTGAGTTGAAATTTTGCACACATGTGTAGCTCCGGTAACAATCCAATATTATGGTAACTAGCTGACCGGCCCGGATTTCGTCCGGGTGTAAATCGTACTTTTGAATTTCACCCACTTCCCGTGATCCGATTGAGTTGAAATTTTGCTCACATGTGTAGCTCCGGTGACAATACAATATTATGGTAACTAGTTGACCGACCCGACTCACGTTCGGGTGCAAATCGCATTTTTGAATTTTCACAGCCAAAACGTCTTGCTCCGGTAACGTTTCAGTGGATCGGATAAATGTAATAAAATCAGACTAAGCAAATAAAGCACACTAAAAAATTAAAAATAAAAGTAGATAAAAAAACTTTTAAGTTAAACGATTTTATAAATGTACTAAAAAGAAAAAAATAATATTTAATTTAGGTTCATAAGTATAAAAGCGTGGGTCGTGATTGTAATAAATTATCATAGAGTTTACGATCCACGCTTTTATATTTATGAACCTAAATTAAATATTATTTTTTTCTTTTAGTACATTTATAAAACTGTTAACATAAAAAATTTTTTACCCATTTTTTTCAAGTGTTAGTTTTTCTATGGATAAAATAATTAATACCAGGTTTCCTAGTAGTACTAGCATACCTATTAATTTTACAATCGAGTTGATAAAATTATGGAATAAAAATTAATAAACAAACACTTGAAAAATTCTACACAATATTTATTAATCTCAACGATCGTTTCGGGTTCCTAGCCCATCATCAGGAGTTTACATTAAAACTTTTAATGTAAACTCCTGATGATGGGCTAGTAACCCGAAACGATCGTTGAGATTAATAAATATTGTGTAGAATTTTTCAAGTGTTTGTTTATTAATTTTTATTCAATCATGTTCTACCAAGTGCCTAGCGATAATTCTATAGAATTTATTTTAAAATTATGGAAGTTCGACTTCGACAGCAAATAAGTATAATATGTGAGTAACGTCAATAATGATCTAGAATCTAGTACTGCAATTTTTAAATCATCTATGACCTATGTAAATTCATAATTTAATGCATTTACCTACACATCTATGAATTTTAGATGCGCTGGAGTTGCCCTGTAAACTGCATATCACAGGAGCGGACTTGCGAATTCTAATCTGCAACAATAATAATTTATTCCATAAATCATTTTGTTCTTTCACTGTTGACACAACTACATAATATGAGTACACTGCTAGTTTTCCAATTACATCGCATAATACGACTCAGTGGCGCACAATGCCGAGGTGTGTTAATGCTTAATTGGAACGTGCATAGTTTTCATGCTATGTTTTCATGTATCCAATGCGCGCATCACCCCAAAGCAGTACTTTTCAAAGTGCTCGATTGTGCGAAGCATTGCTGTAGTTGAAACATCACCGTTGAGCACTATGCCGCATAATGCGCTTTAATGCTGTAATTGGAAAACTACCACTATCTCTTAGAAAACTAAAATCAAATTCAATTGTTTATTATAGCTATATCCTTAAATATGAGCGAGTTGAAAAGTGTTTGAATAAGTTAAAAAGCACTGAACAGGTGTGTCAATATCTTAGTTCCAGTCCTGTGACTGCAATCACAAGTAGGCAGCTACGTGCAGCTATCGCTACGACAGTACAATGTTCCTCATCACAAACGATGCCCCCAGCGATATGTAAACAAGATAGTGCGGACGTAATATAGCCGAGACTTGCTTCCTTATGTACCGGCTACAGAATCTCTGCATACACATAAACAGCACATGCAACATTACTAGTAGATATAATGTTCATAATATGTACTATGCACTGTGCAGGCAGGTAATAATTTATATTTCTTTGCACATACAGGGTCTAGTAGTTGAGAAGATAATGTATCTCGGTACCTATTGTGGATCTCGTTTCTAGTGATATCACTAAAGTGAATTGGTTCACGCGATTGTGTATTTTTCACACTAGTGAAATAGAATCATTTCACGTGAATTTAGTCGTCATCAAATTTGTCAGGGAAACATGAAATATTTCACGTTTCACTGACAGATGGCGAATAATTTCACGTGAAATGGTTCATATTTCACTAGTGTGAAAAATACACAATCGCGTGAAGCAATTCACTTTAATGATATGACTAGAAACCAGATACACAATAGGTACCCTGAACTTAGTCTCGCCATTTTCGATTTTTGAAAAAATAAATGTTGCGTTAATGTGCTATGGTGCTATGATGTGCAGTAATGAAAAAAAATGTTCTTAAAAATTTAATTTTGTTGGGCAAAAATAGTTTTTGATAAAAAGTTTTCCTCAACTTTAAAAAAAATTTATTTTAAAAAACAAAAAACCCGACTGCGTAAAAATCGAACTTAAAAGATGGAAACAAGATCAAATGATAACATGCAGTCGGAGGCATAGTAGTAACAAATTGAACAGAAATACCTCTGACTGCATGTTATCATTTGATCTTGTTTCCATCTTTTAAGTTCGATTTTTACGCAGTCGGGTTTTTTGTTTTTTAAAATAAATTTTTTATTTCAAATGTTTTTAGTTAAAAATAAATCGATATAGATCCTAAACGGTCAGTCGAATCGAAAAATGTTGAGGGAAAACTAAAAATGATTTTTATATACCTATTCAACGATACCCCACTTGACATAGTTTGTTGACTTTCATTTTTTTCATTTTCACAATATGGCGTCCTGTAATCGCCATATTGAATTTTCACTAACGTCATGTCTTTAGTGACACTCGCCGGACTAAGGGGAATTGATTGACGTGTGAATCATAAAAATCGGCCCAGGCGTTTGGTCTGTATAGTGCTTCAAAGGAACATACAAACATACATGCATACATACATACATACATACATACATACACACATAGACTGTTAAACACATTACCACTCCTTTGCGTGCGCAGTTGGGTAAAAAAGATAATTTGTGCTGTAATGTGGTATTATGTGCCGTAAAGAAAAAAATATCTCGATAATTGCGATTTTTATCAACCAAAACCGATTTTTTCGAAAAATTCGCCTTGCTTTTTATTTGCTTAATATAAAATTAAATTTTTAAAGGCATTTTTTTTTTATTGCGGCACATCATAGTACACATCGGACACATTACAATACATTTATTTTTTCAAAAGTCGAAAATTGCAGAACTAACTTCATACACATGTGAAAATACGAAGCTCATCATCCATTTTACGTTAAGAGTGGTGGGTCTTGCGAGGACTGTGCATTGTTTCTATATTGTGAGGTTCTATGTGGGGTTGTTTGAAAGTGTAGTATTTTCTCATAAAGTTCACAAGACGTTTATGGCATCTGTTATCAAGCGTCTATCTATAACTTCAATTTCTATCTATCTATCTATATCTATCTATCTATCATATAGACTCTACGACATTGAAAAGCTAAAAACCATACTCACGAGGAGTTTATGCTCTTACTACAGGGGCTTCTTCCTATGCCCATGTACAACTTCGGTTCGCAGTTGCATTAGTACAAGGAGAGGCACTGACTTGAGGGACAACATTTTTACAAGAAATGTTTTGGTTTTGATATAATTTTTAAAATGCTTAGCTCTAAATTAACCACTTGTAGAATATACCTGAAAAAAAGCTGAGCGTTTATATCAGTTTCCATATTTTATTAAAATAGACCAACCTTATCGTATAATAGACAACAAAGTGTTTCTCACAAATTATCACAAATATATCGCATCTATGCATAATAGGAAATTTAAGATATTTTGATGGCTTCGTAGCGACGAGATAATAAAGTCTCACTCATCCGTTGCCGTTATTTACGAAAAATGTTCTATATTTACGAAAAATGTTCTATATTTTGACTCTGAAAATTAAAATGATGGACAATATGCCGTTAAAGTCTGTTTAGAAATATTTAATAAAAAAAATAATAAAAAGCGACCTATTATTGAAACTAAAATTTTCTGTGAAAGATTGTTTATGTTAAATTCACGTTAGTTAAGAAATATTGTTCTTAATAACCCTTAGTTTTACGGTAAAGCATTTTGTTGACTTTATATTATAAAATTTAAAATAATTTATTCTCTACATTTGACGAAGCCTGTAGGTACATTGTTCAATGTACCTACATACAGCATGGCCCAGTTGCATTCAACATAATATAGATTGTTGTATGATTTACTGCATCCTTGATTAACATTAATTATTACCCATAAAAATATTGCCATTATTACACAACAATTTATTAGTGTATTCGCCATATGGCACATACACTATTGGCGTCGGTCGGATGGCGGGACCTAGGGGTCGGAACAAAATTTCTCGACGTTTCATAACCTCCTGAACACTTTGGCACCATTTTTGGAAAAGTCTGTTTATATATGTATATATATATATAATTTATATATATATATATATGTGCGGGCTATAACTTTCGAAAGAGTTAATTGATTTTGACGAAATTTGGTAGGCACGTTGAAATCCATCACCGCACGAAGCCTATTTAAAATGGGCCCAATCGGACCATTTTAAGGGTGGTTTTTAGGGGTTGAAAAATGTTTTTGGGCCCAAAAACGCCGAAAAAATTCTCAGAATCGTTTCAAAAATGAAGTTTAACCCTTTAGTAACGATTAAAATGTACTGCTAAAATTTTAATAAAATCGGCCCGACAGGACCGGACTTACAAATTTTATGGAAACACTAGTTTGGGGATAGTGCTTTACTTACTGAAGGGTGTATTTAATTTGGTACCGTGGTTGCATTGATAAAAATATTGAAATTATGAAAAAAAATATTATTTTAAGGGATGTATTAAGGGGTTAAATTTTTTATTTTGTCCAAAAACAAATTTAAGTTCACATAATAAAGCCACAATGCCAGTATTAGCAAATACACTATATTGTCGGCAGGGTTTTGGCACTGCGACCCGAGTTTTTTTTAATTTTGATATCGTTATAAAATTGCTATTAAATATATTTAGTTCTAAAAATATTTTTATTCAACACACGCATGCTTTTAGTGTTTTTTCGTATCTGTTTCGAGGACCTTAAATAGCCGTTTAATGACTGGCGACGTCATGATCCATTATGAAACGCTTTTCGATGATAATATTGAAAAATATTTGAAAAACCCGTTATCTAATGAAGATTATGTACCTCTTTTCGGTGTTATAATAGTATATTGTGTGACAAGTGTGCTAAATACATCCTTATGCGTCAGGTGAGATGTTTTCAGCACGAGTAGTAGGCGAGCGCTCACAAGCCTTGGCGAGTGAGCATTGCGAGCCGAATACGAGTGCTGAAAACATCTCACCTGACGCATAAAGATGTATTTAGCACACTTGTTACACAATATACTATTAGTCAACACATGCACGCTTTTAGTGTTTTTTTGCATCTGTTTTACGGACCTTAAAATTAAATAGCCGTTTATTGACCATTAGTGACCATTAGTATGTTACCGCTATTTAGTGCTATAATGGTTCATTATGTAACTAGTTACATAATGATCCATTATGCAACCCTTTTTAGTGCTCACCTACTACTCGTGCTAAAAACATCAGCAATCGTATTCGGCTCGTGATGCAAATTCGCTAAGGCTCGTGTGCGCTCGCCTACTACTTATGCTGAAAACATCGCGCCTGACGTAAAAAGGTGTATTTAGCACACTATAGTTACACAATATACTATTACTGATGTGTCAGCCTCGTTGTTATTGTAGGGGTAGATAGAGCAAAATATAGTGTGTATTTCGTAGGTATTTTTCGTGACATATCTTATTGGTGAAATCATTATTTTCTTGACATGTTTCGTATTTTGAGCAAGAAACAAACTATACACTTGTTAATTGACTAGCTATAGTTTAGTTAAAAAAGATAGTTTTTATAGCATTCAGAAAATATAATTAGGTACGTGTTTTTTTTAGAAACACAATATACAGGGTGCTGAATTGCTTTGCATGAATTGTAAATTATAGACGCCCGACAACTGAGGTCATTAGCGTGCTTTGCGAGTAATAGGGATTTAACCCGTAAAATCAAACTTTTGCGATTTCCTGCTTCCCTAATTATTTTAGGAAAAATATCTTCGAATAAAAGTTTTAGAACATACAATTCTGCATCTAAATCATTAAACAAAATTAATTTTTCATGCTTTGTAACGGCAGAAATTTGATATAAAAATGTCAAAATTACCTCAAAAACAGATAGCGATAGCCATGGAACTTGAATAAAATGGTGATGTTTTAGCTGTCAGAATAATTTCTAATCATTTTGTTCAAGTTCCATGGCTATCGCTATCTGTTTTTGAGGTAATTTTGACATTTTTATATCGAATTTCTGCCGTTACAAAGCATGAAAAATTAATTTTGTTTAATGATTTAGATGCAGAATTTAATGTTCTAAACCTTTTATTCGAAGATAATTTTCCTAAAATAATTAGGGAAGCAGAAAATCGCAAAAGTTTGATTTTACGGGTTAAATCCCTATTACCCGCAAAGCAATAATTTCAGCACCCTGTATAGATTCCTATGTTTTTTTTAATTTTATGAATGTATTTCGACTAAATAATATCCCAAGAAAAAAATATGTCAAAAAACATATTTTCCTGTCAGACCAGTTCCCGATATCCAATCATGCTGAAATCTTGCACCTTTGGTTCTGAAGACAATACAATATAGCACCTACATTTAATATTATGGTAGATCCAATATGGCGACCACTACAAAATGGCAACTTACCTTATTTTTTTACAACCCCCTCGACATGGGTATCATATAGTACAATAAACTGTGTGACGTCATTCTAAATTCAATATGGCAGCCGACACAAAATAGCGGATTACCTATTTCTTTACAAACCCCATGATATGGGTATCAAATGGAAGCGTATTACGAGTAGTGTATCGTAATTATAAATCTAAAATGGATGCCGAAATTTTGGAAGACTAAAAAGAACAAAATAAAATATCAGTAAAAAAAACTTTTTAAAGACAAGCTTTTATTGAAATGAGCTAAAATGAAAAAATAATTTTTATTATTTAGGTTCATAATAATTTATAAAAGCGTGGGTTGTAAACTCTATGATAGTTTATTAGTCACGACCCACGCTTTTATAATTATGAACCTAAATTAATATTTTTTTTTCTATTTAATCCATTCTAATAAAAGCTTGTCTTTAAGAAGTTTTTTTTACAAATGTTTTATTTAACATAGGTACTGTATGTTCCTGAGTTTATTGGCCATTAAAAGAAAATCATCAAAAAACTGAAAAAATTCAAACAACTATAACACGTATTGTGAACTTTTAATGGAAGTTTTCCAGCTTGTTTGATTATTTCACACATTTTTGAAAGCGTTAATGCTTCGTTCACAATTCCGATTGCTTTGTGGACTTGTACACAGCACAGGTACCTATCTAAACAAATAAATTGATTCAGCACGATCAGTTTTATGTTCCAGGGAGACACAATATTCACTAAATCAAATATTTTATCGCTGTCTGCGCGTTCTGTTATGCACTGTACGCGAACACACACACAACCAAACATGAATTATACATGGATGTTCCACAATGCTCAATACCATTGCCCAAGTTATTCTCTACATACCCCCAACTCTCCAGTATACATATGCTGCCGTAACTGTTCCGCAGCGTTGCCAGACACTTTTCTCTCTTGGGTACGCGCAGTAACCTAAAATAGTACGCCAATCCTTTCTAGAGTACGCCATACGCACATATGAAATTTTTTTTATAAAAAATAGAACCTCCTTAAAAATGCCACTAAAATAGAAAAATAATAACATTTTGGCGCCGACCTCAAAATTTTATTATTTTTCTCTTTTTAGTAGCTTTTTTTGAAGAAGATTCTATTTTGTTATAATTTTTTTAAATTTTTTTACTTTTTGGTGGCTTTGCAATACATAGTTTGTACGTTAATAACCGACTTCTTTCTAGTTTCTTGATTACTAAACTAAAAAATAAACTACTGAACCGATTTCAGTAAACATTTATATGAGGCCACCCTGAAGGAATGCCCTATTAAATAAAACAAGAATTATAAAAATCGGTTAACAAATTTGTTAACATATATAAAATGATTGCTAAAACTAAAAAAATCACATATTATGTACAAAAGAAAAAGTTATGTACACTTATTTTTATGAGAAACGAAGAGAGAAATATATTTTGGAGTTACAATCAATTCGTTTAAACTTGAAGCGAATATAATAAAATGTAGTGACCACTGAGCAGTCGTATTTATTAAATTTATAGAATTTACCGAAATGTAAAAGATGTATAAATGTTAATTTTGGGAGAGTGGGTTCGAACGCAATTTCAAGTATTAAAAGTTCAAACAATCAAACTTAAAATAGTACGTAAAACGCAAAGAGAGTACGCGAGTACGCAAAGAGACCGGATAGTACTCAAAGCGTACTATTCGTACTCTACTGGCAACACTGCTGTTCCGGTGTTCAAATAAACCTTCGAGTAAAGTGATTGTTTTTGTTACGGGAGAGGACTTCTTTCAGGTGAAGTAACGTCATCATTCGCATCCGTGGCTTTACATACCATTCTAAAATTTGTCTTTTTCTAAATAAATCTACTATCTTCAATCGAAATTCATTATTTTTCTCTTCCGCGCTGCTGTCCGCACATCGCAGCTTTCATTGTCTAGGAATGTCAGACAGAAAACTTGATTCCCGAAAAAAATTTTAAAATAGCGGAAATTTCGTGTTTACGGCTGGACGAAAAAAGTCAGTATACTAAAGCGTAATATATACTAAACTTATTAACATTATGAATAATCAGTTGGCATACAAACTTCAGAAGCTTCAAAACTCTTGTATTCGCTTCGCGTGTAATGTCGGTAGGAGACAGAGAATCCATCCCATTCTTAAAAAACTTTCAATACTGGATATGGCGGATTTACATTTACTGCATATGCTGGGTCTGATGCATTCTATATTAAATACTAAAAAGCCAGATTATTTGTATGAAAAATTTAACTATCTTTCAGAATTTCATAATTATCAGACCCGGAATGGTTTAGATCTGATTATTCCATCATGCCACACTGCACTGGGATCGTCTTCATTTATAATTGAGGGTCCAAAACAGTGGAATAAATTACCTCTTAGCATTAGATGCCTTAAAAATAAAAAACAATTTATTAACAATTGTAAAGAAGTGCTGCTTCAAAATATTAAATACCTGTAATTAATAGTGCCTAAATTTAATTTGATCGCAAATGTTTTGTTTTTTACTTTGTATCATGTTTTACGTTTATAATTAATATTTTATTATACTTCTTGTTATATGTATATGTAGTATTGTGCTATAGTGATGCACACGATATATTTTTATATTTCACTCATGAGAGGGTATGTTGAAAACGGCTACGGCTAAACATTTCCCTAAATAAAGAATTTATTATTATTATTATAATTAATCGAATAATATATTTTGATTCTTGCCACATATATTTCTAGGTAATAATTGAATTTGGTTAAATCAACTTACAAACTTAAATAAAAAATAATATTCTGGATTATCTATCTATTACGTTATATAATTTATGTATTTAATTTTGCAATACATGTTTGCCATTTTTATTACTGATTTTGCATGAAACTTTACTTCTGATTGTTTAGCGGGACATTAACTTCTTAATCGAAACTCTAGACATCGTTAATAAAATATCTAGACAATTCAATCATCTGGCAAGTGGAAATCCTACCTGTATCCTGATCAGAATAACAAAAATAAACAATCGCTGATTATCCCTTTGAATATTGTGTTGCCTTTCTTATCGATCCCACAGAAATTATATTTGCAAACCACCCTTGCAATTTTCGGCCTTAAAAACTAAAAATTGCGATATTATTATCTGTGGCTTAATATAATTTATTTCCACAAAATTGTAACGATGCCGGCCCTGAATCGCATTGCATAATTAAATTTTTGTAAAACTAGTAACTATTTATGTAATTGTCTCCGGCATCCTTACTTTCAGTTTTAGATTTACAATAAATTAATAAAAAGATTTCATTACCGTTCACAATTTTCATACAATCAAAATATAACATCTTTAAATAAAAATTCTGGACACCAGTCGCCGGAATTATTAAAAATGTTAGAAAAAATCATTATTTTAATTAATCAAACACCAATTTAAATCAATAACAAGCACCAAAAAAATTCCACTGCGTTACAAAATCATTATAAATTTTACTACTGGCTCATTAATTATATCAGGCTTAAAGAAACTAATTTTTATTTTATATAATGGCTAAATCCGTTATTTTAAATTAGGGTATTTATCATTATGATGATCATCAGAAACACACTTTCCTAAAAAAAATCAGTACTTAACCGAATTTATAGACAAGTTTATTCCTTCCTATTAATTCTCTAGTCGAAAATTATACTCACTTGAACACAATATCCTAATATTGTTTCACAAGGCTCACTACTATGACCAGCGTTCATCTGCACCCCTACAATACTGCTGCTGTGGTACTATAGGTAGCTGTATAGATAAAACCTTTCATCATCAAAATACTATAATGTTTGCTACTGAATGGGGTGCATACAATTAGGTATTAATGGCTTATTGAATAAAAATTAAATTGAACTAATGACGGTAACAACATGAAAATTCAATTTGAGATTTTATCTTCAAACTTCATTTCACAACAGTTGTTTTAATTGTTTCTGTAAGAAATGTCGGTGCTAATACGATACCTTCATAAAATTTTCAAAAAACTATCTGAACTCTATTTCAGTGTACAGGTTTTATAATTATTATTTAATTAATAATAAAAATGAGAAAAAGTTCATTTTTAAAAAAAAGGGTCTAAAAAGTATAACAGAAGAATCTTCACTTAAGCTATCTTTCTTGATTGAAACACGCGAATTTAATATAACAATTACTTACATATTATTTAGTTAAAACTTTAATTATGTTATAAAATATAGTAGGTACATTTGCCATTTCAAATCCGATTCCAATTCCGACATAATCCATTAAAAAATTCACAGATTTCCCAATCCTTGCAACCATCGAGGACATTGGAAATGCTAACAGCATATATGAAACATAATTAACTGTTTATTATACACACAATATTTATCAATGCACTGTTTAATTTTGTCAGGAATAACCCTATTATTCTTCTGTTATATACGCGTTCACTTTTGCTTGATTACTTAACTTTTAAATGGATTTTTCTACAGTATTTATTAACATTTGCTCAAAAATAACACCGCAGATCGTCGCAAATACCTCTCAATTAACTAGACATGATATAAAACACATTTCGAAAAAATTGCACTTGTTCAATTTGGCATGATTGCTCCTCACTTGATCGCGACACCGTTGTCTTTTGGCCTTGAACGAAAACTCATAACTCTGCCCCCATATACGAACATAAACATTTCCAATGTTAAAACTTCGATTTCAATATAAGATATTAATTGTAGCATCTATGATAGGATACTCTAAGATCTAATTTACCACAGTCTCATCACGGCGCGGTTAGAGACTTGACATTACGAGCAACGACTTAACAAAAAAGCTACTAATAAAAAAAGTATTAGGATTCATTCTGTGTATATTTGCTGCCAGAGAGATGTTTGAATTATCCAGCACACGCCTTCTACGCACATCATCTTGTAGTGGAGATCGAGTGTGAAGAAGACGTAACATCCTGCGTGGTACGAACACGATAATCTAACGACACGGTGCGTTTCCTTGCTTAAATATTTCTATAAGTGCATCTGCGCAGAAATATTTATATTATCGTTATATTATATAGTTGATTCTATCAAATTATTTAACCAAAAATACTAATGTATAACAAAAATATATTGAATTGCTTTCTTGGAGTACCTATCCTGTTTTCACAGTTTTTTTTAAACAACAAAATAATCTTTTACACAAAATAAATTTTCATCAACAAAGAAAAATGTTAGTTGGTGACGGGGCTTCGCAACTATTTAAAAACAACTACTGTACACATTAAAAAAGACAAGATACTATACCCATTGTACACGTAAAAATAATTTTTACTACCATGTTATGATTTATGAACATTGCTTTTACTTTGGAATGACCAACCTTTATTTGGTGCATGTGTGACCAAAGGGAGATCCAAATTGATATCAATAATTGTTTTAAGTAATAAATAAACTTCTAATTATTTATTGATAAACTATAGATAGAGTAGTGATATTGTAAACTTTAATATATGGAATTCGCAATGAAGAAGTGTCCCGCATACTGTTCAATGTTCATGGCATCGTTTAGAAAAGCATGATTCAACCTAGTACTATATCCTATATTTTATAACTGAAAAAAGGACGTCAAAAAGAATAGCTTATTATCAACCCTATTCATGATTACAAATTCCTACAATAATGTGTATAATATACATATACCAGGAAAACAAGTAAATAACTATTTGTATCTGAAAAAACTTTTTATTATATTGATTTTAGAAAAAATGTTTCAATAGAATATGTTTAGTAGGATGCGAATTTTTAAAGAAGATATTTTTTCAATATTATATTTATCAATTTGTTTATTGGCAAGTAATACAGTTAATATGTTGTTCTTTAATATTATTACCATTTCCCACTAGTTCGTGAACTCGATTATAGTTGAATCGCAAAGAATACGTAAGTATAAGAAGGCACAAAACGAACGGCATAATATGGAGAAGGAGGTCTGTAGAAGTATCCTCCGGGAACGATGCGATGACCCGGAAACTGTTGCCGGAGTCGTCACGTCTGGCTTATTACGAGTCTCTCGAGTGCAGACAATACACTGGCACTATTGGTTCTTATAGTCGAACCTCCTCTAACTGCATCTTTGAAGACCTGCTTCACAATAACATGGTGTTATGTCAACGCTCTGCTTTTTTATTGCAGTATAATATTCTGAATAATTCTTTAAAAAAACTTTTTATAACCTATTTATAATGTTGATTCTAAAACCTCAAAAGAAAAAAAAATGTGGGAAGATCCCATTTCAAATGTCGTACCGTAAGAAGATTAAGCCTTGGCATGTATTGACAAAAGGTCAAATATTACATTTAAATGATGGTAATTCGTAAGTAAGAGTAGTGATTTACCAACTGCCATTTCTTTAAATAGAGAAACATCGATCTCGTCTAATGAAAATTCGGTCCAAATATGTTCAAGAGTCTACAATGAGCCATTTTAAAAGGTAGGTCGAAAATTAGCTAAGCAATACACGCTCGAGGTAAAATTAAAGTCAAAATACATGTAGTACAAACACATATTGTTTGTACTACATGTATTTTGACTTTAATTTTATTTGTTAGGTCATGAAAAAGACAATATAATTGTCGAAACGTCGACTGCTATGTAAGAAAAGTTTGTAATTAAAAAAATTTGTACTGTAACCTACGACATTATTTTACGTTATAACATAGTACATAACCATAAGTAAATAATAATTAATAATTACCCATTGTACTTTTAAATATTAATATTTACTTTTATATTAATCATAACAATCATATAACAACTGCCAAGTCAGACGCTAATGACCTTTGTTGTCGAGCGTCTATAATTTACAATTCAATTTAGCAACTTACTGTCAAATTCAAAATTATTATTTATGACGCAACATTAACAAGATTTGTTTATACGGTAACCATGGAAAAACGTTCCCGATTATCGACGAATAAAAAAAAGCAACATATGGTTATTTTTCCGCTCGGTTATTTTGTCGCCGGGTATTTTGTCGCCAGGTTATTTTGTCGCTCGGTTATTTTGTCGCCGGGTATTTTGTCGCGGTTTTTTGTCGCGGTTATTATGTCTCCGGGCTAGTAGTCGTAGAACCACGCTCAAACATGTTCGATTCGTAAAAAAATACCTCAAGCTCATCTTCGAGCCGAGCGTGCTTGGCGATTTCCATACACGTCCGAACCAAATAGGTTAACAAAACGTCAATTGATTATCTTCAACCGTGAGCCACGGAGCGCGATAGATCTCTAAGCGACGGTGATGATTTTGGATGGTTTCATGTGTTTGAATAACCCAGTGAAAAGAAAAAAATGGCGACGTATGTAGGCGACACATTGGCTTAAAGAACTCGACGAATTTAGCTATATACAAGAGCGCTTTAACCATCTTAATGTGTTTGTTACTATATTTTTTACTTCTCACGTCTCAGAGGGCCCTCTGATCTCTGTATATACTTATGAATGCGATTCAAAACCTTTTATTATCTCTAAACAACATGAGAAAAGTGTAAACTATCCGAGTATACACATCACCACTCTTGAAGTGAAGTTTTGAATGGAAATAAATGGCAAGCAGCGATCATGCTCAACTGTCTTCCAACACGTTCAAATGTTTGCGGTGCGCGATTGGAGCTTGAAGGAGTGGCCCAACCGAACCTCGAGCAGAGCATTTCAACCACACGGCGCACACTGTCTAAAATGTCTGCCGAGCCAGCTACCAACTGCTTTCACCAACATACTCGCCGTGCATGTTCGAGTTTGACCATGTATTTATAATCTGGGTAATAGTTGTGCGATTCATAAACATTTTAGTTATTGTGAAACAGGCTCAACTCACGATGTTTCTTTCAACATTCCATTATTTCTTCACTCAAATAATCATTAAGTTATAATAACTAGTAACATGCCGTATTTCTACTTTATGTTCACTCCAATGGACAATAACAATTTATCTATTGATAACAAAGCTGCAGTAGCTGTAATATCTAGATACTCTCTTTAAAATGCTTCTTTAAATATTTTATAACATCATTCTAAATATTTTTTGTTATTGAACAAAATATATAACCGCTCATTTACATTCAAATGTTTTTTTATATTTAACATTTTTGTATTTAAAGGTTTGAGTAAATAAAAAATCCCGTGCGAAAATAATACACTAAATGTCACCTTCCATTTTACTTTACACGTACTTAATAACAATATTTCAATTAATAGATTTTTTATACGGCTGATTTACAATTAAAAATTTTTGTTGGAAAGCAGCCAATTATATAATTGATTCCAAATATATCGGAAAAAACCATTTTACCAACCATAGTCACAGTCAGGATTCTAACCTGAAGCATATAAGGAGAATGTTAGATTAGTAATAATGTCACGGTTGAGTAATTGTAAGCTCATTCTGCCACGAAAGTTGAAAGGTTCGGGTTAGAATCCTGACTGTGGCTATGGTTGGTAAAATGATTTTTTCCGATATGTTTGGAATCAATTATATAATTGGCTGCTTTCCAACAAAAATTTTCAACAATATTTAAGTATTCGAAGTTGCTATATTTAAATAGAGCAATTTGATCCTTGAAAACAGTTTTAAGAAATTATTGTTGGAAATGAGAACTTCCGTGGCACAAAGGATCAATAAAAAGCAATACTGATTTTATTAAATTTGCATTTTACTAGCGTTTCGGTATTCTTTATACCATCTTCAGAGTCTACAAAATAATACAAACGTGGGTGAGAATATGTGGAAATAAAGTTAAAATTAACAAAAATTTAAATGTGTTTTTAGTGTATTTGCCATATGGCACATACACTATTGGCGTCGGTCGGATGGCGGGACCTAGGGGTCGGACCAAAATTTCTCGACGTTTCATAGCCTCCTGACCAATTTGGCACCATTTTTGGAAATGTTTATATATTTATGTATATGTATAAGTATATATATATATATTTATATATGTGTTCGCGGCATAACTCTCGAAAGACTTAATTGATTTGAATGAAATTTGGTACACACGTTGGAATCCGTCACCGCACGGAACCTATTTAAAATAGGCCCAATCGGACCATTTTAAGGGTAGTTTTTAGGGGTTAAAAAATATTTTTGGGCCCAAAAATACCGAAAAAATTCTCAGAATTGTTTCAAAATTGAAATTTAACCTTTTAATAAAGCTCAAAATGTGCTGCTAAAATTTTAATAAAATCGGCTTGACAGGACCGGACTTACAAATTTTATGAAAACACTAGTTTGCGGATAGTGATTTACTTACTGAAGGATGCATTTAATTTGGTACAGAGGTTGCATTGATAATAATATTGAAATTAAGAAAAAAAATATTATTTTAAGGGATGTATTAAGGGGTTAAATTTTTTATTTTGTTCAAAAACAAACTTAAGTTTACCTATTAAAGCCACAAGTCCTGTATTAGCAAATACACTATATTGTCGGCAGGGTTTTGGCACTGCGACCCGAGTTTTTTTTTTTATTATAACTTACCAAATGCTGTCAATTTCTTTCAGTATTTTGTTTGAGCGATTAATGAACAACATGGTGATGACATTGTTGGTTTTTTTTTAAATAAAAACTCATAAAAATTGTTAAAAGTAAAAAACTATGTAGTTATCACTGATAAAATTGGAAATAAAATCTGTGCTCACCTCTAATTAATATCAGTATTGCTTTTTATTGATCCTTTGTGCCACGGAAGGTCTCATTTCCAACAATTCTTAAAAATATTTAAGTATCTGTAGGATCTTCGTGAAATTTATTTAAACTGATATTATTAATATTCATTTACATAATTTTAATACACAATTATTATACAGAATATCCTACAAATAACGTCGAGGATTTTCAAGGCATATTCCTTATAAAATTCGGAATCGAAACATTCTTTACCATTTTTGTCTCTATGGGTACCAAATTAAAGTTCACTTTTCGTAAGAGATGTACTGCAATCTTGACATGCATCCAAGTAAGCGGAGGACATTTTCAAACCCCTTGTTTAAACGACGAGATTGCGCTATTTTTACACCTACATATTATAACCTAAAAAGTTCTCATATTACTGAAATTTGTACTAGAACTAGAGGCTCAGAGGAGAGAGATTTTAGATTATAGATGTTCGATAAATGAGGTTATTCGCGTTTATAGCAACTCAGGTTACCTATTATTACGTGAAGCATTTTCTCCTTGCGGTGTGTTTCAGTTATTATTTGGCCGCCATTTTTAAATTTAACGCCATTTTATTTTTTGTGTCCTATAAAACTCAAATATCAATTTTCAAAAGAACCGGATAAGTACATATAGCCCAAGGTTAGTAGAGTATAGGTTGCCTCATTCCGATAGATAGTAGTGGGAAGATGACGTCACTCAGAATATACCATGCTTGCTCACTTCAATAGAAAGGATCAGACCATCGACGCTGCTAATTTTTGGAAATAAAAATCACAGTAACCATGGTAGTGTGATATGTTTTTTCAATACCTAATAGAAACATGATTCTTCTGTTAGTGAAAAAAATATGATAAGTTGTCAATTTTGCGATAGCTGTTAAGTGTTATGGTGTTTTGTGGTTATTTTTAATATTTTGTGAATATAAAAGATAAAATAATTAATTTATCAATTTGTTAGTTAATTCTATTCGTTTCTTAAATTTGAAAAAATAGGTAATTAACAAAATCTGCCATTTCTTGAGCATTATTTAATTTTATGTTTGTTTATATTATAGATATTAAAACCTAAATTTTGTAATAAAAATAAAAATTATCCTATTTTTTAGCATCTATTCTTCTATTTATTGTCTCCTGCCAATTTTAAGAAAAAATCTGCACGAAGCACCTAATATAAATAAGCATAATCTTCAACAATTTTTGTACTTGATTTAAACTAAATTCTAGCTGACGTCATTCTCGCGCTTACGCTGATTGGTCAGATGGGACGAGGCAACCTGTACTCTAATAACCTTGCATATAGCCGCCATTTTAAATCCGACGCCATTTTATTTTTTTGTGTCCTATAAAACTTTCAAATATCGATTTTCAAAATGATCGGATAATTTTTACCAAAGCACATATGGCCGCCATTTTGACTCTGACGCCATTTGATTTTTTTGTGTCCTACAAAACTCTCAAATATCAATCCGTAAACATTCTGAACTCAACGGTGTCGAAATTTCTCAAATCGGTCAACCCCTCGAGAAGTTATGGCTGAAACAAACATTATGCTCGAAATCTGTGAATTATACCCCCTCCCCCCGCCCAATGACGTCCGAACGACAAGTTTGTGCGTGAGGCATGAAGCCTAAAGACCCACCTACCCTATCGTGTATTTACATTTAACCAGAGAGAACGTATATAAATGAGAGTATCATATACCGTAAGTTGGAATGGCATTGAGATAGAGATAGTTCTTCTTGCTTTGTTGCACACCGACGGGCCAATAGAATCGAGAATGAAGGCGGACCAATCACATCTAAGAAGTAATAAAAGCGGTATTTTCTAAAATTTAAAATGTGTTATGGGTTTTTTCCAAATATTTTTAAAATGTTAAGTTAAGAAAAAATATTGTGTTAATAAAACATGTTAATTTTTCTTAATCAAACATTTTAAAAATATTTAGAAAAAAATTGGCTCCAAATAAAAAAAATTTTGGAGCATACAAGTAATTCAAGAATTACAAGGCGCGATATTCATGTAGGTATTGTGTGTAAACGGTTTTACCGAACATAGGGAAAATAACACTAAGAAGATCAATTTTGTAGTAGGCTATGGCCATAAGACCTAATGTAAATATGTATTGGATTACATAGAAAAAATAGTGCAGTGAATTTTTTAATCAATTTTCCATAGCAACGGTTGACTATTAAGCGAAATTCGGAACCTGCTAAATAAAAAAAGTCATGAGGTGTCGTAAGATACCCGACAGAAGCTATGTTTCTTACGCATTGTATATAAAACCGAATTTATCAAAGACATAAACAATGTTATTATTTGACCGCCATTTTGAAATCTGACGCCATTTTATTTTTTTGTGTCTTATTAAACTCTCAAATAGCAATTTTCAAAAGGATCGGATCATTTTTACAAAGAAGTATATACCTATGGCCGCCATTTTAAAATATGACGTCATTTTATTTTTTTGCGTTCTATAAAACTCGTCAATATCTATTTTCAAAAAGATCGGATAATTTTTACACAAAAAGTACATATTGCCGCCATTTTGAAATCTGACGTCATTTTATTTTTTTGTGTCCTATGAAACTCTCAAATACCGATTTTCAAAAGAATCGGATAATTTTTACAAAAAAGTACATATGACCGCCATTTTTAAATCTGACGTCATTTTATTGTTTTGTGTTCTATGAAACTCTCAAATATCAATTTTCGAAAGGATCGGATAATTTTTACAAAAATGTACATACGGCCGCCAATTTGAAATCTGACGTCATTTTATTTTTTTGCGTCTGAAACTCTGAAATATCAATTTTCAAAAGGATCGTATAAATTTTAGAAAGGAGTACAATATATTTTCGCCATTTTGAAATCTGACGTCATTTTATTTTTTTGTGTCCTATGAAACTCTCAAATATCAGTTTTCAAAAGAATCGGATAATTTTTACAAAAAAGTACATATGGCCGCCATTTTTAAATCTGACGCCATTTTATTTTTTTGTGTCCTATGAGACTCTCAATATCAATTTTCAAAAGGATCGGATAATTTTTACAAAAAAGTACATACGGTCGCCATTTTGAAATCTGATGTCATTTTATTTTTTTGTGTCCTATGAAACTCTCAAATACCGATTTTCAAAAGAATCGGATAATTTTTACAAAAAAGTACATTTGGCCGCCATTTTTAAATCTGACGTCATTTTATTTTTTTGTGTTCTATGAAACCTTCAAATATCAATTTTCAAAAGGATCGGATAATTTTTACAAAAATGTACATACGGCCGCCATTTTGAAATCTGACGTCATTTTATTTTTTTGTGTCTTATGAAACTCTCAAATATCAATTTTCAAAAGGATCGTATAATTTTTAGAAATAAGTACTACATATTTCCGCCATTTTGAAATCTGACGTCATTTTATTTTTTTGTGTCCTATAAAACTCGCAAATATCAATTTTCAAAAGGATCGGATAATTTTTACAAAAAATTATATATAATGGCCGCCATTTTGAAATCTGACGTCATTTTATTTTTTTGTGTCCTATGAAACTCTCAAATATCAATTTTCAAAAGGATCTGATAATTCTTACAAAAAAGTACATATGGCCGCCATTTTGAAATCTGGCACCATTTAATTTTTTTGTGTCCTATAAAACTCTCAAATATTAATTTTCAAAAGAATCGGATAATTTTTACAAAAAAGTACTATGGCCGCCATTTTGAAATCAGACGCCATTTTATTTTTTTGTGTCCTATAAAACTCTCAAATATTAATTTTCAAAAGGATCGGATAATTTTTACAAAAGTGACGTTACACTACTTCGTGACGTGACGTTTCACTTTTTATTATTTAGGTCCCCATCTGAAACGTGCGTTAAGAAGCATACCTTCAAATAAAAATAGGTAAAAAAACTTTTAAGTTAAACGGTTTTATAAATGTTTTAAAAAGAAAAAAATAATATTTAATTTATGTTCATAAGTATAAAAGCGTGGGTCGTAAACTCTATGATAATTTATTACAGTCACGACCCACGCTTTTATACTTATGAACCTAAATTAAATTTTATTTTTTTCATTTTAGTACATTTATAAAACCGTTTAACTTAAAAGTTTTTTATCTATTTTTATTTTTAATTTTTTAGTATGCTTTATTTCCTTAGTCTGATTTTATAACATTTATCCGATCCACTGAAACGTTACCGGAGAAAGACCTTTTGCCTGTGAAAATTCAAAAGTACGATATGCACCCGGACGAAAGTCGGGCCGGTCAGCTAGTTATCATAATATTGTATTGTCACCGGAGCTACACATGTGTGCAAAATTTCAACTCAATCGGATCACGGGAAGTGGGTGAAAATTCAAAAGTACGATTTACACCCGGACGAAAGCCGGGCCGGTCAGCTAGTTACCATAAATTGTATTGTCACCAGAGCTACACATGTGTGCAAAATTTTTAACTCAATCGGATCACGGGAAGTGGGTGAAAATTCAAAAGTACGATTTGCACCCGGACGAAAGCCGGGCCGGTCAGCTAGTTATCATAATATTGTATTGTCACCGGAGCTACACATGTGTGCAAAATTTCAACTCAATCGGATCACGGGAAGTGGGTGAAAATTCAAAAGTACGATTTACACCCGGACAAAAGCCGGGCCGGTCAGCTAGTTACCATAATATTGTATTGTCACCGGAGCTACACATGTGTGCAAAATTTCAACTCAATCGGATCATAGGAAGTGGGTGAAAGTTCAAAAGTACGATTTACGCCCGGACGAACCGGGCCGGTCAGTTAGTTAACATAATATTGTTTTGTCACCGGAGCTACACATGTGTGCCAAATTTCAACTCAGTCGGTCGCAACTCGCAAGATTTGTAACAAATATACGGGATTAAGCTAAATAAAACCACCGTTTAAAAAACAAAGCATCTACTACCTACTTACTTTTGCGTGATGCCAGAACATACGTTTTTATTTGAGAATCAGTTCGGTTGCTTTTGCGTGATGCCAGAATATTTTAAAACTCGCAGTCGCATAAGAAGTTATTTACTTGAAAAAAAAAATCATGTAAATCGGATCAGTGGTTCTCGAGTTATAAGCGTACAAAGGGACATACAGACAGAGAAAGTCAAATTGTTCGGGAAGGTATGAACGTCGAGAAATTTTGGTCCGATCCCTAGGTCTCGTCATCCGATCGACGTCAATAATTAGTTACACGTCATTTTAACTCAGTAGGCCAGGGTTTTTAAACTTAAATTCAAACATCAGCAGTCAAAAAATTGAATAACTATATTAAAATAATGCAATATAAGACATAGCATACGCTATCTTCCAATATCCATATCACAGTGTGCAACAGACAAGGACAACCGAAACAAGTTCGCGATTTATTAGATAAAGTCGCATTTATTTCGTTTAATAATCATATAAATCTGTATAAAAAAACTGTTTTGATACAATATTATACATGAAATCTATCTAAAATTTTCTGCTCTTTCGTTTAAGACAGGTTTCGAATCGATCTGACTTAAATTGAGCAAACTATAAGCAAAAAACACCGTTTTTTCTAATTTGCTCCCCTCTGGGGCCAAAATTCAAAAATCGGGCGACGTTAGGATCAAATAGACCCCGAGAGGAATCGAACAAAAAAAAGTTTTTGAAAATTGGTTCATCCGTTTGGGCTGTACGCGTGACACAAAATAGCGTGACAGATTCACAGATTCACAGATTCACAGATTCACAGATTCACAGATTCACAGATTCACAGATTCACAGACAAAGCGAGTGTATATAGGCGCTTCTAGCTTCGCTAAGATCGCGCCTAAAAAGGGGTAAAATAAGGTCAACGACAGGTTTGAAATAACTTGTGTGAAAGTATATTTTAAAAAGAAATTTATTGTAACACAATATATAAAAAACGAACATAAATTACTACAAAAAAAGGAAACAAACTTTATAAATTGATAAAAAAATAAACAATATCATATAAACATATAAAAAAACAAACATAAATTACTAACAAAAAAAAACTATAGATTGATGAAAATAAATAAATGGTATTTATTATTATCTTAACAAAGGTTTCCAAGTTTTAATATTATATCTATGCTTCGACTACTATATTATAATATACTAATACACTGGTACGTATACTACACCGTAGTGTATTGGCTGCATAAAATTTTTTAGGATCTTCCACAGTCGAGGATCTAAAATAGAATAAAGTTTAATTTTACAAAACAATCGGCTAAATTTTACAAATAGTTTGTTATTGGAGGTTAGTTTAGTGATTATTCGTATTGTCTTAATTAGCAATGTCAAATAAGATTATTTTTTAGTATAATCGTAGATCGGTTCTTTTGCTTCGAGTAATCATTATTTTGTATACCGAACAGTAAATGAGTATGTACTTTCAAAGTATTGAGTAGATGGTATCGGGTATCGAAGCCCGGAGTATCGATACCTACTCGGTATCGATACTATAATAGTTCTAACCCTAATTGGGCGGGTTGCACGGTCTAAAATAATTAATTAATCGTAGTAATGAATACTTCTACATAACTTATTAGCCTTAAGCAAAATTTGTTATACTTTACTTACTTACCAGGTAATAAATATTATCATCGATTGTGGGTATTAGTGCTCCCAGGGACCCGAGCTCGTACCAGTCAGTTTATGTATGGCGGCTAGTTGATTCCAATACACAATTATCTGAGTTGTCGACGCGTCTATAATCTACAAGAATAATAATAAAAAAAAGTCAGTCTAAAACAAAATCAAGTTGAATTTTAAACAATAGTCTGTTAAATTTAGCGCGCTGTTTGTAATTAGCAATATTTTCTTATATACCTAGACGTTTATAACTTGAGCGTCTTTAACCTACAATATTATTGTTTGAAGTTAAGATAAATTTATAATAGATGTAGTTACTTACCAAATATTAGCTTCGAGCCGCTTAATTAAACACCAGGTTTTATGAAAATAAATATAGTTTTGACCTAATGAACACAACAAACCTAATTTTCTATGCACTGATTCTCAATACTGATTTTTCAATAAAATGCTTAATGATGCACATTCGTAAATAAGTTCAAAATGATATGTTTTCTCTCTGCCATGCGCATAGCAGTTTTCGTTGACATTTCTGTACTTTGATTGGCCCGTCAGTGTGCAACAGAGTAAGAGCATGAGTTAGAATGTGTCAGATAAAGAAAGATATACAGTAACGATGCGTTGCCGGTTTCCACATCCCATTTGCCACTCTCATTTATATACGTTCTCTCTGCATTTAACGTACTACAAAATCTCTACGAGTAATTTCCGCGAACACATCGTTACATATTTCGTTGCAACCTTTCTGAACATACCTACCGACAGGAATTTTGACGTGATTACGTCCACACTCACGTCAAAATTCTTCTAATAAGGAACTTTGTCTTGATGCCAATTGCCAGCACAAAATACGGCTATTGTGATAAAATGTTAAGCTTGTGGTCAGTTAACCAATGATATGTTTAACTATTTTCATTAATAAAAAAAAATATATGCTTACGGTAAAGGGTTACATATACTACAGCAAATTACGAACAAATTGAGCTTTTAAGAAGCAATCAACTCATAGTACTAAACGTATAATCAATTTTTTTAGAACTACCATGTGTATTTTTCCAGGAACATGCAACTAACAATTTTCTTGATAGATTATAACATACATTTCAAAACAAAAACATTTTATAAAATGGTAACTGAAAATTGCGTCTACAATTTTATAATTCTGAATGTAGCAAACCTTGTTTTTTTAATGAGTGCTTTGAAATAGGATAAAGATAGCGTTTACCAACCACTCACTCGTAGTTGTTCAGTTTTGCACTATAGATAACAGAAATACATAAAATAATATATAATATTATAATATTATGTAGGTACCTACTAAAAAGATTATAATGTCATTACTTTAAGTCTTTAGTTTCGTATTTTATCGATTGTATTACTCCATCGGTGCGAAGGAAAAAAACTCGAGTCGCAGTGCCAAACCCTGCCGACAATATAGTGTATTTGCTAGTACAGGCCCTGTGGCTTTATTATGTGAACATATAAGTTTGGTTTTAGACAAAATACATCCCTTAAAATAGTATTTTGTTTTCTTAATTTCAATATTATTATCCAATAATATCAAAATAGAACTGTATAGTGTATAGGATTTTTGGAATATTATTTGCAACCAAATTATATTTAGAAATAAGTTTTATTTAGTATATTAGACGTTTCGCCTTTTAGGCGTCTTCAGTAATTCTAGAATGAATTTTTCATGTTAAAGATATATACCTACATTAAATTAACTTAAATACTATCTACTTCAGCCTCCTACACTAAAAAAATTAAAAATTTCATTTGAAAGAAAATTAAAAATAATACACCTCTCAAAAATAAATACTCCATCTATACAAATAGTACCTCTAAAACAATAGACACACATTACACTTCCTAAAATTAATCTTTCACCTATACAATTGGTACTCCTAAATACATTATTATTACACACACTTGCATACAAATACCATCATACACTTATAAAAAATATACTAAAATACAAAAACTTATTTCTAAATATAATTTGGCTGCAAAAAATATTCCAAAAACCCTCTATCTTCAGCCGTACTAAACTCACTACGCCTAGAATTGTATAGTATACCCTGACACAGTCATAATAAAATTACATCTTCTTCAGCTATAAATGAAATAAATTTTCCTTAAAAAATGGTAAAATGTGGAAGACCTAAAAGATCGCACCTAACAGTATAGTTGAAAAAATCGAAAGAAAAAAACAATGCGAAAGGAAACAATGATCAAAGAAAAATGTTAACTTACCTACATAATATTATCTTAACATCCCTTAGAGAGGGCTTGAGAATGGCCGAGCGTGTGGCAATTCTGTTGTTCACATGGCGTTGCTATGGTTCCTCTATTACAAGTTCCCGGGTTCTAACCCGAGAGCTGGTAAAAGTGTCAATTGGATTTTCAGTTTATTATTTAAAAAAAATAATGATTGGTGCTAGGCCCAAATAACCTTAGCTGTTGGTGATCTTTAAAAACACAATTTTTAACATCCATTAGAGTTGCCGCGTATGTCGTAGGTATTTAATAATAAGTATTTTATAATAAAAATAATCTTCAAAACAACAGGTATAAGGAAAACAAATCGTACAGCTCATATTCCGTGCGCACGATAAGCTAGTAACATACATAATATCTGAGTTTTCGAGCGTACGGGGCGCGACTCGCAGGTATAAATAAATGCAATTCTTTATATCTCTAATATAACCATCAGTTAAAATTTGTTTAGTGGATTTCCTTTCCTTGTTATTTTATGTTCGCGTAATAACAGTTAAAAATAATTGTATTTTAAAATAAATAAACCTGTATATTTAATAGGAATATTAAGAGCACTGTGGTTTTAAACAAAATAAAACAATAGTTTAGACACTTCTAACCACAATAATTTTATTCATGAATGTACATTTCAAGAGCTAAGCTCTCATCTTCAGCACATACTAAACAGTTTAGTATGTGCTGAAGATGAGAGCTTAGCTCTTGAAATGTACATTCATGAATAAAATTATTGTGGTTAGAAGTGTCTAAACTATTGTTTTATTCTGTATATTTAAGAAATGATGTAATGATTTTCAAATAAAATATTATAATAATCTGTTCATATTGCTGACTAAATTATAACTGATCTTTAGAAAACCAACCAAAAGTTTACCTACATAAATAAACGTGAATTTTAACTAGGTTGAAGTAATTAAAAGTATCAGAAATGCGAAGCAATTTTTCCAAAAATAAAACAATAACATAAAAGGAAGAAGGAACAACGAAAGAATTTCTTTTCATTTCATTAATCTACATAAATGTCATTTTAATGGTATTCTTTTTATGTAGCCATAAAATAATGAGCGTAGTTAGTAAAATTCCCGCCGTGATATAAATCTAACAGAGTGCCTGTTAATGTGCAAATCCCACGGGTGCAATTAAATCTTTAATTTTAATTGATAGCATTTTTCTATTTAATTGTTATTATTTTTCATTCCCAACATCTGTTCCTTTATGGATCAAAAGCTTCATATTGCACGATATATTTGAACTCGAGTCTCAAATATACTAATTTTCGGTTTTTTACTTTTTAAGATTTTTTAAAGTCTTTCTTTTTTATGCTATTTTTAAGAAAAATCTATCTTGAACAAAAAGGAAACGCATAATCCACAAATAGATTTTAAATATTTAAACGAGGGGTAAATATCTGAGGATTTATGGTGTACAGCGTGAAGGAATTACGAGGATTTATGAGGATTTATAAGGATTTATGAGGATTTATAAGGATTTATGAGGATTTATGAGGATTTATGAGGATTTATGGGGATTTATGGGGATTTATGAGGATTTATTGAGGATTTATCGGGGATTTATTGAGGATTTATCGAGGATTTACAGAAGAATTAAATCAGCTGTTTATATTATGCGCGTGCGCGTAACATTTTTTAAAGTACGTTTTCATCTACTAACTCGATGCTAATTATATCAGAAACTTGCATTCCTACAGTTTATAATATTAGTATAGTAGGTATATTAGTATAGATAGTTAAAAAATCCTACACTCAAGTTTTACCCCCTTTGGGGTTGAATTTTAAAAACTTGAATAAGCCTATAACCTTCCTCAATGAACGGGCTATCTAAGAAAAAAAATTTTTTTTAATTGGACTGGTAGTTCCTGGGATTAGCGCGTTCAAACCAACACGCAAACAAACCAACTCCTCAGCTTTATTGTTATAATATACATACAGGGTGATTCATAATATGTGCGCAGGACTTCAGGATGTGATAGCTCGTTCAAAAATATGAAAAAACGTTCCTATTAACATGGGTCCGCAAAAGCACCGTTTTCGAGATACAGGGTGTTAAAGTTGAAGAAAAAAATTTCGTTTTTTGCTTATATCTGAAGAACGGTTTGAGGTACAAAGTTAAGCTGCCGCACATATTTTCTACCTTAAAATTGCTTTGTTTTTTTTTACGAAAAAAATTTTTTTTTGTTACCAGTGGTGGAGATTTTGAAGGTGGTCTGTTTTGTTTGTGTAATTTTTTATTGACATTTTGTCAACTTATATAATCAAGTAGGTACGTAGGTGCTTAAAAAAAATCATGTTTTAAATCCTAAAATGCTCTTTTTCTCGGAAACGATTGACTGTAGCGCTTCAAGACAAGAGTACCTTTTTTGTGTAGAATATCCCGGGGGTTCCAAAACGCGTTTCAAAATTAATTTTTTTCTAGTGGCGTAGAAGTTAGGGGGAAAAATACACTTCAATCCTTCAAAATCTCCACCACTGGTAACAAAAAAAAATTTTTCGTAAAAAAAAACAAAACAATTTTAAGGTACAAAATGTGTGCGGCAGCTTAACTTTGTACCTCAAACCGTTCTTCAGATATAAGCAAAAAACGAAATTTTTTTCTTCAACTTTAACACCCTGTATCTCGAAAACGGTGCTTTTGCGGATCCATGTTAATAGGAACTTTTTTTCACATTTTTGAACGAGCTTCACACATCCTGAAGTCCTGCGCACATATTATGAATAACCCTGTATATAGTCCATTCAAATGGTCGAAAAAATAGGTCTGAAATTGCGTTAATTAGAAGTTTGATGAAATTTTAATTGTAGATAGGGGGTGCCACTAGAACACTCCAGCCAAGTTTCCCCCCTCGGATTCTGCAAGGGGTGCCCGCCATCTTGAATTTAAGGGATGAAATCATTTATCTTGGTAAATACTGCTTGTACGTGAAAAATTACTATTACCAAAATTATTAAGGAGGATGTATCCAGCAACTTCTGTTTGGAAATTTTTTTGAAATTTCTTATTCAAAAGTTATAAATTCTCAAAATGACACTGTTGGGGGTGGAAACGGTTTTTTCGATTTTACAACAAAACGGTCAAACGGGGCGAAAAATGGTTATGACAAAAGTTGTAGCTTTTGAGTGTTTCTACAATATACATGTGTTCAACATTTTTTTTGCTTGCTTGGTGCGAATATAGAGGGCGTCAAAGGTCGACCGGCGCCAATATTTTTGAAAATTTTTGAATTTTGCACGTAACAAATTAATTCAAGTCATCGCATTTTCACCAAATACTCATTAGGGGGTTTTCGGAGTCGCTGATTAGGAACCCATTATCAAATTTTCCAAAAACAAAATGGCGAATCCAATATGGCGGACGTCTCCCATAAAAATGCATCGCATTTTCACCAAATTCATCATCGCCATTTTGTTTTTTGAAAATTTGATAACGGATTCTTAATCAACGACCCCTAAAACCCTCTGATCATGTATTTGGTGAAAATGCGATGACTTGAATTAATTTTTTATGTGCAAAATTCAAAAATTTTCAAAAATATTGGCGCCGGTCGACTTTTGGCGCCCTCTATATTCGCACCAAGCAAGCAAAAAAATGTTGAACACATGTATATTGTAGAGAAACTCAAAAGCTACAACTTTTGTTAAAACCATTTTTCGCCCCGATTGACCGTTTTGTTGTAAAATCGAAAAAACCGTTTCCACCCCCAACAGTGTCATTTTTGAGAATTTATAACTTTTGAATAATAAGAAATTTCAAAAAAAATTTAAACAGAAGTTGTTGGATAGATCCTCCTTAACAATTTTTGTAATAGTAATTTTTAACGTACAAGCAGTATTTACCAAGATACATGATTTCATCCCTTAAATTCAAGATGGCGGCCACCCCTTGCGGAAAATTTCATCAAACTTCTAATTAACGCAATTTAAAAGTACCATTTGACTGGATTAATAAGGTAAACACAGTTTTGTTATTGTTTATACATTCGATGACTTATGGGGATTTATGAGGATTTACGAGGATTTACGAGGATTTACGAGGATTTATAGGAGGGATTTATGAGGATTTACGAGGATTTATAAGGATTTATGAGGATTTATAAGGATTTATTTGCCAAAAAGGATTTATGGTGTACACAATTTTGGGCAGTTATTTACCCCTCGTATTTAAATTTGTTATTGCTCGCCTCCCGTCTCGCCAAGATTTCGACAAATTAATCTCAATTTTGTCTCGATATTTCTAATTTAATTTCGAGGAGACGACAAAAATCTCGTCTCGGCCATAATACTGACTATGAATATATCACTATTTTTTCTACATTTCTTGTACTTTTACCGTTTACAAAGTTCTATAGTGAAAGTGTCGGAGGTGTCTTTGTCGTCTAATTTGTCTAACTTGTTGCCGATTTCAAATAAATAATAGATATTTATTTAGTGGGGACGAAAAAATTTCCGTGTTTTTCTGTACCATACATTCAGTTTTACCTACATAAAAAAGTACGTTCAACACTAATATAAAAAAACTTTTTAACAAAAAGAACCTCCTTCAAAAAGGCACTAAAAAGAGGAAAATAATGAAATTTTGAGGTCTGTGCCAATTAAAATATGAAATTGGTTAAAAAGAAGATATTAATCACTATACTATACTTTTTAACCGACTTCATATTTTAATTGGCACAGACCTCAAAATGTCATTATTTTCCTCTTTTTAGTGCCTTTTTGAAGGAGGTTTTTTTTTGTTAAAAAGTTTTTTATTTTTTACTTTTTAGTGTCAAAAAGTAACATTTACCTTAAGGAATCACACGCCGTTACTTACTTTTTTATTAAAATCAGCCGAACTACTGAACCGATTTTGATGAAATTTCTATGGGACTAATCTTGAAAGTATATCCTTTCAAATAAAAAAAAAAATTTCAAAATCGGTTCATAAACGACGAAGTTATCTGCGAATACACATAAAACATAACCACATAAAACATAACCACATAAAAAATATATACGGTCGAATTGAGAAACCTCTTTTTTTTGAAGTCGGTTAAAAATACCTATTAAACTTATAAAAAATAAATTTGCTAATTGAAACTCTAGTCCGAAACTGACATTGCATCAACAGTACGTCGACTAGATAGATGAATAAAGCTGACAAATACAACATCTTATCTCATGAATATTAACCGTCACTTCGCTGGTTTCTAACAACATATAATATACATGAACTTGCAGTAGCCAGTAGGTAATAGGTATATTAGATACATCTCTACATATTATAAATTCGAAATTTCTGCGCTTTGTACAATACAAGCACTATTTATCGGCTATCGATCGATGTGTTACTATATATAGTAACGCTCCTACAAAGTCCACATCATGAGAGAGTCATGTTTTTAATGATTTATACAGAAGTTAATAACTTTAATAAAAATAAACTAAATCGTAACTTCATATTAGAAATCGTGTCCATCGTAATTATAATAAAATTGAGCAAAATCGCAGGATAGTGGACAAAATAATTTGATTTATTAAATTATGTACGACGTTTCGTCTATAGATTTAGACTTTTTCAAGTACATACATAATTTTATTTTTTTTATGTATGTACTTAAAAAAGTCTAAATCTATAGACGAAACGTCGTACATAATTTAATAAATCAAATTATTGTGTCCACTATCCTGCGATTTTGCTCAATTTTACTAAATCGTAACTTAGTCTATAATTGTAAAGTTTTAAGGATTCCAAAAGCGAATTTTCCGTTTTCAAAATTTTTTTCCTGTTTTTCAAATTTCAATCTATACATAGTATCGCTTTCCGTGTCTGTCTGTACCACCGCTAACTCCTCCTAAACCACGCAACGGATTTTGAAGCGGTTTTCACCATCAATTAAATTTTTCACGAAGGTTTATATATATATATATAGCGAACGAGCGAAGTGAGTGAGTAATGCAATTATGATATTCAAGCGAACGAGCGAAGCGAGTGAGTAGTGTATTTATAATATTCAAGCGAACGAGCGAATCGAGTGAGTAGTGTATTGCACCCGGGCTTTCTTAGCACCTGGGCGAAGCCGGACGGGGCCGCTAGTTTGGAATAAAGTAACAAACGGAGTGTTCAGATTATGCATTAAGCTGTTTAGAATTGTAATTATCAACGCATTATATTTCACTGAACGTAATTATGTGTACATTTAACGTGTTAATGAATGCGTTAATTAAAATCATATCAAGTTAATTACTATCAAACTTTATGCAAAATAATAAAAATTATAGGTTACCATTAACATTATGTTGACACGTACCTATGCCTTTGTATGTGTTGATATTATAATATTTTATTGATGTCAAAATATTGTTTAACATGTTATAAAATTTATATAAAATCGCTACGTACAAAAAGGCTACTTGTATAATTTAAATATAGTGATATTCACGTTAATTAAAAAAAAACTCGGGCCGCAGTGCCAAACCCTGCCAGCAATATAGTGTATTTGCTAATACGTGAACTTAAGTTTGTTTTTGGACAAAACCAAAAATTTAACCCCTCAATACATCCCTTAAAATAATATTTTTTTTTTCTTAATTTCAATATTATTGTCAATGCAACCTCTGTACCAAATTAAATACACCCTTCAGTAAGTAAATCACTATTCGCAAACTAGTGTTTTCATAAAATTTGAGGGCAGTATAGCCTGGATGGTAGCGTGCTTGGCGCCGCAACCTCTAGACTGGACTGCCGTGGGTTCGAATCCCACCTGCGCTTATGGATGTTTTGTGATGTTATTTAGTTTTAAGTTAGTTGTTATTTAGTGTAGTTGAAAGACGCTAATGACCGTAGATGTCGACGCGTCTATAATCTACAATAAATAAATAAATAAATTCATAAAATTTGTAAGTCCGGACCTGCCGGGGCGATTTTTTTAAAATTTTAGCAGCACATTTTAATCTTCACTGAAACAACTCTGAGAATTTTTTCGTCATTTTTGGGCCCAACAACATTTTTTCAACCCCTAAAAACCACCCTTAAAATGGTCAGATTGGGCCCATTTTAAATAGGTTTCGTGCGGTGATAGATTTCAACGTGCCTACCAAATTTCGTCAAAATCAATTAACTCTTTCGAAAGTTATAACCCGTAATCATAATATGATTCAGCATAATATGAAACGAGACACGGAATTGATTTCAAAACTGACAATATAACTCTTGCTGTAGCGTATAGCCACACTATATTATTACGAATACACACCACTATCCCTCAAAAAATTAAAAAAATAAATAATAAGAAAAAGTTTTGAAAATATTCAAAAATTAGGACGCAATTTAATATGTACACTACATATTTTATAAATAAAAATCTTTTTAATAATTATTTTTATTCGGTTACACTCATGCAACGTAACAAAACTGATGTATGTAATTGTTTATTTTTTTCGAAAAGAAGACCATAAACAATAAAATCAAAAAATCATCATGAAAAATTATCATTAGGTACACTAAACTTGCCCGAATATTGTCGGCTTGAATTGATTTTTAATCAATTTTATACATTTTATAAAAAGTCCCCCTTAATTAAACTATAGACATACCTATTCGCAACATATATCTCTTAGAAATCTAAGGAACCTTACTTTCCACTAAGTAACCATTGCAACGTCTCCATAAAATATTATGTAGGTTCATGTCGTAACAAAGTGAAAAATTCGACTGATGACCAGTCCTATACTTCCCACCTAGTAAATATTTGCAAAAAATAAACACTCTTTTTTTTATTCTTTGACTAGGCCCAAATAACCTTAGCTGTTGGTGGTCTTTAAAACACAATTTAATTTTTATTCTTTGAAAAAAGCATGGCCCTCTTTTTTGTTTGGTGATCTATTGATGGCTAGCTTAATATAGCAAAAATCATGGTTACCTTGATTTACGTACAATTTTTATTTTTTTTAGTAAAATATTTTTTTTCTCGAAAACTATACATTTTAGAGAAAAAAAATATTTACATTTTTTTCATATTATAACATCTAGAATTCATTTATATTTTTTTTTACCTATGTTAATACGTGACATTGAGGACGTTTTTTTGAATATCTCAGGATCCACTGAACCGATTTGACTCAAAATCTAATCAGATCTAAGTTAAAGGCTGATAAACACAATAGAACAATCGGCATGCCCGTATGTTGTTCCGTTCTTAAGATATCGAAGGCGAAAAATTGACCACATACACACACACACACATACACACATACACACATACACACATACACACATACACACATACACACACACATACAGACATCAGTCAGAAAATGATCTTAAACGATTGCTAGGGTCTCAAAACGTGAAAATCTGTTAAAATCTCGAAATATTGTTTTCGGACTGAATCCATTACTTCCCTACCATAGTAGAGGTGGGAAGTAAAAATGCAATCAACTTGAAGAGCGCTATACCTACAACGTACATTGTACAATGTACATGTCTCGTTTAAATTAGGCTGTTGAGTTTTCAATTTCAACGAATTGGATTTATACAGTTATATATATAACCCTGCCAAATACTTGTTGGTAGAACGCTGTCGAATACTCAGTTTACTGTTTTGAACATATTTTTTAACTTTCCGTTAAGAAAATTGAAAATTTTCAAAAATAGGAACGTTATTGATTTCACCCCGATTTTCGAAAATCGAGTTTTCATCAGATCTCGACGTTTTGTGATCCTAGGAAGCTATTCTGACTATTTTTACGATGATGTCAGTATGTCTGTATGTGTGTGTGTGTGTGTATGTATGTATGTAAACCTCATTTTGAACGGCTTGGCCGATCGAATCGCGATTTGCGGCATTCGAAAGGGTTCCACTGAACTTAAATTTCCTGAAAATTTTAACCGCTTCAGCCCAATAGATTTTGAGAAATTCCAAAAAAAACAAAAAAAAAAGTTGTTAAAACGATGTTTTTTCAAAATAACTTCTAGAATATTGTACCGATTGATTTCATAATCTAATCAGATCTTCTCCTCAGAAAACTGCGTCGAATGCCGCTACGCGGATCAAAATCGGTTCATCCGTTCGAGAGATTACGTAGTCAACAGATTTCGAAAAAAGTGTTTTTTCAAAATAACTTCGAGATTTCTCAACCAATCGATTTTGTACCTCTTACAATATTTTTAGAGCTTAAAAAACTGCGTCGAATGCCGTTTTAAAGAACAAACTCGAACAACGCGTTCAAAAATTGGGTATATTATCAAGTGCTTCGAACTCAAAGTGCTGGAAAATAGCGGGAAGTTCCAGGGATGGCCTGCAGGGTCAACCGATTTTTTTTTTTTTTCAATTTTAAACTTAGAATCTTATTACAAATAGACTACAATACAATTTTTTGAGAATTTTTGGAAGCTTATTGTACAAAAAAATCCCACAATTAAAGTGTATTTTTTAATGTAATTTTAAACATATCACAGTTAAATATATCCCGTCGTTTCATCATACTGAAAGCAAGCTCATGATCTTTTTTCTATCCTGCACTTTTTCAGTGCTGATACGGGATAACTAACGGCTCTGTTAAGAGCTAGCGTGCCGAATGAGAAGCTAGGTTTGTGTGACGCAGAAATAATAACACTGTAGTTATAATGCGCAAGCGGGGACGATCATTCTCCACGTCATCATTGCCTCATGGACGGCTTAAACTGCAATTATTAAGAGAAAGGTCGGAGAAAGGATGATATTATAATAATTAACACGTTGCTTTACATTTGATATTTGTTTACGAATTAGGAATAATGTTCACTGTTTAAAACTATCATAATATTCTGTGGATGACCCCATTGATCTGTTATAAGCCATCGTTATCACTTTACTGACATTTGATGCAGATACCTTACCAAAATAACTGAAACAAAAGAAATCTATAATATAGATTTGTTTCTTACGTCAGAATAATGTTGTTTGGTAAAGAAATTCATTCTCGATGTAATTCTATCATTTAGGTTCCAAACTATTGGCCTATTCCAACATTAGTCTAGTCCAGATTATAATATTTATACATGTTTCTGAACAATGTATTTGTTCATTGTGCATACAGTGTCGATATATTATAATGAAATAATACGGATGCAATTTCAGTGTTTCTACTAATTGTCATTTTAAAATTTTAAAATTGTGATTTTAAGCTATGATTTCTTTTTAAATAAATAAATGAGTGTGATATTTTTCTAGATTTTCAAAAGCATGCATCGTTCTTTTTATTTAGATTTTTATAATCACTTCAAGTAACATCCCACAAGCAAAATGTAGAATGCAAATCTTGTATAAATTCTAAAACGTTTTCTTGAGTTCACATAATATTAAATGAATCAAAAAAGTAATTATCGTAGTGCACGTACTCCACCAAATATTGTTTACTCTGTCTTGTCACGTCCAGACTATTCGAAATTTGTAAATGCTTTCCATTTTGGCAGGAGAGAGGAAATATCATTTTTATGTTGCGCAACAATCCCGATACCGTTCCGATACAAGATGTATACAAATTTGATTTATTGTGGATTATAGACGCGTCGACAACTTAGGTCATTAGCGTCTTAAATACAACAAATATTAAATATCACTTAAAACTAAATAACATCACAACACATCCATGAGCAGAGGTGGGATTCGAACCCACGACAGTCTGATTCAGAGGCCGCGACGCTACCAACTGAGCCATACTGTCCTCTATATACAAATTTGAACAGTCTAGACTCTAGAAACAGTATACCAACTGTATCAGAACTGAATAGGTAAATACTGTATGTAAACATTGTTCAGAAACATTGTATAATATTGTAACAAAACTGTTTTCTTACGTGGGTGGAATAAATTATTTATTTCAATAATTAAAAATGTAAACAACAATATACAATAATTCGTAACAATGAAAAGTCAATTTCAACAGTCAACACTGTTTATAATAGTTATAAACACTTAACAAATACAATGATTATTTATTTCCAGTATGTCCACGGAATACTGTCTGATCACGACGCTGATTGTAGACTGGTCCTGATTGTCGATTCATCATTGTTTATATACCTGAAGCACAATGTTTCTCGATTTTTCTAATATCGTCTATATTCTTCGCCCGGTTACCAACAAACAACACATTTCTCGGAATTCATTTGTGACCTGACTTTCTAGTAGTTTCCGCTCAAGGCAGTGGCGTAACATCTGGGTTTTTTGGCTACACATTGTTACTTGTTCTCGATGCTTTTATTGTCGCCAGCGGCGTATCATCTGGGGCTTTGCTACAATATTATTATAATCTCGAGTAGGCTAAAGACTACACTAAAATTTTGTCATAGCTAAAGATGGCATTAATATCAAGTATCAACAACACATCATTAACATATATGGATTAAAAGAGAATATTTAATCATTTTTTCATATACACAATAATTTACCAATCTATACAAACTAATAAAATGTGTGACCTGCGAAAGATTCTTCTTTATGTGAGATGACAATAAAAATTCAAAATATCATGCAAAACTTGACAAGAAATGTGAAAAAATGTCTTTTAAAACGTAATGTAAAACACCAAATCGTTTGGAAAAAAAATTTAATACAAAGTGTCTAAAAAATAACAAGCCCATCGTCGACAGGGTGAGCGGTAAATCGTGTTTGTCGAAATATTTATAAAACTAGAATATTTTCTTTAAGCATTACAATTAAATATATAAAAAAAATTATAAAAACTTAAACTACAAATCAAATAAAGTATACCTACCCTTTTCAGTTACTATAGGTAGTTCGAAACAAACAATTCCGTTTTAATTTATAAATTCATTGTAGAGAGAGCGCGAGTGAATATATGTATCTTTTGCGTCCTGTATGAGTAACAGGAATATCTTTAAGAGTTATCGCTCCTTAGTGGCTCGAGATTCAAGTGTGTATATATATGTATATATATTGTAAAAGAAGTAGACACAAGGGGAGGTTAATATCAGAGGCAGGTTATGCTTATGGTAAAATATATATGCAATAAGCATTTCTCAAGAGGATGTGACGTAGTATACTTCCACACCCATGCCGTCTCTCTCTTACAACGTGATTATCTACACACGCCCTAGACCTTCATTGTTCAGAACATCGTTCTGTTGCCTCTCTCCGCTTGATAAGTATGCAGGATCGGGGAAGGTGTTTTACAGATGATGAAGATAATAATATAGTTCAAAACACTACTTATATAACTGTGGCCTAAAATAGAAATACATACAGCTGATTAACGCCGGAATCTCGTTAAATATGTAAAGCGTCAAGGTTAAGGAAATTATCCTAGGAATGAAAATAGATCAGCGATTGTAAAATTAAAGCTTAAGATTGTAAACTGAAGAAGAATATGACACTTTTTGTCATTTACAGATCAATCAAACTGTACTCGAAAACTTTTGATGATAATTTTATCTTAGCATAACCATATCAGTTTATAATATTATTATGGCTCATTAATAATTATAAACTTATGCTTTACTACTGTTTAAATCTGAAAATCAAACCCCTGGACGGATTATTATTTTTTTCATACAACACAAGAAACATATTGAAAGAGAATTCACTTGTAGGCAACATTGGGCCAAATCCCCTAGTAAACGGACAATGTCCCTTTTTACCCGACTGCGCCAGAAGGAGGGTAATGTTTTTCGAGTGTATGTATGTATGTATATATGTATGTATATTTCTTTATCACGCTCTGTAGCCGGCTTGACAAATTTTGAAAAATGAGAAGTCATTAGATTCGACACGGAAAATTCAATATGGCGGACGCTAGACGCCATTTTATCAGAATGCAAATGTAATTTTCCTTCTAAATATTGATATAGGTACCAAAATCAAAACAAAAGAAAGGTTTCGTTGACATTTCAAATAGAGTACATGACGTCACGGAAAATTCAATATGGCGGGCGCTAGACGCCATTTTGTCAGTACGCAAAAAATCGGAAAAACCTTGTATGTGGGGTATCAAATGAAAAAGCTTGATGAGTAGATTCAACTAAAAGGAAGGATATAAAGAATTTATTAAAAAAACAAAAAACCCGACTGCGTAAAAATCAAACATAAAAGATGGAAACATGATCAAATAATAACATGCAGTCGGAGGCATATAGTAGTAACAAACTGAACAGAAATACATCTTTTATGTTCGATTTTTACGCAGTCGGGTTTTTTGTTTTTTTAATAAATTTTTTAATCCTGTTATAACAATATATGAAAAGAGCTTGTAAAAATGTTTGAAGACACGTTCTCCCACTGCCAACAACGGGACTTCCGCCACATGTTATCTTTTTAATTTTTTAAATTGTTAACTTGTTATAATATTATTATATCCAGATATCATAATAATTGCATTGTCATCGGAACTACATTTAACTCTAAAGTTTTAAGTCATTTGGACAAGTGGAAGAGGGTTAAAAATGAGTTAGAACATATCACCCTCACAGACTTGAAGAAAAGTAAATCTAAATTAAAGCCCGTAAAAATTCTGTAAAATTGCATTAAATAAAAATTCTGTAAAATTGCATTAAAAAAAATGTTGTAACTACTTGTTCTTTTATTCTTGCAGTTATAAAATAAATAAATTGTGTTTTTTATTATTTCTGTTTTTTTACTTATATTTTTTTTTTTTGTTGAGAGGTCAAGTATATTTATGACAGATTGTCAGAAATATATTTGACTGAGACAATGTTTTACAGCCGAATCCGAAACTTTTGTTTATGGTAATTTCTAATCACTATATCTCAGTTTTAGGAATCTTTTTTGTAAATTTTACTTACTTTTACCTATAAATGACGTAAAAATAAAAAAAAACACAAAGAAACTGCAACACAACGAAAAAGAGAACTTGATAAATTTAAAAGTGAAAAATAGAATACAAAATAAAAAAAATTTACGAACGAAAATATGGTAAACATTTCGCATAAAATTAATTGTTAAAATCCGATTACTCTAAGAACGATACCGTTACGTCATTGACAGAAAACGCCTATTTATCTGGACGCCGTCCATCTGACCCAGTGGCGTAATGTGCAAAGGGTTACTGAAAAAAATGAAAAAAAACAATAAAATTAGCTGGTCGCCAATCAGATATAGTTCAGGCAAATACGACAAAAAGTTGCCCGAACCCGGACATTTGAAACCTCAAGCTAAAAATTGATGGAAATGTCAAAGAATAGTGTTCTGATTGAAATCCCAAACTTCCCAAAAATCCCTCTGGAGGAAAATCCGGCATCTTGAAAAAACCACGAAATTTTACCACCTTTATTACTTTAGAGATACTGTTTTGACTTGATAGCACAATAACCTTGTCATATTGTGAAAATCGTTTCCTTTTCAAAGAATCGAACATCTCTAATATTAACCTCTAATTCGACCCTAGTAAGCATTTGTCCAAGCCTACATTTCAAGTTGCCACACGTACAGTAGCTTTGATACGTCAATTTGAACTGAAGCTGAGTATAGATATTGTAGAAACCCTTGAAAAGATACCCTTCACTTTAGAGAGTACCCACTTATACAATCTTCAGATACGAACGATGATAAAAATATTGTGATCTTTCTTGTGTAACTTCTGAATTTTAAAAACGTTATCTAAAAATGTCTGCTTTTATTGTTTTTCTTAAATAAAATAGTGCATAAAACACCCAATATTTAATATCCAACAGTAGTGTCTGAACGCAATAAATAACTATATCTAAAGTTTCACCTTTGACATTTTGAAAAATATGAATATTTCATCTTCTGCCCAGAAATAATATGTTCGTTAGTTGAGTGAAAAATACAAATTAAGAGATAATAAGACAGTAGAAATTTATGAAATCAATTTAAAATAAATATCTGAGTAGTTTTGAACTATCAATCAGTTTGTTCAAAGAATAAGCTGTCTAAATCTTTTGATTTGAAGGTAGATGACCCAATAATATTGTGTTTAAAACTAATTAAAATAGCACATTCAAAATTGCTCTGATAAGAAAATTTATCAAAGTGGTTAATCAGAATCTACCACTTCCAATCAGTCCAACTATATATTGGGATCCCTCAAATGAGCATATATGACATCTGATGGCAGAAAATGTACTCAAAACGAGGGAAAATTTTACATGCTAACAGTACAAATTTATCGTGAAATTGTTTATTACAAAAATAAAACAAGTAAAATAAACAAAAAGTTTATCGAAAATGGAAATAGAGACGTTTTCTAATACCATGGTATTAAACACTATTAGTTTATTGCCTTGTAAAATATACTTTACAGCGAATTATTTTCTAATGAAATGTGGAAAAACTGTATTTATGAATTAAAAAAATATTTAATATTAATAATAAGATGTACTCATTATCATACCGTACTACAATAGTTAAATCACTGATGATTGACAAAATTAGGACTAACTATGTGTATACAAATATCTTGAGATTAGTAACTTACCTACTTATTACAATATATTATGTTGGAATTATGTGTTTACATTATTCACCTAACCCAGTCTTAAAGGAGCACTGAACGGATAATTAATTTCGTGGAGATTTTCTTTTAATTTTGATGTTTTTAAGCAATACTCAGTAAAGATTACTACTTTTGACAGTTCATTTTTCATGCCTTTTTCTCGTTATATTTCCGGCATTTGATAATATGTTCGGCTTTGAGAATCCGTTCTCCTTCAACGAAATTCCTTTGTCTAGGATTCGTACCGGCCCAATCACAAATTGCACTTACATATTTTATCATTTTTTATCACTTTGAAAATCACAATACTACACGCAAAAGTATACCCCGTATATGAAATTTCTCCCCCTATGCGCCATGTTTTTTAAGCTCCACCCATCTGACGGATCTGAATAAGTAGTAATTATTCACAGATGGTATCGCATTTTTTTAAATATATTATTTTGTTGGTACAAGCTATTTTTTTGCATAAATAATCAATATACATAATTTATTATGAAAATCAATAAAATATTCCATAAAATTTTTTCGTAGATATTTTAATTTTTCAAGTCCTAGTGCTATGCTTATGCAAAAATCCATAAATGTTAAATAGTCAACCGATCTAAAAATTAAATGCGTTTTGCTTTATTTTATTTTCGGATCATCAACCCCAAAATGTTATATCACCAAATGTGTCAATTGACTTATTTCTCTTTTACTTCTCTAGTATTTAATTATTAAATGTGATGTATATAATTAATACAAGCAAAGAATTTATAAAATATAAAACATTCTATTAAATCCATCCGCTCGGTGCACTAAAGTTTACAATTTCAAGTATCAAGTCAGTGAAGGGAGCTAGGATTGCGAATGCGTGGACTTAACAGTCTCTCCCCTTAACATCGATGACTGAAAACGAAACCACTAATTGAAGGATCAATTTTCACGAAAAGGGGAAAGCTATAGCTGCAAGAAAGTATAATTTGTGTTATTCTGTACTCAAAATAATATACACAACAATTTTCATTCACGTAATGGAAATATTTTTATAGAAAAATCAGTATTAATTCCTCATACAACTTTTATTCATTAAAAAAACAACAGTCAAGTATGAACATACTTCATGCGCCGAGGGTTCAGTCAATTCCAGAAGAAAGGTAGACGCTTAAAATAAATGAATAATAAAAACTTAATTTGGGAGAAATCCAGTTTTCCACGATATGCTATACTTATAGAGTATATGAGAATCGTTCATGTTGAATGACACTTACCTACCACCATCCTAGTGGCTTATTTTGCGCTAAATCCAAAAAACTAATAAAAATCTTACTATCGCTGTAGTTTTGCTGTAATATTTACCAGCCTCTTTACAAAACTTTAGACATTATACTTTCGGACATAGGGAATATACGTTTTTGTTACATTTTTATAAAATAACATCAAGAAAATTTAGTTTCTTCAAAGCTCTTTCCAATGATAATATGCTACATGTTTAATAGTTATTTTATATTAGAAATCGTGTCCATCGTGATTATAATAAAATTAAGAAAAATCGCAGGATAGTGGACAAAATATTTTATTTATTAAATTAAATGTACGACGTTTCGTTTATATATTTAAACTTTTTCAAGTACATAAAAATAACAATATTTATGAAAATTAATATTAATTACTAACCATAGCAATTAACATAAGATAGGGTACATAAGACAAAAACATAGTAACATGGTAACAAATTATGTTGACTATAAATTTTAACAATCAATAATTAATTTAATAAATAAAATATTTTGTCCACTATCCTGCGATTTTTCTTAATTTTATTTTAATAGTTATGTTTTTAATTTTAATTTTATTTTTGCACTAATCATGTTCTTTAGGCAGAATTCATTAACGTCGTCTGCTTCTGTACACTTATCGTGTGATATTTTCGAGTACCTCTATATTTTACCGGTTTTAGTTATGTTTCTATTTGATCACACTGTATTATTATATACATGTTATTATAAGATATTCTGTATAACTGAATTCCAAAGGTTTACAAAAAGAATCCTCTTTGCTGGTCGTATAATCTCATTTTAAAAACACAGTACAAAAGGCTCAGTATATAGTACATTTGTTAGTAAGATACTTATGCATGTCAAAGTATTCCATCTTGTTAGGTATCCACTTTAAGCTTTTGATGTTCGGCATATTTACGAATGGACATCAAAAAAAGAAAAAAATAAATTGTTTATCTATAAGTAAATCTGAATTATTTACTCGAAAAGAAAAATATTTTCCTGTATCTATAAACGATATTTTTTTTAGTTATCCAGTAACATCATTTTGGATAGGTAACTTTTATTTGAACATTTATTTTTAAAGTAAAAAAAAACAATCAATTATTTATTTTTTATAAATTTTTTTCTATGGCTAATAATTCACGCGATGCACGGACATCTAAGATGATTGTTTTTAGTTTTGTTCACTCTACAACTTTTTATTTTTTATAAATATAGCTGATACCTTATTCATATAAATAAATATTATAATGTAACAATTCTGTTAACTGTATGTCAAGTAGCACCCTTTATATTTTCTTTCATTTTTTTAATGAGAAAAATATACAGGATTCTAATACGACTGTTTTATTCGGAAGTGAAAAAATATTATATTTAGAATCACAGTTTGTAAATAAACACGAGCTGAATATAATATAATATTATCTTTATATAGTTTCATAATATTATTATCATAATATGTGTGTGTGATAAAAATAGAGAGTTATAGAGTGGATAATGAGCAAGAAAAAGTAGTCAGTGTATTTTGTCACCTTTAAATCTTAAAAAATCGCAAACAAATATTTTTCAACTATTAATTTATATTTAATCTTTTTTTTGTAGGTAGTAGCTATTTATAATATTAATATTTCATAAAATTTTATTTGAAGTAACTTAGTAAGTAACTTAGGATACTTGGAAATAATATTATTAGTACCTACCTAAACTTTCTTTGCAAATAAAATAAGTCAACTCTTTTTGAAGAAACTACCAAAAAATTTAAATTATACGAATGAATGTGTATCATGTGTAGCAGCAGAATGAGATAGTAATTTGACAAATGACATTTTTTTTTATATTATATGTACTGTAGCAATTTGCTATTGCGTGCCCCTAAAAATAAAATTATTTCGAGCCTATGGAGTATTATTTCATTTATAGGATTTTAACATGTAGGCATTTGCGATGATATGATGACGTCAGGGCTGATTGAGGAGCGTTTAAAAACGAAGTGGACAAAACGAAAACAGAAATTAACATGACTGGCGGCCTATGATCTCGATAAGTGCGTGAGATGAGAGTGTGTTTTTGTGATGTATAAAAGAGAGAACGCAAATCGTTCTGCGAAGAACGATACGGATTATTTGTGAACACTGTTGCGAGTGGACAGACTAGGTACGGGGACCGTGTCAGACAGATCGAGGGAATAACAATCAAAATGAAATGATTGAATATCTGGCGAATAAAATACTTTTATTTTGGGGATTTTGAATTTTGATTTGTGCTTTTCGTTTTGGAGCTGTATTGATTTAGTCTTGGATTTTGGATTCGGCGTTGTTTTCTACTTCGATTCCTGTATTGGTCGACCTTCCTAGTTTTCCTAATTCCCGAAAATTGATTTATTTTCCGTATTTCCATTGTTGGATTGTTGTTATATGATATAGCTAGCATACCGTGTAAACAATAAACCATAAAGAAGTCAAGCGCTTCTCCACGTTTAGGGATTCTAGGTTGCTGCTGTTGGATTTCCGTGTGGTTGTGTTGCTTCTGGAATACGGGAATAATTTAATTTTATTCTAGAAATTTTGAAGATTTTGCAATTATTCCGAAATTTTTAATATTCGCTATCATAAGTAACGACGCATCAAGTATCCCAGAATATTATCAAGTGTCTAGCTTAGTGGGATAAATATGGTACTACAAGATATCCCGAAAATATTAAGGGATAAAATCTAATATTTTATGAACATTTTACATTTCTGAATGTCGACCACGCTGCATAGTACTGGGTTAATTTAGATATTTACGTCAGAATTAAAAGGATTAATGTTGCGTCGATTATATTCCTGTAGGATTTCTTGCACTACATTGGGAATTTTCCGGAATATTTTGAATCTTATTATGAATTAAGTTTAGATTCCCCGTCGCCAGTTTCGCCGATTTTAAATTATTTATGTCCCGAATCCTATGCAATGTATTTTTTTAGGCACAGGAATTTCCGGACAGGCCCGGATATAGTGTGAAATAAATGTTAACGATTAATTATTGTGAATTCCGTTATCGCCCGTCATCGCCTAATTATTTATGAAGAAATGTGTTGAGAATTATTTTGTGTTGTGGAACTAGCGTTTTGCTATAGAATGAGTAGGTTCTTGTGAGGCTTCGAGGCCTGTTGAATTGGGATTTTTGCTCGAGTGTTGGAAGTTTCCGTGGGGCCTGTGATTGCAGTGTCGCTTTTATTTTTTTCGTATCTCGAATGCTGTGTGTCCAGATTTTGTGTTCGTAATCTATTGTTTTATTGGTATTTTAGATTAAGTTATCGTGTGGTATTGGCCTTTGAAATCACCTCTGATTTTTTTCCGTTTATCTTGCTAAGGAAGTAACAGCGTTAGGCCTGGGATTAATATAACTGTGATTGTGGTTCTGGACTCTGTTTCGGAATATTTTTCGGATCTCTTTTGGCCAACGTGGTTATCTTCAACGAATTATCCCTAACTGTGGCCACTCTCTCTGTCTCAGTTTGGACGACCTGAGACTTACACAGTGTGGCCCTATAAGTTCTGGCGCCCTTCGATCTTTCGGTCGGTATCTGGCCCACTAATTTATTATCAGTCGAGTGTTCGGCTATAGTTAGGTGATCCTGAGTGTAGAGGTGATTTCAGATTTAAATTAAATTATTATGGTGCACGATTTATGGTGTGCGTCCACTTTTTGTGTTGTCCTAAGTGTCGAGTGGTAGGTGGTTGGGTTTTTTATTGCCCATTAAGGGCTTTTCTTGTGTTTGAATTTTGAGGCTGCGTCTCAAAAACAAGTGAGATTATTTCACAAGTTAGTAATTTTTGTTTTCCGACCCATGACCCCGCGCCGTCGGTAGCTAGCCGCGCAACCGATTAAATTCGGGTCAGGTTGAGGAATAGCTCATGCTACAGTACATATAGTATACAGTCACAATTCCTGCATATTCAGACACATGTCTTTTGTGCGCGACCAGAGTCCGATTTCTGCAGACGAAACACTGATGTAGTTTAGACATTCTTCAATGTTCTGTTATAAACAGCTGAAGATTAGTCGCTACAAAGTAATATATATTTTATTTCTAAATTGGGAACCAATTTATATAAGGCTCAAAATTATAATTGTTGTTTCAAAAATGTTGCCTTATGACATTTTCTTTGCGTTCTAAATTATTATAATATATGAATAATTTAAATTTATTAACATAATATTTCATATCGAGAAGCTAAACGACAATGTCTAGTTAAACAAATCAGAATCATTTACAAAAACTTGTGCCTAAAGCTTACGTTAATAATTAGACTTTCTTTTTATCAACTCAAATCTGAATCGATATAAATTTTCAGGCGTATATTTTTTAAGAAATGTAGTAGATGTTTAGCGGTGTCACGCGAATGAGTGCGTGGATATAGCGCCTTTATTTTAATAAAGAGTGATCAATCATTCTTTAGCGTGAAAGTTAAATAAAAATGGTACAAAACACAGTGGAAAGCGATAAGCGGTTTGAGAAAGGTCGCAAAATTAGCTATAATTATTATTGTGACACATGAAATGATTTGTTTTCTTTGAGATTTCAGTTTATTTTATTATTTTTGTACTCCTGGAAATTATTTTCTAGTTTCTGTATTTTCTTTTCTATTGTGTAAAAATTGATAATAATTATATTTTTAAATGTTAAAGCCCTGAAATATTTTTTTTCATAAATTCATTATGATTAAAACCCTGTTTAAGGGGTTTTAATAAATTATTATTATTAATGAAAAATAATAATTATGTCATCACACACGCCACTCCCACCATATCAATTGTGATGCATATTGGATACAGTTTTATTATTCTTATATTTTTAGACTTTATTTATTAATTTTGTTGACAGAATAGTCAAGTAGAGGAAGCAGATATAAAATTGTGTTAGCGAAAGCTATTTGGGGGCACAAAGCTGGGTAAGTTACCAATCATTGCTTAATACAAGAAAAACTATCTTGTGTCTAGGAATTATTGACGGTATACATGGAATAAACTTACAAGATGGTCAATAGTATAATTAGCGTATCTCGAGAAAAGGCAATCCCAAAAATACGATGATTTTCATAAATGTTAGGATTTAATATTTATTGGGCATTCTAAAAGCAGCTTTGCCACCTAAATGTAAGGAACAAAAGACTAAATTTTTTGTTTTAAATTTACATATCTTGGATGCAGAGTTTATTTTAACGATGGAGAAAGTAATTGTTGGCTTTGGAACTTCTCCAGTTTTGCACTGATTGCGATACCTGTTACACAGCAGGTCATTAATAAAACAGACTCTTGCATGTAATAAAATGTTTATATTCGTTAATTTATAGCAGAAAAGAGAATATAATCATTAAAAATACGTAAAATTCCTTTGTTATCCCATAATAGATAACGAAAAATTTAAAAAAATACAGGCCGTCACGCAAAATCCTACCGACAACAGGATATTCTTTAATCAGTTTATTTTACTAAATATCTGGGTGCCGAGCTTTGCTCGGATGAGTTCAATAAAAATAGTACTTGTATGCTGTAAGATATTATTTTCTCAGAATATTATTCCGAAACGAATTTATTTCTGAAACATAATTTAAAATAATTGTTTCTGTTAAATATTTTAAATACCTATGTGTATTTTTAAGCGTAAAAACTAAGTATCAACTTGAATCAAGCATTTTTTCCTATAAATATTATTTAGGTCGCCATTTTCAAATCTACCGCCGTTATTGTTTTGTTGACTGAAGAACTCGCAAAAACCGATTTTCATAGATTGAATATCTTGTAAAAATGTTCGAATCAGATGAAATTTTGCTCGCCCGTTGCAATTTTAACAATCCAATTTTAAGCATTGATACCAAATATCAACTTTATCGAAGTACTTTTTCTTTGTGATGTCATCTTAACAACTTCCAGTAAATTTCAAATATTTTTTTTGCATAGGTACCTACTGAAAAACTCACAAAAATCGATTCTTTTAATAACAAACGTCAGACTATAACCTGCGCAAAACTTTTTTTGCATGTATCTTCACCATAGTTTTTAAAAATCGATGTGTTTTTACACAGACCCGCGGCGCCAGAAGTGCGGCCCTTCGGGCCGCCGTTTTGTTATTATTTACATATTGTGTAAGACACTTCTTATATTAGTGTTCAATTACAATTTTAACACTTGTGATATATTATATAAAATCTATGTAGAAATAGACTTCGAATCAATCTGACTTTAATTGAGCGAGTTATAATAAATAAAAAACACCTTTTTTTTAATTGCTCCTCTCTGGAACCAAAATTCCTACCTAGATCGATTTCTCGCCCCGAAAAATCCCCATTCTGTAAATTTCATCAGAATCGTATTAGTCGTTTTTGAGAAAAAAAGGTCTAGGTAAGATTATACGTCATACTACATTTAACGTACTTACCTATACATATTTTATATAGGTAATATAAAAATAACATACCTATTTATTTAAATTTTATCTAAAACTACTTACATAATTATGTTTAGATTTTATTGTTGCTATTTTTTTACTTTTCAAATAATTACTGATTATTTTAATAAGTTAAAGATTGACTGTCAGAGTAATGTTGACATAAATAATGAAAATAGTTTGTTTTTTCCAAAGCCTACTCACAATACGACACTGTTTTATGACGTTAAAAAAACTGTTTTTTAAAATGATAAAATCGATAAGAAAACGAATTTTTCCAGGGATGAGACCCAGCTTAATCGATTTTTTGCCCCCCGAAACCCCTTTTCAGTAAATATGATCAAAATCGTTAGAGCCGTTTTCGAGAAAATATTTATATAGATACATAGAAACATAGAAACATATATACAAGATTTACTCGTTTAATAATATAGGGTTATCGTATAATAATGTGAACATATATTTTTACGGTCTACAATAATGTTCTTTCTTGCAGATTTTAGAACTTATTTTTTCCTAATTTCAATAATAAGTAAGTATTTGACCAATTCTCTGTGTGTACTAATTTATATTCCAGTAGTGTTCCGTACTAAAATCAGCAAAACAAACACTTATGAATCACCTCGCTGTCTGTCTGTCACAGACACACAGGCGTTTTTCTCAGAGACCGTTTAATATAGAAAGTTGAAATTTGGCATTGTTGTCAGAAGTGCTGACCTAATTACAGACGTGAAGTATGAAGAGTTGAGTTTTGATTTTGGAGGTGAATTTTGGGGGGTGGAAGGAGAGGCAAAACATATTTTTCAAGATCATAGTGTGGGGTATCAAACAAAAGCTTGTCAAAGCGTGAGTTCAGAAATATTTAAAATAATTTGTTTTTTTATGCAATTTTTTTAACATTTTACTTTATTTTTTATCAGAGATAAAATAGTAGGTACCTACCCTGTATACACAACAATTAATTTTATGCGCAATATTTACCATATTTTCGTTCGTATTCCACTACAATTTAATATTCTGGCTGATAAAATCACACACAACATCAACAAAGCACGTGTTAATTATTTTGAACAATTATTTTTCATTTACATAATATCTGTAATGCAAGTTGCATGTATACATAATAAAACAATAATTAATATTTTGTATCTAGCATTTGAATTTTGGTTTAGTTTCATTTTTAATTAAAATTGTGCAGGTAATGTGTAATTTATCAAATTTTCCATGATAAAATTTTAATACTGAACTATACAGTATGTAACAGAGAACTGTAAATGAAATTTAAGTTCGAAAATAAAGGGAAAAGTTCATTTCGATATTTTTCAATACATAGATCCATATAACAATAATAAATTATTAAATTATTATTGAATAATATAATAATTATAATAATATAAAATTTTCGTTGAACTTATATTTTTAATTAAGACTGCATATATTTTGGAACATAAATATGCAGTATGTACTGCATAAAATAATAATATTATATTTTTCTATTAAATTGTTTACAGTAGCGGTTATTCGTATTATTTTACTTTATTTTTGAAACTTCAGCGTTATGCTCATAATGTATAGTAGGTAGTAGGTACCTGTATTATAATAACGTTCATAACGTTCCCGCAAAGTTAATTAAAATAACAAATCCTATTTTTAACGATCTAAAAGGTTTTATTTATTATATATTATAGTTATAATTAAAACAAATAGATACACTTTTATTTTTCTGAGATATCTGGAGGATCTGATAATTTCTCCAACTTTGTCCTCAGATATTTCAGAAACCTACTGGTACATTTTCGCACCAAAATACTCATAACAATACTCAAAATACAGGGTACTACTTAAAATAACAAAGTTGTGTGTGCAGGGGCGGCACAATAATTCGACACTTATGTCAAATTGTGTCCCCCTATCGATTATCAAACTTCCCAAAGTTTCCAATTTTTCACTCAAAAGGCAAGCTGTTGTGTGGATACCCTGTATATATTAAGCTTAATTTTTTTAAAAGTTGTTCAATCTCATAGAAACCATATATTATCAAGACAGAGACTTTTTTTGTGGGTTTTTTATTATTAGAGATAAAACGACTCAAATGTGGCTTAAGAATCCAATTAAGAAGCAATTACTGTTTTAATGCATTTATTGGCTAACGCTCCGTAAAATATGATTACGTCTTCAGAGCTCTGTATAAACAATAATTGTAAAATTAAATTAATTTGGAAAAGATAACTTAAAAAAATAATATATAAAATTATATATTAACTCACCAAAATATCTATAATTTTATGTATTATTTTTTTAAGTTATCTTTTCCAAATTAATTTAATTTTACAATTATTGTTTATACAGAGCTCTGAAGATGTAAACATATTTTATGAAGCGTTAGCCAATAAATGCATTGAAACAGTATTTGCTTCTTAATTGGATTCTTAAGCCACATTTAAGTCGTTTTATCTCTAATATCATCAGGATCACCACATTTTCTGTTTTTTAATTAAAACAGATTCTTAACATCTATTTTTTATTATTATTTCTACTGTATCGTGGTAAAATTTTTTCACATATTAAAAACATTGCATGTGTAGCTCGTATTAAAGTCGTAATTAACGAAATTGATATTTTATAGGTCTTTATTGATGGTACAGAAAATTGTTTAAATGTGAATTTAAAACAATTATATCAAAACTGTTAAATGTACATTGATGAATGTGTACCTATTAAACATTTTTATTAATTATTAAGAATTTAATATTGTTTCTGATATAGATGGCGGCACCATCACCTTTTTCACACTAATGACATATATTTAATAAACTATTACAAGTCACTTAAAGAAAATATAATAATAATAATATCAATAAGGCTAAAAAAATATTTTATCAGACTAAAATTAGTAAATCCATAAATAATACAAAAGAATTATGGTCGGTGATTAATTCAACAATTAAACCTAAAAATAATTCAGAGCACAATAATTTCACTAAGTTAGCCCATGAGGGTGTTAAATTAGATGATTCTGCTCAAATATCAAACATTTTCGGGAAATATTTTTCTAATATTGCTACAGAAACAATTGAGTCTTCATATATGCCAACTCATTCACTAACTGAATGTACAACGCCGGATAATATCTGCAATTCTCTTTACATCCTAGAAGCTCAGGAAAGTGACATATTAGAATCTCTGCAAAATTTATCGAATAAAAACTCGTTTGGTATTGATGAAGTGCGAATAAAAATCTTAAAAACAAGTGTAAAATCTATTTTATCCCCTCTAACATATTAAATTTACTAAATTTATCAGTAAATAATGAAATTTTCCCATCATTGCTCAAAACTTGTTTAGTTAAACCACTGCATAAGAAATAAGAAGGGTGATTGGGACAATTATTTAGCTAATTACCGTCCCATATCACTGCTTTCAACTTTTTCAAATTTATTTGGAAAGGTTATTTATAAATTCATAATTAATTTTTTGAATAAATATAATCTCATCACACCTCATCAGCATGGATTTCTAGCAAAATTTTCATGTGAATCAGCAGCTTTTAATTTTGTTGACAGCCTAAACAGCAATTTTGACACAAATAAACATGTAGTTGGAATTTTTGTTGATCTCACTCGTGCTTTCGACTGTATAAATCAAACATGTTTGCAAGAAAAATTAAATTGTTTGGGTATTCGCGGTGTTATTAATAACTGGATAATGTCATTATTTTGTTTCCAACAGAAAAATTGTGATATTTGTTAATCATTGTCTATCGATAGATTATGATTGTGACTTAGATGTGCCTCAGGGCTCGGTCCTGGGCCCACTATTGCTTGTAATTTTTATTAACGACCTGCCCATAAATATATCAAAAGACAGTTAGCTCTATTAGCAGATGAAACTTCAATAGCTGTCAGCGCATCTACCATCGAAGACCTAGAGATTAAAGTGAATACAATTATGTGTAAAGAACAGATTAGTTTTAAATGTCACCAAAACAAAATATCTTTACTTTCATAAACGTAAACTTAGCCTAATCTAAATCTGAAAATAGATGCTGTTAACATTTACCAGCTGTCAAATTTCTTTCAGATCATATTTACGTTAATACGCGTCGATTGGCACCCTAACGTAGTCGATAATAATTATCATTTTTCATTCTCGAGATTTCGTCTTAGAAAGAAATGGACACATACGTACGTACGTACATACATACATACGTACACACACACACGCACACACACATACACACACACAGACATCTTTCTAAAAACAGTGTAGTGACCTTGAAACATAAAAATTTGTTATACATTTTGATTTCGATTTTCGGACCCATTACAATAACTTCCAATGGGAAGTTAATAATCCGAAATGATTTCAGACGTGATGCTTTTATTAATTTTTCCGATGTACAACAATATTTTTTTATTATTTTTTTATTATGTGTTTGGAAATTTAGCAGGTTTTTTTAAATAGAAAATGGAATCTTTTATCAGTTTTAAAATTGGAGAATACCACACATAACAGTCTATCTTGAATGAACTGCTATGTTTCCGTTTATCTAATCGATAATAATATCCGAAACAGAGTGTAATATGCTAAATGCTAATTAATTCAAGCCAATAGATTATCGCAGAACACTATCGGAAAAATTGTTGATTGCAGGCGCTCGACAGTTCAGGTCATAAGCGTGAGAATTATATCCATGTAACATAGTATAGAGATAAAAAAGACGCTAAGTGGAGTACCGATAGAAAGATTTTGTTATAATATCCTAATTCATATTGTGCATATGTATTTTTTGTGAAACTTTGTACAAATCTTTAGTAGGTAACTTGGTTTTGTCACGTAGGTAATGCGAGGAAACATACGTGGTGAAATGGTGTGAGTTGGTCTTACTCGACAATGCTACAAGAAATTCAGAGTACCTAATCCAAATAATCATTTTGATAAATTCCAAAGGTCGTCACGCCTGAGACTTAATAGTAAGCTGTTAGTGTCATCCTAAATAATGACAGTCGTCCATAATCGCCAGACAAGGGATCGCTTTTACTTATATTATTTATTATCATGCATTTGTGAAATTATTTTAGACAAATTATACACTAAAGCGGACATAAATATTCAACGTAAGCACTCAGTAAATATTTTATTAGAGTAATAAAATGCAATTGTCTTTGGTCACGAGACCAAACAATATAAAACTGAAGTGCTTTTTTCTGTTGTTAAAAATCATTTGGAAAATATGGCCTTATTAAAATTGCTTTGAAAGCATTATGATAGTTATGACTCACGTAATTTTATATCATTTTCTATGTTTATACTGTGTGACTTCGATATAGAGATAGTAAATTAATATTTTATTCTTTATTTAAGGAAGTTCGGTGATTTTGAAAATTTTGGGTGCGACAAAAAATTTGATTATGATAAAATTATAAATATGTAAAAAAAAATTAAAAAAATTGGTAGAAAAATTCACGAGTTATTTTTAAATAGTTATTATGAAATATTTTATTCACAGATACCTATAGTGAAAATATTTCGACACGATTAGGAAAAAAATACAAATACATAAATGCGTCTCTAACTCGAATTATTCAAAGGAATATTGGGGTCAACATAAGGTATTATTAAAGTATTTCATTAATTATTCTTCTAACAAATTTTTGAATTCTTGATTTAAAACTAATGTAATTTATAACGTCACTATATTTTAGTACAATAAATTATTATTGTCACCATGTACTACTACTTATAAGTACAGTCTAAGTCTTTATATAAATACGAACATTTTAATTTCCTATAAAGGAATATATTGTAGCAATTGAATAACAATTCACCAAATTTAAACAGGTAGGCAATTGATTGTTATACAGGAATAATTAATATAAGTAAATATTTTTTATCAAGAAAATAAATTACTGCTAACCAATAAAAAAAATGTATACATAACAACCACTTTTAATGTGGTGAGGAATCTACTATACTCAAGCTTCCTTCAAATTATGCCATTTGAGATGAAAAATGACAGCTTCACATAAGAAAAGTTGTGTACAACGACAAATTAACGAAAAGTAATTTGTTTTTGACTACAAATAGCTGTAACTCAAGATAGTGTAAACTTCATTATTTATGACATTTTTACATTAATATCAAGAGATTTCGATTCGAACTTACGTATCAAAACTTGTAAAAAGAAACATTAAAAAATAACGCACGCCGTAATATTATTCTTAATCTTACAGTTTATGCAGTGCCAATAGATATTTTTATTAAAAAAAATGTGGGGTTGATCCTGCGAACCAACCCGAAAACTTCCCGTTTATTCGAGCTAAAAGAGCTCGAAAACGTTATTATTTATATTTTTTGAGCTCTCTTGGTTATGAATCTAATTTTTTTTATTATTAAATAAATAAAAAAAAACGTAAAAAAATAATATCAATCGCACGAGTAGTTTTCAAATTATTCAAAATATAAAAATGAAAAATAAATATTTTTTACGTTGTTGATGTACAACTCACAAACCACTTGTGCAATTGGGCTCAAAATTTATTCAGATCTAAGTTTTGATAAAGCCTTTCGATCGCCGTATTTATCGTCCAAATCGATCGTTTCGTTCCAAAGATATCTTGTGTTTACATAATAGTTACATTTATAAGTACACCATACACACATTCATACATACATATATACACATACGGAGGTCCATCCCAAAATGGTCAGAATAGCTTCCTAGGACCTCAAAACGTCGAGATTTTCGAAAACGCCATAAAAATCGGTGCAGCCGTTATCGAATAATGTTAGCACAAACAGATAAATAGAAAAAAATTCTAAAAACACATTTTCCTGTCTAGGTGTCTACACGATACCCAAAAACCGTAAAAAAACTCAAAAAATCCAAATTCAATAGTCGTTATTGTATAATCATTGCGTCATCAACTGTATCAATAAACCCAAACGAAATTTCATGTTTAGCGTGAATATGGCAACATATGGATATGGTGTGATAGTATTAGTAGCTATGTGTTAACGCGGTTGCATGTCTACAGTCCATTGGACACATTAACATGTTGGGGCACCTCTGTACAACTTTGTATACAATATACCATACGTCATGCATACTTCTTGAATGCACCAGGATTACTAACACGTTAACAAGGAAAAAGAATTTCCCCTGATTTTGAGAAGGAAGAAAAACATCAATTGAATGCATTTACGTTTGCGCAGTGGCAGTGGCGTAACGATTAAATTAAAATGTAATCACTTATTTTCTGTACTTTATCACAATTTTTAAGTCAAATAATATGCATTAAAAGAAAACTATAAATTCATTGAAAAAATTCTGGTCAGTTATAGCTAAGAACTACCAACGGTTTTAATATACTTATTTGAACAGGCACGATGTGACTTATCAAATCAGTAGGTATCTATATTTGATCCATTACTAGCTCCCCGTCTCGTCTGTATTTTATTTAGGTATATCAACTTTTAAGAACTTTTGAAAACTTTAAAACTGTTGAAAAAAATCTGTAAATCGGCTGACCCTGCAGGCCATCCCTGGAACTTCCCGCTTTTTTCAAGTGCTTCGAGCTCAAAAATCTGAAAATTTCTGATAACAACACTATTTTAATTTTTGAAAAGCTATAACTTTTGAACGCGTTATTCGATTTTGATCTTTAAAACAACATTCGACGCAGTTTTTTAAGCTCTAAAAATATTGTAAGAAGTACAAAATCGATTGGTTGAGAAATCTCGAAGTTATTTTGAAAAAACACTTTTTTCGAAATCTGTTGACTACGATATCTCTCGAACGCAGTTTTCTGAGAAGAAGAGCCGATTAGATTATGAAATCAATTAGTACAATATTCTAGAAGTTATTTTGAAAAAACATCATTTTAACAACTTTTTTCTTTCGATTTTTTTAGAATTTCTCAAAATCTATTTGGCCGAATCGGTTCAAATTTTCAGGAAATCTAAGTTCAGTGTAACCCTTTCGAATGCCGTAAATCGTGATTCGATCTGTCAAGCCGTTCAAAAGTTATGAGAAGTTTACATACACACACTCACACACAGAAATACTGACATCATCGTAAAAATAGTCAAAATAGCTTCCTAGGATCACAAAACGTCAAGATCTGATGAAAACTCGATTTTAGAAAATCGGGGTAAAATCAATAACTTCCCTATTTTTTAAAATTTTCAATTTTCTTAGCGGGAAGTCGGCGGGAAATTAAAAATGTAAATTATTTGTGGATTCGATATTTCATATTATTATTATTATTATTAGAGTAGCTTAAACACTATAAAACACGTACAATTAAGGAGTCTTAAAAAAAGTTCAAAGTTTTAATTTTAATCTTGATGGATCAATGTCAAGTCTTCACTAAAAATAGAATCTAAACATACTCATAAGAATATCTTTGCTTTCGATGAGAAGAACAATACAGGATGCTTAGTGGAATGTCAACCCTCATCACAGGCAGCTAAAACAAAAATAGACAGAATATGATTTAACAATAAATACAGACGAAGATTAATGATACGGATTTCAAGAGAATTCAATAATAAAAAAACGAAAAAACCGACTACTGATAACATAAAATTACAAATAACAAACTTTTAAATTATCAAAAGTAGTAGGATAAAAAGATCGTAATTTCATATTATCATCTGACTACTAGACCTAAAACTTTAAAATATGTTTTTACCCGACTACTTTTCATATTGAAAGCTTGTTTAGGTAAATGAGCCAAGTCGAAATCGGTTCAATATTTAAGGCAAGAAATGGTCTTGCAAGACGCCATTAGTTCCGAGAATCAAATCAAGCGAATGTTTAATGTTTATGGTATAATATTTCGAAAACTCTGGTCTGATCTGTGCGTCACGTTTGTTTGCGGCTTTCTTCGATTTTTATTTTTTTTTTAATTTATACTTACTCTGCAAAAGAACATAAATATAAAATGTGTCCTAAAGCGGTACCTATATGTTTTTTATTTGTTTAAAAAAATAGTTCTTTTACATTTCCCTTTGGACTTGAATATCTCGGAAGCTATTGAGAAGTCATCATCAGTATATTTTAAATTATAGAGTAAACAGTAGACCTACCTACAGTCGACTCTTGTTAAATCAAACCTGCGATAATTCGAACCTCTCTATAATTCAAAGTTATCACGAGTTCCCTACAAAATCTCTTTATATTTCGAACTAAATCAATACATTTTTATGCACTTGGTAATTCGTACGAAAAAATCATTGCTATATAACAAAACGACGCGTTAATTCGAACTCATCGGCGTCCAACACTCGACAATTCAAAGTTGCAGAGAGAAAGAGGCGGAAAGATTGTAAGTACATACATACATTTTGCGACAAGTTCAAACTTGTATCAAAGTTTGTTTGTTGAGCCTTTGTTTCGAACCATTTGATATTTCAAACACTCGATAATTCGTAATATTTTAAGAGTCCCTCGAGTTTCGAATTAACGAGAGTCGACTGTATATCTATTATTTATATATCAAAATTCAAAAGAAAATTCTATTATATAGGACCTACCTCGGGACCTACTTAACAGTATAAATAAATTCTAATTTAAACAATACCTACATATTACAATACTTATAAGAGTTTGATTATATTGTGTCATACGTCCATGTCTCGGATTTTCAATGCGGAAATGCCGGAAATTATTTTTTTAGTTGACCTATACAGTGATGCACAAACATCCACACAAACATTACACCCAACCTCATTAGTTATCCTCTTTCGGTAGTCGGGTAAAAATAATTTCAAATTGAGAAGTTAAGTCGGACAGAAAAGTAATCGATTAGAAAATTCAAACAGCTCCTGCCGGAATGGTGTTACAATTGTATTTTTACATCATCAAAAAACTGAAATGCATTTAAAAATATTCAAAAATCGCAATATCGCACCGTCGCGTTATAGAAATGCTTTGAACTTTTGCAGCTTTTAAAAAAAAATGAAATTAAATACATAAATCGCAGAGCAAACATAAAATCCGCTTTGAAATCCGCATCGTTTTCCCAGTTGAACGAGCCGTGCACGCGTCACTGCACAGAGCGCTCGACCCCAACGCAACACAATGGGCCAGGTGCAGCAGGAGACCTGCTACCAGTTTATAATGTCCTGCTACACACCTCTGCATTTGTATATTTATCATTGTCGGAGCACGCGACTTGTTCTCAAAGTTATTGCAACCTTCTGTCACCTGTCAACTGAATGTCTGACTCAGACTAACTGAAGCAGAGTGCTTTGTTTCCAACTCATATATTATTATACATCAGTCTGTATATAGTAACCGTTTGAATTAACGATGAAGAGGAAGTTTTCGTTATGAAAACTTACATAACAATTTTGAAAATCTTCTTTTGGTGACTTTAATTATTATAAGCGTAAATTTACTATGTAAGGCCTTCAGAAATGTTCATCCAGAAATTTACAGACCTATGAATATTATTATTTATATTTTAATATACAGAATTTTATAATGCTTATGTAATATGTATGCATTAGTATATGAAACACCCATTTGGTATGACGTATGATGTAGGTATATATTTTTTGCCTCACCCACTACAAAAGAGCTACTTTCGATATATGTATAGCAACATTTAATGAGTCATTTAACAGGCAGGTGTGCGGAAAGTGTTTTACTTACCGCACTAGGGCGGTAAGTAAACGATTGCCATAAAAACTTCTGTTTATTCGCTCTATACGCCTGTGTGCGCCATTACTTCCTCACGAACTTCACGGCATGTTGTAGAAGTAAAGATGGCGACGCAAATGAACTGTCAATTTTTTTTGAAAATGATGTGAAAAGTAGATATTTTGTAGTGGGTATGACAAAAAGTACCATAATATACATTTCGTGCGTAATGGTATTAACTCGTGTGACTGTAAAAACTCGCTATCCCTAGTTTTTAGATACTGTCATCACTCGTCGAAATATTATCCATTACATATCTAGATATTCTGGGTAAGTTCGGTTTTGAGCTCAGATCGATCTGTAGAGTTTAAATTTACATAAATTTAACATTGCTCTATATCTATCTCTATCCCTCTATACCACCAGAAAACACAAATGGCATTAAATGATGCCAGAGAATTGTAAATATATATAAAACATCTTATATTTCAAAGTTGAGGAACGTTATTAGTGTATTTGCCATATGGCACATACACTATTGGCGTCGGTCGGATGGCGGGACCTAGGGGTCGGACCAAAATTTCTCGACGTTTCATAGCCTCCTGAACACTTTGGCACCATTTTTAGAAATGTTTATATATATATGTATATATATATATATATATTTATTTATTTATTTATTTATATATATATATATGTGTTCGCGGCATAACTCTCGAAAGACTTAATTGATTTGAACGAAATTTGGTAGACACGTTGGAATCCATCACCGCACGGAACCTATTTAAAATGGGCCCAATCGGACCATTTTAAGGGTAGTTTTTAGGGGTTGAAAAAAGTTTTTGGGCCCAAAAATACCTAAAAAAATCTCAGAATTGTTTCAAAATTGGAATTTAACCCTTTAGTAGAGATTAAAATGTGTTGCTAAAATTTTAACAAAATCGGCACGACAGGACCGGACTTACAAATTTTATGAAAACACTAGTTTACGGATAGTGATTTATTTGCTGACGGGTGTATTTAATTTGGTACAGAGGTTGCATTGATAATAATATTGAAATTAGGAAAAAAAATATTATTTTAAGGGATGTATTAAGGGGTTAATTTTTCATTTTGTCCAAAGACGAACTTAAGTTCACATAATAAAGCCACAGGGCCTGTATTAGCAAATACACTATATTGTCGGCAGGGTTTTGGCACTGCGACCCGAGTTTTTTTTGACTTGACACTGCACATGCGAATGATAATGTAGGTATAATAATTTAATCTTACGTAACGCCGTTTTGAAATGGTCCCATTATGCTACTAAAAACGACTTCATTAAGCCACTACTAATTTCTGTAGTTGCAGCAATATTCTACACAAACAAAGGTAACCTAAACAGTATATACTCCTTTGAAATTAACTGTCGACATTTAGAGTGCGATACAAATACTTATAAGTAGTACGAAGCAGAACGTTTAAATAATTGTATTTTTCACTGATTAATTATAATTTATGATACAACGAATAATTTCACAACTTTTAATCAGTCAAAACTAGCATACTAATTCATGTTTATTTGTAATATTAATTTCATTAACTAATACTCAATGGTTTACTCTACTATTGCTTAATGTTTAATCCAGTTTAGGTAGGTACATTAACTATACTGTTTATGAACGCGATACGCAAGCCAGTATATTTTTAGGCGCGATCTTAGCGAAGCTAGAAGCGCCTATATACACTCGCTTTGTCTGTGAATCTGTGAATCTGTGAATCTGTCACGCTATTTTGTGTCACGCGTACAGCCCAAACGGATGAACCGATTTTCAAAAACTTTTTTTTGTTCGATTCCTCTCGGGGTCTATTTGATCCTAACGTCGCCCGATTTTTGAATTTTGGCCCCAGAGGGGAGCAAATTAGAAAAAACGGTGTTTTTTGCTTATAGTTTGCTCAATTTAAGTCAGATCGATTCGAAACCTGTCTTAAACGAAAGAGCAGAAAATTTTAGATAGATTTCATGTATAATATTGTGTCAAAACAGTTTTTTTATACAGATTTATATGATTATTAAACGAAATAAATGCGACTTTATCTAATAAATCGCGAACTTGTTTCGGTTGTCCTTGTCTGTTGCACAGTGTAATATGGATATTGGAAGATAGCGTATGCTCTGTCTTATATTGCATTATTTTAATATAGTTATTCAATTTTTTGACTGCTGATGTTTGAATTTAAGTTTAAAAACCCTGGCCTACTGAGTTAAAATGACGTGTAACTAATTATTGACGTCCATTGATGGCGAGACCTATGGATCGGACCAAAATTTCTCGACGTTCATACCCCGGCTTTCGTCCGGGTGTAAATCGTACTTTTGAATTTTCACCCACTTCCCGTGATCCGATTGAGTTGAAATTTTATACACATGTGTAGCTCCGGTGACAATACAATATTATGGTAAGTAGCTGACCGGCCCGGTTTCGTCCGGGTGTAAATCGTACTTTTGAATTTTCACCCACTTCCCGTGATCCGATTGAGTTGAAATTTTGCACACATGTGTAGCTCCGGTGACAATACAATATTATGGTAACTAGCTGACCGGCCCGGCTTTCGTCCGTGTGTAAATCGTACTTTTGAATTTTCACCCACTTCCCGTGATCCGATTGAGTTGAAATTTTGCACACATATGTAGCTCCGGTGACAATACAATATTATGATAACTAGCTGACCGGCCCGGCTTTCGTCCGGGTGATAATCGTACTTTTGAATTTTCACCCACTTCCTATGATCCGATTGAGTTGAAATTTTGCACACATGTGTAGCTCCGGTGACAATACAATTTATGGTAACTAGCTGACCGGCCCGGCTTTCGTCCGGGTGTTAATCGTACTTTTGAATTTTCACCCACTTCCCGTGATCCGATTGAGTTGAAATTTTGCACACAATATTATGAATTTTCACAGGCAAAAGGTCTTTCTTCGGTAACGTTTCAGTGGATCGGATAAATGTTATAAAATCAGACTAAGAAAATAAAGCACACTAAAAAATTAAAAATAAAAATAGTTAAAAAACTTTTAAGTTAAACGGTTTTATAAATGTACTAAAAAGAAAAAAATAAAATTTAATTTAGGTTCATAAGTATAAAAGCGTGGGTCGTGACTGTAATAAATTATCACAGAGTTTACGACTCACGCTTTTATACTTATGAACCTAAATTAAATATTATTTTTTTCTTTTTAAAACATTATTATTATAAAACCGTTTAACTTAAAAGTTTTTTTACCTATTTTTATTTGAAGCTATGCTTCTTAACGCACGTTTCAGATGGGGACCTAAATAATAAAAAGTGAAACGTCACGTCACGAAGTAATGTAACGTCACTTTTGTAAAAATTATCCGATCCTTTTGAAAATTAATATTTGAGAGTTTTATAGGACACAAAAAAATAAAATGGCGTCAGATTTCAAAATGGCGGCCATATGAACTGTTTTGTAAAAATTATCCGATCCTTTCGAAAATTGATATTTGAGAGTTTCATAGGACACCAAAAAATAAAATGACGTCAGATTTTTCAAAATGGCGGCCACATGTACTCTGTTGTAAAAATCATCCGATCCTTTTGAAAATTGATATTTGAGAGTTTCATAGGACACAAAAAAATAAAATGATGTCAGATTTTTCAAAATGGCGGCCATATGTACTTTTTTGTAAAAATTATCCGATCCTTTTCAAAATTGATATTTGAGAGTTTCATAGGACACAAAAAAATTAAATGGTGCCAGATTTCAAAATGGCGGCCATATGTACTTTTTTGTAAGAATTATCAGATCCTTTTGAAAATTGATATTTGAGAGTTTCATAGGACACAAAAAAATAAAATGACGTCAGATTTCAAAATGGCGGCCATTATATATACTTTTTTGTAAAAATTATCCGATCCTTTTGAAAATTGATATTTACGAGTTTTATAGGACACAAAAAAATAAAATGACGTCAGATTTCAAAATGGCGGCAATATGTACTTTTTGTGTAAAAATTATCCGATCTTTTTGAAAATAGATATTGACGAGTTTTATAGAACGCAAAAAAATAAAATGACTTCATATTTTAAAATGGCGGCCATAGGTATATACTTCTTTGTAAAAATTATCCGATCCTTTTGAAAATTGATATTTGAGAGTTTAATAAGACGCAAAAAAATAAAATGGCGTCAGATTTCAAAATGGCAGTCAAATAATAACTTTTTAATTGTATTGTTTATATCTTTGATAAATTCGGTTTTATATACAATGCGTAAGAAACATAGCTTCTGTCGGGTATCTTACGACACCTCATGACTTTTTTTATTTAGCAGGTTCCGAGTTTCGCTTAATAGTCAACCGTTGCTATGGAAAATTGTTTAAAAAATTCACTGCACTATTTTTTCTATGTAATCCAATACATATTTACATTAGGTCTTATGGCCATAGCCTACTACAAAATTGATCTTCTTAGTGTTATTTTCCCTATGTTCGGTAAAACCGTTTTCACACAATACCTACATGAATATCGCGCCTTGTAATTCTTGAATTACTTGTATGCTCCAAAATTTTTTTATGAATTTTTGTATATTATTTTTACCTTATCTACGAAGTGGTTAGACTTACAGAATCTATTTATTTATAAAATGTAAAAATCCACCCGTAACAAAATCCCCCAATCTAGCAATACTATGGTTAAGGCTTTAATGGTTAAACGCTTTCAGTTAAGTTCAGAAGACACAACGCCCAACTAGTGCAGCCGCTCATATACATAACATGTATGTAAAATACGGACCTGCGGGTACCGTTTGGTCGGAGGCAGTCATGACTGTTATGAGGTGGTTACGTAGACAGCACAGCACTGCACAGTGCACAACCCAGGCTCACTAGAAGCACAATACGAGCCGTTATTTAGCACGGTACCTACTGGTAGGCATTGTACACATTACATGCAATGCAATGAGAAACTTGAATGTCACGCTTTCATACCCACGCATACCGTTTATCCCGGAACATGCGCAATGCGATGTGTCCCATCTATTGTAAATTACATTGATGATTCAGAAATGTGTCCAAAATGCTTTAAAAAGATTTTTATTATCTTATTATCATAATCTCCATTTAGTCCAAGCGGCAGGTAATAAATGAAGGGGGTTACCTGGAAAGTATTCCGAAGTTAATGATATTTTGGTGTGTTGTTTGCGGGTACTGTGTGGAGTAGAATCTAAGTTTTCGACCTCGAGGACCCTGTGCTAACGTGGGGGGAGCCGAAAAACCACGAAATTTTACCACCTTTTATGCTTTTTTCGAAATCTCTCAGAAACGGTCGACTTAAGCAATTCTTTCATTACGTAATGTTTTAAAGAGGATTACTTTTCCTACAATTTTCATTCCCGCAACTTTTCTGTGGTACTAATGGTAAGCGCGCTGCAGCTTCTTGAAAATCACCCGCTCCGCTTTTTGTAACCTTGGTAACCAATGTGTAACATGTGTATTTTCACTTTAAAGTTCGATAAAGAAGAAAATAAATAAAACTATTGAAAAGAACATTACATTTTAACCAATGGTTACCAAGGTTACAAAAAGCGGTGCGGGTGATTTTCAAGAAACTGCAGCGCGCTTACCATTAATACCACAGAAAAGTTGTGGAAATGAAAATTGTAGGAAATGTAATCCTCTTTAAAATATTGCATAATAAAAGAATTGCTTAAGTCGACCGTTTCTGAGAGATTTCGAAAAAAGCATAAAAGGTGGTAAAATTTCGTGGTTTTTCGGCTCCTCCCACGTTAGAACAGGGTACTCGAGGTCGAAAACTCAGATTCTACTCCACAGAGTACCCACAAACAACATACCAAAATATCATTAACTTCGGAATACTTTCCAGGTAAAAAGTACCTGACTGCTGGACTAATTCTCCAGTTGCCTCTTTTATTTCAATATCGTAAATATCAGATTTTCTGATGTTGGAAAAATGATATATAGTTCAGGAAAAGATAGTTTTTAAATTTCTTTCAAGTAAAATTTGATCGTATCTAATGAAAGCGCGGAATATGGTGATTTAAAGTTGTAGAGAGAATGAGAGGGAGATAGAGAAAGAGGGAGAGAGAGTGAGAAAAATATTGATAAAATAGTTGTCTGTTCTCAGTGCAGAGCCAAGAATGGTATGTTTGACAATGATCTTAGTGGTTTCATCAAAATTTATAATATTTACTTGTTTTCCGTGATTAAATTATTTTTTAACTTTTTAAGGTCTCCAGCTGCCAAGACTATTTGGGCCTAGTGCAATTAATAACGCATATGATAAAGTAAGGGCCAACGCATACATGCTACTTTTTGTATCGAAAACGTTCGATTTAGCAACTGCATCGCGATTTGACGTTCACTCAGCTATTCGAAAGTCTTGTTCGAATGCGTGATTTGGTAAACTCAGTCGCAATTTCGCTCGATCTGGAGATTGACGCGTTTGTCTCGCATTCGCGCGCCTACGCATAAAGAGCGCAGCCTCGTCGGAATCCATGACATGCTCGCTAACTTGCGACAATCGTAACTGATACATGAGTTGTGTATTTCAGTGACTAGTGTACGACCTTACGCTGTTGGTAGCTGCATTTGATGATCTACAAGCGACATAATCGCAAAATCGTGCTACAAAAATTAGCATATGTGCGTTGACCCTTTCGGAGAAAATAGATTGTCCCTTTCATTATTATTCATAGCTTCAACCCTCTCAGAAAAATGCTGCATAATATAAAAAATTCCTGATCGAAATCAGTTAATTGATTCTTTTGCGATCGTAAATAGGTATGGTAAAATTTTTCCTTTGCGAGTACATACATTCTAACGTATAATTCGGGAGCCAGTGATGATTTTCATACGTCATAGTTCTGATGCACCGTTTGGGGGGAGGGGACAGATAGAGAATATCGAGCACTTATTGTAACTCTGGTCAATTGGCTCTAAGTGGTTGCATTGCGCTCCTACGATTTTTCAAATTTGCAAAAATTACGCATTGTCAATTTTTGCAACTTTGACACCCTGACGGACGGCCACAGCAACCGCTTTGACATGGCAGACGGTCGTTTTTGTGATCTGCAGGGGTTGAACTTTCATAGGCAATTTAAATATTTTATTAGCAATATGACGTTGAGAATGCTTAATTTTTGCAACTTTGAAAAATCGTAGTGGCGGAACGCAACACGCAACCACTTAGAGCCAACTGACCAGAGTTACATTATGTGCTTGGAATTCTCTACCTGCCCCCCCCCCAAACGGTGAGTCAGCACTATGACGTATGAAAATCAACACAGGCTCCCGTTCTATAAAAACTAACATTTATCATTATCATTTCTTTTGTTATGTACATTACTTTTTATGTTTCTGTATAATAAATTTAAAAAAAAATTAATAATACATATTTTAGATTTATTTTGTTCATTTTTCTCTTGGGCGGACACATCTCTGAACCAATGGCTGTCCGTTCAAGAGAGATATTTCACTGTCCGTGTCCGGTCTCAAAGGTGAACATAGGGATTTAACATGGTATTGTTCATTTTTGCTGATTCGTGTTCGCCAATTCAACGTACAAGAAAGGTAATGGTACCTATCGACAGATAAAATTATTGCGCATCAAACGATTCTAAAAATAAGACCAAAAATGAAATTTTTACTTTAAAGTACCGATTTGAAATTTACCGATTTTGCAGTAATGATGTCAAATTGAGTAGGCGAAAAACAAAATACTGAAAGAATTAGTGTGCTGTAATAAAATTGTCAAAAACTTTTGTACTCGTAATTGGTAAAAACGTTTTACAGCGTTGTTAGTTTGCGGAGAGTTAGAGATTTGTTTTCTATTAAGTTTAATGGCACACAACGTTAATTCCCTATGTTCGACTTTGAGACCGGACACTCGGTATATTGTTTTATAAGCTTTCAGTATTTAGATATACAAATAACTTTGCATAAATTAATTACAATATTATTTATATCTACAGTAGATTAAAATAAATTATTTTAATAAAAGTTACTTTAAGAAATTCTATTTACTTATAGTGAATATACGATACCAGCTTTGTGAAAAAAAATATTTTGTGCAATGATTTTATCCCCTTATCGGAATGCCACTGGTCTCGGCATAAGACAGCTCGTAATGATGTCCTCTCGTATACACATACGATGACGATGACGTGTCCCCCAGGTGCCATCGAGCGCGTCATGTTTACCCCAGCAGCTGTTATAGAGGGAACCATGCCACTTGCGATTCCTCCTCAGGCTTGTTACATGCGTGAGCGTATACGTATATCCGCTGTTATATATATACTGTTATTATAAACACATATCACTGTGTTGCAGTACGGTATCGGAAAATATTATACTTAAAGGGTCGATGACACTAGGCGAGTTTACTAGCTACTCGTCTCGCGTATTTACTCGATGCCTACTATACTCGCTCAATGTAATAGGCTGTGTCCACTCGGTGCGTGTGGATCGCTAGCTTGTCGCCCGCGAGTAAAATTGAAGATCGCCTTACTTTTCTCGCTACTTCCTGAATGTTTTACTCTCCGGTGAGTGAAATCGTTGTGTGTAATCAACACTAGCTAATAAAATCGTAGCCTATAGTGTGCCAAGATGTCGGAAGTAGTTCGCGCTTGTTTCTCGTTAGCAGACTAGTGAGCGACTGAGCGTATTTACCAGCTAAAGTGTAATCGGAACTGGTCACTATACATTCACTCACGCACGACTTTATACTCGCTAACGAGTAGATAGTAAACTCGCCTAGTACAATCGACTCATAAGATTAGCATTTAGTGGACTTCACTGGAGTTAATGCCAGTTCTGATAAAAATATCCTAGCTCATCGTAGCGATGATATCGTAGCAAACGAACTGAAAGTAATATATTAATATCTAAGCGTAAATGTATCCCTGACATCTAGTAACCGCTGACTGAAGTATTATATTACTACTTCAATCAATGGCTGCTGCATGTAGACAAAACTGTCCAGCGACTTCGGCTGTGTTAATGTCAGTTTTAACAGAAACTTCATCTTGACTCAATCGTAGCTGGATAAAAAGTAGTATAATATTACATTTTAAGTTTGACAGTAGATAGTATAAGTATATCAAGTTTCATCAACATCGGTTCAGCCGTTTTCAAGTGATATGGACTCAGACTGACAGACAGACAAAAATTCTGGAAACACATTTCCGGGGAAGTGCATGGAAACCAGGAGAAATTACTATATGTTGTTGCTGTGTATCATGAGATTTCCCCCAATTAATTTTTTGTCGATATTTCAATTCATGCAGTAATTTATCCCAAGGAGGATTATATATGTTTATATATGTTTACCTGGAGACAAAAATTGTTCACTGGGAAATCCAAGTGTCACCTAGTTTTTAATATTAGAATAATATGCTCTGCGATTGTATGTAGGTACTAGCGCTTGTGGAGATTTATTTTGGAATTGAAAATGTTTTTCGTTGATCGTATTATAGTTATTTTTTCATTTGTACACTTTTTGCAATGGTTTTATTTTACACAACGTTTTACTAGTTTGATAAAAATATTGTACAGATAATGCTAGCCAACGATGTAAATAGTATCTATATTGTTTACCTACGCATAAAGTTGATATATGTATTTTATATAAATTTAGTACAAATTCACGTGAGCCAAGGCCATAACCGATATACTCGAGACAACTGAGGTGATATTTTACGGTCATGATTTGAAATATACCAAAAATACAGAGTTTAAAAATATATTTACTACCTTTCATAAATTCTTTTTCAGTAACAACAGTCTTATTTTAAGTCTTGCCTAATCACTGCGCCTTTTATTTGACATAGTTTTAATCTTAGTTACTAAAAAGTTAAATTAAAAATAGGTTAAATTGCAAATGTAACAAAAGAGTGACAATTATTTATTTGATCACAAAGTATTTAACTTCAAATAATTTTTAAAATGAAAACTTTCATTGTAATTTTTCAAAAAGCCCTTATACGATATTGTTGTAGGCACATTTTCAAAACCACTGATCAGATTGTCACCAAATTCAATAGGTGTGTTTTATTAAAGAATTTAATTATTATGAACAAAAAAGAAAATTCCACAGATAGATACACGCACGCACAGCCGTCCGCGTCGTGCAGAAAACCACTTTCCTTTGCGTTTTGAGGGTAATTATGCACTTATAATCTGACTTTTTCTTGGACACGATTTTTCGACCCTATCACTATACTAGCATTTCCTTACAAAGTAGGTATGGAACTAAAAATGTAGCAACTTCTTATTAATTGTAGAAAATGTAACTCTTAATCATAATTAATAACTTAAGATAAAGTTAATAATTTTTTAACCAAAATTAGTTTGAATTTTAATATTAATTAAATAGAAAAACTGTAACATGTACATACATTAATTGAAGCAATCGCATAATAATCAAAAAACAGATCGCTAAAGAATCAAATCAAGAAACAAATTGTCAGACATACAAGTATTTTGCCAATTATATAAAAAAATTAAGCACATCTGCCGAGAATTTTTGGAGACCTATAGTTAACAAAATGAAATTAATGAAACCATTTCAAAATTGCCATCGTAAAATCATTTTTGATACTACGTCAATAGTCAAACATTTTCTCAAATCATTTTTCAACTTTATGTTCAAACGAACCTTACTTATCAAATAAGTAAATGATATGTAAAGATAATCATTATCACTACTTTTATAAAAACAATATGTCAGCAGTGAAACCTTCTGCGTGAAACATAAAGTTAAAGAATGATTTGAGAAAATGTGTGACTATTGACGTACCTACTAACAAAAATTTATATTTTAGTTAATCAATTTTGATCTGAAGATGTAACGTGATTGTTATGAAAGCTGCTTATCATCCTAATAAATGATTTTACGATGGCAATTTTGGAATGGTTACATTGATTTCATTTTGTTAAATATAAAAAAAGTTTCAAAATTGAATTTTGATTCCTATATTATCTCGTATATTATGAAGTATTAGAAATACCTTGTATTATGTCCATCTTGTGACTTCTTGTGATTTATTACTACGCGTTTCAGCAACGAGTTAACCACACCTGAAGATGGCAACTCATTGCTAAAACGCGTAGTGTAAAGAAGAAGTCACAAGACGGACATAATACAAGGTATTTCTAATACTTCATAATATTCATATAGTGACTTGGAGACCCAACACTCTAAAAATGTATTTGATTCCTACATTATTTTATTTTATATTTATTTTATGTGTCAGGTCAAATACAAGAAAATTATAAAATTAGATTATATTATTTTTATAGGTATGCATCCACATTTTGAAACACACAGTTTGAAACATCTTATACATACTGATCAAAATTTATTACTTGCTATTTATATAATACACACAGCTATTTGTTTAGGAAATAAAAAACGTTTTTATGAAGCTTTGTTGTATATTCATATAGAATACAACAGTCATATATTTTCAATAATACTGACATCATAATGTTCCTTATCATCATAGTATATCTACCATATCAGTTATTGCCCAGTAATTTTAGACATGAAAACGACCAATCTGCGTAATAGCTCCCAGTTAGCTGAATTTTTGTATACACCTTCGTTAAGGTGTTTTAAAAAATGTGTAAAAAGTTCCCATCGATATCGTGCCAGCATTGCCAGCTATTGATAAAAAAATGGTTAGTACCAATCTTGCAGAGAACAAAATTCTCTAGAACTGTCGTATAAACATTTTGTGTTTACGATTCATATTTTTACTTATTTAAGTATCCGCGGCTTCCTCCCCCTCGATTTTACATAGCGGGATTATGCTGCTTTCCGAGGGCCTAACATAATGATTTGTACCCTTATTTTAATTTGAACTTTAAGCTATAATTTTGTCGAAATTAATGTAGTAGTTAGCTCTAATTATAAGCATCCAAACATACAAACTGACAGCAGTCAAACAGACAGACAGACAGACGATTTTTCCAGTGTGTTGCGGCAAAAAAAAGATTGAAAACAAATAATGTTTTAGTTACATAGGGTCCTAAAGATTTACTTCTCTATAAATGTGTTAAAATTTCTGCATTGACACAAAATCGTGAATCAGTTTGTATTATACTTTACATTATTTTGTTTCCATCGAAGATAATGCAAATGTGATTCAAAATACACATCGATTTTCTATCAATAATCATGAAATGTGTTACTGTTACGGAGTGAAAGCCGTTCGACGACCTTTTGTTAAAAGCAATAAAAGGATATAAAAACCTTGCGAAATTCAGATAAAATGTAAAATAGTTTTGCATAACAATAATTATTCCAGTAAATATATTTTATAGTTACTAGGGATGTTTCGATCTACCAAAAAGTATCGATACTAGGTATCGATCTGGATCATATTATAAAGTATCGATACAGTATAAAACCGTATTATAAAAGATCGATACTCAATATATCGATACATTATCGATCCAGTATCCGGGGTTTGATATATTACCTAATAGATTATCCAATGTTAAAAGTATCTCGATCTTCTTTTAAGGAAGAAGTAAAATACCTACATTCAGAAAAGTAATATTTATTTCGCTAAAAAATAAAAACAAAAAGTAGGCAACGAACAAAAAATGTAATAACAAAAAAAAAGACAATTCTTTCGTGGAAAATAATATACAACATGAATACTGTATAAAATAAAGAAACAAAACAGGTAATGCGTAATACTAAATGCGACGCTAATGACCTCAGTTGTCGGGCGTCTATAATTTATAATTTACAATTCATTACAATACTAAATGCTAATGAAATGCATACGATCAACCTGTAACCCGGCTATTGATTGTCGGTTACTAAATACTAAATGGCGCACCTCACACCTGACCAAAATTACTAGAACCATTCTAGAACTTATAGACTAGAGTTGAACAATGTATCGATACGCACCAAAATATATCGGAAGTTATTATGCATCGCATTAAAAAAATCGATACAAAATATTAAGTATCGATACACAAGATTCTAGCTTTCAATACTTGATTTTTTGTATCGAGTTTTTAATGCGATGCATAATGACTATCGATATACTTTGGTGCGTATCGATATATTATCTAACTCTAGCCCATATAAGTCCCAGAATGGTTCGATACACATATATCTCCTAGTGACTATAAAATCGATTCCTAAAAGTTTCGCAAATAATTTATTATCGAGAATAATAGTCATGTGGTCAAAAATACTATTGCGTAAATTTATACTCGTATGACAATCGTGGAAGCTTTTAGGAGGTGCTCGCGCTTCGATTACGATTACGAAAGTGCCATCTTTTTATCTCTATATAAATTATAATTAAAAATCATCTCCAAGATAAAGTTAGATTCTTATTATCGGAGGTACTCATTCCCTTAAAACGCAAAGAAAAGTAGTTTTTCGCATGGCGGCTGTGCTCCAGTCTGTCTATATGTGAAGTGTTTTCGTTCACAATAGCTTCTTCAAAAATTCATCGATTTGAATAATATTTTAGTGTATTCCTCAGTAAAGACTCCAAGCCTAATTATTATGATGCCAATGGAATCAGTGGTTTTGGAAATATGTGCATTTTTGTACAATTTTTGTATTTATAATAATATCACTTAAGTATCATCTAAGAGATTTTTGAAAAATTCCATTGAAATGTTTCACAAAAAAAATGATTTTGGATAAAAATAAAAATTGAATCGACTTCAAAAATGGATAAAATAATTTTTCTCCTCGTTTTACAATCACCTTCCCTACTTATACTACATTAAAAGCCAGCGCAATTATTTCTCTATATATATTTAGTTGTTTATTTACGTTGACTTTTTACTAAGTAGAAAAGGTGATTTTTTGAAGTCGGTTCATTTTTTTGAATTATTTTTATTTCACATGTTCTTGTGTTTTAAATTATTCCGGGTGACCGGGTCCCTCGAATTGAGCCGGATAATGCAACCGGACCAAGGTTCTTCCTTATCTAAACTGGTTCAGTAGTTCCTGAGGTAATCACTGCTCATCCGTCTTTTATCGTAACGTAATATTATATTTATGGCCTATGTTACTTAGGAAGGGATAAACTTTTATATATTAAAATAATTTTCGATACTTAGTGCTGAAAAATTGCTTTATACACTGCTTTCATTTGTACATAGATACTTAATTAGAAATTAATGACAATTTTTTTTTCAGGTAAGTACCAAAATACCATTATTTTTCGACAAAGAAATTAATTGATTAATGGTAAGTACGTATATCGCTAAATTATATATGCAATCATTTTCAAATAAAAGATTAACTGAAAACTATTTTTAAAATGTCAATCTCATCATTATTTTATTTCAAAATCAAATTAAAATTAAGTTAATATCAAATTGTTCCAATACTGACTAAATAGTTATCGTATTCTTTAAATTTTGTTTAAAATTTAGTTTCTAATTTTGTTTCAATATTTAAGGTTTAAGAATTCATTGAAATCGGTTCGTATATTTAAAAATTCGCACAACTCGGTATTTATTCTTTAAATAATATTCAATGGTCTCTTTATTTTGTAAAACAACATTCGTCCTGCGATTTTACTATATTATAAAATAGTACTCGTAAAAGATTTTTTTAAAGTTCGACCCTCAGTAATAAATTTTTTTTTCATCGAATAGTTGTAATTCTCGTCTTCATAAATTACTGTTTAATAACATGTTTGATAACATGAAGACCAAGCTTTAGGATGAGAGATGGTCAGCTAATCGGAATTGCCGTATATTTTAATATTCCACAAAAAGTTAATTTCTTCTTTCTTTGAAAATGAAGAGTTTTTATTACTTTTTCGAGTAAAAATTGTACATAATGACATCTAAAGATTAAAAAAATGAATTTTTAAAGGAAATTTCTGCGCTATTTTCATTCTAAAAGGTTACAATAAATATTCAAACGAAAAAAAATGTTCTTTAATTTTAAGAAAGTGCACACTAGCATTCGTATGGAATTATTGATGAAGGCCACACAAACCCTCGGTCTCAGTCAAGATAGCTGGAAATTCAATTTTCTAGTGGGAGTCAAAAGAAAAAGTCTTATATCATATCTACCCCAGTCTGTATTCGAACCTTGTACATCGTGAATACGAGTAGTAATATTAGACCACCTGCTTGGTATAAGAGTGTATTATTTTCTCGAATTCAGTGATAATATTTGCAGTCGTCTTCGTAAATAAATTAAAGCAAACTGTAGAAACGGGCGACGACTACATTTGCGATTTCTCCTACCTATACAGAATATTAAATCCGAATGAACCATACATACATAATACCTGCGTCGCTCGTTGGTATGGCTAAAGGAGCGATCTCACGTTCAGCAACTCGCCATGAATCATTTTGTACATTATTGGGAGAGGAAGTTTCAACGTGATTCCATAGATGGATCTAAGGCTGGAATTATTTATCAATATATCGGTATAAACGATAATATGAAAGGAAGTCAGGGTTACCTGAGTCTAGTATCAATTCATATTTTCAATGTATTCTCATTTCTAATACCTAATAAAATGAAAATTCAACACCCCAATGCAAAAAGAGGAATGTTCTAAGTTTGAAGCCTTTGTCTATCTGTGGCATCTCATCTCCAAAACGGATGAACCGACTTCAATGTGTTTTTTTTTGTTTAAAAGCTGGTATTTGCGAGATGGTTCTTAGCTACGTACGATGGAAATCGGGCTTGAGAATAGCCGAGAGTATAGCAATGCTGTTGTTTACATGGCGTTGCTATGGTTCCTCTATTACAAGTTTCCCGTACCCGCGTTCTAGCCCGAGAGCTGGTAAAAGTGTCAATTGGATTTTCAATTTATTATTTAAAAAAAATTAATGAATTGAAAATATGAATTGGTGCTAGGCCCAAATAACCTTAGCTGTTGGTGGTCTTTAAAACACATTTTTTTTCGATGGAAATCGATTCAGCCGTTTTCGAGATCTTCAGCTCTCATCACAGTTTGTGTAGAGACTCGGCAACTATTACAGCTAGAAACTTGAGTTTGAGCTCAAATACCTACTCCGTTTTTGATTAGTTAGTTTAAAAAGTATGAAATAGAAATTAAACAAATTTTAAAAAAAACTCCGACGCAAAAAGCAAACCTTTGAAAAGTAAGAAATCATTAATTTCTACTATATCTGCCCTGACGCACCGAGTATTTTATCGTTTACATGAAATATTTAATTCATTAATGCGTCGGGGACCGCTGAGACATTGGTATTTTTGTCATTTTACAGTGATCCCCGACGCATTTATGGATTAAATATTTTATCCAAACGAAAAAATAGTCGGTGTGTCGGGCCAGGTTAAGTAGAGATTAATTATTTCTTACTTTTTAAATGCTTGCTTTTTTCGTTGGGGTTTTTTTAAATATTAAATTTAATTTAATTTAGAAGTTAAATAATAGTATACCTAATAGCTTTTTCCTGCAGCTTCGCTGACGTGACCAGTGGCCACCATCTTTACCGAGAATAGTAAACTCGCGTTAATTTCGGTTCTGAAGGGAATTGTATATCAACTCAATAAAAAGTAAGACGTGTTTTAAGTTTGTACACCATCTGAAGGTATACCTACCAATTTTCATCAAAATCAGTCCAGCCGTTTTCGGTCCAGATAGACAAACACAGGAATAACAAGCCGTGAGGTGGGTCGTTTATTAGGACTAAAGTGCGACCCTTGAGGTCCACACGACGAACTTCCCAGTTTAATAAATATTTAATAACAATAATTAAATTAGATATTACGCAGAAAAGAAATCATTTTAATCATTAAAACATAATTATTATTTATTTTTAACAATAATAATAAAAAAAAACGGCTGAACCGATTTTTACAAAATTTATGTCGGATCAAAATGACGTTAACACGCCTCGATTGACTCCCTTACGAAGTCGATATAATTAACTTCCCATTGGAAGTTATTGTAATGGGTCCGAAAATCGAAATCAAAAAGGAAAAAAAATGTTTATGTTTCAAGGTCACTACACTATTTTTACACTACTTTTAGAAAGATGTCTGTGTGTGTGTATGTGTGTGTACGTATGTACGTATGTACGTACATACGTACGTACGTATGTATGTGTCCATTTCTTTCTAAGACGAAATCTCGAGAATGAAAAATGATATCGACTACGTTAAGGTGCCAATCGACGCGTATTAACGTAAATATGATCTGAAAGAAATTTTTTTCAAAATCGGTTCAGCCGTTCTTTTTTCTTAACCAAATAACCTCCAAAAAAGTAGATTTTACACAATATCTCGCGAATAAAAAATTATATCGACTTCGATTTAATTTTTTATTCGCGAGATATTGTGTAAAATCTACTTTTTTGAAGTCTATTTGGTTAAGAAAAAAGAACGGCTGAACCGATTTTGAAAAAATTTCTTTCAGATCATATTTACGTTAATAAGCGTCGATTGGCACCCTAACGTAGTCGATATCATTTTTCATTCTCGAGATTTCGTCTTAGAAAGAAATGGACACATACGTACGTACGTACGTACATACGTACACACACACATACACACACAGACATCTTTCTAAAAATAGTGTAGTGACCTTGAAACATAAAATTTTTTTCTCCATTTTGATTTCGATTTTCGGACCCATTACAATAACTTCCAATGGGAAGTTAAAAATTCCGCAAACACATTCTACCGTCTAAATATCAAACATAATACAAAAAAATCCTTGAAATATTCGTAAGAAAACGAAATTACAGACAGATGTCCGGTTACAACTTTATTTATTAAGGCACGGAAAACTTTTTTCTCGCTTTTTTCTTACAAAACCTTACATCACTGTACTTTCGAAAATAAATTTGAATTTTGTCTTGCATATTATAGAACAAACTTTTAAGATGACGTACATCACATTTTTACGGTACTTCAGTTTGAGCAACAATACTCTAGACCGGTGGTTGTCAGCCCTAGATAGAACCTTTTAAGACGATAATGCCAATAAAGATGCTACGTGGCGATGGCTACACTACTTTTGTAACGATTTAATGGCACTTTCTTTTTGTGTAAGTTTTAAAACCAAGATGTATTGTACAATAAATGGAAAATGGCAAACTAACATTTTTGTCTTGAAACAGATTTTTTCAATAATTTTAAAACATTTAATAGTTTATAAACTAACCCCCACTTAACATTAATTTCAAATTGGAATGGAACATTACATTTATTAATACCTATTATAATATTTGGTAGGTATATATTTTTTTCCACAAACATTCCTAATATAAATTCCAGATTTATTCAGTTTGTGGAACTTTATTTGTTATATTTTCAAGTTTACAAAATAACTGCAGATAACAGTATCTGTACCTTTAGTTATTTTTCTCCCGCGAACATCGACTTGGTATTAAAATAATATACTTACATGGTAATTGGTAATGGATATCAACCGTCATAACTACTTTACATCTAAAATATTTCCATTTGATGAACATTGAATTCATGCAATAGTAGGCTTATGTCGGGTTTATCGTACCTACATTTAACACGCTGTTTTGTTAATCGCTGTTAAATTTTTACACATAAAACATACGAAGTAACCATAAAAATAACGGCGAATTAACATAACAGCGTGATTAAAATGTACGATAAACCCGACATTATAGTTTATACAAATCGTGGCAACGTTCTTTTTGACAGTAGAAAATAGTACAGAAACAATTTATTATTTTCAATATAACAACTTTAAAACCGTAACCATGCTTTTGGATAGATTTCAGAGTTAGCCTACTATTTTCATTAACTTGAATCCAATGTAAATTAGATGGAGTTATTTAACTTATAATGTGAATATGTTGGTTAAAATCAAGCGCACTCCATAAAAATAGTATATTGTGTACCTAGTGTGGTAAATACGTCTTTATACGTCAGGCGCGATGTTTTCAGCACACGAGATTTGGCAAGTTTGCATCGCGAGTCACATGCAAATGCTGTTGTTTTCAACACGAGTAGTAGGCGAGTGCACACGAGTATTGGCAAAAACATGAAAACATCGCGCCTGACGCATAAAGATTTACCACACGCGTTTCACACTATAGTTGTAGAAATTGTTAACAGTGAGCACTTCCGTGGCACAGAGGATCAATAAAAAGCAGTACTGATTATTTCAAATTTGCATTTATACTAACGTTTCGGTATTCTTCATACCATCTTCAGAGTCAAAATGCTGTCAATGTCTTTCAGTATTTTGTTTGAGCGATTAATGAACATGGTATTAACATTGTTGGTTTTTTTTATGTAAAAACTCATAAAAATTGTTAAAAGTAAAATGATGTAGTTTCACTGATGAAATTGGAAATAAAATCTGTGTTCACCTCTAAATAATATCCGTTATAACGGATATTATTTAGAGGTGAACACAGATTTTATTTCCAATTTCATCAGTGAAACTACATCATTTTACTTTTAACAATTTTTTTGAAGATGGTATGAAGAATACCGAAACGTTAGTATAAATGCAAATTTGAAATAATCAGTACTGCTTTTTATTGATCCTCTGTGCCACGGAAGTGCTCACTTTCAACAATTTCTACAACTGTTTTCAAGGATCAAATCGCTCTATTTAATTATAGCAACTTCGAGCACACTATCATACTTTATTCAACACATGCAGGGTTTCAGACTTTAATTGAATTAATGTCTAGACATTAATTCAATTAAAACAGTTACCTAAATGTTTTTCATTATAGCACTGAAAAGCGTTACATAATGGTCACTAGTCAATAAACGGCCATCTAAGGTCCGCAAAACAGATACGAAAAAACACTAAAAGCGCGCATGTGTTGAATGAAGAATATTAAGACGTATTAATACAATTTAAAATGAGATATGGCTGTTATTGTTACTCTATCTATAATTTTAGTTTCTAATTTTCTCAAGGAAAACTTTCATAAATTCCATATTATTGCTGTAAAAAGGGGTTAGGAAATAATAAATAATCATTACAAAAATAGTCGTTTTTAATTAGAAACAATATTATTATTTTTGGGAATACTTGTAAAATTTTAAAAAGTAGGTAGATTTCCAAATCTTTATGATGGCATCATCAAGTTCACTGTAATTTAACTTACCTTTATTTGATTACATTTCTTCTTTTTGAGACATAAACCAATCAATGGCTTCAACGAAAACCCCAATATGTTAAATGCAAAAAATTGCTAAAGGAATGACACAAGCTTAGACAGGATAAAGCAGTACATTTTCTCGCCACAAAATCCTGGAGTAATTTTCCATTAGGGAGACATTTTAAATTATCTAAAACCAATTTTAAAGTTTCTGTGCAATTGAGTCAGTTTAATCGCACCTTAACAAACTTCGGTGTAACCAATGAAGCTACTGTTTTCAGGTCAGAACATAGAGATGATATAACCTTTTTAATGATTTATATACGAATACACAGCGACAAATTTATACAGAGTGGCCGTCTTATTCTACTACATAGGAAAGCGGCATGGAGATTTTTTTTCCTGTACATAGTTGCATGAATTGTTTAATAATTTATTATAATACTAAAACACATTTTTCAGATTAAAAATTACATTCAGCTGCCTATTCTTCATTTTAATAATTACGCAGACTTTTTGTTTTCAATTTCTTTGCTTGTTTGGCAAAGTTCTTTTGCATTTAATATTCGCTATGTCGAAGTTGTATAAATAATTGAAATGGAAGTAATCACTAACACCATAATATATAAAATGAAAAATGCTGCAGCAGACAGTAGACGCACTGAAATTTTATTCAAATACAAATAAACTGAACAACTGAAATATAATCAACATCTGCATTAACAATTTAAATATAGTCTAGTCAACGAAAGATCCTAGCCGGATAGTCAATAAGCGCAAAAACCGACTTCGGGACTTTGTTAATAAAAAAACATACTAAAAGTCGCTAGAGGGAGGGAGCACTTCAAAGGTCCCTTTTTTTGGTTTTTGGCGTATATCTCGAAAACTGTTGGTTCTACGAAAAAATTCCATGCATGAAAATTGTAGCTGACAAAATTTCCTACATTTTCAATATTTGAGGTTTTTTCTATCTCCAACCGTTAACGAGTTACACACTTCTGAAAACTTTGGATCAGGTTAAGACAAAATGGTAAACTGATATACCATTTTGATGGAAATTCAATTCTCTACAACTTTTTTTTTGTAAAATGAAAGGCTGAAGCGCTAGAGAGTAAAGTTCGGCAAAAAAATGTAGTGCGATAAATGTTTTTTCGAAAAATAGCGGTTTTCAGAAGCATGTAACTCGTTAACGGTTGAAGATCGAAAAAAAACCTTAAATATAGAAAATGTAGACAACTTTGTCAGCTATAATTTTTATGCACAACATTTTTTCATATGACTACCTCTTTTCGAGGTTTACGCGAAAAACCAAAATAGGGGACCTTTGAACCTCACTCTCTTGCGCCCACCCGAGGATCAAGGAATGTTTTTTCTATCAACCAGTTCAAACAAAGTCTCGAAGTCGGTTTTTACGCTTATTGACTTTCCGGCTAGAGTGCTAAATCCCTCTTTAGAGCACTCATTGACTGAGCTAATAGGGTCGTCCCACGTATAAAAATGTGATAATTTTGAACAGTGTATATTACCTATTCATACATAAACAAATAATGTAAATCAACTTTTTCGTTCTTATATCCTTCCTCGTAATAATTTGCAAACTCAATTTGTCAGATCAGTGGGCGTGACACAGTAGATCTAGTCAGCCAATCACAGGTTTATAATTATCTACGTCATTTCGGCAGCGACAATATTCTATATTTCAAAAGCTTCCGAAAAATTCTCAAAAAAAATGGTTTCATGATCTATTTGTAATGTAGATTCCAACAAAGAAAATGTAGGACGACCCCAATTAATCCATAACAGGTTAAACATACGTATTAGTAGTTAACTTTCACCCTACTACGGCAAAGACAAGGTCAACGTCTTGTAGTATTTTCCTATGTATCATTATAAAACGAACATCTTGTATACGCATGTAGATGTATCTACATAATACACAGACACGTTTAAAATCTAATGCAAATTTAATTCCATTATCGACCTGTTTATACGAATACCTATAAAATAATTTACGGCTACAACGGGTTGTGGCCAGCACTTGTATATTTTGAACGCTTTCAAAACTATGAACATTTAAAGTTGAGGAGAAATCCGAGAATAATTAAAACTATCAGAATATATATAATATCACAATCTAACTATCTAACTAATATTATAAATGTGAAAGTTTGGATGGATGGATGGATGGATGTATGGATGTTTGTTACTCAATCACGCCAGAACGGCTGAAGGGATCTTGATGAAATTTGGTACAGAGATAGATTATAGTCTGGAATAGCACATAGGCTACTTTTTATCCCGGAAAAATGTACGGTTCCCGTGGGATAGTTTTGTTTTTGTTTTTCATTGAGCAAGGGATCGACATGATTTTTTGCATAGTGGTAGTTTAGGGGTCAGAGAATGTTATAGGCTAATTTTTATCCCGCAAAAATGTACGGTTCCCGTGGGATAGATTTGTTTTTGTTTTATCTCTGGAACTACTAAACCGATTCTAAAAATTCTTTCACCAATAGAAAGCTACGCGGGGGGGGGGGAGAATCTCGAGGGGGGATAACAAATTAGGGGGGAAGATTCTCGCGGGGGGATAATAAATTAAGGGGGAAGATTTTTGCGGGGGATAACAAATTAGGGGTGGAGATTCTCGCGGGAGGATAACAAATTAGGGGGGAGATTCTCGCGGGGTGATAACAAATTAGGGGGGGGGACATTCTCTCGGGGGGATAACAAATTAGGGGGGAGATTCTCGCGGTGGGATAAAAAATTAAGGGGGGAGATTCTCGCGCTGGGATAAAAAATTAGGGGGGGGAGATTCTTGCGCTGGGATAACAAATTAGGGGGGGAGAATCTCGCGGTGGGATAACAAATTAGGTGGGGAGATTCTCGCAGTGGGATAACAAATTAGGAGGAAGGTTCTCGCGGGGGGATAACAAATTAGGGGGGAATTCTCGCGGGGGGTAACAAATTAGGGGGTAAGTTTCTCGCGGGGGGATTACAAGTTAGGGGGGATTCTCGCGGCGGGATAACAAATTAGGGGGGAAGGTTCTCGCGGGGGGATAACAAATTTTGCACAGGAGTTCCTTATATAGGTATCGTAGATGAGCAATAATGTATTAATAAAATTCGAGCGAACGAGCGAAGCGAGTGAGTAATGTATTATTAATATTCGAGCGAACGAGCGAAGCGAGTGAGTAATGTATTAATAAAATTCGAGCGAACGAGCGAAGCGAGTCAGTAATGTATTAATAACATTCAAGCGAACGAGCGGAGCGAGTGAGTAATATATTAATAATATTCAAGCGAACGAGCGAAGCGAGTGAGTAATGAATTATTAATTTTCGAGCGAACGAGCGAAGTGAGTGAGTAATGTATTTATAAAATTCGAGCGTACGAGCAAAGCGAGTGAGTAATGTATTAATATTATTCAAGTGAACGAGCGAGGCGAATGAGTAATATATTAATAATATTCAAGCAAACGAGCGAAGCGAGTGAGTAATGTATTAATAAAATCCGAGCGAACGAGCGAAGCGAGTGAGTTTTGTATTATAAAATTCGAGCGAATAAACACTACCAGCCTAGCTTCGCTTCGCAGGAAAAGAATTTCTCGCGGGGGGGATAATAAATTCTAAATCGTAAAATACGTGGGCGAAGCCACGGGTAACGGCTAGTACCACAATAAATATTCAAAGTTTCTACCATTAGATACTAACAAACACTGCAATGTGCTTTAATAATTAAAACACACAAAAAGTGGCTATAGCTGTCCAACTTTATTTTTAAGTACTACGTTTCGGTCGGTTATAAGAGACACTTTTCAAGCCATAGATCATTATTGCTTGAAAAGGGTCTTTTATAACAGACCGAAACGTAGTACTTAAAAATAAAGTTGGACAGCTATAGCCAGTGTGTTTTATTTATTAAAGTAATCTTTTTTGCTGTCGGTAGAAACTAATAAGTGACTACAATGTGCAGTGTTTTTATGTACCTACCTATATTTTACGCTTGTAAAAATAAAATATTTTGTACACACTAAATTATCTTTAAAGATTATACATTATACTTCTATATTATATTTATTTCAAATAAAACTCGTTATGCGAACAGTAATAATCTAATTCGAAACGTGATGAGGAAAAAGAAAATACTTTTCAATATAATTAATTTTCCAAACAACACCAGCTAATTGCAGCCATTTCCAGTGTTAACTAAAATTAAATTTATATTTTTAACTTCCCATTGGAAGTTATTGTAATGGGTCCTAAAATCGAAATCAAAATGTATAACAAATTTTTATGTTTCAAAGTCACTACATTATTTTTACACTATTTTTAGAAAGATGTCTGTGTGTGTATGTGTGTGTGCGTGTGTACGTACGTACGTATGTGTCCATTTCTTTCTAAGACGAAATCTCGAGAATGAAAAATGATATCGACTACGTTAGGGTTGCCAATCAACGCGTAGTAACGTAAATATGATCTGAAAGAAATTTTTTTTAAATCGGTTCAGCCATTCTTTTTCTTAACCAAATAGACTCCAAAAAAGTAGATTTTACACAATATCTCGCGAATAAAAAATTATATCGACTTCATAAGGGTGTCAATAGAGGCGTGTTAACGTTATTTTGATCCGACATAAATTTTATAAAAATCGGTTCAGCCGTTTTTTTTTTTAATTATTGTTAAAAATAAATAATAATTATGTTTTAATGATTAAAATGATTACTTTTATGTGTGAAATCTAATTTAATTATTATTATTAAATATTTATCAAACTGGGAAGTTCGTCGTGTGGACCTCACGGCTTGTTCTAATAAATATTAAATAGATACAACTGAATAATGGTATTCAAATTTTAATTCCAGAATCATTGAAGGAAATATAATAAAACATGTAATATATTCCCTTTACTTCCACCACAAAGTAGCAGTAAAAAACTTTGGAGCTAACTATACTTTTTCACGAGGTAATGATTATTATTTAACAAATGTAAAAATAACAATTTGTTTCCACAATTTTGTTTTTTTTACTTGAAAAAGAATAAAGAGAACAAAAAAAACTTATCAGTCAGTAACTTTTATTAGCTCACATATTATAATATTATTCTACCTAATAGACCAAGAGGCGGGCGTTAATATATGAAGCTCATTTGTGACAGGATGAAATTTTCAGGGAAGGTAGTATTAATTATGACAAAGAAAAAGCGCTAGGGTTGCCTAGTCAAATCCTGGTGCGACGGCCGGGATAAGCCACTTCCGGTGCAAAATGTCAATTTTTATATGTATATGTATATATGTATAAATTCAAACAGCTCAAAATTACAAAGTGGCCCTTTGTCCAGCATGGTAACCATAGTTTTTAAGAAAATGACATTTCGAAAATTATAAATTGTTAATAACTGCTCAAAATTGGATAAAATATAATAGTTAAATCCTGTATCACGGAAAAGAAAAGTTATACATTTTGTAAAGTAGTAGTAGTATATGTTCCCTTAGAAAAGAAGAAACTGATATTACTCGTAGCGCACTAGAGTGGAACCCGCAAGGAAGCAGACAACAAGGACGTCCAAAAAATACTTGGAGACGCACTATGGAGGCCGAAATGAGAGAATATGGCGTCACCTGGCAAGAAGTTAAGAAACTCGCTCTCGATAGACCTCGTTTCAGAGCATTTGTAGAAGCCCTATGTTCCTAAAGGAACCAAAGGAATTTAATATATAATATATTTTGGTTTTATATTCGCTTAGTTAACTTTATACCTGCGTCTGATTAAGTTGAATTTCAAGAAAAAATATTAATCGAGGTTCAGTAAAGTCAAATGCTTCAATTAGTTTTTAGTGTCAAACCAAATTTAAAATCACAAACAAAAATCAACCTTTTTTCTCTTTTCGAAACAAACTCCAAACCACCTTTTTTAAAACCTTTATTACAGGTTACTACGACCTTCAAGTAAGTAATTTATACTAATTTATATAAGAGGTGCACGTTGAATTACGTTGAAAAATAAAAATAAGAAATTGCTACCCTAAAATACATAAATTCTTGGGAAAATTGTCAATACCAGATTCAGGCAATTCCTGCGTAATTATACGGATATGAGTTAGAAACCAAATGCGTTGAAAACATAAAGTTATAAATAACTAGACATACGTGTGAATGTTTGCCAAACACAAGGCCGATAACTCATTTCAGAACGGTTACAATATATAAGTATACATATATACATAATGTTATTTGACAGCTTTAAAAATGTCAAAAAAACAAATATAATTTATAAGTTTTCAATGTGTTACCCAAAATTTCCTTAGGCAACCCTATGTATTTCAATACATCTCTTCGAGATCTACAATATGGCGTCAATTGTATGCTGTCATATAATGACGAAAGATAATAATTATGAGCTAATGAAATATGTGTATTTTGCACCGGAAGTGAGCTCCTCTCGGCCTTCGCACCAGGATTTGACGAGGCAACCCTAGCACTTATTCTTTGTCATACTAGATTCTACCTTCCCTGAAAATTTCATCCTGTCACAAATGAGCTATATAAATTTACGCCTAGCTCTCGACCTATAACTTTATATTAGAAATCGTGTCCATCGTGATTATAATAAAATTAAGAAAAAATCGCAGGATAGTGAACAAAATATTTGATTTATTTAATTAAATGTACCACGTTTCGTCTATATATTTAGACTTTTTCAAGTACATAAAAATATTTTTATGTACCTACTTGAAAAAGTCTAAATATATAGAGTATAGACGAAACGTCGTACATTTAATTAAATAATTCAAATATTTTGTTCACTATCCTGCGATTTTTTCGTAATTTTATTCTACCTAACTATAATAAACTATTTGACTGATCTTATACAAAAGTGATTCACTAAGGCCCACTACTTTTGTATCGAAAACATGCGATCTTTAGCAACTGCATCGAGACTGCATCGCGATTTGACGATTACTCAGCTACTCGAAATTTCTCGTTGCGAACGCACGATTTTGCAACACCATAGAGACTCAATCGCACTTCCAATGCGTTTATTTCACAATTATTGCGCACCTGCGCGTGAAGAGCGAAGCCTCATCGTAATCTATGATTTATTGGATGTAGCGAGAACCTGCGACTAAGTGAGTTATGTGTTTTCGATAATCACGTATTCATGACACATCTGCAGCTGTGTATTTCAGCGAATAGTGTGCGCCTGACGGTCTACAAGCGACATAATCGCACAATAGACTACAGAAGTATTTTGAGCGCGAAATTTAAAATGGAGTCGATTGGCGTTCAAAAATGTATGGGGTTTAACGTAATATCTATTCTCCATTCTCTATTCTTTAAAACACATTTCTTACCAAAACAATGGCTGTTTCATAAAAATAATTAATAAATCCCGTCATTATTGGCTACAAAACTTTATTATTTCGTGTGAAATAATTTTTTATTTGAAATTCAAGCTTAATAAAAAACGTATGCTCCTAACAGCTAACTTGATTCACTGATTAACCAGTGATGTTTATTTCTAACCGAACTTCCTCGTTGACGTTAATTTGTCGAGGTATAATTTAAGCAATTATAATTAGAAATTGCGTTTGTTTTTTCCATTTGGAGTTGGAAAAATGTTTTGAAGTCGTCTGAGTTACGCTAGATCAAGCGAAGGTACGCTAAAAGTATTAAAAAAAATGTTTTCACCAATTGGGTATTGGATATCTAGGTATTATTTTAGCTTTTTCTTCAGTCGGAAATGTAAACTGTTTGCAGTCATAATTTTCATTATGACTGCAGTCCGGTGCAAAACACCACCCCATAACAAATTGCTTTAATTATTAACGACGACAACGTGTTTAAAAAAACGAGGTTATGTCAGTAGACTGAAGGAAACTTGACATGTTGTCCTGCCAAGGCGATCGGGAAATTCAATTCAGATAACGTACGTTTCTAGTTAGAAGAAGACAGTTGCGACTCAGAAGGAGACAGCTGCGATTCCGCCACGCCTTCCTTTCCTAATCTATTGTGGTATAAAAAAATGGCATGGCTATAATATTAAATATTAAAATGACGCAATAGTCATCTGTTTTTGCTGACATCCGGCTACAGCCGCCGTTATCAGAAATGAGTTCCTCACTCTATCGTAAATAACATGTACTAATCGTGCAAGAACGGTTTTCCATAACATCTAACTCTTTTGCATAAATTATCAATGCATTAAGTCGCGTTAGAAAATACGCTTTTTAGGGTAAACTGTGCAACAATGCAGAATATCGGTTAGTTTTAATATTAAAAAGTCAACTTTAAACAAATTGCATCTTAACCGGTTTTTGCAGAATATCATTCAAATAAGTCACGCAAAAACTAAAGAATTATTATTAGCTATTATATTTTTATTCAATAAATCAGTGAAATAATTAATACAGAAGTAACTATTTGCTTTTTTAATGAAATTGTAAGATGCGCTTCAAGTATATATTTTTCATCAAAACTTTAAAACCCTACCTAAAATATCTATGGTAACGTTGACTAACTTATGATTTCCTCTATAATATGTCTCAGTTTTAATTATTGAAAATAGGTAAGAAAAAAAATGTTTCGTTTTTTCTTATTCATGTGTTCGTCTCTTTTGTTTTATTATTAACTTTTATATTATACTATTAGTTTCCGAATATTATGCTTATTTATTAGTTGTAGACGGAAAATATGTATAGGTAATATTAACTTAAAATCTATAATATTTCATCATTTATTTGAAAGAAAAAAAAAACGTGTTAACAATTTTTGAAAAAGTTTTGATAAATTTCCTGTAAATAAAATTGTTTCAATTACCGCATACTCTATAGCAAATGCTCGATAATTATGTTCACTATTCGTCTGCATTTTACAAGCTGGGAATTATTAAAATTATATGTAACATGTATTTTAAAGAAGATTATAAGTGCTTTGCTCGTAACATACTACAAACTGTAACGGTGACCTATATACAGGATTTAGTAAAATGGACGATGGTCCCGTAACTGCTGCAGCTTATAACCACTTATGTATTAACCAACTGCACTGCTTCAAACTAGCCCGTACTTCTATAAACGATAACTATATCTGCAGTATAACATTGATGTTCAGACATTTTCTTTATTCTTGAACAAAGAAATAAGAATGATTGTATACTGTATTGCAGAGTAACTAAACAATTATGTTTACAGTTTTCTAAATTACTTCTTCTTACACTTTCAAGCGCGAGCATCAGAACCTATGTTACCACACCTAACCAATTAAATAATATAAAAAAAACATTTTATTGATTCAAATGGTAGCTGAAAATATTTTTTGATAAATTTTTTGTAGGTTATTTTATAAAAATATACCAAAAAAGTACATACCTACCTAGTATGCATCTATCCGAAAATATACTAGGTTTAAAATTAAAAAATAAAAAGGCAATCAAGCGTATAAACAGGCTTGTAAATATTTGAAGATAACAAAGTCATATTTTCATTATCTCAAAATAAGTAGCATAATCATGTATCGTCGTGAACGAACGACTCCTTTTATTTTAAAATGTGTTTTCCCCGCGAATATTTTTTTATTTATTTATTTTATACGTAAACTTAAGTTTTAGAAACGATGTATATGGAATGTTAAAATTATCAAAAAAGATACTTGTTAAATTTTGTGCACGGAATGTCCTTGAATATCAGCAAGTTGGTAAGCTGTTAACAGATATGTCTATTTGCAAAAGCACTTCAAACATTCAAAAATCGTCTTCGAATCCTATTATTATCACCTGAAGTGAAGGAAACTTGCTGTCTAACATTCGTACTTACTAAAGCATATATTTGTGTTAAAAATAACGAGCACACATGCACAGTGATTGCATACAAAGACAACAACAATGGCTGACGTTGTCCTAGTTCCCTGTTTATCCTTGAATAGGGAATACAGAATTACAGTGTGTTGCGATTACAACCGGACGAAATAATGAAATTGGCTATCTCGGTTTAAGTCGTCTGCAATTTCCCCTCACTCTGAATGTTGTTGAAGTATTTTCTTAAGATATCTTTTAGTTTTCTACAAAGATAAAAATTCATGAAAAACTCTTTTTCTCGATTTCACACCAAAAAGCACGACTTTGACGCTACCGTGACAAAAATAGAGAGCCACTACAGATTACGTGTTTCGATATTTTCCGTTTATATGTAAATAAAATATTATAATGTATAATATGTCAAGATCTCGGAAGACGTTGCGTCGCTGTAGCGTCGTGGTCGCGTATAATCATGTACGTACAGCGTAAATAAACGAATTCGGATTTTGGGGGTTAATTTTGGGGGGCAAATTAGGATATAAAAAAATAATTTTTCAAGTGCTTCATGTGACATATCATGAAAGATTTCGTTATAATAAATACAAATATATTTTTTTTTATAATTTTAAAATGCATAGGTAGTTTAAAAGATATTAAAGAAAATACACGGAAAACGAGCATTCCTCCCACCCCCTTTATGTCCGAAACTACTGAGCCTAAAATTTTGAAAAAAATAGGAAATATAGGGCCTCCCTAGATGAAAAGCTAAACGAAAATCTAAGTCTTTAAATTCCCACGGGAAACGGAATAGTACGGAACCCTCTCCACGCGAGTCCGACTCGCACTTGACCGGGTTTTTAATATAGCTGAAAAATAATTTCGTTGTCTATTACCAAAATTATTACCTTTGCACAATAAATTGAATTTATGCTAAAAAATTGTTGGCATAAGTTCGTGTTTCTTATGTGAAAAATTGAGATTAAAAACCATTGAAAATCACCGCGAAATAGCAACATGAATGAATTTCACTTCACTTGAGACACTCCTGTACAGTTTGGAATAGTACAGCTTTACTAATGTTGTGAAGAGAAAACCTTAATTGAAACATGAAAACTGAAAAACAGTGTACATATATATTATTATGTAATTTTTTAAGCTAGTAAATGAAGCATAATATTAATTAGTCGTAAAATAAAATAGCTCCAGTTCTGTTCAAAAATATTCGTATAAAAACTTTGCTTTGTCGTCAAGGAAAACGATATTTTATAAGCTTTTATTTAGTTTGCACTAGCACAATTGACTTGAAACTTTACAGTCATATATAGTTCCAATCGTAGTGTCTAATTACATCATGGTTCCAATGAGAATAATAATATTCTAATATTAAATATCAAGTATCTATAAAATTAAGAAAAAAGTAATTCCCATTGTTGGTGGTGGGAGAATGTGTCTCTAGTTGTTTTTTTATCTTAATATAATATTAATATAATATTTATGACTATAGAAATTAAAAAATATAATTTTTAAAACAATTAAGAAGAAAAAGTAATATTTAATTTGGGTTCATAATTATAAAATCGTGAATGTGTCTGACGTCGATCATAAGCTATCATAGAGTTTACGATCCATGTTTTTTATTTTTATGAACCAAATTTAAATACTTTGTCTTTTAGTACATTTTATTAATAAAAAAACATTACCTATATTATTAATACTTAATTTTTTCTAAAAACGCCTGCGCTTAAAGACGTGGTTTTTGTGTTTTAAAGGCTAGCACATTTTATAAAACAGTTGGTGTATTCACGCACGTTTGTGTAATATACAGGATGTATGTATGTGTAATATCTACGTATGAATATACACATTCCATGTTGATGCTGCTATAAGGAAGGAGAAAGGCTATAACATTCATTTATACTCAGTGTAAGATTAGAATCTATTCTCTATAATAGTCAACAGTTGAATCATAAGTTCATGAGTAAAAAGAGTTTTATTGTCAATTTTCTAAAATACAGTGATATTTGGTTTGACATGAAACTTTTGTAGATCCAAGACCTTTACTTAAACCCAGACGTGGAGACCTATCAACAGTCAGTAACCAAACTATCGATCAATATCGATAAAACGTTTTTTGTAATTTTCTTGCAAATAACCAATGCTGGGTTTCTGGTACGACTTTCAACGCTAAACCTACTTTCAAAGTAGATTTAGTATATCTATCGGAAACTGAGCATATATGTCATTTTAATAAATTACTGTACATTGCAGACTATTTTATTTTATACAATATAAAATAAACTCTATATATACTGCGTCACAATCTTATATAGACTATTTTATTTCAAATCTGACTGAAACAACATTTGGAAAAATAGAAACAATTAATACGTCGTTATCTAATCATTATACTCAGAGACTTGTTATATATTATCAAAAGTTAAATATAAAAAATAGTTGTAAAAGTATCAAAAAGCGATGTCTTAATGTAGAAAATTTAGATTACTTTAATCAATTATTAGCAAAAGTAAATTAATCTGACTTATATATCATAAACGATGTTGACACGATATACAACCAGCTCGTTCAGAATTTTAAGCATTGCTTAGATTTAAGTTGTCCTATAAAAACTTTTCACGTTGGGAAAAACCATAAAAATACTTGGCTTACACGTGAAATAATAGAACAAGGTCAAATGTTAAGGGATATTCATAAGGAAAAGCTGAAAAATAGTGACTTCAATGACTTATATAAAGGATTAAAATCAGAGCATAAAGCAGATACAAAATTAGCTTGCGGAAATATTCTATTATTAACAATGCACAACACGGATTTCGTACTGGCTTATCAACAACTGCATGTTTCGACCTACATCCATTGCAAAAAATCTAGATAGCAAAAACGTTTTTTTTTGCGAATTTCTCGGTTCCATTCCATTTCTAGTAAAAATGGTTTTTCTAAATTATCTAAAACTTTTGTATAAACATTTTTTGTCTACGATTAAAGGTACAAATCATTATATTTGGCCATCGAGAAGCAGTATAATCCCGTTATGTAAAATCGAGGGTGAGGAAGCCGCCAGTACTTTAAATAAGTAAAACTATGAATCGTAGACAAAAAATGTTTATACAAAAGTTGTAGAGAATTTTGTTCTCATCTAACCATTTTTTACCAAAAATGGAACGGAACCGAGAAATTCGCAAAAAACCGTTTTCGTGACCTTTGACCTTTCCTAAAATTTTTAGCGGCACTCGGATCGATGGGGACTTTCGACATTTTCTTTAGAACCACAATATCAACGTTCGTACCAAAACTCAGCTTTCCCTTAATTTTTCCGAAGTGAATGTGTAATTCCCTGAGCTATTAAACGATCAGGTAGATTTTACACTCTCACCCCTACAGCCGACTACAGGTAATCAGTAATTAGATTCAGGTAAAAGTCTATATTATAAAGAAATTTTTTGCTTTCATAGGTTTTCACTGCGTAGATTAGTATAACTTTATGTACTTCTGAGAGTGGGTTAATAGTCTGAAATGATTTTCGAGTGTTTAAATAAAAAAAATTAGAATCGGACTCTAGGGACCTCAAAACGTGCAGATTTGTCCAAATGTTTCATTCGCAAAATCGGACCAATTACAGCAACGTGCAATAGGAAGTTAATAAAATTAAATTACAAATTACTAAAATTATAAAATATAAAAAAAATTAAAGACAAACTATAATTTTTTTAATTAAATGAACTAAAAGGAAAAATTCTTAAATGCTAAAATAGGTAAATAACAGATGCCACAATAGAAGGAAGTGAAAATCAAAACAGCTCTGTAAAAAGAGGCCAAGTTTTTTCTGCAAATGTATGACCTTTAAAAGTGCTCTAACCTAAAGTACGGCCAAGTTCAGTAACAAAATATATCGGCCATGAAAAGTAGTGAAATCTAAAACTTGGTCAAGTTCTGTTCACCCTGCAGAGAATTAAAGTTTTTTCACTTTGACTCCAAGGCCTAGCGCTGTTATTCTCTTAGCGAACTTTGAACTTGGCCTTAGATTTCACTGCTTTTCATGTCCGATATATTTTGTTACTGAATTTGGCCCTATTTTAGATCTGAGCATATTTAAAGAAAAAACTTGGACCCTTTTTACAGAGCTATTTATATAATAAAAAGTGTCAGAAATAATAAAATGCGTTTTATTTATTTTTTAGAGCCAAGTAATTTTTTATCGGTATTTCGGATCTACTTGGGTCCGATAGAATACATAAACACCATTTTTGTCAAGAATACAAAAAAAGTTGAAATTTGTTGGTCAGTGTAATCGATGCCCTAGTTACCTAGTATGTATTATGTAATAATGTCTATCAGTGGCGGCGCGTGAACATTTTAAATGGGTGTTCTGCAGAGTCAACCTGGAGACTGGAGTAGCTCCCTCCTAATGAGGGGACCTCGAAAAAAAAATTCAAAAATACATTTGATGCAATTTTTAAGTGTATTTTTTGATCTGAATAATTTATCTATACATTATAGATTTTGCTAGCGCTAAAGTCGTAAATAAAGTGATTTTTATAGCAATATTTTTTATTGTATTAAAAAAAATGTAAATAAATTAGACTGAATTTTAAAAATAGCAAATAATAAAAGATTTCAGTAAAAATACCTTAGTTCTGCCCTGTGACTTCTTTTATCATAAGTTGCCATGATTAGGTAAATTGTAAATATTATGTAATATTAACACATTGGATTAGTTAGGCAGATTTGGTGCAAAACATAAAGCAGCACTGTTTATAGAATATAGGCCCTGCGGCATGCCATCGTTCATAATAATGCTACGTGATGGCTTCATAATTATGAAATTAAAACATAATATGCAGATTGTGCGTTATTTTCTGGAAATGCGGCAGCTCCGCACCTCTCATAGAGGAGCCGCCACTGGGCAGAGCCCTTACTGAAGGAATATGGATTGGCCGATTCTTGACTATGTACTTTTGTAAAAATTAACCGATCCTTTTGAAAATTGATATTTGAAAGTTTAATAGGACATAAAAAAATAAAATGACGTCAGATTTCAAAATGGCGGCAATCTGTACTTTTTTGTAAAAATTGTCCGATCCTTCTGAAAATTAATATTTGAGATTTTTATAGGACACAAAAAAATAAAATGACGTCAGATTTTTCAAAACAGCGGGCGTATGTAACTTTTTTGAAAAAATTATCCGATCCTTTTGAAAATTGATATTTGAGAGTTTCATAACTTTTGGCAGGACCTAATAAATAAAAAAAATCAACAATATGTTAATCAATTTACGGCGACTTTTAGTAATTTTTTTATTAAGATTCTGTTTGTATGGAAGTTTTAAAATTACAGTAGGAACCTAGTGAAAAAAAAACTGAAATTGTAAATAGACTTTACACTATCGCTGATATATGCTATTAAAAAAATTTTTACAGACAGTTACTAAAGAAAAGAATAAATGTTCACATTTACATATAGTAATAAAAACAGTAAAAAAAAGCTTTGAGCTAAGTATAAGGTTGTGAACTCATCATCAGTTACAAATATAGAAATATAGTGAGGGAGAAGTAATGAAAAATGGATGATAATTGATTATCAGTATTTAAAAATAAAAAGCAAATTTGTGTATACAATTTATGCTGTCAATTTTGTCATGAAAATATAGGTTAGTTCTATATTATTTTTTTATTTATTTGAAAAAAATATAAACTCTACATTACAAGTAAAATATTCGATATAATTATAATTTGCAAATTTTTATTAAAAAAAATTTTTTTAAGGTACCTATACCTATTAATTGTAATTTTATCAATAACTACATAATTTTGTTTTACTATTTAGTACACTAAAATTGAAGAAAAAAAAATCAATAAACCACGTTACATAATTTTAGCTAATTCATTTAAAAACAAAATAGAGGACGCAACATTACTGTGAATGTCATTTTTCCTGCCATTAGAAAAAAATGACATTCACAGTACCTAATGTTGTTATAAATATTAGCTCTCGTATAGACGCTAATGACATTAGTTGTCGAGCGTCTATAATTTACAATTCACAGCTCTCGTATTAGTCGTATAAAGTTACTGTACAATGTACATTGTGCTTTATACAGAGCAATTAAATGACTAGGCACGTATGGGCACTGTGGAGTAAAGAAACTCGTTCAGCGCGAAATTGGGTTTTTCCGGTTCGAGTACCGGCAGTGGTATTTAAATTTTTTCTTCTTTTAAAAAATATTATAACGATAGGGTCGTCTGATAATTATGCTAATTCACTAAAATATAGGTAGTGAATTTATTTGCGGTAAGGTGTCTAATCATATTGATTATTATAAATAATTTATGATTAAACTAAAATGTTTACTGGAATTCATATTATGTGTAAGTGCTACTACTTTAAAAATGTTAAAGAAGCGTTTATATAATACGTTTATTTGAACTTTTAAAAATGTTTTCACCTGTAGAACCCGCTATTAAATTTATGACATCTATTTTTCATCACCCTCTATAAATAAAAATAAATTTATATGTATTTAGTAGATTATTGCTGTGTTTATCGTATAGTTTTAACGCAGGCTGTTTTTTTAATCACGCTGTTAAATTTTGATTACCACGTGTTCATTGGTTGCTGCGTTTTCATTTTGGCAAATTGTTGATCGTTACCATAGCAACCGTCATTTAATAGCGTGATTAAAAAATAAAATTGTAAGATAAACCCAGCATATGACTATTGCACTGTAATAAATCTATGAATCTCTTGACGTTGCATGGGACCTTTGGTGTGACCGTGTGGTACGACACTGAATAACAATAACCACAAACCACCAAGCTATGGTGTTTTGTGGTAACTTTTTTCAGCATTATACATCTATGTATTCAATATTATCAAGAATCAAAAACGAAGAATAAGACAACTAAAAATCAAAAGAGACAATGGCATAAAATATTTATTTTGTTTGTGTTTGTATTATGATGGCCATGTTTTGTATTCCTGTGCATTTATGTACCGCCTCTATTTGCATAACATAAGCCTGGAGGCAGCTCACAATATCACTATACATACATATGCATATGATGACACCGTAATGACGCACTGCGGTTTCACTAAGACAATGTTATAGTAATAACAATAGTACTCCAGTCTCTGTTTAAATTACAATTATTGCTATCTCGGATGTTGCTTTTATCAATAACCAACATGAACTGCAACACTAAGTACGTTATTATTACCGAGAATAACCTCACTTCCGAGAAACTGATAGGATGATTCTTAAGCTACACTCATAAACTTGGGGACTTAACTTATGACATATAATGACGAATAATAAAAAAAATGTGGAAAACTTTTTTTAGTTAACGAGATATTCCGTGAAATTTGGTTAATGTGTTTTTCGGAATTTGGATAGACCGAGGTAGTCCAATTGTCTGGCCCTCTTTATCACCCGATCTGAATCGGCTGAATTTTTACTTTTGGGGTCGCATAAAAGTATGGTCTACGTTACTGAAGCTTTAAAACTGAGGAAGAATTGCGAAATCGCGCACTTGCTGCCGCTAAAGGCAACACGACAACAGCCTGATTTTAGCCGTGCATGTTGGCGAGCTCAAGTGTGCATTGAAAATGGGGAAAATAATTTCGAACATATGCCATGACATTAGTTTATTTTCAATTATTATTTTTGAATTGATGTTTTGTTACTTTTATTACAAATTCACTGGATTATCCCCGTAAATAAAAACTTTCACTAAACTTTTTTTGTATTATTAGTCATTGTTAATTGTCATAAGGTATCATTCTCCTGGTTTATGCGTTTAAGTTAAGAATCACCTGTATATACATTATACAATGTTACTATTTCCATGTAAACAAATCTCTGTAAATCAGACTATTAGCGAGTCTAGAGTGGTGAGATGCATTTGAAATGTAAATGATTCGATTTGTAGTAAGCTTCTTCTCAGGAATCAAGAATTTCCTTTAATGGCAAATCTTACTTTCATTACATCGCGTCGATCAGTTCAAAAAAATTATTTGATTTCTATTTTTGAAGTTTTCATTAAAAATATGTAAGTATCCTCTTTTGAGGGTTCCGTAAAAATGTAAACACGGAACCCTTATAATAGCTAGGTTCACTCGTTTGCCCATCCGTATGGTCTGTCAGTTGAATTTCTCTGGACTAAATAAGGGTATCAGGACAAAGTTTTAAAGCTTACCAAGCCGCATATTATTTTAATAGTCAGAACAAAAATTATTTTTCCATAAATTTGGGAACGGGGCAAAGTTTGACACAAAAAAACTCTGTATTCGATCATCTGATGTACCATTTGAAAGGGATTTTTTTAAGGATCTCTAAGCTATTTTTTCAGATTTTTTTTGTTACGTAGTTTCCGAAATTTTCCTAAAAACATACCTCGAAAACTGATTTCCCCTCTATTTTAAAAACTAATACAGCTAAAATTTAGAATAAACTATAGTAGTGTTAGAGATATACATATACGTAGGTATAGCAGCGTTTCTCAAACTGTTGTATCCCTAGGGGGTACGCCAAAATTTTTAGGGGCTACGCGAAGAGCTAACGGTCACTTTACATCTTTGATTTTATTTCTGTAACTTTTAATACTTTTTAAAAAAAACGATAATTTTGGAAACGATGCACGATAATTCTAGCTTCGCTGACACCACGCGGTCACCACGCAGCTATGCCGCAGCCCGCTTTCACTAGGCAATGTCCTTTCGCGCTTAATTGGATTGCACAATGAACTGCGCTTGTTTTTCATGGATCACGGGTCTCATTTAGGGATAGTACCTACCATAGTCTTTTTAGTTATATATAATAATATGTATTTTTTAGAAAGGGGTACGCATAGAATAGCTGCACAACAAAAGGGAGCATGTGAGATAAAAAATTTTGAGTGGCACTGCTTTATAGGAAAACTATTACGATGGTTTCAGCAGCTACAGTTTTCGGGAAATTAAAAATAAGCCATGATAAACCAACTTAATTATGAGGTTGACGAAATCACTACTAATTCGTATTATTTTTTAATAGAATTTTTTTTTACATTGCATTAAAATGGAATTAATAAAGCTATGCATTTTTTATTTAGACAAAAATCATCGACGGTTAAATTGCCTCATTGTTTGAAGTACGTATTATTTCAAAAATAGATTGTAATTAGGCTATTTAAATATTAGCCAGTTCAATGAGAATCCACTTTTTGATTTAATAAATAATTACTAAAACGTTTAGTTCGATGCATGTTTACTAAATGGACGGCTGATTTATCAAACATACATGTTTATATTATAAATACATGAGCACTGTTCAGACAATGAAATCTCTTCTAATATTATACTGAGCTCCGTAACGGCTGAACGGATTTTTATGAAATTTGGTATATAGTTTCTTTGGGTCCTGGAATAGGACATATGGTACTTGTTATCCCGAAAAAATGTATAGTTCCTGTGCGGTAGTAACAAAACGTAACTCTGCAATTTTCTTGCATTTCGAGGCGTATTGGCGGAATCCTATTAATATTATAAACACCACCAGCTTTTCTCGGGACGCAGGGGAAGTGATAAAAATGGCACTTTTCAGACTTTAATAACTTAAGAACTATAATAGGTTTATTCATGAAATGTGGGATTCAAGGTGTTCCAGAGAGCCTTATTAGACATGCAAAATTGCAAGTGTGAAGATCTAATATTTTTTTAGTTATGGGGGGGGGGGTCGAAAGTAGCACGAAATGGTTTGTTTAAATGTACACAATGTCAGTTTTTGCCGAACTTGGCTGACACACTGCCGTGTGTCTAGATATCTTTTTGAAGTTAATTTTATTTAAAATTATTTATCTCTATAACTTCATAAACTCGAGAAGATACACGTATGTTTTGCATCTATTCTAGAATTATTCGTGACTTCGCACACATTTTTCCTACAGATTCGCGCTATAATTGCAGTTTTTAAGTAACACCAGTACAGCAGTCAAAAATATTGAAAACGCGTTCTCGGGTTAAAACTGCATTGTCGACATAACATTGTTTTGTTTTGGGTTTCTGTGAACTATATTTAACAGAAATAACAAGTTTAATACCAATTTTTATTACCCGACTGCCAAAGGAGTGTTCCAAATGTTTTCGGGTGTATGTATGTATCTTTGTATTTTGGTCGAAGCCTTCTTTAGCCTAAACGGCTTGACGGGTCTATAGATTCGTCATAGTCTCACGAGTGCTACTGGGTATATGATGTCATAGAAAATTCAATATGGCGGACGCTAGACGCCATTTTGTCAGAAAGCAAAAGTAATTTTCCTTCTAAATACATCGATATGGGTATTAAAAGAAAGGTTTCGTTGAGAAGATTTCAAATAAGGTATATGACGTCACGAAAAATACAATATGGCGGACGCCATTTTGTCAATACGCAAAAAATCGCGGTAAAACCTTTTGTGTGGAGTATCAAATGAAAAGGCATAAAGGCATGATGAATAGATTCAACTAAAAAGAAGGAAGTAAAAATAAATTATTAAAAAAAATATCCGACTGTATAAATCGAACTTAAAAGATGGAAACAAGATAAAATGATAACATACAGTCGAAGGTATACGTCATGTATTATTATAGCAAGTTGAACAGAAATATCTGATGCCTCCGACTGCATGTTATCTTTTGATCTTGTTTCTATCTCTTAAGTTCGATTTTTACGCAGTAGCGTTTTTTGTTTTTTTAAGTATTTTACTTGTTTTATTTTAATAATTAACAATGTAATTATCACAATTTTAATCTTTACAGTATTATATAAAATACACGAAAACCTGAAAAAAAGCAAAATTACAGGCCGATAATTGAAACTGTATAAACAAATACGGAATATATTATTATGTAGAACTGTTCTATACCTAGCGACCTTTCGTATAGATTCGGGCTATTTTTCCCAGCACTGTTCGAGCGTTCGGAACAACAGCAAACAGCACAGAGAAGCGCGCCGAACACGTTGAACTCACAGAGTCACCTCTCTACAAATCTTCTGTCGGCCGTAAATCAACTTGGTCATTCTGGATCTTACACCGTGATAAATTATTGTCGCGCGAGCGCCTCTACAAATCCTTTAGCATTAGAGATTTACTACAGTTTGTTACCTAATTTGCAAATCTTATGTACACAATACACGTGGGCATACACATACATAATATACACATACTATCAGCCTATGTAAAACTAAAACTAGAGATAATCCACAGTGTTGCCAACAAGTTTGATATTTAGCGTAAATTATGTATTATCATAAACTATACATGCTAAGGTAAGCAAAATTTGTAATGAACGAAATTATTAATCATTTAAAAAGCATATTTTTATTGAAATTTATTTCTGCAGTCGATTAAGTTATGAACTGGAATATTTTGTGAACATTTATGGGTAAAATATAACAAAAGAGATAACGCTCTAGTTTATTGTTGACGATGTTGTAGACTAAAATCAGTCCTTTTTCAAGACCCTTAACTAAAAATTAGAAGAAATTACATAAATGAAATGAATTATTACTCCTCATTGTTATCCTCAATAATGACCAAGTTCTAAAAAACATTTAAATCGAACATGTTACAAATATGATAAAATTTATACAAATGACAATAAAAACTTATGGTTAATTTTTATTAGTATTTATAATATTACTGACAAATCGCAAATTAAATTTTAAGATAAGTATTTAGAATAAAAACATTTTTTATTTTCACACATAGTTCGGTTGACTGGCATTTACATAAATCGCTATAGCTTCCAATAATATGATTTTATTGGTGTAAAATAAGTAAAACAATAATATAATATAGCATTTATGTATAGAAATAAAAAAAAACCTTTAGAAATATGGGTACTGAAAAAATCTGTTTTGCATAAACTCATTTCATTTATTATTATCTTCTTTAAAATAAAACGTGAATTTAAGTGTGTAGAAAAAGCAACAGAAAATTAAAGAGAGCTAATGTGTTAGATAAGAAAAATTCAAATAACACATTTAAAATAAAAAATCGTTAAATTTACAGGAAGTTCATCTCTTAAATTTCAAATTCTATTTCCTTTAAAAATGTTTAGCAATTTTCTTTTCGTATCTGTACACATAACTTGCAAGTGGTTTTGTAATTTGCATAGAATGGTGCAAATACATACGGTGTAATTTTTACTTCCCACCTCTACTATGGTAGGGAAGTAATGGATTCAGTCCGAAAACAATATTTCGAGATTTTAACAGATTTTCACGTTTTGAGACCCTAGCAATCGTTTAAGATCATTTTCTGACTTATGTCTGTATGTGTGTGTATGTGTGTGTGTGTGTGTGTGTATGTGGTCAATTTTTCGCCTTCGATATCTTAAGAACGGAACAACATACGGGCATGCCGATTGTTCTATTGTGTTTATCAGCCTTTAACTTAGATCTGATTAGATTTTGAGTCAAATCGGTTCAGTGGATCCTGGGATATTCAAAAAAACGTCCTCAATGTCACGTATTAACATAGGTAAAAAAAAATATAAATGAATTCTAGATGTTATAATATGAAAAAAATGTAAATATTTTTTTTCTCTAAAATATATAGTTTTCGAGAAAAAAAATATTTTACTAAAAAAAATAAAAATTGTACGTAAATCAAGGTAACCATGATTTTTGCTATATTAAGCTAGCCATCAGTAGATCACCAAACAAAAAAGAGGGCCATGCTTTTTTCAAAGAATAAAAATTAAATTGTGTTTTAAAGACCACCAACAGCTAAGGTTGTTTGGGCCTAGTCAAAGAATAAAAAAAAAGTGTTTATTTTTTGCAAATATTTACTAGGTGGGAAGTATAGGACTGGTCATCAATCGAATTTTTTAATAAAGTAATAGGGCGCTGTTAAAGTCGATAGTATGTGATGTGGGTAACCAGAATAAACGAGCAATCGTTAATATCTCCACAGCTCATTACCCGCTCTATTTAACAGCGCTGCGTCAACAATTACCCGCACATAAATACGCAATAATGTCAGTAATTTGTCAGATCCAGCTTGGCTTTCTCTTTCTCTTGTACATATAGCGGGATATGTCTGTCACTGTCACAGTCGTTACGAGTCGTGGAAGTTCGGCAAGTGTTCAAGGTTAAGCCGTTATGGCGATTAGTTAATGTTTCAAACATAAGTTTTTTCAATTGCTTTATTCACCGAAGGATTTTAAAATTAACAAGCTGTGAAACAATAATTAACTACTGTAACTTTTTATAATTTTAATCTTAAATTTAATTTTTGAAAGAGATAATACGGAAATGTGTGATGTATATTAATTTTAAGTAAATAAAAATTTCAACATTAGGTAAGCAATTCAGTGCAAATAAAATAGATTGTACTCACACAAAAACAAATTATTGATCTACATAGAAATTTTTAACAAAATATGAAAAAAAAATTTGTTTCGAAGTAGAAATTTTACAATAAATTATGTCAAATAGATGTGTACCTACCTACACAGTTTAAAAAAAGTATCGTTTCAATCGATCAATTATATTTCGAGCAAATTCGATTTAAAATTCTGCAATACTTTTCTTTTGGAGAAATATGTGTGGTCACAATCTGAGGCAATTGTCAAACGAGATGTCCTGACAATGCTTTCTGCAACCGAGCTATAGTTTTGCATTTGATTTTCATAATAGTTCAAAATGATAATACAAAAAAATTAAATTAATGCAAACTATAAAAAAAAATATAAATTTTATATTCGTAATACACTACTCCAAGAAATTAACGCACCACTAAAAAGTAAGCAAAAGTTTAAAGTAACTTTTCATCAAAACTACTGGTTCGATTTGGACGATTTTTTTTTAACGACAGGTTGTCTCTTCCAGAAAATTAGTGTACTACTGTATTCGCATAGAAACCTATTTTTTATAAATAGCGGGTGTATCAATCATGACGTATTTTTTTCATAAAATTCGTAACAACCTGTAGAGTTACAGGTACAGTTACAATATCAAATAAAAATTGAAATCAAACTGTAGCCTTATCTTTTCATAACATTTTGTTTTTTGATTTACTCTATTATCTTTGCTACTACAGGAGAAAAACAATTTTAAAGCATAGCATGATTTTATTGATTTTAATTAGCATTATAAACGTAACAAGCTATGGAAAAACAGGGAATAACAGTAATTGTCATCAGCTAAATACAGAAGTCAAAAAGCACTTCATAGAAGTGTATTTTCAGTGTTGGTCCTTACGTATTTTTTGCCAAATCTTTTATTTGCACCAAAATGCCACGAAATCTTACCCACTACTGACACTTTCGTGCCTTTTTTCTTCAAATTCTGTTTATTTTTTTCATTGTTAAATTTGGATTTTAATTTTCAATAAAATCATGTTATGCTATAAAATTGTTTTTCTCCTGTAGTAGCAAAGATAATAGAGTAAATCAAAAAACAAAATGTTATGAAAAGATAAGGCTACAGTTTGATTTCAATTTTTATTTAATATTGTAACCGTTGAACTCCACAGGTTGTTACGAATTTCATGATTGATACACCCGCTATTTATAAAAAATAGGTTTCTATGCGAATACAGTAGTACACTAATTTTCTGGAAGAGACAATCTGTCGTTCAAAAAAAAAATCGTCCAAATCGAACCAGTAGTTTTGACGAAAAAATACTCTAAATTTTTGTTTACTTTTTAGTGGTGCGTTAATTTTTTGGAGTAGTGTATTTAGTATAAATTGTTTAATTTTCTCTCAATAAAACTGAGCCAAATTACCCTTGTTATAAGATATGAAATTTTTATAAACAATAAATTACATTATTAATAAAATTTAGTATTTGTATTGAAACACGAAGCATAGCCTGCAAGAACGCAACATAATATTGCTAAAACATATTACACAACACAAATGACTGCTACTTCATAACATAAATTAAATTTTCATATTTTACATTGTTGATGTCTTGATTCATGTAGATGAACAAACTGAAGGAACAGACATGATGTCATAAAAACGATCATAGATTATTATTACAAAATGGCAAAAATTCACAAATTCAAGTGCTGTTAATAAATTACTATCAGCCTTTTAAACAAGTGTTAAATATCAATGCAATTAGAATAATTATGTGATCATTTACAAAAAAAACTAAGCTTTTTAAAATAATAATACCGTTAAAAATGTTATATTGTGCATAAATATCAGTCATAATAATGTTTATTATCCATAATATCAAAAGCTATAAAATGTACAAATAATTGTATGACGTCTTTGTTTATACTGCAGGATAATATCAACTGTTTTCTGTAAAAAAATAAACTATCATATTTGCAGATTTTATAGTAATTTTATTACCTACTTTTTTTCTTTTAGTAAGACTAAATTCGCGTCTGACATTAAGGTCGAAGCCCTCTATTGGGCTTAGTCGCGAACTACCCGAGGAGGTCGTAGCAACGGAACAAAGCGTTGAATGAAGGTAAAAGTGCACAAAATATATGTTTTTCACGAATGACAGTTTACAAAGGTAAGCATAATGCTAAAAGATATTGTTCAGTTTTCACTTCAAGTTTTGTAATAAATAATTCTGTCGCAATACGACTTTTAACCGTTGTTTGTTTACATTAGCTTACATGTGATTTGTATTAAATAGTTTCAGAAATGCCTTACATGTGTTCAAATCCTTGTTGCCGAAATACTTCGACAGCATTTTCCTATCACAAATTTCCTGAAAATAGTGAATTGAGGAAGCTATAGATGGGTTTAACTGGAATAAGACTTATAAACACTCTTTTGTACAGTGATCATTCAGATGCTAATGACCTCTGTTGTCGATCGTCTATAATTTACAGGATGGATGGATTGTGGATTGTAGACGCTCGACAACAGAGGTCATTAGCGTCTGACTATAATTTACAATTCATTCATTCATGCAGTAATCATTTTAACGGCAATGATTTTTTTCCGCGTCGTAAGTTCCTATTGCAACATTTGTGCTGACATAACAAAACATTTTTAGTGAAATTTAATTTCGATATTTTCAGCCAGACGCTAATGACCTCTGTTGTCGAGCGTCTATAATTCACAATTCATTCAAAAGTCGTATTACGACAGAATTATTTATTACAAAACTTCAAGTGAACACTGAACAGTATCTTTTTGCAATATGCTTACATTTGTATACTGTCATTCGTGAAAAACATATATTTTGTGCACTTTTACCTTCACTCAACGCTTTGTTCCGTTGCTACGACCTCCTCGGGTAGTTCGCGACTAAGCCCAATAGAGGGCTTCGACCTTAATTTTACTTTTTAAATCACTGCTCTATATTTTATAGACAAATGTTTTAAAACACATCTTCCTCAGTGGGTTCTTTATAGACATGACAGACCTTGAGAATAACCAGTGTAAATAATTAGACTATTTAGAAGAACATATTTTAACTTAACGTGACCTATAACCCCTAGTATGTAAATCTTTTGTTGTTTTCTAGTTTATAAATAAGCTAGTGTCACGAGAAAAATCGATTGTTAAAAATCGATATTAAAGAATTCGAATAGATTTGAAATTATTTTTTCGTTCTGTTGATGAATTCAATTCAAATTTGTTTCGCAAAGACAGTGCTTCCACCTTTATTTACATCCAAGTTTATTTTCAGTGGAACCTTTTTAAGCCGTCCCGGTATAATTAACTCGGGGGCATGACTATGGAGAATGACCTGTCGGTGTGCAAATATTTACCCGGACAGTCACACCAGCCACCGCTAATTAAGAGTTTCGTTCAATTATGACGCTAGCCCATGCATACCAACCTGAACACTGTTTCCAACTGTTAAGTCACAAAACCGAGTAATGGTCAACTAATCTTGCAAATTATAGTTGCGTTCAAGAACAAAGTGTCCCTATTTCAAGTTACTTATTTATTATAATATTATAACGGTTTTTTTTCAATTTTTTAATAAGTAGTCCGCTGTTAGCTATTATAGAGACTGTAAAATAATTGTGAAGACACAAAGTAGGTATCACTTTTTTAATTGATTTTCAAAATAAGTACAAACATTTTGACTTTATCGCTTTGATTCTTTAAGATTTTTTTCATATAGGCCGTCCACCAAAAAATTGGGCAAAACACCTGGTAGTATCTGATTGTGTGACTCATGAGCTATCCAGTGTCCATCACACGTAGTCACACTATTCTTTCATTCAAAATCCCATAGAATTACATAAGCACCTGCACTACATCAGGAATTACAAAATGCAGGCTGCGGGCTGCAGCCTAAGAAATTATACCTACTTCTGCTACGATTTGGTACTTTTCATTTTGCAGCCTCTGAATTGCGTTTAAACAAGTAAACCTATTTCATTGTTTTGTCTCATAAATGTTTATTTTTAACTCCATAAATTTTCATTAAAAACTACAATTGTTTGGAAAAAGTCTTATATAATTAATTAAAATCAGTTAAAATTAGCACAGAACAGAAAAAGAAAAATTATAATTAAGTGGCAAGTTTTAACAGCCTATATTTTGGACCACAACACAAAGTTGACATTTTTTATATTATCAGATAAAAAATGCGCTATCTTATCAAAATATCCTGACTACAAAATCATTTACACAGACGGTTCTAAAATAAATGGTCAAAGCGGCTGTGCCTACGTCAGTATAAAAAATAAAATTAAAAATATGTATAAACTACACACGATAAGCAGCATTTTTACAGCAGAGTTATATGCTATCATGAAATGCTTATTCGATGAAAAATCAAACACAGATACCACAAGCGTCTTAATTTTTAGCGATTCAATGAGCGCATTACAAACCATAACCGAAATGTATACAAGCCATCCGTATATAATAAGCATCCAAGAAAGCATAGCGGAGATACAAAAAACAAACAGAAAAATAGTCTTCGTCTGGATACCATCTCACTGGGTATCGAGGGGAACGAATTAGCCGACCAGGCAGCTAAAGAAGCCGCCACCTCCAACGAGCCCCCGACAGGAGAGGAAGTGATAAGTTTTGATTTCAAAAATTACATAACAAGCAAATTAACAGATCACTGGAACAATGATTGGAAAACAACCAACAACAAATTAAGAGAAATCAAAACAACAGTCGCAAAATGGGAAACAGAACAAAAACTATCTAGACGAGAACTGATCGCAGTAACTAGACTCAGAACCGGACATACCAACATAACCCACAGGCATCTAATTACAAAAGAACCACCACCAATATGCAACGTATGCCAAACACCTATAACTGTAAAACACATCATTCTTACCTGTAACAAATACCGCAACGCCCGGCACCAACTCGACATCTCCAACAGAATCGAAGAATCCCTAAATAACGAACCAATAAACCTAAAAAAATAGTGGAGTTTATAAAAATAACAGACATAGTAAAATATATTTAACATAAAACTTACCATAAAATTAATAAGTACTTACCGAAAAATCAATGTTGTTTGATAATTGAAGAGGTGGCTGGAATAACGTTGTAACTTGCAAATTCACAACTTTAAAATAGAGGCAATTTTTTCTTTTATAGTAATACATTAATTATTTTTGAAGGAACAACGTTGCATGTACAAACCCTTATAACGTTTGTTCTCTGATTATGTTAAAATCGGTCCATAAACACGAACGGCTTACTAGTAAATGCGTTTTATAATTTTTTTCCGTGGAACAACATTGTATATTTTGGATACTTACAACGTTTTTCCATGGGTATGGTCTCAACAGCTATCAGTTATAGGTAAATTCCGAATAAAAACCACCATCAAGTAACGTTTTTCCGCTGATCTCTTCTGGTGGCTCTAAAGCAGGCACTACGTACTTCTTCTTGCTTATATATTCCTTGCCTTGGCTTTTTAGCACCTTTCTTTTATTGCACTTCCACTCGGAAACTTTTGCCGGTCGCTTTTTGCCTTTATTCAGTTGATTTTCAACAGAAATGGATAGCCTAACGTCAGCCATTTTGCTTGCACTTTGAAGAACTGAATACACTTACAACGTTTATCCACGGAGATACGAACTTTTCAAGAAAAGAAACTTTTTTAAACCATATTTACAAGCATCTTTAGGTCTATAATCGAATGCATATGCATTCCCTATGACACATACAACGTATTTCCACTTAAAGATAGCTTTCGAAAAAATTGTAAGTTACAACGTTGTTCCAGCCACCTCTTCAATTATTACTTCCGAAATTTAATACTTACCTGATGATAATTAATACTTATCTTTTGTTGTATAATACGTATTGTATTATATCATTGTATAATATATAAGATGCCATTCGGCAGCAGTGCTAAATGACCATAGTAGTCGAAGCACATTTTGTTTTGTTTTGAAATAAAAAAAAAAAGATAAAAAATTAATCCATATTTTATTGTTAGTATACCAAACAGACTTATTATGTCTGTAATTTCCAATAGTTATTTCATTAATTTTTACAAATTCGCAGCCTTTACCATCAATAATAATTAATCAATCGCGATGCATGCCAGCTATTCTAAACGTGGCCTTGTTAAGCGATGCATAACGTTATAAGCGAATGCATGCACATAAATAATAAATGCTAATGTTCACGGCGGTTGTATTAAAATGTTAAAGTCATGATGCGATATGCAAATTAATTGCAGTTTTACCTGGTGTATGTAATATGGCATGTCATACTAGATATAGGTATACATGCATTTCATACATGATTGTGTTTAAAATATTTATTATTTTATTCATAACTATCGTCTCATTTCTCGTAAGACTTGAAATGTAATACATGCCAATATAATTACCATATTAATTAAATATTTAAAGAAAACCTAGATTGATATTTTTCAAATGGTTGATGTAAAACTTCTGATCATTAACCATATGGTGAATTGAGCTATAAAATTCTAGATCTTTTTTTTTTGTTCTTCCGTTGTTCATAAACAAACTGTGGTGCTTTTTGTATAAAAATTGTTAATCATTGACTGTCACAATTAACCCTAGAGCGGGCGCGCCTTGTAATTTTTCAAGAGCGGGCGCGTGGTGCAAATATGCTACCAAATTGCAAAAGTACTCTTTTGACGCAGCCTTATCACTTTAATCACTCTTTAATGCTTTAGTAACTAGAATAATAAAATTCTTGATAATACTTTTTATAGTTTTTTGCATATATTTATTGATATTTCATTTTACATAGATACTAATAATTAAAAAACTAGACATCTTCTTGTTAAGAACTTTTTGCAAAATTATTAATGAAGAGTAAAACCCGCTCATTTAGAATCAGGAAATGGTTTGATAATATTCTTTGATTTATACTTGAAAGTTATATTATGGCACCAAATCGGGTTTTCGCCATTTTGTTTTTCTGTCTTTGCCGGTATAAAAGTTATCCTTGTCTTCCTCGAGGGAAACATTAGAAGAATCATCATCTTTTTGTTCCAATTCCGTCTGTGGATTTGAATTACGGGCGTCCTAATTTAAAAATTCTTGATCATCTTCATTTTGTTCCCACTCCAGCTCGGAATCAGAATTAGGGTCTTTTTGCATAACAACATCGTCTTCACTCCATTTCCCTGCATGCGGATCAGTCATTTCTTCTATACTAGTTGCCGAATCTGTTCTTCAGAAAGACCTTTCGGCCTGCAATGAAATATAATAAAGTACGATCATGGAATACCATTATACAGAACGTTTCCTAGTTGATAATAACAAAAATACTGTTTGATAATACCATAAATAAATAAAAATATTACTTACATGACTGGGCGCGTGGTATCAAATATGATACCAAAAAAACTTGAGTCGCTGCCGATCGCAGACCTTTATCAATTTTGACAAAATAAGCACTATTAACACTCATTCAGCAATAGTTGATAAGATACTGAAACGTATGGCGCTGGCAAATAAGTCTGTCATACCCCACCACCTCTCGATTTAATATTGGTAGCATAATTGCACCGGCGCGCCCGCTCGAGGGTTAAGCTCGCATACCTACATTGGAATATAAATGAGGTGCAACATAACCCTCCTTTACTATCAGAAAATGTTTAGTTGATTGTGCCCCTGGCGACATCTTTGAATTTTCAAAAATAAATTTAACTTCAAGAGATAGTTTATCCGAACTCAATTCGTTCAAAAGTTAACATGGGGGGACACATATATTCCTATCAATATTAAACGTCGTGTGATTATGGAATGTCCAAAATATGCTGCTGTCCGTACTTGAAAATATTTCGACAATATACGGAGAATAGTATCAAGTGTACAATATTATCATTTCTCTACTCATCAGGATTATAATATGAATTTATATAGATTTAATTCAATAGATTATTGTTTAATCCAGTATCGTTTTTTTATTTGCCAAGTTGCTAATGATCTTTGATATCGATGTATTCATAAATTTAAATAAAAAACTAATTTGTTATTTACCTGCATATGTGTTACATCGAATTTCAATTTTCCGTCACAATCATGCATATTTAAACTTCCCATATTTACAAAACCACTTTGATAAACAACAGCACCATCTGGCAATTATACTAATACGGTACATATAAATATCAGTCTAAAAATGCCAAATAGGTACTTAATTTTATTCTACCTTAATGGACATAAGATACGCGTTTCCTTCAAGAAAGTTTCAACCCCTGTTTTCACCCCTTAGTCGAAGATTCTTTGAACGCGTATCTGACCTATTTTGACAAAGAACACTCATGTGAAGTTTTGTGTTTCTAATCAAGCGGTTTCGGAGAAATCCTATTTTTTCACCCCCTTTTCACCATTTTAATTCAAAAATTCATTTCTAGTTGATGCCATCATTAAGGGGACCACATCTCTAAATTTTCCAGTTCCCAAGCTCGGTAGTTTCGACTGTGCGTTGATGGGTCACTCAGGAAACTAAATTTTATGTATATAGAAAATATTAGACGTTATCTGTATGAAGTAATTTTACTAGTAAAACTTAGTGACTTACATAAATAAGTATACATTTTTTGTCTATATGTATATTTATCATCATAAAATAAGTATATGTGTTCAAAAGTCATAATATCTGAATGGATTTGTTGACAATTTATTACAGCTAAAACATTTTTTTCACAATTCACAATAATATGATGATTTAGGGTGACACAAATATTTATTTTGTATGAAAAAGGCAACAAATGAATGTATGTAGAGGCTTTAGATATTGTAGTCGAGCGGTTATAGGAGTGTCCAGTCAAATGATAAATGAATTCACTCATCTCGCGTTTCTAACATTTGGAGCTCTCGCTGTACAGGAAATTAAATTGTAATTTACATAATTACAAGTCACTTGTTGCGTGTATTCATTTGAATTTTTTAATACTGATGCAACGTAATATAGACGTACTCAGCATATATTAAGTTATGTATTAATTCAAGTTTTATAGACAAAGAGACGGTCTTAAATATTTCTTTATTTTCTCACTTAAAAAACTGTTAAATTCGCCAACATTTTTATTTCGGTCTTAAAAATCACTTGATAGTAATTAATACTTAAACTAATACGCAACGAATTTTTGCTTGCATTCCAACCATTCACATCAGATCTTCCGCCACCATATTGGATTTTTTCCTATATATTTTCAGTAAATCTGATCACCCATCATTCACACTAGAACTATCATTTATATCAATTGGTACTTTATTATGACTTTATTTTCAAACTGACACGCTCCCTCACCATTCACACCAGAACCTCCACCATTTTTATATTATTTAATGTTTGTGATTGTATTTTCTAACAAACTGTCACTCCAACCACTCAAATCAGCACTTACGCAACCTTTATATTTGATATTTGCGACCCGCACTTCAATCATACAATGCAGGACTTAGTCCAGTGTTTTTGCGTTTAATTTTTGATGTATGGAATTATATGCGGTTTTTGATGATCTTTATTGCACTCAACCCTTCCAAAAATGTTTGCTAAAGTGACTGGATATGTCGTAGAAATGACGTTCTAGCGAGCATTTTGAGAAGTTCTGAACTCTATCGTACCTAAACCGTATGCTATATTCTATCCTCCTTGAACAGCTGTCAAAAGCTTTTGAGGTTATATCATTGTATTCGAATCTGAATGTTTACTCATCTCTTTAAGTACCGGTGACTCACTGTTTTTAGGTTCGAGTTTATGGTTTTCAAGCAGCCTGGTTATATTTCTTTTCACGGTCACTTAAATCTATATATATATTCATTTCACTCAGTTATAGTAAACTGTATTTAGAGATTATTGTTAAGACTATATGAGCTGAATCTCTTTCTCGTCATAACATGTAGTTGCATGTACAGAGTTAGTCTTTAATATTGCGAAAAATTTGAAGAGAAGATTCATTTCCGAGATAAATAAAACTTTTTTGTTCCTGGAATTTCATAAATTTAATCTAATAAATTATTAGTTCATTGGCTTACTGTATGAACACCTAGAATAAATAAGTGCAGAACAGGTTATTATTTATTGTCTCGAAAAAGAAACGAGATACGACAAAAATTCCAAGGACAAAAAAGTTTTATTTATCCGGACACATGTTCATAGGAAGTCTTTTTCTAATTTTGTCCAAAAAATTTCCTCTTAAAAGTTTTGACAATATTAAAGAATCATTCTATAAGTAAATGAATTTCATATGACTTTTAAATAAACATTTTTTTGATCTTCAAACTCAATTTCCGGGATATATATAGAAAATCTCTGCAAATAATATGGTAAATGTCAATAACGATAATGGTGCTAAACAATGTCCTATTTAATTTCGAACATGATGCCCCGTCGAACAACACAAAGGCTTGGTCAGGCCTGACTGAGTATATTGACATTCATATCAAATGTAAATAAACGGCGTACGTGGCTGTGATTCATTGAAATTAATGGAAACATTATTGTAAATGATTACAAACAAACATAGAACACAGACTGATATAGTACATAGCTCATAACATTACATAACTAAAACACTGAATAAAGACGACACGTGCAATAGATGTGCATTTTTTCCAGTTTGGATTAAAGTAGGTTAACGGTTCTGAAATATTCTGCCTTCAAAATGCATTGCTATCCAAGTTTAAGAAAATTCTTTTTGAAATAGTGATCTCTTAAGAATTTTACTCCACAGAGTAGTGGCTCTTAATCGACGGAGTTCAATGTATTTTTCCAGTGAAGGATAAGGGAGGCAAGTGCTTCCAAAAAATTATAACATTTACTTTTTTACTGATTAGAAATAAAATTTCTACATTAATATAAGTTTTCATTAGTTTGTTGATGGAAGTGTAAACATTAACTTCACATTCAGGGGAGACGTGACAGTACAAAGAAAAAAATCTCTAAAATAGATGAACTTTATAATCGTTTTAGATGACATAGTCCAGTCATTGTTTAAAATTATCTACAGAATTTTATTATTCTGAATTATTAACATGTCATAAAAAGTGTATGTCGTTGTGGTATGAAATCTGACGTACCTACAGCAAATAAGAGGCACACTGGGTTCGGAAAATTAAATACCATCAAAAATATTCTTGTAAAGAAAAAAAATGCCAAGTCTCGCAACACTTTCCCCGTAAAAAGTTTTGAGATCCCGAAAAGTACCAAGTCAGCCATTCTATTACCTTTGACTATGAAGATAGCAAATTACTCGATAGTTGTCTTAAAACTACACAGGTAAAATAAAGAATAATTTATAAATAATATTTTATGACTGTAAACTTGTAGTACCTTTTGAACTTGGCAATCACGTGGCATAGGTGCACTGTGATGAGATATTGTTTTTATTAAAACTTTACCGCACGGTATCATATATCCTGATACTATGTGATTGCCAAGTTCAAAAGGTACTACAAGTTTACAGTCATAAAATATTATTTATAAATTATTCTTTATTTTACCTGTGTAGTTTTAAGACAACTATCGAGTAATTTGCTATCTTCATAGTCAAAGGTAATAGAATGGCTGACTTGGTACTTTTCGGGATCTCAAAACTTTTTACGGGGAAAGTGTTGCGAGACTTGGCATTTTTTTTCTTTACAAGAATATTTTTGATGGTATCTCAGTTCTTTTTGTAAGGTTGGAAAGGGAAAATTTGAATTTTCTCGTTACTTGTACGTGAAACCCAGCATGCATACCAAATTTCAGCTTTCTCTGACTATAAAGACTTTAGAAATCTGCAACACCCCCTTTTAGGGGTTGGAGGAGAAAGATCACACATGTTTGAATTTCCTCGTTAATTGTACGCGAAACCTAGCCTGCATACCAAATTTCAGCTTTCTCTGACTACGGACTTAGCCTATAATAATAGAAATATGCACCACCCCCTTTTAGGGGTTGCAGGGGGAAAAACATAGATTTGTTAATTTTCTCGTTACTTGTACGCGAAGCTCAGCCTGCATACCAAATTTCAGCTTTCTCTGACTAAGGACCTATAGAAATCTGCAACACCCCCTTTTAGGGGTTGGAGGGGGAAGATCACACATGTTTGAATTTCCTCGTTATTTGTACGCGAAACCTAGCCTCCATACCAAATTTCAGCTTTCTCTGACTACGGACTTAGCCTATAATAACAGAAATATGCACCACCCCCTTTTAAGGGTTGGAGGGGGAAAAACACAGATATTGGAATTTTCTCGTTACTTTTACGTGAAACCCAGCCTGCATACCAAATTTCAGCTTTCTAGGACTACTGGAAGTGCCCTAGCTTTTTGATGATCGCTATGTCAGTGAGTGAGTGAGTGATGACAAAATAGACAATTTTGAGGGTTGAAATTTTCTGAACTATATTGATTAGAAACTTGTAATTTGGGGAATTAGTTAAGACCGTTAGGTACAATCTCTAGCGAAATTTTCAGCCTTCTGCTTGCATTTGTAACAGAGATATAGAAAGTTGAAAAGTGCCTTGAGTTGCTTCGAGAAAAGGTATACACGGTAGCGGCCGTCTGTTGATTGCTCGACTTGGCGGGGGCCACTGCCGTGGCCCCAGATACCAATACTAACACTTTTGCGGCTCTGTGTGAAGTGGTTTTTCAAGTAGGTATCAAGCTACATTACAGAAACTGTACTTCTCTATATAATTAGGTTGTATGACGTGGATACCTACTTTATTTAAAGTAGACTCGTTCTATTTTTAAACCACCCTTTCTTCAACAACAAAATTAGGCACAGATGAATAATTACAATTCAATTTACATTTTCTGTGATATTGTCAATTTTCTTTCAAGCAGTCATTTATAAACACAAGATTTAATGAAGATTCTGCATTTTCCAGTTTAAACTTTATCGGATCATAAAATAAAACCGTTCCAGTGGATTTGGTGTGTTTATTAATGAAACAATTTTAATAATTTAAAATTCAGTTGGTTGCGTTGATGTAAACCATACACCACTCGTCATTTTTCGTAAATAACTCTTTACCTGGGTGACCCACAATTTTCTCCCTCTATGCATTTCTTTAGAATGAATCCCTCCTACTGACAATTGTGCAGTATGAAATTTTCTAGAACTTTTCAGTACATAGAGAAAAATAGAACTGACTACATCCGATAACAATAAATCTTCACGAAAAGAACAAACAAAACTTCACAAACTAGCTCTTATGGAACATGAAATCTTTTACTTTTTATTTATTTTAATTCAAGTTTATGTTTTATGGTAATTTTCTTATGACTTGTGATATTTTCGAATAGAATTCATGTTTAATTGCAATAATTGACAAATATTTTTCTTATCACTAATCGTTGTTATCTAACTCTTATTTTCTGAAAAGTAATGCAAGAATACAAAATTATGAAACCATCAAAACCAATAGAAGCAGAAACAAAGCAGACGGTGTAAATAATACACCACGACCGATCATGTTATAAAATCATCGTGGCCACGCAAATTGAAGTATCAACACGATAACCCACAGGTACGACATTTTTAAAGAGATCACATAATATCATTTCTCAAACAATTTCGCGTATACGACAAGGAGGTGTCAGAGCTATATACCGATCTATTCCAAAATCTAATAAGCTCTATTCCTCAAAAAACTGCGTCGAATGCCGCAAACCCAATTTCGATCGGTTGATTCGTTCGAGAGATATCCTTGTTGAAAATTTTTCAAAAAAGTGTTTATTCAAAATAACTTTTAGATTTTTTGACCGATCGATTTTTAAAATCTAATCATTTTCTGCACTCTAAAACGGCATCTAATGCCGCAAGACCCATTAAGTCGGTTCATTCCTTCGAAAGGTATCGTTGTCAAAAAAATTTCAAAAAAGTGTTTTTTTTTTTGGAATAACTTTTAAATTACTGAACTGATCTATTCCAAAATCTAATCTAAAAAATAATAAAAATAAATAGAAAACTAATATAAAACGTAAATAAATTTTACATTAAATACTTTCATTTTATTTTTTTTAAATCATATATATAAAATTCTCGTGTCGCGGTGTACGTTATTGAATTCCTCCGAAACGGCTGGACCGATTTTGATGAAATTTTTTGTGCTTATCGGGTAGGGTGGAGAATGGGACAACATCTATTTTTCATCCCCCTAAATGTTAAGGGTGGTCCACCCCAAATTTTTTTTTTTATTTTTTGGATAAAATTTTTTGTTTTAATTTTTTCATGATTCAGCATTGAAAAATACATACAACTCTAAATTTTCACCCTTATACGATCAACCCCTGATTTTTATCTAATATATAAAATTGTCAGGTTTTTGTTACTGAACTCCTCCGAAATGGCTGGACCGATTTTGATGAAATTTTGTGTGCTTATCGGGTAGGGTGGAGAATCGGACAACATCTATTTTTCATCCCCCTAAATGTTAAGGGTGGTCCACCCCAAATTTTTTTTTTTTATTTTTTTGACAAAATTTTTTGTTTTAATTTTTTCATGATTCAGCATTGAAAAATACATACAACTCTAAATTTTCACCCTTATACGATCAACCCCTGATTTTTATCTAATATATAAAATTGTCAGGTTTTTGTTATTGAACTCCTCCGAAACGGCTGGACCGATTTTGATGAAATTTTGTGTGCTTATCGGGTAGGGTGGAGAATCGGACAACATCTATTTTTCATCCCCCTAAATGTTAAGGGTGGGCCACCCCAAAATTTTTTTTTTTATTTTTTTGACAAAATTTTTTGTTTTAATTTTTTCATGATTGAGCATTGAAAAATACATACAACTCTAAATTTTCACCCTTATACGATCAACCCCTGATTTTTAATCGCGATTTTTATATTAAGAATATATATACGCATATATATACATATATATGCATATATATATACATATATATACATATATGTCGAACGAGCGAAGCGAGTGAGTACTGTATTAATAAAATTCAAACGAACGAGCGAAGCGAGTGAGTAATGTAATTATTCCTAGAAATTATTAACAACGTTTGCCGGATCAGCTATACTAAATATACGTGAGCGGAGTAATGGGTGACCGCTATTAAATCATAATTTCATACCACCCGAGCGAAGCCGGGACGGGTCCGCTAGTAATAATATAAAAATATATTATTTTTCATTAAAAAACTAATCTATATATTAATAGGCCAGGCGTATGATGTTCATTTGATGGTTATTTGGAAATAACAGTTACTTTTGGGACAAATAAATTAAGATCATGACAATTTGAAAGCTGATAAAACCCATAAAACATATCGAACATTTTCTTCAAATAGTAATGCAACCTGAAGATATACTAACAATTTGTAACACATTTTTAAAAGAGTATGATGGGCATTTGGTCATTATTTATGGATAATACCAAAACTAGACAGCGGGAAGTTTCAGGGATGGCCTGCAGTGTCAACCGTTTTTCAAATTCTAAAAAAAAAGATTTTGGGCTATCGTGCGTTAACAAATTATTCCTTCAAAGTGCGTCAGTTTAACAGGTATTTTAGTGTTGACAGAATACGTTCTTTATTGTAAAGCTTTGTTAATATATCGGTAACTACTGTTTCAGAAACGGGCCATTAGGAAATCAGATTGCATGATAAATGCTTTCTTATTTATTATTAAGTTACAGAGCGACCTTGAGTTGTCTTATTAAGTGCAAAATTGAACCGTGAATCGAGTAACAGTGCTGCTCGCATATTTCACAGATCATTAATGGTAAAATATAAATGAGCACGGCAAACAGAACGTCATCCATCTTAGAAAAAGTATTGCGTGAGACAGCTGAGCTGCGTGCGACATGGTTGACATGGCGCATACTGAAACCGCCTCTGAATCGACCGACCCATGATCCCCAATTCCCGAAGGGAATCTTTTCTCTCGGTATACTAAGGTATACTTGATGACATTGTGTTGGACTATACTCGTACCTAGATTGAAACAATGTTTTTATTATACTCTTATAATTCCGTTTCCATGCGCCCACTTAGTAATATGCTACCCACATCCATAAATCTATTTCTTTAAGGATGTTTAGGACATCTAGGTATTTAAAATGTGAATTTGTTGTATTTGCTTACTAAACATACGGCCAAAAAATAAGGGGTGATTCCTTAGGTAATTTTATTTCCTTTGGATAATTTTGTCCTTTGATGATTTTCGAAAAGCCGTTTTGTTTCAAATATACAGGGCGATAAAACTGCTGAAAATGATTACTACCAGCTAGGATGCATGAATCTAATCTTCTCCTCATTGACTGTCGGACTCTTTTAAAAACACAAGGGTTGTTTCTTATCGCATTACATCCATCAACTATTCGATTTCTTAATTCTTTTTCATTTAAAATAAAAACGGCTTTCCGAAAATCATGAAAGGGCGAAATATTCTTAAAATTACTTAAAGAATCACCCCTTGAATTTTTGCCGTTTGCTTAGTAAACACCCTGTATATCTTGAATCTACAAAAAAATTGACTAAATTGTTATAGCAGTTTTTATTTTCAACAAATTAACACGTAAGTGAGAAATCCGTATCTTGATTCATAAAAATAGTAAAAACATATTGAGAAAAAAGTAGTAAAACTATGAGATACTAGCTGTACCCGGGCCGTGTTCACCAGTGTAAATTAAACTTTGTTATCTCGACTCCGTTTAAATAAGTTGTTTACTTGCGGGATCTCGTTAATTTCATTCGTTCATCCAAGTTAATACCTTACTCACTCGCTTAGCTCGTTCGCTGAAATGTATAGGTAGGTAATTAATTATTGCGTTGTCACTCGCTTCGCTCGTAAGACTGAAAAGAAATATCTCGTGACTGAAGGGTTAATATCAAAAGGTCCTCATGGATTTTTTTGTTGAATTTTAGGAGACCCACATCTCACTGGGGTAAGTGAAAAAAAATGAGTAGGTACAATTCCAATTCTATGGGAGGGGCTCCAAAAAAAATTTGTTTTTCAAAAAATCTCATTTCTCTTCTTGGGTCATCATTCTACGCCCGTATACCAATTGAATTAGTGTGTTGAATTCAATATATCTCACTTTAACGATTCCTAAGATATGAACATTTTGTCAAAAAAACGCTACACCCCCCTTTGATCCCCTTAGAGGATTGTACATCCCAAACATTACACGAGCACATTAGGTTTGTGCCCACAGACAATCACGGATTAGTCCTCGACAAAAAAATAACACAAAATATTTTAAACAAAAATGTGATATAGTTCATTTCAATTTAATTTAAACATAGAATAGTTCAGTGTATACAGGTTATTCACTTCTTCGTTCTTTAAAAGTACCAACTTTTTATAATTCATTAATGGTATCTGTAAAAAAACTGATAGAAACTAAGAAACTTGAAAATACGTTAATAGGGTTCTATTCAACACAAATTCAACATACCTACCTATACATATATATTTTTTGTTTAATGAAAAAGTTACGTTAATTGTTTGATGTAATAAATTTTATATTAATTTTATACACTGTACTTAATGTTAAAAAAGTAATAACTATTCATTTTATTGTAAGGCTTTTCTAAGGGCTGACATTAAATTATAGCTTATTGGTAAGTTGTCTAATTTTAAATTACAGTTTAATTTTGTACTTCGATTATACAACTGAATCAGTTCCAAAATTACCAACACTTACATTCATTGTGCAAATATTATATTGGCATATAATAATATATAATTGTATTCCTTTATAACACTGAATTAATCTGTTTATTTTTCATTTTAATTTTATTTTAACAAAAATTATATACTGCGAAACTTTTAAACGGTTTTCGTTTGTACCACAGGCGTTCACCATACACATTACACAAGTTTCATTGTATATTATTGACACATTTTATTAGACATTACTATTTATTCATATATTGGCGTTTAATACGGCTGTACTTATGGTATGAATACGTTTTATTTTGGAAATTTCCAAAAGAAAACGTATTCATTACTATTTATCATTTTCGTCTCATTCGAGTCATGTGATATTTTTACCGTTCTGGAATTTAAATTGAAAACGGACATCAGTACCAGCTGCAATTGAGATTTTATTTTTATATCGAGTACTTTAATATATTTCCATAATTAAGTAATTTATTAATAGACCCAAAATTGTTAAATAACATCGTTCTGCAATCATAGAATACTGTAGAATAAATTTTGTTAGTCTCCAAAATATTCCCATTTTTTACAGCTTTACGGTAAATTCACTCTCCCGTCATTAATACGCAACAGCAACGCCCACGCTATTATAACGCTCTCTCAAGGTCTTCACATGTTGTGTCAAACAAATACGAGACGTGAAACTTTGCAGTCGTCTGATTGCTAGAAAGTTGCTTTCACTTGAATATCATCGCAATGGCGTCGAATACGCATATTACAGATGAAACTAATACTTGGTTTCTGGTACGATTTTGAAAGTATATTTAGGATAAACTGTCATGTTGTACTTTGTTCTTCTGACAAATTTTCCTATTATGCCCCTGTTCATATTATCATACATCTATTTTAGGTTTATTTATTTGGTTCTGTTCAGGTATAATTGGATCTGGCTCACTAATTAATAACTGCGTTTCCCCAGTGATCATTTATTTATAATTTATATATTTCAGTGAATGTGGTTTCTTAGAAGCAATGGTGTTAAAACATTAATTCACGTTGATTGTTCGAACAATGGGCACTTCTTGGCAACGAATAAAAATAAACAGATTTTTTCACATTCTAGTTTAAGCTATGTTTGAGTATGGATGTCTTTGCTGAATCTCCAAAAGAACGCTTGAAATTCAATCTATTTTCGATTCAACGTTGGGCGACTTGAGTTTCAACAAATAAGACCAAACATAAACAAAGAAAATTTACCTTAATTCGTTTGTATTTCTTCATTAATTATTTCCTTAACATAATCACAACCGGAATATGGTAATGTATCATACTCAATTTTCTCTTCTTATCTTTACTTCATTCCAGATGAGTTCCATCTCATTTATCATTTATCAATTAATAATTATTTATTTTTCAACAAAATAGTGAGACATTTTTTGAAGCTCGCTAACTTCAGGTTAAAATGTTCATACCAACCTAACTACATTTATCATTAAAAATCACGAACAATCTTTTCTCCTGACCTTGACCGAGTTTTTGCAAAGGTTATGCAATTCTCGATCAACTGTTCGTTCTCATTATTGAGCAGTATATTTACGTAACCTATGTTAGAAAATAAAATTAATATTATTCGATTTGAGTTCTTTATTTATTTTAACATCATACGCCGAATCGACCCACTGACCGTTATAACCTCTGGAATTCCTTGGAATGTACTATTGGGCCCAACTAATCACCACCAGCGGTTCAGTGATCGGTGCGGTAAATGACTCTTCTATTCCAGTCTTTGTTTTTTTGTTTTTTTTTTAATTAACAGGTGGGAGTACGACTACAAACCAGCAGCGCACTCCGCACGCTTTAGTTTTCATGGTAGATTAGATTAGATTAGATTTACACGGGGTGATAAGACATTAGATATCTCACAATCACTGCGACCTATAAGATCTTTTGTGAGTCCCCTAATAGTTTATTCCCAGTCGGGTAAAATGCTTTTTATGAACCTTATAACCTTTCTGGGGGCTTCTCTCCATATGTCTTCAGGCTTTAGAAAAGGCCTGTTAAGATGTTGCAGCCTTTTGGAGAACACTGCTTCACATTCACATAGAATGTGTTCGGCAGTTTCTTTTGCTTCTTTACAGAAGCGACAGTTGTCATCCTGAACTTTACCCATTTTTGAGAGATGGTATCTCAAAGGGCAGTGGCCTGTGAGGAGTCCTGTCATTATTCTCAGTTCTGCTTTGCTGAGAATAAGGAGTTCTTTGGTCCTTGTGGTGCTATGCGAGATAAATCTCTTTGATTGTTTCAATCCTGGAGTGTACTTCCAACTAGAGATTTTCTTTTCTTCCTCCCATTTGCGAACCTCTAGTTTGATGTGGCTTTTAGTATAGCCACAGAAAGGTTCTGGGCCTATAAAGGTTTTAGTTCCTCCTTCTTTAGCGAGGGAGTCTGCTATTTCATTGCCTTCGATGCCTGTATGCCCTGGAACCCACATTAGGGTTACTCTGTTGTATACACCCAGTTTATCAACAGTATCTAGGCATTCCCAGACCAGTCTTGACTCAATTTTGTGTGAACATAGAGCCATAATAGCTGCTCTGCTATCCGATAGGATGAATATTTTTGCGTTTCTGTAGCCTTTATCCAGACAATTCAGAGCGCAAAGTTGTATGGCATATATTTCTGCCTGGAATACAGTGGCTTTGGAGCCCATGGGATAGTTTTCATGGTAACTGAGTGCTCAAAGTATTTTGTAAGTAGATTTACCGTGAAAGTTGTATCAGAAACCGAGCATTATCCTGCTCTAACACCAGTAAGAGTTCGAAGCTTATTTTTATCAATCAGTAAATTAAAATTTTCACATCTAGGTATTTTCTGATAGACGAAGTTCTATTTGAAACAACCCTCGATACAGAGCTTGCTCCGGTGAGGGGAAGTATCCTTTCTTTTGTATATTTTTGTAGATATTACTGTGAATTATTCGGACATTTGGAAATGTGTAGAGACTTGGAAAGAATCTGCCGTCACGATCGCTTCGTTGTCGCAAGAACGTTCTTACAATAAGGCCGTGCTTGTGACTTGTTAGCTGTCAGATAAGCACAAAGTTTCGTGTCTTGATATTTCTGATAGGAGATATTCAATTTGAAATAATGTTTAGAAAGGTAGAAATAATCTATTGCCAAGATAGCATCTAAATGTCAACACACACATACAACTTTTTGTATCGAAAACGAGCGATTTAAGATACTACATCGAAATTTGACGATTATTCAGCTACTCGTTTCTTGTAATACATTAAAAGTGTATTTCAGCGAAGAGTGTGCGGCCTTATGCTATTGGCAGCTATATCTGATGATCTCCAACCGACTTAATCGCCAAATCGTGCGAAAAAAAGTGGCATTTGTAATACTGGTGGGAAAGTATCCTCCTAGTAAGACAGCTCTTGCATCAGCAATACGGGACACATATTTCGCAGTTTCAGAATTAACAAAATATATTCTTGGTTTATAAATATTATTGTTTTTTTTTTAACAGTCGGTGATATTTAAATGTTATCATTAATTGAAACCCGTGTCTAAATGCTTGTTTTGTACACCCCTCTTATGATATCTGTTCTCAATCTCCTTGTTGCGTGTGCTCTATCAAGTGAACAAGAGAATAAAAAGAGGAAAAGAGAAAGTTAAGTTTTCGTTATACGCCGCGACATATTTTTTGTCTGGCGTGTAACGTAAGTACTCCTTAACACGTCAACTTTTAATTCTTCTCCTATTTTAACAATGTTACAATGTTATAGAAGTGCGTGAAATTATGTACGTTTCTTTTGTGATGCCGTTGTTAAGGTATTTAATTTGTTACAACAGTCTGACTCCCCCTCACGCGTGCTTATTTTAACACGTCACTTACTTTGATGTGAGCCAAATAAACATATGAATTTGTAAAATTTCTATAGGTAGCAAAGTCTTTTAAAGGATTTTAGTATTTTACAAAGAGTTTTATATTTTCCATAAAATATATTAATTGCGTTTTTAATGTTTAGTTGTTTAAATTATGAAAACCAATAAGCTCAAATCTGTCAGAAATTAGAATACAAAACCAAGCATAGATCATTTAATTGTCTGTCAGATTGCCACTAAATCAATAAAACATTAAAAAAATATTTTCACAAATAAACTATTTTTTAATAATGAATAAATCTTCAGAGCTACTATTATATATCTACTAAATTTATAACCTAGTTCTTCAACGCCACAAATTAAAAATGTACGAAATAATCTGAAACTTGCCATAAGATTAAAAATATTTTTTTTTCGTGCCCAACGTTTAAACTTCTCTTGCGAAAATTGTCGGTTTCTGTGTTTAAAAAACAAACTCGGTTTAATCTGATGTCAGAGAAAAAATTCTGAATTGAATTGTAGATTATAGACGCTCGACAACAGAGGTCATTAGCGTCTAGAAAAAATTCTAAATAAATCAAATATTGATTATAATATTTAGTAAACACAGCTAATGTAAATTAAAAGGAATAACAAAAATTTATTCACTTTTTAACCACAATAATTTATTAATAAATCTACATTTCGAGAGCAACGCTTCCATAATCTAATCAGTAACTACAAAACTACAGTAGTTGCTGAACAATTTAGTGGTTGTTGGCATGCTCTCGAAATGTACCTACATTTATTAATAAAATTGTTTGGTTAAAAAGTGACTAAATTATTTTTTTTAGTTTCAAGTCACAGTGCTTTTTATTTTTCCCACAGTTAATCAAATCCAACAATAAATGTGCGCTTACTTCTAAACAAACCAAAAATAAAAAATGGATTATAGTTTCGAGTAAAGAATAATTATAATATTTTATGCCTAAAAACTGTATCCTTAAAAGGGAACTTCATTAGGTCTACTTGAATTTATAGACATTTCACATATAAGTTGTCGAAATCGATAAATAAAAATGAAATAAAAATATGAAATCATTTTAAAAATATATTCCGTTCACAGTTTCAATAATACGAACGCATGATATGTTTTTTATTCTAGTCAGTTCTGTTCGAAATCTGTTCACATTTATCCCTTTATACATCATACATATCACGCCAAGCTGTGCTGTGCTACCGACTGCCAACTGAGGTCGTTCTCAACGGTGCGGCGCGGCCGCGACGCGTTGCCTTCCGGTTTAAGCGGCCGACGTATCCTTTAAAACAGATAGATCACAAAACACAAAAAAATATTATTGCCAAATCCAATATACCCAGTCTAAAATTGCAAAATTCGTATAAAATTACATTGTATATCTAGTTGCGTAATATTACTGACGAGTAGTGACAGTTAGTTAAAACAATTAATAATAACGAGTTTTAACAGTCACACGAGTCATAATCAAAGTTACCTCTAAGCTCCGCACAAATTTTTCGAAAGTTGCGCAGCCGTTTTTGTATTCTGCGCACAATGGGCTTGTTCACCATTTTTTTAATATAATTTTATAGAAGAATTACATCTAAAAATGGTAAAAATCTAAATTTGAATAACTTTTGAACGGGTTGACCGATTGAGGTCGGGTTTGCGGCTTTCAAAAGAGTTTTACTCAATTTGTTACTCTAGTTAATCTAGTATATCTTAAAATGATACTAGTTTCAAGAAAGTTTGAAACTAGTATAATTTGAGATATACTCGAGTAACATTATGAATATTTATTATTATATAAAAATTTTGATGATCTGAAGATGATTTATATACAGTGTGTCCACAGACTCATCCTCAACATGGGGATCTCCGTTGTTATGGGAGATAGAGATTTGGTTAAATGAGACAAAATGTGCAGAATCTCCAGTACTACTACCCTGCGTAGTCAAACTTTCCATATTTTGCTTGGTTCGCAGTTGAAAAACGAGATTTACCCATTTTCGTTTTTTGTTTATAACTCGCTTATTAAGTAAGTTAGAAAAAAAATATTTTCACTTTCTTAAGGCCCTTTTTTATGAAGATTTCAAATCTCTTTTCATATTTTTATTTACTTTTATAGTTTTAGAGATACTTGTATTAACTTTGTTTTTTTAAATACACGTCAAAGATGGCCATGACACCATTTGAAAGAGATTTTTTTTCTCTTTAATTTGATATGAGGGTTGATGGATTTATTTTCAAAAATAACAGAGTTATACGTAAAACACTGATTTTTAATAGTAGGCTATGCTAAATTAATTGATAAAACAACAGAAGGCTTAGCAAACAGTTGAAATTCGCGTTGGCTTAGTAAACGGCTGTTTTGTTTTAGCTGTCAAAGTGTAGTTTGTTGCTAATTTGTCAGTTTAATAAGTGATCTATTAAATTTACTTTTGTTGTCATGGAACCATTTTGTAACAATGAAAAATTTGATATGTTATCTTGTTCATTCTATGTCACAAAAATTCGACCAGAGCTGCAGAAATTTACTTCGATCAGTATCCAGAACGAAGACAACCTCATTCGTCTATTTACAGAAACTTACGAGTAAATTTAATAAACTATGGATCATTTAAAAAGCCGATTAATAAGTCAACGCGAAAGAGTGAAGAAGACAAAACTACTGTTTTACGATCAATTGTTGAAAATCGCTTATTTTTCATTGTTACAAAATGGTTCCACGATAACAAAAGTAAATTTAATTGATCACTTAGTAAATTGACAAATTAGCAACAAACTACACTTTGACAGCTAAAACAAAGCAGCCGTTTACTAAGCCAACGCGAATTTCAACTGTTTGCTAAGCCTTCTGTTGTTTTATCAATTAATTTAGCATAGCCTACTATTAAAAATCAGTGTTTTACGTATAACTCTGTTATCTTTAAAAATAAATCCATCAACCCTCATATCAAATTAAAGAGAAAAAAAATCTCTTTCGAATGGTGTCATGGCCATCTTTGACGTGTATTTAAAAAAAAAAAGTTAATACAAGTATCTCTAAAACTATAAAAGTAAATAAAAATATGAAAAGAGATTTGAAATCTTCATAAAAAAGGGCCTTAAGAAAGTGAAAATATTTTTTTTCTAACTTACTTAATAAGCGAGTTATAAACAAAAAACGAAAATGGGTAAATCTCGTTTTTCAACTGTCGGTCGCGAACCAAGCAAAATATGGAAAGTTTGACTACACAGGGTAGTAGTACTGGAGATTCTGCACATTTTGTCTCATTTAACCAAATCTCTATCTCCCATAACAACGGAGGTCCCCATGTTGAGGATGAGTCTGTGGATACACTGTATATAGTTGAAAGCACTTATTAAACATTTTTTAATAACTTTTAATAATTTTTTGTAATATTGTTTTTTTTTTTAATTTTTATTGACATTGAATTAGTTATACTGGGCTTAAACTAATATTAATGCACATCAATTAATGGTCCCATCTCTTTTATAATCAAAAAATGTCGAAACCAGTTGATTCTGCGGGCCAACCCAAAAACTTCCCGCTGTTTTCGAGCTGAAAGAGTTTGAAAACGTTAATATTTACACATATATTTTTGAGCTCTTCATTGAATTACATATTTTCCAAATTTCTGTAATATACGTATATACTACAATGACAGTATAACTAGTAGCCAAAAACAGCGCGTATGTTACGAACTTACGATGAAAACAGTTATTGTTTTTATATGATTTCGCTCAAGATAATTTTTTGAAAATCCGAACAAGTCAAAAACCAAAATTATATACTCCGCTGCAGTTGCGTTGTTGATAGTACCTTAATATTGTATCGGTTTTAGAATGGTTGAAGTTAATAGCACATGCAATATGCAACATGTAATAAAAGCATCTCTGTCTTACATTATTAATATACATAATAAATGTGTAATATTATAATATTGAATGGAAACTACTATGTACCTGTCTACTGTCTACCTTTTGTCTCTACGTTTCACATCTCTCATTCACTCCTGAACTGTGTCGTGCGAGACTATATTATATTCAAATCAACTGCAAGACATATTCACTGCATATAAAGTGAATAGGATGTACAAAACGAAAACTAAATAAAAATTAATCGCAGTCACCATTCAACGAAAACCAACTTGTCTTTGATCTTATGTCCTGAAGCAGTACTCTACCAGCTCAATCAACAAATACCTACAGAGTAAAACGTAAAGTCCTACAAGACCCAATTAATAATACTTAGTTCAATAATAATACACTTATAAAAGTTATTTGAAACGGTGACATAGTTTTGAAATGAATTTTCCTAGTATTGCATTGTAACGTTACGTCATTCGATGATTTTCCTAACAGCGATAACCAAGCATTTATTTGTAATTAATAGTATTTATGGGAATACTTTAACCGTATGAATAATTTAACTATTAATATTATATTTTATACATTATTAACTCAGATTTGAATGGCCCTAGTGTGCTGAACCGGTTTTACTAAATTAAAAATAATGTAATAGGTACATCGAAATAATAATCTTCGTTTGAAGAAAGTTGGCAAAAAAACGTAGTATGTTCCAGACATAACATTTCTAACAAAATATCAGTTTGACAATTATTTATGAGACATGCGGTTTTTCGTTAAAAATATTTTTTCACATAACAATTAAGTTGTGAAAATATATATCAGACAGCAAACCTGCTATATCTAAGCAAAAACCAAGCCACTGTCGGGACTTGAATGTGATATTGCGCAATTGGTTGAAATTAATTGTTGAGAATAGTCTTTTTAGTACTCATATCAACTAAATAAATTTGTTGATTTTACAAAAAAAAAATCTGTAAATCGGCTGACCCTGCAGGCCATCCCTGGAACTTCCCGCTATTTTCAAGCGCTTTGAGTTCGAAGCACTTGATAATATACCCAAAAGTAGATTTTTGAGCTCTTCGAGCTCAAAATTCTGAACATTGCTGATAACAACACTATTTTAATTTTTGAAAAGCTGTAACTTTTGAACGCGTCGTTTGATTTTAATTTTTCAAACGTTATTCAATGCGGCTTTTTTAACACAAAAACTGATAAATAAACAAAAATTGCGCAGTCGAAAAATGTTGCAGTTTTCTTCAAAAAACATTTTTTTGAGATTTTTAAACGGCTATAACTTTTGAACGCGTTGTTCGATTTTAATCTTCGACGAAGTTTTTTAAGCCCTAAAAATATTGTAAGATGTATAAAATCGATTGGTTGAGAAATCTCGAAGTTATTTTGAAAAAACACTTTTTTTGAAATCTGTTGACTACATAATCTCTCGAACGGATTAACCGATTTTAATCCGCTTAGTGGCCTTCGACGCAGTTTTCTGAGGAGAAGAGCTGATTAGATTATGAAATCAATCGGTACAATATTCTAGAAGTTATTTTGAAAAAACGTCGTTTTACCAAATTTTTTTTTCGTTTTTTTTTTTAAATTTCTCAAAATTTATTGGGCCGAATCGGTTCAAATTTTCAGGAATTTTAAATTCAGTTGAACCCTTTCGAATGCCGCAAATCGCGATTCGATCGATCAAGCCGTTCAAGAGTTATGAGATGTTTTCATACACACCTTGGGTACTTACTAGTAACAAATAAATTATTAAACGTTCTCTTGCCGCATGCATGCAAAGCATACACCCACTTTTATATTTCATAAGAGTATGTGCAGTATAATGCAGTAAGTTTTGACAAAGATTTACAAAGGCTTTTGACATGTACTGAAAATGTACACAAGTTACTTATACTTCAGAAAAGCATCTAATGGAACACTGGGAAACTGTGTAACCACTATAAAAGTTTGTAAGTAAGGCATTCTACCTTTGTAACTTCACATTATAAACAGGGACGTCCGTTATTGTCATGGTTTCAATGAAAATATGGTAAACATTGCGTCTAAAATCCGCAATGTAAGCAAACGTTTATGTAATAACTGCCTTCTAAAGCTGCACACTCAATATGCTTAGTGACGCTTCATAACCACGTATGTTTCCTTATCGCACTATCAATAAACTTACAAGTGTATCGAAATATTAAATAAGTAATAATAATAATAGTAACAGTAATGTGTTTAACGTTCGTTTTTCGACATCATGTCATAACACACGCCACGTTTATATTAATAACTGCCATCTAAAGCCACACACTCAATGTGCTTAGTGACACTAACAACGAGTAATGATGTGTTTCCTGATCGCACTATTAGTAAACTTATAACTCTATCGATATAAATTATAATAATAATTCATAGCAATGCGTTTAACGTCCGTTTCTCGGCATTATGTCATAAGTATAACAGACACCACTCGCACCGTTATCATCTTTTATTTACATCTTTCTCGCTATTTTCTACATTTTTAAAATCAACTCAGTTAATAACAACATGCAAGTGAAGGATTTACATGCAATTAGGTTATGACAGCGAACTTCATGAGCATATAAGTTTGGTAGGTCATCGGCCATAACCTTGTATAAGGAACCATCACTTTTATTTCTGTGTTATTTAAGGCTTAACAACAGTAAGGTTAATTGAGCCTACTACCAATTAATATTTTCATTTTATTATTTATTAATAATAAATTCTAAGTTCAACTGATACTTTTAGCAGTTCTCGGAATAAAGCCTGGGAACTGGAATGAATGAATTGTGAATTATAGACGCTCGACAACAGAGGTCATTAGCGTCTGTAGTGAACTGGAGGCTTGTAATAAAGGAGGCATATAAACAACGGAATTGCTATACGGCACACGCTAGTCTATTCACAAACCCAAAAATCATGTCGATATTAGGGTTCTTAATTTATCTAGATATTCATAAAGGAAAACATTGACAAGATTGCCGATGCAGTCTCATATTTTTGTAGGGTTGGAATCTACGTTACAAAATATATAAAATATAACAACATCTTTGAGAATTTTTTAGAAGCTTTTTCTAGAAGAAAAAAAATCCCAATCATGTGTATTTTTCAATGCAATTTTAAACATGGAAACATACCGCTATGGAAATACGTCACTCACAGCCAGTCTTCTCTGATTGGCTGGTTGTAGTTGAATGTAGTAATTACGCCCACAGAGTAGTAATTCTCTTTTCTGTGACGAGTGACGACTGACGAGGAAGATATACCTAATAATATATACCTTTCTTTCCATAAACATACCTCTCTTTATCTATGCGAAGAAGTGTTTCTGGCTTCATTGATCTGGCTTTTACGTCATCATATGGCGGCTAAACTCAGCCGTTTGAAATTAACACATTTTTTTTATTCTTGTTTGCAATTAAGAGGAAGGATATAAGAACGAAAAATGTGGTTTACATTATTTGTTTATATGTAAAAAATAATACAAAATCGTCAAAATTTGATACGCGGGACGACCCTATTACCGTTTCTCGTTGAGAGGCAATGAATATCGTTTAGTGCTCTCACCACTAGGCTATTCACTAAGCTTGTCGAAATATAAGCACGTTAAACTCTGCAAAAACATATAATAAGATGGTTGATAAGCCATTCCTTGACAAAAAATTTGTAAAAATGAAAGATCGGAAATCAACAATGTATAGAATAAATCAATAAAAGTGAAAAAGTATTAAAAATAATATTGAAAAGTTTTCCGGAGATGTATTGTTTTTAATTTTAACCCACCACTGTGTTTTCGGTTAATTAAAATAAAAAATGCCCCCTATTCGTGATACAGTTTATTTCTAAATTTATATTAGAAATCGTGTCCATCGTGATTATAATAAAATTAAGAAAAATTGCAGGATAGTGGACAAAATATTTTATTTATTAAATTAAATGTACGACGTTTCGTTTATATATTTCAACTTTTTCAAGTACATAAAAATAACAATATTTATGAAAATTAATATTAATTACTAACCATAGCAATTAACATAAGATAGGGTACATAAGACAAAAACATGTTTTTTTCTGATGTACCCTATCTTATCCTTCGATTTTTCTTAATTTTATTTCTAAAGTAGGCTCAAAGTCAAAGACAGTTTTCAGCGGACAGCATCTCCTTAAGCACGTCTTTAATGAATGTGTTAGGTTACTACCTACGTGTTTATATACTTATAAAAAATATTAAAATATTAAAAAATACAAACTATGAATTATGAATTATAATAGTATACAGTTAAAAGAAGTTTTACATAAATCAATCGCACGTGAATAACTCTTAAATCCCATGTTCAAATTAAAAAGTTTTATAAATTCATAATTGACCACCGTGTTTGCATATTGAAGTATTTGATATTTTTAACATTCTTTTTTAAATTTGATTATACAGTGTTAAATAATTTTTTGAATTTCAGCTTTTCAAAGAAATCAAATAAGACAATTAAAATCACAAGCCAATGTTTTGTTGAGAGGTAAAATGCAAGATGAAGAAATAAAATATCTTCCATTAACAAAGTTGAGAGTACCTAATTTAATTACGACTGGTTAGCATTTTATTAAAATTTCGAAAACTTAATGAAACGAAATAAAACAGATGGTTGCCGCTACAACGAATGAATAATACAGAATAGCATTAGAAAGTTTATAATGTAAATTTAGACACATAGAGAGCTTTTCACGAAACTTTTCTTTCAGTGTTTCATCTCACTCTCCCTCTCTCTACGTTTATTTGCATAATTAACGGGTTTTTACACGACTTTCCTCATATCTAACCAAGCATTTATTGGACATATTTTTCAAATAAATTGTTTTTGAATTCAAAAATTCAGTAATGATAGTTAAAAATTTTACTTATCTTTTAACTTAACTTAATTACCTTTTTCACATCTCGTTTAATCGTTTTCTTTTTTTGTAATATTATTTTATAATTTTTTAATTGGGATATTATCATCGCTCTCTCGTACAGTAGGAAATGTCAAAATACTCTTTGGTCAAAACAATCCTAGGTTAAAAAGCATTATATAAATCTTGAATATTACAAAATATTTATATTTTTTGATAAATACCAGTTATAAGTCTATAATGAGGCAATCTTCATGGTTGTCCCAATTTTCTTGGTAAAACGAAGTACCGTGCGAGTTTTTTCAAAGCGTACATAGACTGTTTCACAATTTAAAATCGTGGTATAGACCGTGGTATGCAAGATACTGGTCTGCCTGGAAACTGCACACTAAATAACCCAGAGACTTGCCGACAACTATTTCCCCCAAAATACAAATTGTACATAAGAACCTTTTCTTCCACGGTGTACATTTTTTATAGAAAAAATATTAAATAAATCTCTGAACTTATAAAATTTATTATCACAACTCAACTCAATAATAATAAATATTGTAAATAAAAACATTCGTTTCCATAGTTTGTAACAATATCTATACCACTATTTCAAATTGTGAAACAGCCTATGTACGTTTTGAAAAAACTCACACGGTATAAATATTTAATTTAATTCAATAATTTTCCAACAGAAAGTGTGCACTGTACACTGTACAGGACATGGAAACGTGATTAACGATTAAAATAGATTTTGACCACGTATAAGATGATTTAGGATAGGTAGGTCAAAGTCGTATAAATTATTTTATCCATTTTTTTCGACTAGGCATGTTAAATTTAATGCAGGGTTAGGCACGTGGGGTCTTTTGAAACCCCAGTGTTTTTATGATTATATACATTAACGAATATGTATTTACTTTTGTTGTAAGTTCTAACTTTTTTGAATAACGTTGTAGTAATTTCTTCTTGTAGTAAAGATTCGACAAACCAATGAGACTTTCATCTGTTCGTTAATGTATATATTCCATAAAAACACTGGGGTCTCAAAAGACCCCACGTGCCTAACCGTGTAATTTTAACGTGCAAACGGCTTATGTGGAAAAATCCAAGGGTTAAAAAAATAGGTTTCGTATGTAGTTACACGAAGGAAATAATTACTGTACAGTAATATTTCTTGCATTGACGTAAGTATAGCAATGATCGATACAACATTATGAGTCAGCTTACAACTGGGGTCATATAAGTCCCAAGTACCCATTCGAAGTTGTTTGCACTTCTTTTTCTTTTTTTGTTGTTTCTTTTTGTTTTCAAGAGACTTGAAATAATTATATTTTATAGGTAATCATTAGGAACATTTCTGAATATCAGGCCGAAATCGCTTTTAAATTTAAAGTTAATTGCAGAAGTATAGTCGTGGGGGCGCGAAAGACCTCACGTGTCTAGCTAAAGGTTAAATATGCCTTATTATTTCAATGCATTGCGCTTTTGAAATAGACTATAAAATATCTCGCGGCAAGTTACCACTATCGATATTAGTGCTGCCGACTACAGTTCGATCCCTATGTTAGTGATATACATATTTCCGACAGTAAAATTTCATTAAAATCACTTCCATTTTCATATCGAAAATATAAAATAGTAAATACATAATATATGTACCTAATAATAAATTTTATCAGAAAGAATATTTTTTATCATGCCCGTTTTACAGTAAATAGATTTGTCACGGATTGTGGTAATTTTTGTACAAATATCATACTAAATATAATAGTTGTTGCTAGGAAAATAAAAATTTACACCAAGGTTAAAAATTTCTCTTTTCTTAAATTGAAAGCCTAAACTAATAAAATATTTGCTATCAATTAACTAAAATTAAAGTACCTAAATGTTAAGGGTTCAATTCCAGAAATGATAAATTTTTCATTATATTTCTTTAATTAATGTTTCTAATACAAAACTTCTATAAACGTTTATAAATCTGAGTCATGTACATATTTTTAAGCATAGCGGCGTCGGCGGCACATTTCAATAAATAAAAACATAAGCACTTTAATATATTACACATCTTACACATGCATCGTGCACAAGTGGCTGTAGTTTTCCGCATTTTCCATGTATGCGGAAATTAAATTATTTATCACGAGTGAGTGATGCCAGGTCGTATTATGTGTGGTGTAAAAGTAATGCCGTCCCAGACTTATGCATTATTTCTCTTAGTCCGCTTTAAAAAATAACTCTTCATAAATAACTTAACCGCGAACAGCTAGCAGAAGAGTTAGAACTGTACATTTGCGTTATCATAGTGTCATTTCATTCCAAAATTATTATTTGAAAAAAAGGAAATATTCTTTTAGCTAGTCAGTCTTTGATATATAAAATATTTACTATAGAAGAAAAGACAGCGTAAGTAATTATTCGAAAATTACAAGGCAGGACTGCAGTTCTTCAGTAAATTATTGTTTCTAAATTTTTACCTCCAAATCCACGTAAATAGTTTTTATTATACCTACGACACGATTAGTGACATAGAAAAGCTAGATTCGGGTCAAACGTTATCGGCCCGATGGTCAGTTTTGCATTTTGCAACAATTTTCAAGCCTTAAGAACCCTTTGCACCTACATTTCTGTCACGAGATGCATCATACGGGTCTACATTTTTCTTCCGGTCTTTACTCTTTTTTCATTGGTTTTATTGTTGAACTAAAAATTTTGTAGCTTTGGGAATGCTCTAGAGTCTAGAATCCTTCAGAAATTTTAGAGCAATGTGGAAACTTCGCACCATCAAATATTATAATGAGGCTGTAAAAAATAAAAAATAATTAATATATGACTGTTTCCTATTAGAAATTATTGTCAGAAACACAATAGCGTTTATTTCATTTCAATATGTGTAGTACCTATTTACGGAGATACAAATTATTAAGCTTTAATAGCTGCTTACGTCACGACTTTCGCAAAGCGGGCTTTATAATCTTTACAACAAGGCCGCCTTAGACCTCAGGCCATTTTATGAAGAAAAGTTCATATGAACATATGTCCGCCGCGACTTACATTTTTTGCTACAGGGTGTTGAATTTTTTTTTATGGTGCAATAGAATAACTTTTCTAACTAAAATATGTGGTTTTATATACTTTTAATACATACCAAAATTGAAAATAATATCTAAAGTACTACTTTCGGAGATATTAAAAAATAACGCTTTAAAAAAAAAATTTAACACCCTGTAGCAAAAAATTTAAGCCGTTGCGGACATATGTTCATATGAACTTTTCTTCATAAAATGACCTGAGGAATCATATCCTGAAATATTAACACGTCATTAAAGAACACTCGCATTTGTAATAAAATAGTTGTTGACCCCAAAAACCCCAATTTTGGATATTGATAAAATCCACTGAAATAAGAGAATCTAGTCAGGATATTGAAGAGTCGGATGAGTAATTTGAACTTGAAGATGACAGTGCTGCATGATCAAGTGATATCGGGAAAAATGATGATGCTCGAAATTTAGAATTATCAGATATTTTTTATTAATAATATATTTTATTATCACATTATTCAACGCAATAAAAATTTACGGAGAACAAGCTTGATTTCATTTAAAAAAGTATGTACATTTTTTAGACGTCTAATGTCTATATTTTTACTTAACGATAATTTAACATTTATTCTTTTTTATAACCATAATTTATAAAAAAAAATAATACATTGAGGAGTCACTCCTTTATTTTGTACTTTTCCCTTGGGCGGACAAAATATACGATTCTATATACATTAGGGTGGTCGTTAAAATTTAAATTTTTTGCGACGCACCCTAAAAAGCTTCCTTTTGATGAAAAAACATTGGGAAAATTTTCATTTTTTTTTTAATTCAAAACAACACGTGCCTCTAGACGATCTAAGTTAATTTTTGGGTATAATCATCTTTTTTGGGAATTTTTCAGGAAAAATACAATTTTATTCGAAATATAAAAAATTATAGAACTCAAATCAATAAAAATAACAATATTTGATCAAAATAACAATAAACATTTTCATGAAAATAACTTATATGTAACTGCTCACAGACGTATAAAAAGCCCAAAAATAGAATAAAAATAGAAGCATGAGCTTGAATGACGAAGTATATTAAGCTTCTTATAAAGCTTTAGGTTAAAATTCATAACTTAAAATGATAACACTGAAGGTGTTTCATTATTCACTATTTTCAAACCTCAAAAAAATAATTATTTCAAATTTAATAAGATACTTTCAGAGAAAAAATGATTATACCCAAAAATTAACTTATATCGTATAGAGGCACGTGTTGTTTTGAATTAAAAAAAAAAAAAATTTTCCCAGTGTTTTTCCATCAAAAAGAAGCTTTTTAGGGGGCGTCGCAAAAAATTTAAATTTTAACGACCACCCTAATATACATACACAATAATTTCCGAAGAAGAACTGATCATTATTTATTATTTATCCTCCGATAACACCCAACACTAATTTGTTTTGTTGTTTCAAAAATACCCAGTGAAGAACAAAAGATATTTTGAACTGCGCGTGATGCCAAGGACGTTTAGTGCAGTGGTGTTGGCTAGCAAATATGTAGTATTTAGTAAGGGAACAAAGACCTCCGGTATTATTAATGCCCCAGTCGACGTACTGGAAGCGTCAGCGACCTTCCCGCCGACCGCAGATTACCGGTGACGTATTGCTTTACTGCCGGAGTACAGTCTTTGCATGACACTAGCAACTAGCACCGTTACAGAATATATAAAGGCTGTTCTCATTCACACTATAATGTCACGTTATTTGCATAGTAAAAATTGGTCTTTATCGATAAGTCGCGTCGTGACCGAAATAGAAGAATGGAAAAGCTCAAAATTATGACCAAAGATGAATTCCCCCCTAATATACAAAGTTTGTTACCGCCACCAACTGAAAAAAAGTATTAAAAAAAATAGGTAAAAAAACTTTTAAGTTAAACGGTTTTATTTTAAATCATCAGCTGTACCAAAAATTAGAACATAATTAGAACACAAACCAAGGAGCACTTTGTGTCGCTGCGTCAGCGGAATAAGTAATAATCTGGGACTTTTAACAGACTAAAATAAAAACGTGGGGCGCATTTGAAATATTTCTGTTTTCTAGACAAATCGTTCTTTATTAATAATTATACAGTCGTTATAGAGATTTTTATGCGCCCCACGTTTTTATTTTAGTCTGTTAAAAGTACAGCTGATGATTTAAAATAAAACCGTTTAACTTAAAAGTTTTTTTACCTTTTTTTATTTTCTAGTTTTTAAGAGTTCCACTGTCCACCTCCTGATTCCATCATCAGACCTCGTTATCAAGTTGAAATTATCATAATATTGTATTGTCACGGGAACTCAATATGTGTGCAAAGTTTCATTAGAAAGAACCCTTATAGGATTACTCTCGTGCCTGTCTATCTGTCCGTCTGTCCGCCCGTCCGTGTGTCACAGTTTATTTTCTCCGAATCTACTGGACGAAAAAAAAATGAAATTGGGTACATGTATTATATAGAGTTAGGTGACCCAAACACGGACGTATAGCGTAAATAAAAGAATTATGATTTTGGAGGTTAATTTTGGAAAGCAAATTAGAAAATTAAAAAAAATATATTTCAAGAGCATCATGTGACCTAGGTATCAAATGAAAGGACTCGTTATGAGAAATATAAAACGTGAACAAAATATAAACAAACACAACAAACTATTGAAGACCTATTTAACAGAATTGGAACCGTATATTATTAATGATCTTTTGTAAACTTCTCTTTGTATATGACGTATTGTATCCTCTTTTTTTTTTTTGGGCTACGCAAGAAAGATACTATATAAAGAAAATATACGAAAATCGAGCATTCCTCCCTCCTTATCTCCGAAACTACTGAGCCTAAAATTTTTAAAAAATAGGGAATATAGGGCCTCACCTCGGGCCTCACTCATAGTTTACAGGAAAACCTAAACGAAAATCCTAAGTCTTTAAATTCCCACGGGAAACGGAATAGTACAGAACCCTCTCCACGCGAGACCAACTCGCACTTGACCGTTTTTTTAAATTTCATATTTAATTTTTTTTTAAACACAAATTCCAAAACAGCCGTATAATCTGCACACATACATAATACATGCTCAGTTGGTTTACAAATTAGACAGAATAACTAAACTCGCTTCTAGCTGTAAAGGCAACCAATCAATATGAAACTTGAAGCATAATTTGTCAACTGAAATGATTTATATTTTCGTTAACACCCGTAGGTACGTAAAGAGCGCTAACTCTGAAGAAATAAAATATAAACTATTTCATAAAACTGCACTCAGTACGAAAAATCAAAAATTATATTTTTATTCGAATTCAATCGGAAATACCAATAACAAAATCTAAACCAAAAAAATAATTCAAAATTACAAAATAAGTTCCCTATATGAAAAGTAGTCTATTAGTACACTAGAATTATCCATTTCTTTTTGCATTGGACATAAGTTAGGTTTATGCTGGGTTTGTCGTACAATTTTATTTTTTAATCACGCTGTTAAATGACGATTGCTATAGCGACGATCAACAAATTGCCAAAATGAAAACGCAGCAACCAATGAACACGTAACAATCAAAATTTAACAGTGTGATTAAAAAAACAGCCTGTTAAAATGGTACGATAAACCCAGCATTATAATCGGTTTTTATATATATATGATTTTATGCTTTTTAATTTTTTCGAAATATTTCATTTTAATTAAAAATGAAAATATTTCAAACTGACTAATAATAAAATTAAAAATTCGACTGATGACCAGTCCTATACTTCCCACCTAGTAAATATTTGCAAAAAATAAACACTCTTTTTTTTTATCTTTGACTAGACCCAAATAACTTTAGCTGTTGGTGGTCTTTAAAACACAATTTAATTTTTTTTCTTCGAAAAAGCATGGCCCTCTTTTTTGTTTGGTGATTTACTGATGGCTAGCTTAATATAGCAAAAATCATGGTTACCTTGATTTACGTACAATTTTTATTTTTTTTAGTAAAATATTTTTTTTTCTGGAAAACAATACATTTTAGAGAAAAAAAATATTTACATTTTTTTCATATTATAACATCTAGAATTCATTTATATTTTTTTTACCTATGGTAATACGTGACATTGAGAACGTTTTTTTGAATATCTCAGGATCCACTGAACCGATTTGACTCAAAATCTAATCAGATCTAAGTTAAAGGCTGATAAACACAATAGAACAATCGGCATGCCCGTATGTTGTTCCGTTCTTAAGATATCGAAGGCGAAAAATTGACCACACACACACACACACACACACATACAGACATCAGTCAGAAAATGATCTTAAACGATTGCTAGGGTCTCAAAACGTGAAATCTGTTAAAATCTCGAAATATTTTTTTCGGACTAAATCCATTACTTCCCTACCATAGTAGAGGTGGGAAGTAAAAATTGTGTGCAGATATTTTTTTCCGATTTAGATCTGTTGCTAACAATTTAAAATCTTTAATTAGCAACACGAATTAAAATAGTCTATCACACTTGACGGGTAATTAGGATCATTTTGATGTCTCGTTTATATAAATAAATTAAGGAAGAAACCATTCACGCACCAAGTATAACACTTGATGGGAAGCAATACAGGTCTGTGCCATTTTTCATGAACGTACGATATGTTGATATGTAAAAGTTTCTCAAGTCCTATATGCACACAGCAGGCACGTCTCTGTGACGTCATCTACTCATGTAATTACACCTTTCACTATATGCACTAGCGAAACACTATATTATTCACTAGTGCAACACTTTGTACATTAAGTCAGATGCCTTGTAATTTTCTTATACCTTCTCTTCTTCATTTTGACTAGCCAAGAACTGTTATAAAAAAAACTCGAACCATGTATGCATGCAAATGGAAACAGACCTACACAAAAAGTGTTGATAAATATTGACTAGAAGTACATTCAGAAAAGGTTACCCAAAACATTTTCAGAAAATCTGGGTTAATAATGGCTTTACGTTATGAACACGTAACTAAAGTTATTATTAACGTACGAACAGTCCGACGTCATTTTCAATCTTTATATTATTAAAATAAATGATAAATTTCCACAAAGATATCATTTTGAAGATAAATTTTGACAAAATACTTAGAAAAATTATGCATCTAAGAGGAACTTGTACGATAAAATACGTTAAAAGCATGTACCTCTATAAAATTTAGTAGAAATTAACGCTTCAATCGATTATTTATTCTGTTGGGTCTTTTTGAGTCAACATTAAAACCCTCCAATCTACATTGTCGACCAGAACATTGTTTTGTTTTGGTTTCCTATGAACTACGCTTATGAAACAAGCGAGTCAAATTAAATTTTAAATCTCGTTGTGATCAGACATATTTAGACATTTCTTGATTAATTCAAATTTTATTGTGTTTTATTTATTTACTTTAGTTTTATAATATAAGGCTCAATTATATTATTAAATGTCATAAAATAGATATTTATAATAATTATTTGACCAGTTCCATTCAAAATAATTTTAGTTTTCTTTTTCGTATAGTTAAGTATGAATTAATAAAAAATGTAAATCTATCCAATATTTGTCAATTAAAATAAGACAATAGCGTATTGTAAAGAAAGAATGAGAAAGATCACAATGTAGTATTAACTATGTATAATATGTAGCTATATAAATACATACATAGATCTAATAAGGCGATAACAAGATTTTCATAATACTCTCTAAGTATAAATACGAATGTAAACTGTACGTGAATACTGAAAGATCTCACAATAGAACGCTAATCCCCAAGTCTGAAAACTGAACGAATGGGGAGGACTAATTAAGAACTAACCAAACAACAGTATCGTACAAAACAATATTTTCATACCTTTTCCAAAAGATTGACAGACCGGCATCTAGATTCCTAAAAGGAAAAATATCTGTAGTTACATGCCTAAACCACGTAGTATGTCGAATTTTATGTATTTTTTAATATTATTTTTTGTACAATCATATAAAAAGATGGGTGTGCAGATCAAGCAATAAAAAAGATTACAAAGTTGATCACCTAGTTCACCTACGCGAACATCGGAATTGAAGTGTCGAATAAAATTCATAGATCAGCGTATATTTTAGCAAAATGATTATTCTTCCCACAGTGTTTTCAGTGTATTTATTTTTAAATTTCTTCCAATTCTCTGTACTTATGTCATTTCCAAGTCTTATAGTAGATCAGCCTATCTTGCGACTTTTTGACAGAAACCTTATTTTAATCCGATCGTAGCAGGATAAAAAAATAGCTTATACTCAGAATTTGAGTGCCAGTAGATCGTAGAGCATCATCAGAACTGATTCAACAGTTCTCGAGTGTTACTTGCACAGACAGACAGACAGACAGAAATTTTAGAAACATGTTTTCTCATTTTGACGTCACACAAAATACCGAACAATCATATAACTTTAGAAATTATCTATTATATTCCAGCGCAATCACTGTAGATAAATAATTATCTACATCTTTATTTATCTACACAACGTTCACACCCGTACTTCCACCATATGCATCTACTTCTACAAATATAATATACAAATCAATATTCAATTAGAATAAATGACTTCAAAAATATCTGATTTATTATTATTGTCTATTAAATTAGGTGAAGAATTAAGAAAACAAGTTTTAAATATTATTTTCATAAAAATCTACACAGTAAAAATATGGGACGTACCTATATATTATTATACAGGCTGGCACATCTTAAACAATGCAGTAAAATATCTCGTAAACGGTACAAACCATAAAAAATGTTTTGTACAAAAGTTATAGAGTGTCAAGGGGGGCAGAAGACTGTGATTTCAAATTTAACATAGGTGGTGCTGTGACGGTCAGGCGAAGGTCAGCTTCGATTTTTTAATTGCAACAGTGCATTTTTATTCCAAAATACGATACAGTATTTAATAGTGAACAGTAAATTATTAAGGTACATATGAGTTAAAATTAATAAATATTGAGATATTTATAAATAAAATAACAAATTTAATTTGTTAATTCGGTTCTTTTATGAATTGAATTCAAGCCAAGAAGGCCGGTGTGTAATATTATCATGATTCATGGCTATCTGCTATGCCATAATTTACCTAATTGTCGTTCATTTTGGCCGTTATTTAATTTCCAAATATCTCAATATTTATTAACTTTAGCTAATATGTACCTTAATAATTTACTGTTCACTATTAAATACTGCATCGTGTTCTAGAATAAAAATGTACTGTTGCAATTAAAAAATCGAAGCTGATCTTCGCCTGACCTTCACAGCACCACCTATGGCGTTCCACAAGGTTCGGTTCTTGGACCGATTTTGTTTATTGTTTACGTAAACTACTTAGTGGCAAACGTTACATCAGGTAACACGTACATGTATGCAGATGACACAACCATTATCTTACAAGGCGATGACAAATTAAAATTAACACATAAATGTCTAAGAGCACAGTCAGAAGCCTTACAATGGTTCACGGCAAATAAACTGCATTTAAATTCTGGCAAAACTCAACATGTGGAATTGCTGTATGATAAAACTAACAACAAAGCTGACAAGGATATAAAATTACTTGGATTAACAATTGATGTTAACTTAACTTGGAAAAACCATATAAACTGTTTAAGTACAAGTCTGTCAGAAACGATTTTTTTGTTGCGAAAACTAAAAAATAATGTTTCTCAAGAAGTATTACGAATGGCATATTTTTCATTATTTCATTCTAAAATGATATATGGCATAGAACTGTGGGGTAATGCCGTCTCTGCTTTGAACGTGTTTTTTGCAACAAAAAAGGTTGTTAGACTGATTTCTGATACTGGGTTTAGACAGGAGTGCAGACCATTATTCAAACATCTAAATATTTTGTCATTGCCAAGTCAATATATATACAGCTGTTTAATGTTTATAAAAAATAATATGAACAGTTATAGTGACCATTCTTTGGTTCATAGTCATGATACCAAATTATTATGGTATAAAATTCTTTAATAAATTGCCCAACGAAATTAGAGAATTAGATACGAAATATTTTAAAAAAACTATAAAAAAATGTTAATAGAAAAATGTTTCTATAGTGTACATGAATATCTTCACTGTCAACATGTATATACTTATACGAATGACAATAAACTTATTATTATTATTATGTTAAATCTGATATCACAGTCTTCTGTCCCCCTTGACACTCTATAACTTTTGTATAAAACATTTTTTTATGGTTTGTACCGTTTACGAGATATTTCACTGCCTTGTTTAAGATGTGCCACCTTGTATACATAATTTCAAAGCACTGACTGACCTCTATAAAGTTAAACAATAAACATATCGTCACCTCCACCATATCTGTACCCGTACTCCCACCAATATTAGGTATATAAAAACTCGGGTCGCAGTGCCAAAACCCTGCCGACAATATAGTGTATTTGCTAATACAGGCATTGTGCTGTTATTATGTGAACATAAGTTGGTTTTTGGACAAAATAAAAAATTTAACCCCTTAATACATCCCTTAAAATAATATTTTTTTTCTTAATTTCAATATTATTATCAATGCAACCTCTGTACCAAATTAAATACACCCTTCAGTAAGTAAATCACTATCCGCTAACTAGTGTTTTCATAAAATTTGTAAGTCCGGACCTGTCGGGGCGATTTTATTAAAATTTTAGAAGCACATTTTAATCTTCACTAAAGGGTTAAATTTCAAATTTGAAACAATTCTGAGAATTTTTTCAGTATTTATTGGGCGCATAGACAGCTGTCAACCCCTAGATTTTAAACGCGGACCCTTAAAATGGTCCGTTATTGGGCCCATTTTAATTTAGGACTTTCGTGCGGTTATTAGATTGCAGGGGTGGCAGTAATAAACCCAATTTCGTACAAAACTTGCTTATTTTTTAAAGCTCTTTTCGAACAGTTATAGCCACGTTCGACCTATCGTTACATATATAATATCCGGAGTGTCTGGACATATCTGGAGCAAACTAATAGGGAAGCCGACCTTTCCAGAAAAAATGGTGCTCACCATTCGATTCTTTAGGAGGGCTTTGATAACGTCGAGAAATTTTGGTCACGACCCTCTACGGCTACCCGCCTTCCGAAACCGACGCCTGATACGGGTAGGTGCGATACTGGCACCCTGCACTAATAATATTGATAATTATTAGTTATAAATTAGTATTTGAGTAATGGGTTAACTTGAACTATGAAACAATGTTTTTATTTGGTTTGCATAATATAGAAAAAAGTTGTAGATTATTGCAAACCCACGTTAGGTATTAATATTCTTCTAAACAATTTCAAATTATAATACGTTTAACGTCAATTTCTCGACATTACAGTTTTCATTTGACCATTTTTTCACGTTATGTGCTCTATTGTCGCTTTGCGCGCCAGAGCTGAGTTTCGCTCATGAAAATAGATTTAGGTTAATTTGGCAAGAAATTGATTCAAATTGCAACTTTAAGAAAACGGCCGATTGTGTTCTGTAACATAGAACCATTTCCAACATATTCAACGGAATGTATAGCCAAGTGGTTATCTGCGTCTGCTTCATACACAAAAGATGGCCGGTTTGATTGCGTTCGGCATCATTAATTTTTTTTGCTCTTTTGACATCTATTCCATACTCCAGTTATATTTATTTATATTTTTTTCCCATTTTAAAAAATTTTAGGTATTTTCTCTATTGTTTTTATCAGAACATGGCAAACTTAGCAGGGTGTGCACTTTTGGCTTTTCCAACGATTTTTAATTTTATCTTTTGTTAACAGCAAAGTGCGAATAGAGAAATCATAAGAAAGCATTATTAGGGTAAGGTAGGTCCACTGTAAGCACGAAAGTTAGCCAGAGACCCGGTAATATCCTTGTCTTAGAAACTTAAATTTTATGATATATAGAATTATTGAGGGAAAAAATCATAAGACTGAACAGCAATGTTCAGATACTGAAATAATTATCATTTTTCAAAAAAAAGCAGTAGAAAAAATCTTACGTCACTTTTGCCCCCGCCGAGATTTCGAATGCGAGTCTAGGTCTCTCAGCATTACACAACAGTTTCAAGTTATAAAAAAACAATATATTTATTTGCTTTTTTTCCGTATACTACTCAAAAGTGAGCTGTCACCCTGGTCACATTATCTGGATTTAGTAAATCTTTCCGATGATGTACCCCGTGTATAGGTGTGTTTTCTACTAAGTTGTAATATACAATGAAAATAAGATTACAACATCTTCAAAACCACCAGCCAGCCGTCAAGCAGCATTTTACAGCGCTGCTTGTGCGCTGTGCGGTTGTTCTGGCAAAACGACAACAGCTGTCACATTAGCGCCGAGTCTCGCCATTTCTACTTTCAATTTACACTATGAATTTAGTCTAAACTATATAATATTATGATAATATTAATTTATTATTTACGGTTATGAACACTGTGCTACTAACATAGTTTCTAAATTTATATTTAGATTTATAAGCTTTAAAACACCACACTTTGTTCGTATTTCTAGTTCAGCGCAGAATATTTTTAATTTAGTGTTTGTAATATTCACTAAAAATATGAAATATTAGTTTATAATATGTAAAGTTTGAAATTTAATATTACCGTATAAAAATATATAAACGTAAATTGTCTATAAAATGAGCCTACAACTATTTTAATTATTTGCTTTTGATTGCAGTTTAAACCAATGTTGTTGATTTTTATTAAATTTTTTTTAATTATCACTATGTTAATATCATAATTTTTAATGGCTATAAATTAAAATGCTTTCATGGGTTTTAATTTGACCTTTTTTATTGACATTTATTACATTAATTTACAGTATGCTACGTTAAGTCATAGCTCGGTAGTAGGTAAGCTTGCTCTTCGTCACTTAAAGGCCTGAACACATTAGCGCGGTGGTGGTGGCGGTGGCGTTTTTTGAATAGGCCATGTTGCGGTGGTGTTTGCGGTGACTTTTAATTAGTTTTTCAGTAAAATTCCCTTCGTCATTCACCATCTCAACAATACAATAACGTTTACTATACGTCGGTACACGCGGTCAGCGGTCAAACTCAACAAGTTGTGTCTGACCGCCACCGCGCCATAGAATTCTGCACCATAACGCTTTAACGCTGACAAGCAGCGACATAATATATGCGTGTGTCTATTTGTTTTATTAGTGTTGCGTTCAAACGCCACCGCTACCGCGCTAATGTGCTCAGACCTTTAGCTTCTCTACGAATTACTTGTCACGTCTCACATAGTAACCTAATATACAATTCGAATGTGTACGTGACTCTGTCCAAAGTCGACAACAATAATTTATTTTTTTATCTGTAATATCGTAAATTATATTGTCAAATCATCAACTAACTATCACTCATGATTTCAACTCATTAAACATTAGTAAAATGCAGTGCTGACGTTTGATTATTACCAGATTATTTCTATTCTATTCTATCATCTAAACCAGTGTTTTTCAACCTGTGGGTCGCGACTCCCAGGGATGTCGCAATGTCTTGCTCGGGGGTCGCGGTCGCAAACCAGGTAAAAGTAAAAAGCAAGGGTTGTAGGTCTTACACTACTGTAATAATACAACAAATTTCAGAGAGAAGGCCGTGCCTATTTATTTTTTAATAATTTGTCGAATCGTGGTTCTATATTTGAGACGCAAATAATCAAATCATTCCTTAAATGGAGCCTATTTCTCTTCTTAATTTTTATGTTCACCATTGAAGAGGACGTTAGTTCACATATGTAGGAAGTGGCGAATGGCACTAATAATTTCAAAGCTTTCCTTGCCAACTCTGGATATTTTTTTTCTCTTCATCCAGAAGAAGTCAATCTTTGAAATCAGTGACATAGTTTTATCACGGTCCTGGGGGGTCGCAAGATTTTTTTACTTGTAAAGTGGTCACGTATTTAATAAGGTAAAAAAACACTGATCTAGACAACAACTCGGCCCAACAACATGTAGATTTGAAATAAGAATGGAGTCTAGAGAGAGAAAGAGAGGACATCTAGTAAGTATTTAGTTCAACGACATCCCCGAAGTTACACATTTAAAGGAAGTCTACTGTATAATATGGCATATTGTAGGGCTAAAGTTCAACAACCTGAGTTCACTGATTACATTTATTAGATTTACAAACAACCTCTGCATACAGCAATTTTTCATACTAATATAATGAATATATCGATTTAGTGTTGACAATAATTATCAATACTTTTTATTCGCTTTAGATGTCCCGTGCGTTTCCACGAATATTTCAGATGGATGTTGAAGTAAGTCCTGAAAATTTGGCCATGACTAATAAACAACCCTGATTAAGGCCTCGGCTACATCACCAGGTAGCAAATCAAAATTTTAAACTCAATATATTGTTCTTTATTAATTATACTGTTAGTTATTTGAAAGAAAAAATAATCAAAATTTATATATAACTTTACTCCTCTAACGTCCCATACATATACAAGTAGTTTACTTAATTAAAGGTACGACTACAAAATCTATAATTAGTATGTAAATGTTACTTTTCAGTGACAACAACAACAACAACACGCTTAAACGTTCTTTAAAATGCAAATTGTTAAATAAACACTTGTTTTAACCATTTATTTCAAATAGTTTTTTTATAATTAAAATGAAACTTTCTGTTTTTAACCTTGGGGCGATCTGTGTACCTAAAGTTTTTTAACTGTTCCCGAAATTAATTAAAACACGTTTTTCATTTAATTTCTAAATTATATTACGGAAAAATATGAAATGCAGAAGTTCTGAAGGTAACATAAAGGTCAAATATTAATACGAGTATATTTTCCCATTTTCCCATATTTAAAAACAAGAAAAAATTTTTAAATAGACAGGATGTTAAATTTCACACGAGTATTAAGTGATATAACAGATATCTAATGAAGGAAATACGTGCGCCACTGTTATGCCTTGTTCACTCTCTTGTTCCTCCCTTCAACTCAGACGTTATCTTATCACAATTTGTACAACCAGCCTTGCAGCCGGCGTCTTGAATGAAGGCGGATTTTATGTTTTAATTGATTGTTTACGTGCGCAGTCACGCAAACATTCCTCTTTCACCCCCCTTCCACCCTGTGTCAGTATATTTCGTGTATCTGTACTGACAATACCATTTACTACCATCAGAGGCGCTGACGCCCCGCTGTATAGTGCTTTATCACCATCATATTGTTTGTTAAAAAACGTCCCTGCTACTTACGCGTACACATGTAATCGAACAGATATAATACTAACGCAGGGTTAAATAAAGTAAACAGCCGGATTTATTGCTGCTAATAGTCTAACGCTTCCAAACCAGTTGCCCTGTACTCGTTCGCATTATTATAGGGTGCTTTTAAAATCATCCCTTAGGGTGTGAAATTGATTGTAAAAGTATGCTGTTTCCAAATGGTTTCCAATGGTTTCATAATTAGTTAACATTTTACTCTTTAAATTCGAATGGAGCTTAATTCAATGGCATATTTTGAACAAAATGAAAATATGTCGCCATTTCAAATATTAAAGATATCAAAGATTAAGTATCATTAATAATATAAGTAGGTATCTTTAACATGTTTTGAGTGTGTAAAGTAATTATTAATACTGCAGTTCGATATTTTATGATTAAAAACATTTTTCTAAAAAATTTTCAGACAGCCCTTTGAATAGGATAAATATAGAAGAACAAAAAATAGAATTTGTGCTAGAGAACGAACGAAGCGAGTGAAAATGTATTAATAGATAATATTCAAGCGAACGAGCGAAGCGAGTGAATATCTAATGTATTAATAAAATCCGAGCGAAGCGAGTGAGTAATGTATTAATAAAATTAGAGCGAACGAACGAACCGAGTGAGTAATATATTAATAATATTCGAGCAAACGAGCGAAGCGAGTGGTAATGTATTAATAAAATTCGAGGAAAGCGAGTGGTAATGTATTAATAAACTTCAAGGGAACCGAGTGAGTAATGTATTAATAAAATTCGAGCGAATAAACACCACCCGCCCGGTTTCGCTTCGCAGGAGGAGAATTTCTAGCAGGGGGGATAATAGATCACAAATCGAAATATACGTGGGCGAAGCCACGGGTAACGGCTATTTATATATATATATATAAATATATATGGATGCGGCCAATAACTTTCGAAAGACTTAAATTATTTTAACTAAATTTGGTACACGCATTGGAATCCATAACCGCACGAAGCCCATTTAAAATGGGCTCAATCGGACCATTTTAAGGGTTGTTTTTAGAGGTTGTAAAATGTTTTTGAGCCCAAATATACCGAAAAAATTCTCAGAATTGTTTCAAAATTTAAATTTAACCTTTCAATAAAGATTAAAATGTGCTGCTAAAATGTTAATAAAATCCTAGTTTAAGGATACAGATTTATTTACTGAAGGGCGTATTTAATTTTGTGCAGATGTTAAATTGATAATAATATTGCAATTAAGAAAAAAATGTTATTTTAAGGGATGTATTAAGGGGCTATTTTTTTTTATTTTGTCCAAAAATAAAATTAGGATCACATAATAAAGCCACAATGCCTGTATTAGCAAATACACTATATTGTCGGCAAGGTTTGGCACTGCGACCCGAGTTTTTTCTGTTTGTACGCAAGTTTCTTTGACATTGAAATACCTTGAATAATATTAGGATATGAATGACGAATAATAATAGTGATATCAATATAAATGTTATTATGAATCAATAAAAATGTCACATTTATGTAAAAAATATAAAATATACACTTAAGTACTATTGGTAACTAAAAATTTGTAATCCAATTTGGCCGAGATCTGGCAGATAGCGATGGAAAGTTTTCAAATCTACCTGTTTACAAGATGACAAACACAAACGAATTAATCCAGGGATATTTGAAATGGTCTAGTGAGCGCACCTATAGACCGCGACGCATTAGCGGCTATATACACGCTGAGGCGACAGACGGGAACGATCCCATGCTGAGTCGATAGTTGGTATATAAAAAAAAATCTGTAAATCGGTTGACCCTGCAGGCCATCCCTGGAACTTCTCGCTATTTTCAAGTGCTTTGAGTTCGAAGCACTTGATAATATACCCAAAAGTAGATTTTTGAGCTCTTCGAACTCAAAAATCTGAAAATTGCTGATAACAACACTTTTTTAACTTCCCATTGGAAGTTATTGTAATGGGTCAGAAAATTGAAATCAAATTGTATAACAAATTTTTGTTTCAAGGTCACTACACTATTTTTACACTATTTTTAGAAAGATGTCTGTGTGTGTGTGTATGTCTGTGTGTGTGTGTGTGTGCACGTATGTACGTACGTATGTGTCCATTTCTTTCTAAGACGAAATCTCGAGAATGAAAAATGATATCGACCACGTTAGGGTGCCAATCGACGTGTATTAACGTAAATATGATCTGACAGAAATATTTTCAAAATCGGTTCAGCCGTTCTTTTTTCATAACCAAATAGACTCTAAAAAAGCAGATTTTACACAATATCTCGCGAATAAAAAATTATATCAACTTCGTAAGGGTGTCAATCGAGGCGTGTTAACGTCATTTTGATCCGACATAAATTTTATAAAAATCGGTTCAGCCGTTTTTTTTTAATTATTGTTAAAAATAAATAATAATTATGTTTTAATGATTAAAATGATTACTTCTCTGTGTAATATCTAATTTAATTATTATTATTAAATATTTATCAAACTATGAAGTTCGTCGTGTGGACCTCAAGAGTCGCACTTTAGTCCTAATAAACGACCCACCTCACGGCTTATTAATTTTTGAAAAGCCATAACTTTTGAACGCGGTGTTCGATTTTGATCTTTAAAACGGACGTAGTTTTTTAAGCTCCAAAAATATTGTAAGAGGTACAAAATCGATTGGTTGAGACACTTTTTTTCAAAATCCGTTGACTACGATATCTCTCGAATGGATTAAAACCGATTTTGATCCGCTTAGCGGCATTCGACGCAGTTTTCTAAGGAAAAAAGCTGATTAGATTATGAAATCAATCGGTACAATTTTCTAGAAGTTATTTTGAAAAAACATCGTTTTAACAACTTTTTTTCTTCAGTTTTTTTGGAATTTCTCAAAATCTATTGGGCCGAATCAGTTCAAATTTTCAGAAAATCTAAAGCCGTTCAAAAGTTATGAGAGGTTTACACACACACACACACACACACTACATACATACATACAGACATACTGACATCATCGTAAAAATAGTCAGAATAGCTTTCTAGGATCACAAAACGTCGAGATCTGATGAAAACTTGATTTTCGAAAATCGGGGTGAAATCAATAACTTCCTTATTTTGGAAAATCTGCCATTTTCTTAGCGGGAAGTTAAAAACCGGTCATGTGCGAGTCGGACTCGCGTGGAGAGATTTCCGTATTATTCCGTTTCCCGTGGGAATTTAAAGACTTAGGATTTTTAATAATAATAATTAATTTAATAGATAAAAGCCTCAAAGCCATACAAATCGACAGATAAATGTAAAAATATGACCAATCAACAATATACAATACAGAGCAGTATATAAAAAAGATAATATACGACAAATAAATAAAAGTTTATAAAATAACAATTTAAAATCGACAATTTAAAAAAATACCTATTACAAACAAATAAAAGCATTTAACAATATTTCGTTTAGGTTTTCCTGTAAACTCTGAGTGAGGCCTTATATTCCCTATTTTTTTCAAAATTTTAGGCTCAGTAGTAGGCCATCCATCCTGTTATTACGTAAAGGAACCTTTAGTAGTCAACCTGCGTACAGATTGATGCAGAAATATACGGGATATGTACGCAAATAGTTCCCAGAGGATTGAACGATTCAACAAACAAGAGGGAATCACTGAACTGTATATCATTGATATTTATGGTGAACTAACTGGACGTGTAATGTATGCCATTTTGTTTTTCCAATTTTCACATCACTGTTCTTCATAGCAGTTTTATAAGATGCCTCATAACGTTTTTTGCACAATTTTTTAAATCCAAATGAAACAATGCTCTTTTTTTCTAACACACAAAACCACGCGATTATGTGGAACTTGTAAAAATGTTAACAATTTTTAATCACAACACTAATGTTTTTAGCTAGATCAAAAAAATAATATTTTCAAAAAAAAGCTGCAAAAATATTGTATCAAAATTTGTGGGCTAGAAAACTGTGACAGATGGACAGCTAGACAGACTGATCGACAGACAGGCAGAATAGTGAAAACGATAGAAATCCTTCTGGGTACGGAATCCTAAAAATACTTCAAATTTATCTATAATAAATAATTTATCCGACATCTTAGGTAAGTTGTGTGGAGAAAGTGGGACGTGCATGAACTGCGCACTTTCTTAATCTTTTAATGAGGGTTGGTTTTATTACTTGTAATACTTAACATGAATTCCGCACTAGTCCAAATTCTGGTATTTACAAAACTAACTATTAATCCCTTTTCTTAATTGATTTACCTTCGCATTGTCAGGTAGAGGTGCATTTATTTGCTTTTGATGGAAATGTTCATTTTTCAATTGTTCTTCAGATTTGTTTTGTGGAGGTGCTAGTAGTGAAGTCTTGCTAAAGTTACTCTAGCGTCTGATATTCATTATGAATCCCGTTTTTGAGTATAGTGAACGAGGAAACGAAGTTTTGGTTTTGGAAGGCACAAAGTTTTCCTTTTCGAAGGTTTTAAAAAATGGCGAGTCGTTTTGGCGTTGTGCTTTTAAAACTTGCAGAGCGAAAGTGTGGACATTGGAACCAGAAAAAGTTGTTTCAAGAAGTATTCTAGAACACAACCACTCGAAGGATTTGAAGCTGTTAAACAGACAAATTGTAAGTGCAAGTGCGAAACGGAAAGCAACAGATGAGCTGGCGGGAAAGCCTTCGAAAATTATACATACGGTTTTAAAAAACCACGTTGAAGCCGTAGACACGTTGACTGTGAGAGACATGACCTACATTCGTAATAATATATATCACGAAAGAAAGAAGATACAGCCAACATTACCCAAAAACGCGGAAGAAACCATAAACTGAGAATATTTCATTTAAATGTAGGTACTAACAACTGGTAATAAATGTTTAATAATTACTAATATTATATTCAAAAATAATATAAATATGTTTATAAATAATACATATCTATTTAAAAAAATACATGTAAAACACAATATACTTAAAACATTTATTTAAGAAACCATAATAAACATTCACAATAAGATTAATGTCAATGCAATTCTGAATAATATATTATACATTTTAAAAAAAGCATAAATTTAAAATGTATAGGTTGTAATATTTAATTATAATAAAGTTTTGGAAAAAAAATCAAATAACAGGTAGATATATAATTATTGAAACTACGAATATCTTATAAATTTAAGTCGAAACGTTGGCAAATAAAATGTATTAAACAAATATACCTACTGCATTACATAGTCTATTGTTCCCGAAAACCAATTTTCTACATTTCAAACTTATGGACAGATTATTCAAACTTATAAATTTAAGTTTGTCAATCGAAATGCATGAAGTTTTCATTTAAAATCAATTTCAAATACCCTGTAACTACAAAATAATAAAACCCCTATCGTTTCGCACCCATCCGATTTTATCTTTTTTGGTGAACTTTGTTGTAAAATTATAACAGAGCGGTACGTATCATGACAATTAAAAACCTGCACTGGGAGTCTGTTTGAAAAAAGCGATGAATTTACAGTGAAAAACCTGATCTGACCAAAAGTGCATCTATAATTTAATTATCGATGTGATGATGATTGAACAGGGGAACGAACGATGTCAGGACAGTGATTGTCCATTCGCTACCAGTAATGATGGATAAATTACACAAGTGGTCAAAATTAAAACATCAACTTTGCATAACAGTGTGAAAATTTTGTGAGTTTTTGTCAATCTTCTGCTCCCAATCAACATAATGGCCGATTATGAATACATGATGATCAACATATTCTAATTTTGAACAGATTTAACCATAATATTGTCGAGTAATTGATAGGAAAAAAATTGTTTTCGACGCGTATACCGCTAAGTTAAACACAAAGGGTGTATGTTTTTCTTCTTATACTTCAAAATTTATACTTCAAAATTTAAGTTAGTGAGTTGCATAGTAGACCAGGGTCGATAATTTTTGAAACCAAAAAAAATTATAGTAGGATGAAACCCATTGGAAAAGGAAGAGAATAGAACAAAAATGAAAGGAAAAATAATTTACGGGCGATCTGAGGTCGGGAAGTGGTAGGGGGTGGGTTTTTAAGGGTAAAAAACGGTTTATCTCGATTTCCGGCAAAACTACAAGTCCTATGGAAAAAAGTTTAATCGCAAAGTTGTAGGTAATAAAAAGATCTACAACTTTTGTATCACACTTTTTTCACATAACCTCAAAATTTATGTAAAAAATTCAAATAACCAAGTTTTTGGTTTTTTAACTTCCCACTGGAAGTTATTGTAATGGGTCCGAAAATCGAAATCAAAAAGGAAAAAAAATTTTTATATTTCAAGGTCACTACACTATTTTTACACTACTTTTAGAAAGATGTCTGTGTGTGTGTGTGTGTGTACGTACGTACGTACGTACGTATGTGTCCATTTCTTTCTAAGACGAAATCTCGAGAACGAAAAATGATATCGACTACGTTGGGGTGCCAATCGACGCGTATTAACGTAAATATGATCTGAAAGGAATTTTTTTAAAATCGGTTCAGCCGTTCTTTTTTCTTAACCAAATAACCTCCCAAAAAGTAGATTTTACGCAATATCTCGCGAATAAAAAATTATATCGACTTCGTAAGGGTGTCAATCGAGGCGTGTTAACGTCATTTTGATCCGACATAAATTTTATAAAAATCGGTTCAGCCGTTTTTTTTTTTTTTTTTTTTTTTTAATTATTGATGTTTTAATGATTAAAATGATTCCTTTTCTGTGTAATATCTAATTTAATTATTATTATTAAATATTTATCAAACTGGGAAGTTCGTCGTGTGGACCTCAAGGGTCGCACTTTAGTTCTAATAAACGACCCACCTCACGGCTTGTTATTTTTATCTTTTACAAAAAACATTTTTTTTTCACGAAATTTGGTGAAAACTTATCTTTTTATGTCCCAAACACACTGTAATTTTTTTGATTTAAAATATTTATTTTTTCACCTTATTTTGACTTAATATCGAAAAAGCACCCTAATTTTCAATCGAAAATTCTCACGTCAAAATATCTGCTTTTTTAAAAAAGTCGGTGGGCTTTTTGTTCGTTGAAATATCTACTTTATGATGGTGTAAAAAAAATATACATTACTACAGTAAATGTTCTCAGAAAATGCAAATAAACGAGTAATTAAAGTGTAAATTTTAATAAATACCTCAAAATTGTACATAATGATTAAAAAAAAATTTCGGATACGAGTTTTCTTCTCGTTTCTTTGCATTTTCTGAGAACATTTACCGTAGTAATGTATATTTTTTTTACACCATCATAAAGTAGATATTTCAACGAACAAAAAGCCCACCGACTTTTTTAAAAAAGCAGATATTTTGACGTGAGAATTTTCGATTGAAAATTAGGGTGCTTTTTCGATATTAAGTCAAAATAAGGTGAAAAAATAAATATTTTAAATTAAAAAAATTACAGTGTGTTTGGGACATAAAAAGGTAAGTTTTCACCAAATTTCGTGAAAAAAAAATGTTTTTTGTAAAAGATAAAAATAAAAAACCAAAAACTTGGTTATTTGAATTTTTTACATAAATTTTGAGGTTATGTGAAAAAAGTGTGATACAAAAGTTGTAGATCTTTTTATTACCTACAACTTTGCGATTAAACTTTTTTCCATAGGACTTGTAGTTTTGCCGGAAATCGAGATAAACCGTTTTTTACCCTTAAAAACCCACCCCCTACCACTTCCCGGCCTCAGATCGCCCGTAAATTATTTTTCCTTTCGTTTTTATTCTATTCTCTTCCTTTTCCAATGGGTTTCATCCTACTATAATTTTTTTTCACTTTTTACCATTTTCAAAGGCTTCAGCTCTAGTCTATAGTTCGTAACAAGATTAATGGAGCGGAAAAGCAATGAAACAATGTAAGCATACGCGTCCCATGCATAAAAACTGTGCCGCTTATATAAATAGCAAAGTATAAGTGCCTGACTCACTATCTTAGTTTTTGAAACTCGACTATAACTTGGGTAACTACAGAAAGAACCCGTTATAATATACTATAGGCAGAAAGAAATCTACACATTTTTACATCAATAACGGCTATTTCCACCCCGGAATTCCAATATTTCGCAATTCCGGAATTTCACACAAAGTCTTTAAACATATTAATTCTGGATTTAATATCGCATTTCCGAATTAAATGAAATGATTAAAAATAAACAAATTTTTGCTTAATTTTCCGATCAGAAACGGAGCCATAAATCACTATATAAATTTTTACAAATGGTTGATGAGCTCTCTCGATTTGTACAAATTATTAGTTTTTTAAGTTAAATATTCCAAGTGTTACTAATTATTACCAGTTCATAATGTTGATTTTTTTGTTTGTTTGGAAATTTATGATTCAAAGTTACATTCAATATTTTCTATATCAATATGCAGACATATTTCGAGCTTTAAAAAAACTTGTTTCTGCAGCATTTATGTAGACTTTTCTCGAAACCGGAACTAGTTCCGAAATTTCGGAACTAATGAAATATCGAAACCAGTTCTGAAATTGAAGTTGATCCGGTATTGGATTTCTGTAATAATTTATTGAAAAATATAAAAAACAGAATTAGAAATAATTTTTTTACGTTTTATCTGCTATCCTTTTCGTGCCTGGAAACTAATAACAATCACTCAAAAAAAGTCTGCCGAAATTGTCCTCCATTAAACCCAATAATAATATTATGTAGGTACGATTCGAATTTTAAATCTCAGGTTTTATGGTTTCAACTTATTTGAGACTAAAATACACATGTGAGAAATTTCTCACATGTGTATTTTGATTATAAGGCAGTCCCAGCTATTTGAGAAAGCCAGTATTCATTGTAATGTTGTTATAAAATTAATAGCTCTCGCAGTTACTGGATTTGTGGTACATCGTTGCTATATATAGGATTATAGGAAAGATTAAATGTTCACTGTCGGGCACTGTGTAGTAAGTGGAAACTTTCCCGACGCGAAATCGGGAGTTCTGGGTTCGAATCCCGGCGGTGCATTTACATTTTTCCTATACAGACTTCTATAATGTCGTCTGATATTCTTATGTATTTAGTTACGGTCTATGGCAGGGGTCGGCAACCTGCGGCTCGCGAGCTGCATGCAGCTCTTATGATGTCAAGATGCGGCTCACCAGTTCCATGCGCAAATATTAATAACTAGCGGACCCGTCCCGGCTTCGCTCGGGTGGTATGAAATTATGATTTAATAGCGGTCACCCATTACTCCGCTCACGTATATTTAGTATAGTTGATCCGGCAAACGTTGTTAATAATTTCTAGGAATAATTACATTACTCACTCGCTTCACTCGTTCGTTTGAATTTTATTAATACAGTACTCACTCGCTTCGCTCGTTCGCTTGAATATTATAAATACACTACTCACTCGCTTCGCTCGTTCGCTTGAATATTATAATTACATTACTCACTCGCTTCGCTCGTTCGTTTGAATTTTATTAATACACTACTCACTCGCTTCACTCGTTCGCTTGAATATTTTCGCCTACTCACTCGCTTCGCTCGTTCGCCTGAATATTATAAATACACTACTCACTCGCTTCGCTCGTTCGCCATATATGTGTTTTTTAAAGCTTAATATAAAAATCGCGATTAAAAATCAGGGGTTTATCGTATAAGGGTGAAAATTTAGAGTTGTATGTATTTTTCAATGCTGAATCATGAAAAAATTAAAACAAAAAATTTTGACAAAAAATAAAAAAAAAAATTTGGGGTGGACCACCCTTAACATTTAGGGGGATGAAAAATAGATGTTGTCCGTGTCTCCACCCTACCCGATAAGCACACAAAATTTCATCAAAATCGGTCCAGCCGTTTCGGAGGAGTTCAATTACGTACACCGTGACAAAAATAGGGGTTGATCGTAGAGGGGTGAAAATTTAGGCTTGTATGTATTTGTGTATGCTGTATCATAAAAAATTAAAAACAAAAAATGTTGTCCAAAAACTAAAAAAAAAAATTTTGGGGTGGACCACCCTTAACATTTAGGGGGATGAAAAATAGATGTTGGCCTATTCTCAGACCTACCCGATAAGCACACAAAATTTCATCAAAATCGGTCCAGCCGTTTCGGAGAAATTCAATAACGTACACCGTGACTATATATTAGACAGGGGTTGATCGTATAAGGGTGAAAATTTAATGTTGTATGTATTTTTCAATGCTGAATCATGAAAAAATTAAAACAAAAAATTTTGTCCAAAAACTAAAAAAAAAAAATTTGGGGTGGACCACCCTTAACATTTAGGGGGATGAAAAATAGATGTTGTCCGATTGTCAGACCTACCCGATAAGCATACAAAATTTCATCACAATCGGTCGAGCCGTTTCGGAGGCGTTCAATAACGTACACCGTGACACGAGAATTTTATATATTAGATTATATTATTTTATTTTCAAAACTCATAAAAAATAATATACTGCAAAAAAACTTTAAACAGGATAAAAACTCTCAACCGAGAAAGTGAGAATAGGTGGAGTAGAGAGTATACGGACAGCTGACATTTTTTAAATGTGGCAACACTGTTCTGTTTGTTTAGTTATTGGTGCACTGTGTCGTCAACGGTCGCAGTCAGAACTTTTTTTTATATACCTAATACTAATCAAATACCATAATATTGAAAAATAAATGTTAGTGGCTCTTTAAAAACTGGGAAATTTTGTTAATTGTAACTTTTGGCTCTTCCGTCTCAAAAGGTTGCCGACCCCTGGTCTAGGGAATTAATCATATTGATTGTTTATCTCATTGTTAATTATTTGAGACTGCTTATTGATTTTCAATTTATTAACAAGAACAATGAGTTCTTTGTAGTTTGCAGGTCTGAGAATAGAATAATTTTTCTGCCGACCCGAATAACCTAAAAAAATTGACAGCTGATGAAGATTAGAAAGTAGCATACGTTCTAAGAGTCTAGATACGATAGAGCCTGTAGAACGTCACTTGTGTGACACATGCCCACACACTTACGTGAAATTTCGCCGAAAAACTATAATATAAATTTGGGTGGAGGAGGCAGTAAAGATGTCTTCATATAAAAAATAAAAACATGACACAAGTCACAAGTGCAAAACTCTGTCGTTATAGAATACTGTATTTGCTAGTGCAAACATTATTGCATTTAAATATTATAATAGCCAAGTTGTCTGAAATTCTCTTCAGAAATAATTTATTTTTTTGTATGAGTTCCTTAGGCTTATGTCTGTAAATAAATAAATAAATAAAATATGTTTATTATTGACAGTGTATCTTGGTGCTAACACCACCTTAACTTTTCATAAAAATGCATTGACACTAAAACTAACTTTTCGACAAGAATGTCATTCGATTATCATCGTTTGCAGGTCATTAGTATATATTTACTTAAATTTTTAATACGAAGCTATCTTCTTTCCTAGGTTTCATTCTACGTACACTTATCTTTAATATAAACCTTACTGTAGTCTAAGGATTAAAGAGACCACTATAGGCACGTCAGTGTCTGTGATCACCTGGTATACAACTCAGCCTCACGAGTCAACATTGGCGGCGGAATGAAGGGTCTGGGAGGGCTTAGCACCCCAACTCCAAGGAGCATCCAGCCCCCAAAATTGTAAACTGGCATGTACTCTCTACAATGTAAGCTTTCATGAGTTATCATGGATCAATATCCCTCCCCAAAAAAGTCGTTCCGCCGCCAATGTGAATACAATGTCAAAATTGTACAGCAGACAGGTATTGTGGGTATATGTTTATCGTTCAGTGCTCAGAGAGAGGGTTGAAGCGTTGTTACAGCTTATAGAATGAACGATGAACGCAGGTGCTGGTACGATTAGACCGGATCATGACTAAACAACACTGATTAGTACAGTTAAAACCGCGGATTAACTATATATTATATATAGTGCACTGTAGCGTACTATGTTGTACACAATACGTCCTATATATACAAATAATACAGACAGCGCTATAGCATGCTTTTTTGGTACTAAAACAGCAGCCGTGGAGGCTGAGTTGCGAGTCGAACGATGTTGATTGAATACTGAACGTAATCCTTTTTTTTACTGTACGATTTTAACTATAAATGTAGCAAATATCCGGCTGCTATTCCGACGGCTTGCAAAAGAAAGCTTTAAGCATATAACCACCAATCCCATATCAGAATAGAAATAATTTATTAGCTAATAAAACAAAATTGAGCTTGTACCAAAAAAGTCCTATGTATTGCTGCAGCAAAGGATTTAACACCATTCCAGACGATATTTAAAATGCACCTAACGCTCACCAATTCAAGAGAACATTTAAAACTTTCTTGAGCAATAATATTATTGCTTCTGTACACTGATTGACTTTCTCAATAATTTTTATGTAAATTTTATTTTTTTCCAAACTTTGTAATGACTTCTCCTATACATGTATGTCCCTCGAGCAGTAAAATTATGGTTATGAAGTCAAATAATAAATTATTCTATTCGGTAAAATATCAGTTTTAATTTTTTGTAAAGTAGAACTATGCTTTGAATTTTACTTTTATTATCATCACTATTCTCACCAAATTTGTTCGTTAATGACCTTAGTATTTTTAATTTAAGACTACCGATATCAGGCCGCACTAAAATTTTTATTATTTAATAAAATTTTAATCTTGGAACCGACCCTTAAACGAGTGACCTCAGCGAAGATAAATAATTGTTACATTCGCTGACAATCAGGTTGATGAAAAAATCGTAAGTGAGAGACTGTTATTTTTTGGAAATTATAAGCACTACAATCCCGTAATCGGCTTTATAAGGAGTCTTAATTGTGTACATTTGCTTAATTTCACATTTTTTTATAACATATTTCGGTGTCTATATGCAAATGGCTTTTTCACAACGCCGCTATTGAAAATTCGATTTTCGGTACCTGTTTCGCGGGTTGAAACTGAGCGTTTTCATCCCTAGGGATGAAAATTTTCAGGTTGGTTCTCTCTGTTTTTAACGTTGTTAAGAGGGAGACAGAGCGATTGGATCCGCATATAAATTTTAAAAACGTCAAATTAAGAAGGAGATAGCGTTGAATCCGCATATAATATTCATAAACGTCAAAATGACAGACATAACCCCACATATATCTGACAGATCTAATATTTTTGCGACTTTTTTGCACGCCCAAACTGTAGGTACCTCAAATCGAATTTTCAATAGAGTTGTTGTGAAAAATAATATGCAATTACTCGGTATGAAACTTGGCGTTTTCAACACGTGTGATTGCATTCCCTCGTACCTCGGGCAGCAAACTTCACACTGGTTGCAAACGCCAAGTTTCTTACCTTGTGATTCAATATACTATTTATGTATTTTCGAACTGAAAATCGCAGTTTTAATGCGTGAATACTCGGCCCGGTGTTGGATTCTGAAATTAATGACAGAGTAAGTTCACGATGATTAGTGCCCAATATTAATTGTAGCGTAGTTTGTTAGCTTTTGATTGACATCACTTTCGTAGGTCTCACTCGACGCAATCCGAAGTTACACTGGCCCGCCACCATAGAATTGCTTCATATTGCGGACCCCCCACTCCCTCTCTCTCTCTGTGTTTGCTCATTCGGTTCGAAGGTCATCTCAAGTACGGACATCGATTGTCTACTTGACGGTATATTATCATTTGGATGTTACTTTTAGTTTTGAAATTATGTGACGAAACATTATTACCCATTTAGTAACACTCGACATTTCGTGCCTGTCACCCAGTAGTTACTGTTCCAATTTTGAAGACGTATTCACGTCAAATCGATGCATAAATAATATCCAATCGTACTATTCATACTATAAATCTATTTGCTTTACTATGAATCTATTTTATTTTGACCGACACGTTGTTGAATGGTGGAGTTGTGAAAAGAGATTACAACAGGTGACTCATTTCGCATTAGGATAAAAATGAAATACAATGCACAGATTAAAATTATTATGCTTGTTTGCTTATATGTTAAATATTCCCTTCAATGTATTAAAACCAGTTTTATTTTGTTTTTCGATAATCCATTTCAAATTTAAATTTATAAAGTGAAGAGCATGATTTTGCATTATCAAATTTACAACTAATACCATAATTTCTGTTTTAATAAATTTTTGACCTGAAATGCATTAAATACCATTTTGTTGCAATCGTGGTGCTTTCTTAACACCACGGTTGCAATGTTCTTGGTGTACAAGTGAACTTATTAATTATATATAGGTTCTCTTAAGTCTAATCAAATTTTAATACCCTTTCCCTCAATGAACCCAATATTTTTCTTTCAAAAAATGTTCAAAGGTGCATTTAATTTCATATTGTAATGAAAATCAATTTCGTATGAATAATATTACTGACTAGAAAGTATAAACATTTTTATCGATATTATGATATAGGTAGTATACCTTTTTGGCTTATAGAAATATCACTATTACATTTGACACATTTTTTAAAGCCCTTCAAACCAAGATATAGGTTTGTTTTCGTTAAGGGTTTTTGGGTAAAAAATACTTAGGATATACTCGTATGCACGTTATTTGAAACAAAGATTTAGTATTTAAGAGTCATGTTTGTGAAATGTACAGACTCGCCAAAAGACAAATTACAGTAAAAATAAAAATTTATTTAGAGTCAACGTTTCGAAACAATTAAAGAAAATTAAAGAAAAACAACCAATTTTCCTTACAAGTATATTTTCTTTAATACTACAACAAGTACCATTTTATTTATAAATTAGGTGCTGCCTAAATAAAACATAATTTTTAAGAACTTTGTAAAATTTTAATATATTATGACGATAATAAGCCGAAGGCACTGGCTTATAGATAGTGATATTCAACAAATTTTAGATTTTATTGAAATGTATTTTACTAGTTTTAAATGTTTCTTAATTGTTCATATTTACTAGAAATGGTATTTTTCCTCCTATCAAGTATTTCAATATATCAATAAAATTAAGCTTAAAAAAATTGAGATAGTAATAATGAGTAAATTAATTCAATTTCGTAAAAATTCAATTCAAGACATGTAACACACCCAATTTAACCTTGGCAGCGCTGCCTACAGTATCATATTATTTTCAAGGAAAGCTCACTTGTAATAGTATATAAAATTGCGACGTCAACCAGCGCTAGAACATTATAACTTCCAAATTTTTATGAAAGCAATACTTTTATTATAAAACTTATTTGGATATTCTATTGATTTCTTTAAAAAAATTCAATTTTCATCCCTCTAGTTTTTGTTTTCTGTTACACCTCGTATAATATACAGATATAGAAATAGGTATTATATTCAGCCAACAAAAGCAACCACTAAAGCACGTTTTTATTTTTGAAATACAAACGGAAGGTACACAGTCGAAACGCATGTGGTGAACCAGAGACATAAATTATGTACGTCAAATTGTCATATTTTATAATATAGTGACAAGGGGTTAGATTAAATGCTCACCATTACTATGTCCCTACTGTCATTTTTTGTTTCTTTTGCCCTATTTTTTAAACGTCGTTCCAAAACAATTACATCCCATTTTTTATTTCTGTTTTTATTTTGCTCAATAAATAAGTCTAGGTACATAATTATTTAACATCGTACTTTATTTCATACTTATTTTTAAATCTGCAAGAAGGGGGTTTCATATTCGTTTTTAATTTGTGTCGATAAGAATAATTTTACATTCTATTTTATACCAGGACTAGCGGTCCCGTCCAACTTCGCCCCGGTGCTATGAATTTATCATTAGTTACACGTTTTTCGCTTGAGCAATTTCAAAGATACAGCGTGTCCATAGGATACGGATTTCGATAACTTGTCGAACACCGATCTCTTCGATTTAAATCAAATTTCGTGTTTCTAACTTAAACAGTTGCAAAAAAAGACTATTTTTATAATTCCCTTTTTCACCCCCTTAATGGTTAATTAAAAAAAATAATAAAAAAGTTCCAACATGTATTTGCTTATTTTTAATGAAGATTTAGTATGTTGAATTCAATACTTCTAACGATTTTTGAGATATTACGAATAATTTGTCAAAAAAACAACCTTCTTTTGACCCACTTAGGGGTTGAATTTCGAAAAATGTCTTCTTAATGGGCGTTTACGTCACAAAAGGAACCTACTGTCCAAATTTAAAGTTTCTATCTTGAGCGTTTTGGCCTGGCAGTTGATTAGTCGAAAAACCCTACAGCCCCGTTTTACCCCTTAGGACTTGAATTTCAAAAAAACCTTTCTTAGCGGATGCCTACATCCTGTAAGGAACCTACCTGCCAAATTTCATGTTTGTAGACTTTATATTCCCGAGGTTTCGTGGTGAATGAGTCAATCAGACAGTAAGTGAATGGGTATTTCGCATTTATATTATATTAAGATATTTTGAAATCGTCAAGTTTCTTTTAATTTTTAAAGTGGAACTTTTTAGCTCGCAGTAACACAGAATTTTCTGTCACGGAAATTGGCGAGACTGAGGAAAAAGACTTATGTTGGATTTATCATACAGTTTTAACATCACGCTGTTAAATTTTCATTGCTACGTGTTCAGGTTGCTGTGTTTTCATTTTGGCAAATTGTTGATCGTTACCATGGCAACCGTCATTTAACAGCGTGATTAAAAAATAAAAGTGTACGATAAACCCAACATTAGCGACGTTACATCCTGGAAAATAAAATTATAACTATACTTTGTATAAGGGCAGTCATTAAGAACGGTTGTTAGCTCAGGGGGTTAGGCGGCTGCATACTGACTGTTGAAGATATCAAACTCAGGTTCAGATTCCAATTTATACATTTTTTTAATAATGACAATATTTTGAAACATTTTATAATATAAAAAATAAAATTTCAATTAATAATGCACATGTCACTAAATCTTTTTTAGACTACTCATAACTCTTTCCCATCACACATGGGGAAGTGAATCAATTCAACTATTATACATATATCCAAAGCACTAATCAGATCAAAAATAGAATAAGTGCGCATGTATTGCCTACGCATCGGCCAGAAAGAATGTCTTAAAATTAATAGAAGTCGTCTGCAACAACGCTCTAAGGATCGCTACAGGAGCTCTCATAGGCCTACACCGTTGAATAGCCTGTATTCGATATCCGGAGAAATGCCACCATCGACTCGTCGCGATATGATAACAGCTTTATATTATGCGAAAATAAAATAAAATCCATTACATATAAATTACAAGAGAATCACAAGCCCAAATTATCAATATACCTACGAAAATAAAGTCAACATGTAGACTCCTGCAACTATCACAGCATACAAAATAGATAACATGCAAATAATATCGAATAACATAGACTTCCCACTCTGAATGTTTGAAAACCAAACACTCCACTTAAAATTACAACAGTTCCATAAAAAAGAAACAAATTCAAAATTAATACAGGCAAAACTAAATATACTCTTAGAAAACTATAAAGACAGTATCCAAGTTTACACCAATGGCTCAAAAACTGAAAATGGCACGGCTTACGCTTATACGATCGATGGAAAAATAAAATAAAATTACATAACGAAGCTAGCATATTTACAACAGAACTACAAGCAATAAAACAAAGTCTAAACGACATCAAAAACAACCTTGAAGACAAAGGAAGAAACATTGTTATCCTAAGCGATTCCCTCAGTTCACTACAAGCAATAAACAAACTCTACCCAAAAACCCCTATAGTCCAAGAAATTTAATTCCACATCCACCAACTCCATCAAAACCAATACACAACGAACTTAATCTGGATCCCGTCACACACAGGTACAAGGAAATAGTCGACCACAGCGCCAAAGAAGCAATCTCCTCCACAGAAAACATCCCACTAAATGACGCAATAGCCCTAATAAAAAGAACCTGAAAACAAAACTGAACACACTACTGGCAGAGCATAGAATCAAACTTCCTCAGAAAAATAAAAGAAGACACAGAGTACTGGAAACCCCCTATAGCTCTTACAAAACAGCAGGAAATAGTCCTCTTCGACTGCATAAACTTCTTCCAATCCAGATTAAACAACAGCATACCTGAAAATTTAGAAGATGCATTACAAAATACCGAAACAAACATAACAAAAATAATTAATTTTATAACAGAAACTGGAATCATAAATAAACTGTATTATTTACCTTCCCCACCTGAAACTTATATATACCCTTAACTTGACAAAACCGGCACTTCACTTACACATATTAATTGTAACGTAAATACTATAATGTATTTATATTATTGAACTTTTGTATATATTATATACAATAATTTAATAATGTAATATATTTTTTATGCTAATGGCTTTGACCGAAGCATTAATTATCAAAATAAAAAAAAACTGTAAATACAGTGAAAATCTTTCATTAGGTTTTGATTCATTATTGCGTTATATTATTAGGAATACTCCTAGCTATATGGACACTTTTTTATATACAGAGTGATTCTAAAAAGAGTAGCATAATTTATACAGTTAAATCTAGAGATGAAAATAAAACAATTTACTTAACTCAATTTATTCATATCGGAAAATGCACTCTTTCCGCTGCAAAGCCCCTCAAAACTAAAAAAATCGAATTTATATATTACAGCTTATTGCAGATTAATTAAATTTGGCGTGAACGTATTTATATATCAAAGGTGATATCCATGTGAAATTTCCAAAAAAAAAAATCAAACTGCCGTAGATAAGGTAGGGACGGGAGTTTCAGTATGAAGACCTCCCAAATTTTTGGACCACTTCTGATTTATACATTGAGTCAAGCGGTTCTCATTTGAAATTTTATGCTTCACGTCGCAAAATATTTTTTTGAAGTAAAACTTCTTAGACGGGACTAAAATGCTAAGAATTCAAAGGAAGTGTGAGTAGGTACGCGCGTAACCCACAGCAACACTATAAATAAATCAATTTTAGTCAAGGCCGGAAGTGTCGTGAAAAAATAGTATGTATTAGTCTGCTAAACGAACTGACACAACAAGCTACATGGCCGTAAGCAAATATACAATAGGCTATCGACTATAACATTGCTAGTTAATGATATGAAATAGATATTAAATTTATTTAACTTTTCTTCGACTTTTCTTTTATCAAAAATAATAAATAGAAAAATATTAAATTACTATTGAATTCTATCTAATAACTGTATTAATATAATAATAATAATAATAATTTTATTTGGCTATACGTAAATAAAAAAAATTACAATGCCATTGTCAATACAGAGATCATTCCTAAGGAATGTACAAACTCATGAAAAAGTTACAATAAAAAGTTACAAATAAAAGTTACAATAAAATTTACAATAAAATTCACAGAACAATTCACTAATGTTATTAATAAGGTTCAGTTAAAACTTAATGTTAAGTACTCCATTCCACGACCTCATCTAATGTGTAAATGCATTTAAGTACCAATGTCCTTTTAATTTTTTTCGAGAAACTAGTTAGGTTCAATTTTTTAATATCTTGTGGCAAACTGTTATATTGATGGATTGCGAATATGTATTGTTCCGATTTTTTTAGTCTATGGTGAGGTATTTTAATATCTGATTTGAATCGCGTTTCATAGCTGTGTGTTTCTTCATTAGTTTCAAATTCGTCTAAATTAGTGTGAATATATATCAGTTGTTGGTATAAAACAAGTGAGTAAAAGGACATTATTTTTAAATTAATAAAATGGGACTTGCAGTGTTCCCTGCTCGAAGCGTTTACTATAATTCTTATGGCCTTTTTCTGTAATATAAAAACCTTATTTGCGTATTTGACATTGCCCCATATAATAAGACCATATGTCATTACACTGTGGAATAGCCCGTAGTACGCAGTGATGATAGTGCTTACATTGATTGTAGATTCTTTGATTTTTCTTAGTGCATATAGTGTTTTACTAAGTTTCTCACATACATAATCTATATGTTTCGTCCAGTTCAGTCTGGTGTCCAAATATATGCCTAATATTTTAGCATTTGTAAATTCATTAGCATAATCGTTTGAGAAAAGAAGGTGAAACGTTTTGCTTTCATTGAGCTGAAGCTCATTTGCTGAAAACCATTGTTGTGCGACATTTAAAATTTCAGTTTTTTTGTTTCCCACTTCATTTACATGGTTAATATTGCATATAAAAGACGTATCGTCCGCATATAGAATCGATTTACAAGGCATATTTATTGGTAAGTCATTTATATAGATTAGGAAAAGTAGCGGCCCTAGTATACTGCCCTGTGGCACTCCTCTTGTTATTGACCTGTTTTCACTATATTTGCCATTTATAAAAACTCTTTGGCATCTGTTAGTAAGGTACGAGCAGATGAGTTCTGATGCAAAGCCTCGTAGTCCATAATATTTTAGTTTTTGAATTAGAAATTCATATGAAACGCAATCAAATGCTTTACTCAAATCAACACTGATATTATATGCCATTTTGTGATCTTCGAGATTTTCAAGTATGTAGCTAACTAACTGTAATACGGCACTTGTAGTTGAGCTGTTTTTTCGGAATCCATATTGTGACTTCGAGAAGAAATCATGTTTATTTAAGAAGCAAGTAATTTGATTGAACATTATTTTCTCGAGTATCTTTGAAAAACAAGGTAATATTGCTATAGGTCGATAGTTCGAATAATCTTTATTGTCACCATTTTTAAATAGCGGAATTATTTTTCCAAGTTTAAGATTATCAGGAAAAATTCCCGTGGTTAAAGCAGTGTTGACTATCTCACAAAGGGGCGCCGCTAGCCACTCAGCATTATGTTTAATTAAATTTGATGAAATCCCATAGATATCTCTGGTGTCACTTAATTTTAGACAGTTTATTGAGTTAATTATATCTTGAGGTATGACTGGGGTAAAATACAATGATTGTGATGTATTTATCTTATAATTTACTAATAATTCTTCTGAAGTAGAACAACTGTGAGGCAGGTTTTTAACAATATTTTCCGCTATACTCGTGAAAAAGACGTTAAAATCATCTGGTTTCAGATCATTGTAGTTGTGCGTATGTGTTTTGGTACGTCCACATATACTGTTGACAACGCCCCATGTGGCTTTAGATTTGTTTTGAGATGATTCAATTATACCTTCATACTTGTTCTTTTCAGCTTCCTTAATCATATTGTGATACATTTTTTTAAATTGTTTGAAATTGTTTTTAGCCTCTTCTGAATCAGTATATTTTTGGATATCGTACAGTAATTTTAAATGTTGCTTATGATTGTTTAACTCGGGAAAGTAACTGTGAATTTTCTTTTTTTTATTTATCTCAAGTTCTGTTTCCGGAAAAGAAAGATTGTAATAATATAAGAATGTTTCTAGGAAACTTTTAGACTTCTCATTCACATTTGTTGTACTATATACATTCTCCCATTTTTCATTCATAAGATACTCACTAAAAGTCTCCTCCGTTGTTGCATTAATATTTTTTATTTTTATTTTTATTGGTCTAACGTAACCATTTGTGACATTTTGGATTTTAAAGACTATTTGTTGCGCCTCATGATCAGATAAAGGCCAAACAATTACTGAGGCTCTATACATATCCGCATTAGTGAATATATTGTCAATACAGCTGTGTGATTTCCCTTGGTTCCGTGTAAACTCAGTAATTGTTTTTACCATTCCAAAACTTAACATCAGGTTAATGAAATCCTTAACTATAGGTGTATTTACGTTAAAATTGATATTAAAATCTCCTGTTAGCACAACTATTTTATTTAGTTTCGTCAAATTATTTAAGGTAATATAAATATTATCCATGAACAGATTTATATCGCCATCTGGCGATCTGTACACGGCAACCACAGCGAGATTGACATCAACAATGCTAACCGCACTAATTTCAAAATGTTTATCAGTGGAAAGATTGTCAACAAAATTAATTTTCTTGCACTCTAAATTGTCTTTGCCATATGTTAGCACCCCGCCATGTTTAGATTGTTGTCGACAATAGAAATTTACCACTTTGTAGTTATCAATTTTATACAATGAGACTTCACCTTTTGACAGCCAATGTTCCGTTACACATATCAATGAAAAATTATAATCACATAAAAACGATTGTAGTTCATTAAATTTATTTCTAATAGATTGTACATTCAAGTGACAAATACTTAATTTAGTTGGTTTAATTAATACTTTCGGTAAAACGGTTTTGATATTACCCATTTGGATTCGGGCTTTATTTTTATCGCTAGCGCGTGAAAACTGCTCGTTGGTTATTTTTATATCTCTGAAAAAACATGAATTTTTTTATTAAAACATTTTTTGGCCAATTTTGGGGGTTTTCCAGATCCTCTTTTAATGAAATATCAGCTCCTATTTTAAAAGCAAGGCTAAAAGCGTCATCCCTTTTAGGTAGCTCTTCTACGAAGAAGTCGTGTCCTGGAAAAGTATTCCTAAGATGTTCAAGTACTACTGCCTTGGAAGTACCAAGTGCAATTTTACTTGCACTAAGCCATATTCTCTTCGTTGCTGCCGTAAAGGTAGTCGCGGAATTGGAATTCAGGATCGGGCTCGCCGCACCTTCCACGATCACTGAGTTTACCCTTCGCCTTCGAGTACTCCTCTTATAGTATAGAGTTTTAAAATTTTCTCCCTCACTATCGCTTTCCCTTTCTTCCTGGGTTGGGATATTATTTTCAGAAGTTTTTGAGTTACTGTCCTTTATGATCACATTTTCTTTATTGGGTTTTTGTTTATTGTTAGTGATAACTGTTGATTCCTTGTTTAATATTTGTGAATAACTTTGATAGGCACTCACGATTTCCTTTATTTGTTCATTTTGAGTCTTATTTATACTTTTTATAATGTCACACTCGTTTTTATAGTGTTTTAAATAAAAAAATGTGTAACAATTTGCACATTTATAATAATCAACTAAACCAACGACACAATATGCCTTTTTTATTTTCTTAACAATGCAACGTCTTTTACGTTGACAAGTCTCTAATATGTCAGATTTCATGACTCCATATAGCAGCGGGATAACATCTATATATTTAAAACACAAGCCCTAATTCTCTAGACAATCCGCCAGCAACCCCTGCTCAACCGATTGACATAATTTTTTTTTAAAATGAGGCCTTTAGTCCACAGATATGTTATCGCTATTTTTTTTTGGTGAAATTTCTTTAAAAGGGGTGATTTCAAGCGATAATAGTAAAAATGACGAGAGGGGCAGTGGGGTGAAGAGAAACGTAAACAGAGAAAATCCATCGGCGTTCATGATACATGAGTGTGAGAGAAATGCAAATATGTACGCATGTCGTGGATAGGCTATGCAAACAACAAACAATGAAACAACTTGACAGTTGTACATTTTAATTTTTAGAGCCCAGATTTTAATAGGGTTATATTGACAAAATTTCCAAAAGTATTTAAAATTAAACAATAAAGATGTATATGTACGTGCAAATTTTTTTTCTCTTTTAAATATAGTAGGTACTTAGTTTAGACACATTATTAATAGTTTTTTATATTGACAAAACGTCCATTGACAATGACATTATAATGAAGGGAGGTTACCTCAGTGTTGCAATACTTCTATAACTACACCTGAAAAAAGGTATTCATATTCGTGCCTTATAATATAAGCTGAAATACGAAGAAAATGATTGGCAACTTGGAAGAAAAACCGATGTTTCTCAAATACCGACCAACTCATCGATTTTTTTCTGAAGATCATTCGTACGTAAGTATTACACTGATAGATACGTTCTATAGCTTCTAAAAAACTACTATTTTACGTACACTTTAAAGTTATGTTTGAATCAAAAATATTTATCAAAAATTATATTAAAAACATATCGTTAAAAGCTAGGTTATGTGTTTTACTCACGCGTTCGAATACACAATGATATTGAGAAAGCTTGAAATATATATTTCTTATTATTTTCTTAATAAAGTGATTCATATTACATATAAAAAAGGTTTGTGTTGGCAAACATTTTTTTTGGCGATAGCCTTTACTAAACCATTGTTCTTTGAAAACAGTGTTAAGTCATCGCAAAAAAGTTTTGCACGGGTACACTAGGTGTATTTATTGTTCTTATAAAAATGAAAAAATAAAGTATAAAAATTGTTCACAACCTTCGATCTGTTCCTATATTATGAATTAAATATAAAAATATTTTTGCTGATAAAGAATTTTTCAAAATAATTATCTTGAAATTAAATCCACCTAAAGAATATATTTTCATAACTGTATAAAATCTTAATTGATTAATTCAAAACAAGGGCTACAGAAATTCATAGAGATACGTAATATGCAATGTAATAACTTCTCAAGAGTCAGGGGGATTTCTTATACTGCTTCGTCAACAAGACGACTCGAAAAGATTAAAACTTTTTCTCCACTTGAACAAAAAAACAATCACAATGAATATTCAGACGTCAAGACAATAAAAAAATTAAATTTGTTTATAATAAACGAGTCGTTGTAAAAGACATCGACTCATCAAAAATACATGTCTAAAATCAGGGGTGGATTGAACTAAATTTCTTTAGCTCTCTGACGACATTATGTAATAGAAATTCAACACTCAGTGGCATAAAACATTATAATAAAACCAGCCGTGAGGTGGGTCGTTTATTAGAACTAAAGTGCGACCCTTGAGGTCCACACGACGAACTTCCCAGTTTGATAAATATTTAATAATAATAATTAAATTAGATATTACACAGAAAAGTAATCATTTTAATCATTAAAACATAATTATTATTTATTTTTAACAATAATTAAAAAAAAAAAACGGCTGAACCGATTTTTATAAAATTTATGTCGGATCAAAATGACGTTAACGCGCCTCGATTGACACCCTTACGAAGTCGATATAAATTTTTTTTCGCGAGATATTGTGCAAAAAACAACTTTTTTGGATTCTATTTGGTTAAGAAAAAAGAACGGCTGAACCGATTTTGAAAAAATTTCTTTCAGATCATATTTACGTTAATACGAATCGATTGGCACCCTAACGTAGTCGATATCATTTTTCATTCTCGAGATTTTGTCTTAGAAAGAAATGGACACATACGTACGTATGTACGTACATACGTACACACACACATACACACACAGATATCTTTCTGAAAATAGCGTAAAAATAGTGTAGTGACCTGGAAACATAAAAATTTGTTATACATTTTGATTTAGATTTTCGGACCCATTACAATAACTTCCAATGGGAAGTTAATAAAAATATCGATGGTGGGACCCATTCGGATTTTTTTATATCATTACCACCTCAAGATTTTTTATCCCTTAAAAATCATGTTTCTAAGTGCTATAGAACATTAATTAATAAAACAATTTTATATGTTTAAAAAGGTATATAACGATTGATTTTGAGATTCAATATAATATACAAGAAAATGATCAATAATTTCAAATGCAATTAAATCTCTCGAAATAAAATTATTATTTTTTCAGCTGAAAATAAATTTGAGCAAAATTAAGTCAGATTTTGTTCTCGATACATTGACAGCCACGCCATGCTGTTGATTTATAGAAAGTGTAACAAACTTCTAAAAGAGATAGGAGGACCTAAAATAAGACGAAAAGTTATTTTGGATATGTGTCCCAAAACGTTTCTAAAAGAACATAGAGCGTTGAAATGTCAAATATTTGCTTCGTTATTTCGCCAAGTTATAGTAACTAAATTCGTTTGAAATTTTGACATACTGTTGGAAATATTATATTTAGTAAAAAATGCCATGTAGTCCAGTCACGAGAGGAAGTCCACCTTGCGTTTTGTGCAGCAAATGATTTTATTTTTTTGTGTCCTCAAGCATGTTTTGGAGATGTCAAATCCAAGTTTGCGACCTCTAAAACAGGGCGGGGGAATTTTGGTGGGCTGAAAACCACGATTTTTTTGCACTTTTTTCGATTTCTTGCTTATAACATGGAAACGGATGGTCTTATCGAAAAAATGGCCCTATTCAAAATTAAAGGGCACAAAATTTACTTCAAAATGCACTAGTCAAATATGTGTATGTTCCCATTTTTACCGGCTCTACAGAACTTAGAAAATCGCCAAAGTTTATCAAAATGAAAAAAAAGCATTTTTTCAAGCTTTTACCTATTGAAAAACTCGAATAGCCTATAACCTTCCTTAATAAACGGGCTATCTAACAAAACAATTTTTTTCAAATCGGATTGGTAGTTCCTGAGATTAGCACGTTCAAACAAAAAAAATAAACTCTTTTTTTGTTTGAACACGCTGATCTCAGGAACTACAAGTCCGATTAAAAAAAATTTTTTTTTTGTTAGATAGCCCGTTTATTAAGGAAGGTTATAGGCTATTTGAATTTTTTTAAATTCAATCCCAAAGGGGATAAAACAGAGATGTAAAATTTTTTGTTATTACAAAAAATCTTACACCTACGTTTTACCCCCTATGAATTTAAATTAAAAAAAAACTCGTATATCCTATAACCTTCCTCAATAAATGGGCTACTAACAAAAAATTTTTTTTTTTAATCGGACTTGTAGTTCCTAAAATTAGTGCGTTCAAACAAAAAAAGAGTTTATTTTTTTTTGTTTGAACGCGCTCTAATCTCAGGAACTACCAGTCCGATTTTAAAAAATTTTTTTTTGTTAGATAGCCCGTTTATTAGGGAAGGTTATAGGCTATTCGATTTTTTTTTTTTAATTCAATCCCAAAGGGGGTAAAACGTGGGTGTAGGATTTTTTGTTATTACAATAAATCCTACACTTCCGTTTTCACCCTTTGGGATTGAATTTTTAAAAAACTCGTCTAGGGTTTCAATGATTACTACTTTACTTCTTTTACAGACTGGTAGTTCCTGAGATTAGCGCCTTCAAACAAAAAAAGAGTTTATTTTTTTTTTGTTTTTTTAAGTTCTGTAGACTCGGTAAAAATCGAAACAAAAACATATTTGACCAATGCATTTTGAAGTAAATTTTGTGCCCTATAATTTTGAGTAGGACCATTTTTTCGATAGGACCAGCCGTTTTTATGTTATAAGCTAAAAACCAAAAAAAGTGCAAACAAATCACGGTTTTTAGCCCACCAAAACTCCCCCGCCATGTTTTAGAGGTCGCAAACTTGGATTTGACATCTCCTAAACATGCCTAAGGACACAAAAAAATAAAATCATTTGCTGCACAAAACGCACGGTGGACCTATCTTTTGAAGCTCTCGTGACTGGACTAATGTGCACATAGGTCATATTTTAATTATTTACGTAATTATGAAAGTGCAATACTAGTAAAGTTTTGAACTCTTATAGTTCCATAATTAAATAAAATAGGAACTACGTTCACATGAATGTTTTTATTCAAAATGAGCTTCCCAGCAATCTCTAAAAATTCCAAATTAATTGATTTCTTATTTTGCGAAATAGCAAAGCAATAATGTAAAATGTTGTATTTCAACACTCTGTATCCTTGTTAAAAAGCATATTAGGACACATCCATAAAAACTTTTCGTCTGATTTTAGGTTCCTCTACCTCCTCTAGAAGTTTGTTATACTCATTTTAATATACTGTAAGAATATAACATGATGTATGGTTTTAACCATCGTCACCTGTATAAAGTCAATTGTAATTTATGTGAATACGAATATCACTGAAAAAAGAGCTACATTTAAACTGATCACACTTATCTGAAAATTGAAACATTCTACTGAAAGAAACTTTAAGAAACTCAATTCACGGATGCCATTTTAATTTTAATTGCCGTAGCATTATACTCCAAGTTTAAAGAAATTAGAGATAGAAATAAATTCGAATTAGACAGGTGCCGAATTCGAGAGTTGAGTATATTTTTTGACGGTTAAATTGTTATTTGTTACTAGTTTTTTTAGAATAGTTGGTTCGGTCCTGATATGTCACAGAAGAAAAGTAAACACTGCAAAATCCAAAAAGTTTTAATAGGCTCAGAGCTACTATAATTCAGTTGAGAACAGTCGGAAAGTTCATCTCGAATGATATGTGAGAACAAACAGCCCCATAGAAGTTCCTATACATACATAATACAACGGCCTACACCAGCGTTTTTCAACAAAGTTCCATTTTGCTTCATGTTACTTACTAAACAGAATAAAAAATCAATAAAAGTGTGAAAGTTTTTTTTTTGTCAAAATGATTTTACTTCACGAGTAAAACATTCAAAAATTTAGTCGGCGTTAAATATATTATACAAATTAACAAATCTGAAATGTTATACAATATAAACTTTTTTCTTGGAAATATTAGTCAATCTCATTTTACAAGCTTTTAACTTGCTTTCTGTCTGTCCGGCAGAAATCTGGCAATCGAATTTTCGACCACTTCCCGATATCCACCCTCACGGAAAAAAATATATTCAGAAATATACTCAGAAATATAGACAAAATACATACAAAAATATATCTAAAAATATATTTCTGCGTATATGCAAAATGCATTTATTTTGCCGCTTTAATTATGTTTTGTGTATATACAAAATATATTCCAAAATATAATCGGAGATATATTCGAAAAATATATTCCCACATATATATTCAAAAATATATTCCCAAATATATACATGTAAATATAATCCAAAATATATTCCAAAATATATTCCAAAATATATTCATAACTATATTCCTAAATATATTCATAGCTATATTCCTAAATATATTCCTAAATATATTCCCAAATATATTCCAATATATCTTCCGTAAAATGTATTTGCCGCTTTCCATTTTTTCAAATATTTCAGATAATATAGATATTAAAAATATTTCGACATTACTCACTCGTTTCGCTCGTTCGCTCCCGGGTGGTACATAATTTGCTGACTCGCTTCGCTTGAATATTATAATAATTACATTACTCACTCGCTTCGCTCGTTCGCTGTCGGGTGGTATGATTTATATACAAAATCTTTGATTTATATATACCTACAGAATAATACATTACTCACTCGCTTCGCTCGTTCGTACCCAGGCGAATTTTTCCGATGTTTTAATAGTTATTCTGCTATTCTGGGCGGAGACAAATCCAAAAAATCAAAGATCATGAAAATCGATCCAGCCGTTCTCGAGTTATAAATGGTGTAACTAATGTAACTAATACGACTATCTTTTATACAGGGTGTACCATAGAAAATCGAACATAGGGAAAACTCCATTGTGCAAATAAATTAGGATCAGTGATTGCTGTGCCCTTTTTCATGCTTAAAACCATGATAATTAATTTAGTTGAGTTAGCCATGTGTATTCTATCTTTGTCACGCTACCCATTTTATTTATGTCTTCCCTGTTGCACTCATTTATTTTCTATGTTCCCAATCCTGTGATACACCCTGTATACATAGATATAATATAATATAGATTATACAGTCAATTTTGCAACGTGCTTTGTTTATTTTGTAGTTTCGAAAATCATTGAATGCACTACAGAAAATCGTTCCACTTAAAATCCAAGATTCACTAAACAAAATTATAAATCACGAACATATTTTAATTAAAAAAAAATTGTCATACATTTATTACATTTAAATATTTTTAGCGGTGTTTGTCAGTGGCTGTTGCATTTTATTTGGAACTATTTTGTCTAAAGCATTAATGATGTCCATAACTATACCAAATAAACGCAATGTACTTTTTATATTTCATGCATTTATGCAAAATATACGTTCAAAATAATGTACCACCCCTGATAGTAGAAAATATCTTTATTTTTCGTTTTATACATAAAAATATTAACTAACGCAAATAATTCCTTTCCGGCATTTTTCTAAAAAGTAATCATTTATAACTGTACAATTCAAAATAATACACAGAGGTTTTTTGGTATATTTTTTTTATTTTCGAAAAAAGGTGTTTGGAAGGGAAATCAGCTTTGTATAACTGTCTATATAGCAAGGGGAATTCTGCATTTGTCTAAGAATTTAACGAAGAACTGTAAAAATTCAATGATTGATAGAAATAAATAGTTTTCATACATACCACTATTAATAAAACACAAGAAAATATTAATATTTTCACTAGCGTCTACAGTCTTCACTCTTGATTCTTGAAATGTGGTAACTGGCAAAAACTAAATTTAAAACTGCTAATCAAAGCATGCCGAACACGGCTTTCCAAAGCAATACAAAGAACTGAAATTTGCGGCAGGAACAAAGAATTTAAAGGTTCATTTATACATATTCGTGCCGTGTCAGGTCCGTGCCTCGACAAATCTGGACATGATAAGTTATTTTTTGATTTTTATTGTGCAAATAAACTATCGCATATGTTTTATAGGAAATGACATCATTTTTCGATAGAGGCGGGGGTTATTTGAATATGACGCTAGGGTGATTTTAGAGGAGTGGAGTCGAAATCGGCAAACATCGATGACGTGATATATAGACAGCGCTCTCGAGGTGAAATTGGGGTTTTCAAAAATGCATTTCGCTTCTTAATAAAATTTTTTATTTTACCTAGTAAAACTGAACGAATACTGCGACATTCTAAAATATTCGTGAAATTTTGTATCATCATCGACTAATTCTTTGTATATCTTGGATTCTCCCTCGCTCTGATTTTTTCTTCACACAGGCTGGACACTCCACTGTCGTTTGCTTCCACTTCTCTTCGTCCAGTAGTAATACCAATACGACCAGATCTTAATCTTCTGTGGAAGACATGATGGTGCGCTTGTGAGAAACACTCGATCACTGAACATTTTCCCGGACGTAACACTTCCACAGCTCGATAATTTATAAATACAAACAAAAAATGCCCCGGCCCGGCACTGACTCGAATTAAGACACGGATATGTATAAATTGACCTTTACTACTCTTTCCAAGAGCGGAAATAATATGTATACTTACTGTTTTTGTACACAAACACACACATTAGGTCAAAGTTATAAAATTATTGTATTGCCATCGGTTCTTAATACGTCTGCCAAATTTCAAATTATTCGGGCGCCTGGAAGTGGGTGAAAATTAATTTGAAAGATTCCGTCATATACATACATAGATACATACTTACAGGTGAAGCTAATATAGAGCGTGTAAAAAACTTTAACGTTAAGATGTTTCTTAATTTATTACTATAAATGTTTAATTATTTAATTGACATTGTCAATATATTTATTATAAACGCCAGAAATTAAATGGTAATGTATTCATACTCAAGAAGTATATAACATTTATATTTTGACATATATTTTAAATGTATATTTACAATATATGTTTGAGCTATATTTATATAAATATAAATCACATATGTACCAAAATATATAATTAATATAAAGTAAGTATATTTTTAGGATACTTCTTTAAAAATATATCACTAAAATGTAAATGGAATATATTTGGAATATACGATATTTTCCAAAAATATACGCGGTATATTTATAAATTATATTTCGGATTATATTTTTTTCCGTGAGGGCAACCATGCTGAAATTTTGCACACACCTTTGGTTCTGAAGACAATACAATATAGTATATATAAAATTATGGTAGATCCAATATGGCGGATTACCTTATTCTTTTCAACCCCCTCAACATGGATATCAAATAAAAGGTTCTGACAAGTAGAATACAATAAGCTGTGTGAAAAATCATTTCAAACCAATGTAACCGTCGGAATTCAAACCCCAAACTTCCACTATCGCGGCGGCATATTATGTAAACTACTTTATATTTTAAATTTTAACTACATCTGCAAAATATTTTGACTTTCATTTTACGTGATTAATACCGAATTTACTCTTTGATAAGAAGCTGAAAATACAGCTATTGCATTTTTCGAAAAAATGTTTAAATATATTAGGTACACCTGCAGTGTTAAAATATTGCTTTAAAAGACAACACATTTTGTAACATCTCGTAACTTTATCGGAAAAATACATTTAAGTACTAGACAAAAAGAAACCACTGAAACGATTTAAATAAAAATTATATGGGAGCAATCCGTAACTATTCTGAACCCAACGGCGTCGAAATTTTTCAAATCGGTCAATCCCTCGAGAAGTCATGGCTGAACAATATATTATTTGCAAGCAGAGACAATGTAATTTCATTGTATATTGGTATCTTTTTCACAAAAAATAATATTTTTCCCGGTCACAATTCTTTCTACTTTTACGAAATTTCCCTAATAAAGTTGCATATTTGGCCACTGAGATAATATGTTCTATTTTTACCAGCATAAAAGGAAAAGAAAGCGATAAAACCTAATAGACCGATTTTAAAATTACCCTTTTAATCTTATTAATTACGTCATAGGTAAACTTCTCCCATATATCAGATCCCAGTAAAGTTTAGACCTTTTTTTGTGCGGACTCTAACAACACATGCGGTGTATAAAGGAAAATAACTATGCGAAAATACAATTTTCGTAACTCAAGTTTAGCACTAGAACTTACTAAATCACAAAGCAAACATTTTCTTTTTAAAATTTCACAACTTAAAAATACTCTTTCAATGCCAAACCCAACATATGTATGTACAAATGATTTAGGAGAAAGTTTCATGTTGAATGTAACAACCAGTCAGCACGAATAGGTATTGGCAAGGGGACGAGACTGGGGGGTGTGAAGGGGGCGGCATGTCTAAGCTTTTATAACATAACATGATATGATTTTGACACACATGCTTTCGATCTCTCCCTTTTTGTGTGTTGTGTGGCACTATGTATGTTTGTGCATGGGTACCGACGCGATGTCTAAATAGAATACCACAGATTATAACAATTACAATATTTACACCGGCAACTTACTCAAAGTAACTGGTTTAACATTTAATAAAAACACTAAAAAAACACATAAAAACGAATACCAATATAAAATCACAACTAATTTCGTTCTAAATAATGACATCATATTAAATGTTTTTAAAATCGAAGCTGTATCACACCAACATCAATGGGTCCCATTGAAATGAAAAACATATCATTAGTTTTCTGTTTACTGTGCTTCTCTATTTCGATCCTCCTACTCAACAGAAGTTATATCTCATAAACATGATACAAAATGCAGGTTTATATTCAATTAGTTAGTCCACCTCAACAATTAAATTGACTGAAGACTGAAGTCTTACATTCTATACCATGATATCATGTAAAAAGTAATCACTAAAATATACATCCAGCACGACCAAATTGCGCTTTTTACTGCCGCTAATTTCGTACGGAAATGTAAGTATGGTGATAGGGTCGAAAAATCGTGCCCAAGATAAGGTCAGATTCTGATTTAAGTACATATGTTTTTTATGTTTGTTCAGCCATAACTTCTCGAGGGGGTTAACCGATTTTTATGATTTTGTTTTTTTTGGATTCCGTTGGGTTCAGAATATTTAGAAAATGGTCCCATATAATTTTTATTTAAAATATGGGTTCAGTAATTCTTTTTTCTAGTAGATTATCAAACTATTTTTTATGTATGTTACCTCATGTCTCCTTTATGAACTCATTTTGATGATTTGTTTTCTATTTAATAGGCCATATACATTCAAGGTAGTCCCACATAAATTTTATTTAAATCGGTTCAATACTTTTTTTTTACTTTAGTAATCAAATATCAAGAAAAAAGTCGGTTAATAACGTGCAAACTGAGTATTGCAAATCCACTACGTAAAAAATTTTAAAAAAAATAGAAAAAATAGAAACTACTAAAAAGAGGAAAATAATAAAATTTTGAGGTCGGCGCCAATGTAATAAAATAAAAGTCGATACCTTGATCTCAAAATTTTATTATTTTCCTCTTATTAGTGACTTTTTTGAGGGAGGTTCCATTTTGTTATGTTTTTCTCAGTAAGGACTTCAGATTTATTGATTTTATCCAATATATGTTATGCTGCTATGCATTAATATTTTGTGCTTATAATAATTTTGTCCAAATATCGTATAATATGTGTTTTCTAGAAACTTCCACTGGATTTTTCATTTTGAAAATCATTTGGAAAGATGATTTTGAAACATTGAAGCCATGTATAATTCTCCGTACCGATATTTTCGTTATGAGCCTTTTTAACTAATTAATAGAGTGCGTCATCTATTTACGACTCTACTCCGTGCCACGCGTTGCACCGACATGTCACAACATAAGGTGGGTTCATGTATGCACCTAAGTCCTGTTTTGTTACAATAAAGGGGGCGCATTAGTATCAAATCTCAGGAGTATATAATCAGAGAACGGGGACATTGATAAATAGACACGTATTTTTATAAATTACATCTTCCCCACATGAAAATAATACTCTAATAGGATTGTACCCTGACACGGAATACCTTCCTTACTATACATGAATGCATCAGAAATATTTATGTTGATACAAATTGCTTTGATGCATTAGCAAGTTTATGAAAATATATTATTAGTATGTTTATTTAGTCGCAGGAACAGTTGACTTGTCTAATATTGTTTTACTCACGCTTGATATGAAAAATGACTTGAAAATGTTTGAATAATTTAAAAAAATATTTCCTTACTTTAATCAAATACACATAGGTAGGGTTGTTCCAACAATAATAAATGATTCTTGTTTTCAATTTTAAAATATAATAAATTACAAATATATTTTCGAGTCTATCGAAAATCGGGACTTTTCGATGCGTATTTATATCGCTTCAAATTTAAAAAATTCAAATTGCGCTAGCGAATTTGCCTCTAAAAATAGTACAGGACGTTGTCGGGATGAGGAGTGATACATTTGACCTTCAATAAAAGAAGGATGTAAGTACTTTTTTGCTATACCTCCGTAACCGTGAGTCACACAAACACTTTGTAGAGGGCAATTTTGTAGATAACAAAAATTTTTACAATTCAATAACTTTTCGATGTAACATTAGGTAACAATAAAAAAATTATCATAATACCACTAAATCAATATTCACAATACATATTGAATGTGTTATTTTTGTATTTTATCCGCTTTTGTTGTATCCTATAACCTTCCTGCAAATAACGTTCTGTCGTAGATATAAAGAAAACCGCATCAAAATGTATTCACCTTTATTTTCAAGATGGCGGACAAATTAGGGCACTCCCCCATCCCGAAACTCAGTTTTCAACTCAACGCTACGGTTAAAAAAAATCGCTGCCTACCCAATACGCACGGTTGGCCATTTTTTTCGCCTATTTGACTAGACTACATAATTTAAATTAAACATTATAATAAAATTAAGAAAAATCGCAGGATAGTGGACAAAATATTGGATTTTTTTAATTAAATGTACGACGTTTCGTCTATATATTTAGACTTTTTCAAGTACATAAAAATAACAATATTTATGAAAATTAATATTAATTACTAACCATAGCAATTAACATAAGATGGTACGTAAGACAAAAACATGGTAACATGGTAACAAATTATGTTGACTATAAATTTTAACAATCAATAATAATAATAATACAAATGTTAGTATAATTTCATAACATAATTATACTGACTACTTAAATTTTGAGTGTCTGTTCTATAATTGATTGAATTGTTTTTTCTAATAAAACACATTTCACTGATATTGCGTTTCTTCCAATTTGACTCTTTATCTAATATTTGAACTTCATTGAAAAGAAATTTATGCCCAGTGTCGAAATGATGAGATGACAACGCCGTCTTATTATCACTTAATAAGTTTATGTTTCTACAGTCCATTTTGTGCTGATAAATTCTATTTTTTAATAACTGTTTTGTTTGTCCTACATAGCACTTATTACATTCACAAGGTATTTTATAAATAATATTAGATTGATGTGAGATAGGCGTCTTATCTTTAAGTCTTGTGAATAACTTATCCAATTTATTTAAGTTATAAAACACCAACTTAATATTTGTGTTCAAAAATAATCTGTTGATCTTCTAGGACAAGTTCTTCACAAATGGAAATCTAACATAAAACTTGGTAGACTTAGTTCTTTCATCCACAGTATCCAACGTGTTATTTAGGTGATTTTGGTCCTCTATAAACTTATTAAATATATAGACGAAACGTCGTACATTTAATTAAATAAATCCAATATTTTGTCCACTATCCTGCGATTTTTCTTAATTTTATTTTAATCACGATGGACACGATTTCTAATATAAACATTATAATAATATTATAATTGATTAGCTTCTCGTTACATTATAAAAATATTTGTTAGTTATTTTAAAACTACAAGAGATGAGTTTAAACATGAATGGATGGTGGATTATTTATAGAATGAAATTATTAGTAGTACTATAATCAGTCTTGTACATTTCGAATAATAATTATATATCTACAACATATTTTATTGTTTACACAGAACATGTGCATTGTGCAATGTGCATTCTGGATGAAACGAATTTCTAGTTAATACGTAATATATTAATGTTGATAAATGCATTCGAATTTAGTAAAAAAAACCGGTCAAGTGCGAATCGAACTCACGCATCGGGGGTTCCGTACAATAATAAAAGTGAAGAGCTAGGTATAGAGGTAAAAAATTAAATTCAAAGAGTTTTTTTACTTATATTTTATTTTGATTTTTTTTCCGTATCAAATTTAATTAAAGTATATTTTTAAAGTAAAAAAATATATTAACAGAACATATTTTGATGAATAAAAAATAAAGTGAAAAATTCCAAAATGTCATCGAGGCCTTATATTCCTTATTTTTTCAAAATTTTAGGTCGGTAGTTTCGGATATAAGGGGTGGGAGACCAAACAGTAGATAGATAGACAGACAGACAGACAGACAGACAGACACGAGAGTGATCCAATAGAGATTCCGTTTTTTTCATCCGGAGGTACGGAACCCTAAAATGATTCAGTTATTTATTTTATCTCTCATCATTCTCTAGTACAAATTAATAATGATTTCATGTCATACATATTATAGTAAAATACGAACAGACTCATTATTTTTCCATTACACATTTACATATTATTTATTATGTTTCTTCTTATTTTATAAAACAATAATAATTATTCTATTATACAATTCTGCTAATGTAAAACTATAAAAACTGTTTCCTGGGCTGTTGAAGCATATCTTAGAGGATATAATCGTATGGAGTGCTCATGTCCATCTAGTTCACGTTCACAAGATAGTTAGCACTGTTCGGATTGTGAGGAGCGAATTGCCTGCTGTGCGCACATAATGCCATAAGTGTTTACAGTATTATAGACCGAGAGCTAGTGACAGTTTTTTGGTGTTATTTATTCAAGGCCTTATTTTTGTGAAAATGTTGAGGGAGGCATATTAAAGTGCCCTGTGTAAGGGATTTTGCTAGATAGCAGTATGGGAGGGGTTCAGACTGCCCCCAACATGTAACAAAAAAAATGGTCACAATTATTATTGCTTCAAGGCTGAAATTGTTTGTATAGCTTCTCGGTGACCCATTAATGCCATTATAATATTTGCAGATTGATTGGTCAGTATTAAAGAGGTGGCAGATCACCCTAAACGTGTCATGTACCCGACGAAATTTTTTTTGTTATATGTTGGGGGCGGTCTGCATCCCTCCCATGCCGCTATCTAGCAAAACCCCTTACACAGGGCACTTTAATATGCCTCCCTCAACATCTTCACAAAAATAAGGCCTTGAATAAATAACACCAAAAAATTGTCACTAGCTCTCGGTCTATTAGTAGTAATCGGCGGCCCGTCTATTTGGGCGCCTCTTATAATCGGACATCTCCGAACGCTGGCGTAGGTACCGACCCGACAGGAGCGGGACAGAGAGAAATTCATTTCTGTTTTTGTTTTGAAGGTAGTTAACATAATATTATATTATGCTGAAACCATAGACATGTAGAATGGTCACTTTATTAGAGTCGTAAGTTATTATATTAAGCAATAATTTTTATATTAATTATGTACGTGATTTACTAATGTTTTTTAAATTATATTATTTACTAATGTTTTTTAAATTATAATCTACTTAGAAAATGTACTATCGATTTTTAGGGTTCCGTATCTTATAAGAAAAAACGGAACCATTATATATCATTATATATCCGTCTGTCAGTCTGTCACAGACGTTTTTCTCGAAAACTGCGTGACGTATGAATTTGAAATTTGGCATGATGAATGATGTTGATTACAATTTGAACACAGTGTTCCTTTAACCTACTACATTGGATTAAAGTGTACCTATTTAGAACTTTGATTTTTGAATTGTGTTGTATTTCTGGGAAAAATCTGCCAAAAAAACCAGACGTTGTTTAATGAGCAGTTTATTCGCGTATTTTAAGCTATTTACTGAAAATATTGTGCATACTTAATCACAAATGGTGCTTTACAAGGATCTCAGTTTACTGTAGCAATTTTTTTTTTCTTTAAACAATTTAGTAGCATGATTTACTTATGTTTAATTATATAAATATTAATATAATTATTATTAAAAAATGACACTAAATTGTAGTGTTGTAAGTATAATAATATGTTTAAAACAAAAAGTACCTACTGATAATATGTAATTATACTTCTATAGCTAAAATTAAATTTTGTTAATCCAACTTTATACAAAGATTCATTAGAAAACAAATTACCATAAGGTCTACTGAAATGCCAAGTCGCACAATAATTCCACTTAACGGGTTTTTATAGGGACCTGTTAGAAATATAAACATATTATAAATCAGTATGAGATTATCTCTATTAGGGTTATTGTCTAGTTATATTTAACGCAGAAACAATATATTTCCCGTAAAACAGGATATCGCACGCTGTATAGTGTATAAGCAACGAGTAAGACAAAGACACAAATATATAACAAGCGAACGAGCTAACGGAAACCAAATTGAAATTGATGTGGTAAACGAAGAAGGTTACTTCATTGTAAGCCTTCGGTTGTTCCGTGGGTCGTACTAGTACTAGTGTGTGGTGCAGGGTTGGTGAAAATATGATCAACTAGTGAAATTCAAGATCATTGTCTAGACGTTGTGTTAAATTGATACAAGTTTTCGATTGCTCATTTGTACTTAGATTACCTATATGTGCCGTAGAAAACATTCAAAGCTAAGAGCATAGGAACACTTATGTCGGGTTTATCGTACGTTTAGCACGCTGTTTTGTTAATCGCTGTTAAATTTATACACATAAAATATACGAAGTAACCATAGAAATAAGAGAGAATTAACATAACAGCTTGATTAAAATGTACGATAAACCTGACATTGGTTCTTCATTGTAAGAATTTAATTTCGATTTTAACTATAATAGTTTTTGATGTGTCCACGTTTAGTTAAAAAATAAAGGATAGCAAAGAACTTTTATTAAGTTTGTCAATTGTCAATTTCAACAAAATAAAAATTGTCAAATTTTTACAATGATACAGACTCTCATGGCGCGAGTCCTAGTCGCACCTGTCGACGCACGTTTCGCTAACCACGTTAGCATCGGAGATGTTAAAAAAGTTTTTATAATTATCTCTTGATAATATGCACAGAGGGGAAATGTAGGGATGAAATATTGCATTCAATGGCTCGTAAAAACAAACAAAGAAATTTAAATCTTTTATCTTCATTATTTTTTTTTATAATATCATAAAACTATGGAATCCACTATCTCAACTTAATGTCAAGGAGCACATTAATACGTTAATGTTCATCCCTAGTACAGAAGTACTGTATACATATATGTATCGGTATGTATGTATGTGCATCAAGGTGTATGTGTGTCTGTGTGTTGGATCTCTCAAATCAATACACACTGTTGGCCCGCACGACTGAATACAGAAACGCTGACCAGTCGAGCAAGAATTATGTTACAGCAGGCTCCTAAAGCAGCCTGCACACACGACTGCCCTTTCGGATATTTACTCAACGAAAACGCTATACCTACGAAATTACCTACACAGAAATACTCTTGTATATCAAAATGCTAGAATGAATAAAAAGACACGTGTCATTAACAATATTGTAATAAAACTAACGAACAGTGAAAGCCTCATGAAATATGTCACGAGAATGTTAATCAAGTGAACGAAGAGAAATTTTCAAATCGGCTAAGATTGAACGTAAAGCTTTCCATCGCTTTTCAATTAGTGTAATTGTATAAAATCTATTTTGAGATCTAAACGTATTTTGTATAATATGATACCGGATTATATGAATTATTTATCGCAGCTCATTATAGAGATGCCGCGTTATTTATATGGTATTTTCATAGTCGTCTGTTAGAAACCTCCTGCAGTTTCCAGGTTCTGATCTAAGAACTTGTGAATGTATTTTTTGCGTTTGTTATTGAATTGGCACAAAACCCAGACAACCCCAGCAGTTGGTGGTTTTCTGACTCCGTAATGAATCACGATAAATTTTGATGCATGTGCTTTTTATTATAATTTTTAGTGTATTTGCCATATGGCACATACACTATTGGCGTCGGTCGGATGGTGGGACCTAGGGGTCGGACCAAAATTTCTCGACGTTTCATAGCCTCCTGAACACTTTGGCACCATTTTTAAAAATGTTTATATATATATGTATGTATATATATATATATATATATATATATATATATATTTATATATTTATATATATATGTGTGTACACGATAACTCTCGACAGACTTAATCGATTGAAACGAAATTTGGTACACACATTGGAACCCATCACCGCAAGAAGCCTATTTAAAATGGGCCCGATCGGACCATTTTCAGGGTTGTATTTAGGGGTTCCAAAAAGTTTTTGGGCCCAAAAATACCGAAAAATTTGTCAGAATCGTTTCAAAATTGAAATTTAACTCTTTAGTAAAGATTAAAATGTGCTGCTAAAATTTTAATAAAATCGGCCCGACAGGACCGGACTTTCAAATTTTATGAAAACACTAGTTTGTTGATACGGATTTACTTAGATATGGAAGGGTGTATTTAATTGGGTGTATTGATGAAATCCATGTCTAATATTGAAATTTAGAAAAATTTAATTATTTTAAGGGCTGTATTAAGGGGTTAAATTTTTTATTTTGTCAAAAAACAAACTTAAGTTTACATAATAATGCCACAATGCCTGTATTAGCAAATACACTATATTGTCGGCAGGGTTTTGGCACTGCGACCCGAGTTTTTTTATAATAAGTTTAATAAAATTTATATTTTTATAGGTTTCTAAGTAATTCATTCAATTAAATAGATGCGTATTAAATGTGCTAACTTACAAATATTCAAGTATATTTTTCTGTAATACACTTATAACTATAATTTTATAAATAGTTATGTCATTAAACACAATGTTTTAAACTAATCTAAGTTGTGCGTTCTGTCTATGAAATTTAAAACATTTTATGAATTACTATTTTTCAGCGACATTCAACACGGTCATTTATATATCGGAAAGCCTTTCTAAAAGTCAACCATTAATTTCAAAAAAAATTCTCCCGATACAATTATGCCCCAATTGTCATAAATAATGTTTATAATTCAACGATTAATGACGTCAAAATAACGTGTTCAAATTGCTTTTATGAATCAAAAAGCACTGATATATCACTGACAGCCATTTGTCGTATACATAATACAATGTAAGGCGGGAGTAGCCTTGACATACCTACAACAGAGATTTACACGCACATTGCGCTAAATCAAATATAATGTTTTTTTATGATTTGATAAAAAAACAACAAACTACATTAAAATTTCAATTTTATGCGAAATCAATTCAAGATAAAATTTTACTTTGGGTCAGAAGATGTGAAAATCCGTTTTCTCGTCAATGGAAATTAGTAATTCAAAGAGCCATTCATGGATGATAGACTGACATCCACCTAGGTGACTTTCTGAGAAATAATACATCCCCTTGTACGCCCAACAGCTCATTGACAATTTGTATACCTAATCAAATTAATAATGTAACGTTTGCTTAAAAATATCGGTAAGTGCTATGTAATATTCTTGTTCTCAGATATTGTGCGATCCTTGTATGTGTTAATTCGATTAGTAGAAGAAATTTTTCGTAGCATATGATTTAACAAAATACTGTTTAAACTTAGAAATCTTTACTCCGAAGATGACAAAAAGATTGTCGAATCTTCAACACAATAAATGCAATTTTAACAATATGAATTCTATGCTATGAAGGCAGCTACTAGAGAAAAACTAGAAACAGTGAAATTGAAACAAGGAAAGGGAAAGACAAATTGTTTTATTGACAATATCGCATGATTGAGAATATTTTATATAAAATTTTTACGTCGCCTTGGCAAGATATTTATAGTATACGATTTTAGCAAATGGTGGAATACACTGATGTTCATGTATTTATCGACTGTCATTTCATTTGTTTCAAGTTTTCTTCAAACATGAAAACAATGTAAAATTACACTGTATTTGTATTATAAAGTTACGTTTAACAAACTAATGTAAAAATTCCGGAATCTATGTCGCTATCAATAAATTATCCTTGCATTAGAGCGCATAATAAATTAACAGGATTTAAATCATAAGGTAGGTAATAATCATTTCAAATGTGTGAAAACATAAAAATTGATAAATATTCATATTTTTTATAATATTATACCAGTGTTACACACATACCTACTTTAAAGGCATTTATTACTTATGATAAACTGAATTAAATATGCTATTTTCGTTATTTATATTTTTAAAAGTTTTATAACTTTTATACCTATAAATATTAATTGGGAAATAAAAACCGAAAGCCTTCTTAACTACTTTACGTCTAGATTTAAATCTTCTAAAAATATAATACTAAATAATATTATAATATGGATTGGTTCAGTCTCGTCAACGGATGTTAATTACATATTATTTATTAATCCTTTATATTTTATTTTTTTATATATTAAGTATCTACCTAAATTGTTTTAAAGTAATTCTCCAAACATAAAATGAAGTAACAACACAGTTTATAAACTTAAACAGACAGAAGCACAGATGAGAGAGCGTTTACGGATTTAATAATCATAAAAAAAACAAAATATTTAAGCAATTCATGAACATGAGGTCGCTGATTTTCGATGAGTACTGGTCTGGTCGACTACCATCACACTTCTATGGAGTCGTACAATATAGTTATGAACCGATTATGAACATAAACATCGATGATTTTCGATGAGTACTAGTCTAGTCGAATGCTTCGATTGGACATGACGTGACCTTTACATGCGTAACCAAACGACAAAAACGAGTCTAAAAAGCTTCACTTAAAAATAAAACACTTATGCTGGATTTATCGTACAATTTTATTTTTTAATCACGCTGTTAAATGACGTTCGCTATGGCAACGATCAACAATTTGCCAAAATGAAAACGCAGCAACCGATGAACACGTAGCAATCAAAATTTAACAGCGTGATTAAAAAATAGCCTGTTAAAATTGTACGATAAACCCCGCATAAGATGTACAAAATATCCTAAAAACCCACAAGAAAACGAAATTCCACACAGAAGTCCTGTAACAATCTTATCTATTAATATAATATACTAAACGTCAAAACTACCCTTTATGCCACAGAAAGCATTATATTATAGTATATTGTGCGACTAGTGGGAGAAAGAGGAGATTCCTCGAGTGTAGATTTTGCCGCACGAGCGTAGCGAGTGCGGTAAAACACACGAGTGGAATCTCCTCTTTTGACCAGTAGTCGCACACAATATTTTGTTCAACTACCGCAAGAAATATGTCATTTCGTAGCTCTGCTGAGCTTGGGCGAATTAATGGGTGACCTGATTGATTGACGAAACTATCAACACTTGCGTAAACGTTCCCCGTAATGAGCGTGGACGAAATGGCATTTCTTTATTTATTTATTGTGGATTATAGACGCGTCGACAACTTAGGTCATTAGCGTCTTAAATACAACAAATATACATATATCACTTAAAACTAAATAACATTACAAAACATCCATGAGCAGAGGTGGGACTCGAACCCACTACAGTCTGATTCAGAGGCCGCGACGCTACCAACTGAGCCAAACTGTCCTCGAAATGGCATTTCGCCCACTAGTGGGCGAAATACGTCTACAATCAGAGAATTCATTATTTCGCCCACTCTCAGTATAGCCACGAAATTACATATTTCTTGCGGGTGTTGAACAAAAATATTTATTTTTCTGTAGGTACCTACCTACTAGTGATGTAACGAGTGTCAATTTTTAATCATGCGAATGCGAATATTCATGGTTTTCAAAGCTTTATTACCTAATGTTAAAGTAAAGGCTGATAAAAGATATAAGTGCAAGGTTAACTTAGCGAAAAAACTTTTTAAAAAGGGGGTAAGAAAAACTTTTCTAATAAAAATGCTAAGAAATTAATTTGTTTGTCTTATTTAATATTATTTTAACATTTAAAAAAATATATATGATTTTTTCTGATATTCATATTCGCAAAATGTTCGAAGGTATTTTGCGAACGCGAATGTCAAGAAATATGCGAATACTCGCGAATGCGAATACGAATGCGAGTGCGAATGCGAATGCGAGTGCGAATGCGAGTGCGAGTGCGAATGCGAGTGCGAATTAGAATGCGAATTAGAATGCGAATTAGAATGCGAATTCGAATGCGAATTCGAATGCGAATGCAAATGAGAGTGCGAGTGCGAATTCGAATGCGAATGCGAGTGCGAGTGCGAGTGCGAATTAGAATGCGAATGAGAGTGCGAGTGCGAATTAGAATGCGAATTCGAATGCGAATGCGAATGCGAATGAGAGTGCGAATGCGAGTGCGAATGCGAGTGCGAGTGCGAATGCGAGTGCGAATGCGAATGCGAATGAGAATGCGAGCGCGAATACGAGTGCGAATGCGAGTGCGAATGCGAGTGCGAATGCGAGTGCGAATGCGAGTGCGAGTGCGAATGCGAGTGCGAGTGCGAATTAGAATGCGAATTCGAATGCAAATATTCGTTACATCACTACTACCTACCTATACGTTATAAATATTCGCACTACTTTTTAAATTTTTTATTACAAGTGTAAAGTCGTCTTTAGGTGTCGTAAATCTGTATTAGTAGACCAACAAATGCACTTAGGTATTAGTTCTTTGTCAATATAAATTACAACAAGTGTTTGCACGGCAAACACTCGCGAGAGAAGCTTCGCTTCTCAGGAAGCTGCGCTTCCTCTTAAAAAGCCTTCGGCTTTTTCTGAATGAGTATTTGGAAACATGCTTTGTGCATAGAAATTAAAAAGTATAATTTTTGAATAGTGAGTACCCACTAGGATGGTGTTGGTTTTGAAACTGGGTACGCTAATCATAGCTGCTAAAAAGTTATGTATATTGCATTATATATGAGATTTTACAGTAATCGATGCAATTTCAAAACGGTGTGTCTACAGTGTTTTTTTTCAAATTAATTGAATGAAAAGGGACCTAAACGGCCCTTATCTGAATACATCGAAGCGTCACTTATTCGGTCTTCTACACTCTACAGGTGTTTTATAAGTTGTACAAATGACCAATAAAAAGTACCTTTATTTTTCAAAATATGAAAAAATTCCATTAAGAAAAGTTGTTTAGAAAATTAGAATGCAATTTCCCAAAAGGTTCTGGATTGCAGCTGTACATACCGATAAGTCGAGAAGCAACAAACGGTATGAGTGGAATTCAAATTGAACTTCAATTTCTACTGACTAACATTGCAAAACACGCATGATTTAGTAAATAGCTGCATCTCACGCATGGCGGCCGTACTTCAAAACGCATTTCAACAGCGCAGGTCACGATTTGAGCCTACCGCCATCTGTTGGTCGCTTGAGCGTACCAACAGACGATAAACATTGAATTCTAGTTACTTTTTAGGGATTGTGAGTTTTAGCTATCTTTTAGGTTACAACCTTGTCAGCTATTGGAAGTGTCAAATACAAACCACGGGCCCGATACAAACTTATAAATGGGGTTTGATCTCACATGGTATGGTATTTTACATATATAATATAATATCATTTTTAGCAATCTAAACATAATGTCATAACTAATAACTGTACATTTCATTTCTTTACAGATGCATTCAAAATATTATGTAAATATTGTCATGTTATTTACATTAAAAGTATGCATATAAAATGTTGAAAACCTGAAGGTTAGGTTACTGATTCATTCAAATTATTATCGATTTTCCCCCAAAACTAAATCGAAACACTGATGCCTGAAAAGTAATAAACGTTTTTGCTATAATATGTAGCGATGACACATCTGTCCTGTGATGTCAACACGAAAGGTCAGTTTCACCCGATAAAGGAATCATCGATCTTTCTCTAGCAAATATTGACGACTACAAATTACATCATCCATATTCTACAACATAATTGGTCAGAGTCATTCTAGTGGAAAAAACACTCAGACCGATTACATTAATTTTAGTTCTTAATTTAGTTCATAAGATTAATTATTCTTAGCATAGTTTTAATTTTAGTTTATAAATATATAATATTTTATTAATTCTTTAACTATTAATTCGGAGCTTCTGCATTCCCGTTTCTTTTACTTTCATTCTTCCTTTCTTCTTTATCTATTTACTTATCTTTGATTAGTGGTCTTTAGACAATGTATTAATATTTTCTGTTTTTTATTAATCTACATTTTATATTTACGTATTCTTCCTTTAATCTTTTATATAACTCGGTATATGATAAGGTGCCAATGGAACACCCTTTGTCAATCCGAATTATACTTCTTTTCTTGTCACCCTGTGGGTTCATTCTCCGACCAGGGATACCTTGATCTTCATTATTTGTTCCGTTGTCCATATACGAATATTGCCAAGTTCGTTTGTTTTATTTCAACCGGTTAATGTTTTTTCATTCTTTTATCCGATGATTGTTGTCACGTTCTCCCTGGTTATATTTTTTTTAAATCACAGGACAGATGTGTCGTTGCTACATATTATAGAAAAAACGTTTATTACTTTTCAGGCATCAATGTTTGAAAAGTAATAAACGTTTTTTCTATAATATGTAGCGATGACACATCTGTCCTGTGATGTCAACACGAAAGATCAGTTTCACCCGATAAAGAACCACCGATCTTTCTCTAGCAAATATTGACGACTACAAAATGAACCGTCACAAGGTATTAAATAATATAATATATAGCAAAGATAGGCCTGTTTCGTGGCAACCTGTACAAAGCAATAAGTATTCTATTCTGTATGTCCGGGCTCTGAGTTATCGTCGTAATTCTCCGAGTTACTGTCAAGCGTGCCAAAATTCGGCTGTCGCGGTGACTGCTCTCACCTGAAGAAACGGAGGATCGTGCGGGGATTTTTTTGAATATCCGGAATAAACGTCGACAACATTTTTTGAAAAGATTGAGAATTTTATAAATAGATAACTTTTTAATTTTTACTAAAATTTATTAAATTAATACAAATAGGTAAAAAATAAATTATTATTCTATAATACAATTTACAAAATAATCTTATTCGTTCTCATACAAACATTAAAAAAATCCAAAAGTGCGATTTGCACCCAGACAAAAGCCAGCCCGGTCAGCTGGTTACTATAATATTGTATTTTCATCGGAACCACATGTGTGCAAATTTTCAACTCAGCCACTGAAGACACCATCCTCAAAAAATAACGACATTCTAGGATCGCCTTGTCTACTTTTAAAAAAGCAGATTTCCATATTATAGGTATAGGGAACCCATATAACAGTTAGCTTATATAACATTTTCCGCTAAGATACAGTTTTCAAGTATTTTCTGCAGCTCTGTTACCAATTATAAAAATGTAACGTATACGAAATTCTAAATCTATTTGCACACTAAATAACTGACTTTCAGTTTGCATGTGTGCCATCTGGTAATTAATAAATACAAATTTATGACAGATCTTTTTTCTTTAAAATAAAAAATTGCAATTACGAATACAAACTATGAATGAAACTTCCACCATTAGTACAGGCTGCAGCTTCATAATGTAACCCTGCCATATCGTGCCAAGCAACGATCTACGGTATCGACGTTTAGATCGGTCACAATTATTTTGAATAAGGAATCGTGTGTGAAAGAGTATCGGATTACCCATATTTTCGGATTCGGAACTCCGTTACATCTATGCTTCATTCAAAAGCAATGTTAGTGAGTAGGATATATTTGTGTTCTTAAGCTCGGGACCTCTCAGGAGTCTCTGCATAATGAACCATTCGCTTCATTTGAACATAACTGATTGGATCACCATAGCTCTCATATGAAGCCCTAAAAATATTAAATCAACATTTTTATTATTTATTAATAATTACTAAGGGAGATTAATAATTGTGGTTAGGCCGGCCGCACATTTCCTACTATCGGATCCGATTGTCGGATCCGGGTGTCTAACGCTCAAATATCTATAAGATTATATGACCATATCGCACACTTACGATTCGATATCGGATCGGACGTCCGACTTTCTTGAATTCTTTTTGTATTCAAAGGATGTATTCAACAGCGACGTTTTATTATTTGTAAATGGTTTTAGAAAGCTTAACTAATAATTAATGCTTCATTTGACACCAATCAGTGAAACCACATAAATATTAATTAAAATAACTAATACCCATTAAATATGTATACTTATAGTTTATACAAACCTTTCAAGTAGATTTTTATTTTTTTTAAATTTCATAATAATTGTGTTGGTTGGTACGTCATAATTTTGTAATCGTCTTAAAATACTGTCACCCAAGAAAAAATCCATGTTTGTTAATTGATCCATTATTATAAATAATTACTGTTTACTGTTTAAATTTAGAATGGAATTTTTACTGTATAGATGGCACGGTTCAGGCCTCGTACGATTTTAAATGCTGTTAAAATATTAGGATATGCGAAGTCAGTAGTAGCGCGTTCGTCATAAAAAAAGTTTGGGAGGCAAGGTAATTTAACCTAAAAATTTCACATTTTTGATGTTATGACTTTTGGATTTTAGACTGACAGTTTAAAAATGGTTTAAAAGTTGTTTATTTAGGTTACGTATAAATTAAAATCAGTATTTGAGTATTTTTAGTGTAATAAAATAATGACTATTCATTGAACGATAAATTATATTTCGTTGAAAATTATCTATTATTTCATTCATCTAATTTAACTGTCCACAAAGTTCAGTTCCTCATTCTGATATATTCTTGGCAATTGAAAAAAATTGAATAACGATTGGTTTTTTTTTTTGGAAAAAATTACTGATAATTACGCTAAAAGGTATTTTTAACGTTATTTTAACATCGGAAATTGTATGATTTACCATTCAAAGGCAATTTCTTACAGTTTAAAAAAAATTTCGAAACGATTGAAGCGATATTTGACAAAATATTGCGCATAACGAAAAAATCTAGTTTCATGCAAGCCGATACTAATCAATTAAATATGATTAGATGCAGATATATGGCATTATTTTTGATAAGCCAGTCGGAAAGATAATGAATTAACGAACAAATTTGCTTCGATAAATTTTTTTCTAGGCTGAACTGTATAGAAGATACGGAAGGTTTTTTGACATTTTGTGGCCAAAAGGGCACTATTTTTTTAGCTACGTAAATGAAAAACAATACAGATCCTGCCATGATGGGAACGCATGTGTGTCCAAAATTTCATTAAAAACAAATTACAGTTACTCGAGTTATGGTACGACAAAGGATTTATACATACATACATACGACAAAAAGCGAATTTAATATACATCGAATGCTTCGATGTATAATAACGGTATTAAAGGACTGTTACAGTCCAAACGGAAACTGCAAGTTTGAGAGTGGAGTAATTTGTTACAGCTATATAACAAAAGTTGCATGAACTACCTTGTCGCTTCTTATCTACATAATTCTAGTCATTATAATAGTCGTATTTGAATTTTCCCGTTATACAAATTGTTACCGTCAAATGTCGAAGAAATTATTATACAATACGTATTAAAAAAATCCCTCATTATGACTCTGCAGAGAGCAACCAAACTGTACATAATTTTAAACTAAAATGCTACTTTTTGAGATACACAAGTATCCACCGCCTACCGACTTTAAATTTTGCTAATGGCAGTAAATTAATGTTTAGGTACTCTTCTTCAGTAGCGGACTAAGGGGGGGCGGAGGGGGCGGCCCGCCACGGGCCTCTGATCCTTGGGGGGCCTCAAATGTCGAGAAGTCCTTATTAATCAAATCCCAAACAAGGCCAAAATATGTTTAGTAAGTAAGAGGCAGTTTGGAGTTGGAGGCCCCGTACGTATACAAAATATAAACGTAGGTAGGTCGTTTATTATAAATATTTAATTTTTTTTGTCAGCCATTACCTACATCTATATTATTGATTTTTTACGAAATTTACACTACAAATACATCAATTTCTAAGCAGACCGGGGGCCTCATTTAGTTCTGCCGCCCCGGGCCTCCGACGGGCTTAGTCCGCCACTGCTCTTCTTTACATATTTAAAAAAATCGGCTTGCAGTGCATATTTGCAATATATGTGCTTTGTGGCATTTAAACGTAATATTGTTTTTTGACAAAATAAAAAATTTAACCCTTTAATATAGCCCTTTAAACCATAAAATGTTGCTCAATTTAAATATTCAGCATTTGCACTAAATTTTATACACTTTTCCGTAGGTAATACTATTCCGTTACCCGTGGGAATTTAAAGAGTTAGGATTTTCGTTTAGGTTTTCCTGTAAACTGTGAGTGAGTATATTTCCTATTTTTTTCAAAATTTTAGGCTCAGTAGTTTCGGAGATAAGGGGAGGGAGATCGGACAGATAGACAGACGGACACAAGAGTGATTCTATAAGGGTTCCGTTTTTTCATCGGGTCGATATACGGAACTCTAAAAATTAGTGTTTTCATAAATTTAGAAGTCCAGTTCCACTCTGGTTCCTTTTTTTTAATTTTAGGGACACACTTAAATCTTTACTGAAGAGATAAATTTCAATTTTCAAACAATTTCGTTTATTTTTTCAGTGTTTTTGGGCCCAGCGTGAACAAAATTCGACTAACATTAATTACATCTCCAATAAAAAGCAAAATTAGTTTGGAGAAAATAGGTACCTACATGTGATTATTTTTTCAGGATTATTTTGTATTTCTATAAGATTATATTTTGTTTGAAATAGACACAAAAAATTAATCCACGAAAACTGTGGAAAATGCATCTCAATATGTATAAATGAAAAAAATATTCCCGTTCTCTCATTGATTCCTTATTTTCAAATAAAATACTCCCAATGTTACAACTAACCATTAACTAATAAATTATGTTTAATTAACAAATTTACGCCCACTTCATTATAATTTATAAACTATCTCATCGACTCATTGTTAAATGAAATAAGTATAACACACAATTAGGATAAAAAATTATAATTTCACAATTGGCCATTAATCTCGATATTATCTGAGAACGATTATATGCAGCAGTTAATAAACCGTTTATTAAGACTTCAAAACAAAAATATTTGTAATTTAAATTATCATTCTTTAAGTTAAGAATACATAATATTCAGTTTATGTATGTAATAATATGTTGATCCTAAAAAATAATAATTTTTGATAAACCCGTAACCCACACTTCCACCATTAAACATGCACTTCCACCACATCGTTATTATGTGAAACTCAGAACAGAGATAGCTATAGAAGTGGCATATCACAGCTTGTAGGTATGTACAACTGAAGCCAGTCGAGACATGCGGGGAACAATTGAAACAAGTGAAAACATAATAAAATATTTTCCAGTTCGTTTCTATCTGTGGTAGTGTGAGAACGTGTTATAGTTTGCTCTTGGTGTATTTAAAAAGTGCAAATTTATCAAATTTATTTTTAAATCCCGGCAAAATTGTATAAATATAGTGTAGTGTTTGAAGCGGTAGTGAATGCCACTTGATTCAAGTGGCGGTGTACGATTGCCCCCTGATAAGGGGGCATTATCCTTACATAGATCCCATCATGCAGGCGAGAAGAGTATTGAAAATTTGATCCGAGGTGTGAAGAAAATTGCAGGTAGCACTAGCAGTATGGCTAGGAAAAAGAAAAGCAAGTTTTCCAAAGATCCTATAAACATAAAGGAAAAAATAGGTAAGATTAAAAATACTAATTGCGATTTCAAAGATGACGTCAATGAACAAAATATGGAATACGATGCACTCGGTTCAGACAAGCATCCAGTTCAATCAGGTAATCTAATTGGCTCTGTTGAATCGCTTCATTCAATTTCAAATGCTGAAACTACAACTGTTAATGACAATCTTATGTCAACAAATAATCAGCTGAGTGGTTTAAATGGAAATAATCAACAACCAACATCTAGTATTAGAATAAATAATGTTAACGATAATAATGATAAAAATATCCAAGAAAAACCTAAATTTAAAGAAAATCATACAGGTCCATATTATATATTTTTAGAAAGCAATGATAAAGAAAAAAACATAGGAAAATGTCATCCTATGTACATTGGCAGATTTGTTCACACCAATTTTCCAGAAATTCGTAATTCTATTGTTAATATAAAAAAAATAGGCAAAAACCGCATAAAAATAGAATTAGATAGTAAGAACTCTGCAAACAAAATGATAGCAAGTTCGAAATTTGATGAAATTAATTTAAATAGTTATATTCCTAACCATTTATTGTTCAAAACCGGTGTTATCAGAAACGTGGATTCAGTATTACCCATTGACTATTTAATGGAAAATATTATAACAACACATCCCATTCATAAAATTAAACGAATGACTCGAAAAGTTAACGATGACTATGTTAATACTCAAACCATAATTGTAACTTTCGAAGGTCAGAATTTACCAAAATTTATCAAATTAGACTTCACCATATGTGAAGTAAGTGAATATGTTCCCAAAGTTGTTCAATGCTTCAAATGCCTGAGGTTTGGTCATATGCAGGGACAATGCCGTAGTTCCGAACGTTGCCTTAAATGTGGTGAGCAGCACCCCCGCAGTCAGTGCAATGCCACGGACGCTTGTTGCGTACATTGCAAAGGCACACATTTAGCAACAGATAAACAATGTCCACAGTACAATAAACAGAAAGTTGTCAAAGAAAAAATGGTTCAGCATAACCTTTCATATTCGGAAGCAATGGAAATAGAGAGAAATTCATATGCAAATGCGACCAAAGCAATTGCCATAGACTGTGAGCGCGATTTTCCGATTTTTAATGATGGTCCCAGTACATCAAATGTCCCTATAAATACGAATCTTAGCCAATTAAATGCTCCTAAAATAAGACGGAGATATAATGAAATAAGTTCCGTACCTAGAACATCGCACAGACAGAGGGGTTCAAACTTAAATAAAGTAGCACCTTATTTTCAATCTGAACCAAAATCGTTTGATCGTCAAAGGAACAAAACACCAATAATAACTCATAACCCTCATAAGGTTAATGAGAGTGAAAAATTAGAATCAGTAATTAAGAATATTCTAGAAACTGTTGCAAATTTATTTGCGCAAATTCCGTACTCAGCTATATCTTCTCCAAAAATAAATGCACTCAGACATTTGATAAATGATATTTATAAAGAACAATCCGATGATGAGTACTCTGACTATAGTACAATGGAACAGTAGGTCATTAATCTCAAATAAAGCTAATCTAGAAATATTGTTACAAGAAGAAAACATAAAAATTGCTGCTATTTCGGAGACCTGGTTCCGAGATAACTATCATTTCTCCATTAATAATTTTAACTGCGTGAAAGCAAATAGAGCCGATGGCAAAGGCGGTTCGGCGCTTTTGATTCACAAAAGTGTAAAGTTTAAATCTTTGAATATGGCGAACTATAACGATCAAATTATTCAAATATGCGCTATTCAAGTAATGTGTCAATCTCCTTTTATTGTCATTTCTGTCTACTGCGCTCCTAAACATAATACGTCATATAATTTTTGGGAAAAACTTTTCAAAAATATTAAGTTGCCAGTAATAATATTGGGGGATTTTAATGCCCATTGTCATAGCTGGGGCTGCCTATACTCTGACAAAGAAGGAGACAATTTAATAAAAGCAATAGAAGACAATGATTTGGTGATTTTAAATGACGGTTCCGAAACTATTCTGAATTATAATAGAAATAAATCTGTTGTTGATATCTCGGTTTGTGCTCAATCGTTATCTAGTAAAATTAATTGGAGACGATTGGACGATGCATGGGGATCGGATCATTTTCCGATTATTTTAGAATTATCGGGTAATTATAATATTTCAGAAAAATCATTTACGCCTTTTTATAAATGGAATGTATCTCACGCTAACTGGGAAGACTATACTAAACTAATTGAAACAAATTTGAACAAAATAAAACAAAACGTTCAAAACATTAAATACAATCAGTTAATCGAAATAATAAATGCATCGGCGGAAAATACAATTCCTAAATTTAAAAATATTAATATAAAAAATTATAGAGATATATCATGGAGAGATGATGAATGTAATAATTTACTTAAGGACAGAAAAACAGCTTTTAAATTATATAAAGAAAGTTCTAATTATTATAATTATTGTAATTACAAAAATATTGATGCCAAAGTTAAAAGAATTTTTAAGACAAAAAAACGAAATAAATTTAAGCTATTTTGTGAATCTCTTAACAGAGAAACTCCACCTGCAGAAATATGGAAAAATATTAAAAGACTTCAAGGTTATTTGAATAAAAAAGACTATTGCGACAATATATTATTAGGCAAATTAGGAATCACTGAATTTGTAGACAGAATAGTGCCTACTTCAGTCGAACAATCTGTGGACATTGACACACAAAATATCGAACAACACGAGCTAATAAAACCTTTCGTTAGACATGAATTAGATAAAGCTTTAAAAAATAAAAAAGGATCGGCCCCGGGTCTTGATTTTATAACATACGCAATGATTGCAAATTTGCCTGATTGTGCGACAAATCTTTTACTAGATATTTATAACGACATTTATAAATCAGGAGAGTTACCAGCTTCCTGGAAAGATTATGAAATAGTACCTATTCTAAAACCCGGTCGCAGTAAGACAGATCCTAAGTCATATCGCCCAATATCACTGTCGTCTTGCTTATTAAAAACACTTGAAAAAATGATCAATAATAGATTACATTATTGGCTCGAAAGAAACAATTTATTTCCGAGTTCTCAACATGGGTTCCGTAAAGAACATAGTGTAATAGACAATTTGTCCACACTTGTAACTGACATACAAATAGGAATGGGAGAACAACAAATAACAGCTGCAGCATTTTTGGACATAGAAAATGCGTACGACTCTGTTCTTCCGTTAATATTATGCGAGAAAATGAAAAAATTGGGCATCCCAGCTCAGTTAAATAAATTTATTTATAAAATTATCAGTGACAGAAAACTTCATTTTAGATTTGATCATAAAATAGTTGAATCTCGAATATCATCGAAAGGTCTCCCTCAGGGAGGAATTTTAAGTCCGGTACTTTACGTAATATACACTCTAGATTTGGAAAATATACTCAGTCCAAATGTTAAAATTATTCAATATGCCGATGACGTATGTATTTATACACAACAGGCAAAAGTTCAAGACTGTAATCTAAATTTAATTGACGCTCTGTATACTTTAAAAGCTTGGCTTAAAGAAAATGGTATGACACTAGCAGTTAATAAAACTAAATGTATGTACTTTACAAATAAGCGAAAAGCGCATCTTCCTGAATATTTGCAGTTGCCAAACAATATTAAAATTTCGGTAGTAGACTCGTATAAATTCTTAGGTCTGACATTTGACAAGAAACTAAATTGGAAGGAACATATTAATTGTTTAATAAAAAAAATGTGAAACAGGAATTAATATAATAAGAGCTATTGCCCATACATCATGGGGAGCGGACCCAAAAATTTGCCTAAATATCTATAAAGCAATTATTAGATCAAAAATTGATTTTGGATCATTTTTGTATGGCTCTGCCACTTATACACAGCTAAAAAGATTAGATGTGATACAGTTCAAAACGCTCAGATTATGTATAAGCGCTCTAAGAGCAACTGCAACAAATGCACTATTAATTGAATGTGGTGAATTATCACTGGAAAAAAGAAGACATATCCTAGGTTCCAGATATTTATTAAATCAAAAGACAATGACAAGTAATAAATTGATACCTAAAATAAATTATTTAACAGGATTAGTCTTAACGTCGAGATTTTGGATTTGTAGAACTACTCCTATTCTAGTAAACAATCATATCGACTTAAGTTCTTTACAAATAAACCTTCACTATAATCATTACACCTGTTGGTATAACTTACCTTACGACATTTTTATGGAACATTTTAACATCTATACTGAACTCAGTATTCAGTATGATCACGATATATTGTCGACATTTCCCAACGCATATTTTTTATATACAGATGGATCTAAAAAGGAGGATAATACAGGATGTGCGTTTATTGATCCAAAAAGTAATACATCCAGAATGTTTAAACTACCCGGAACAATTTCAATATTTACTGCTGAGGCCGTTGCCATTGTTGAAGCTATAAAATATGCAGATACATTAAATACACATAATATTGTCATTTGTTCTGACTCCTTAAGCGTACTTCAATCCTTAAAAAATTCTGAAAAAAAGAGTAATTATGTAATCACCGAAATATTAAAATTACTGCATAATCTAAAGACAACTAAACAAATTACTTTGTTATGGGTTAAAGGACATGCTCAAGTGTCCCATAATATAGAAGTAGATATTATGGCCAAAAGAGCTGTAACTGAAGGTATGTGGCTAGATATTAATATTCCTCTGGATGATGCTAAAAGAACGTTAGAGTCTGTCTATCTTAATAAATGGCAAAAAGAATACGACAATATCTCACAAAATAAAGGCAATTTTTATTGGAACTTACAAAGCAAAGTACTAAAAAAACCTTGGTTTAGTAAAAGTATGCTGGAGCGGCCCAATATAGCCACTATTTGTAGATTAAGATTTAATAACGCTTTGTTTCCAAACTATTTATATAAAATCAAAAAAATCGACTCACCTTACTGCGATTGTGATAACCAAACTGTAGCAGATGCTAAGCACATATTATTTAGTTGTCCCAAATTTGTTGCAAATAGAGAACCGTTTATTAATTCCATTGTTAAATGTAATATTCCATTACCTGTATGGTATCCTGAAATCCTAGAGATAAAAAACGGAAAAATATTTAAAGATATATGTAAATATCTAAAATCTATTGAATTAAAAGTATAAAAATTAGTAATAAATAAATTAGAATATAGAAATTACCTTGTGTGTGGTTCCTATACCTTAAATTTTCCTTGTATCAAGTGGCCGTTCATGTGTTGTTCAAATCCTGTTCTAAAGGCCGGTGCAGTCCATTGTCTTCGTCATTTGTCCTGTTGTCCATCCCTCTTGTGTGTCCCTGTCTTAAAAAAGTAGTATTAAGAAAAAAAAAAAAAAAAAAAAAAAAAAAAAATAAATAAATAATGTAACTAACTTACCTTAACGTAAAGAACAGATTTATTATTATGACCAGTTTAAATTTTACTTAGGTATCTATTGTTAATTTTTTATTATATAAATTTATTATTTTTTCTCTCATTTTAAGCATTCTACCGAACATAATGACATGGCTGATTATATCAGAAGATATAGAGGCCAATAAAACCTATATTAAAAAAAAAAAAATATTTTTATTTACTGATGATAAGGTACATTTTGACTTTTCATAAGCGCTTTGGAACCTTTATTGTAACATCCAGACACACAACACGACATACAGTGTAATTAACACTACGGAATACAATCAACGAATGATCATAATGTACCTGACAGGTCGTACTTTAGTGTATAGTTGTGGTTTCCAAGCGACGTGATAAGCTATTTCTACAGCTATCTCTGTTTTGAGATGTGAAATATTTGTTGCTCCCAATAAAAGCAATATAAATTTTGGAAGGTATATGTATTGGACGTAGGTATTATAAAAATATTTACATATTAATTTCTTGCTTATAATATCTTATTAAAGTTTTAATATTATTTAAACTTTATTTTCAAGATGTCATTTTAATTATTTTCAAGATTTTCAAGTACAAGCGAAAATCCTAAATATTTAATTATAAGAGCATTTCATGTTTTACCAATGTGTTAAGAATGAAGATCTGAAAAAATACGACATTCAGTCTCAAGAGATCTAGAGTTTTTAATTTGTTTAAGCACTAATACAGGATAACGAAGACATTTCTTGTATATAGGGTTGTGCAGTGTCCCTTGTTCGTTGCCCCTCAACAGAACGTTGAGTATACTCTCTCACGATCGATGGATTGCAACAAACACAGGTGTATGCACAACTCTCATACACGTACATTTCTGATATAAGGTATATCATCTTCCGTGGTGCAGTAATTGAAATTGCAAAAGAGAAGGGAAGAGCAGCCATAACAAGATTGTTGTACCATCTTCCATTATACATTCTCTCTTCATACAGAATGATTCAATATTAACTTACCTTTAAGTTTGATATACATTTAGGGTATAAGACATAGTTAATAAAATAATGATTAAGCATGAAAGTGGAAAGGGTTCCGTACAACATTTGTTACAGTTTTTACCAGCCTCTTTAAATATGCATTAAATAAATAATACTGTAACTATTCTGTTCTAAATCTCAAAAACTAATCAAAATCTGACCTTTGCTATAATTTTTCTGTAATTTTTATCAGTCCCATTTATATGCCTGATTTTTACTTCCCACCTCTACTATGGTAGGGAAATATTGGAATCAGTCCGAAAAAATATCTTTGGGATATTAATAGATCTTCACGTTTTGACACCCTAGAAATCATTTGAGACCATTCTCTGACTGATTTCTATGTGTGTATGTGGTAAATTTTTCTCCTTCGATATTTCAAAAGCGGAACGATATAGGGTTATGAGGTTTGTTTTGTTGTATTTGTCAGTACCTACTTGACTTAGATCTGATTAGATTTTGAGCCAAATCGGTTCAGTGGTTCCTGAGATATTTAAAAAAATGTTCTCAGTGTAACGTATTAGCAGGTAAAAAAGAGGACAGTGTGGTCCAATGGTTGGCGTCGCGGCCTCTGGATCGGACTGTCGTGGGTTCGAGTCCCGCCTCCGCTCATAGATGTTTTGTGATGTAATTTAGTTTTAAGTGAGAGTTGTTTTTCAATCTAATCAAGACGTTAATGACCTAAGTTGTCAACGCGTCTATAATTTAGAATAAATAAATAAACAGGTAAAAAAATATAAATGCATCCTAGATGTTAAAATATAAATAAAATCTTAATAGTTTTTTTCGTGAAAAAAAAATGTTTTCTAATAACACTGGGCGAAACTGATTTTTATTTGTTTAATCAAGATGTTCCAAATTTCAACCTCTTAGCGACCGCGACCGTTTAGAGGTTACAGGCATATGACACACTGTACAGACAGACGGACGGACAACGGGATTACACAATAAGGCTTATAATTAATAAATATTTAATAAATTATGTTCATATAGAATTGGATGTATATCAGTACTTCTATTAATATTGAAAGCATAACGGATACAAGCATTTTGAACTTTTTCCAATTTATAGTATTAAACAAGATTTAAAAAACATAATCATAATCATCAGTGCATCTGATCGGTTCGTACCGATCTGATGAAATGCGAGATATTTCATTCATTCTTCTGTTTTCCGTACGTTTTCCATACGTTTCGAGCCAAACCAACTCGATTCCTTATGCAAATATGAGACAACACTATTTGAAATATAGATTAGACGTTCTCTATTAATAGGCCCAGCTAAACAGCTGACCAAGGAGGTTAGAATATAGCATATGCTCTAGATACAATTTGGCCTGTAGAACTGTTCGAACAGCCCACCACAACTTCCGCGACACAAATTCCCACGCTTCCGTGGCATTTCACAGTACAGATACTTCTACATTAAAATAAATATAAAACCTTTAATTCTGCCATTTCGGATTACAAAATTAGTATTTTTAATACATACCGTGAAAGGACATTTGAATCGGCTTTCTTATGAACAGGGCATTACTTTCGTACATGTGCATGTATATACGCCGTGGTAAAGCAACAGAAAATTGAATCTGCTAGTCTGATCCCACAACAGTGTCACTGTGACCAGACATGCAATTCCCACCACATACACACGTAACCTCAGTCCGCAACAGCGGCATATTGCCTCTTCTGTGAGCTCGACCATGTGTGTTGCCATACAAGGGTCAAATTATAACTAAAAATTATAATAACTAATTTCAAATAAACTTTGCTGACGGGCTTTCAATGGAAACAATAACTAATAATACAAGTATATAATATACAAAGTATATAAAATCAAAACGTGATCAGTGTTTGAGCGCAATAAACTCAAAAACCACTGTATATATTTTAATGCAGTTTTTACCATTATCAGAATATTAAAGTCCCATATTAGGGTTTAAAAAACCGGTTTTTAAAATAAATTTGTCACATTTGAAAACCGGTTTTTAAATTGAGAAAACCGGTTTAAAAGAATTCAAATTATTATGTGAAAATTAATTTTTAACTTATTTGATTTGCTATTCATTCTATGCAACGGGCAGCAGACACATTTTTTCAACGTTGCGAGTTGCGTTGGCCAGTGCTTGTGCAAAAGATAAACTTCAAAAATATTTATTTAATAACTTTAATTTCATTTTTAGATAAGTAATGTGTAATCCTTAATTTTTTTTTATATTTTGACTTTGATATTGATTTTGTTTTTTGTTATTTTATATAAATTAAATAAAATATTTTTCCCTATTCTGTTTTTTGACAAAAATTCGAAAACCGGCTAAAACCAATTTTTTGGAAATCTGGAATTCGTAAATCGGTTTTTCAAAAAGTCGGTTTTTGTATTAGCCTTATCCCATATAGGGGTTATATCCATGGGCTATCTAACTGAGTAGAAAAAATTTTAAAATCTTGAAACACGGTCATCCTATACACAAGCAATTTTTCAAAATAGTACTTTTTCACTATATATAGAAATAAATCAAATCCGCCGTTTAGAATTTTTCTATAAAAAAAGAAAGTTCTACCGCTTTCACCCCCTTCCAAACTACCACTGCACCCCTTGGGTAACTATACTCATCGGATTTTTTAAGTATGGGCATAAATTTCGTTGATGAAAATTTTTTTCTGTTGTTCTCATATTTTCGGGAATTATTTTTCTGTACTATATTATAGTGAGACATGGAAAAAATATTAATTAATTTTATCAAAAAACTCAATAGCAAGTTATATTAAAATTCAGAACAGGAAGTAATAATAGTTTTAAGAATATATACTGCGAAATATTATTGATTTTTTCCACATAATTTTGATTTGTTATATGTAGTAGATTTTGTTTAAATCAGCACATATGAGGATGAGCACGCTGAGATAACAGAAGCCCCTTCTTTTCAAGGCCGTAATCAGGACTGAACTAGAGCTCCCCCCTAGAAAGGGACGGAGGAAGTGAACCGTGGTTTCTTATAAAATTACGCAAGTGAATTTATTGATTTCTTTTTTACTGATAGTGAATCGCGTCCGCTACCCCCCTGCCCCTCGCTGGGTACGAACATGCTTCTCTTTACTTTCTCTTAGTCCAAACTACCAAAGGTATTGTGAGATCTAACTTACAGCGGTCTCATCACGCCGCCGCATAATGATTGAAATTCATTAAAATCCAGGAGAGAAAGAGCTAGAAGCGTTCAGTTAACGAGCAATGACTTAAAGAAAGGCTGGTGATTTTTTTATGAAACTTCTTTACCTCTTTAGAGTGAAAGAGGTTACAAAAATGTGTATACATAATTAATAATATCTGGGTGCCGAGCTTTGCTCGGATGAGTTCAAAAAAATAGTACTTGTATGCTGTGAGATATTATTTTCTCAGAATATTATTCCGAAACGAATTTATTTCTGAAACATAATTTAAATAATTGTTTCTGTTAAATATTTTAAATACCTATGTGTATTTTTAAGCGTAAAAACTAAGTATCAACTTGAATTAAGCATTTTTTCCTGTAAATATTACTTAGGTCGCCATTTTCAAATCTACCGCCGTTATTGTTTTGTAGACTGAAGAACTCGCAAAAACCGATTTTCATAGATCTTGTAAAAATGTTCGAATCAGATGAAATTCTGCTTGCCCGTTGCCGTTTCAATAATCCGTTTTTAAACATTGATGCCAAATATCAACTTTATCGAAGTACTTTTTCTCTGTGATATCATCTTAGCAACTTCCAGTAAATTTCAAATATTTTTTTTGCATAGAAGGTACCTACTGAAAAACTCACAAAAATCGATTTTCGAAGAAATAGAATTCATATTATATCTTTTAATAACAAACGTCAGACTATAAACCTGCAGCGCAAAACATTTTTACATGCATCTTCACCATAGTTTTTAAAAATCGATGTGTTTTGATATACTGCATGCCTGCATGCCGCCGTGCAAATTTTTAAACAAAACTTTTTTGTATGTATCTTAACAATAGTTTTCAAAAATCGATGTGTTTTTACACAGACTCGCGGTGCCAGAAGTGCGGCCCTTCGGGCCGCCTGTTTGTCATTGTTTACATATTGTGCAAGACACTTCTTATATTAGTGTTCATTTACAGTTTTAACCCTTGTGATATATTATACAAAATCTATGTAGAAATAGGCTTCGAATCGATCTGACAATTGACCGAGTTATAAATAAAAAAACCCTTTTTTTTAATTGCTCCCCTCTGGGACCAAGATTTCTACCTAGATCGATTTCTCGCCCCGAAAAATCCCCATTCTGTAAATTTCATCAAAATCGTTATTCGTTTTTGAGAAAAAAAAGTCTAGGTAAGATTATACGTCATACTATATTTAACTATTAATTTAATAAATTATTGGGTAATAAGGACCAGTTAAATGTATAAATTATTTATTCTTTGCCAACGTTTCGTTGCGAATTTGCAACTTCTTCAGGGCTCTACAACAGTGAAGTACATACATAATTAATCTTTGAATTATAAAAGAAAACATTTTTTTAACCTTTAAAAATTTCTTACCAAATGGTCAATATTATACATTAATTGTCAAAATTTCTTGTTACTTATACTTGATGGTGAAAAATACATAATATATAATTGCCACATAATTCGATTATATTTCTTGTTACTTATTTTAAAACGGTATTGATTATTATACTGATATTGTGAAATCCGCGATCAAAATGACATTTCTATTTGTGAAAGAACTTATTTAAGTTGATGTAAAAGGTAAAACGCATCTAAGCCTTGTCTATGATATACATTACATTTTTAATTTATCCTGCCATCTATCATCAAAAGTTCAAAAGGTTATTAAAAGTATATTTATTTTATGTAGTTCTCTTTATATTTATGTAATAACTACTATATTTAACGTACATAATATACATATTTTATATAGGTAATATAAAAATAACATACTTAGGTACCTATTTATTTAAATATTAGTTAAAACTACTTACATAATAATGTTTAGTTTTTATTTCTGTTATTTTTTACTATACAAATAGTTCACGGATTATTTTAATAAGTTAAAAATTCTGTCAGATAATTTTGACATATAAATAATGAAAGTAGTTTGTTTTCTCCAAAGCCTACTCACGATATTACAATGTTTTGACAGGTCAAAAAACCGTTTTTAAAAATGATAAAATCGATAGGAAAACGAATTTTTCCAGGGATGAGACCTAGCTAAATCGATTTTTTGCCCCCCGAAACCCCTTTTTGGTAAATTTGATCAAAATCGTTAGAGCCGTTTTCGAGAAAATATTTATATAGATACATAGAAACATAGATAGGTAGGTATATACAAGATTTACTCGTTTAATAATATAGGGGGATATGACTGTTTCCTATTAGAAATCATTGCCACAAACACAGTGGCGTTTATTTCATTTCAGTACGTTAAGTATTTACGGATATATACATTTTAAAATGTTATTACCTACCTGGTTATGTCATTTGCGTCAAGCGTGTTTCCCTGCAATTATTTTAGATTCCCATATAACCGGCCGCTTATCTTCCCTATACGCTGATCTCGCATAGTCGGAATGAGATAGATAATGTATTAGACATACAGGGTGACAATTTGAAAACTTACAATGGCTATATCTGAGGAACCAAAATAAATTTTAAAAATCGCTGAAAACAATTTCTATAATAGGGAGGAGGAACCAAAATTATGTAATAACTAACCTGTTTTCACTTACCCCCTTACCCCCAGCCACCTCTTTAATGGCAACCCCCTACTTGTGATACCTTATCTGAAAGCTCTTAAAAATGCTTTTCAATGGTACCCTACAAAGCTACATTCGATGTAATAGTTTTTGGTTTATTAAATAAAACATTATTTAATTCAATTAAAATTGTATTTTTCATTATTGTACACCATTATTGCAGATATAAAATGCTGTTTTTCATTTAGAAAGTATCGAAAGTCAAATGTTCATAAAATAACAATTCTAATAACAGTATAAAGTTTCGCTTCTTAAAGTAAAAGTAGCAATCAAAACCTCTCAAAACCGAATATTTAAAACACCACTTTTTTTAGACTTGTTAATTTTTTCAGGTAAAAATTCCGCAGAAAGAATAAACAAAAAATAATACAGGCCTAAAATGTTTAAGAGTTTATTACACATTTCAATGGTTTTGTACCCACTCGGAGATATGTAAAGAAAAATTTGTCTGAATACCAGAATGAAAGAATACACTCCAACTTACCTGGCTCCATAGAAGAAATACTTCAAGACAATCCTGACAACATCACTCGTCTCATCAACTTCTTGGAAATGACAGGACTTCTGCCTCAAATTTAATTAAAAACCTAAAAGAAAATAAAAAAAAAAAAACAGTATAAAGTGAACAAAGTGAATAGAAGTAAAATAAAGTACAAACTATAATACTTACCTGTTTTAAACAACAGACTTATAATGACGCATATAGCCTAGTAGCTGCGCGTCTTACTAAAATAAAAAAAAAAAAAAAAAATTGTCTGATTAATTCAAACAGGCTGTATATGTAAACATGGACAATTTTTAATTACATTACATCATCGGACATTGAATCTAACGAAACTGCAATTGAATCAGCGTAGTAAAGCCTACAGTTAACTCGCATCAGGTAAATATACAACCCATCCCCGTGTAGTTGAACAAACTACGTAAATTTTCATTCTATATATCTACATAAACAGACATGAATTATGCCTAATTCATATTAGGTACCTATAGACTTGTGCATTATTAATCGAATAAAACACGTGTTGGCACAGCTCCGCTTAATAGTTTTGTACATGTGTTCCATTTTAGTTCAGGAAAATTAAATAAAAAATAGCCAAATAGAAGAAATAATTAAAGTATTATGGATTTTTTTTAAAATGAATTCTTAAAAGTGTTAGAAATAATTTGAAACTAAAAAGTTCCCACGTATACTGTAGTTCAGTTTAGTGGGCTTATGGAGACGACATAGAGGATCATAAATCCGGATTATTGACCTCCCAACAACGAATACAAATACCGCCATTTTGTTGAAAAAGGGCTCGTCGTCCTCTACATTTTTGGTCACCTGTGATTTTATTGGAAAAAATATAAATTTTAAATTATAGCGAAGAACGCATTGTTTTGCTTCGATTTTTTTATATTTTCAGCTTTTCGATAAGCAAAATGGTAAAATATCAATAAACAGTCTTCCTGAAGAACACTTTTCAGAATTAGTCACACACTAGCCACACTATGCAACTTCGCTGCGCTATACTTATATTTAACGCTCAGAATTAATTTTAAATAAACATTTGCACATTATTAATTATAGTAGGGGAGCCCAACAGGGGATTTTGGGATTTACTCAAGCGCGGCAGATTAACATATGGGGGGATACCTTGCACCCTGTTGAGTGCCTCTACCATATCCAAGCCCTCTATAATTATAGAGCCGCTGGAAATACTCGAGCGCGTCAGATTAAGGTATGGTGGGTTAAATTACATGCTGAAAAGTGTGCATTTCAATAATCTGACGATTTGAGCGTGACGTAAGTGAGTGGGAGGGTCACAAACTTGAAAAAAAAAACGTAGCCTCGACATTCTCGAGCACGGTCGAATTTTTTTTTATTTTGAAGGAAATAATTCAAGGATAACGGGAAAAATATAATCTGTCGATTTCCACAAGCCGAAGTAACAAAAATCGTCAATAAAGTTTAGCGCGTGCAGCTGCAGTGAAGCATGTATTCCCCACTCACAAAAAGTCAGTAGCTTAGCAATATACATATTTAGTTTGATAAGTAAATGTAAATGTCAAAAATTAAAAGAAATAATTATCGTTTAGATGCCTCGAAATTATAAAACAATGAACAGAAAAAAAGAATCATTGCAAAATTGGAGGAAGGAATTTGCTAGTATCAAATATTTTATTTGTTACATTCAATGATTTAAGAAAAAAAATCATGAAAAAAATGTTTTTTTCAAACGGCCAGATTAAGAAAATCCCTCCAAATAATCATCAGATTATGAATCAGCACGACCAGGACATCAAAAATCTGACGCGCTCGAGTATTTCAAAATAGCGTTTTTTTTTGCATTTTCGAAAAGACGCCACGAGCTTGCGTCACATCCGAATCGTCAGTCTTTTGAATGGGAGCTTCGTTCGAGATCACTTAACATCCCCTCTGAATATCTGATGCGCTCGAGTAAATTTTTCCCCCATTTTTAACCCTTCCGTACGGCCGCCCGCATCATCCAAATCGGCAGATTAATATACCTCCGTCATCAGAGACACGTGGGGCATATACACTATCAATATCTGACGCGCTCGAGTATTTCCATGTAACTGTTATTTTTTACATTTTTGAAAGATTGTAGTCGCTCCCCCCACCGGTGAAAGGGTACACATGATATAACCTTTTTTTCTTTCTACCATCTAATATTCAAAATTCAATAGGTCCCCACGACGCTCGAGTAAATCCCCATTTAGCATCGTGGGCTCCCCTACTATTAATGCCAAGGACGACTGATTATTGATATTTTACCATTTTTCTGACCGAAAAGCTGAAAAAAAATAATCGGAGCAAAAAAATGCATTTTCGCGCTCTAATTTAAAAATATTAATTCTACAAAAAAAAAGTCCAAAAATCAAAGACCGAAGTATAAAAGTCTTCGATACCGATAAAATGATAGGTCAACATTTGATGTATAGCACAAACGATTCGCGAGATATTAAAAAAAAACTAATTTAACCTTTCTTTGTAAAAATGGCGGCACTTCCTTTCATTTGGTAAGGTCAACGCCCCCCAAATCCGCAAAAATTCAGCGATTTCAATTAAAAATGTAAATATTCGTCATTTTTGGTGACATTATGTTTTGGCTGTACGCTCCGTCCTGCTGTAAGCTAAACCCGAAGGTGAAGTTAATAATGTATGTTGCCTGTTGGCGCAATCGTGTAAAATTAAAATAAATTCAATACAAAATTGTATAAATTCACGTACAGTAGGTATTGCGGTTGTACAGTTAAGCCTATCGGAGCTCTGATCAAACTGGGTTTTGTTGCGGTTCTCCACGAGGACATTTATATAATGGGCTGCTGGGCGACATAATATGTTTAATTATGATAATAGTAATGTATTTAATGTCCATCCACATCATTATTGTTAACATTACATACATTATCTACATTATGCCAGCATTCTGATGAAAGATAAAGCACGAGTATAAAATAAAAATATTTTTTTCGTAAATATTTAGCAGGGAATTTTATAAAAAATCGCACAACTTCTCAAAAAATATTAGCATTCTCAAATTTTACCAAAACGTTAACAAAACTTTTATTTTTTACAAAAAAATCTTCTCGGAGTAGCTATTAAATATGTTACATAATACGTAATAATTCAGTTTGATAAATTAATAGATTTATACGACTGAATTGCAATTGAAAATTTTTTCGTTGGAAAGCAGCCAATTATATAATTGATTCGAAACATATTGGAAAAAATCATTTTACCAACCATAGTCACAGTCAGGACTCTAACCTGAACCTTTCTACTTTCGCGGCGGAATGAGCTTACATTTACTCAACTGTGACAAGGTTACTAATCTAACATTCCCCTTATATGCTTCGGAATCAATTGATTTTCACTACATGCGAGAGTTAATCCATTATAGCTAGGTAGTAGGTGTGAATATTCGTTCTAGCGGGTTATCTATGAGTATTTATAGCATTGATATATCTAGGTATTTATGTATTTAATATATCCCATTTTAAGGGTGTTTGAAATAATTTTCACTTTCATGATGAGCTGTCGCTAGAACGAAGATTCACACCTACTACCTGTCTAAACGCGATAAACTCGAAAACTATTCGACCGATTTTTATGCGGTTTTCACGCATATCGAGATAAAATATGTGAGAAGGTTTTAGATTACATTTCATAATATCATATTACAGTGGGCTGTCATTCCGGACAACGCCGGGTAGATACGGATAGTTTTTAATAACTACTTACTTTTTGTATTTGTATTTTCAAATTGTCAATAAATGAAGTGTTCATTGAATGTCAACAATATTTTTTTACCGACTACAAGATTTCAGCTTCGAATAGTTCTAAACCGAACCGGCAAAATATGAATAACAACACGAAATGTATAAAGTATAAACAAACAGTGCATAAATGCAAGAAACTTGTAAAGGATTTATTCCCAAGTGCAAGATTATAAATTTAAATATACAGACGTGCCAGAGGGGACAACATGCGATATATACTTTTAAGTATGTTTCAGAAGTCTCCAAACTATATTTTCTTTGCATTATTCATACAAATACATTTAATCTGTGTTTACATCAACGTTATGCTTAGAAGATCTTTCCGGTGATACAATTTTATTTTTTGAAAACACTTCACGCATACAATAATATTCAATTTTTAGTTCAAATGCCAAATTATCAAAAACTCGGGGCGCAGTGCCAAAACCCTGCCGACAATATAGTGTATTTGCTAATACAGGCCTTGTGGCTTTAATACGTGAACTTAGGTTTGTTTTTGGACAAATTAAAAAATTTAACCCCTTAATACATCCCTTAAAATAATATTTTTTTTCTTAATTTCAATTTTATTATCAATGCAACCTCTGTACCAAATTAAATACGCCCATCAGTAAGTAAAGCACTATCCGCAAACTAGTGTTTTCATAAAATTTGTAAGTCCGGTCCTGTCAGGCCGATTTAATTAAAATTTTAGCAGCACATTTTTAACTTCACTAAAAAGTTAAATTTCAATTTTAAAACATTTCTGAGAATTTTTTCGGTATTTTTGGGCCCAAAAACATTTTTCAACCCCTAAAACCCACCCTTAAAATTGTCCGATTGGGCTCATTTTAAATAGGTTCCGTGCGGTGATGGATTCCAACGTGTGTACCAAATTTCGTTAAAATCGATTGAGTCTTTCGAGAGTTATCGTGCTAACACATATATATATAAATATATATAAACATATATATACATATATATACATATATATACATATATATACATATATAAATATATATATATATATAAACATTTTCAAAAATGGTGCCAATTTGTTCAGGAGGAGAGAGATTCTCGCGGGGGGGGGGTTAATAAATCTTAAATTATTATCTCTAGAACTACTGAACCGATTCTAAAAATTCTTTCACTAATAAAAAGCTACACTCTATGAGTGATATAGGCTATACTTTATTTTGATACATTTATCGCGGGGGGGGGGGTAATTCCTGTGTGATAGTAACAAAATGCCACGTAGTTTTATTTTACATTAATATATTATAAACTTCAAAACTCGGATATGATTTTTAAGTTTAATATTTCCATTACTGTAGCTTCCATGGGGTACCGATTTTAATCTGAAAGCATATAATATAAAATACTTGAAAACTAGGTTACAGACAAAAATCATGTACTACACAAGACTTCAAAAATGTTTCGCTACAAGAATAGCAAATTCTTTCAATTCAATTGACTGAAAATTGAATCTAAAACACAAAATCAAAGTATAGTTTCAATGCTGAGAATATAAGTCGTAATACAAATTGTAGATTTGAAATTTCGAAAGATTATACATATTTGTGTTTATATTGTGCATAAATGTATTTATTATAACTCTACGTTTAGGAAAGAAGAAACTCGAGAAATATAAAATAATACTCGTTCCAATTCAAATTTTTATATAGGTACTATAGCGGTTTGGTTTTATCTAGCTAGTATAAATTAACACTAAAATAGATGCTCTCGTAATATTAATATTATTTGATTCTAATTTATGTACAGGGTCCGGCAGAATGGGTTTTACACTTTGACTTCGCTATAACAATTTATTGAAAATGTTTATAAAAAAAAAAATACATTAATAAACTACAAACTTAGGAAATTTATCGACCAAAAATTGAATCTCGCAAATGCCCTCCTTGCTTTTCCACACACTCCTCTAAACGACCTACGAAATTATCCATTACCGACCGAAGCACAAGTGGGGAAATACTTAGCGCGAATTTCAGTAGTAATGTTCACTTTAAGTTCTTCTAAGTTCCTGGGCTTATTTTTGTAGACTTTTTCTTTCAAGTAGTGTAACATAACTAATTTATTTATTAGTTATGCTACGCCCCAAACAGTCACGCCACTGTTTAATTACGTCCTTTCTCTCTCAAAATGCCGGTGTTACATCATTCAAAATGTCAATCGAATTCTCTAGAATCCAAAAATCAAAATTCCTTTTTAGTTAGTTGAAAATTAGTAGCACGACGTCGTACACTCTAATGTTTTATTCAAGTTAAATTGAGTTTTTCTCTTCATAATTCTACAAATGTGGCAAGGCTTACCCCGTTAAATATAATCCACATTAAAGTAAGAATTATCTATAGCAAGAGAACAGAAATATATTTTTTTTACTTTGTTTTAATCCATCATACACGGCTGCGAGTTTGAGTGGGACGAAGTACGATTATTTATTATTATCACAGTACGATTTGTTATTAATTAAACCACACGTTACGAAATTCAAGTGTATCTTATTTTATCCTAAGATAAGTAACGGAAGAAACAGCACGACACAGTAGCCTCAAAGAAGTAATTGCTTGTCTGACTATCTCTTGGTTTTCTGCATTATTTACAGAACGTAGTCTGCATGGTGGTTTCTTATTGCAAAGTGACCCTTCATTTTTCCATTTCTTTATCCAGGAATAAATAGCAGGACGTGAAGGACTATCTCTGGCGTTAAATTCTGCTCTGAGCCGTCTTTGAACGACGGTAATCGAGTTTGTATTGATAAATTGTTCTACACAAAAGACACGTTGTGGTATTGTCCACTGCATTCTTGAACAATTGTCAAATTCGACAATAAAATTTCCAAAGCCTCCTGTGTGATATGAAAAAAGAACCATCGCAATTTCTTATTTGGTTTCCTTGTAATTGAAAAAGAAAAGTGTAAAGTCCTTTCTGCCGGACCCTGTAGATAACGCTGATTCATTAATTTAGTCAATTAATTTTAAATTTGTAAAAATGTTCAGAAACTTTTTTTTTACATGGAATCTAATTCTATGTCTTACCAAAACAGACAATACATATATTATAGTTGTAGGTTATCTATCATGGTTTTAGGTGCTGTACTAAATGTCGCGCGTCACAAAAACATGTGATAGTCAGTAGTGGTTTGATTTTTGGCCATTCTGAATGTGTCGTTTGCTATTCTAAAGTTGCGTGAACATTGTGTCGAAGTCAAAGTTGAACTTTATTAATAATAATAAGGGCAGTGAGTAACCCTAAATGAGCAATATTTTTGCGATTTTCTTAGAGGAAGTCTAATTTCGCGATTAATATCTCAAAAAATACAAGTGACACGACAACGAGTGGCGTACCATTTTTAAGGCTCTTAAGAGAGGCTATCGATCGGCGTTTGTTTAATCAAGATCTCATATAAGAACTTTAAAGCTGCGTTCGAAATGCAAAAATAAAAGTCGAAAACCGCCAAAAACCGTCTACCGCCACTTACGGACGCGGAGAAGCAGCAAAGACGTCGAACAAAGAAGAAATCAGAGGAGTCGAACGAACAAGAAAACGCCCAGGGGAGTCCGACTATGAGCGCGCGCAACGAAATTCGGAAGCGTGCGGCATAGGGTGTACGTTCAAAGTGACAAACGACGATTGAATCTACATAAATTTGAATCCATGTTCGGCAGATGTCCACAAAAGTGATCTGCCCAAGTCAATTTTTGAAGTGAAAACTTCCTTAGGCGCGTTAGGCACTCTTTGCCTGGGTAGTGAAATAAAGTGAACCGTTCGCGTTCGCATTCGCACGTTCGCATACCCAAGGTGACGTGGCTGACATACTTATATCAAAAAAACGGAACGCTGTACAGTTGCACCTATAGCGTAGTAGACAGCGTCTTTACGTTGTATGTTCGAAACCTGATGGCACCGTAGAATTTTTGACGTATTTTTTTTCTAAATTCTACATGATATTTATTTATATATTTTTAATGTTTGTTATATTCTTTCTTTGACAATAATTATAATTTTTTTGAAACCAAGGTGGAATAAATTAAAAATATAATTTTAGTATTTTAGTAATAAACTATCTTTAGTTCATAAATGCGTTAATAGATGACACCAAAAAACCTTTTTTGATAAACACTTACTTGTAGTTTATGATTTCGCTAATAGCTGACACTAAATAATTCGTTTAGATAATTATCATTAAGATACCTATTATATTCACTAAATTTAATTGGGTTTTTGAATGAATATTTTTTTTACTTAAATAGAAAGATCACATAGAAATTTTATAGCAAAACTGTTTACATTTAATTTTTTTAATTAATAATTAAAAATTATATTTAAAAAAAATTAATTTTTAAACTCTGTTCCGATGACGCGCCGAAAGAATCCGAACGCGTGTGAGGTCGTTATGTTATCTATGGTCTTTGTATCCATGGTTACCAAGTTAAAAATTTATTATTTTTGATAGTATGTATAATACACATACACAAATACCAACAAATATACATAAATTTTAACATAACGACGTCACAAACATTCCTGGCGCGTTTTGAAGTCACGTGACATTTTTTAAATTTTTATACATTTTAATTAATTTTCAGTAATTTATCTATGGCTTTAAAAAAAATTTTCTTTCCGTTTTTAAATATTATTTATGTTAAATTATTAGAAAAAATTAAAAAACTAATAATTTTTTTTAATTTAAATACCAATCGTATAGGCCGATTTTAATATATTTATGATTAAACTGTGTGATTAAAAAATTATATTTATATTATATTTTAGAATTAGAAAATTTGAAGTTTTCACTTCGTGTGGTCATAAGCACACACCCATTTTTTTTTTTGTATTAATAACGTTATTTTTTCACATTATGAACCTCATTCCTAAATTTAACAATATAAATACTAGTTTATAATATCTAACAATAACATTACAATGTTATAATAGCCAATGTACTTATTATGTACATTAAACATTGCATTTCGTGATTTAGGCCATTATGATTATGTCTATCTATGAAACGATTGTTGTATAAATTGGAAAAGTTTTTATTTTTTTGAAGTAGCGAAAGTTTCACAATCAACTAATGTTAAAAATGAGACAGATATTAAAAGTTCTTTTTTCCTTGCTAAACATAAACTACCATTGACATCATCAGACGTAAACGAACGTTGATTTTCCAATTTCCTTTTTAAACCAAGCGCAGTCACATTATTCGTTAAAAAGATATGATTTCTTTATTTTAATTGTGCATAATATTAGATATTGCGTTTTTTTAAACCAATTTCTTTTTAACCGGAAATGAACAGTGAATTGTGCGACATAGAAAATAGAACGATAATATTTTCTAGAGTAGGTAATTTATTCTTTTAAAAACTTAAATCAAAATATACAATATATTTAAGAACTAGTGAATGTAATGATAACTATAAATCTATATTTAGTGAGGTAGATTAGAGCTGTATTTCAAGATTACCGATACATGGCGGATAAAAGCACCAAATTCGGTATGATGGTACCTTAAAGTATACTAATAAATGTTAGCCTAGGAGCCATGTGAGATTTCTAAAAAACAACTTTTTGCGGCCGAAAAACCGCGAAATTTTACCACCTTTATTACTTTTTTCAAAGTATCTCAGAAACGGTCGACTTAAGCAATTCTTCTATTATGTAATGTTTTAAAGAGGATTATATTTCCTACAATTTTCATTCCCGCAACTTTTTTGAGGTACTAATGGTAATAGTTTAAGAGCCAGTGGCCGGCAGACAGAAAGTATTTTACCAAAGTTTAAATTTTTCTCAGCGACTCTCCTATAGCTACTATACATGAGATGGGGAGTCACTAAGCCGAGCGAAGGTAGCGATGACGTCACTCAGGTAAGATAGGTATAAAAATCAGACCAACTTCAAAAGTATTTTACCAAAGCTGCCGCTTGGATATTTTAAAGAATACAACTATTGTTATTAAAAAATGCAATGGCAGACAATTTGGCCGGTTATAACCTCATGGCAGACGTCATTGAAAATTTGAAAAAAAAAAAAAAAAATTCAAAAGTATTTTACCAAATCTGATTTTTATATATGTTGTTTATAATAATATTAAAAGTTTAAATTTAAGACGGCAGACGTTTTCTCCGGTTGTAACTTCCCGGCAGACGGTAAAATCTTACCTATAGCACGGCAGTGTAAGTGAATAGAGAAAAGAGTTCGGTTATTGTACATGTTTCTATCCTTTACACGTATTACATATGTGAATTAAGCTATCCTTGCTTGTCTGTGAAGCAAATGTACTGCGATGGCGGTAGTGTGCTGAATTTTTATTGGCTGGCCAAGTTTGTTTACATGTCTATGGAAACAATTCATCCATGACAGAACGTTTAAAAATGACATGATTGCCATGCTGTTTTGGTCTTTCAAATTTGTACTTTGTAACAGACATTTCACTAGGATATTATATTTGTACATTGTCAACTGTGTAGTATTTCGTGTGTGAATTCAGAGACAAGTTTATTGTGTGTTTGGATGTATTTTATTTATTTGTGAAGTGTTTGGACTTAGTTAACATGCCGTCAACAAAGTGTCATCTTTGTGGTTATAGCGTAGATGAAGTTGAAAAAATGCATCATTTTCCAACCAATGAAGAAAAGTAAGTTCTTTTTAATTATCAATAAACATTATGAGGTCGAAATAGGCCTAATGGTTTTTAGAATTGACAAAAATGCTTATATTTTATGTAAGTTTTGATACACTCGAGATAGCTATTTTGAAAAATATACCTACACGTGTTTTCAGTTTTTTGAGATTTTCATAGAAAGTATTTGAAATGAAGAATAGGTGCCTATCATGAAAATTAAATATAATTCCAAATTCTAAACAAAATGTCGGCGTGATTTTTTCACGTGCAGTGATTTCATAGAACTTTTAAATTTGTAATCGTGCGTTAAAAGTTTGAGCCCACATTTTTTGAAAATATGCCGTTCTCTTACGCCTTGAAGAATTATACTTTACTTAATTAAATAAGACGCGTAAATAAACATTCCCACAAATTTCCAAAATTATTATATTAAATAAAGGTATTAAAACGAAATTATTATTGTTTTCAGATCCAAACTTTGGCAAGAAGCGATGGGAATAAAATATATGCCTGGGGTATCACTTCGCAATTATTTGATTTGTAGTCGACATTTCACGGACGACAGTTACGTCAATCTCATTACACGAAGGCTTCGTAAAGATGCTTTGCCCTCATTATTATCATGTCCAGTACAACAGGATGCACTAGTCGATAATATTAATTTAAAATAATAATTTATGTTTATGTTCAATTCCTTTGAAATTCAAGTATCAATGCTCTTCATTTTATATTTGTAACTACTTTTGTAATTATTTTTAAATGTTGTATTTGTATTACCTGTGAAATAGATGCAGGGCTTGTAATTTCTTTTTTTATGCATATTCTATCAATAAACTATCAGTAAACGATTTACTTGTTTTTTTTATTAAAAATTTTATAGAAAACACTAAAAACTAGCAAAACGCGTACCGCGGATTTTTGAATCGTCTTTAATAGACGTGCGTGCCATCTACGCGCATCTTCCAGTATAGTCGACCAGTTGCGAACTAAAAATGTGCATTGAGTTGCCTATCTCAACCCTTATCTCTGCCTATAGTGCGAGTATAAGTACCTACTGTAATCTCTCTTACTTGTATAATATCTGCATGCAAATGGATAATCAAGTAAAAATGAATAATAAACTATGAAAATTATAAAAAAATACTTACTATTTTAGAGTAATAAGTAGAAAAGATGGGTCGCTTATAAAATAACAATAATTATAACAATATAATGACAATAATGGAAATATGATCAAAGTTTTTAATGATACTATTTTTTTGTTTACATTTTCGTTTATAATTCGTCAACTTCATGTTCGGAATCATTTTCAACATGATACGACTCATCATTTTGCTCATCATCGACTGGATCATTATCTGTAAAAATGCAATTAAAATTTGTAAATTGAATCAAGAAAATTTAAAATAGATTTTATTATAATAAAATTACCGGATATATCCTGGATAAAATCGCTAAAATAGTATCATTAAAAACTTTGATCATATTTCCATTATTGTCTTTATATTGTTATAATTATTGTTATTTTATAAGTGACCCATCTTCCCTACTTATTACTCTAAAATAGTAAGTATTTTTTTATAATTTTCATAGTTTATTATTCATTTTTACTTGATTATCCATTTGCATGCAGATATTATACAAGTAAGAGAGATTACAGTAGGTACTTATACTCGCACTATAGGTAAGATTTTACCGTCTGCCGGGAAGTTACAACCGGAGAAAACGTCTGCCGTCTTAAATTTAAACTTTTAATATTATTATAAACAACATATATAAAAATCAGATTTGGTAAAATACTTTTGAATTTTTTTTTTTTTTTTTCAAATTTTCAATGACGTCTGCCATGAGGTTATAACCGGCCAAATTGTCTGCCATTGCATTTTTTAATAACAATAGTTGTATTCTTTAAAATATCCAAGCGGCAGCTTTGGTAAAATACTTTTGAAGTTGGTCTGATTTTTATACCTATCTTACCTGAGTGACGTCATCGCTACCTTCGCTCGGCTTAGTGACTCCCCACCTCATGTATAGTAGGTATAGGAGAGTCACTGAGAAAAATTTAATCTTTGGTAAAATACTTTCTGTCTGCCGGCCACTGGCTCTTAGGCTATAAGAGCGCTACAGCTTCTTGAAAATCACGCAATTTTTGTAACCTAGGTAACCAATTGTTATAATGTTAAGCCTTTTGAATAGCTTTATTTATTGTGTTCTTCATCGAATTTTAATTTGAAAATAACTATGTTCATAAAGCAAGGAACGCCCTAAACCGTGCTTTTTGCCCCATTTCGATATCTTTAAAAATTGAGAAGCTATAGATAGTCAAAGTTGAAATCATCACAGAGTTTTACGCGTTTTTTTAACACGCGTTTTAAGTACCTTCCAAATCGAATAAAAAAAATCCGTCTAGGAATTCATAGAAAATTTAATGCCCTAATCGACGTTTGCTAACATTTATTAGTATACCCTAAGGTACCATCATACCAAATTTGGTGTTTTTATCCGGCAGGTATCGGTAATTTCACTAAGCCACCTCACTAATTCGGTGTATATTGTTTTGCCATTTTTTAATTTTTTCTTTATATTACTACTAACGGCCATCTTGGCTACGCCTGGGTGGTATGAAATTATAATTTAATAGCGGTCACCCATTGCTCCGCTCACGTGTATTTAGTATATTGTTAATTTGTTATCTCCCCGCGAGAATCTCTCCCCTTGCGTAGCTTTCTATTAGTGAAATAATTTTTAGAATAGGTTTAGTCGAGGGTTTAGTAGATACAGAGATAAGAATTTATGGTTTATTAGCCCCCCGCAAGAGTTTCTCCCCCTGCCCATCGCGAGAATCTCTCCCTCTGCGTAGCTTTCTATTAGTGAAAGAATTTTTAGAATCGGTTCAGTAGTTCCAGAGATTACTTTTTCACTCGGGCGAAAGACGGTTTTTTTTTAGACAAAAAGTAACCTATGTCCTTCCTCAGAATGCAATCTCCTTGCCAAATTTTATCTAAATCTGTTCAGCGATTTAGGCGTGAAAAAGTAACAGACAGACAGACAGAGTGACAAACTGACAGAGTGACGGACAGAGTTACTTTCGCATTTATAATATTAGTAAGGACATTATTCGTAGATACCATTAGAAGATCATTCTTGCGCGAGGTCCGCAACTATCACTTGATTACAGTGGGGTCGCGGTAATCGGGCATTTGTTTTGTATGATGGTGTCCAATTATCAAAATTGCCCGATTAATAAATTATAGAGTACTATAGATTGTCTTTTGAGAAAAATCTCTTCCTAGAAAATGTTTTCTTAGAGGACTTTCGTTAAAAAATACGAGATATTTAATGCATTATGTGAATTTTAATAAACGAAATCAGAATATTAAAGTTCGAGACTTAAAAATAAACGTGTCAGTCAAGCATTGGCTATTGTAGTTAATGTGAATGGTACACAATTAAATTACGGTAGCACGAATGTATAGGTATCCAAAAAACAATATCTGTAATGATACAATGTAAAATAATGTTTGTTTGATTAAACCAGTTTTTGATGTATTAGTGCACCAAAACAAAAGCTAGTACCTACCTAATGTTATTGAGGTTTGAATGATTGATCTGAACAGCATATCCGCGTTATGTCAAATGTGTTAGCATATCCAATTGTTCTATTGCATGACAAAAGCTTGAACCATAAGCCGAGAGGTGGTCAATATTGATAGCTTTACGTTAATGTTTCTGTCAACACAAACAAATGAAAGTGAAATAAATGTGCGTTTTAAAACGATTCCAATTTTTTTAAACAATTTAATTGATGTAGACATAAAACAACAAATATAAATTATGTAGATACGATTCATTCATAATTTATTAAAAATAGTTAGTAGAGAATTGGCGTGATTTTTTTCTCGTTCATATGAAAATATAATGGAATAATTACGAACTATAAAAATAATGTAATTTGATGCGTAAACAAATTTAAAAATAAATTAAGTTATATTAATATACAGAGTAGGCCAATGAAAACAGTCCGGGCAAGTTTTGGCTACTTAAAAAGCTCGCATACGTCAAATTTAGATTCAAGGGGGACATCTAAATCGATTACTATTATTTACGTAACTTCAACCCTGAGAGCAGGGTGAAATGCACCCCAAAAAATTTTAATGGAAAGGGGTGTCAAACGATTCGCAGTTCGAAAGGCCTCTCAATTCTTTTTACAACAGTCTTTTTGTTTTTTAAATCCAATCATTAATTACGGAGAAAATAACAATTTAATTTAATTTAATCAAGTAGTGCGTAAGCGGTCCCAGGTTGGCAGGACGGAAGGGAGGGATATTACTGCGACCGAGTTCCACACTACCCGCAAACGCGGGTGGCCGACAATAAATGAATTTTCCCCCTCATATAAAAAAAGTAGTTCAATTGTTGACTACTTGATACAAATTAAAATGTCATTTTCTCCGCAATTAATGATCGGATTTGAAAAACAAAAAGACTGTTGTAAAAAGAATTGAGAGGCCTTTCGAACTGCGAATCGTTTGACACCCCTTTCCATTAAAAATTTTTGGGGAGCGATTCACCCTGCTCTCAGGGTTGAAGTAAATAATACTAATCGATTTAGATGTCGCCCTTGATTCTAAAATTGACGTGTGCGAGCTTTTTTCGCAAAACTGATGTTAAGTGGCCAAAACTTGCCCGGACTATTTTCATTGGCCCACTCTGTTTATGATCAACTTTTCTAAAAGCACACCTCGTAGCCAATAGTAGAATTTATACAGACGAAAGTCTCTCTAACGAAACTCATGAGGGTCTGAGTAATTTCTTTTATTATACATAATGAGGATCTTATGGAAAGCTAACCAAGTTCAACTAAATATGTTTATTTTATAGAGAGTATGTATGCACGTGTTGAGTTTTCAATATGTAATATGTATTTTTATGTGTGTACATGCTAATAAGATTATAAAAAAAGTATCTAAGTTACTTTTAAAAGTATCTTAGATACCAGACACTTCTGAGAAGTATCTTCATCTAAGATACAACACACTATTAGTATCTTAAATACAAGATATTTTCCAGCTCTGACCTTATACAAACAAAAATATAATTTACAGGAATCGATACATGACTATAATGATTCAATATAACAATGTAGGTAATCATACAGAATTTAACAAATCGATTAAATTATAATTTATTTGTATACAATTAGTTTGTTTTAAAAAGTAAATAAAACTCTATTAATATTCACAATTCAATTTCATTTTATTGATTTGAAGTTTTGTTTATTCATTTTCAAATAACAGAATGTTTCTAGTACAAAACAAATCACTGAAATGGAAATGCTTTTCTTTTAAAAAAGAATTTTTCTCTGACAACAAAATCAGCTTTATTTCGTTCTTCAAGGAAGAGCAAAAATACTTCTAAAGGAAATGCAGTAAAAAAATATTTCACGCCTACCTAATAATTCTAAGATGAAGCGTTCTACGTTTTTAAAAGTCATACAAGCTATCAAAAATGAAGTTGTCTCAAACCGCAATTTAAACAAAGCTTTCATATCTTAATTTAAAAGATTCAGTCAATTCATCATAGAATCCTAGAAGTCACATAATTTTTAAGAATAAAAATTTTATATTTTATACGTGATTATTTTCCATGTTCATATACCTAACTACTTACATAATATAATTATATTATTTTTAGTTGCTATAATTAAATAGAGCAATGTGATCCTTGAAAACAGTGTAGAAATTGTCGGAAGTGAGCAGATGGTATGAAGAATACTGAAACGTTAGTTATTAAATGCAAATTTAGAATTAATCAGTATTGCTTTTATTGACCCTATGTGCCAAGGAAGTGCTCACTTCCGACAATTTCTACATAATTATATTATATAATTATTATATAATACTACAAAGTTTGTAGAGATAGTGATCCACTAATCAACTGATGTAAATCCTCGTGGCTTAAGGATCAATAAAAGGCGATATTGCTGTTTAATATATCTTCATTTATTTCCGAAAAAATATTATAGCATGAAATTTCTGCCTAAACGTTGCTAATAAACGTAGATATATTAAAACATCAATATCACACATTTTTAGAGTGTTAGGTCTCCAAGTCATTATATGAATAATAAGAAGTATTAGAAATACCTTGTGTCCGTCTTGTGACTTCATGTGTTGTTAACACGACGCGTTTCAGCAACGAGTTGCCATCTTCAAGCACACTTCCATTTCATCTACCTACTATATAAATCATAAAATCTCGAAATTTAAATCAGTACTTTACAATCCACAACATAATAGACATGTGCTTAGCATCATAATATTATAACGAGTTACTTAGCATCATAATATTATAACGTGCTACGAATACTCAATGTGTGTTTTATAATATAAAAAATTAACTACACCTGAAGATGGCAACTCGTTGCTGAAACGCGCCGTGTTAACAACACATGAAGTCACAAGACGGACACAAGGTATTTCTAATACTTCTTATTATCAATATCACCTTTTATTGATACCTAATCCACAAAGATATCATTTTCCTCATTTATGTTTTGATGGACAGCAACTCAACAGCAATATTTTTTTATTTATTAATTTTATTTCTATTTTCGTTTTCGAAGAATATTTGTTTATATACACGTTTTGAATCGGAAGACGTCTTCTACGAAACTCGAATAGAACCACTTTGTTTTCGGAAATAGAATAATTTAAAAAAAAAGGAAAACTCCCCAAAATACAATTTGATCGTGGGTGGATATTTGATTTAATGCAGTAAACGCTGGGACGAGAGTCGTGTAGCGGACTTCAAAGGAGGAAATTCACAAAATCCGATTGTCCTTGTCGCGTAAAAACGTTACCATTTCACTCTGCAATGTACGGGTGCAGTGGCGTGCGAGTTTTTGATTTTATGACTGTTTTTTTTTTTCATTGTTAAAATACTTTTTACATTTTCATGCATCGTAGATCCTATAATATGGAAGTTAATTTAGGTATTTGTCGCCATTAGGATTTGAATATGAAATTTTCAGTAACATGCTGGATGAATTCCAATTTTCTTTAAAATGTGGCAGTGCAATCTAAAATTTTTATATCTCTCAAACCAGTTTACAGATAGACTGCTGTAGTTTCGTTTTTTCTAAGTTTTCCAGAATTTTTTAAAGAGTCAAAGCTTTTCCAGAATGTTTATCTGTTTATACCAGCATCCCTTGAAAACGGTTAAAGTGATTGTAATGAAACTATACGATCGATACCGATACTAAAAGAATTCCCGGCTGCTCTCGGGTTAAGATATGATTTCCGTCAAAATCGAAAATGTTGCCAACGAATCTGAAAAAAAATCAACGTTTACAGAAGCAAAACCACGGGAAAAAATTGTAACTTTATAAAATAATATTAGTTTCAGGGGTCATTTTATAATTTTAGAAAAATGTTAATGAACACTTTTATGTATTAAATCGTTTAAAAATTGTAACGAAACACATCATAATAGTATACACACAAGTGTGCTAAATACATCTTTATGCATCAGGCGCGATGTTTTCAGCACGAGTAGTAGGAGAGCGCTCACGAGCCTTGGCGAGTGAGCATCGCTAGCCGAATACGAGTGCTGAAAACATCGCGCCTGACTCATAAATATTTAGCGCACGTGTTGCACACTATACTTCATATAACACATGCATGGTTTTAGACTTTAATTGAATAATTTAATGTCACTGACAGAAGTACATCTCATAATAAAAACATTGGGCTCGATACAATATTTATTCACTTTGTTACCATAGTAACCATATTTCATTTATAACACCGAAAAGAGGTACATAATGTTTATTAGATAACGGGTTTTTCAAATGTTTTTCCATTATTCATCGAAAAACGATTCATAATGGATCATGACGTCACTCGTCAATAAACGATCATTTAAATTCCTAACTCAATTGCTACCATATCTTTTGTTTTCACAGTGTCACACCGAAATATAAATAATCTTTTAAAAGAGTTTTATTTATAACAACAATTTATAGGTATTTAATTGTCGGGATTCGAACTCGAATGGTAAACACATAAACCAGTTATGTCATAGGAAACTAAAAAAATAATGACCTACTGTCGTTATTGCAGCATAATCTGGTTTATGTGATTAGCAGGAAAATAAATTATTCTAATACGAATCCCGGCTGCAGTAGCATATAGTTTTTTCATATGAATAAAACACTTTCAAAAAGTTAATGCATTTACAAATGATAAATTTTCTATTTTATTGCATTTCCAAACTCACCTCTAATTTAAATTTATTTATTGTTGCCCTTTCTCACTCATTAGTATTCTAGTCCGTAGTGACACTACAGACTGCATCGATTTTTGTCATCTTTCCGACATCTACTTCTTATTGCGCTTTGTGTTAAATGTGTTGTTTTTCCTTAAATCACAGTAATGGCAAGTTTTCAATACGATGAACAGGTAGCTTCACACCTTAGTGGAAAAGTAAATCCCGCAACCCAATGCCGCGGGATGAAAACACAACGCAGCCCGACTCGAACGAGGCGAAGCAACGACGGTAGTGTTTCTACAAGTAAATTGCTTGTCACCCTCCAAGACAGATGGAACCCACGTAAAATCTGTTTCAAATACGAAAACCTTTATGCGGCGTTGCAATAGCTATTAGAATTAATTCCAGCAATTTGTATCCCTATATTATTAAACGAGTAAATCTTGTATATATGTTTCTATGTATCTATATAAATATTTTCTCGAAAACGGCTCTAACGATTTTGATTAAATTTACCGAAAAGGGGTTTTGGGGGGCAAAAAATCGATTTAGCTAGGTCTCATCCCTGGAAAAATTCGTTTTCTTATCGATTTTATCATTTTAAAAAACAGTTTTTTTAACGTCATAAAACAGTGTCGTATTGTGAGTAGGCTTTGGAAAAAACAAACTATTTTCATTATTTATGTCAAAATTACTCTGACAGTCAATCTTTAACTTATTAAAATAATCAGTAATTATTTGAAAAGTAAAAAAATAGCAACAATAAAATCTAAACATAATTATGTAAGTAGTTTTAGATAAAATTTAAATAAATAGGTATGTTATTTTTATATTACCTATATAAAATATGTATAGGTAAGTACGTTAAATGTAGTATATGACGTATAATCTTACCTAGACCTTTTTTTCTCAAAAACGACTAACGATTCTGATGAAATTTACAAAATGGGGATTTTTCGGGGCGAGAAATCGATCTAGGTAGGAATTTTGGTTCCAGAGGGAAGCAATTAAAAAAAAGGTGTTTTTTATTTATTATAACTCGCTCAATTAAAGTCAGATTGATTCGAAGTCTATTTCTACATAGATTTTATATAATATATCACAAGTGTTAAAATTGTAATTGAACACTAATATAAAAAGTGTCTTGCACAATATGTAAATAATAACAAAACGACGGCCCGAAGGGCCGCACTTCTGGCGCCGCGGGTCTGTGTAAAAACGCATCGATTTTTAAAAACTATGGTGAAGATACATGCAAAAAAAGTTTTGCGCAGGTTATAGTCTGACGTTTGTTATTAAAAGAATCGATTTTTGTTTTTCAGTAGGTACCTATGCAAAAAAAGTATTTGAAATTTAATGGAAGTTGTTAAGATGACATCACAGAGAAAAAGTACTTCGATAAAGTTGATATTTGGTATTAATGCTTAAAATTGGATTGTTAAAATGGCAACGGGCGAGCAAAATTTCATCTGATTCGAACATTTTTACAAGATATTCAATCTATGAAAATCGGTTTTTGCGAGTTCTTCAGTCAACAAATTAATAACGGCGGTAGATTTGAAAATGGCGACCTAAATAATATTTACAGGAAAAAATGCTTGATTCAAATTGATACTTAGTTTTTACGCTTAAAAATACACATAGGTAGTTAAAATATTTAACAGAAACAATTATTTTAAATTATGTTTCAGAAATAAATTCGTTTCGGAATAATATTCTGAGAAAATAATATCTCACAGCATACAAGTACTATTTTTATTGAACTCATCCGAGCAAAGCTCGGCACCCAGATATTTTCTTATATATGGGATGCATCTTTTATTGCGTCCCGTCAACAAGAAATGTGCACTTCGTGAAGATTTTTTTTTAATTTGGACGATCACTTATACTTAGTAATGGATAGAATTTAATATTTCCAGAATCAAGTACTTGGTATTCAATAATCCAGCTTTCCGAGTTCATCATATGCATCCATTCTACATGCAAGATAGATACCGTTCAACAATTTCTAACTTGAGCCCAGTCGGGTTAAGCACGTGCTAACCCCACCTCTAATTTTACTACAGCTTAAGTAAGAACTAACAGCTGAGCACGCTAAGAACGTGGCGGAACAGTATAATCAGTATAGTACACTCCAGCTATGTAAATTATATATCGTCTTCAGTAGTGTCACATAATACTAGTAAGAGTTTATAAACGTAATATTTTTATCAACCCATCAAGGCTCACCCTATATAATATTTAGACTTGGACTTATACTCCCTTCTACTACACTACATTTGTAGTGCCTCTGAACTCGCTGTTGAATAATTCGAATCTACTTCGAGTGAATTAAGAAATTGAATGTGCAATTCTGAATGAAAAATGCTAGACACACAATGAACAATTCTCGATGCCATTCTAGTTATATAATTTTATTCTCAAATAAAACGGTGAAGTATTTGCAAATGTTACAATGAATCTTTTTAAGGTCATTAAATTTGTAGACAAGTGCATATTGGTGTTAATTTTTTATCAAACGTTATTCAGCTCTTCAGTACATGAATATTTAATCATTTTGCAGAAATGTCATACACGTCATTATAAATTTTAATTGTCAAAATTATATTCATATGTCTATTAAGTGTGAGATATTCATGTTATGTTTTATAAAGAGTTATTCAAATGATCCACTTAATTACTTATTCATTATATTGTGTTTATATCTAATTTTAAATTTTTTGTAGTGTTCCTCTAAAGTAATTTTATTTTTTAGTTTTATTCTAAATGATCATGCACAATTAATTCTACACCTAAAATTTATAACGTCATAAAAATTTGTAAACGTAGTGGATGTGAAAACTGTTTAAATGTAACATATTTTTTATATTAACTTTAGTTTAATGTAGTAAAATCATTGTAAAAAACTCATAATTGAATTTCCACATTTTTTATAATACTTCATAAAAAAAGTCTGCAAACCTAATACAATATAAAAATGGGACACCCTTGTATATATAACAAAGTTTTATCACTAAATGATAATTTCAGTTATTCCATACCTTCTTCAAAAGTCTGCTAAATCGTTAACAAGTTAGTACATTTTTAAACAATGGAAAAACCGACCCTAATTTAATTAAGCTTTCCAGTCTGTTGAGAAAATTTAACACAATTCACCTACAAAGCTTTCGATAGAACAAAGTTAATTAACATATCACATATATGTGTATACTGTACAATGTACATATATTTTAAACTGTTTCTGTACTAAATTCTTTTGCCTATGTGTGCTAGATTTAGTTATGTATAATAATAAGGTAAACACATAATAAAGTTTCAAAATGAATTATTATATGACATAGAAAAGGAAAAGCGAAACGGGTCACAAATGGGACACAACTAACTGACAACGAAAAGCTAAACTTTGCTTCAGAATAGCGCATTGCTCCCACATCACATATGCCAACCGATGTAGGTTTGAACAAAACAGTTAAACATCTAATTCATCTGAGAATATTTAATAAAAGTTTCTAGGTCATAATACAATAATTATAACGTTCCTGCATATTAATTTCAGCACACATTTGCAAAAACATTTTCATCCCCAATAGTATCCAATTGGCTTCAAGTAAATACAATAGGAAAGATATTTTTGAATAAAATATTCTCTTGTACCTACTTTAAAGGATAAATATTTCTAATCTTAATGTTGAGCTTATTTTAAAGCGAAGCTTTTTTACGGACGTTGTGCGCTTAGCCGCAGGGGAGTAAACGGAGAAAAAACGTGATCGTTACCGTCACCATCACCGCTTCCTTTATAATACCCTATTGGTGTGTATTAAACCGTTCAACCATAAATATAGCAGCTTACTTTAAGGTTTGCGTGGCGTAGTAGTTAGAACGGCGGCTTCATGCACAATACGTCCTGAGTTCGAACCTCCGTGCAGCAACATTAATTATAGTTTTCTTTTTTTTAATTATTCCATATTCCAGTTCATATTTATTTATATTTTTTTCTATTTTATCTATTTATTTTTTATTTTTAATGTTTTTATATCAAATGGGAAAATCTTTGCTTCTGTCGAGCGTCCCTCGACTCCGCCCCTTTTTTTCTAAATTATATTCTAGCATATTTTTCACATGACGCTACATTCAAATTTTATAGATATTAGATAAACTTGTAGCTAGCGTAAACAAGCACTCATATTAATTTATCCTTTACATTTTTAAATTTGAAACCTTAAAAATAGTATAGGGATGCATCGCTATTAATAACGTTTAAATAAGATACCACGAAAGCCTAAAAAATAATGAAATTTGAAAAATACAATATAACACAATTTTGTTAGCCCGGAGACTTGTATCGGTGTACGTTAAACATTTTCGTTATAGGGGAGGGACAGAACTGCTGAAACTGCTAATGACATGCCTTCATATACCTAGTAGCACAGTAGAAAAATACAGAAAGGTTGACTACTAGACTGTAGTTAAAGTGTAACAACAGTAAGCGAATGAAAATTCCCCAGCGCATTTTTAACTTCCCATGGGAAGTTATTGTAATGTATCCGATTTTGCGAATAAAAATGTTGACATATCTTGACATTTTGCGGTCCCTAGAGTCCGAATCTACTGTTTTAGAGAGATGTGTGTATGTGTACGTACGTACGTTCGTCCGTTGGTAAACTTTTTTTCGACTCGCATATCTCGAGAACAAATAATAATACTGACTCCGGACCAATTTCATTCGACACATTATATTTACGTAATGATTTTTTTTAATCTCTAAGGGCACTTAATGGGAAGTTAGCAATGTGGTTTTACCTACACACCAAGCCTCTTTTTTACTTCCCACCTCTACTATGGTAGGGAAGTAATGGATTCAGTCCGAAAACAATATTTCGAGATTTTAACAGATTTTCACGTTTTGAGACCCTAGCAATCGTTTAAGATCATTTTCTGACTGATGTCTGTATGTGTGTGTGTGTGTGTGTGTATGTGTGTGTGTATGTGTGTGTGTATGTGTGTGTGTATGTGTGTGTGTATGTGATCAATTTTTCGCCTTCGATATCTTAAGAACGGAACAACATACGGGCATGCCGATTGTTCTGTTGTGTTTATCAGCCTTTAACTTAGATCTGATTAGATTTTGAGTCAAATCGGTTCAGTGGATCCTGAGATATTCAAAAGAACGTCCTCAATGTCACGTATTAACATAGGTAAAAAAAAATATAAATGAATTCTAGATGTTATAATATGAAAAAAATGTAAATATTTTTTTTCTCTAAAATGTATAGTTTTCGAGAAAAAAAATATTTTACTAAAAAAAATAAAAATTGTACGTAAATCAAGGTAACCATGATTTTTGCTATATTAAGTTAGCCATCAGTAGATCACCAAACAAAAAAGAGGGCCATGCTTTTTTCAAAGAATAAAAATTAAATTGTGTTTTAAAGACCACCAACAGCTAAGGTTATTTGGGCCTAGTCAAAGAATAAAAAAAAAAGAGTGTTTATTTTTTGCAAATATTTACTAGGTGGGAAGTATAGGACTGGTCATCAGTCGAATTTTTTAAAATCGTATTGAACTTCGTCCTCCGTGAATCCATACGACTATTTTTGCAAGTTTATTTAGATTTTATTAAAAAAAAAACCGATTTGGAAATAAACTCTAATGATCTGTTTCTCATACGACTTTTAACGCTAAATTTACTTTCGAAGTAGATTTACCGTATCAGAAGTAGACTTGGGTAGTTCCGGACATAATATACAGTTCCTGGAACCTAGCTTAGATATACGTTTCCTATCTTTCCTAGAACACATCTTAGCATGTCCGTACTCCGGTAAATTATTATAGTCCAATTTTCTCATGAGATGTGTCACGCACACCAGTCACAGTATTTGTTCGTTTCCGAATGAGAGTGCATGTTTACTATATCGGGTACATGACAAGTTCGGGTGTACTCGGCGTTTTAGGCTCTACGGCGTACCGAATATTCAATCTGAAACAGTGGAACGAGACGTTCCCCGGACAGGCGGACACATTTCATTTCTTTCCTTCAACTCAAAAGTGCAAACTGCCAGGTCGTTCTGCGGACATGTTTTATGTAAATATGTTCGCGGACATGTTTCACGGAATCATGTCCGCTCAGCAAAGGAAACGCTCCATGTTCGTTTCATCTTCGGAACTGTTTTTCGCAACCCTAAACAAAAACCGAGAATGAATATATTCAGTGAAAAGAAGCTAAATAATATATGTAAAAAATTCGACTGATGACCAGTCCTATACTTCCCACCTAGTAAATATTTGCAAAAAATAAACACTTTTTTTTTTATTCTTTTACTAGGCCCAAATAACCTTACCTGTTGGTGGTCTTTAAAACACAATTTAATTTTTATTCTTTGAAAAAAGCATGGCCCTCTTTTTTGTTTGGTGATCTACTGATGGCTAAATTAATATAGCAAAAATCATGGTTACCTTGATTTACGTACAATTTTTATTCTTTTTAGTAAAATATTTTTTTTTCTCGAAAACTATACATTTTAGAGAAAAAAAATATTTACATTTTTTTCATATTATAACATCTAGAATTCATTTATATTTTTTTTTACCTATATTAATACGTGACATTGAGGACGTTTTTTTGAATATCTCGGGATCCACTGAACCGATTTGACTCAAAATCTAATCAGATCTAAGTTAAAGGCTGATAAACACAATAGAACAATCGGCATGCCCGTATGTTGTTCCGTTCTTAAGATATCGAAGGCGAAAAATTTACCACACACACACACACACACACATACACACACACATACATACACACATACACACACATACAAACATCAGTCAGAAAATGATCTTAAACGATTGCTAGGGTCTCAAAACGTGAAGATCTGTTAAAATCTCGAAATATTTTTTTCGGACTAAATCCATTACTTCCCTACCATAGTAGAGGTGGGAAGTAAAAAATACATATGCAAATAGCATAGGAAAATTTATTTATTTCTTTATTACAAACGACTAATAAAAATGAGTTTTTCTGTACATTCTATTAAAATGCAGAATTCAAGTCACCCCTAGACGTGTTAACAAGCGGAAAGTGGCAACATAACGCCATTATGACCCAGGGCTAACTATGTTGAACCATAAATTATACACTATAATGTACGTAGACGCGGAGCTCACTAATTTATATTGTGTATGGTAAGTACATAGTGCGGTATACATGGACTATTATATAAAACATACATCTTGAGACGAGAAGGCCGAGTATGTCAGATGAACTGTATATCATCTGTGGCGTCAGGCCCGGCTTTACAAGCAAGCACTATGAGCTTACGAGGCATGTCCTAATTCTTTAAATTCCTCTGTCATGACAGCGTACCGCTATATTATATTTAAGTCGAAGTTTTTTTCTTAATATCTCCCCAGTATCATCAAAAAGAATTATATTTTTTTTAAAATATTTTTACATTTAGGTACAATTGATACGTTTTCATAGCCTACTGATAGTATGCCAAAATTGCTGTTGGAAAAAATAGCATCAACCAATTTATCAGGGCCCTAATACGCAAAAATTAACTTATTTATATTACTCACAGGGACATTTTTTCGGTGCTTAAAAATAGATATGAAAACAAATCTTACCCACATATCCCAGAAACAAAACGGGCTACAAAAATAATGCAACTATAGTATTTCCCTGCAACAGATATCACGTGAACAACACATGCTTTGACTAGGATGCACAAAGTATCTGATTGGTTGTTCTGCTGTGTTGAGTTTTAAGCGACCAAACAGATATACTGTCAGATGCAGCTGATCACGCAGTTTTATTGCTGTATCGAGTCATGGGATAGATTATAGAGAGTTTATCTCTTAAAAGTCTCTTAGTAATGTGAAACTTTCAAATCAAAAAAATTATTGTATATCCAACTTGTAATGGATATTAATTTGAGCTTATCAATATCTAGAAATAACTTCAATATTCACGTGTTATGTACGGCAATCTAATAACTTTGAACTTTATTTAGTAATGTACGCTATCGTATGGCGAGGCGCCTTACTTGTATCCGAGACGCAGTGCCTGCACGCTCCGGCTGTACGCACTCGCGTCTCTATTTCAAACCATTATTAATTGGCTTGGTCTGGTCGCCGTAGGATGGCAGGCCTCTCGATTCATTTATCGTTCATTTATTTAATAAATAAATGAGCGTTCACTGAGTCTGTGACACGCCATGTAGTTGACCCTCTGGTCATTTTTAATTATATCAAGAACTAGAACCGGGATTAAGTTCCCACCTAGAGCTTACAAGCGAAAGGCGTTCTGTCGTTCTCACACATACCGGGTGCGTTGGAAACATCGACCGCCCAATACACACATACAGGGTGCGTTGGAAACATCGACCGCCCAATACACACATACAGGGTGCGTTGGAAACATCGACCGCCCAATACACACATACAGGGTGCGTTGGAAACATCGACCGCCCAATACACACATACAGGGTGCGTTGGAAACCTCGACCGCCCAATACACACATACAGGGTGCGTTGGCAAAATCGACCGCCGGACACACATACTGAACATACACAAAGAACGTAACAGAACGGTACGCTTATCCATGTACGACCGTATGCTTTTGGATCTTTAATAAAAAACACAACGTAGGGAAGGAACTGACCTATTGCTCATATGATCAAGACCGGCGATCATGTTAAACACCCCGGTCTGATGTAATATTATTAAGCACGTCCAATTCGAGTCATTTATGTTTTTGTGTGATCAACTGTTGGCGCGTTGCTAAATGCGTCTAACAATATTTTTGTACTTTTGATTAATAGTGAGAAACGTACCAATGAATACATGTTTACTTTTCCGGAACTAAATATGATCTAAAATATTAAATATTATATATGTTTGTAAATTTATGTAATAACGATTTTATTTAAACAAAAAACGAATTATACTTATGGTTTATGAAATTTTCGCAAATTTATTTAAAACCCAGCATAACCCCAAGAAAACAAGGTAACAAATGGTGCCAGTGACCAGGATGTTAACAAATTATACCAGTGACCAATCGACCTACAATAGATATAAATAGACCTATTCGCACTAATAAACCATAAGGTGTAAGGGTTACGAAATGGATATCGACAGACTTGCTCGAGATGAGCTAATATGGGAAGTGAACGCCCGAGGGATCCGAATTGACCCCGAGATCACAGTAAACGATTTACGTAAAAAATTACGTCATTTATTAAAAATAGGCCAGACCGGCGCCAACCAATCGTTAACTAATGAAGAATGCGAAAACGAACTTAGCGTCTGCGAAGAGAAAATTCGTGAAATTCAAGATTTACTAAAAACCGAGCTGAACGTTGGAAGTCTGAAAAAGATAAAAACAAAAATTTGGCACATCGGTAACCGTCTAAACCTTATAACTGCAGAAGAATATTACAACCGACGATTGCAAATTTTAGAACAAATAGTTCGATTTCAAGAAGATTTAGATCAGTCTGTTATTCGCCCCGATATCCCGAGACAATCTACCCTCCAAGAGGCTGAACCCAACGAATCTTCACCAACGCCACCTGAACAAACTCAACCCGAACAAGAAATCGACCAAAATAACATCAATCTCGAACAGCCAAATGATTTTGCTGCCCGTTTACGCGCATTAAATCTAGACCTCACGACCCCCGCTCGTTCATATAAAGCAATTCCAATTTATAAATGGGGAATTAAATTTACTGGCGACGACCACAATAGTTTAGAAACATTTTTGGAAGACGTAGAAGACCGCCGCCGAGACAACAATGTAAATACAGCTGATCTCTTACAATCAGCTTCGGGATTGTTTGGAGGCTCAGCGCTGCAAGTTTACCGACATGCTCGCGATAGATTACGCACGTGGGAGGAGCTCGTGCGAATATTACGCAAAGCTTTTCAAGACCCGGACTACGATCACCTACTACGAGCCGAAATCGATAAGCGAAAGCAAGGACCTACAGAACCGTTTTCCGTTTATGTTGCAAAAATGTCATGTCTATATAAACGTATGGAGCGTCCGCCTGCCGATTGTGAACAACTTCAAACTATTGAACTTAATTGTTTACCGGCCTATCAGGAACAAATCAACCTGATAGAACCTAGATCAATCGAAGAGTTGGAAACTTTAGTGGCACGATTAGAGCGAGGCCGACTACGCGCACGCCGTCAAACAGGCTCGCCTAGTCAACTATTAGAGCCAGACCTGTCTAAAGTGCCCAGTATACCAAACACGACTAACAATAATGTACGGATGATTCAAACATCGCGGAATAGCCCAGCTCACCAAATAGAGGTTGTAAAAACTCAAAATGCACCATTTCAGTACAAATGCTGGAATTGTCGCCAACCAGGACACGCCTACCGGAATTGTCCAGCCCCGCCTAGACATCAATTCTGTAATACATGCGGATTGCACGGAACTACAACACAGAATTGTCCCCGCTGTCGCCAAACACCGGGAAACGACCAACAGGCACGTTAACGGGTCGCGAACGTCGCCTGAAGACCACTAAACCGACCTTAGCGAAATTTGCACCGAGAGCCGCCCAAAATTTAATTACAAAAATGCCAGGAGACGCCCGACCTTACCTTTATGTTAATATTGGTAGAAGCAACTTTCCCGGATTGTTAGATTCAGGAGCTAGCAGAACGATGGTTGGACCGAGAGGGAGATCGCTGCTCACTGAACTAGGATTCCGGACTCAACCTGCGCATAACTATACAATCCAGACCGCTGATGGGACAACGTATCCCGTCACACAAGAAATGAATGTACTAATGACTGTATTCGACCGAACGCGCCTCATTACGGTATTAGTAGTGCCCGAATTACAGCACGACCTAGTGCTTGGCATCGATTTTTGGACCACCATGCAAATAGTACCCGACTTCAGTAGGGGAACATGGACTTTTTCAACAAATATAGAACACGTAGCAGCCATCACGCCCATCACGACCAGAGAAAATTTAAATTTTCCAATACAGTCACACGACCACTGGTATAACAAAATGATTACCAAGATCCAGACCGACCCAAATGATTATCCACGATGGAAAATCCAAGATTCCAAAATTTATAAACACATTACCGACCGAAACCATTTCCCGAACCCCGAGTACGAATGGAAATTGGTTGTACCATCCGACCTACGATCAGAAATACTTAAACAGTTTCACGATGAGCCGACCGCCGAACATTTGGGCATTAATAAAACATTCGACCGAATAAAGCATTTTTATTATTGGCCCAAAATGATCATTGACATAGCACGATATGTACATAAGTGCCGTGTCTGTCAGCAATCGAAGCCCGAAAATAAAGCGCCCCAAGGATATATGGGACACGACCGGACCGCAGATGTACCCTGGAGAACGATTAGTGCCGACCTAATGGGCCCCTTTCCTCGATCGAAAAAGGGCCACAAATATTTACTAGTTGTTCAGGATACGCATACGAAATTTGTTCTGTTATTTCCGCTACGCGCTGCAACGTCAAAATTAGTCGCGCAACATCTAAACGATTCTGTATTTATGATGCACGGCATCCCAGAATATCTGATTTCCGACAATGGAGCCGAGTTCACTGGAAAAAATGTACGCGATCTACTAAAACGATATGGGGTAAAAGCATTGTTAAACGCCCGGCGACATTCACAGGCAAACCCGACAGAACGCGCCAATCTGACCATAAATACTATGCTCCGCTCATATGTTGCTGAAAAACACAATGCGTGGGATGCAAACATCTCCGAACTTGGTTTTGCGCTACGAACCGCACGAAGCGATGTTACCGGCTACACCCCTGCCTATTTGAACTATGGACGCGAACTGAAGATTCACGCCAGTGAACACCGACATCTCGCAAAGGACACCACGAGGGACTATGTACCGGAATTAACGCATCTTTTCGCGGATGTAAAAGAACGATTGTTAATCGCACATCGCGATAGCGCCACTCGTTATAATTTACGCCGGCGAAAACATGAATACGGTGTGGGAGATTGGGTCCTGAAAAGAAATTATACGCTGTCCGATGCTGCCCAGGGATACGCCGCGAAATTATCCCCCCGTTATGAGGGACCGTTCAGAATTAAGAATAAAATTTCGCCTATAATTTACGAACTGGAGAAAGATAATGGTAAAACAATAGGAATATGGCATGTGAACGACCTGAAAACGTTCAATCAAGCCACGAACTGAACGATAATTAGTTACAGTTGAATTTCTAAAATCATTGCATAATGCAATGTCAAAATACTTACGCAACATTCACTATAAAAAGGCTGGCGATCGAGATGACTAAATTAGTCGCAAAATGGATTTCTTAGATATCGACGACGTGCCATCATTCGACGACGAATATTTGTGTACGCCTGAGCGCACACCGAGATTTTCACCCATACCGGCCATGTTATCACCGATACCTGACACGCCGCCAGATAGATCGCCGAACCAGCCAAGGACACCTATTACACCGCAGAGGCGGATTCCGTGGACGCCGCCGCCAGGCTCCACTGACCGCTCGCCAATAGAGTTGTTGCCATGGAGGTTAACAGGCCTGACCCTTTCCCCGCCGAAATGCCGGAAAAGGGTCCTTCCACCGCCAACTCCAGAGGCTTTACTTAAACCGCCTGCACCGATCCAGACATCGCCTGCAAGGACCTCATCGACGACGCCGCTGACCCCCAAGACGCCGACACCACCGCCGCCTACGCCTACAGTGCCGACGCTTCCCGTCTGGAACCCCGGACGGACAAAGCGTTGCCGCAGGAAGACCCGAATGCCCGATGGACGCGTTATTCGGTTCACCCGGTACGCGAACGGGAGTGTCCGCATGGGACAATTTGTCCCCCGCCCGTAAAAACAATGTGATGTGTAAGTGTTATGTGTAAGTGAACGACATTTTTTTTTATTATTTGAGAGAAATTTTTTTTTATTTGAATTTTATGTATTTTGAACTTTTTGTCCGCTTTAATGAAGAGACGATGACCGTATTTTTTTTTTTTTTGTTTTATTTAAGCACCGTCGTAAGTCTGATTATTTTTTTATTTTATTGTTGTTATTATAACTTGTACTTTTGTCCGTCTGTAGGTTAAGAGTTTTTTTTTGAATTATAGGAGATCATTATATGACCAGGTGAACGTACCCAAGGGTAACAATGACCTAATAATCTCCTATCATTGAACGGACCGGGGGAGTCTAATGGATATTAATTTGAGCTTATCAATATCTAGAAATAACTTCAATATTCACGTGTTATGTACGGCAATCTAATAACTTTGAACTTTATTTAGTAATGTACGCTATCGTATGGCGAGGCGCCTTACTTGTATCCGAGACGCAGTGCCTGCACGCTCCGGCTGTACGCACTCGCGTCTCTATTTCAAACCATTATTAATTGGCTTGGTCTGGTCGCCGTAGGATGGCAGGCCTCTCGATTCATTTATCGTTCATTTATTTAATAAATAAATGAGCGTTCACTGAGTCTGTGACACGCCATGTAGTTGACCCTCTGGTCATTTTCAATTATATCAAGAACTAGAACCGGGATTAAGTTCCCACCTAGAGCTTACAAGCGAAAGGCGTTCTGTCGTTCTCACACATACCGGGTGCGTTGGAAACATCGACCGCCCAATACACACATACAGGGTGCGTTGGAAACATCGACCGCCCAATACACACATACAGGGTGCGTTGGAAACATCGACCGCCCAATACACACATACAGGGTGCGTTGGAAACATCGACCGCCCAATACACACATACAGGGTGCGTTGGAAACCTCGACCGCCCAATACACACATACAGGGTGCGTTGGCAAAATCGACCGCCGGACACACATACTGAACATACACAAAGAACGTAACAGAACGGTACGCTTATCCATGTACGACCGTATGCTTTTGGATCTTTAATAAAAAACACAACGTAGGGAAGGAACTGACCTATTGCTCATATGATCAAGACCGGCGATCATGTTAAACACCCCGGTCTGATGTAATATTATTAAGCACGTCCAATTCGAGTCATTTATGTTTTTGTGTGATCAACTGTTGGCGCGTTGCTAAATGCGTCTAACAATATTTTTGTACTTTTGATTAATAGTGAGAAACGTACCAATGAATACATGTTTACTTTTCCGGAACTAAATATGATCTAAAATATTAAATATTATATATGTTTGTAAATTTATGTAATAACGATTTTATTTAAACAAAAAACGAATTATACTTATGGTTTATGAAATTTTCGCAAATTTATTTAAAACCCAGCATAACCCCAAGAAAACAAGGTAACAAACTTTATAGTTATATATTGTATTGAATTGTATAATTTATTTAATTATATTATTATTAATAATCTCCTTTAGCTGAAGTGCTTTTATTTGTACATGCTTTTATGTTTTGTTTCACTTGTCTGTAATGTCAGGACGAAATCTTGTAACGTATTTTGACCCACTTTCCACTTGTCCAATCGACATGAAATTTTTCAATCGTAAGGATATTCGATGATATTCTGTTATTCTGTCATTTCTGATATTTTAACTATAATAATATTTAAATAACAGCTTTTAAAAATGGAAAACATAAAATGTGGTGGAAGTTCCACTGTTGGTGGTGGGAGAACGTGTCTCCTGTCAATTTTACAATATTTTTTAGAGTTCCCGTATTTATACAATATCCCAATTTGATCATCGCATAATAATATATTATAGTTTATTTTACTCAAGAAGAGGTAGGATGCTTTTATTGACAACCTGATTGTGACATTTACACAAAAGCTTATATTAACAATTCAAAAGTAAAATGTAAATTATTTTTTCCGTAATAATTTTTTAATTAATGTTTTCAAGGTTAGAGGTCTCAATAATATTTTTTACCCAAATGATTTACATTGATAATACTCCTGTACAAGTTATTTTCGACCGCCGTCGTCTGTTATGAATATTAGAGTCACTAGCATGCAAATATTCAAATATGCAAGATTCCTATCGCCTGTGGTGTTTTGCATTCACGTAGCCAGGGGGTCGTCTATAATTATGTAGGCACAACTGTTTCTCCATGTGGATAACGCTGCCCCTTTGGAACACATTTTTAAAAGTTTTAGTAGCTAGATAAATAGAACTGTTTATTTGCATGGCCAAAAAGTTGGATACAAAAAGTCAAGATAAAATATATTCCAAAGTAAAAACACTAACTATAAAAATTCACAATATCACCAGAAGTCAGAACTCGTTTCAAACGTGTAGTCATGTTTATTAAATATTTTTAAAGCCTTCTTACATTCATTAAAATTACTTCCGCTGACAAATCTAGACACTAAATTTTAAAACCAGTATACGGGATGGATACTTGGGATGATGTGGCATCTTTTGTGGAAAGTGGATTTGCGCTTGATGCTGTTCTTTACTTTTATTTTGAATTACATTTTTGAAGCTATGCTTCTATAGGCGCGTTAGACGATTTCTGGGAAGGGAAAAACTTATGGTTTCGCGTCACCGTCACGCTCATGTTATTAAAAGTATATCTATAGCTATGGCCAGCGGTGAAAATAATATACTGGCGTACGCGCAGTGGCCTATGTACATGTATATGCACCAACTCAAAGATAACGTGTTGTACAACATTAGTACTGTGTATCTATACAAAAAATAAAATGTCGGCCATATGTACTTTTGTAAAAATTATCCGATTCTTTTGAAAATTAATATCTGAGAGTTTTATAGGACACAAAAAAATAAAATGGCGTCAGATTTCAAAATGGCGTCCATATGAACTTTTGTAAAAATTATCCGATCTTTTTGAAAATTGATATTTAAGAGTTTTATAGGACACAAAAAAATAAAATTATGTCAGATTTCAAAATGGCGGCTATATGTAGTTTTGTAAAAATTATCCGACCTTTTTGAAAGATATTTAAGAGTTTTATAGGACAAAAAAAATAAAATGGCATCAGATTTCAAAATGGCAGCCATATGTACTTACTTTTGTAAAAATTATCCGATCTTTTTGAAAATTAATATTTAAGAGTTTTATATAGGACACAAAAAAATAAAATTGCATCAGATTTCAAAATGGCGGTCAAATAATAACTTTTCAATTGTATTGTCTATAGCTTTGATAAATTCGGTTTTATATACAATGCGTAAAAAGCATAGCTTCTGTCGGGTGTCCCATGACACCTCTTGACTTTTTTTTTCAAAGAAATTTGAAAAATTTGATTCAGAAACGTTCATCCGCATGTTAAAGACAGAAAAATAAAATTATTTGAAAAATCCAAATACGTGAACATATTTTGTATTTCATAGGTACGTTTCAAAACAAAAGAAAAATTTACTTTATTTGGTCAAATTGTAAATTCGACTTAAATTATAACGGGCATCTTTCCCTTATGTAACACTTGAGGTACCCGCTTTGTACACACGCTGATACAGTGTAGATTACATAATCATATGCACGAGGCAATTGATTATGGTCTTTAACCCGCTCAACGACCAACTTGCGACAGGAACGAACCCAAGGGCGGTCATCTGTCAAAGCATGATTTAACGTTAACCGCTAACGTGTCACCCTGTTACATAATTACCGTGTGTTATTTACAATGCGCCGCGTTGCGGAAAAAATGAAAAGTACATAAATTTATTTAAATGTTATATTACGAACAGATTTCTACTTATCTAATGCTCGGTTGCAGAAAACATTATCAGAAAAACTAAGTTGACAATGACCTTGGATTGTGACCACACATATTTCTCCATAAGAAAACCATTGTAGAATTTTAAATCGATCCTGATCGAAAAATAATTGATCGATTGAAACGATATTTTTTTAAACTGTGTATACATCTATTCAACAAGATTTTTTGTACACTTACAACATTTTTATTTGCAATTTGATAAAAATTTAACTTTAAAAGTGATCTTTCTCTATGTAGATCAATATTTTGTTTTTGTGTGAGTACTTACATTCTAATGGTCGACATGACAGAAAGTTTCACAACGACATTAAACTGTTCCTGCATGTATAAAAACTGTAATTATATGATCACAGTCTAAGGTCATTGTCAAATCAGATTTTCTGATAATGCTTTCTGCACCCAGCATAAAAGTCATATAAGGCAATTAACTTTCAACGCGTTTGTAAATTTAGAGAGACCAGTTTTAAAGCTATTTTAAATAAATGGTTGACCTACGATAATAGGAACATTCATAAATCGCATTTTTTTCAAGCAAATCACGATTATATCATAATTTTACACGACAACTGAAGGAGGAGAGGTTATTAGTTGTGTGTTTGTATAACTCTGTAACCAATACTGAACCGATTTTGACGGTTCTTTCACTGGTGGATATACACAGAAAGAACACGGGTAGGTATCTGTATATGAAAATTTTAAAAAGGAAATAGCACATATACGTAGGTCGTACATCTCTTAAGGTACGTGCAGTATAGAGCTGGGATTCTAGATGGTAGCGTAGATCATAGCAGGGCTTGCTTAAATTAATGCATTGTTATATATGCGAGCGTACACAACGAAGCAGTGAGTGTAGCAGGTATATAAGCGCTGTTACAAGAGCTGGTAGATACAAGATATCACCATTCTTTCAGCGCGCTGACTACTACAATCAACGTGTGACAACTGTCAAATGGCCGTTACAAGTTTCGCAATGGATGTGACTAGTTTAATAAATGAAATTTTGCCAGTTTTTATTGAATTTGTTTTGAGTTTTTTCTAAGACGTATTTAAAAGTATTAGATTCCAAACATAAATATTCAAAAAACAGGTTTAGGTAAAATTTTAATTCTTGGTATAAATGATGAAATTCGCCATGTATAGATCGTTTTCTATTAATAGGGTGGACATGATAGCTCCTACTAATGCTAGTATCAAAGCTTCGCTGTGCAAACCTATAAGCGCTTATAATTTCAGCCACCATCTACCATACGTGCTACCATCTAGAATCCCAGCTGCGTACTGCACGTACCTTTATGGTTTTCAAGATATTTTAAACTTTATAATGAAAATAAAAAAAACAACTACTACTAACACAAAATTATAAAACAAGAAACCTTATTTTACATATATAATATTCCTTTCGACAGAATGTCCCCAAAACTTGCCATTTGCGATTGAAACTAGATCAAGAATGTCAATATTACGGCTATAATAATATGTTTAAAAAAATCCATTCCTTTGAAATTTTTTAATAGTATTTAAAAAAAACTATAGTTTTTATAGTGTTCTCCAAAGTTCAGTTTGCAAACAGATATATTTTAAAATTTAATACGAAGATTCGTTCTCCAGGCTTCATGCAGCATTGTAAAAATGAGTTTGAATATTTTAATCATTTCTGATAAAAATTATTACTTGTATCGTTTCAAACCGACTTGCACTGAATGATTTTTCTAAATAAGAAAACTCGTCAGGTATAGAAACTAAACAAAAAATCAATCAGTGCTCATTGTCCCGACTAAATAAGTACCTACTAAAAAACTAGTTCAAAGTTTACAGTTATATAGCGATTTTTTGGTTTCTCAGTCCCTCTAAAGGTTTAGAGGGACTGGAAAACCAAAAAATCGCTATTTTTCGAAAATGAAATAATAATTTATGAGTAAAGATTTTATATTATGAAACCACAAAAAATATGGACTTTTAACTCGCAAATTACATTGACTGAAATAAACCAAATTTATAGTTGGTGTTTTATTCCGGCAACATTGACGTTACGTCGGGTCTGTGAGACTCGAGTGAATTTTTTTGGTTCATATTTTTTGATTTGCGCGGTCTGCATCTTCGAAGCATCGAGTATTTGATTTGTTGGCGTTAACTGTGAGACCCGAGTGAATTCACAGAGCGATCCTGGAGGGGGGTCTTTGTTCTTCAGCTACTCGATGCCTCGAAGATGCAGGCCGCGCGAATAAAAAAATATAAACCGATAAATTCACTCGGATAAATAATAATAATAATAATAATAATAATAATAATAATAATAATAATAATAATAATAATACTCTTTATTTCATTCGATGAGAAAACTCATATAGAAAACGTCATACAGATACAGATACAATAGAACAATCGAAATTACAAATTAAAAAATTCGGACAAATTATAAAATGTGTTCCCCAGAAGAAACGCTTTTAAAAAACGAGAGAAAATATTTAGATTCTTACAATTCTTAATGTGATTTGGAAGATTATTAAAGATTTTTGCACCTATGTTTAAAGGAGAATTTTTACTAACCTCCAGTTTGTTAAAGGGGGAACTCAGATCATTTCTAAAACGCGTATTATAAGAATGGTAATCGCCATTCGTGACAAACTGGTTAAAGTTTTTAAAAACAAACAAAGAAAATTCGTAAACGAAAATTTGACAGAGTCATAAGTTTAAGATTATTGAAAGAATGGCGACAAGATACATTAGAAGAAATACCAACCATGGCACGAATTATTCTTTTCTGAGAAATAAAGACGTCATTAGATAAAACTGAGTTTCCCCAGAAGCAGATACCATATCTCAATCTAGAAACAACTTGAGCATTGTAGAAATTGATTAGTTGAATGTCCGTTAGAACATTTTTTAGGTATCTAATAAGATAACAGATGGAATTAAGTTTGGAAGATAGCCGAGTACAATGTTCTTTCCAATTTAGATAGTCATCCAAATATAAACCCAGAAATTTGGTAGAGTTAACTCTTTCTAGAGGATCACCGTTACATTGAATGTTTAAATCCATCAAGTTCGTATTTTGATAATAATTATGGAATCTAATGTAATGTGTCTTAGATTTATTTAAGTATAGAGAATTGTTGTTGAACCATTCAACTAATTTGTTCAAATTAAGATTACCTATGGTGGTAAGCAAAGAGGAATCTTTGTCACTAAGAATAATCGATGTGTCATCAGCATACAAAGTGCACGATAACTCAGTATTGAGATAAATTTCCAAATCATTAATATATAATAGGAATAACACAGATCCCAAAACATATCCCTGTGGTACTCCTATATCAATATCTAGGCAATTTGATCTGCTAGTATAAATAGTATCATTACAAAGTTTTTTAATGATACAAATTGTTGACGACCAATCAAAAAAGACTGTAACCAGTCCAGAACATTACCTCTAATACCATATCGCTCTGCTTTCAATTACAATTTATTATGACTGACGCAGTCGAATGCCCGACTGAGATCACAGAAGATACCGGCTGGACATTCACCATTTTCTAAATGATAAATAATTTTATTATAGAATGAATTTACAGCTGTCATGGTGGAGTAACTTGAACGGAAACCATATTGGTTGTCAGACAAAGTTTTACAAACATTTAGGAAAGATTCGAGGCGTTTTAAATACGCATATTCAAAAATTTTTGAAAAACCAGAAGTTAATGTAATTGGTCGGTAATTTGCCATATTAGCTGGATCCTCTTTTTTATGAATAGGGGAAATATTACCTATTTTTAAACAGTTAGGAAAACAGTTTGAAAGGAGAGATTAATTAAAAAAGTCAGCTGACTACCTAGTATACTAAGTGATAACTTAATTAGAAAAGAGGGAATATCATCCCGTCCTGATGAGAAGTTATTCTTTAATTTTTTGTTAAGAAGAGCTAAAAGTTCCTGTTCCACATAAGGCATAAGAAAGACACTCTTATTTTGAGGCCTGGGAAGTAAGTTGAAGCTGTTAGCAGTAGATATTTGTTTTACGACATTTTTAGGGGCTTCTTTAAAATACTCATTAAAGAGCTCAGCTGTAATCTGAGGGTCATCAACTGTTTGACCATTATAATTGATTGCTAAATTTTTAAATTCTCGTTTTTTATTTAAAATATCTTTAGTTATTTGCCATGCTGATTTGATGACATTGTCTGAATTAATAATAAGATTTTGATAATACATCTTTTTTGTTTCACGAATTAACTGAATATGACTCTTTTTTGCGTCCTTGTAAATGTTATTGAATTCAGTATAAATAGTTTTAAAACTATGTAAAGTTTTTAAATGTAAACTGGATTGAATAATTTCTTCAGTAATCCATTTTTTTTTTCTCTTTACAATACATTTTAATTTTGGGAAAATGTAGATTGAAGTAGTAGATATAAATATATTAGAAATGTTTGAAAGCTATATTGACGTCAGTTTGAGCAAATAAATAGCTCCAATTATTTTGCTCTAGATCTTTTAAAAAATTGGCAACACTGTCAGTATTAAAATTTCTGTTGAACCTTGCAACCTGATGTTTTTTTTTCACAAACAATACCTGTTTTCAATAAAACAGTTCTGTGATCAGAAATTATATTATCAAGTATGCCAAAACCAGAAGCAGTAAAATTAGAAAAAATATGATCAATCGATCTATTAAGCCTCGTCGGGCGAGAAATTATGTTAGATATGTTATAGGTAAACAACAATTGTGTTAATAAATTATAGTCTCGGGAGTCACGATCTGGATCCAAATTAAAATCACCACACAGTAAAAAAGAAACATTTGGTTGGAAAATAGATTCAAAGATTTGTTCCATATTATGATAAAATAGTGTACTTGTAGCACCAGGCGATCTGTAACATACTAGAATAATAATATTTGTGTCATGTTTATGTTTCCACAGAACACCACAGATTTCAATTATCTGATCATTATAATACTTTTTTAGATCTTCTGCTTTAACATTCAGACCACTTCTATACCTTAAACCAACACCACTGCCCTTGCAGGTTACTCTGGAATAGCTAGTTATTAAAACCAGGAAAATTAAATGACAACACAGAGTCGGTTTTGGTGTGGGTTTCAGTTAGACATAGAAAGTTTAAATCAGTGCTATCGTTATAAATATATTCAGAAGTAATTAAGTCTAATTTTTGCACAGTTAATGCCTGACAGTTCAACAATAGAATATCAGGGTGTGAGTTTATCTTCTTAGGTCCTTCTTGACTCTTGGATGAAAAAAACGATTTACAAAGGCTCCTTGTGGCCACAGACCCGATGTCAATGACGATCGGATTAAGAGATACCTCGATTTTTGTCAGATTTTCAGATTTTACTTGGAGTTTGGAAGACTGATTAAAGTTTCTACATTCATTACATAATTTAGGTTGTATTTATATTTTTCTATTTAAATATGTCAAACAAATAATACCGATAAGCATGTACTTTTACTTATTGAATACTTTTTAAATATTGAATAAATAGTATCGGGTCTGTTAGACCCACGTTAACGCCCGCGTAACTTTTTTTTCACATTAACGCAACATTCAGGAGAGATTGAAAGTAAGTGTGATCGACTGTCGTTTATTAAATCAGTAGCTTTTTACATATGCATTAACTGATAATACAATGAATTTGCTGATACGCGATGGCATATTTACGTAGGTACTTTTCAATTGTCAATACCACGAACACTGTATAATTTGGCAAACAATAACTGATCGGTCAAAGCGAATCAGACAATGATCCCCTATGGACAATACAACTAGCGCCCCTGCATCAAAGTTGATTACGTGTTTGATGAAACAACAGCCCTGCATTGCGAATTATTAATATAACTATTATACCTATATAAAAAGTTACATTTCCAGCTCCTCGTTGAATGTTGCACGCGCATTAAATTCAAGAGTAGAGTTAAAACAACATTTGTACGGGAATAATAAATTAACACATCTCAGTTATCTCACGTATGTTGTACATACTTTTTAATCAAAAATTAAACATAATAATCTCAGGGTCCTCGCTAGATCAGGGCGATCGCACCTGGCGCCAAAATGGGTGCGCACAAACGGGAGATACACATAAATTTATATGCAAATTATTCAATAAAAATGAACTTTATTTCCCAATAATGTCACGATTTGTTTTTTCAGCTGATAATAAAATCAACAAAAAGTATGAATTTTGCAGTCATCACTATTTTTTCACATTTTTTTTTAAGAAATGTGTAGCAATTACTCGTCAATTTAGTCCTATCTGATTTGTCAGATTCAGATGACGATTATGAGTCTGACTAGGGTACTCAAGGAGGATTCTGTCTCGGAAATGTAATGATATTTTTGACGATTATTAATTTTTTTAAGTTTTATGACGTGTGTTATTGTTACAAAATTTTTTTTCATTTTTTGATTTGTTTTTAGTGCTACCTAATAATAAATCTTTTGAAAAATGTGTTCTTCATAAGACATAATGTTAATTTATATTGCTTGAATGGGCAATTTAAAGCAACAATAGAAACTACCTTCAACGAGCAATGTTGCTTGTGAGTTACTAAATCAAAAGTCACTTTTCCATCATATTCAAAAACTTTCTTACGCAGAAAAGTGTTACTTGAGTCATAAGTAAAACCTATACAAAATTTCATAATTTTCATATAGTTATATGTATTTCTCATGAACCATGGTGATCAATATATTATAACAGGATAATATTGATTAGTAGGATATTCGCAATTCATTATTTTTTTATACATTAATGTGGGAAAATAACAGGAATCGGAAAACTTTTCAAAAACTTTATTAAAGCGTTAAATGAACAAATAAACTGTATTGTAGTTACAATAAAATAGTTTTGTAAAAAAACTGAACCTCCCTCAAAAAAGCCACTAAAAAGAGAAAATTTATATTATTTTGAGGTCGCGTGCCAATAAAATTTCGAAAACGTTTTACATAGTGATATCTACTTTTATTTTATTAAATTGGCGTCGACTTCGAAATTATGTTATGTTCCTCTTTTTAGTGGCTTTTTTTAAAGGAGGTTCTATTTTTTTATGAAGTTATTTTATTTTTTACTTTTTAGTGACTGCAATTATGTAGTTTGCACGTTATTAACCGACTTTTTTCTTGATCAAAAGGAACCCACTGTCCAAATTTCAAGTATACTCGTATTATATGGATATATATAAACCATATTTACAATAAAAATATTTAAGTGAAGGTGGTGGTCTCAAAGCAGTTGACCATTTTGAAAAATCAGCTTTTAGCTTTTAAAATTAATCATCTAGTGATAATTAATTATAACCAAAATTATCGAATTTGAGCTTAAGCTAGTTCTATATTAACTAGGTATGGGCGGATAGTAAATTTTTCTTTTTCAGTCCAGTACCTACTCGCTTTTTCAAATACTCAAACAGCCCTAGTATTACCTGAGCTATGTATATTTGTATGCATATTGCATAGGTTGCGGAGACATTCTGTATGTAATATTATAATATGCGGCTGGGATGATGTAAAGGTGTTTACATCAGAGAACAAGATTCGCCCAGGCATAAATACCTCGCGGTTAAACATTAACCTTGCGCATATAGATAGACCCTCCTAAAACTCACCCCATTTACTCCTTCCAAATTAAGATGATTAAATACTAATTTTCAATTTATTATTATAACGCTCCAAGCGAAATTAAACCCATTGCTTCTGTGCTATCACAGGTTCAAAGATTGAATCGCTTATATATACTATATATAATATTTTATATTATTCGATTAGTTGGTACAAGTGTTTGTGTTTATGATAATTCTTCAAATTCAAATTAATAACTGCCAAAATATGAATGGTAAAAATCATTAAATATATTTTTTTATATAATACTAGCGGCCCAGTCCGGCTTCGCCCGAACTGCTTTTTCGCTCCCGGGTGGTACATTACTCACTCGCTTCGCTCGTTCGCTCTCAGGTGGTGTGATTTATATACAAAATCTTTGTTTTATATATACAGAATAATAATCTTTGTTTTATATACTTATACTGAATAATACATTACGCACTCGCTTCGCTCGTTCGCTCCTGGATGAATTTTTCCGATGTTTTAATAGTTATTCTGTTAACCAGGGTGGAGACAAATCCAAAAAATCAAAGATCATGAAAATCGGTCCAGCCGTTCTCGAGTTACAAATATATAAAGATATATAGATGTAACTAGCTCTTAAGCATGGCGTTGGCTTGGCCCAATTCACATTTGGCAGATGTTTTTTATGTATAGTCCAACACATTCTCAAGATAATACTCTATAGTCTATACAACCCCGAAAACCAAATTGAAATCGACGCAGCGGTTTTAAAGAACATACAGATGCGAAAATAGCCAAGAGGTCGTGGTCAAAAACTGCAAGATTTTTAAAAAGGCTAATATTTTGAGAATAGCTATAGAGCTTAGGGTGTAAATAAATATAGTACAGTCAGAAAGTCAGCGGTCGGGACCTGTCTCATCGAGGCGCTTTAAAAGGTGTAAAAGAAACTAGTGTTTTGTAAAAGCTGAAATATAGCGCAATTATTATTTTATTGAATATAATTTATGAAAAAATTAGTCAGGCCTTATTTTGATAAAACCGACCTAGTGAGCAGTCGGTAGAAGCTTAGGCTTACTTGCTGACTGTAGTATATTTATTTACATCCAAAATACCAACTAAATTCAAAATATTAGCCTTTACAAAAATCTTGCAATTTTTGACCACGAGGTTTTGGACTATCCATTTAAGTAACATCATACAGCAAAGTTTCATTTCAAAAACAAAACAATCTCAGAAACATTATTTTTTTCTGTAAATCACCAAGGTATTCAAAATACCAAATCTATATATGAATACTTATGCTGTTTCTGGTACGGCGCTAATTCTAGTTTGTAAGTAGATTTATCGTTAAAAGTTGTACCAGAAACCGAGCATAAAAGTTGCCTATCTACCTTAATTTTCAATGATTCGTTTACGCTCACATTGCTATTAACAAAAATAACAAGAAATGTTATAAAATAAAGATAGTAATTGCGCGAGTTGCGTCTGTTATCGGGACACGGACGTTGGCTAGGACACTTATTTACTTTATCAAGATACGCACTTTCGAGGACGGAAATAGTTTATTAAATGATTATAATAATGCGATGACAGCCAATCAATAAATTCTATTTCTAAATGCGACAATGACTCTGCTTTTAAATAAGACTATGATTATCATTATTGAACTTTCCACGTATAAAAGTCGTTTTCCATGTTTAGGTTAGGTATAAATTTCAAAGAATGAAGTCGGTTTATAAAAAATAACATACGCAATGTGAGAAAATCCAAAAGGCATTTTATTACCTGTAATAAATAAGATTAAAGTGTTATAGTGTAAGGTGTATGTAATATTTAACACCCTGTTGCTTTGTTCCAGGCTCATGCGACCTGGCCCTAGGCATGGAGTCGGGGGACATCCCGGACGACGCTATCACGGCGAGTTCTTCGTACGTCCCCAACGTCGGACCCAAGAACGGCCGGTGAGTACATAACAACAATATTTACTGATCCTATACCCGCTCGACAATACATACATTATACACGTAGGTATGTACCTACTCTACCATATTGTGGATGAGAAGTGTATTTTATAAAACTGATATCACACAAATAAAGCTATCTATTACATAATTAATATGTTTTACAAATTATTATTAATCTAATGACCTCGAAACACATTTTTTTAATAAAACGTTTTTGAATGTAAATCAATAATTTCATGTTTTGTATGTTTTCTCCATTATTTTTTCTGCTGAAATATTAATCCAATTTGATTAAAATAGACACAATACAAATTTTCAAAATACACGCACTAAGTATTTAAAGATTTTAATTACTTATTATGTCAATACATTAGTGTTGATTATAATGTTAATTCAAATAGAAATAAACCTCAAATACAAGTAATATACAATTGAATAACGACATATATTAGGGTCGTTAGTATTCGCTGTGAGTAGATGCATGGTCCTGCTGCCTGGTGAGTGATAGCGTAAATCGGCGGTGCTAAAGTTACAATTTAAACATTCAACGATTCTGTTGAATTCAAAAATAACAACGTGAGAAGTTTGTTTTGTGAAATTCTGAGAACAATATAAATTATAAACCTTCATTTTCATGATTCGCAAAGCAATTTCGGTAAGTACACTTTATCCAATCTACGCGCAAAATCGAAATCTTAGCTGTAAAATTAGAGCATTAGTATCAAATGTGTAGTTAAATTACATCCAAAAAATGGTTTTATTTAAATAATTTTCAAAATAATAATTGGTTAGGTTATAATAAATTTAAAAGCAAATAGTTCAGTCAATGAGTGCTCACAAAGGGAATGTGGATGGAAAAGTCGAAAGCAGAAAATTTGACTTAGGAACTTTGTTTGGACTGGTTAGGAGATAAACATACTAAAAGTCCTTACCCCTCCGAAGTACGCCCGAGGGGGGCGGGCACAAAGAAGGTCCCGTTTTTTGGTTTTTTGCTTTTATCTCGAAAACAGTGCGTCGTACGAAATTTTAATGAAAAAATTTTAATGAAAGCTGATAAAATTCTCTACAGCTTTAACTTTCACACTTTTTATCTATCTCCATTCTTTGCCTAGCTATGAGCTTCGAAAAACGGCCGATTTTCAAAAATGTGTTAAATTCTCTGTAGCACACTGTAACAATACGAATTTGCCAAAATCATTTCTTATTGCTCATCCACCTTATTAAAAAATGAATTATTTAATTCGCTGCCTCTTTGGGCGTGACGGGCCTGGTTGTGGTTTCTCAGCGTTTGCCTCTTCTTCTTTCTCCTCATCTGTCGAATCTACGGCTTAATTTCTTAGATATAAACTAATTAATAATTAATAATTAATTTTTATATTATTATTTTTTTAGCTCGATTCTGAAGAAAATCCAAATCCGGATCGAAACGTCAATTATTTGAATTATTTGTTGTAATTTTTTGTTAATACATTGTCTGAAAAATTGGTTGAGAATTTTTTTCATTGATATTATTGGGAGTTTTATCCAGTTTAAAAGTAAACTGTTTCCGCCTTCACCGCCTGGAGGTACTCCCAGCTTGTTATTTTTTAATAGTGTGTGGGTGTTTTTAATAGTGTGGATGAGCAATTAGAAATGATTTTGGCAAATTCGTATTGTTACAATGTGCTACAGAGAATTTAACACATTTTTGAAAATCGGCCCTTTTTCGAAGCTCATAGCTAGGCAAAGAATGGAGATAGATAAAAAGTGTGAAAGTTAAAGCTGTAGAGAATTTTATCAGCTTTCATTATGTACTACAACAAAATTTCGTACGACGCACCGTTTTCGAGATAAAAGCAAAAAATCAAAAAACGGGACCTTCTTTGTGCCTCCCCCCCCCTCGGGCGTACCTCGGAGGGGTAAGGACTTTTGGTATGTTTATCTCCTAACTAGTCCAAACAAAGTTCCTAAGTCAAACGTTCTGCTTTCGACTTTTCCATCCACAAATTATTCGTTGCTTAAGCTAAAATTAATTTGCGTATTATATATTTTCGCATAAAAATTTAAACTTTATTTTGATAATTTTGATAATAAGTGTCACTTTCACGGCCCATTTAATATTTTATTATTTACTGTGACGTATTTATGCTTAGCAGTTACCATAGAGAAGGGAGAAGGTACCCACCGAATGTTTCTCTATTTATCCGTTGTTGCACGCTAACAGTCACTCTGAAATCCCCTCCAATTCATCTGCTCACAACGAATAATCAAAATCGTAAGAGCCGTTTTCGATAAAATTGCAGTTATCGAATTTCATTCATCCATAAACTACTTTTGTTTCGGAGAGTACGGAAAAGAGCCGGGGAAATTCCCTAAAAATCTTATTAAATCTTTAATTTGGTTTCGATTCATTGAACGGTTTCCCATTCACACTGTACTCGATTACACTTTTAATAATGTTCGAAATTCATGCGCAATAATGAAAAATATTACTCATTAGTTATTACATCATATATTTTCGTGCATACCTACCTATAAACTTACAAAACAGCAAAATTTGTAAGATGATTAATATTTCATAATTGGAAATGTTTACTTACTAATAGATAGATAGATAGATAGATATTGTATTTCATGAATGGCTAAATAGCCGTGAAATAAGTCAATACAACATAAGTTCATCTAAACTTTTTTAGTGTAAACAATAATACGAAGAGTATAATGAATTTTTTTAGTGTAATACGGACAGTAGAGTACAGTAGGTAAATATGTTACGTTCATACGTTTACCCACATAAAAGTCATATCAGGTTTATAGTGAAAATGTTGTAATGATATGTGACGGGTTGATGCCTGTTTATTTTAAATTGTGGCGCCTAAGTGCTTCCAGCTATACAAACTTATATATTATGATTGTACGCCTGATGGTTTCTCCCAGCTTTTTATTTATTTTTTACTCACTTTCGTACGTAAATTGCACGGTAAAAGGGTTATTATTTGTTTTTATATATTTTATACATATACATATACTTATACGAAATGCATACAATCTGTTGTACTAAAGGTTCGTGTCAATACGTTAAATGATTATCACTAATACTACTCGTTCTAATAATTATGTTTCGTATTGCAGTCCCTTAAATCCATCACATATTATACCAATTTTAAAAGAACATAGCATTTTAAGCATGGAACATTATAAAATATTTCATATCGTTACTTTATTACACAGTGTTTTAAAAACTCAACAACCGTCGTATGTATTCCTGTATTTAAATAGCATTCAAAAATATCATATGTATAAAACAAGAAACTGTATAGATCTGGAAATACCTTTAACAAAAACAACAGTCAGTAAAACATCTTATTTTTGCATGTGGTCCGAAAATTTGGAATAGTTTACCATCTGAACTGAGACTGTGTAATATGGTAACTCTAAAAAAAGAGTACGTGTAACCTTTACGCGCGGTTGATGTAAAACTTCTTTGACGTTGTAACAAATAAAGATCACTTTTTTCACTCGGACGAATCCAGACCGGCCAATTATTATAATTCAGAAACCTTCGCGGGCGTGCGCACAACAACTCACCAAAGTTTCGTCGAAATCGGACGAATGGTATAGGAACGCATATAGAAGAAAATTATTAATAAATAATAATTCATATAAATAATATAATTATTATAAATATTATCATTATCAATTTTAATTAAAAAAAAGAGAAAGAAAAATGGATACAAATAAATTTGAAAAATATGAAAAAAAACTAAAATTAATGGTGCTGCACGGAGATTCGAACCCGCGACGTATTGCGTATGAAACAGCCGTTCTCACCACTACGCCACAGTAAGCTGCTATTTTATGCTATAGCAAGTTGGATGGTTGGGAATAAAATTGTCCACTTCCGTCCGAAAAAGATCTCAGTTACCCTGAAGGCGCGTCTAAAGAAATTGTACTTCAAAAATTATTGAATTATTTGTTGGCATATAACAGTTGAATGCTATCCACCAAATCGTACATTTGCTTTATTCTATATTCTGTATTTGTTTTGTTTTATTGGTACATTTTTGTCAATATAATTATCCTATGTATGTGTTTATTTTGAGAATGGCACACGTTAGACAGCCTGTTAAAGGCTATTGTCTATGCCTAAATAAAGATATATTATTAGATGAGATGAAAAAATTGGTCGAAGTGCCAAACCCTGCTAGCAAAATGGTGTATTTGCTACTACATGCGTTGCGGTATTATAAATACCTATATAATATATTATACAGTGTGTCCCACCGTAACTGAGACATAGCATTTTAACATGGTGTTACGTTAATTTGTTAATATTTGCTCCCCGTTAACTGTTATTGTTATTTTTATTTTACGATCTGGTTCTAAATATCCCCAGTAATGATGTTGTAGACTTATTTTTATTTGAATGTCTTTAAAAATTAATAAAATCACATTTTTAAAAAATAAATCACAATCTTTTCTTTGTATACCAGTTTAATGGACAAGTGCTCAACGCCGCAAATAGCTTAGTTGGCTAGCGCGTTGACCAACATCAGTTACCTTCGCGCCAAGCCCAGGTTCGAATCCCGAGAGCTCATAATTAATTTTTTTTTTTTAATAATGAAAATACATTGGAGAACAATTAATAATGCTTATTATTTACAAATAAAAGTATAGCGATTTTATTAATTATTTCCATTAAAACAGAGTTGTACGATGGTTGTATGTGTTAGTTTTAATGAAAATAATTAATAAAATCGCTATACTTTTATTTGTAAATAATAAGCATTATTAATTGTTCTCCAATGTATTTTCATTATTAAAAAAAAATAAATTAATTATGAGCTCTCGGGATTCGAACCTGTGCTTGGCGTGAAGGTAACTGATGTTGGTCAACGCGCTAGCCGACTAAGCTATTTGCGGCGTTGAGCACTTGTCCTTAAACTGGTATACAAAGCAAAGATTGTGATTTATTTTAAAAAAATGTGATTTTATTAATTTTTAAAGACATTTAAATAAAAATAAGTCTACAACATCATTACTGGGGACATTTAGAACCAGATCGTAAAATAAAAATAACAAAAACAGTTAACGGGGAGCAAATATTAACAAATTATCGTAACACCATGTTAAAATGCTATGTCTCAGTTACGGTGGGACACACTGTATACTTATTATTATGTAAACATGAATTCATTTAACAACCAAAAACCTTTTGATACGCCCCCAAAATGATTTACTTGTTTACCCATTCCAATAATTGGCAAGCATTTTATCAGTTTAACGTCAGCGTCAAACTATGTACTTATACGTACAAAACTTGTTTTCATAACTAATGTTTGTTATAAGTGTACATTGAAAAGATAATTTTTTGAATTTGAACCAATTCCGTTAATTTCGCCAATATGTAAGGGCCCAAAGTTTTTAACCCCTTAAAATAGTTCGATTCAAATGAACTAGTTTGTCCTAGTGAGAACTAGTTTATCCGGAAATCAGGTTTGGTCGGTAACATAATAATTATACGTAATCAAATAAATAGACCATTATTTTTTAAAAGAACAGTCATTTTAAAAAGTACACACTGGTCAAAGACATGAAACAGGCCATAAACTATAAAAAAGTACCTACACAGTTTTTTTTAATACTGGATATACGTATATATTTTTATTATAAGATATCAATAAAATTGTAGATGTGCCTTAAAAAATACACACATAAAATGGAAAACAAACAGAACATAACCGTTATAAATATTTGTAAACATACAGGCGGTATAACTATAAGTGAAGTGGAATGACTGTAGTAGGCACTTAAACAAACTACATTAGTTCAGAATATTGAATTTATTGTATAACTTTTATGAGTCCTGTAAAATACCTTTAACGCACTTTCATGTAAATAATACAAGCATAATGTGGCCTGGCGTATGAATACTGAAAGACTCTTGTGCTCACACTTTAAAAGTTTCTCGTTTTATTAGGTCTGCCGTGTTGCTAAAAGAGTTTGTAAATGCTTGGCTAGCACTTGCACTCAACTGGAAATCCATTTTATCCTATTTTCCCGTTTCATATTAAAACGTTTATAATATTGACGATCAAAATTAAGTCATATTTTTACAGTGATAAATAAGCTTAGGTATGGGTCCTTTTGAAAAGCGTGATTCTGATGATATACTAGTTTTCATTATGAAACTAGTTTTTGCCCGAGTTAATGTCGATTTTAACCGACATCGGCGTATAAAAAGTATGCTATACTCTAAATTTGGATACCAATCGATGGAGTGTTTCATAAAAATCGATCCAGCCATGATTCTAATACAAAAATTCTGAAAACACGTTTTTCTGCCTAGCCATACAAAACATACAAAAACTCTAAAATACTCGTAATAAAACGAAATAAAAAACAAGCCGTGAGGTGGGTCGTTTATTAGGACTAAAGTGCAACCCTTGAGGTCCACACGACGAACTTCCCAGTTTGATAAATATTTAATAACAATAATTAAATTAGATATTACACAGAAAAGTAATCATTTTAATTATTTAAACATAATTATTATTTATTTTTAACAATAGATTAAAAAAATGGCTGGACCGATTTTTATAAAATTTATGTCGGATCAAAATGACGTTAATACGCCTAGCGATTGACACCCTTACGATGTCGATATAATTTTTTATTCGCGAGATATTGTGTAAAATCTACTTTTTTGGAGTCTATTTGGTTAAGAAAAAAAACGGCTGAACCGATTTTGAAAAAATTTCTTTCAGATCATATTTACGTTAATACGCGTCGATTGGCACCCTAACGTAGTCGATATCATTTTTCATTCTCGAGATTTCGTCTTAGAAAGAAATGGACACATACGTACGTACGTACGTACATACGTACACACACACATACACACACACAGACATCTTTCTAAAAATAGTGTTGTGACCTTGAAACATAAAAATTTGTTATACATTTTGATTTGTATTTTCGGACCCATTACAATAACTTCCAATGGGAAGTTAATAAGACAAAAGGTCCTGTTACTTTTTTGTAGTCAACTGGGATAACACTGGCCCTTTGAAGCTAACTTTAACCCGCTTACAAAAAAAAAAGATTGTTTGTTGTATAAGTGCTCAACAAATAAATCAAATTCGATGATTCCATGTCAAACGGTAGGTAGCAGCATGACTAACTTCACTACTCGGGCGGTGCATTAACCTAAGCCATGAATTGCATGTGTATCATAGAATTTAAACACATGAGCCAAAGTCACCCCAAGTGTAGGTTACTTTGGCCCAATTTTTTCAATATTTTTTTGGAATAGATAAAGTACTCAAAACAATTTAAATTGTATATGTTCCTCTATCCGTGCCGAACTAAAGAAAAATTATTATAAACAATTTTTGAATGCAGTTTTCACATAATTTTGCTCAAATAGTAAAAAAACGTGAAAAAGTGGGACAATGTTACCCCAGTACGTATTTTGTTATGACTTTTATTATGACTTTTAAATTGATAACAGAATAAGAGACCTTGTCTAGACAAATAAAATTTAATTATTCCAACAAAAAACAGTCCGTTTCTTTAGACAAAGAAAATTTTTTTCTAGCTAAATTTTAACAGAAATGATTACAGAATTTAACTGATTTTTACCGTCAAATAGTGGAATTTGATTTTAAGATAATATTAGACAATAAATAATTTACTGTTTATTATTTCAATATCTAATCTCCAATATCTGAAATTTTTGCTGATGTATTTTTATTATTCATTAATAATTTGGGATGCTTTCGAAGCTGTATTTGAATTTGGTCGTGTCTGGTGGAAGTAAAGATACGATGTGCAATACAGTACCTACATGTCATACCTTTACTACCACCACAAACCACCAAATTCGTATACCTACAGCTTTGAAGGTATATCCCCAAATTATTGATCATTAATTAAAATGCGTCAGCAACAAATCTACATATCAATGGTACTAATCTAAAAAGCAACACAACTCAAAAATTTAATTTTTGTTTTTTTAGCGTACCTATATAACAGCAAAAAATAATATTTCTCAGTAAACAATAGGTACACTTTTATTTTTTTATTTCTTTATTACAGAAATTATTTGTGAAGTTGACACTCTTTTAAGAAAACTGACACAACCCAAAAAAGATTGAAAGTTATTATACTACCTAAGGAATTTTTTTATCGCTCGTTTTAACAAACTGCCACTACTCGTCAGTAATATACCTCATTACGCCACTAGAAATACAATCCACTATTACATATTTTATTACAGTTTGACCCCTTTCTGACAAATAGCAGGTTATTTAAATTCTTTACCTATATTGTTTTTACCTACCATTTTCTGATAAATAGAAGCAATTAATGTTAGTTCATCACTGTACTGCTTGGCGAGAACATGATAACAAATTTTGTTTAAAATGTCTGATTTGAAGAGGAACTTGAACATTGGATACCATAATGTAGCAGTATAAATTAAGGCTTTCGAGAGCGGAAGAAAAAAACAGATACGTGTCGTGAATTTGATTTGGTGTATTCTTCAATTTGTATGTACCATTATCAAAAACATAAAACAAATCTGACACAAGTCTAAACGTCGTAAATAATAAATACTAAATTGCTTTCCTATAAAAAATTAGCTGTTTTCTCCATTACCAGAAATTAAATTGTATTTTATTCTGACCCCGCGATAGCGTCTGCACCCCCTTATAGCGTCAAAAAACAGACGATCCCGCTGGTGACGTGACGTAACCGAGTTCTACAACGGTTTCAATTCAAAACATTATACGTTTGATTGCGGATGCACCTTGATGCATTTATTGTATTACAAAGGCCGAACAAACTAATGGGTAACAGAATCACCTTCAGTAGACTGAAGAAGAAGAAACCTCCTCAGGATGCGTCACTGGATGCATACCGTGCAAGTCTTTTACACTCGTGACTTACTGTTAATGTTGAATGTTATTTCGACAGATTTCATTAATAAATTTTAAGAAAAGTTCAGGATTTAATCTTATAAACTGTAATCGTGGTTTTAACCCCAAATAAAGGCTGATAATGCAAGTGACGAAAAGAGAAACAGAGAAAAGTGCTGGTGACGCCAAAGCTAACCAAGAGCTGTAGAATAAATTTGCGTGCGTTTATACGTTTATGTCTTCAAAAATAAATTGACTTTGAAGCGCTTTTTTAACACTTACATTACTAAAATTCATCTGTGCATAAAAACAGTAACCGACGCCACAAACTTTATACTTAAACGGTAATCAATTTTTGTGCTCGTTCTCACGTAGAGAAGAGAAATGAAATGTTGCACGCCATAGGAAGTAAAATGTCCTACCTCTCCAGCGCACGCCATTACTGTAGCACCTTTATGTTTAAGGTAGTCCATAAGAGTACCGAAAAGATCAAGTAAAACTCGAACGCGCTAAGTGAATGAAGTCAGTTTTATAGACATTAGAAAAAAATGCATGCATAATATTACGATAGATGGATGGACGGTTTATTGATGTTTATACTAAGCTTAAACAAGTGAGTATTATAGCATTTAAAAGTTTATACAATTATTTTCAAAAAATCAATCTATCAAAAGTAAACTTTTACTAAGGAGCTACTTTTTTACACGTGCTTTAAATTGGTTTGCTACTTAAAAAAATTGACTTAAGGTAAGTTAAACTTATGCATTTTCCAACTATTGCCACTAACATCCTGTATAATTAAATTTAACTCTGAAGTATCTGGACGGTATAGCACATGCTATGGGCTAATACTTGACACGCAAACATTGACTCAACTTGAAAAATGTGGTTGGTGTGTATTTTAGTAGTAGATAACGAAAATGTAGAATTTTCCAGAAAAAGTTGAATATTTTGGCAACGTCGCAACCGAATTTCAAAAATGGCACAATTTTATGTAGGCTTCCGAATGGACAATGAGATGGCCTGAGAATATACAGGGTGTTCTATTTATAAAAATACAAGTCAGTTGTGTACCATGACTACATCGTACACCCTGTATAGCTAAAAATAATTTTAGAGTACCTATATTGCTCTTATTCCAATCGAAATTTTATTTAAAACTTTTTTTTCTAATGCTCATATTAAATGAGATATCGCCCGAGACATTCTTAAACTCACCGTGTATGGTTTGATTCAATCACCGCGTATAAGATGACGCCACTTCACTTTTCAGTAAGAAACGAAACAAGTAAACATGTTAAAGTATATGAGTAAGCATATAAAAAGTAATAATTAGTCAGTAAAATAAAGACTTAGGATTTTCGTTTAGGTTTTACTGTAAACTATGTGTGAGGTCCCTATTTTTTTCAAAATTTCAGGCTTAGTAGTTTCTAGATAAGGGAGGGGGGAGATCAGACAGACAGACAGACACGAGAGTGATCCTATAAGGGTTTCGTTTTTTTCATTGTGAGGCACGAAACCCTAAAAACGGCGTATTCTATAAAAATTGAAAACAAGCTCTCGCCTCGCCGATCTGCATAGCCAAGATGGAAATAAAAAAAAATTATAAACTACGAATCATTTTAATAAAAAACGACAGTCAACGACCATTATAAATCTTAATTTATTTTACTATAAAAATGATTATCAAAAACATTTGACATAATATAAAAGTTAAAAAATAAACTTAGATGTGGCCTTAACTAGATGTAGACGCACCAGTTTTTGGATATGTAATGTGTACACATACACGCCAAAGGAACCAATAAACATAAACAAACAAGGAGAAAGTATAACCCATTTACGTCTCGAATACCTAATTCCATTTGGCTCTTCTTATTTCCTCCTTTGTATATATATGGCCATTACGAGGTGCATATAAACAGTTTGTCACCAACATAGTATTTATATATTTTATATTCTACTCCATGATATATATACACAAAAGTGTAAAGGCCAAAAAAACTTATAATAAAAAAAAAATACTCCATTATAATATATTGGTATACTTTTTTATGCCAGTATAATTTCGACACTGGGAAACAATTTTGTTACTGACAATAGTGTAAACTATAAAGAAACATTTTTATCATAACAAAAATTATATTCATCCAACCAATCAGTGCCTAAAAATAAAATTGTAACGAAAAACGTTAGTTTCTTGCAGGTTTTTCGAATTTTTTGGATATGATATGTAGATGATAGAACGCTTTTCTAGGTTTTTTGTTTGTACCAGCGTCACTCGAAAGAGACTAGTATTATTATTTTTTTCGTTTGTATTGAAAGCTAAGCCGAAAATTTCAATCAATAACATAGCATTGCATTTTTTTCTTGAACTCACTCTTATCATTCTAGTGTATTTGTAATAATTCTTTCCTCTTTCTTTCTCTTCTCCTTTTTACCCTCCCTACTGCTCTTTATTGTGTATTCACTACCCCTTCTCTTTTTTGATCTATTTCATTTTTTCTCTCTCTTCCTCTCTATGTACCCAGTTCCATGCTGAAAATACTCCAGCTCCAGATGCAGATCGTCTTGCTAAATGTACCTGAATATACCTCGTAAAGAGACTACCAGCGTACCTAGCAAACCCATGCCATTTATCGTACATCAACCAACTGGTGTGAATTCACGGCACCACAATACTAGAGCTAGCTCTAGCACACGTACAGACAATAGCATTGTAGTGCTGTGTGCACAGTGCCTCCAGGGTAATCCCCGGTGGAGGAGGAAGGACGAGCTAGACGTAAAAAGGCTGTTGCTATACTAGAACTGACCAACTAACATTACACTTCAAACTTGACTTAGTCGAATGTCCCAAAAACAATGTTTTAAATATGTAATCAATAAAGTAAACAGGTAATTGATAAACGTCTTTAGAAACAGTTCCAATATTCTATTTATAGAAAAAAAAATTGTTTGAAATATTTAACTAACAGACAAACAGTCGACGAACAGACTTTTTCCAAAAACATAGGATTTACACACGTTTAAGATTGATTTCGCAAAAAACTGACTGTAATTGATTATTAATAAACGATTGAAAATACCCAACTGACTATTTCTATTTAAAAGAGGTAGTCTTGCTTTTAGGGCAAAATGTCCGGCTAAATATAACGCCGAGTTCGGCTTTTCTATTTTTGGACCTGGCAACCCTATATATTACAGACGCGTATGCTTACATTGTTTCATTGCTTTACCGCTCCATTAACCTTGTTACGAACTAGGCATGACTCACTATCATAAATTTTGGAACTTGACTATTGATTATTCCTGTCGAGTGCCGGTATATTATATACACATACTTACGTAATATAAATTGCGATCGCATCCATTACAGTAAGTCGCAACATTTTTTAGATTATATTCAGCACTATATTAATAGATTAGCGACACAAAGAATGATGACAGTGTCGACGTAGAACAAAAAAATAATAAATAAAATTAGCTATCATAACATTCTACATCATTCATATATGCATAAATACATAAAATGTAGTATAAAGATTCATGCACACTAGCATAAATACAATATTACATCATACTCTATACAAGCTCACGAAAAGCGTATAAAATAACACATAAATCAAGAGAGAGAAGACCGAGAGTTAAACGGACATGTTATGAACTGTGTGTGAGTGAGAGGCCATATGGGAACGCTGTTGCTCGGCAGTGCAGGCCACTGGGAGTGATAATGCGAAGCGACGTGTAAGAAATATGTACGCCAACCGCCGACCGGACGCGACTCGACCGACATCAACATTACCCCTTCGTTCTACGCGCACGCTAGTGGCCGAACAGTGCGAAACTATGCAACTGTAGCTGTTATAGTGACGTGCACAGTACGGCGTTCCACGACATGTTGAGGAACACTTCTATACATTGCCGGTATCCGGATGTGAACTAATCGACATCAACATTACCCATTCATTTACAATGTCCATAGTAGAATTGCCCGTTCCAGTTGAACGAATCCAGTAGTGAAATGGGTCGGACTGAATCCGGATTGCCACTCCGACCGGATCCCTGATCAGAGCTGTGCGGCGTTGGCCATTTTTAATTTTATTATGTGGTGTCTCTGTATTATACGGTTTAACCGATTAAAGAAAAAAATCACTGCTTTCGTAGCTAGTCATTCAGCTCGATCGGAACGGGCTCTAAGCCTAAGGAAACTTGAAATTTGGACAGTAGATTCCTTTTGTGACGTAAGCACCCACTAAGAAAGGATTGTTCGAAATTCAATCCCTGAGAGGGTTAAATAGGGGATGAAAATTTGTATGGAAGTTCGTCATTTTTGAAGTTAGGAACATGAAATTTTGCACAGGAGTTCCTTATAATATAACGTGAGCACTAAGAAAAAAGTTTTGGAAATTTATCCCCTAAGGGAGTTAAATAGGGGATGAAAGTTTGTATGTAAGTTCATCATTTTTGAAGCTAGAAGCATGAAATTTTGCATAGGAGTACGTTATGTTATAAGGAACTCCTGTGCAAAATTTCATGTTCCTAACTTCAAAAATCACGAACTTCCATACAAATTTTCATCCCCTATTTAACCCTCCCAGGGGTTGAATTTCGAACAATCCTTTCTTAGTGAGTGCTTACGTCACAAAAGGAACCTACTCTCCAAATTTCAAGTTTATATCTTCAGCGGTTTAACCTGGGCGTTGTCTGTCAGTCAATCGAAAAAAAATAACTATGTTCGAGTGGCCATATTTCGGTCAATGTTTAGTCCAAAAAATTTTTAGACCCAGCATTTTAAATTTTGTCTACTTTTTTTCCTACAAAGCAATGCCTATACCTATCTCTGACCCAAAAAAAGTGCTACGCAAAAAAGCAAAAAAAGTCAAAAAATCGAAATTTTGGCTTTTTTTTTCTTTTTGCTTCAACATTTTTGGCATAAAAAAATGTTTTAAAATTTTTTAAATAAGCCACTTCGATGGGAAATTCAATTCTCTACAAAAAGTTTCATATAAAGTATATCGAAATTTTGCTTCGTTTGCGAGATATATTGAAAAAACTGAAAAGGGTGCATTTTCACCCCTATCTCCAATTTCCACCCTCTAATTTAATAGCACTCCGCGGTTTTTTCTTCTTAAATGACCCATTGACCGATTCCTGCAATAAAAAACCCGTGAACGTCTTAGTTCCTTATTGCCCTGCTTTTTAGGACATAATCAATAGCCTATAATGACTGTACACTGTACAGGTATACAGGTTTTTATATTATTAGGCATAAAAAAATCGAAATATACGTGAGCGGAGCCACATGTAATGGCTGGTATTCTATAATTAATATTCATTATTGTGTCACTGTCTCTTTTTTGAGAACACTACTGAGTGCTTTTAGTCTACTCAAGTAATTTATTGGTCCGATACTGATTAGAAAATTGCGTACAATTTGTATTGATTTTGTGTATAGTTTTTGAATGATTTCTTACATATAATCCATTTAAAATTTATGTACACCTTACATTGATTTCATGACTATATTTTTCTGACGTTTTCTGATTTACTTAATTATTTTCAATAAAAATAATCTTTTATTTACTTTATTTTTCTTTTTGCCTTGCCGTACGTGCTTGAACTCTGGCTCCGTTGAGCAGGTCCATCCCAGCGCAACAAGAAGTTGTGGATGCAAAATTCTTTAATAAATAATAATAAATTTTTTATTTAGGGAAATGTTTAGCCATAGCCGTTTTCTACATACTCTCCTATTATTAGTTACGTTCCAAACAGATACACCACTGTTTGATTATTTTTTATTGATTCCATTAAAACTAAATAAAATAAAGTCAACAGAAGGTGAAAATGCATTCATGATGCTTAGTCGGCGCGCATCACCGGACAAGTGTAGCTTTATATAGGCACATAAAATATGGATGAGACACTATATTTACATATCATCGACAAATTTTTATTGACGAGTTTCATAGCGCCTAGTGTGCTGCATACCTACTGATTAATCATCAAAAGCTTCCTTATTTGCCCTACCACTTCCTAATTAAGATTCCTTAAAATCTTATATTATTTATTTTAATAATTTCTTGATAACCCAAATTCTATTGCCGTTCGTTATTTTAATTTGACACAATATGTCAAATTATTAGTTCCAAAAACATTAGAATGTAAAATTCATCATATATTTTAGGAATTTTTATGAGTTGGCACACCTGAGTATTATTTTACAAAATTGTGCAAGAGAGAAACGATTTTTAGAGAGAGAACCCTGCCTGATGAGCACACCATGTAATATTTCCGCCATGGTTCTAACACCATTGCTTCTAAGCAACCACAATCACTGAGTAGCTTATAAATAAAATTATCACTGGGGAGATAGTTATTAATTAGTGAGCCAGATCTAATTATATCTGAACAGAACCAAATAAATAAAGCTAAAATAGATGTATGAAAGTATGAATAGGGACATTATAGAAAAAATTGTCAGAATTACAGGGTACAAAATCACAATGTCTAAAAATTCAACAAAAACGTAACAAATGCTCTGAAGATGGTGTAAAGAGCACTGAAACGTTAGCTAAGAAATGAAATTTTAATCATCAGTATTGCTATTCATTTGATCCTTTGCCACAGAGACTTCTTCTCCTAATTTTAATCATCATCTACGGATCACCATATCTCAATATCATAGAATTTTTTAACATGAAATATATTTTTAAATATACAAATACACAATAAGAAAAGTTTAACAATTAATAGTGAGAAATTGTCACCCAACCAACAAATTTGATTATGTCAAATATATTATGATTGCTTTTTAGTATTCGGAGTGATCGGTTCTTTGTCTTCTAGTAATCGTTACTTTGTGTCCGTTACCGATTGCTTGTACTATTCTACATTGACTACACGCAACACTGCAAATACAGATGTGCCACCAAGATCCGACAGTCAAGAAAGTACAAATGAAAACAGTCTACGACATCCACCTACTACCTAAAGAAAGTAGATATCACTATACAGTTGTCCTTGGCTATGCTATCTACGCATATTTTCGGTTTTATTTTCATTTATTTTATATTATATTTAATTGATAGCAGGGCGAATTATTTATTATTATTATTATTAAACATTTTTGCTTTATAGCAATATTAGTGCCGAGTGAAAGGGTATTCTCAAAAACCAACCAAATAATATCAAAACGGCGGAATAGCCTGTAAGTTCTAAACACGTACAAAAATAATATTTATAAATTAAAGATATTATTCATGTCCAAAATACGATAACAATATTATTCTTGATTTAAAGTGCGAAAATGTCCATTTTCTCAACTATTTATTAACCGATTTTCAATCGGAAAAAACGTTTGAATAGAGAATTGAAAATCCTACAAGAAAATATAAAAATATACAGGGTGTCATTTAACATTTTAAAGTTAAGGGTTGAATTTTTAGGGGCGGTTTTTTATAAGCATTGTTTTCACTATTATTTTAAAGTACTCTCATAGTTAAAAAGTATAGTCTTTGTCCCACTCAAATATCTCAAACGGTTTAGGAACTAGAGCCTGGGTAAATCGTCGTGGGACATTCTGTATATAGTATATATTTTTAAATACCTATAGTTATTAATTTTTCATCATAAATTTCATCATAAATTTTTTATTATATTTAGAATTTTTTAAACAATTAATTACTACCATATTAGCTCTTTTTCACAGCTTCACTCGCGTGAACGTTGACATTTATTGTAATCGACATTTACTTATTATAGGAAGTGATTACATAGAATAGAATAGAATATATTTATTGTCCAATATAGCAGTGAGCAGGGATTCGTCATAAAAAAATATTTAATAATTATTAATTGAATAAAATTCATTAACTGAATACAAACAAGATTTAATTAGTAGAGTCTTTAGCTCTCTTTTAAATTTAGGGAAAGGAAGTGACTTCAGCTCAGCAGGAAGACTGTTGTAAAATTTCAAAGCTGAATATTCTGGGCTATTGCAAAAGAGACTTAAGTTCGGTTTAGGGAGTAAAATCAAGTTGTTATTACATATTTGATAACTATGCAGTATACTGTGAGTGGATTACTTCCCAAAATATTTCCGTATGTGACAAAGCAAGTAAAAAATGTAGATAAACGGAGCAGTAAATATTTTGGCTTATAAAATAATTTTTGCAGGTGTCACGATATCCAAGATTGAAAATAACTCTTATGGCTTCCTTCTGCATTAAGAAGACTCTATGGACTTCCAATATACTACAACCCCAAAACATGATTCCATATTTAATATGCTGGTAGAAGTAGGCATAATAAGTGGTAAGGCTTAAATTAGAATCATAGCAACTATGTTAAATGTTCCTCAACGCAAGTAATTATTTATTATTTTGATTAAAGTTTACTTTTATTCAGTTTCACTTTTCTATATAACGCTTGAAGGGTGAAATTATTTAACGCATTTTTTATTCACTTCCACTCGTCCAATTGACTCTAAACTTCGCAGTCATATGAAGTTCCGATGACAATACAGTAATCTATATACAGGGTGGACCAGGTTATAGTAGCAATAATTCACCATTCGATGGTCCATCGAAAAATAAGTCGACATGCATAATTTTATTTTTTTCCAAAACGCTTCCTAAGGGAGATACACCCCTTCAAAGTTCAGTTTTAAAATTCTTTTTTTTGTCCTAACTCTCAGGTCATTAATGCGTTTTTGACCAAATTTGGTACAAGTATTTATGCAATAGATACTCATTACTTGACGTAAGTAACTTTTGTCAAAATTGTCAAGTGGCGTAGATACAGGGGGGTTGTTTCACTTTTCCCGCCCTATTTTCTGCGCCACTGGATATTTTTAAAGAATAACATTTTTTTCGAATTCCCTGTTCAATTTAGAAAAAAAGAGTCACTCTTGCAAAATTTCGATTTGAGGCTTCGTTTACGAGATAATTAGAGTTGAAAGTTTAGAACACTTCTAAAATAGCCACCTATGAAAATAATAGGTCTGGAATCTTGTACAACAATTGTAAACTTTTTACTGTTTGACGAATTTAAATAAATAATTCATTAATTAAATTAAAAACAACAAATAAATAACTTATGAAAATAACCAACAAAGTAGGCGATACTTGGTTTTGAGATAATTTATGACACTTGTCAGTATTGATTTTTAAAACTGGACTTTGAAGGGCTGTATCTCCCTTAGGAAGCGTTTTGGAAAAAAATAAAATTATGCATGTCTACTTATTTTTCGATGGACCATCGAATGGTGAATTATTGCTACTATAACTTGGTCCACCCTGTATATAGTTTATCTAGAAAAAGGAAAAATAACATGTAGTGGAAGTCCCGGTGTTTGGTGGTGGGAGTACGTATCTCCCATCGTTTTCTGGATCAGAAATGGAATCGTCCCACATTTTTTTTTTTAATCTGCATTACAAATAGATTATGAAACAATTTCTTTGAGAATTGTTCGAAAGCTTTTTCTATAATAAATAAAATTCCCAAACGTGTCTAGTTTCAATGGAATTTTAAACATAGAATTGTACCGCTACCGAAATGACGTACCTAGATAATTATCAGCCTGTGATTGGCTCACTAGATCTACTGTGTCACGCCCACTGATATGTCAAACTAAACGCGAATCAGAAGGCAGATAATATAAACATCTCTTTCTATGGATAAAGAAGTGTGACTCTGTTCTACAATATATCATAATAATTATGGCGGTATATACTACATATAATTATTCTTTGCAATTAAGAGGAAGGATAATAATATAAGAACGAAAGAGTTAGTTTAAATTATTTGTTTATGTAGTATGATGAATTATACACACTGTTCAAAATTATCAAATTTTCATACGTGGGATAACCCTATGTGTCAGTCACACATTAACTTAGGGTTCCAAACCTACATTTCAATACACTGATTTAACTTATTCATCAAACGTGAACATAATTTACTTGTATTAAAGTTATAAATAAATAACTTTAAAAAAAACTTTTTAAAAAACATTGGTTTTATTTTGAAACAAAAATGCACTAAAAAGTAGAAAATAATTTTTTTTAGTGATTATAAGTTGATCAGAATAGTTTTCAACATTTGTTAAAAGAAAACCATTAGGCGCTCATAAAATATTAGGTACTGATGCTGTTATGATGTTTTAACGCCCAATGGTTTTCTTTTAACAAACGTTGAAAACTATTCTGATCAACTTATAATTACTAAAAAAATTATTTTCTACTTTTTAGTGCATTTTTGTTTCAAAATAAAACCATTGTTTTTTAAAAAGTCTTTTTAAGTTATTAGTTTGTTACTTTTTAGTCTTTATTAATTATTTTAATTCTATACAATAGAAAAATATATAAATTCTTCACTTCACAAAAATTTTCAATTTTATATAAATCAGCTAACCCAGTTATCTAATTTATTAAAATTTAAATTAAAATTGGGCCGCCATCTTGGGGTGTTCGCCATTTTGAATTTAGAATGACGTCATGTAGTTTATCTTATTCTACTCATCAAACCCTTTCATTTGATACGTCGGGGGTTGTAAAGAAAAAAGAAAGCCGCCATCTTGGGGCGTCCGCCATTTTGATTTTAGAATGATGTCATGCAGCTTATCGTATTCTACTCCTCAAACTATTTAATTTGATACCCATGTCATGGGAGTTCTGAAGTAATAGGTAACCCGCCATCTTGGGGCGTCCGCCATTTTGAATTTAGAATGGCGTCACGTAGCTTACCGTATTCTGCTCATGAAACCCTTTCATTTGATACCCATGTCAAGGGGGTTTCAAAGAAAAAGGTGAGCCGCCATCTTGACACGTCCTCCATTTTGGATTTAGAACGATATTAGATATACTGTATTGCATTGTCGCCGGACTTATACACGTGTGCAAAATTTCAACTCAATTGGATAACGGGTAGTGGGTCAAATTTCAATAATTAAATTTGACCTATACGTCATGTCGAACTTAATGAAACCATTGAAAAATACAATATTTAGTATCCTGGTTCTATTTAAACTATCAAATGAAAATGATACACGCGACTTATCAATTGTTTCGAATACATCGAAGTGAGTAACATGTTTCAGCTTACGCGTTTTGAACATCTGACACTGATGACATTAAATTGCCTGAAGGCTTGTCATTATCGATAATAAAAAGGGTAACAAAGGGAAATATAACACATATTATGTTCAGGGTAACAGTGCGTTTATTTTGGCTACATTGACTTCCGTTATGTAAACAAAATGTATACACAATTTAACAAGAACCATATTTTTATTTCTTCAAGCAAGATTTGAAATGTCAATATATTTATGTCAATTATAGCTTTGTTCCTGCAGTTTGTATTGCACATGAACCGTTGGAAAGGCCCCAAATGCCAAACTGTTTTAAATTGTTAGCAGGCGGAATGGACAACGACTGAATTTAAACTTATGTCAGCATAGTTAGCATACTCATAGTTACAAGTAGTTCTTTTTCCCAAATAGGCGAACGGTTTACTCCCTCAAACTCGCTTAGAAATCCGACCGAAATTTCGGTTTCGGTCTAAAATACGAGTTTCAGCCTCACAACAACCTACTTATTCCATCGCAAAACGCTAGCAGAATTCTCAACACAAAATCTTCATAATTCTCAACACATTTATTTCACACTTAATCCGTGCCTGTACGGAAATTCCTGTGCCAAAAAAAATACATAGCATAGGATTCGGGACATAAACATTTTAAAATCGGCGAAACTGGCGACGTGGAATCTAAACTTAATTCGTAATAAGATTCAAAATATTCTGGAAAATTCCTAATGTAGTGCAAGAAATCCTACAGGAATACAATCGACGAACTATTATTCATTTTTATCCTGACGTAAATATCTAAATTGACTCAGTACTACGCAGAGTGGTCGACATTCATAAATGTAAAATGTTCATAAAATATTAGATTTTATCCTTTAATATTTTCGGGATACTGTAGTACAATATCTATCCCACTGGGATAGACACTTGATAATATTCTGGGATACTTTATGCGTCGTAACTTATGATAGCGAATATTAAAAATTTCGGGATAATTGCAAAATCTTCAAAATTTCTGGAATAAATTAAATTATTCCCGTATTCCAGAATCAACACAACCACACGGAAATCCAAAAGCAGCAACCTATAATCCCTAAACGAGGAGAAACCGCTTGGCTTCTTTATGGTTTAAATGTTCAAATAACAACGATCCAACAATGGAAATACGGAAAATAAATCAATTTTCGGGAATTCGGAAAATTAGGAAGGTCGAACAATACAGGAATCGAAGGAGGAAACAACGCAGAATCCAAACTCCAAAACTAAAACAAAACAGCTCCAAAACGAAAAGTACAAATTAAAATCCAAAATCCCAAAATAAAAAGTATTTTATTCGCTAGAATAATCAATCATTCATTTTTGATTGTTTAACAGCCCGATGTGTATCAGACGGCCGCTCTATCTACTATCTGTCTACTTGCAAAAGTGTACACAAATAATCAGTCTCGAAGGTCTCGCGTTCTCTCTTTTACCCACGCTAAAAACATGCTCTTTCACTCCTACCCATATGTTCAATTTGGTTTAGTTTTGCAAGACTCGTGTCTGAGTTGCTGGTCAGTATGCCTTGACGTCATCTACCGTCGCAAATGTCTACATGTTAAAATCCTATAAATGAATTAATACTCCATAGGCTCGAAATAGTTTTTATTTTTAGGGGCTCGCAATAGCAAATTGCTACACTACATACCAAGTTTCAACACAAACGGTTCAGTAGTTTTTGCACAAAGAAGTAACACACACACACACTTTCGCAGTTATAATATTAGTAGGGTATGTTTAAAAACTTACGTGCGCGCGCCCCCTTGTAACCTCGCGCCCCTAGGCACGTGCCTAGTTTGCCTTAGGGATAATTCGCCTCTGACTATGGTAGGGAAATATTGGATTTATTCCGAAAAAAATATTTACTATTATACTACAAAATCAAGCTTTCGACCTTAATTAGGTCCTCTTCAGGATACTACTGCACAAGTTTTCTAATGGAACAGGTATATATAGTAAGACCAACCAAAGAATACCAACCATAAAGCTATCGACAAGGAGAGATTATTTACTAATTATGTTTAAGGTTTTCTCGTATATAGCATTCAAATTTTTGGTGTCAGTTTGCTTATTGATAGCATTCTTATTTAATTTAATATGTATCATCTCAACAATGTTTCTTTTATAATAATTTTCCTCTTTATTTAAAATTTTAACATCACTCCATTTGAATTCGTGGCTCTTCTCCAATCTGTGCTGACTAACAACAGATTTAGTAGTATGGAGAAGAGCCACGAATTCAAATGGAGTGATGTTAAAATTTTAAATAAAGGGAGTCATGGCTAATTACTCTAACCGGTGTAGAAGCCAATAATCCGTATGTGTATTAAAAAAAAATTTCGATATCATAAATATCAATATAATCTACATAAAAATCTTATGTAATTCACAGCCATACATAGGCAGGCAGATAAAACCGGTGTGCTCTTTTTTAAACATACAAAAATAGATCTGTTATGTAGATAAGTTTGGAAAATAATATAAAACCTATTTAAAAAAACACTTCTGTAGACAAAACATCGCTTTTTGTTTGTAATGTTGTCAACAATAGACATAATAAATTTAATATCATGTTTTATGTGTGTAGGGTTATGTAAATTAATTTATATTAAACGAGCTTTTAATTTCAAATATAATATTATTTTAATGACGGTTTTATTATTATTTTCATATCGCAGCTATATTATATGTTTAATATGAAATATTATGATGATGATAATAAGTGTACAGTAATTGGTTTCAACCCCAAAATGAAACTAATTAGTCTGAGTTAGTCATTTCAGAGATCGCCCCTCTTGTCGCACGTTATAACGGTTGATGGGTGCTTGATGGCTTGTATTTATGTAATATCACAGAACCGGTGCTACGGATTGTCGTATTTTATTGCTCTTCTTTAATCTTATTAATAATTATACGATAATTTTTAATTTTGATTTTATTTATCAATGTAGACAAAATTTTATACATAATGTGCAAAGAAGAAATTAAAGTTGCGTTTACTTCGAAAACTTTTTAATTTTCTAGCTCAGATATTGTGCAAAAATAAGCTTTCTTCTGCAAACACAACATCAAGCATTAGCTAGTTATCATCCATCTTTCGCAATATAACAATATTTTTAATTATACTAAGTCAGCAGTATTGATATAGTATTGAGTATGCAAGAACATAGTGGCGCACTCGAATTCTTTACTGCACTATACATTACTACATTATTACAATTTAGATTTAACAATATTAATTGCAATTTGGATTTACAAATGTAAACACAAAATAATTTTATAATGTCGTTTATTTTACGCTCTCTGCTTTCTCTTCTAACATATTATCAAATACACCTTGAATTCTGGGACTTGGTCTTCTGCCTGGCGAAGACAGGCTAGTAAACATTATAGTTTAGTAAAATAGTCAACCGATTTTTTCAATTACACCTAGAGCCAGCTCTGAGTCTGAAAGTGCGTGTTGATACTATACCTGGATCCGCAATAGATCAACAGCTTATTGCTACCTACTGCAGCTAATCTGGAGTATCTGTCAAGTCAAAGGCTAAAAATGGAAAATTAAAAATTCTCTACTCCTACGTTCTCCCTATTTAAAATCTGTTTACTTCTGTTGAGTTACAGTAGCGAATGTTATTGCCTTTAACAGAATTTTAAATATTAAATTGGAAAATTAATACCAAATACGAAATAATTGTGATATGGATAAGCTTTTCCTTTGTCTTTTATTAATCGTTCGAATACAAATTCACTGTTTTAAAGTGTCCTATTAATGACGTCGTGGTTTTTCAATTTAAAATCAAAGGTAGCTGTATAGGTTAGATAAATAATCCGATATAATTTACGTACCGTAATTAGTTATTCAGCGAATGAACTCAATGGAGTTGTCACAATATTACAATACATATTATGTTTATACATACAAACGGCAAAATATGAATCAAGGATGCAAGAACTGATATAGAAAACTGGAGTTATAGAAAAGTGTATCTCGTATCTCGGAAATTATAAAGCCGTTCCCTGGTTGATCGGTATCGTTTCGGAAATGTGCCGATTTTACTAGGAAATATTGTTGCGACTGGAGCTCCCTAAAGCATCGGTATCAACCCGATCATAATATAACGTGGAGATTATTAAATTATTCAGAAAGCGTCAATATAGTGAAGTGGACCACGTTCTTACCTGAATATTCGGAGAATATAATATAGTTGTATAAGCATTCATGTCTTTCAGTTCAATCACTAGTGTTGAATCGCGATCCACAACCATTTCTTTTCAGAAAATATTTGCTAAAAACCGTGGATTGAAACCCAATCAAAATAACGTTCGGGTTTCGGTTTCAGTTTCATTTACAGTTTATTTTTTTAATTTTGGTCGGGCTTCGGTTTCGGTATCATTTAGATTTTTAGGTTTTTAACGATATATTATGTAGTTTTGAAAATTAAAAAAAGAGTGTGTGTGGACTATGTACGCACGTCAGAAGTTATACTTCTTTTACGTAACAAAACAAAAATAACTCCAAAAATTTTATCCCGCGTGCCAGTACTAAAAGTTTGTAAAAAAGACGATAAAATAATAAAATAAAGATATTAAATAAATTACAATAAAATTAAGCAAAATCGCAGGATAGTGGACAAAATAATTTGATTTATTAAATTAAATGTACGACGTTTCGTCTATAGATTTAGACTTTTTCAAGTACAATCATAAAAATAACAATATTTATGAAAATTAATATTAATTACTAACCATAGCAATTAACATAAGATAGGGTACATAAGACAAAAACATGGTAACATGGTAACAAATTATGTTGACTATAAATTTTAACAATCAATAATAATAATAATACAAAAATTAGTATAATTTCATAATATAATTGTACTGACTACTTAAATTTTGAGTGTCTGTTCTATAATTGACTGAATTGTTTTTTCTAATAAAACACATTTCACTGATATTGCGTTTCTTCCAATTTGACTCTTTATCTAATATTTGAACTTCAATGAAAAGAAATTTATGCCCAGTGTCGAAATGATGAGATGACAACGCCGTTTTATTATCACTTAATAAGTTTATGTTTCTACAGTCCATTTTGTGCTGATAAATTCTATTTTTTAATAACTGTTTCGTTTGTCCCACATAACACTTATTACATTCACAAGGTATTTTATAAATAATATTAGATTGATGAGAGATAGGCGTCTTATCTTTAAGTCTTGTGAATAACCTATCCAATTTATTTAAGTTATAAAACACCAACTTAATATTTGTGTTCGAAAATAATCTGTTGATCTTATAAGACAAGTTCTTCACAAATGGAAATCTAACATAAATCTTGGTAGACTTAGTTCTTTCATCCACAGTATCCAACGTGTTATTTAGGTGATTTTGGTCCTCTATAAACCTATCAACGCATTGATGTATAAAGTTGACAGGGTAATTATTAGCTTTTAAGATATTTTCAACTTTCTTAAAATTGTCCTTATGGTAGTCTTGGTGACTTAATTTTGTTACCCTGTGTAACAAGCTTTTTATAACACTAATTTTCTGCTGCACTGGATGGTTAGATCGAAAATTCAGAAGCCTGCCTGAATGGGAAGGTTTCATATACCAATTCGTTTTTAATTCTCCCGAAGCTGAGCGTGTTACTAAGGTGTCCAAAAATAGAATTGATTTATCAACTTCTTTCTCCATAGTGAATTGAATCTTTTCATTAAACTGGTTGAACCTTTGTAATAAATCATCAATTTTATTTTCGGGAACTGCAATAAAAGTGTCATCCACGTAAACTTTTAGTATCGGAATTTTATATAGTAAAGTTTTTAGTACTTTGGAAACAACGTAATCCATCACAATGTTAGCTAAAACTGGACTTGCTGGGTTTCCCATTGCGCTGCCGTCAAGTTGAAGGTAGAAATTGTTATTGTAGCTAAAATAACTTGTGTCAAAACAAAAACAAATAAGTTCAATGAGCATATCAAAAGTTATGTTGATTTTCTTTGACCACGTGAGCCAATTTTCTTTAACAATTTTTAAGACCAATTCTTTAGGTATATTAGTGAAAAGGGAGGTTACATCTAATGACACCAGATTATAATTCGGATCCAACTTAATTCCTTTTAAAGACTCTACAAAGCAATATGAGTTCTTCACGTTATGTTTAAAGTCTATAGTTAGCGGACTTAATAATTGATGTAAACATTTCGCCAATTTATAACAAGGAGATCCAATGCAATTCACTACAGGTCTTAGTTTACAACCTTGTTTATGAACTTTTCTCAAGCCATAAAGTTTTGGTGGAACTGCATTATGTGTTTTTAATTGTTTCTCGGTATCTTTGTCAATGAGATTTTTTTCTTTCATCTGGGATACTAAAACATTACTTCTATTTTGGAATTGAGTAGTAGGGTCTTTTTTCAGCAATTTATATGTAGAAATATCTTCTACCATTGTTTTCATTACCGTAGTGTACTCATCTTTTTCCATAATTACAGTGCTATTACCTTTATCTGCTCTTGATACAATTAAATGCTGATTGTCTTTGAGAAATGTTTTTGTTGATTTATAGTCTTTTAGGATACTTCTGTTGTCTTTATCACACTTATTAGATTTGTAAAAATTATGAATCACATTAATGGCTCTTGATCTTAAATTATTTTTCTCTTCTGCCAATGCTTCTACACCTTCTATATCAAGAAAATCAAACCCATATTCTAAATCTTTAATTAACACATGTGAAGGAACTTCCTTGTTTGTAATTGGTATTCCAAAATTTGGTTCCAGACATAAGATCCTCTTCACATCCTCTGGTAACTGAGTATTGGTAAAATTGTAGATACAAGATTTTTCATGAGTGTTCGTAAGTATTGGTGATCTATCTTGACATAAGTTATTGAGCTTGTTGATGTTCAATTGTTTTATTTTTTTAAATTCAAATTCGTACTTTCTGTTCTTCAAAATTTGACATTCATTAAACAACTCTGTTGGAATAAATACTTTTAATGACTCACTGAGTCTATGATTTACTGATCCCAGTTTTTTAATTTTTCATAGTGTTATTTTAATTTCTAGGTTTAATATCCTTCTTGAAAAATCCTTACTCAGTTTTTCAGCTTCTTTTTTGAACGGGTGTAATTCAGATAACAGCGAATCAATACTTTTGTGATTATTGGTTATGTGCTTGGGGTAAACTCCATGATACCGGCATTGTAAAAGAATTACTTTAATTTAATAAAATATTAATTTATTAAATTTATTTATTATATTTATATCTAATTATTTATTAAAAAAAGCATGTTTGTGTTGAGATTCGAACCCGGGACCTATTGCGTATGACGCGAGGCCGCTACCGTTACACCACGGCACACCTTTAACATAGCAGTGCTATATAATAGGGTATTATAATCAAGAAAAATAATAATGTAAAAACAGTACGGTCTGGAGTACGAACTCATATTTAACGAAAGCGGAATAAACGAACGTTTGTATGGCAATTGCTTTTATTAATGTTATTCAAAACTGAAAACGCTCTTGCCACATTGTGACTGGTGTAAAGACTCTAGTTAAAGTTTTACTTACGACTAACTTCAAGGTGTGAATTTTTGCAACTCCATAGTGTTAGTAAATTTCGTGCAGCGATGCGCGCGCATCATGGTGTTAATAAATTTCGTGACGCGATGCGCACGCATCCTAAATATTCACTCGCATCATTTTTCCATAACGCGCCAAAAGAAGTATAACTTAAAAAATGTGGAAGTTCACTTAGTGCTCCTGTAGTATGTGTAAACATCGTGTGTGTTAGCGCGCGTGCGCATAGAAAACTTTACCCATCCTTATAGGTTGTATATTTCATTATTACAAAGGACAGACTTATTAGTCTGTCCTTTTGTATCAGATAATGTAGTAGAGTCACAGTCACGCCTATTGATGAATACCAACACAAAACTCAATACAAACAGACTGTGATTGTATGACAAGAAAGTCGGAACTAATGCTGGATTGTGTACTTTTTGTGTGAGATTTCTGTTAACGAGATGATTTGCAAGAGGACATTTCGACACAAATGTGCTCTAAATTGACTTTTATTTACACTAAGGCTAATGGAAGATTTCGGCAACAAAAAGCATGCTTACTGCTCACGAATGCAACATATTAAAGTAGTTATTTATATAAAAATACTGTTTAAAAAATCGGGTCGGTTCTGCTCTGGTTGTGCCGCAGTGTTTTGAGTGCGACTATGTAGGTATTTTCAAAAAAAAATTTCAAAGTATACATTTTTTCCGTGTTTTTTTTTTTTTTATTGTGTAGACACTAAATGCCAAATGGGTATACTAACAAACGCACATCAACAATTTTAAGTAATAATTGAACGTTCTTTAGCTTTAAAATAATTATTCCTCAAAAATCTTTTTCTTTTTAGTCAGATATTAATAAAGTTCTGGTGTAATTCGACCGAACGAACGAAACCAGTGATGTTCCTTATTATAACCCGATTGGGCGAGTGAGATCCCGTAGTAGGCACTAATGAGGTTATTAAAATAAAAAAATAAATAATAGGTAAAGGTAGTACTGTTTCCTATTATAGAAATATACAAGTTATTACGGAGATACAAATTTTTACATTTTAATACCTGCTTACGTTGTTTGCTCCAAGCGCGTTTCGCTGCAAATATTTTATACTCATATATAACCGACCGCCTATCTTCTCTGTCCTCTGATCTGGCACGGGCAGAATGAGATAGATAATCTAATTAAATATATGAGCTGTAGTAGTGGGCCATGATGTTTGGCGTAAATGACGACAGTCGTTCGAAAAGAAAAATATTACAGAGGTGTGGTCTATTTCAAAAATGTTTTCTGAAGCCGTTAACAGTGCTATACAAAACAAATCCAACGGCATTATTAGTGTATTTGCCATATGGCACATACACTATTGGCGTCGGTCGGATGGCGGGACCTAGGGGTCGGAACAAAATTTTTCGACGTTTCATACCCCCCTGAACAGTTTGCCACCATTTTTGAAAATGTTTATATATCTATATATATAAAACAGTTCCGTTACTGACTGACTGACTGACTGATTGACTGACAGACAACGCCCAGGTCAAACCGCTGAAGATATAAACTTGAAATTTGGACAGTCGGTTCCTTTTGTGACGTAGGCACCCACTAAGAAAGGATTTTTTGAAATTCAACCCCTAAGGGGGTTAAATAGGGGATGAAAGTTTGTATGGAAATTCGTAATTTTTGAAGTTAGAAGCATGAAATTTTGCACAAAAGTTTCTTATATAAGGTAGGTGAGCACTAAGAAATTTTTTTTTGAAAATTCATCCCCTAAGGGGGCTAAAAAGGGGATGAAAGTTTGCATGGAAGTTCGTCATTTTTGAAGTACGAAGCATGACATTTTGCATAGGAGTTCCTTATATTACGTAGGTGAGCAATAAGAAAGGATTTTTGAAAATTCATCCCCTAAGGGGGCTAAATAGGGGATGAAAGTTTGTATGGAAATTCGTCGTTTTTGAACGGATCTGGATGAAATTTGGCACAGAGATAGATTTAGTCTGGAATAGCACATAGGCTACTTTTTATCCCGGAAAAATGTACGGTTCCCGTGGGATAGTTTTGTATTTGTTTTTCACAGAGCAAGGGATCGACATGATTTTTTGCATAGTGGTAGTTTAGGGATCAGAGAATGTTATAGGCTACTTTTTATCCCGGAAAAATGCACGGTTCCCGTGGGATAGTTTTGTTTTTGTTTTTCACAGAGCAAGGGATCGACATGATTTTTTGCATAGTGGTAGTTTAGGGGTCAGATAATGTTATAGGCTACTTTTTATCCCGGAAAAATGTACAGTTCCCGTGGGATAGATTTGTTTTATTTTTAGAACTACTAAACCGATTTTAAAAATTCTTTCACTAATAGAAAGCTACGCAGGGGGGCAGATTCTCGCGGGGGGATAACAAATTAGGGGGAAGATTCACGCGGGGGATAACAAATTAGAGGGGAAGATTCTAGCGGGGGGATAACAAATTAGGGGGAAAATTCACGCGAAAATTCAAGCGAGTGTGTTATGTACCATTAATAATAATCAAGCGAACGAGCGAAGAAGGAATTAATAATATTCAAACGAACGAGCGAAGCGAGTGTCTAATGTATTAATAAAATCCGAGCGAACGAGCGAAGCGAATGAGTTATGTATTATAAAATTCGAGCGAATAAACACGACCAGCCTGGCTTCGCTTCGCGGGGGGGGGATAATAAATTGTAATCGTAAAATACGTGGGCGAAGCCACGGGTAACGGCTAGTATATATATATGTGTGTGTGTGTGTGTGTGTGTACACGATAACTCTCGACAGACCTAATCGATTTAAACGAAATTTGGTACACACATTGGAACCCATCATCGCACGAATCTTATTTAAAATGGGCCCGATCGGACCATTTTCAGGGTTGTATTTAAGGGTTCCAAAAAGTTTTTGGACCCAAAAATACCGAAAAAATTGTCAGAATCGTTTCAAAATTGAAATTTAAGTCTTTAGTAAAGATTAAAATGTGCTGCTAAAATTTTGATAAAATCTCCCCGACAGAACCGGACTTACAAATGTTATTATTATTTTAAGAGATGTATTAAGGGATTAAATTTTTTATTTTGTCCAAAAACAAACCTAAGTTCACGTATTAAAGCCACAAGGCCTGTATTAGCAAATACACTATATTGTCGGCAGGGTTTTGGCACTGCGACCCGAGTTTTTTTTAAGTTAGACGGAGCTCATTCCAACGATTTATTTAAAGGCAGTTATGAGGTACCAAACCAAAATCTATACTGGCGAGGCTGTGTCGAGAAGTTAATAATTTATAACTTGATATTTATATTCCGAAGAAAAAAATTGCCAAACTCTTTTCGATTTGTAAATTCACCAGTAATAATATATTAATATGCTCTCAAAATAGTCGTTGTTACCGTTCGGGACACCCTGTACAGAATATAAATAAATTGAATATAATATGATAAAATGACATGAAACAACAAAACTTACGAAACAAAAGTAAAGCTGAGAGTTGGAGTTGGTAAACACGGAAGTGAAATATATATAAGGAAAATGTAGTCTGGTTCAGAACTGCATTGTGGCGGTCGACTAAGTTTACTCTACCATCAAAACCTATGCAGTGAGTTGACAATATTAAAGCGGCAACAACACACAGTTCTGAACTAAAGTTAACAACGCGACACTACCTATAACGTACAATACTGTATGTGGAGTGAATAAAACACTAAATTAAAATAACCTAAAGGCACTAACTTGGTAAATGGTAACATTTGGTTCTGCTCTCAGAGTATGAATGTTTAGTTGACAACCCAACACAATTCAACAATGATGCAACGCTACTCAAAATGGCTGACATACCCCCCCTCAAGCCACTCGAGATGATTTTTTAATAAATCATCAATTATAGCTTGTAATTTTTTAAATTAAAACAATAATTGACCGAGCAAGTGATGTCCCATTTTAAGCAATGATTTTTAACTTGACCGTTCTGGATATTCTTTGGAAGTAGGCAAAACAACGTGGACACAAATTATTTATCAATCCAAGTTTTTTGTTTCAGTACTTTTAGAGTCGTGCGACTGCGAGGGGAAAATTGCGCACGGGGCATAGTATTAATTTGGTGTCTCTCTGAAATACGATATGAAATTAAAAGTACTTCTAATTAGAGTATTTCATAGTAGATTCTGGCGTCCCCCCTAGAGCCCGCACCCGAAACTAGGCCCTTTTGGCGAACAATTTCGCACGGCCCTGATTAATTTATTACAGAGATTCGTACAGAATTTTTATATAAGTATAAAAATTATTGTAAATTCGAACGAATAAGAGCGCTTGGGTCGATCTAAGCGCCAAACCAAACTTACCCTATGTATCACAGTGTTCTATTAATTCTAAGAGGTAGTCCGAACCTTTGTGTGCGCGGTAATAATATTTTATGGTCTATTTGTATTTCTTCACATGATTGATTTTAATTGTATCTTCTCTCTTCGTCTCGCCTCGTTGTTCTTATGTATGTGCAAATAATAAGGTATACAGTAGGAGGTCATTGAATGGGTTACATTCTGAGGGAACCCTTCGAGCGTTTTACCGGAAACCGCGCGCCGCGGTCTAATGAGAACTAAAGCTGTCCAAACTTTAAACACACTCATTCAACATCGCTACTGTTCTCACTAGATGTTCACTATCATAGAGCTCTGCTACTGTAAATCTAGAGAGTTAGTTTAATAAATAATAATGAATACATAGAAGATTCGCAACATGATATTGCAAAAAAATTCAATGGTAGCTGCTATTGTTTGGTAGGAAACATAAAGCTGATCATAACTCTTCAAGAGAATAACCATAAATAATCATCGAAATAAAGTATATATTAGGCATTCATAGATCATAAATCCTAACTTTCTTACTAAAATTATAAATACGAAAGTATGTTTGTCTGTCTGTCTGTTTGTTACCTCTTCACGGCTAAACCACTGAACCGATTCGACAAAAATTCGCAAAGAGGTTCCTCGAAACCCGACAATGAACATAGGCTAGAACTAGCTGACCGACCCGGCTTCGTCCGGGTACAAATCGGACTTTTTATGTTACTTTGATATAATATATTGCATAACTAATAATATGTGTTGGAAAAATACGGAGGTCATGAACTAAATGATGCGTTCTACGTTTTCGTAGTTACGCATCATGTATTTGTGTATTTTAGAAAACAGATGTCAGCATTTTTATTATAACTTATCTACTGTCAAAACAGTACCTATATAATAATAGTAGATTGTATGTCTAGATACGTAATGGGGCATATTACGATGAATGATGACAGTATGTAAAAACGAGCGACAGCGAGTTTTTACAGTCACACGAGCCGTAATACCATTACGTTATTTTCAAAAAATTCTGACAGTTCATTTGCGTCGTCATCTTTTCTTCTAGTGTGCCGCGAAGTTCGTGCAAATAAGTAACGATAGACGCACGCAAGCGTACGCAGGCGTATAGAGCGAATTAATAAAAGTTGTCATGGCAACCGTTATTTTCTGCGCTAGTGCAGAAAGTAAACCATTTTCCGCACACCTGCCTGTTAAATGGGTCATTAATGGCCGCTATACATACATCGAAAGTAGCTATTTTGTAGTGAGTATGGCAAATTCAACCCCTGAGAGGGTTAAATAGGAAATGAAAATTTATATGGAAGTTTGTCATTTTTGAAGTTAGTACATGAAATTTTGCACAAGAGTTCCTTATAATATAACGTAAATATATAAGGAACTCCTATGCAAAATTTCATGCTTCTAGCTTCAAAAATGATGAACTTACATACAAACTTCCATCCCCTATTTAACCCCCTTAAATTTCCAAAACTTTTTTCTTAGTGCTCACTTACGTTATATTATAAGGATCTCATGTGCAAAATTTCATGTTTCTAACTTCAAAAATGACGAACTTCCATATAAATTTTCATCCCCTATTTAACCCTCGAAGGGGTTGAATTTCGAAAAATCCTTTCTTAGTGGGTGCTTACGTCACAAAAGGAACCTACTGTCCAAATTTCAAGTTTATATCTTCAGCGGTTTGACCTGGGCGTTGTCTGTCAGTCAATCGAAAAAAAAGCTATGTTCGAGTGGCCATATTTCGGTCAATGTTTAACACAAAAAAATTTTCGACCCAGCATTTTAAAGGATATTTTATCTACTTTTTTTCCTACAAAGCAATGCCGATACCTATCTCTGACCCAAAAAAGTGCTACGCAAAAAAGCAAAAAAAGTCAAAAAGTCGAAATTTTGACTTTTTTTTTCTTTTTGTTTCAACATTTTTGGCATAAAAAAAATGTTTTAAATTTTTTTAAATAAGTCATTTCGATGGGAAATTCAATTCTCTACAAAAAGTTTCATATAAAGTATATCGAAATTTTGCTTCGTTTGCGAGATATATTGAAAAAACTGAAAAGGGTGCATTTTCACCCCTATCTCCAATTTCCACCCTCTAATTTAATAGCACTCCGCGGTTTTTTCTTCTTAAATGACCCATTGACCGATTCCTAAATAAAAAACCCGTGAACGTCTTAGTTCCTTATTGCCCTGATTTTTAGGACATAATCAATAGCCTATAATGACTGTACACTGTACAGGTATACAGGTTTTTATATTACTAGGCATAAAAAAATCGAAATATACGTGAGCGGAGCCACATGTAATGGCTGGTATTCTATAATTAATATTCATTATTGTGTCACTGTCTCTTTTTTGAGAACACTACTGAGTGCTTTTAGTCTACTCAATACTTAGTAATTTATTGGTCCGATACTGATTAGAAAAAGTAGTAAGTAAAACGATCACTGCCCATCACTTTCAACTGGGCAACACAATTTCTGATTTTTTCTGCGAGGTCAATTTTTTATATTCGTGGTTACAACCCGTACAATAATAAAGCTCTGTGAAAATAATCTCTCAAATTATTTTGTCTAGGCTCGTTATCCTGTCTCTCTTCTGTGTACCCAATATAACAATATAACCAGTGCACAGCAGGATAGCGACTGAATGTGTCCAGGAAATCCAGCAGAACAAACTTCTGTCCCCGCAGCAGTACTTGAGAATGGAGACCTGCTGTTTAGATGCACTGAATACCCACTGGATTTGAACTACGTACACACTTGAATAATCCGACACTGTCTTATTTTCGTGGAGTATTCAACATAAGATTCGTTATTTTGTATGGCACGCCGCTTTACTATTTAATAGTAGAAGCCAAATTATCTGAAATTTAAAAAGTCAAAACAGAAATAAATTTTTTTGGAAACATTTTAATTATAATAAAACAAAATTTCCGAATTAATATTATGTACATATAATTTTATTTCTTGAATTTATATTCTCGATTTAAAATTATGTACATAATTTTAATTCTCCGTCTCTTTCTACAATATGTTACACTATACTGTAGAAAGAGATGAAGAATTAAAATTATCAATATTGATAATTTTAATTCGAACTTGGATACTATTGATGCCCCGTTCGGCATCTCCCGGTTAGCAATTTATAATTAATTAATATGTTACTAATTCGTTTCGCTCGAATTTATAACTAACTGCCCGCGAAGTATTATTATATAATGTTGTATTTCACATCGCTTTTGACATAAATCATCCAAATTGGATTCAATTCGATTTTCACCCGGACGAAGCCGAGACGGCCGGCTAGTGTAAACCTAAACCTTGCTCAAGAAATAAGCTATCGAATAGTAAAAACCGCATTGAAATCCGATTAGTAGTTCTCGAAATTAGTCAGTACAAACATCCAGACAGACAGACCGAGACAATTCCTCTTAAAGGTGCTATGTATAAGTACACAACAATTAACTGATTCGTTTAAATAATTAATTAATTAAAGCATAGAATATATTGTACGGAATTATGAATATGATTAGGGATTTGGCCTTTTGTACGATGTACATTACATAACGTGCAATGATATTTTATATCACGTCATATTAATATTCAATACTTGCATCTCCTATTCAGTTTCATAATTATTTACTAATTACTGATTTACTGATTCATTACGCGTAATGAGTATTTATTAACGTAGTCGCTAAGTTTCGACCGTTAAAAAAAGTAACAAGAGAGGGTTCCGTACTATTCCGTTTCCCGTGGGAATTTAAATATCTTTTAAACTATGCATTTTAAAATTATAAAAAAAAATAAATTTGTATTTCTCATAACGAGCCCTTTCATTTGATATGTCACATGATGCATTTGAAAAATTTTATTCTTAATTTTTTACTTTGCCCCCCAAAATTAACCCCCAAAATCAGAATAGGATTTTCGTTTAGGTTTTCCTGTAAACTATGAGTGAGCCCTATTGTATTGTATTGTATATACCCTATTTTTTTCAAAATTTTAGGATCAGTTGTTTCGGAAATAAGGGGGGGGAGGAGATCGGATAGAAAGACAGACAGAACCCTAAAAAACAGCATTCTTTCTCAAATTGCATACATTGTCAACACAGAGTAGACCAATTAAAACAGTCACCCCAAGTTTTGGCCACTTAACATCAGTTTTGCGAAAAAAGCTCGCACACATCAATTTTAGAATCAAGGGGGACATCTAAATCGATTGGTATTATTTACGTAACTTCAACCCTGAGAGCAGGGTGAATTGCACCCCAAAAATTTTAATGGAATGGAGTGTCAAACGATTCGTAGTTCGAAAGGCCTCTCAATTCTTTTTACAACAGTCTTTTTATTTTTCAAATCCGATCATTAATTGCGGAGAAAATGACATTTTAATTTGTATCAAGTATCTTAGTCAGATTACTCCAGCAATGTTGTAGAACTGTAACGTAGTGTGATTTCTTGAGCAAAATGGTGGTGACACAGAGTTTTTTCAATTAGTTTCCAAGAAACGCACACTGTCACAAAACCAGTGAAAAAAACTGGCTAGATCTTTTTATATGGAGATTATACTCCAATAACTCCTTAAATTGTATATTTAAAGAAAGCAGACAAAGTAATTTAATAATCAACTGTATTTAATTAAAACACTATAAACGTAAAAACACAATAATAAGTTCAATCAAAACGTAAATGAAAATAGCACAAATAGATGGATATTTATACGAAAAAATTCTAAGGGAATTTATTTTAAACACAATATTTAAATTGATTTTTGGATTTGACAAAAATCAAAATTTGAAAAAGACAATAAAAAAAACGAAATAAGAAAAAGAAAGGAATTTTTAACGGACTACGGACGGCGGATCTCTCTCTCTGAAAAAATAGCTCTTAGCCGGTATTTATATATGAGAAGCGCCCTTATGTCCCATTATATAATTGAATTAAATATCTGATTTGATCTCTGTCAGACCACAGGTAGTAATTATGTTATACTGGTTGCGGCCTGACAGGAATTTCAAGCAAGGAGAAAAAACAACAAATTTAATACATAAATTTATAAAATGTATAATAATATAAAAAAAAATATGTAGTCGCTGCATTATCCCCCGGTGAAAAGAAGCGCGTTAGCGGCTTCTTCCCGTTGAATGAATGGCTTCAGCTGGCTGACATGTACTCGGTATTGTCTGGTGGGGTCTTCATCCTTGGCTACAATGCAGGAGGTTGGAGTTGTAAAGCGAATGATCCGTCTCGGTTCACTCCATGCAGGAACGAATTTTTGAGTTTCAGGAGCCCCAGGTCGAACTATGTAGTGAAGACGTTGAACTACGAGCTGACCGATCTGTAGTTGATGACCAGCAGGTTGACGTAGGTCGTACAAGGCTTTGACTTTACGATTCGCCTGTTGAAGTTTTCGTTCGACTTCAGCTGGAGTAGAAACGGTAGCTGGATCGATATACTTTTCCAATTCCCATTGATGGTCCAAGGAGCGCGGTATTTCACGACCTAGGAATACATTAGCCGGAGTTTGATCTGTCGCTTCGGATACGTTGCCGTTATGGGAATACGTAAAAAATTTCAAAAATTTATCCCAGTTCTTGTGATTGTTTTGTGCGCAAGTGCGTATCATGATGGACAGCGAGTTCTTCAGGTCGCGCATAGAGCGTTCAACAGCATTTGAAGATGAAAAGTATAGATATAAATAAGAGAGAGGCCACGCCGAAAACATGCACACAAGTGCTAAAGGAGGCATATATTGAAAGTCAGAGCCGGAGAAATAAAAGAAAGGCGATAGTACCATACTGGTGGAATTGGGAGATTGAAGAACAAAGAAAGAGGTGCATTGCAAAAAGAAGAGCATTGACTAGATATAATAAGAGGGGCACAGGAGTAAAAAATATGGAAGAAATAAAGGATGACTATAAAGAAGAGAAAAAGAAACTAAGGAAACTCATAAATCAATCTAAGAGGAGACACTGGCAGGATATCTGTGAAGACCTGGACAGGGATATATGGGGAAACGGGTATAGGATTGTAACGGGGAAGCTAACAAACCAGAGACCCGTAAATCTGACCAGAGAAATGAAAAAAGAGATAGCATTAGAGTTGTTTCCGAGGAGGATTGACAAAAAAGACGCAATACTGGCAAGTGAAGACGTGAGACCATTTACTAAAAACGAACTCGAAAAAGCTGTGGCTAGCATGAAAGCTGGAAAAGCACCGGGGCCAGATGGACTACCACCGGAAGCTGTAAAAGAAGCGGTAAAGGCGTTTCCAGACTGGATATTGGTCACACTAAATGGGTTACTGAATAAGCAGGAATTTCCAGCTGAGTGGAAAGTAGCAAAAGTAATATTAATACTAAAAGGGGGAAAACCGTTAGAAAACCCGTCTTCCTACCGACCAATTTGCCTGCTTAACACGCTAAGTAAGGTATACGAGCGGCTTATTAGGGAAAGACTAGAAAAGGAGCTGGAAAAGGGAGAGGGACTATCTCACCATCAATATGGTTTTAGGAAAGGAAGGTCGACTATACAGGCCATCGAAGCTATAATGTATTGGCCCGGAAGTACAGAAGATAGATGGTGCGCGCTTATAACGCTGGATGTCAGAAATGCATTTAACTCAGCAGTGTGGAACATAATTATAGGAGAACTCCAGAGACGAGGCGTCGCTCAATACTTGATACACCTGGTATGGCACTACCTCAGCGATCGAAAAATAAGGGTGGAAAAAAATGAGGAAATTGAAGTGACAGCCGGAGTACCTCAGGGATCGATTTTAGGTCCCACCCTATGGAACGTACTATACGATGGAGTCTTAAAGATAGAGCTAACAGAAGGGGCGAAATCAGTGGGCTTCGCTGACGACTTAGCAATAGTAGTAAACGCAGAGGAAGAGGAGGAACTAGTTTTTAGAGTAAACGAATCCCTAAGGCGAATTGATGTATGGTTGACAAATCACCAGCTAGAATTGGCCCCAGAAAAAACAGAGGCTGTCATCATAAAGGGCCCCAGGAGAAAAAAAGAAGTTCGTTTTATTATTAGGGAAAACATAATTGTGCCAGCGAAAGCAGTACGATATTTAGGAGTAATAATAGACGAAAATTGCGCATTTGGTGAACATGTCAAATGGGTGGCAGAGAAGGCGGAAAAAAGAACGGCTGCACTGGCGAGGGTGATGCCTAATATCGGAGGTCCGGTAAGTATCAAGAGGCAGTTGCTATGTGGTGTGGTCCACTCAATACTTCTGTATGGAGCTCCCATTTGGCATACAGTACTGAAGTGGAAGAAATATAAAGAGATACTGGAGGGGGCGCAGAGAAAAATTCTGTTGAGAGTAGTTAGTGCCTACAGGACGGTCTCCACTAAGGCAGTACAAGTTATAGCGGGAATAATACCTATAGAGCTTTTGGTGAAAGAAAGAGTTTTGCTACACGAGAGGAAAGACGAGAATTTCATAGATGCTAAAAAAGAGGTAAGAGAAAATATTACAAAAGACTGGCAAAGAGCGTGGCAGGAAAACGAATTGGTGGGCCAATGGACAAAAAAAATAATTCCCGACGTTGATACATGGCTGAGGTGTAAACATCGAAATGTCGATTTCTATATGACACAAATATTGACGGGGCATGGATGTTTCAAGAGCTATACTTTGAGAATTGGGAAAACGGAAACGGACGAGTGCATGTATTGCGGAGAATCGGATACGGCAGAACATACCCTCTTTCATTGCCCAAGGTGGGAGAAGGACAGGCAGGCTGCTAATATGGAAATAGGCACAAGGCTTACGGTGGAAAATTTGGCGACAACAATTACGGACAAAAAACAGGCGTGGAAGATAACGAAAGAGCTAATAAAAAATATCATGGTTAGAAAGGAGAAAGACGAAAGAGAGATAATTATGGAATGAAGAGAGTACAGACAGCAGCCATTTTGATGCGATGCTTAATTGAGCAGTTCCGGAATGGTTCGCGGAGAGATAGGGGTTTTTTTAGTGGGTGGAAATCCCACACTATCACTATCAAGGTGATGTCTTTAAAAGATTTTTTCCTCTATCGGCAAAAAAAAAAAAAAAAAAAAAAAAAAGCATTTGAAGATGGCTGATAGGGCGAAGTGAAGATATGTTTTATCCCCCAGGCCAGTGTCATTCGTTTGAAGAGATCGCTGCGAAAGACGGTGGCGTTGTCCGATACGAGCGACTTTGGAGGTCCGTAGGTACACCACAGATCTATCAGCTTCTTGGTGGTAACAGCTGCCGTTGCTCGACGACAAGGTATCGTCTCTATCCATTTTGAGAAGCCGTCAAGAATAACCAGCACGTAACGGTTTCCTGTGGATGATGGAATCAACGGACCGCAAAAGTCGATATACACCTTCGAGTAGACGGCTGTAGGAGGTGTTGAAGCCATCGGTGCTCCAAGACGAGTGTTGGCTGGTTTGATCCGTTGACAACTTTCACAGGATCTGACGTACTGCCGGATATCCTTAAACATCTCCGACCACCAAAATCGACGAGCAATAGACCTGTAGATCTTGGTTATTCCAGGATGTGATGCGTCTAGATCGTGAAAATAGTATAGAATCATATTCCGGACTGAAGACGGAACAACTACTCTTCTCAAACGATTCTTTCCCACAAGTCGCAACAGGAGGCCATCACGTTGAACATACCCTTTCACATCTTGGCCACTTTGGAGGTGTTCCAAGATGAGGCGTGTCTCGGCGTCGGATTCCTGATGTTTCTTCAAGGTAAGAAAACTTTGCGGAATTTCGTGCAGTGCGTTCAGGTCAGATTCTATTATACTTGAGTCGGGTTCTGGAGACGATCCATATAGGCGACTGAGGGCGTCGGCGACAGAGTTCAAGGGACCTCGGATGTGTTGAACTTGAAACTTGAACTTTGATAGTTTCAGGACCCATCGCCCAATCTTACCTAGTTGTTTTGGATGTCGAATCATCCAGGTCAATGCCTCGTTATCAACTTGTAACGTAAATTCCTGGCCTTGTAGATAGTCTTCAAACTTGTCTAGCGCGAAGATAATACCTAATGCCTCTCTCTCCATAATAGGATACCGCTTCTCGGTATTAGAGAGTTTACGGGAGGCATATGAAATAGGGTGAGTACCATCTTCAAACTCTTGCAAGAGTACAGCCCCGAGCGCTAGGTCTGAGGAGTCGCTGCGGACGATGAATGGTCGCTTGAAGTCTGGATACTTCAGCACAGGAGTCGTTGATAAGGCTTCTTTTAATTTTTTAATAGCATCAAGCTGGTCTTTGCCCATTTCAAACTTAACTTTTTTACGCTTCAAGTGATTTAGAGGAGCAGCTAATGCACTGAAGTTCTCAATAAATCTTGAAAAATAGGCAGTCATGCCTAAGAAGGTCTTAACCTGTTTTAGGTTAGTAGGCGTTGGCAAATCCTGAATGGCACTGATTTTTTCAGGATCGACTTGGCATCCTTCAGCGGAAATCATAAACCCCAGACATTTAAGCCTGGATCTACAAAGATATGCCTTTTCAGGATTGACGGTGAATCCAGCTTGATGAAGACGAGAGAAGACTTCTTGAAGGTGATTCATGTGATCCTCGACACTATCAGAATATATCAAGAGATCGTCAAAGTAGGTTATAACGAATTTGTAGTGGAGATCTCCAAAAATCGAGTTCATAATTCTGTTCAAAGCTGCAGGTGAGACAGAGAGTCCAAACGGAAGATAATTGTATTGGTAAGATCCGAAGGTTGTTGAAAACGCCGTGACTTGCTTGGAATCTTCTGTTAATGGAAGTTGATGGAAAGCCATATTGAGATCTAATTTTGAAAATATTGTAGATCCATGAAGACATTGAAAAATTGACTCTGGTTTCGGCACCGGATAAGCGTCATAAAGAACCCGTTGGTTCACTCGCCGATAGTCAATCACAAGCTTTTGAGTTCCGTCTTTCTTAGGAATTAAAAAACATGGGCTTGAGTACGGTGAATGGCTTGGTTCTATGACTTGCAGCTGTAGAAGTTTGTCGATATGAGCTTTCATGGCAGCAGCCTTCGGTGGAGTAAGCGAGTATGGTGACTGATGTACTGGTGTCGGATCACGAAGTCGAATACGGTAAGTGTAATTTCTAACTCGACCTAGCTCACAAGTTAGAGTATCTTGATACTTTTTTAAAAGCTGTTGAAGTTGATTTTCTTGATTTTCAGTTAATTGATATTGACATTCAACCATGGAGCTTAATTTCATCTTCGAGTCTTCAGTTTGACGAAGAAAGGAAACTTGAACGTTAGGACTGAATCTGAAGGTAAGATAAGATTGTGATAGGTTCAGTATAGCGTTCATATCTTGTAAGGACTTAACTCCAATGATAAAAGGAAACACCAGGTTAGGAACGACAGAAAATTTTAATTTGCAGGTAAATTTATGAATTTTAATGATGACGGAGAGTTCATTGCTGATGGAGACAAGACGATTATCCGGGAGGCGAACCATAGAACTGGCCGAAGAGGAGCGACCCAGACCGGAGGAAAGAATATTCTTGTATACTTCTTCATCGCAAAAGTTTGAACTTGCTCCAGAATCCAATAAAGCTTTATAAGGTAAGTGATTTATTTTAATTTTTATAATTGGTAACAAGACTTGAAACGACGACGAATCTTGATTACTCTTGCGACCACACACGGATCGCGTTGCTAGTAGTTTTTTGAAGGCGACTGGTCGGGTGATCGTCCACTGTTAACTTTCTGTCGACGTTGACAGGCTGAAATATGATGTCCTGGAAGCTTGCAGTAGGCACAATTAATGTTAGCCGTAATAGATGCACTTGATGATGAAGCCTGCTCACGCTGTTTCGCCAATTGAATTAATAATTCTGTCTGATTCATCCGATGAGATAATTTTTTCAAATCAGCAAGGCTCGTTGGCATCGGAGTATGCTTCAGGGCAGCCAATGTTTCCGAGTTAGCATGAGACCAGATTTGTAATATAAGCTCAGCTTCTGGTATTTCCGCATTCAGTGCTTGTGCTTTGCGATGTATATCTCGGATAAAATCGCTGAAGGATTCTTCACAACGATGGTATCTTCTCACCAATGAATTAATTAACTGCATTTTAATCATTGGAGAAGTAAAGTGCTCTAACAATATCAGTTTTAATTCAGCCCAGTTTTGAAATGTAGCGATAGCTTCAGGCCACCAAGTCAACAGCTCTCCTTGAAGACGGCTTAAGAGTGAAAACAAGATGGTGGACTCCGGTCGAATTTTCAAATCAATAACATCTTGAACATCTTCTATAAACGTCACGAGTTTTTCTGGATCACTACCCGTACATATGGATATTTTGCCAATAAAATTCGAAAGATCATGTTTGAATTCGGTATCTGCTTTAATAATATGCTTGGTTAGATTTTCGGACCATTGTGCAAGCTGAGCGATTTGATCGTGAATACCAGCAGTCATCTGCATATGAACGGCAGTTGCTTGAGCGATAGCTGACGGCTGATCCAGATTTGAAGATGCTGTAGATCGTTGTTGTTGATGATCTGGAGGAACCATTGCTTCTCCGCTGTCCGAGGTCTGTGATCTTGTATTTGGCATGTTGACTTGATCGATTTGTTTATAATTCACTTTTAACACTAACTACTGAGAGAAATGCCACGGTAGGTACACTATACAGGTAAAAAAGGCTGAGGGGAAAAAATTAATAAGGTAAGGAAAAAAAACTTAAACACCGTTATAAAAATTATAAATTATCGCCAGTGAACGAAATAAAACAGCGAGAATAAAGGATTACGCAAGTTAAGTAATAGACAAATGGTTGCATAATATAGAAATTATTGATCAATTGAAAAATTACGATTTGTTAAAATTTTAAGCAGTAAATTATTTCAATGAGAAAAAATATTCACTAAATGATTTGAATAGAAAAGAAAGGAATTATAGGAGCAGAATTCCAACTTCGCTCTGCTACCAAACTGTAACGTAGTGTGATTTCTTGAGCAAAATGGTGGTGACACAGAGTTTTTTCAATTAGTTTCCAAGAAACGCACACTGTCACAAAACCAGTGAAAAAAACTGGCTAGATCTTTTTATATGGAGATTATACTCCAATAACTCCTTAAATTGTATATTTAAAGAAAGCAGACAAAGTAATTTAATAATCAACTGTATTTAATTAAAACACTATAAACGTAAAAACACAATAATAAGTTCAATCAAAACGTAAATGAAAATAGCACAAATAGATGGATATTTATACGAAAAAATTCTAAGGGAATTTATTTTAAACACAATATTTAAATTGATTTTTGGATTTGACAAAAATCAAAATTTGAAAAAGACAATAAAAAAAACGAAATAAGAAAAAGAAAGGAATTTTTAACGGACTACGGACGGCGGATCTCTCTCTCTCTGAAAAAATAGCTCTTAGCCGGTATTTATATATGAGAAGCGCCCTTATGTCCCATTATATAATTGAATTAAATATCTGATTTGATCTCTGTCAGACCACAGGTAGTAATTATGTTATACTGGTTGCGGCCTGACAGGAATTTCAAGCAAGAAGAAAAAACAACAAATTTAATACATAAATTTATAAAATGTATAATAATATAAAAAAAAAAACTCGGGTCGCAGTGCCAAAACCCTGCCGACAATATAGTGTATTTGCTAATACAGGCCTTGTGGCTTTATTATGTGAACTTAAGTTTGTTTTTGGACAAAATGAAAAATTTAACCCCTTAATACATCCCTTAAAATAATATTTTTTTTCCTAATTTCAATATTATTATCAATGCAACCTCTGTACCAAATTAAATACACCCGTTAGCAAATAAATCACTATCCGTAAACTAGTTTTTTCATAAAATTTGTAAGTCCGGTCCTGTCGTGCCGATTTTGTTAAAATTTTAGCAACACATTTTAATCTCTACTAAAGGGTTAAATTTCAATTTTGAAACAATTCTGAGATTTTTTTCGGTATTTTTGGGCCCAAAAACTTTTTTCAACCCCTAAAAACTACCCTTAAAATGGCCCGATTGGGCCCATTTTAAATAGGTTCCGTGCGGTGATGGATTCCAACGTGTCTACCAAATTTCGTTCAAATCAATTAAGTCTTTCGAGAGTTATGCCGCGAACACACATATATATATATATATATATATATATATATATATATATATATATATATATATATATATATATATATATTATAAATAATATTATATATATATACATATATATATAAACATTTCTAAAAATGGTGCCAAAGTGTTCAGGAGGCTATAAAACGTCGAGAAATTTTGGTCCGACCCCTAGGTCCCGCCATCCGACCGACGCCAATAGTGTATGTGCCATATGGCAAATACACTAAAAATATGTAGTCGCTGCAGAACGTACGATGGACGTTTTGAGGATAATCTTTATTATTGTACGGTGGAGGTGGTCATTTTGAGCACTTAATAAAATGATCCTTGAGTTCTTGTCTATATTTTTACTTGACAGATGACGTGCTTTTGTTTGTTATGTTCAATTGTTTAAGACTACTGATACATGACCACCTCCACCGTACAATAATAAAGATTATCCTCAAAACGTCCATCGTACGTTCTACAACATTGCTGGAGTAATCTGACTAAGATACTTGATACAAATTAAAATGTCATTTTCTCCGCAATTAATGATCAGATTTGAAAAACAAAAAGACTGTTGTAAAAAGAATTGAGAGGCCTTTCGAACTGCGAATCGTTTGACACTCCATTCCATTAAAATTTTTGGGGTGCAATTCACCCTGCTCTCAGGGTTGAAGTTACGTAAATAATACCAATCGATTTAGATGTCCCCGTTGATTCTAAAATTGACGTGTGTGAGCTTTTTTCGCAAAACTGAAGTGGCCAAAACTTGGGGTGACTGTTTTCATTGGGCCACTCTGTTTAATATACAAGAAAGTGTTTAGTAAAGAATTGAAACACTGTCAAATTACTCAATAGCTATCAAAACACATTATACAGATACACTTCACAAACCTTGTATTTAATAGATTGTGGTAGAGTTTTGGTGATCGCCTATTTCCTGCCGTGTTCTCAGTGTCTCTATATTGTTGTTTCATGTTTGTACTGATTTCCTTTTCCCAACATTGCATAACAATGATGAAGAGATTATCGATTAGAACTTTAACCTTGAGGAAAGTTTATTTGCAAAGGATATTATGTAGATGTACGTTATGAATGTGTACGTGGCACGTTATCACTGTACATAACTTAGTCGCCATGACATATTGAATACCCCGTAACTTTGTTACTGTGTAATGTATAGAAGTCAACAACTAACTTCGACAGCTGGGATGGTTGTACTACAAACAGATTCAAAGGTGGAATATAATTTAACAGTATTGTCAAATCTAAAGGAATTTATAATTACCTAGTCCACTTATAGTAATAGAAACTAACCCAACTTCCGGTCACAAACATTATATTATCTACTAAACTTAACTATTCCATTTAATATAAAATAAATAGTGTTGTTATCACCTCGAAGAGCTAAAAGATCTACTTTTGGGTATATTATCAAGTGCTTTGAACTCAAAGCGCTTGAAAATAACGGGAAGTTCCAGGGATGGCCTGCAGGGTCAACCGATTTACAAATTTTTTTTACAAAATTACTTTATGAATGATCTTTATAATTGATGCCAAATATAATTAATACTTATAGTATTTTCGAATAAAATATAGTGTCTGTCTGTTTCACTACTGTCTATTTGTATGTTTGGTTGCTTATAACTAGAGAACTACTGCATTAATTTCGATAAAACTATAATTAATCGTTAGCTTAAAGTTCAACTTAAAATAAAGGTACAAATCGTTATATTAGGCCCTCAGGAAGCAACATTACCCCGTTATGTAAAATCGAGGGGTGGGGGAAAGCAGGGTACTTAAAAAAGTAAAACTATGAATCGTAGACAAAAAATGTTTATACAAAAGTTGTAGAGAATTGTGTCCCCTACAAGACTGATAATAACCATTTTTTACTAAAAATGAAACGGAACTGAGATGGGGACTTTTTACACGTTTTTTAGAACACCATAACGAAGGTGTTTACAAAAATTGAGCTAACTGGGAATTATTCCGCAGTGGAAATGTAAATTTACTGGACTAACAAGCTTCTATAAAGAATCACTTTTCAAAGGGTACCCACTACACAGTCATCTAAAATTGTACTTTTGATGCAAGTGTTGCAAAAAAACCTTTTAGTAGCAGTATTTTTGGATTTGTCCAGGAGTAATGAAATATTTAACTAAACCTGAAGAAATTAGCAATAGAGTTAGGGTCAAAGAATCAATTCAAAACAGAAAGAACTCCAAAAAGTAAATACATAGACACGTATCTATCTGTTAGTTATATTAATGTATTGCCAGTATTGTAGTTCCCACTTTGGCCGCGGCTGTACCGTGATTGTTGGTGGACTTGTTAGCTATTTTCTGGTCCGTTGAGAGTCACTTAACAATTTGCGCCTGACGTCGATGAACTATAAACAACAGCATCGCCACAAACTAAATTATCTTCTCTTCCGGAACTGGACCGCAGTTCACAGTGTCGTATAAGCAAGAAAAAAAAAGAAAAAACTACAGGAATATTTAAAAAAGTGCCAAATTGGATAAAAGTATCATTTAATTTCGTACTTATTAAAGACATTTGGAAATATTATGTAAATCACTGTAATTTGTAAATAAGAAAAACACGTCCGAAGTTACTAATATGACGATTATAAATTTGTAACATCAATCTGAAGATGATATGCATTAAGTCGAAAACGCTCATAATTTTTTTATAAATTTTTATAACTTTAGAAGTGTTTTTTCTTATTTACAAGTGACCTGTGACAGTAATTTCATTTTGTTGCGTTTTTCGGGGTTTTTGCGTTTCCAGAATCTGTTTGTAACGGCATCACTTGGAAACGTCTGAACCGATTTTGATGTAACTTTCAGCTAGAACTGTTTGTACACAGTTACGCTCGGGTTAAAATAAAGTTCTTATTAAAGCAACATTAACGAGAGCTAATTTCTGGACAAAATGAATGTTCAGTCAAACGAACCCGTGAGAAAAAACTGGTATGTTACAAGAACTGAACCTACCTAATAAAAAAATTATCATCCTACATAATATTTTCGTTAACTTAACGTCCGTACATACTACAGCTCCTGCCTTAGCACTGATTTTCCAAGTTGGACAAATCCTTGCCATATACAATGTACATCGTCCTTTACAGCTAATCACTGTTTCAAGTTTTATTGTTTACTGTTTTGTTAAGCTCGTATATCTTTGGGCGTATTATCAAAATTGCTTTTTCACTAAACAAGGACAGTAAAGTAAATTTAATATCGTAAACTATGTCAGATTTACGTTTGTTTACAACGATAAGAAAGTGAAAAATCAAATTTAATAAAAGTCTTCAAAAACCATTTATATTAAATAAATGGAATGCGCAATAATTTGATGTAGCTTTTTTATTTTTTTACAACTTGCAAACTTTGGCTGACGGTCTTGTACCCTTTTCACATTCAAGCGGCCACAAGAGTAAAAAACCTGTTATAATCACGAAAAAATCAGATTTAGCCCTTTCATGATCCCTACATGATAAAAGAAACGTAGATTTCCATTCGTCTGTATGTGCAGAGACCTGACTGATACAACGCTCAACCGACCGAAACCAAATTTTGAACTTGAGATTTTTAGAGGAGTCTTCATGGGTTTCTTTTATTTCCGCCATGCTTCCCGTAATGAACGACAATCTAAAATTATGATTTTCTCAGGAACGCCTCTAACAAATTTATTTTATAAATCGATGCTATTAATTACCCTACAAGATGCCACATCAGAAAAATACACAATGGTACTTTACTGATTCTCGATTTTTCTATAAAGTTTTCAGAAGGTTCTATGAGGTTTCTAGAATTGTCTATGAGGTTTCTAAATGATTCTATGAAGTTTTTGGAAGGTTCCACGAAGTTTATAGAAGATACTATGAGGTTTCTAATATTTTCTATGAAGTTTCTAGAAGGTTCTATGAAGTTTCTATGAAGTTTTTAGAAGGTTCTATTACGTTTCTAGAAGGTTCCAGAAGTTTTCCAATCATATCTAGATACAGTTTATCAATTATACATAATATAGTCATTACTTATGTACATGAGTATCTATAGAAGTAAAAAAACTCGGGTCGCAGTGCCAAAACCCTGCCGACAATATAGTGTATTTGCTAATACAGGCCTTGTGGCTTTAATACGTGAACTTAAGTTTGTTTTTGGACAAAATAAAAAATTCAACCCCTTAATACATCCCTTAAAATAATATTTTTTTCTTAATTTCAATATTATTATCATTGTACCTCTGTACCAAATTAAATACACCCTTCAGTAAGTAAATCACTATCCGCAAAACTAGTGTTTTCATAAAATGTGTAAGTCCGGTCCTATCGGGCCGATTTTATTTAAATTTTAGCAGCACATTTTGATCTTTACTAAAAGGTTAAATTTCAATTTTGAAACAATTCTGAAATTTTTTTCGGTATTTTCGGGCCCAAAAACTTTTTTTAACCCCTAAAAACTACCCTTAAAATAGTCCGATTGGGCCCATTTTAAATAGGTTCCGTGCGGTGATGGATTCCAAACATTTCCAAAAATGGTGCCAAAGTGTTCAGGAGGCTATGAAACGTCGAGAAATTTTGGTCCGACCCCTAGGTCCCGCCATCCGACCGACGCCAATAGTGTATGTGCCATATGGCAAATACACTAATAACTAAAAAATAAGTGTGACACCAAAACAGAAGGACAAAATTCCAATTTCAATGAAAAGCATAGTTCGTGGGATCACTTGTCGGTGGGATAAGTTGTTGTGGTATCAGTTGTGGGATAAGAATGCTGGAATCAGTTTTCTATGAAAGACAAACCAACTGGTTTGTCTCTCTCGAACATCCTTATTTTCTCTTCTTACTTTACATATTTCACAGGCAATAAGATTCTCGGCCAGCTGTAGACATTAATAAATTTCCACATGAGCTCAATTTGTCAGTTGTCGCGATGCTATTTTGACGCTTCGCTTAGCTTGAATGTTACATAACGCTTTTATTAAATCTTTTTTGCCTTACCAACTATAAAATAGCTGCTTGCCATGCCATGTATGCATGCCTGTGATGGGTCATTTGACAGACAGGTGGTGCGGGAAAGTAACTTTTCCGCACAAATGTTTTTCAATGTTTTATTTTTTATAATACCTAAATAAAGTAAAAATCAATAAATTTAACATTTCATATAACTACAAAGCCAGGCTCGAAACCAGGATTCTTGTAGTCGATAGCACATAGCGAAACACCCCTCGGCCACCAAGCCAGTTGAGCGACAGAACTTAGCTGATACATATCTATCTTCACTATGTTACAGTTCCTATATAAACAAGCTGCGTACTTCGAAATTTAAATCGTTGTGCGACCCTACCGACCAAGTTAGGCAACTCTGGCGTCTTAAAATTACATGAAATGCCATGTATTGGATACTGTCATGAAAATGTTCATTAACTATTTTTTCTTTTTCTTCAAACTTTCTACTTTTTTGTTGTTTAAAAAATATCTTACCATGATTAATTTGTAAATTCTTTCTATTTTCTATGTGTTTTGACATAAATAAAAGTATGTATATGTCCCTCATCAAACATTGAAATTTGTTTTACTCTTTTAATAGTTTCATAATTAATAGGTAGGTAGTATAACATGATACAAATAGAAGCTTCTAATAATAAATTGAAATTTTACACATTTTTTAATAAGTGACACACAGACAGGGGATTTTTTTTATTTTCATCAGCGAAATTAAACAAAAAGCAAATAAATCTCTTTTTATTGTTGCAGGCTTCGAGTAGAACGGGCTGGTGGAGCGTGGTGTCCGAAACAACAAGTAGAGCGTGGTGTACGAGAATATCTGCAAATAGATCTGGGAATGATATACGTGGTAACTGGAGTGCAGACCCAGGGGCGTTATGATAACGGACGAGGTCAAGAATATGCCGAAGAATACACAGTCGAATATTGGAGACCTGGTCTGAGCAAATGGCGGGAGTACAAACGATGGGATGGAAAACAGGTACAGAGCAATTAAATAATTTTTTGAGTAAATATTTTAGAAAAATTACTAAACAACAGTAAAAAAGTACCTATCTCAAATATTCAAAAATTATTATCTTCAACTTGCTTTAGAAATAACATTCTACCAAATGTCTTTATAAAACTACGGAAGATATTTAATCACGCCACAGGATTTACAAAAACTCCAGTCATAGTTATATCCCTCAAACTGATGAGTAATTTCAATATTTGGCAGGAATTTTATCAATCCATTAACATTTGCACCAAAAAGTCGGAGTTTTCAGACCCAAAAAAATGTCAACCTCTAAAAAATCCTTAAAATGGTCTAATGTCGCGCAGTAGAACCCAATATATGTACCAAATTTCGATTAAATATGTATAGAAGTGATAATAAATACATTAATAATTTTGTAAATATGTATAAGTATGCATTTAAAATAATTTTAAAAATAAAATTATTGATTAGAAATAGGTACAGCAAGTTTTTTACCATCATCATCACCATGTATTTACAATACTAAAATTAATGTCGTCACAAGTTTCAATTCATCTAAACTAATTCTGAAATCCGTAGGTCCAAAAATATCATCGGGAGACTGGAAGCACTCAAAAATAATTACCAATATTTTATTGTTCAAATGTGCACCTTTATCGTTTAGCGACGCTTTTTTGACAAACGTTATCGATATTTTTAGGCTTTCGATACTCATATTTTAACTAAATTGTTACAAAAAAAGGGAAAAGGAGTATATCATAGGTACAATTACAATTTAATCACTATACATATTCATAAGTACTTGTATTTTAATGCTACGTAAAAAACTTATTTATAACACTGTATTTTCCTCTGTCATGTCGTCAGTGAATATGGCTTTTGACTTTGGGATCTACGTCATTATTCAAACTGTATAATATTAACAAAATGCTTATGGGAAAAAATGATAAATATGAAACTGTAGTCTGTATAAATATCCAAGTCAAGTATAATAGAGAAGACAGTTCAGAATAATAAGAAACAAAAATGTAACGGGGTTAAGTGAAGCGAAAACTGCGCAGCATAACAATAGTCATCTGCATAATTGCTATGAGCAACTGTCATAGTTTATTTCACAGGTAAACGGTAACCATGGGAGACAGTTTCAGTTGTTTCTTTAATAATATGAAACGATAAACACACTACATTCTGTTTTCCTCCGAAGTTTTTTTTGTAACTAACGGAAGTTAAAATTAAAAAAATATCATATGTGAATAAAGTTATGATTAAGAGCATTGAATACCTACAAATATCCCCTGAACTCTTCAACTGAAATCCTTTCCCCTCTCCTAAAAACGGTTATGGCTCTCCCGACGCTATTTTTAAAGCTAAAAGGTTTGGGTAAACGCCAAATGAAGGATCAAGAATCAAGGGCGTCGCCAAGGGGGGGCAGGGGGGCAGTTGCCCCCCCCCCTAGAGATCAAATGTAGCTAGCCGCAAAGCGACCAAAGTGCGAGCAATTGACTTCCTTACCTATTAATAAATTCCGCATCGCATGACAAAACGTAAATAAATTCACAAGGTTTAATGTATATTGTAGAAAGTATTGAAATATTCAGAATAACATTAAGATTTTGACATCCGTTTTTAAAATCGCCGCCATTTTCATCACGACTATATCAGATTTGCCATGATGAGTGTACACAGAGCTATAATAAATAAAAACCTAAATAATTTTAATGATAAAGTGTTGAAAGTTTTGCAAAAAATCCCCGCAGGTTATGTTTTAATTAAATATTATTTTTGTTAAAATAAATAATTATTACTGTGTTTAAAAGTTTGATTTAGTTATTGTGCTGTCGAGGGCTTGTGAAATTTTATACATTGATATTAGAACCGTTCTTATTACAATCGTCATCGAGGCAAAGACTTCCAAAGTGTAACGCTTCATGCTCTCGGCGTTCATATTTTTTATCCTCCATAATATTGCCCCATTGCCCCCCCCCCCTTAGTCATAAGCTGGCGACGCCCTTGTCAAGAATCAAAATACAGATATTACAGACGAATTTTTTGAAAAAAGTTTTGGCTACGTGTGAAACATTACGTAATCTATTTTTTTTAAGTTTTAAGTTTTTCCAAGATTTTTTTTTTCAATTTTTCGCCTGAAGGATCTGTAGTGTGATTTGGGCGTTTCTCTGAACCCTTTAGCTTTAAAAATAGCGTCGGGAGAACCATTACCGTTTTTAGGCGAGGAGAAAGGATTTAAGATTACGTACATATTGTATGTAGGAATAGTCACTCCGAAAAAAAAATGTCCATTAAAATTATGTTATACCTATCATAAATCATACAAAATTAAAATAAACATTTAAAAAACCCCGACGTAAAAAACGAACCTTCAAAAAGTGAGAAAATAATTAATATACAGGGTGAGTTCGACCACCCGTATCAGTCGTTTTTTTCGAAAACGGTTAGTCGTAGAGAGTTGTGTCAAAAATTTGTATTATAAAAGCCCTAATAAAGAATCGAATGGTGATAATTTTTTTTTCCGGGAAGGTCGGCTTCCCTATTAGTTTGCTCCAGAATGTCCAGAACTCCGGAATTATAAATGTAACGATAGGTCGAAAGTGGTATTGTTGAAAAGATCTTTAAAAAATAAGCAAGTTTTGTAGGAAATTTTTTTTTATTACTGCCACCCCTGTTAAGTAATATTTGTTTGAAATTACTAAATTAAAATGTCATAATAACGAACTTTTTAAAAGTCCGCATTTAAAATCTAGTTACCTATCTATCGATCATTAAATACTGAAGAAGTACACTCACAGTATAACCAGAAGAGCTCAGTAGTATGTATTTAAAGAGTAAATGGAAGACAGTTTGAACACTTGTGACAATGTCTAAGGTTGCTAGATTTTTAATGCCGACTTCGATCGTTATTATGAAATTTTGATTTAATAATTTCAAACGATTGTTACTTAACAGGGGTGGCAGTAATTAAATAATTTTTCCTACAAAACTTGCTTATTTTTTAACGAGCTTTTCAACAGCACCACTTTCAACCTATCGTGCTTTCTAAAATTCCGGAGTTTTGAACATATAATAATTTATATTTATACTTATAGAAATTTGCAGGGGTGGCAGTAATAAAAAAAAATTTCCTACAAAACTTGCTTATTTTTTAAAGATCTTTTCAACAATACCACTTTCGACCTATCGTTACATTTATAATTCCGGAGTTCTGGACATTCTGGAGCAAACTAATAGGGAAGCCGACATTCCCGGAAAAAAAATTTATCACCATTCGATTCTTTATTAGGGCTTTTATAATACAAATTTTTGACACAACTCTCTACGACTAACCGTTTTCGAAAAAAACGACTGATACGGGTGGTCGAACTCACCCTGTATACCTACTATATCTGGCCCGACGCACCGTCTATTTCTTCGTTTAGATGAAATATTTATTTCATAAATGCGTCGGATACTGCTGAGACATTGGTATTTTTGTCATTTTACAGTGGTCCTCGACGCATTTATGAATTAAATATATCATTTAAACGAAGAAATAGTCTATGCGAACCGGATATACTAGAAATTAGTTACATTTTCTCACTTTTTAAAGGTTTGATTTTTTGCGACGGGGTTTTTTTAAATTTTTAATTTATTTTTTATTTCATGCTTTTTAAACTAACAAATCAAAAACTGAATAATTTGAGCTCAAATTTAAAGTTTCTAGCTGTAATACTAGTCGAGATTTCTATACAAACTGTGATGAGAGCTGAAGATCTTGAAAACGTCTGAACCGATTTTAATCAAACATGGCTAAGAACCATCTCGCAAATACCAGTTTTCAAATAAAAAAAAACATTGAAATCGGTCCATCCGTTTGGGAGCTACAATGCCACAGACAGATTACAAACTGTGATGAGAGCTGAAGATCATGGAAACGGCTGAACCTATTTCAATCAAAAATGGCTAAGAACCATCTCGAAAATACCAACTTTCAAATAGAAAAAACATTGAAATCGGTCTATCCGTTTAGGAGCTACAATGCCACAGACAGACAGACAAAAACTTCAAACTTATAACACCTCTCTTTTTTCGTCGGGGGTTAAAAAACAATAAAAGCAATAAGAATAAATGAATAAAAAATGTACGTAGGTATTCTAGTAACAGTTGCGATATTATAGTAACATTATAAACGGTTATATCATAACAGCTGATAATTATTTTGTGCATCTCTCACATAAAATAAACTAAATAAAAATTATATAAATATGTTATGTATAATAATGACCACATTCGTTTCTCTCTTAGTTTAAATGCATTATAAAACCTAATGAAATATTTTTATTTGATATATAGCTAATATCTTCATTAATTTACATAATCCAATTAAAAACTAAACAAACAAATCTTCATTATTATTTTTGCAAAAAAATATATTCAATCCCTAAAGGTTAGAAGGGTAAACATTTCCAGTAAAAATTTTATGTGCAAAACAAAAGAGTAGGCACAGCATCTTAATTCCCTCGTTCATTTGAATGATTTAGCAATGAAACGCTCTAATTAATTTTAGAAAAAACTCGACAAGGTTAAAAAAGCGTAAAAATAAGGGTGACTGTAAACATGGGGTAAACATAATTGGAACTTTTTTAATAATAAAATCCATCTAAATAAAACATATATCTAGTTTTACACCACGTAAAAAAAATCTGTACTACCTATCCCAAAAAAAAAATGACCGTGTCATAATATTACCTGTTATATCTATGTCTTGGAAGACAAAAAATAATCACAAATTTATGTGAGATAAAATTATTGCATCTCTATTTCAAATAATAACCTTTGGAACCTGTTGTGACGTAATCTGATTCGAGCAATCTAGCCAATAAAGGTATTACGACGTCTTCAAGGTAAAACATTAACCACTGAACCACGTGTGAACTAACCGTTGGTTTATTCGTCAGATTACCGTATTACGTCACAATTTTAAAGCACGTTAGTGCGCTATTGTTATTGACGACTGTAAACTACGTTTTCTCACAAAATAGGAGTTCGACGAGCATATAACTTTACAATATTCTAGGTTGGTACGAGCTTTCTGATGGTAAAAAAACATAAAAAGAATACGGAACGGCGCCATTCGACGTATATGTTTTTATGTATGTATAATGTGTATAATAATATGTAGTAACTTATGTAGATGTATATGTGCGTGATTATCTCGGGAACTACTGGCCATTTTTGAAAATTTAAAAGTCATTTCGCTTTTTAAAGGTTTATTCTTGAATAACATAAGCTATATGTTATTATGCTAAGACAAAAGGGAAATAGACCGTGGTGGTAACTTCCTAACACTACGAAATGGACAATGAGCAGAAATGAAAAACAAATCAAGTCATACGCATAAACTAGCATAAGTATGTCCCCGATATGCCTGTATGTATGGCCATTGCGACTGCGATTATCTCAGGAACTACTAAACGGCATTGATTGAAAATTTTGCCATATTGCAAAATTGTGAATGCGGTTTTTGAGCCGGACGACTGTAATAATATTATGTTAAAAAGGTGACTTGCAAATACAGTTCCTTCAAACATCCCCATAGGCAAAAATCGGGTGCCGTTAGTAATGACATTATGGCATAACGGTTTGGCGCGTTACCACGTTTATACCTTTAATATTGTTACTGGCGCCGAAGTACAGTCCGAACTTTTTCTACTGAACCAGTTCTAATGTAACAATGAGATTAACAATCAATATGATTTCCAAGGAAAACACACGTTGTTGAACTGAACAATCCAAAATAATGCAAAAATTGTAACTTGTAAGTTTTTTTCATAGAAAAAGAAATTAATTAAACTACTTTGCGACAGGTGCCAACTTGCTAAATGTATTTTGGCATAAATTTCAGATCACGGGTCACGAAAAAAAAAATAATCAGGTATTTCGATTAGATTTTATTCAATTACCAAAATGGGTAAATATGGGGAACAAAGGTAACAAAGGTAACATAACTGCGTCATTAGTAGGGATAAAATAATGAACCCAATTATCAATTTTTCTTGAAACTCCTTGCAATGAGCTCTATTTAGATAGATAGATATTTTATTTTATTCAATTAGCCTTACAGCATAGAATAATATGTCAACAGTCAAATTACAAATGCAATAAAAAAAAACAATTAAAATGGTACCTACAGTTTAAAAACAATCTTTTAAATATTCTTTTGACGAATAATAAACTTTTTAAATTTATTTTGGAAAGATTTTCTTGGCAATTTTTTATTAGAATTTATTAGAAATTTTTATTCCACATATCAGAAAACAATTAGATACAATATCATGTTTGATAGCATAACCAAAAAATAATATCCAATATAATAATATACCTACCTATATTATTTTTAATGTTGTCGGGTACTTTGTTAAGAAGTACAATATTATAAGATCTATGAACGTTTTTTTATATTTTTCATATCATTCCTAGAAGTTATGCAATATACGTGAGCACGAGTATATAAAGCTGCCTACTGAGTATAATATATTACGTACCTACCTTGTTCGCTTGTGCTGATATGCTTCGCATAGATTTTCCAATTCGAGATTCATATATAGTTTAAATACAAGAGGTTGATTTTTATTTTATTTTTTCCTGCAAGTAGTGCACATATTTATATACAGAATGGTTCAAAAACTATTACGAAGTGATAATAGAGCACACTCCTTGCGGAGTGTACAAAAGCGGAGGAATTATTAATTCTTGTGCCAAAATAACGGTTTGGAAAAAAACACGATTTTTTATGTTCGGAGATCCAATTCCACGACATCATATCTCCGGTTATATTAGTGGTACCTAGGAAGTTCAATTTGAGTTCATTTTGTTCGTTATATAATCTAATAAAAATTAAGTCCTATGTGTTTTCCCTCGTCCGAATCGTTAAGAAAAATCTGTAAATCGGTTGACCCTGCAGGCCATCCCTGGAACTTCCCGCTATTTTCAAGCGCTTTGAGTTCGAAACACTTGATAATATCCCAAAAGTAGATTTTTGAGCTTTTCGAGCTCAAAAATATGAAAATTGCTGATAACAACACTATTTTAATTTTTGAAAAGCTGTAACTTTTGATTTTGATTTTTCAAACGTTATTCAATGTGGCTTTTTTAACACAAAAACTGATAAATAAAAAAAAATCGCGCAGTTAAAAAATGTTGCAGTTATCTTCAAAAACATTTTTTTTTGAATTTTTAAACGGCTATAACTTTTGAACGCGTTGTTCGATTTTGATCTTTAAAATGGCATTCGACGCAGTTTTTTAAGCTCTAAAAATATTGTAAGAAGTACAAAATCGATTGGTTAAGAAATCTCGAAGTTATTTTGAAAAAACACTTTTTTCGAAATCTGCTGACTACGTAATCTCTCGAACAGATTAACCGACTTTGATCCGCTTAGCGGAATTCGACGCAGTTTTCATAGGAGAAGAGCTGATTAGATTATGAAATCAATCGGTACAATATTCTAGAAGTTATTTTGAAAAAACATCGTTTTAACAACTTTTTTTTCGGTTTTTTGAAATTTCTCAAAATCTATTAGGCCGAATCGGTTCAAATTTTCAGGAAATCTAAGTTCAGTGGAACCCTTTCGAATGCCGCAAATCGCGATCCGATCGGACAAGCCGTTCAAAAATTATGAGAGATTTACACACACAGCGGGAAGTTAAAAAGTTATGAGACGAAATACGAAAAAATTTCATTTTTCGGTGATTTTGAAGCATTTTAGGTTAAATTTTGATTCACCAGATCTCCGAAACAAATTAACGTAGCGAGTTATTTTCTTTGTAAGTTTATACCAATTTTGCAATTTTAGATATATATATATATCCAACTGCAGTAATTATTATTATTTAAAAATAATACGTATTTCTTCATCTATGCATATTCATTATGTATAATTTACTTGTGTATTGAGATGCATTTGATACGAATATTCTAATAAGGGAAAGAAGGGAAAGGGTGTTTTCCCTTATTAGAATTGGCATCACAAGGGCAGGCCACTTGGTACTCTGAGGTAGCCAGGCTCACCCTGCTCCCCTCTAGTTACGCCTATAACTATAGTAACAAAACAGATACCCTCACGAAGTTCGTAAGTCCTTTCAGAAGACGAGCATAAGTATAGTTACAGCCTTTCCTACCTTTTCAAGAATCTTTAAATAAAAACTTCTAGAAAACAAATTCAGATGATTGAATGTACTATTTAGTTACTTTAGTACAAAGGCTAACAGCTCATATAATACGAAAAAATTTAATAAATTTTTATATTATAATATTTCTCCCGGTTTGTGAGAAACGAACTGAACCGCGTTAACGAGTAAAGAGCGGCGACTCAACATGGTTTCGAAACAAAGCTTATATAATATACTAAAACGCAGATATATCGAATGAACAACAAAAACAGTTCTAAAAAGTCGTAAACTGAATATCGTAAGTTTTAATTCGATCATATTCATACATTTTGAGTTATGTTTAAAATAATAAAATAATTCAAATATAAGCGTAAAATATGTTAACTAAATATTATTTAATTAGCAAAGATGGACATTGTGTCTTACAGATATAGGAATGAATGGACATATTATAGCCTCATTATCGTCGTTTTATATTGATGACAATATCTTTTATATTAAAAAAAAAAAATAATCTGCTTTCTCCCTCTTGAAAATATGTATTACTATTACCGATAGGTACAAAGGCCATACCCTGATTCGAAACTCTTTAATTATTTTTTTTAATAATGAAAACGTATTATAGGTATTAGATAACAATTTAAAATAAAATTACAATTATTATATTTTAGGAATATTTGATTTTATAAGATAAATAAAAATGGATGTAATCCATTTCCTTTCCATAACAACGAATACAATTATTTGTGTTTAACGACGTCATCTGTTTGTACCCGCGATACAGACATACCCAATTTTTTTAATGGCGATCTCCAATTTTTTTGCAGATTTGGATAGATTATCAAAATCTGATTTCAGCGATATGCCATTATTTGACATTTGAACTGACTTAATTGTTAGAAGTGAAAACAAAAATTCGAGATAGCTGCGGAATTTCAGCCATTTAAAAAAAGGCGATGACATCATTCCGGAAACGGGTGGAGATAAAAAAAGACGACTATAAAAAAGATACGCGTTGATAAAATAAGGTTGACCTGTCTGAGGATTTTGGCCGCTGCAGATGATCTGGGATTTTTTATATGGATTTTGCCACACTAAACGCACGCACTGTAGAAGCATGAAGGTTCTCTGTTTTTGTATAGTTTTTTTTTCAAACAGGATAAAAATATTATTATTACATCTAAAAAATTTAGAGGATCCAATTATTTTGTCCAATCATGATTGCGTCCATATTTAACTTTTCATCTATGTGAGTTTCGTTACAGTTTCCCATCCGGTATATAATATTTCCTAGGCATAGGAAACGTTTCCCGCTTCCTAAATCGATTCTTATCTCAAGAGAAACTCCTTAAAGTGGTGCGGCTGTAAATCATTAGAACCGCTGGTGATTCGTGCTGTGAAATAAGTAGCAATAAAAAAGAAAAATTACACCACCTCTCGGCTTTGAAATAGTGGAAACGCGCAGAGGGATTAAAACATAATAATTACGTACACACGGACACCACTCGTGTTTTACTAAGCGGTTTTTTGTCTGCGTACAAAAAAATATATTGCGAAATTAGTGGCAGCTAAAATGCAATTTTTTATGTTTAAGTAGCTTTCGGATATGCTTATTAATTTCTACACGTATCTCCATCCATAAAAAAAATCCAAGTTACATTCAAACTGCTTTTTGCTAAATCACGTCTGATGTCTTGTTCATTTTTTTCAACTGTTCTAGTTGAAAAAAAGGAACAAGAGCAAAGTTCATAAATTAGTTGCGTGATATCTAATTTTTGAAGAATCTCGCATTTAACATCAATGTTATTTTCCCGTAGGTACTGACCGCAAAAATACATTGGTAAGTATAAATTTTGAACTGCAGTGAAGTAAACTGTTGTCGTATACCTATATATTTTTACGACAGTTTTGCAAGTTTTAAGCCCATAAACTATATAATTTTCGTCATTATTCAAACCTTTTTTTCTACATGCCTTTTTTCTACCAGCCTTAATAGTAAATTTAAATCCAAATGATCTGCTTAATATGATTATAATATGGTAATAACGTCTGCAACATAAAATGATTATGAACCTACATTCCAAAGTTCAGTCAGTTCAATCTTCTGAACGTACAGTAAAATTAATGACACAGAGAGGATTGCAAACATATGGCCAATCGATGTATCCAGCCCTCACCGTATGTCCGTACCACGTAAAAACCGGTCACTGTACCAACAAGCTACGAGTTTTGCTTCTGTAATCGGTTCAGCAAAAAATGATGACGACAGGGTGGGCACATTTACTTTAGATCACCGATACTCCGCAGATCATTTTATCTGATTTTACTACTCGAAAACTCCGTGGTTTACACGGAGTTTTGTTCGGAACTTAGTTCTACCGTACTATAATAAATTTATAGTAAATTCATGTAAACACGGAGATACTAGGAGATACAAATATAAACGACGCTAAAAATTTAATATTATAAAATACTAGCGGTCCCGTCCGGATTCGTCCGGGTGCTAAAAATTTAAGATTTATTATCCCCCCCCCCCCCCGCGAGAAATTCTCTCTCACCGAAGTGAAGTCGGGCTGGTGATGTTCATAATATTAATAGGATTCCGGCTATACGCTAAAATGCAAAAGTATTTCAGAGTTACGTTTTGTTACTATTCCACAGAAATTATCCCCCCCCGCGAGAATTTATCAAAAAAAATATAGCCCAAATCACTCAGGGATTGTGTAGCTTTCTATTAGTGAAAGAAATTTTAGAATCGGTTCAGTATAGTTCCAGAGATAAGAATTTATGGTTTATTGCCCCTCCCCCGCGAGAAATTCTCCCTCTGTGAATCAAAGTCGCTTGTCGTTCTCGCTTCGCGTAATTGCCTACATTTTATAATATTAGTTAGTATATTAGTATATAAAAAACCCGAATAGCCTATAACCTTACTCAATAAACGGGCTACCTAACAAAAAAAAAATTTCAAATCGGATTGGAAGATCCTGAGATTAGCGTGTTCAAATTCACAAAATCTTCAGCTTTATTATATTAGTATAGATTAGTCCCACAATAAGATAGGGTCATAGTAAAATATGCAAAACTACCCCGTTTTATTTTTCAACATGATTATCTAACTACTAAAAATTATTAAAATATCTGTTTTTGACCTAAATTATTGAATACTGTGGCTAGATTATCTATAGGTAATTAATATCACCTAGGTAATTTAATTTAAAAAAAAGATTCGCAAATTTCCTGTACAAATTTTTTTTTTTTTAAATCCATCGAAATTTTGTATTATAAATTTTGTCTGCCGAAAAAAAAATTATTATCCCAACAAAACTCTCTTTTCATATTATTCTTATGTCGGGTAACTCGGGTTTATCGTACATTTAACACGCTGTTTTGTTAATCGCTGTTAAATTTTTACACATAAAACATACGAAGTAACTATAGAAATAACAACGAATTAACATAACAGCGTAATTAATATGTACGATAAACTCGACATTAATATTAAAAGCATGGCCATCTCATTTGTTCGTTGATCTTAGTACAAAGGCCAACTAAAATCATAGACACTTTGATTAAGGTAGTTGTCGTGCTACGATAACATCCAAAAGTTACGTTCATAATACGTTGTAAAACAATAAATAAGTATAGTGTTAAATGTAAAAAAAATTGTTAGAGATTGTACCTAAACTGTTGTTCACATAGTAACACATATTTCACTTAGTCTGTTCGCTTGGATTATATAAAAATGTCAATCTTTTCTCATAAATTGTTGAACTTTGCGTTATTATATCTCAACAATAAAACGGTCAATTATTTTTGGATGTTCTTTTTTAAACTCAGAACAAAAACATCAATGAACAGTTAGTTTTTTGAAAATTTCTGACTGTTACTTTTTTTTTAAATTAAAAAAATTGTCAAAAACACAACCTTTCCTATGCTCTCCGTGTTAATTATCCGAACTTTAATTAAGTTTATCTCGAGTTAGAGATGGTCAATCAACTTCAAATTTTAATGGTATTTGTATTTTAGTATCCTTAATGAGTATACGAAAATTTAGAATTTTCTGACACTATGTCCATAGCACGACAACTACCTTAAGCAAATAAAAATTATTTCCGCGCAATTTTTTTTAGAAAATATTTTTTTTCTCGAAATCTATACATTTTTAGAAAAAAAATTTGAAAAACAGTTGACCCTGCAGGTCATCCCTGAGATTTATCCATAAATAATCATTCTCTATTTTAAAAGTGTTTCACAAATTGTTAGTTCTTCGGGATGCATTACTATTTGAAGAAAATGTTTTCGAGCTATTTCCAAATAACTATTTTTTGGACGCTTTGTGACCCCCTGGAGATTTATTCACCCCTCTTTGAGGAAGAAAAAAAAGTTAAGATCGTGTTTAACCCTTTCTATAGGTATACGCAGGTATTCTGGCGATTGGTATAATATGGTAACAACACTATGCAAAAATTAGACAAAAAAATATCTTACGATTATTTTAATATTATTTCAAACAACTCGCTGGAAATAATTTCTTCCTTATATTATATTTTATATTATTAATTATATTAATATTTTTCTTCGTAATTTACTAATATTTTGGTTAACTGAAAAGCAAACTATCACATTTGTAAGATTAAAGATCGATTTATTGAAATTCGAATTTTAACCTTTAAAATCCATTTATCGCAATTCTGAGACCTTATTGTATATCTGTACCTGGAGCCCTTTCAAATGACACCTCGATCGTCAAAATCGGTTCAGTAGTTAGGGGCACAAGAAAACGCCTGGCCTATTAATTCTATAAATTAGTTCAATAATTATTTTAGACATAAAAACGACCCATGTGCGGAATAATTCCCAGTTAATTGAATTTTTGTATACACCTTTGTTATGGAGTTTTAAAAAACGTGCCAAAAATCCCCATCGATATCGTGCCGGGCGTTGCCAGATATTCGAGGTTCAAGTTCACAATAGACGGGTTTTTGCGAATTTTTCGGATCCGTTCCATTTTTTGTAAAAAATGGTCATTATTGATCTTGTAGAGAATAGAATTCTCTACAACTTTTGTATAAACATTTTTTGTCTACGATTCATTGTTTTACTTATTTAAGTACCCGCGGCTTCCTCCCCCTCGATTTTACATAACGGGATTATGTTGCTTCCCGAGGGTCTAACATAATGATTTGTACCTTTATTTTAAGTTGAACTTTAAGCTAATGATTAATAATTATAACTTCATCGAATTTAATGCGCAACCAAACATACAAATCGGCAGCAGTGAAACAGACAATTTTTTTTCGAAAATACGATTTTCTACTTGACATCAATAATTATAAAGACTATTCGTAAAGGAATTTTGTAAAAAAAATAAAAAGTATTGCTACTCCGGCTACTCTTAATAAAGTGCGTTATAAGGTATGCGAACGCATACTAATACTTAAACCGCACTCTCTCAACCCTTGTGAATTTTTTTTACAAAATTACTTTACGATTGGCCTTTATAATAATTTGATGTCAAGTATAAATATCGTATTTTCCAAAAAAAATTTGTCTGTCTGTCTGTCTGTTTGACTGCTATCGATTTGTATGTTTGGTTGCTTATAACTAGACCTACTGCATTAATATCGATAAAATTATAATCAAACGTTAGCTTTCAGTTCAACTTACAATAAAGGTACAAATCATTATGTTAGGCCCTCGGGAGGCAGCACAATCCCGTTATGTAAAATCCAGGGGGAGGAAGCCACGGGTCCTTCAATAAGTAAAACTTAGAATCGTAGACAAAAAATGTTTATATGAAAGTTGTAGAGAATTTTGTCCTCTACAAGATTGAAAATAACCATTTGTCACTAAAAATGGAACGAAACCGTGAAATTCGCAAAAACCGTTAATCGTGAACTTGAACCTCGAATATTTGTCAACGCCGGCACGATATCTATGGGGACTTTTCACACGTTTTTAAAACACCATAACGAAGGTGCGTATACAAAAATTCAGCTAACTGGGAATTATTTCGCAGTGTAAATCCAAAATTACTGGACTATATACTAGAAAACGCATGGCTTATTCAAGGTTACTAGACTAGAGGTTAAGCGTTATATTATTGTAAAGTGACGCTTGGCCAGACGCGAGAGAGGGCAGGGGTAGTAAGCTGTGACATCACTGGATTTTTCTAAAATCTAAACGTCATTTCTGATTTCAGTTATTAATAAAAAGCCTTTGTCGTTATCTGAATTATTCTAATTGTCTTCCGAGTTGGATTCAGTTTCTGTCATTTGGCGGTCTAACTGAACCATCAGAAGAATGGAAATAACTAATTATTCAATTAGAAAATCTTTTTACAAAATTTTTCAGTTTAAAACTTTTGAACACAAATGACATAAAGTCCATTTTAGCTACAAATATCAAAAAACGAATAGAAATTGACAGGATAATTTTAAAAACTTATCTAAGACAGCGAATTTTCATTAAAATTAATTTCTTGAATTATCAACTCCAAAGAAAAAAAACTACATACTTTTCCAAGAATAATTTAGAGGTTACGGACAAAAGAAAAAAGAAACGAAAATTAAATAAACTTACAAATTAAAGTATTTTATACAGCTGTGTTATATTAGTTCAAACAAAATGTAATAAATTTGTGTAAATGCATGTTTTTATTACATGTAAATATATTCTGTAACAATATTGGTTTGACATCTCTAATTGTTTCACATACGCCTTACATTTTACAGGTTATCTAGCGTTGTCTTGATGACTTATGTTTTGCAAATTAATAATATATAACAATAATAATTTGTTTTTGTCCTTAGTTCGCTTTTAAATAATATGTTTTTTTATACTTATTATTTTTAATAAATAAAAACTCGGGTCGCAGTGCGAAACCCTGCCGACAATATTAGCCCAGGAAATGAAAGGAAAAAAACACCCGTTGTCGCAAATAATTCCAAAGGAGCTGGATTTTTCACAGATGGTAGAACACCTTTAGACATGTATTTTTACAAAAGTCCCCGGTTATCCCCCTTGTGCTTCCCCCGCCACCCCCTTTTGAATATAATTTTGCAAGCCTTACGGAAAACGCTAATATCTCCTTAACCAATGTCTGAAATCAGACGACTTTTTTTTGTTTTATTCCTAATTAGTTACTCTAAAAAATTTCTCCTCTTCAATTTTCCAATAAAATCAATATATGCTTTGCAATTTATTAATAAAGAGAAAATATCAGTTTTTAAAAGAATATTTCACAAAATATTTCCATATAACTTTTTGCTAAGCCTGTTAGGGTAAAAGTTGTTCAAGTAAAATTTGTAGACAATATTTGTAGCTTTAAAATGATGTATATATTGATAGACTTTAGTTAATTATAGGGCAAGTGGGCTGTTAATAATGAGCGCAGCGGTCGGACGCATAGCGATAAAATTAAAAAAACTTTTGGATTGTATTTATTTATTTGTAATAAAATTATTTATCTAACATTGAAGCGTTTTTAGGGTTCCGTAGCCAAATGGAAAAAAGGGAACCCTTATAATTTCATTCTGTTCGTCTGTCCGTCCTCCGAATGTCACAGTCATTTTACTCGGAAACTATTGGCACATTATAGATGAAATTTGGAAGGTAGGTGTTTTCTAAGAACTGCTATACAATGGCTAAGTGAAATTACGAAAAAAATAGTGGTGGCACACCATACATGTAACAACTGAGGGATAAAAAAATTCCAGTGCACATAAGCATGTGGGGTATCATTAGATAGGCCTTCAAAAATGATGTAGAAGTTTCAAAATGACTTTTTTATTTAAGTCAACAGTTGGTATGTAAATGAAGTAGAATTTATAAAATACTTCCAACGAAAATCGGTTTGAATAAGAAATGTGTAGTTTTTGAGATACATTGTACCTTGCAAAAGGTGGGGTATAAGATATTTTTTGCCATACCCACTACAAAATAGCTACTTACGATGTATGTATAGCGGCCTTTAATGAGTCATTTCACAGACAGGTGTACGGAAAGTGTTTTACTTTCCGCACTAGTGCGGGAAGTAAACGGCTGCCATAGGAACTTCTGTTTATTCGCTCTAAACGTCTGCGTGCGTCTGCCATTACTTTCTCACGAACTTCACGGCATACTGTAGAAGTAAAGATGGCAACGCAAATGAACTGTCAAATTTTTTTGAAAATTAAGGGAAAAGTAGGTATTTTGTAGTGGGTATGGCAAAAAATTCCATATATATTATATCTCGTGCGTAATGGTATTACGGCTCGTGTGACTGTAAAAACTCGCTATCGCTCGTTCTTACATACTGTCATCACTCGCCGTAATAGTCCATTACACATCTAGATATACAATCTACTATTTGTTTGTATATATTCGTGCCAACATGACACCGGAACAACTTTTGGCAGCCAAAAAACCACGAAATTTTAACATTGTTTTTGTTTTTTCGAAATATCTCAGAAACGGTCGACTTAAGCGATTCTTTCGTTATGCAATGTTTTAAATAGAATTACATTTCCTACAATTTTTATTCCCACAAATTTTCCGTGGTAAGAATAATAAGCGCGCTACAACTTCTTGAAAATCACGCGCTTTTTGTAGCCTTAGAAACTAATTGGTCCTTTTCAATAGATTTATTTATAGTGTTCTTCATCGAATTTTAAATTGAAAATACACATGTCCATAAAGCAAAGAACACTCTAAATTATGATTTTTGTCCCATATCGATATCTTCAAAAATTTAGAAGCTATAGCCTGTCAAAGCTGAAATCATCAGAGAGCCTTACATTTTTTTTGACACGCGTTACGAGTACTTTCTATACCGAATAAAAAAATGTCCGGCTAGGAATCTATAGAAAATTTAATGCCATAAACAATTATTCACGTCCAATCTCACTAACTTGCGAAATTTTCAAGTAATAAGCATTTATGTACATGTTTTTACCTTTTGACATAAAATTGAAACACTTGTTGCGAAAAGCTCTGTAGAGTGACCACTTTCAAATTTTTAAAATTTTTTTACTCACTTAGATAACCCATGAATAGGTCTACAGCTTCTATATGTAAACTTAATATTTCTCGAACACTCTTCTTAGTAGAGCACTTCGCGTCAAGTGTTTTAATTTTATGTCAAAAAGTAAAAACATGAACATTAATGCTTATAACTTGAAAATTTTTCAAGTTAGTGAGATTGGACCTTAAATTTTTTATAGGTTACTAGACGGACATTTTTTTATTCGGTATGGAAAGTCCTTGTAACACGTGTCCAAAAAAAAAAGTAAGGCTCTATAATGATTTCAACTTTGACTGGCTATAGCTTCTAAATTTTTAACGATATCGATATGGGACAAAAATCACGATTTAGAGCGTGTTTTGTTTTATGAACATGTGTATTTTCAATTTAAAATTCGATGAAGAACACAATAAATAAAGCTATTGAAAAGGACATTACGTTTTAACATTTAGTTTCCAAGGCTACCAAAAGCGCGTGCGATTTTCAAGAAGCTGTAGAGCGCTTACTATTTGTACCACAGAAAATTTGTAGGAATGAAAATTGTAGGAAATGTAATCCTATTTAAAATGAAAGCATCGTTTTTGAGATATTTCGAAACAGGCTCATCAAAAAGTTATATGCAAATATTTTGTGAAATATTCTTTTAAAAACTGATATTTTCTCTTTATTAATAAATTGCAAAGCATATATTGATTTTATCACAAAATTGAAGAGGAGAAATTTTTTAGAGTAACTAATTAGGAACAAAACAAAAAAAAAGTCGTCTGATTTCAGACATGGGTTAAGGAGATATTAGCGTTTTCCGTAAGGCTTGCAAAATTATATTCAAAAGGGGGTGGCGGGGGAAGCACAAGGTGGATAACCGGGGACTTTTGTAAAAATACATATCTAAAGGTGTTCTACCATCTGTGAAAAATCCAGCTCCTTTGGAATTATTTGCGACGTAAAACCTTTATTTCCCGGGCTATATAGTGTATTTGCTAATACAGGCATTGTGGCATTATTATGTGAACTTAAGTTTGTTTTTTGACAAAATAAAAAATTTAACCCCTTAATACATCCCTTAAAATAATTAAATTTTTCTAAATGTCAATATTAGACATGGATATTATTAGTACACCCAATTAAATACACGCTTCCATAAGTAAATCCGTATCAACAAAGTAGTGTTTTCATAAAATTTAAAAGTCCGGTCCTCTCGGGCCGATTGTATTAAAATTTTAGCAGCACATTTTAATCTCTACTAAAGAGTTAAATTTCAATTTTGAAACGATTCTGACAAATTTTTCGGTATTTTTGGGCCCAAAAACTTTTTGGAACCCCTAAATACAACCCTGAAAATGGTCCGATCAGGCCCATTTTAAATAGGCTTCTTGCGGTGATGGGTTCCAATATGTGTACCAAATTTCGTTTCAATCGATTAAGTCTGTCGAGAGTTATCGTGTACACACACACACAAATATATATATATATATTTGTGTACACGATAACTCTCGACAGAGTATATATATATATATAAACATTTTCAAAAATGGTGCCAAAGTGTTCAGGAGACTATGAAACGTCGAGAAATTTTGGTCCGACCCCTAGGTCCCGCCATCCGACCGACGCCAATAGTGTATGTGCCATATTATGGCAAATACACTAATAATGTAAATAATGTGATATTCGGTTATAGAACCATAATTGAGACCATAGATTACCTAGGTGATTGAGACCAATTTGTTCTGACTGTTTGAATTTTGAAAGTTGAAAGTGAAACACACCAACAGACAAAGATGCCAACAAATTCCGGTGACCCAGCTATTCTATTCAACCAATCACAAACGTGACGTGTTTTTTAGGGCTTTACGGACCTTAAAGAATTTACTGACTTTGTGGCTTATTAGCATATAGATAGATTAATTTTTTAATGAAAAATGTATTTTTATATTATTATTTTATAAAAAAAAAACATAAAAATATTTAGTGTAAAATTTATTTACGTTTTATATTAGTTTTTATTTAAATTTATTATTTTTTATATTTGATTTTGGAATCGATCAGTTCAGTAATTCAAAATTTATTCCAAAAAAAACACTTTTTTGAAAATTTTTTGACAACGATATCTTTTGAAGGAATGAACCACTTTCAATGGGACTTGCGGCAATAGACGCCGTTTTTTTGAATACAGAAAATGATTAGATTTTAAAAATTAATCGGTCAAAAAATCTAAATAGGTATTATTAAAAAACACTTTTTTGAAAATTTTTCGACAACAATATCTCTCGAACGAATCAACCGATTGAGATCGGATTTATGGCATTCGACGCAGTTTTTTTGGGGAATAGATCAGTGAAGTATTTTAAAAGTTATTCAGAGAAATATTTTTTCGAAAATTTTATTTTTGAGATTTCTCAAAATCCACTTGTTAGGAAATCTACATTGAGTAAAACTCTTTCTAATGCCGCAAACCCGATCTCAATCGGTCGATCACACACACACACACACACGCACACGCATTCGCTACATTTATATAAAATAATGTGAGTATGGGTGGTAGCCATAAAACCTGAAATTAATAATGATTTCTCCGAAAAAATTAATATAATGCAATGGTGTAAAAATATACTGAAACATTACCTTACCGCGATGAGATGAATAAGAATAAAATAGAATAGCTATAACGTATAAGATAATATACAAAAGCTATAATATGTAAGTTAAAACCGGGAGATACACTCGGCGGAAGAAAAAACGAACTTTCCACTTTTCCCGCCCTGAACCGCTTAAACAGATAATTCTGTACAATAAACAAATCTGTTCTGATATGTATAAACACAAATTTTGAACATTTATATAAAAGCCCAAAAAAAGACTGATTCACATAAATAAATATTGTTCAGAATTGGTTCTATAGTAACTACGTTACCATCCAGTCGATTTGGGATATTTGACGCGCAGAGTATACAATATATAGTGGATTTGATTATACATACGTACTCAAAAAACAAATTGGGGGTTTATTTTGCTTATCAGTTTTTTTCCATAAGCCACTCTCCCACACGTGGTGTGTCCTTTCACTCAGATTATGGGACAGATTACCAATAGTTTTTTGTCTTTACTCTTTATTAAAAAAGCTTTTATTCTGTAATGATTTTTACTCTTGTTTAGGAGTTAATCTAAATTTTACGGTTTTTTTCAAACAGTGCATCATCTATTACGGTTTTATCTTTATGCTAAAATTTACAGTCTAATTTGCGAAACTGTAAAAAGTCGCGACAAATGGATAATGATCGGTTCCAATGTTGGGCATTTGCATATTACATGTATATACTGCATTATGTAGGCAAAGATACGTAACGATGTTGACTTTATGTAAGTACGCAGTAAATAGAAAATAGTAATAGAGTACGTTTCGTCAAAAATTGTATTATAAATATTAAATACACACTATTTACATTGCCTACTTAAAAATCATATAAATTACAATAAAATGGAAAAAATACCAATCACAATTTTAATCATTCCAACTTAAACAAGCCGTGAGGTGGGTCGTTTAATAGGACTAAAGTGCGACCCTTGAGGACCGCACGACGAACTTCCCAGTTTGATAAATATTTAATAATAATAATTAAATTAGGTATTACACAGAAAAGTAATAATTTTAATCATTAAAACATAATTATTATTTATTTTTAACAATAATTAAAAAAAAAAAAAAAAAAACGGCTGAACCGATTTTTATAAAATTTATGTCGGATTAAAATGACGTTAACACGCCTCGATTGACACCCTTACGAAGTCGATATATTTTTTTATTCGCGAGATATTGTATAAAATCTACTTTTTTGGAGGTTATTTAGTTAAGAAAAAATAACGGTTGAACCGATTTTGAAAAAATTTCTTTCAGATCATATTTACGTTAATACGCGTCGATTGGCACCCCAACGTAGTCGATATCATTTTTCATTCTCGAGATTTCGTCTTAGAAAGAAATGGACACATACGTACGTACGTACGTACGTACATACGTACACACACACACAGACATCTTTCTAAAAGTAGTGTAAAAATAGTGTAGTGACCTTGAAACATAAAAATTTTTTTTCCTTTTTGATTTCGATTTTCGGACCCATTACAATAACTTCCAATGGGAAGTTAAAAATACTGGCATATTTTAACATAATAATATTTAAATAACTATAATATGGCATTCGTTTTTCGCTTCTATGATTATATTTTGTAGTTTCACGTGTAAAAATTAAAAAAAAAATTACAGTATATACTACAAGGTTTAGAAAAAACAAAACTTTCTTTTTAAAAAACATGTCGGACACACATTAACTTAGGGTACCGTAACTGTTATTAGAAACGTACTCATATGGGACAGTGAAAGAGGCCCGGGTTCAAACATTGCCTCAGGACTTTTTTAGTTATTTTTTGTTTCGTTTTTTTTTTGTTGTTTTTTATTTTACAAGTAATAGAATTAGTTTTTCAGGGTGTACTAAAACATAATGTATACTCTTAAATGTATACTCTTAAATGTGCATTGCAATAATTTAGAAGCACTATGTCAGCTTCAGCAAGTTGCCGACCCTGTACTATAATAAGTAAGTAAGCAATGACGTTGTCTAGGCGCACGCGACTCTTTCAGAGCCAACCGCGATCGTTACGAGTCAATTTGGAGTCAGTTTGCGGTAACATCCGATCAGAACGACATGCAACCTCTGCCTCATCCCCCGGAGCGTGTCTATTTCCGCCCACTGAACACCAGCAATCGTTACGGCGTGTTGGCTAGGGTTGCCGTTAAAGACGAAAGGGGGTAAGGAAAACGCTTATAGACTTGTATATATAAACGATGGAGCGTTTACAAAGACAACGTGATTCTCTTAATACCTACATATTTACAGGAGGTTTCAAAAATACATGTGAGAATGTCCAAGCAACGAAGCAAATGTATACGAACATAGTCACAAATCCGGAAAACAATCCTTAAAATTAAAAGTATATTTTTGTACACTGTAGTTATTTAAGATATATTAGGTTCAAATACCGAAAACGCTCCCTGAGCAAAAAAACTGACCACAAGTGCACAACGCGTACGTAATTCGGCATATGTGAAAAATCCACAAAACGAAATTCGTGTCGTGGCTATTGAAAAAACGCTTAATAGAACCATAACACGAATTTCGATTTGTGGGTTTTTAGAGTTCTATAGAACCCTATTAATGATCCTACGATGCCTGTCCGTCCGTCTCTCATAAGGCTCTATCTCATAAACGGTAAGAGGTAGCCAGTTGAAAGTTTCATAGATTGTGTGTTGTTGTGGCATGAATCCCGGCAAATAACAAAAATCAAAATTTTAATCCCTAGTTAATCCCTGTGTTGTTTTCTCTAGAATTGAACGCATACTAATATGTATAGATAGATAGATAGATAGGCAATTTATTTGTGAGGCTATATATACAATATAGATACAAAACGTCATAAAATATAATATAAAGTACTAAAATGACTATAAATAATTAAAACTCACTATAAATATATCCTTGTAGTTTATACACCGGGTTTTTAACAAGCATGTTTTTTAATTCCTTTTTAAATAATTTTATATCTGTGATATTTTTAAGTCTTTCCGGCAATGTATTATATATATCAACACCTGCAATAGATGTGGACTTACAACAGAATGTTTTGGAAAAGGTCTGTTTATATAGCAAATTGCGCTGGCGGGTGATATAAGAATGTTTTTGTGACACTGTTTCATATTTTTTTATATTTGTCTTAATGTATGACAACAATTTGTATAAGTAGATACCATATATCGTTAAAATTTTTTTCTGCTCAAAAACTGGCCTGCAGGTCTCTCTAAATCCCAATTTGAACATTACACGTACCTAATATTCTTTTTTGTATGATGAAGATCCTTTCAACATGTGCAGAGTGACCCCATACAACAACATTGTAGTTTAGGTGACAATATACTGTTCCATAATATAAATTTATTACTTGCTCTTCATTCAGATATTTTGAAAGTGATTTTATTATGTAAAAAGACTGATTTAGTCTTTTACACACTGTATCTATGTGCAAATGCCAGTTTAGTTTATTATCTACAACAATACCTAAAAACTTTGCTTCGTTTGAGATTAATATTTTATTGCTATTTAGTTGAATGTCTAAGGTAGGAGTTGGTTTTACTTTATTGAAATACACACATTTTGTCTTCTTTTCATTTAGAACAAGGCTATTTTGCCAACACCATTTGGAGAATTCTTTTAAAACAATGTTTGTCTTGTATTCCATTTCAGCAATTGAATTGGTTGCAAGTGTAATTGTAGTATCGTCCGCATAAAGTAATATTTTTCCTTCAGAGATATGCAGTGGTAAATCATTTATAAATATACTGAACAGCAAAGGCCCCAGAACTTTGTTTCTGCTGTGCTATTGCAGTAAATCTAGTAGCGCAATGGCTAATTTACATTTTTTTTTGTAAGACACGACACGAATTTCATTTTTTGACCTTTTCACATAATATGCCAGAACGCATTGTGGTCGGTTTTTTCGCTTAGTGGGCGTTTTCAATATTTGAGCCTAAAGGCCCCCATACACCTCGTTCTTTTTTAACAGTTTTCCCCGTCGGGTAAGTCGGTTGGAACGAACTGTTGGTAAAACCGAGGTGTGTGTGTCAAACACGTCGTGTTTACCCGTCGTTCAAAAATATCAAAAGAGTTTTATATTTGTCCGTTTTCGAGTCATCCGTTCGGGTAAACACGAGGTGTGTGACTAAAAACCGTCGTGTTTTCTCAGTGGCGTTTCTTGCAGTCAGTGCTTGTCATATTTACGTTGTTAATTGTTGCTGTAAGTATGTCGGACATTCGACAAATGAACAGAGCTTTTGTAACTGAATTTATAACAATATATTATAGAAGTCTTCCATGCCTTTGGAAAATCAAATCGTCAGATTATAGCGATAGAATAAAAAAAAATAATGCTTATGAACAATTACTGAATAAACTGAAAGAAGTTGATGCCAGTGCTACTGTACAGACAGTAAAGAAGAAACTTGATTCATTGCGTGGTACTTTTCGTAAAGAATTAAAAAAAGTTTGCTGCCGCCACTGCCACTAATTGCGACCGGTTCATCACGTAAAACTGGATTATAAAAAACTGATGTGTGTGGAGTTGACCGACTCGTTCTATCGTTCCAACCGACTTACCCGACGGGGAAAACTGTTAAAAAAGAACGAGGTGTATGGGGGCCTTAAAGATATAAAAAATACATGTTTAAATTATTGTATTTTGATACAACCTCAGCTATCTAAATATCTCTAGACATATAATAATTTTAATTTATGTAAACGAGACATTCATAAAAAAATGTGTAGCATGCACAAAATCACAAAATCAACATTATTGGCATCCCATAACATTTCTTTATACTTAACAGGAGTTCATTAGTCAGGCTTGATTATTCGATATAGGTAGGTACCTACCTACTTACTTTTAATATATTTTTGTAATAATTTAGGTATTTTTTTCATGGATAACAGCTTGCCTTTTAGAATTAGAACACTATTGTCATTTGCATGACTTTTCCTTAAGAAAATTAGATAATTAAAAAAAGAAAAAGAAAGTAACATAATATAAAAGAAGAAAATATAATAGGATATAAGAGTGTCCAGTATCCAATTGTCAAAAGTAAACCTTAAAAATACTTCATTATTATTCATAATTTTCTTCCAGAGGTAAAGAATTAATTCAAAATCTTTTGCTACATCCAGCTATAGGATCATCGATGCCTAGGCCAAGTGTCTAATATCGCACCCCGGAAGCAGTGTTCACTGTTCGTAATCATTTAGCGCCGTCTTTTGCTGGCAAATTTAAACTAACGCGTTTTATTATTTACTAGCTGCTACTCGTGGCTTCGCCCACGTATATTTCGATTTATAATTTATTATCCCCCCCCCGCGAGAAATTTTCTCTCTACGAAGCGAAGTCGAGCTGGTGGTGTTTATAATATTAGTAATAGCTCAGTAATAGGGTTCCGTTCGGAGGTACGGAACCCTAATATAGTATCTGTTGATACAATCTCATACTATACACCTACATCTTATATAGTCTACGTTCATACAGTCAATTTTTTCGATTATAGGGCCATTTTTACTTCCCACCTCTACTATGGTAGGGAAGTAATGGATTTAGTCCGAAAAAAATATTTCGAGATTTTAACAGATCTTCACGTTTTGAGACCCTAGCAATCGTTTAAGATCATTTTCTGACTGATGTCTGCATGTCTGTATGTGTGTGTGTATGTGTGTGTGTGTGTGTGTGTGTGTGTGTGTATGTGGTCAATTTTTCGCCTTCGATATCGTAAAAACGGAACAACATACGGCCATGTCGATTGTTCTATTGTGTTTATCAGCCTTTAACTTAGATCTGATTAGATTTTGAGTCAAATCGGTTCAGTGGATCCTGAGATATTCAAACAAACGTTCTCAATGTCACGTATTACATAGGTAAAAAAAAATATAAATGAATTCTAGATGTTATAATATGAAAAAATGTAAATATTTTTTTCTCTAAAATGTACAGTTTTCGAGAAAAAAAATATTTTACTAAAAAAATTAAAAATTGTACGTAAATCAAGGTAACCATGATTTTTGCTATTTTAAGCTAGCCATCTGTAGATCACTAAACAAAAAAGAGGGCCATGCTTTTTTTCAAAGAATAAAAAAGAGTGTTTATTTTTTGCAAATATTTACTAGGTGGGAAGTATAGGACTGGTCATCAGTCGAATTTTTTTCTAATGCAGTCAATGTTTTATGCTAGTAAATAGTGAAAACATATTTTCATCTTGTATTCATTCAAACAGTTGCAATTTTCAATAATTGTAATTTTGTTCTTGCAAATTTCTATCGTTTCAAAGTTAGTAAAGATAATCTCACTTATTTTTATTTATTTTTATTTACTGTGTCCTTTTTCTAAAAAAACTTGCGTTTTAAAGACCACCAACAGCTAAGGTTATTTGAGCCTAGCACCAATTCATATTTTCAATTCATTATTTTATTTTAATAATAAATTGAAAATTCAATTGACTCTTTTACCAGCTCTCGGGCTAGAACTCGGGAACTGGGGACTTGTAATACTGAACCCATAACAACGCCATATAAACAACAGCATTGCTACACGCTCGGCTAATCTCAAGCCCGATTTTTTTCTAAAAACACGCTCATAAACAGATGAGAATTTACCAATAAGCTAGAGTCTAGGGTGGCCGTTTTCAGGGAAGCGGAAAATTTCAAATAGAAGCTAATATTTGTTAAAAAGTAATCAAAAGTAGTCTGGTAGGCAAACAAAATCATTAGAAAAAGGGCGGCATCTAGGTACCTTACAACCTAGGGAAACCAGAATTTCTGCTCCATCTGCTCATAAAGAACAATGTTCCACTAGACTCAATGTCAATGATAAGAAGTACCTACTATTATAATAATATGTTTGTGTACTTACAGAATATTACTTAAACTTTGCCTAGTTGGTAAAAAAGTAGAAACCGGTCTGTACAATTCCTCGCTCAAAAAGAATAATTTTGGTTCCAAACTATCGTTCTTATAAAACCAGCTCTACATCCTCCAGTCAAAGTATTACCTTTACTAACCTATATACAGTGTGTCCCACCGAATTTGAGACATAGGAATTTAACATAGGATTTTGATATTTTGTTAATATTTGCTCCCCATTAAATGTTTTTGTTATTTTTATTTTACGAACTGGTTCTAAATACCCTCAGGAATGATTCTGTAATTTATTTTTTTCTTAATTCTCGTTAAAAATTCAAAAAAATCACATTTTTGAGAAATAAAATACGAAGCTTAGTTTGTATACCAGTTTTATGAGCGCCGCCATCGTTTCGTTCATAGCCAAGTTGACAACGCGCAAGGGCAATAATTATACATTCCACCAAGCTTGAGTTCGAATCCCGGGTCCTCAAATATTTTTTTTTTCTTTTTTTTATGAAAATACATTGGAAAATTATTTTAGATAAAAAAAATTTAATTGAAAAGTTAATTAAAAATAAATAAATTTAATGTTGAGCGTCTATTATTATTACAATTTTAATTTTTTTCGACTATTAGTCATTATAAAAATAAAACAATAGTTTAGACACTTCTTACCACAATAATTTTATTCGTGAATGTACATTTCAATAGCTAAGCTCTCATCTTCAGCAAATACTAAACTAAAAGATTAGTATGTGCTGAAGATGAATAGTCGTAAAAAATTAAAATTGTAAATTATAGACGCTCAACATTAAATTTATTTATTTTTAAATAACTTTTCAATTAAATTTTTTTTATCTAAAATAATTTTCCAATGTATTTTCATAAAAAAAAAAAAATTTGAGGACCCGGGATTCGAACTCAAGCTTGGTGGAATGTATAATTATTGCTATTGCGCGCTGTCAACTTGGCTATGAACGAAACGATGGCGGCGCTCATAAAACTGGTATACAAACTAAGCTTCGTATTTTATTTCTCAAAAATGTGATTTTTTTGAATTTTTAACGAGAATTAAGAAAAAAATAAATTACAGAATCATTCCTGAGGATATTTAGAACCAGTTCGTAAAATAAAAATAACAAAAACATTTAATGGGGAGCAAATATTAACAAAATATCAAAATCCTATGTCTCAAATAAGGTGGGACACACTGTATATAATATACTAGTAAACTGAAAAAACAAAATTAGCCAGTTCATAATTTTGTCAGTTTTGAATGTTCTAAACAATTTCTTAATAGCAATTTTGGAGATTTAAAGTATTTAATGACTATCATTTCTGATTCATTCAGATTGTATAAATAAAACATTACAAAAGTTATATTATTATGTTTGCATTTGAGAATATCCTTGAAGCTAGATAATACGTAAAGCTGTTCAAATATTAGATATTTCATAATCATAGAATAATCGTTTTCCAATTTCAACTTATTGCTATTTTTCCATTTTCAACATAGAAACTTCTTCTCAACAAGCACCATACATTCCAAGAGTAGGATAGGGTGGGGCTAAAAGTCCGTGTTTTCACTTCAGCAATGATTACTCCCCAGAATGAAGACATATCTTAATGGTTTAAATTTTAATATACTCTGTATTTAATGAGCTTTAAACCTCCAAAACATTTTGTACCCATATTACTACCCGACACAGTATTATACAACAAAAGAAACTTCGTACTTATTTCCTTGTGCAGGGAGAAAAACTCTATGGCTTGAGAAAAAAGTACCAAAGTAAAATTTTATAATTAAATTATAAAAATCTGTGCAAAAAATTGTATTTATTCTGTTATCTGCTTTTGAAGAATAATTATATCAAAGTTGCAATACGTTTTATAACATAATTTTACGTTTCCCTTAATAATATGCTCCGCAGCTTGCTTCATCAAATCGAATAGTTGTTTATCTCGATCAGTTTTTCTTTCTAAATAGAAAACTAAATAAATTCAGTAAAATATGGTGGTATTGCGTATGGGGTTAAAAATTCCACTGCGGGGTAAATATACCTTTTACTCCAAAGCTACCTACTTTAGAGATTTCACCAACTTATTGTCAAAAATATGTCAATATGTTTATTAAAACTCTCATCATACACTAACTACCAAAAGAGAGTACTCTTATTACAAAAATACTCTTTTTTTAATGAAACTTATCTGCAAAACAACCAAAAAAAAAAAGAAAATGATCACAAATTTTTACTTTGTACTCACAAAAAAAATAACGTGCGCTGACGATTGTTCGATGTGGATTTGTTAGGTACCCCTCACACAATATATACGACGAAATATCTTTAACTTGTTATTATGCTCAGATTTTGAATTTTGAACTTTTTGCCGGTCGAACTTTTAGCCCCACCCTACCCTAGTAGGTTAATGTTATTTGTGTTCAAAGATATAACTAAATTCTTTAGTTTTTATTTTTTTCATAGTCTTATAATCATTAATCTTTCATTTTTCACGAAAAAGTCCACATATTTTAAATTCCGTTTTCGATCTAAAATTTTTCGATCATGATGGAAACAAGAGTGATTCTTACAGTAGGTAGGTACCTACATATAAATTACTAAGCTATTATGAACACCCTACTACTGTCAAACTCAGTTCAAATTTTAAATTGCAGAAGTATAATAAAATATAATGTATGTATAAGTTTCTACACAAAATATATAAAATTTGTATTTAAGTGGCGTTTATAATATGCCAACAGGCATGTTAAACGAATTAAGCAAATAGTGAATGCTAATATTCTGATTAAACTGCCACAATTCCTACGCAGTGATGTCATATTAGAGATTTTATCCGTAGGTCTAGGGATATTTTTTAAACATTTATAGATTTTTACTTCCCACCTCTACTATGGTAGGGAAGTAATGGATTCAGTCCGAAAACAATATTTCGAGATTTTAACAGATTTTCACGTTTTGAGACCCTAGCAATCGTTTAAGATCATTTTCTGACTGATGTCTGTATGTGTGTGTGTATGTGTGTATGTGTGTGTGTGTGTATGTGGTCAATTTTTCGCCTTCGATATCTTAAGAACGGAACAACATACGGGCATGCCGATTGTTCTATTGTGTTTATCAGCCTTTAACTTAGATCTGATTAGATTTTGAGTCAAATCGGTTCAGTGGATCCTGAGATATTCAAAAAAACGTCCTCAATGTCACGTATTAACATAGGTAAAAAAAAATATAAATGAATTCTAGATGTTATAATATGAAAAAAATGTAAATATTTTTTTTCTCTAAAATGTATAGTTTTCGAGAAAAAAAATATTTTACTAAAAAAAATAAAAATTGTACGTAAATCAAGGTAACCATGATTTTTGCTATATTAAGCTAGCCATCAATAGATCACCAAACAAAAAAGAGGGCCATGCTTTTTTCAAAGAATAAAAATTAAATTGTGTTTTAAAGACCACCAACAGCTAAGGTTATTTGGGCCTAGTCAAAGAATAAAAAAAAGAGTGTTTATTTTTTGCAAATATTTACTAGGTGGGAAGTATAGGACTGGTCATCAGTCGAATTTTTTGCTTTTGTAATTAACTAGTTAACTACATACACATAAATATAATCACCGAATTGATTTGATCTTTTACTTGGTTCGAACAGAAGCTGGCCTTTTTTATGATAAAACGAAATTTTGGGTGACACAAACGTTGCGTTTGTGTCACCCAAAATTGATGATTTTTTTTATTTGTTTCAATTTCGTTTTGCCTTTAATGCATACATTAGTTCCAAGAAATATTTGTCGACGTGCAGAAAATCTAGAACTTCTAGGGACTTTTTGAGCAGACATCTACTTACTTTTCACATCCCCTACTAACAACACTCTGTTCCTATCTGTTCTGTGGTTCCAACCGTGCTACCAGACTAGCATAAACTTCACTACACGACAGTAGACTACCTTTAAGTCTACGCCTACTGTGATGTCGGGGAAGAAAACGCTTTATTCTTAGTACAAACCAAAACCTACTGTAAAATTTTACTTATTGCTGTTTAACACACTAATAAAGCGACCCCAACCCATGTTGATAAACGGTACTATTAGGTCGTGACTTGTCTGCAGACACATTTATATAAGAAATAGTTTTCTATTTTATATATTTTTTGGAATTGAACAAATTAATACATACAGGGTGGTACATCTTAAACAATGCAGTGAAATATCTCGTAAATGGTACAAACAATAAAAAATGTTTTATACAAAAGCTATAGAGTGTCAAGGGGGACAGAAGACTCTTATATCAGATTTAACATAGGTGGTGCTGCGAAGGTCAGCTTCGATTTTTTAATTGTAACAGTGCATTTTTATTTCAGAATACGATACAGTATTTAATAGTGAACAATAAATTATTAAGGTACATATCAGCTAAAGGTAATAAATATTGTGATATTTAGAAATTAAATAACAGCCAAAATGAACGACAATTAGATCAATTATGGCATAGCAGATAGCCATAATACGACGCACCGGCCTTCTTGGCTTGAATTCAATTCATAAAAGAACCGAATTGACAAATTAAATTTGCTATTTAATTTGTAAATATCTCAATATTTATTAACTTTAGCTCATATGTACCTTAATAATTTACTGTTCACTATTAATTACTGTATCGTATTCTAGAATAAAAATGCACTGTTACAATTAAAAAATCGAAGCTGACCTTCGCCTGACCTTCACAGCACAACCAATGTTAAATCTGATATCAGTCTTTTGTCCCCCTTGACACTATAACTTTTGTATAAAACATTTTTTATGGTATGTACCGTTTACGAGATATTTCACTGCGTTGTTTAAGACGTGCCACCCTGTACCTATATTGTAACATTTGTAACGCCATCAAGTTTATAATGTATTAGTGTAAAAATAAATCTAAATCAATAATAAATTGCTATACTATTTCCTCATAAATCTATACTTATAATATATAATAAGGTTGAAGAGTTTGTTTGTGTGTATGTTTGTTTATTTTTTAAACGCACTAATCTCAGAAACTACCAGCCAGATAGCACGTTTATTGAGGAATGTTAAAGGCTATTCGAGTTTTTTTAAATTTAACCCCAAAGGGGATAAAACGGGGATATAGGATTTTTTGACTATATAGATACTAATACTTATATTATAAACTGTCTAGGCAAATACGTATGTACGCGAAGCGAGAACAACGACAGGCGACTTCGCTTCGCAGGGGGGAAATTTCTCGCGAGGGGATAATAAATCATAATTTTTTTTCTCTAGAACTACTGAACCGATTCTAAAAATTCATTCACTAATAGAAAACTACCCTATCCCTGAGTGATATAGGTTATATTTTATTTTAATTAATTTCTCGTGGGGGGATTATTCCTGTGGGATAGTAACAAAATGTTACTCTGAAATTCTTTTGCATTTTAGCGTGTAGGCGGAATTCTACTAATAAGTAATATTTTGTATCCAAATTTTGGCCATGCAAATAAACTTATATCTTAGCTTCGCAGGGGAGAATTTCTCACGGGGGGATAATATATCATAAATTCTTAGCACCCAGGCAAAGCCGGACGGAACCGCCTATAATAATATATGTTGCGCCATCGAGTTCTCAGAAAAAGTCACCCTAGAAATAATTTGTTCTGACCTTCTTAGTATACACAGAATACGTAGCGTAGCGTATAGGAGGAACTGTGGCGTACAGGAATGAAAACTTACAATATTGTTGAAAACAATAAGCCGGCGCCGGAGAGAAAGAGCTAGAACTTAACGAGCAACGACGTAATAAAAGGCTTCTGTACCAAAGAACTTTTTTGGTTTTCGATCAAAATTTGTTATATTTTCGACTTTCAAATTTTGGATAAGGTTTTCAAATAACTATATTTTAAGAAAAATATATTTTGAGCATACTACGAAGTTTTTATATTCATTTCCTGCGAGACTCTCATCTACATACTGAAAGGTATTTATATAATGTGAAATAGAGTCATAATTTTATTATTTTCTGCAAAAATATAGACTAAATTTAATTAAAATTGTTTTTTTTTATTGTTACAAAACGCAGGTCGGTCCTTTGACAATTTTTTCAGTGTAATCGATTTACAATTCTACAATGCTTTCTTTATGAAGAAATATGTGGGGACTGTGGTCATTGTCAAATCAAATTGTCTGATAATCCAGCGTAAGTAGAAGTTTAGATTGGAATAATATTTTTGCGCTTTGTAGTTCTAGCTGAGTAGCGTTAGGGTGGACGCACACAGAAAGATCAAAACAGTTCAAAAACGTTTTTGACTAAAACAGTTCCATGTAGATGTTTCAATACAAAGTAAATGGACCGACGCACACTGATCAATCGCGTGTCTTAAATCACATTTAGGCTCATTTAGTCACAGTCAGGCGTTTCGATGTCGAACACTGGATTCTCGTTTTATGTTTTTTGACTGAACTGAAACAGCTTTGCTCTAAGTGCGCAGGTACTTTTCGTTTGTTTGTTTCAATACTCACACAACTGCGTAGAGGACCAGTGAATATTTTCATCAGTCGTGGCGATAGAGGTAAATACTCCCTATTTCGTAATTAATAATTATGAATTAATTATTAATTCATTACTAATTATTATGGAAGTGGACGCAGAAATACTAATTGTCCCACAAAACTAGTGCAATCTCAACCGATTATCCTTGTCAGCCGACATCTTTTTTAATACTGACAAAATAATAACGTTCTTGACTGACTTTGCTCTTTCTGTGTACCGACCGGCAATAAAATGTTTCTTGTAGAAACAAAAACGGTTTCGCTTAGAACAAAAACGTTTTTGACTAAAACAGTTTTGATCTTTCTGTGTGCGTCCACCTTTATAGTCAGTTTGCATAAATGCCTGTCAATTTTTATTGGAATTATTAGAACGACACAGCATATTTTAAACTGAAAGAAAAGAAAAAACAAAAACTTCACCGTGCAATTTCGTAACACTGCTTTTACACATTCTCCGTTATGCGGAAATGTCGTTTTAGCTTCGAAATTTAAAGAATTCAGACAAGCACGTAAACTCGGTGTAGATAGTGCACTACTCCAGTGTCAGTCGTTGGGACTTGTACTTATATTAGAATGGTTTAGAAATCAGTGTATAAACTATAGAGTCACGTACTGATAAGTCTAAAACCAATCTGCTCTGCCGCTTTACAGTTCGTGTGTAACGAGATACTCTGGAGAAGCTTATCGCTGAATGAGCTCTCTGTACATACCCACATTGTGAAGTTCTCTATGTACAGGAAGTAGCCAAAAGTTATCAGGAACTCAACAGAAGATCAAAATAAAGAATACAGAGGTGATGATGAAACCAAATTATCAGTTACAATTTATTATTTTGATACATTTACTAAAATAATGTTTTCAAAGCGTTTTACTTCTCACAAATTCCGCTGTTCTGTTATTGGTTACCTAGGTACTAATTTTCGGCTATTATACCTGTTATTTATTTATTGTTGCTTTCTTGTTAAGCAATGTGTGTTTTAGGCTAGTGCCAATACCTTTTTGAAGAAAAAAAATTAATAACAGGCAAGGACCAGTCGGAAAATTTAGTTAAGGTTATAACTAAGAGAAAAAACAAAAACTAAACTCGAAATAATGGGAAATTGTGAAATGCGAGGTGCTTTTTAGGGGTTGAAAGTGGTTTCTTGCGATTATTGGCGAAACTTGACCTCTTAGTGAAAAATGTACAACACACAAGTTGTAGATAATAAAAAAATCTAAAACTTTTGTACAAACATTTTTCAACATAACCTCAAATTTCCCGAGAAAATGACGGAATACCGATTTTTCGGTTTTTAATTTTTTTTCTTGTAAAAATAACTCAATGTACATGAAATTTTGTGAAATTATGTCTTTTTTTGCATTAAACAAGCATGATTTTTTTGGAATCTAGGAAACGTGTAGTTTCCAAGATATTTGCATTTTTCGGAAAAAAAACAAAATCTTCCACGGAAAACTTTATTGGTGTTTTTTTCGAATTAATTATTTTATGTGGTCTCATTTTAACCGCTGAAATGTCTACTTTAAAATGGTCTATATATGTTGATGGTTTATTTTTCATGAAACGGCTCAAAATAGAGAAAAACCAAAAAAATGACTTTTCGAATGACGAATTTTTCAAGACCCATTTTCTCAAGAACGGATAGAGATATCAAGTTGAAATTTATACGATATGCTAAGGTCTACGGTCCCTTAACGGTGTAAAGAATTTAAGCTTCTAGGTCAACGCAATCAAAAAATTCGGCCATTTTGTCATCTCGTCAAAAACCTATAAGGTACTTCCCGTTGACCTATAATCATGAAATTTGGCAAAAAGCAAGGTCTCGCAGCACAAGTAAAGGGAAAAATCCAAAAATCACAAAAAGTCAAAATTAAAGATGGTCCTATACCTATTTTGCGAATATCAAAATCGGTATATAGGACCCCCTTTAATTTTTACTTTTTGTGATTTTTGGATTTTTCCCTTTACTTGTGCTGCGAGACCTTGCTTTTTGCCAAATTTCATCACTCTTGATCAGTGATTTTGCGAATATAAAAATAGGTATAGGACCTCCTTTAATTTTTACTTTTTGTGATTTTTGGATTTTTTCCTTTACTTGTGCTGCGAGACCTTGCTTTTTGCCAAATTTCAAGATTATAGGTCAACGGGAAGTACCCTGTAGGTTTTTGATGAGATGACAAAATAGCCGTATCTTTTGATTGCGTTGACCTAGAAGCTTAAATTCTTCACACCTTTACAGGACCGTAGACCTTTAGCATTTCGTATAAATTTCAACTTGATATCTCTATCCGTTCCTGAGAAAATGGGTCTTGAAAAATTCGTCATTCGAAAAGTCATTTTTTTGGTTTTTCTCAATTTTGAGCGGTTTCATGAAAAATAAATCATCGACATAATATATAGACCATTTTAAAGTAGACATTTCAGAGGTTAAAATGAGACCAGATAGAATATTTAAATCAAAAAAAACACCAATAAAGTTTTCTGTGGAAGATTTTGGTTTTTTTAACTACACCTTTCCTAGATTCCAAAAAAATCATGTTTATACAACGTAAAAAAGGTATAATTTCACAAAATTTTATGTACATTGAGTTATTATTACAAGAAAAAAAATTAAAAACCGAAAAATCGGATTTTCGCCATTTTTTCGGGAAATTTGAAGGTTATGTTGAAAAATGTTTGTACAAAAATTTTAGATTTTTTTATTATCTAAAACTTGTGTGTAGAACATTTTCCGCTAGGAGGTCAAGTTTCGCCAATAATCGCAAGAAACCACTTTCAACCCCTAAAAAGCACCCCATTTCACAATTTCCCATTATCTCGAGTTTAATTTTTGTTTTTTCCCTTAGTTATAACCTTAACTAAATTTTGTGACTGGTCCTTGCCTGTTATTAATTTATTTTTTTTTTCAGCTTCCAAAATCCGTTTTGGCACTAGTATTTGTGCTAGACTGAAAAGTCTTTTTGCGACATGTGCGTTCGAAAGGTAGTTTTGAACGTAGGTAAGTTTTTCAGTCGGTAAATGACGAATTGACCATGGTTACCAAAACTGTTCAGTAATTATATAGGTAGTAAATAGTAATAAGTAATAGTAAATACTAAATTTATTTATCACGTATAATCAACATAGTACATCGAATGTGACAAGCCAAGTAGATACAGAAAAATTAGAAAATCAAATGTGACAAGTCAAGTAGATACAGAAAAATTAGAAAATCAATACTCATTTACATTACAGTACAATTTATCTTGTAATAATTGCCTCACCGCTAACTTGAATTTTTTTTTGTATTTCGGATATTAACCATAGTCGAATGGCCATTGCAAGTGGACCACTGTTTACAACACGTCTATTAAATGTTATGTGGATATCAGTGCCAGATCGTATATTGTAGCTATGGATGCCATTGTTAAAATAAATTGTGTTTTAAAGACCACCAACAGCTAAGGTTATTTGGGCCTAGCACCAATTCATATTTTCAATTCATTATTTTTTTTAGGATGTCATTGTTAAAATATACATAATATATCAAATTGATTAAAATATTTTGTTTAAAAAGTCAACAATTTAAAAATATACAAAGATACAATTGGTAAAATTTTAATAATGCGAATAACGGTCGACTAGGGGTGTGCAAAGGTACACCACACATGTATCGAATAGCCCTTTTTTGCAATAGGTATGAAAATGTTATGGATGAGCCCCAAAAAATTATGCCATAAGAAAGATATATCCAATGGCGTAATGAAGTATATCTATTACTGACGAGTAGTGACAGTGTGTTAAAACGTGCGCCATAATGACAATTAATAAATGTTATACTCCCTATTTGTCTATTCGAACGCAAACTGACACACAAAGTCTGCGTATTCGATACATACGAAATCTGGCGAGGGGCTCTCCGTCTATATTACTAGAATACTCGATGTTTTGAAGAATTATATCTTACGAAGATACCCAGAGTGCGTGTATACAGACTCAGTTAGAAATCATTTTCTTTTCTTCAAAACTTCCTATGAATTGTATTACAGCCTGTATATTACATTATTTCTCTTCCCTATCTGTCCTGCTGAAAGAAAATAGGAGGCAAAATACATCTAAATAGCATCTTGCACTGTGTCCACTGAAAATGCATCAGTTTTGTCCTTATTTTGATAGAGCTTTTAGATATATAGAGTACAGACCAATAACAGTAGATCTGTGACTTATGAGAGCTATTTCAGTAAACAGCTGATCATTATTCTATACGATAATATTTTATATTTTATTCCATTCGTATTACATGAAAATATCGAGATGGGGAAAAGTTAGAGCCAAATAGTCACCATTACGGCAGTAATTACAGTGGACAGCTGATCATTAATTGTTTAATATGGTAATATTACATTATGTATGAATAGATCATAATTTGGCATTATAATGAGTGTATGACACTACTGACTTCTTAAACTTAATAATCAAGGGAATTTTAACCTAATACTTAGTTTAATATAAAACAGTACTTTATTGATTTTTGGTTTAAAAATTATTGATATAGAAATAAAGCTACAAGTATGCCATTTTGAAATGTCTATGTGCGAAAAATTACATCGCTCAAATGATGACCATTTTCACGAATACACGTTTCAAGCCGTTTTTGCTTCAACCGTTCCCAGTGTTTCTTCATTGATTTGGTTTGTTATTGCGGCCTTCAGATCTTCCAGTGTGCGTGACTTTTCTTCGTACACATGTGCTTTAAGATAGCCCCACAGATACACAAAAGGAAGGATCAGGTGAGCGGGGAGGTCAGGGGACATCATCAAAGCGAGAAATGATCCGATCAGGGAACAACGCTCGAACAGCACCTATTGAAGCTCTGGCTGTATGGGCTGGAAGCATACACTGAATGGCATGGAGTGGAGAGTCGAATGAGCTATACTACAGGTAACCCCCCTCCACATTCCGACTACCACGCATTTCAAAAACGTCTGTTACCCGTGGACAACCTTGTATAATATTATGTACATACTACATATACTTTGACGCAGTTAAGTTCGAACAATATTACCTACTTGATTGCAAAGCCTGTTAATAGTACTACAGGTAAAAAACCTGAAATCAACCAAAAAGTTACCAATTTTGATAAATTATTTTCTGAGTGATGTAGACATTAGATACTGTTTGTTAATCTAAGAAGAATTTTCTATTGGCAACATTTAAAGGTGTAACGAATGTACCTTTCCGAAACAAAATGGCGCAATAAAAGGGGACACGAATGCATATAGGTAATGTAGAAACTGAACATAACAATGTGTACCGTATTATATTGTTTGTGTGTTTGTTTTGCGAGTGTCAGCTGACACTGTGACAAGATTACACAAGTGAATCTCGGGACGTGAGCGACCCGCCACACATCGGTGCTATGTACCTAGCTCTGTCGAGCTGTACCTTACTCGTGTTCGTACTCCACTCTACTCTGCCCGTAGCTCCGGATGCGAAAGAGCACAGCTGAAGAAGAGATTTGTGGTTTTCTTTGTTGGGTGAGCTTTCTAATTCCCGGCGGTGTGAATGATATCGAGATACTTCACGTCAGGTTTGTGCAAACTAAAGTACAACATCCTCTATGCATACGGATGCTCAGTATTTAGAAATCAGGGATGCATGAGATCATTATCTCATGATAAACCTATGATTTATCTAACTGAAATCTGTATTTGCACAAAAGAACAGAAACTGACCATGCAGTCACGTGGAATATTAACAAAAGGCAGTGACAAATTAGAAAACAATTAACTCCGAACCATAACTCGGATAAATCTTAAATAATATTTACACTCATTATCGTCCAGACGAAGGCACACACAGCGTTTTCTATTTTAATACTGCTGGATTATCTCTAGTTTTGCAGCTAACCATATGGACAGAAAACAGTTTTGTCCTTATTTTAAGAAGATGTTTCAATAACAGTTTAGTGTAACGAGAATCGTGGAGACCGGCAACAAAAAATCAATAGTTTTAATTAAATTAAATGCAAGCCAAGCCATTTACAATTTAATGACGATTTTTATCAACAAGAAAAGATAAATTTTCTACTGGAAAAGTAATTAAAACATACAAGAATTATTACTTGGCTTTGGGCCCGTAAACGTTGCTTACTCCCACAATACACTGTTCAACAACAACAAAAAATGGTGTCATGTCAATATTAGAATGTCTCATTACTGACTCATGGAGGCGGGATAAAATCACAAACTGAGAGGGATATATAAGTCAAAGCTTATAGATAGGACAGGTCCAGGATGTGTGATAAGCCTATTTGTAAATGTAAACTAAGCACTCGAAGGAATAAAACAATAGGGACAATTTTAGATGAGCAATGAAAATAGAATGCTCGGTGATACAAAAACCTTTTGGGAGTTAACACGCACTTTCATTTTCAACGGCTATACTACATGTCACAATATATGAGATGACGAGGAGTTGATCCCCTTACCTTTGGGGTTTGTTCCATCCCTTTGTACACGTACATAGTCAGTGTACACAGACAGGTGTATATTACTTACGGTCGGGTACATTCGGTAACGGAAAACAACACTGCGGTTAGGAACCCGTTGCTCATTCGACTGTAATTAAAAAGATTTTGTTTGTAATAACGACAACCCGTTTCAACAGTAGTAGTCTGAGGATAATGAAAGCATCAAGGGTTACTTTTTAAATATAAGATGAAAATCGAAACAACTGAAATTCATTGACGTAACTAGGATTTAAAGCTGGGATGGGTCGTGTCTCACTCTGTCCGTCTGTCTCATCAGTTTTTATATTAGAATGTGTCCGCTTTGTTAAAAATATTCTTCATTTTTTTTATCTGTAAACCACAAATACGATATTCGAAATGACAACTTCACGTCTGACAGTCGTTCAGAAAGGTGTCATCAGTGCCATAATTCGAAAAAAGTACCCATGAAATTAAAAACATCGTGTGTAAGAAGCTTTTTAAGGTAAAACTACGATAATATTTGTTAACAAATATATTTTATAAAACAATAAATTAATGAATGTGTAAAAAAATGAAATCTACTCTTGACGCCACTATACATATATACAGTTTGTAGCATGTATATAAGATATCTGTTGTAATGGTGTGTTTTTATTGAGAATACATTGAAAAAGGCAATAGTTTTTATTAATTATTATTTCTAGGGCAGGGCAAACTGTACTCTGGTGTAGGCCGGATCCACCCGGCCCCCCTTTAGTTACGTCTATATGCTGAAATTATGAAGTGTTCTCACTTGTGGCACAATCGATTCAAATTCTTTTTTATAATAATATGTGTTTCCTTTGCATCGTTTCGGAAAACACATATGTGAAAATTTCCCAAACTAAATTTGAATTAGTGCTTTTTATGCTCAAGAGATTTTTCTCAAATGAAAACTGGGCGTAGTGTTAGGAAGTTCCACCACGAAACTGGGTAGTTATATTTAGGTATTTTACCTTATTATAATACTAAATTGTTGCTGAACACGAACATTTGATTTCGTACATAACTGAAGTTGTAATATTGGATAAAGTATTATAAATCTGCTTTAAACGTCTTGATTATGGTAAAAAAAATTATAATATTTCCGAATGGAATATTGAGCGTAGCATTTCACAACAAAGTTACTCTAGAAAAATCACATCAAAGTTTAAAACTATGACAATCTCAAAAAATCGCCTTATGTCGCTCAACTGCATATAGCAGTAATCTCCCATTTCAAACAGATTACCGCAGACGTGATTTTCATCCTTTTGCATACAACCGCACAACGAAATCGGAATTTCAAGCATGCAATCGACACATAGGTGCCTATAATTGTATAATATCTTAAATTGCACTGAAAATTTGTCAAGTAAAGTCATTATTTTTATTATCATGAATATAATATGTTACTGTCTTTATGTTCTATAACTTTTGTATGCAGGCACTTCTCTATTAAGGACAATTTTCTTGATGCCGCAGGTGTTCATAATACAGGGATTTCACTGTATAATGTGCTCTTATATTAATTAGACACGTTTAAACTTTAATAAAACCTCTAAGGTAGAGTTACGTAGGTTTCCTTCTGTGCCGCCAGTAAAAAAGAATTTACTCTGATTCCTCTGCATTTTGCAACGACGGTACGGTTGTATCTATTATAGAGAGAAACAACAACCGGTGGAAACAATAGTTACTAGTAAATAAATATTGTGTATCGAACGCATAGACATATTATCATAGATAGAGTAGGGGAGTCATAGGCACAACTGTAAGTGACAGTTTCAGGTTAGAAAAGAGAGATGGAAAACAAATAGGTTCTTTTTTCCTTGTCTTCTGACGCATTTGTAAATTTAAAAGTTTATAGTGGGTATTGTTAATTTACATCTGTAACCATAGTTATGTATTTGTGATAGAAAAAGATAGAAGAACACGTATATTCTCCATCTCTATCTTTTGCACCGACACTTTTTTGGGTGGCTTCCCTCCTCTATCTATGATATCTTTATGATCTAACGTCACTAGAAAGACAGACTCCTTTTTTTTTGTTATACAAAACAAATACCACTTACAATTAGTTTCACAGGACATAGTATCTAAAACATATATCAACAAAATACAAAGTGTTTAAAAACAAAGTGCCTCGAATAATCCTGAATTCCGTGGTTTTTGTATACAGACCAGGCGCCCAAAGAATATTTTTATGCAAAATATGAGCACCGCATTCTGGCATCTGATATAGAGGTCACAGAGTTCGATATTATTCATGTTGCCAGGAAAAATTATGGTCCAATATTTTTTTCACATATTCGCACCTCATTTTTGAAGAAGCTGCTGCAACAGACACTTTGCGACATGAAATTTGAAATATACAGTTCTTCTATAACGTAGGCACCTGCTAAATAAGGGTTTTTTAAAATTCCACCCGTAAGGGAGTGAAAAGGGGTAAATGTGTTTTTACAGATTTTATGATTCTGTCCATACTGTTGGTTTTTGAAACATGATACTTGGAGGATACATTCCTTTTATAACGTAGGTACTAGGTAGTGATGGGACTAGAGTGAGATTTTTTCACTCGAGTCACTCGCCTGTACAAAACGAGTCACTCGAACGCCACTCGAGTCAAGATAAGACTCGAGTGACAATTTCTTCACTCGAGTGAAGATATGATTCGAGTCACTCGAGTGACAATGTAACTCGAATCATTTTTTACATACAGACAGGTCATAATAATGAGTAACCACTAACCACATTCAGTGTAGCTCTCACTCATTTTAAACACGAACTATTAGCAAACAGCTTTAAAGTTTACACAAACATTTAACAAATAAAACAACTCAAACTATATGTACTGAATTTCAAATGAAAGATTAAGGCATGTATATTGTATGTCATACATCGGCTAAGCATGTCTTAATTTGTAGTTTGTACTTCTCACTCGAGTCACTACAGACCATTCGAGTGTTCCGAGTCAACTCGCCAATCGAGTGGATCTAGACTCGACGATTCGAGTCACTCGAAAGCCGAGTAAAAATAAATTTGACTCGAGTACGAGTAAAATAAAAACCACTCGAGTCACTCTAGTGAAACACAACTTGAGTCCCATCACTAGTACTAGGCACTCACCAAGAAATGTTTTTTTTTAATTCCACCCCTAAAGGGGTGAAAAGGAGAAATTGTATTTTTTACAGATTTAATCATTTTGTCCATACTAATAGTCTTTGATCTATTAATTTTGAGAATATATTCCTTTGATAACGTAGGCACCCACTAAGAAAGAATTTTTCCAAAAATGTCTCCAAAGAAAGGATTTTTTTCAAAATTCCACCCCTAATGTGTAGGCTCCCTGGATACTTCTGTCTCCAAACATGAGTACCATAAACTGTTTTGTGATACGTTTACTTGAGAGCTTATAAGCTATAAGAAAACACATGTTGCCGGGTCTCCGTGTACGGTTCATTCTACCCCCAAGAGGATGAAAAGGGGTGATTGAACCACACGGTGGCCCAACAACATATAGTTTTCTTATAGCTTAAGGTCACAGGTAAACGTATCACAAAGATGTTAGTGGTAGATACTCATATTTAGAGACAGAAATATCCATGGAGTCTATACACATTAGGGGTGGAGTTTTGAAAAAACCTTTTCTTTGGAGACATTTTTGAAAAAATCCTTTCTTAGTGGGTGCCTACGTTATAAAAGGAATATATCCTCTAAATTTCATGTATCAAAGACCAATAATTTGGACATGAAGGATTAAACCTGTAAAAAAACTCCTTTACCCCTTTTCACCGCCTTAGGGGTGGAATTTTAAAAAAAAAACCTTTCTTGGTGGGTGCCTACGTTATAAAAGGAATGTATCCTCACAATTTCATGTTTCAAACACCAACGGTATGGACAGAATAATTAAATTTGTAAAAACACATGTATCCCTTTTCGCCGACTTAGGGGTGGAATTTTTAAAAACCCTTTGTTAGTGAGTACCTACATTGTAAAGGAAATTTAATTTTCAAATTTCATAATTCAATGACCAATAACACGGGCAGAATTGTTAAATCTGTAAAAAAACACATTCAACCTTTTTCACCCCCTTGCGGGTAGGATGGACCACACGAAGGCTCGACAATGTGTGTTTTCTTATAGCTTAAGGTCTCAGGTGAACGTATCACAAAACAGTTTGCGGTGCTCTTATTTTGCAGGCGGAACTTGGCGCCTGCACAAATTAATCGCAGAACAATTGAATACCACTTTAAAAATCCGCGAATAATGTTACTCTTAAAATCTTCAACTCATATCACCGAGACATTCAGTTTACACTTGAAACCGAAAATAACAATTACATTCCATTTTTAGATATAAAGGTTATTCATACACTAGACAACTCTATTTTGACAGACTGGTACCTCAAACCTACCCACTCAGGCAGATATTTGAATTTTTTCTCTGATAGTCCGTTTCAATACAAAGTTAATGTAATAAAAAACCTCATATACAGATCAACACACATCTCTAGTCCACAATTTCACAAAAAAAACCTTGAAACAATAAAACAATTTCTATTAAAAAATAACTATCCGTCCTCATTAATCAATACAATTACTAATAAAACTAAGATTCGTAACATCAACAACAACAATAATAACACTAACAATGGTAACACTAACAATAATAAAAATAAACTACACACCTACTACTCTATTCCATACATCCCTATATTATCCGAGAAAATAAAAAATATATTCAAATCAGAGGATGTTCAAATTTCTTGTAAAAATCATAACTCTATAAATAAAAACTTCTTTTCCAAACTTAAAAACAAAAATGAAAAACTACAAAACTCGGAATTAGTCTATAAAATCGATTGCAAGAATTGTGATGCTACATATGTTGGTCAAACTTCTCAATATCTGTCCTTACGATTAAAACAACATAATTATGCCCTAAAAAAATTTAAAAAATACTTTTATCCCAATTCCAATCTAACATCGCTAGTACAACATAGTTACAACAACAATCATGAGTTTGATTTCAACAATACGAGCATATTAATTAAAGAATCCAACTATTTCAAACGGATATTCTTAGAAATGGTATTTATTAAAAAATTTAAAAATAGCGTCAACAAACGTACAGATGTTGAGAATTTGTCCCATATATATAGTAACTTAATCGATTTATTATAACCTTTTACATAATTGTCTCTGTTAAATCCTATCAAATTGCTGTTTTTTCGTTTTTACTACTCTCAACTTTCAGTAAAACGGATATTAATTAGAGGTGAACATAGATTTTATTTCCAATTTTATCAGTGAAACTACATTTTACTTTTAACAATTTTTATGAGTTTTTATTTAAAAAAAACCAACAATGTCAACACCATGTTCATTAACCGATCAAACAAAATACTGAAAGAAATTGACAGCATTTTGGTAAGATAAAAACATATTTCAATTTTTGTTAATTTTAACTTTATTTCCACAAAATAATTGTTTTTCACCATATAAATATTCTCACCCACGTTTACATACAACCATTGTATCAACATTATAATTTTTCTTGTAGACTCTGAAGATGGTATGAAGAATACCGAAACGTTAGTTATTAAATGCAAATTTTGAATTAATCAGTATTGCTTTTATTGATCCTATGTGCCAAGGAAGTGCTCACTTCCGACAATTTCTACACAATAATGTTTTCCATTATTGACGTTTAATATTATAACCTCGGAAATATTGATTCAATAACAATTTTAATACTAGATAATAACTGATATAGGGATATTATTCATAGTGAATAATTTTTAACAGAAAATATTACCATGAATAATTTAGGGGCGCTGAACTTTACGAGCTTTTGAACACAAAAAGCAAAACATTGACAACGACTTTGTATTTAAATCTGGTTTTAATTTTATATCTTGTGTGGTTCATGTGAGTATTAATAATATAGAGTTAAATTAAAATTGTAATACATTTGAAAAATATTCTGTTTGGAAAGTATTCTCTCTATAAGAAAAGCCAACAAATTAAATGTGTAAAGCCTTTCTAACTTTTAGTTCTACAGGTTATTGTTACACTCATTAATAATCCTTACCGTTTTCTATTTTTACACTTCTTTTTGAACCAATTTAAACCTCATCTCGAAAATAAAAAATAGGTACTACATTTTAATGAAGTAGACATGGAGCCAATTCGTTTCATACTAATTGAAATGACGCTTGGAAAATGCAAAGAAGGTTAACAAAAGAAAATTGCATTTCACAGACTGTGATAACAAACTGAATAGCCTCGGTGCAAAATTCAAATTACTATTGTTTTCTAATCAAAACAGACTCCATTCACATGCCTACCTAGTTCTTTTTATTCATTTGTACAGTTCTTTCTTTACATAGTTCTAAAAGACTATCATAAAACAAAAGGCAGCTTGCTCTAGTTTCACTGAATGGTTCAGAGAATGCATTGCAGTATCTCTTCACACGTAACTTCTTATCCACAACAGTGATTCTCAACATTCGCATTCAGCGTCACGAAACAACTTGCTACGATTGAGACTGATTAAAAACCCTCTACGCACGGCACAATCTGCTGGGCGCAATGTGCAGGGATCCGGCAAATTGAATGGTACCTATGTAGGTCAATTGGACCGATTTATTATTATTATTATTTTCATCTCGGGCGACTACACGATCTCCCGACTTCCCACTCCAACACACTGCAACCTGGGTCGTGTGTAAAGCCATAGGCCGATCTACATACGAGCTGTCATCATTTTAGTTGTAAAACTACCATTAGCAAGTGACGTGATGGGTACTACGGAAAAGAAAAAATAAGTTTGGAAAGAGATTTTTGAACTGTAATAAGGTATGCCCTGTCTATGGGATATTTCATCTTCAAATTATCTCAATGAAGATATGCGTAACCAAGAATATTTGTATGGCTATTTTTTTTTGCCCAACATTTTCTATTTTGTATCGGCGTAACGTTTTGTAACAAAATCAATGCAATTCTCAATTTTTGACACAATATAAAGGAGCCATGATAGATGATGTCTTTGCCCAACAGATGTGTAGGCGGGCTTTAAGGAAACAAGAATCAGCGAACGAAAACACATTAAAATCCAGCAAAGAAAAAAGTCGATGTATTGATAATAATTAGCTTTCAGTTTGTCAAATGTCTAAGAGGTCAAAATAATAGGTCACATTTTTTTCATACCTCTTTGTATATTAATTTTGAGCAGCTGAGATTTTGGTTTCAAAATTAATTAATAATATATAGGTATCAAAAAACTACACACCCAGTATATTTCACAATATTGTTTGGCCCTTGAATCTTGATATTTTACACTGATATTTTTTTATCAACAATTGAATGAACTATATCGCAATATATTTGGCTAATAAAACATTTTTAAGACACGAAAATAAAGTTATTAAAAAAATCTCATGTTACTCTTAAGTTCTTAAAGAAAAATGCCGGTGACAGACAATCACCAATGTGATTCCATAAATGTTCCTTTTTATCTACGGAACACTAAAAAGAATTCAAGTTGTGGTTATAGCAGCTCATAGTAGATTGGCTTTGTTTCCAAAAAAAGTATGTAAGGACACATAAGAATATAACATATTATTGAGCTTGATAAAATTGCGTATTTTTTATCCTAAAAATTACATTTGCATATTCCTGCTGGAAATAATTTTTTATAAAAATTTACATCATTCAGCTTCATTAATGCTTATATAGAAAGAATAATTCTAATGAAGTCTCCGTTATCTCCAAGCCACTGGGTAATATATGAAGAGACGATATTGCGACAGTGTAACAATATGGTAGCCGATTTCTTGGCGTTTAATTTCTCATATCCTTAGTAAGCGTCGAATGCGGAACGTAATATGATGGTGACGAAAAACGAGACTGCAGAAGACGAGATAGGAGATACCCGCGGGACCTTTGCAAGCGTTCCTGATCATTTACTACTCATTATATGAATATATCTTGCGGGAATACTCTGAGAACAATGGCTGAGAAGTGATTTGTCTTGGAGTACTACCTACTGTATGTATTATGGTATTATATCAGTTGGTGCCTCCAAATACCAAACATGGGTGTATCATAGAGGCAACGACATTTTAAAATTATTTTCCAGTAGTATATCATTCGGTCTATCTTAAAAAATAATGACAGCCTTCCAAAATTTATTTACATATGAAAATATTAGTCTTCAAAAAAATTACAAAGGAAATTTAAATTTATCAGTTATAAAATATAAATATATTATGTATAAATTCTGAAAAGTCATCATTTTTAGGGTTCCGCACTGGAACCCTATTACTAAGCCTACGTCGTCTGTTCGTCTGTCTATCCTACCTTTAAAAGGCTGTATCTTTTGAACCGTAACACGTAGCGCAGTTGAAATTTTCACAGAATACTTATATGTTATTATGGCGGATATCCTAACAAATAATAAAAAAAAACAAAAAGTAAAAATTAAGACGGGTCCTTATACAAAAAACGGAAAACCCTTTCAAAGGCTGTATCTTTTGAACCGTAACAGGTAGCCGGTTGAAATTTTCACAGAATATGTGTTATTATAGCGGATATCCTAACAAATATTAAAAAATAAAAAGAAGAAATTAAGGTGGATCCCCATACAAAAAACGGAAATAACTTTAATTTTTATCTATACTTAAAAGTAAAGTGGCGTCATCGCATTAACTATATTATTTCTTTTGGAATCAAACCAATATAACTAATAGCGCTATCTCAACGCGGTGAATGCATTAAACCATATAACGAGTAGCGTCATCTATTTTATACTATATTATTTATAACCCAGGAGGTTTGAGGTTAAGCTATCTAATTAAATTGTTGTAACGGTACGGAACCCTCTTAGCGCGAGGTCTATACACACTTGGCTGGTTTTATTTGTAAACCACATTGTAGCTAAAACTGAATCAAAAGAAAAATTTACTTACGTCAAAAACCACAAAGAACTATAAACCTATAAAAATCTAATAATCCCACTGTTTAGTGAATTTTTGTATTAGGTAAGATACGTTTTAAATTTTTTAATTCCCACCTAACGATACGTGGGCAATTAAAAATTTAAAATACAAAGTTGACTAAAACAGTGGATTATTTGTTTTTAATTGTTCTATTATTTCAACAATTAATAAATTAAATTAAATTCTAAAGCTAATCACCACTGATCAGGTACATCAGGTACATAAGGCAAGTGAAAATTATGCCAACCACTTTCAATATTTGAATTCAAACATCAATGCAACTTTACATTGTTCATAAATATTTTTTTCCATTTGATAAGACTGTTTTAAACAATATTAAATCATAAAAGGAAATCATGAGAACTTGGCGGAGCTATAATCTGATCAAATTAATACCTTTATATTTTTATAATAGGTATCTAATAAGAAAATGTATAATGTGCATTTAATTTAATTAATTGAAAGCATTTTAGAATGGCCTATCACCCTTATCGATCCTTCTGAAAAGTCCCTTGGATTTAATAAGCCCCCCAGGGGGGACATTGGAATGTAGTTGCTATCGCAAATTGCATTCCAATGTTCTTTGGGAATTAGCGCTCCCAGGGACCCGAGCTCGTACCAGTCGGTTTGTGTATGCCGGCTGGCGGATTCTAATACACAAATGGATTATTTGTTGTGTTGAAGACGCTAATGACCTGCGTTGTCGACGCGTCTATAATCTACAATTAATTTAATGGATTTAATAAGAAAATTCAACTTGCAGAGAACTTTACTAAACTTTGCTTAATAATAATTGTCAAAATCCCTAAAGTTGCCGTCACTGATCAGTACCGTCTCACAACCTCGCTATCTCCGGTACATAAGCGAGGCAATCTACAATTTACTCGTTCACACTTATCCTAATGAATCATGTGTATTACTTGTGTAATGTTATGAAGATAACGTACTCCATTTTACCAAACACAATAACGGGTTTTTATGATCGCACATAATAATGATTGTGCATTATTTATTTACCTACAGCTAGCTCAATAAATCAATGTACTTTGTTCAATATAAAATTTTGACAAAATAAATTACTTCGATAAAAATTTAAATTTAATTTTGTATATGGCTACAAATTTATGATACCTTATTAGTTCGTATTACGATCTCATAATAGATTATTTCACTTAAGCGCGAAATTGCATGTATTACCTAGGAAAGTGTCACACATATTTTCTTCTTTTTTGGATTTTCAACTCTTGCAAACACAACGCGTATTTCGTTAAAAATATATTATTCCACGAAGATCTCCGAAATAAAAAAATCTCATTTTGTCGTACAAATAGCCCCAATCATTTTAGATCAAATTCGATATAAGAAGCAAGAAAACTGTGGGATTAAAACTTTTGACGCAGTTAGGTGTCCCCCGCAAAGTAGATGAAGAAATTATATTTTAGCCCATTAATTAATTATGGGAACTGTCCGCCATCTTGAATTTTGTGTTTTTGTTGTTTCGCACGTGTATTTTGCATTTCTCGATAAAAAAGTAAGTAACAAATTTATAGACAATTTAATTTTCTACAATCCTCATATTGTCAATATTTTTTAAAAAAATTATTTATTGCTAATAATAAGCAAACAGTGTGAAAAATTAGAAGAGTGGCGCAGTTTTTTCAACTTTTGGACCATTTTTATTGAAAATAAGTGGCACATTTAAATGACAAAGTTTTAGAAGGCTCATTTCCCAACTGCTTTCGTACAAACAAGTTTTTCGGGAACGCGCTCAACACAACGATTTGGGGGAACTCGCGCTGCTGGACACAATATATACAATGATGCAATCCATTTATTTTGACGTAGCTATGGTTATTTGAAACGTCAAATGCGTAAAAAGCTTCGCTTTTGTCGGGTGTCCTACGACATTTTCATGTTTTTTTCCCCCAAATCGTTGTGTTAAGCGCGTTGCCGGCCGTGATCCACACGTCGTACGAAAAACTTGATTGCACGAAAACTGTCGGAAAATGAGTCCTCTACAACTTTGTTATTTAAATGTGCCACTTATTTTCAATAAAAATGGTCCAAAAGTTGCAAAAACTGCGCCACTCTCCTAATCTTTCACACTGTTTGCTTATTATTAGCAATAAATATTTTTTTATATTGACTATATGAGGATTGTAGAGAATTAAATTGTCTACACATTTGTTACTTACCTTTTTTATCGAGAAATGCAAAATCCAAGATGGCGGACAATTCCCATAATTAATTAATGGGCCAAAATATGATTTCTTCATCTACTTTGCGGGGGCGTCAAAAGTTTTAATCCGACAGTTAATCTTTTCAAAAAATCTAAAATGATTGGGCTAAAACTCTCAAATTCAAACCTTACAGAAACAACTACAATGTAAAATATTTTGGTCAGTAATATTTGAGATTCTAAATGAATACCTACATTGTATTTTACAACTAGTATATTTCTACGTACTCTATGAAAGAGTGACTTTCAAAATTTTAACTGAATTACGATAATCTAGATCAGTTCTTATCAATTTTTAACTTCCCAATGGAAGTTATTGTAATGGGTCCGAAAATCGAAATCAACATGGAGAAAACATTTTTATGTTTCAAGGTCACTACACTATTTTTACACTATTTTTAGAAAGATGTCTGTGTGTATGTGTGTGTGTGTACGTATGTACGTACGTACGTACGTACGTACGTATGTGTCCATTTCTTTCTAAGACGAAATCTCGAGAATGAAAAATGATATCGACTACGTTAAGGTGCCAATCGACGCGTATTAATGTAAATATGATCTGAAAGAATTTTTTTCAAAATCGGTTCAGCCGTTCTTTTTTCTTAACTAAATAACTCCCAAAAAAGTAGATTTTACACAATATCTCGCGAATAAAAAATTATGTCGACTTCGTAAGGGTGTCAATCGAGGCGTGTTAACGTCATTTTGATCCGACATAAATTTTATAAAAATCGGTTCAGCCGTTTTTTTTTTTTAATTATTGTTAAAAATAAATAATAATTATGTTTTAATGATTAAAATGATTACTTTTCTGTGTAATATCTAATTTAATTATTGTTATTAAATATTTATCAAACTGGGAAGTTCGTCATGTGGACCTCAAGGGTCGCACTTTAGACCTAATAAACGACCCATCTCACGGATTGTTAAAATTACTGTCAGCCTGTCTATCCATCTGTTTGTTGCCGGTTAACTCAAAACACAATTGATCGATTTTCATGAAGCAAAGTTTGTTAAAAAGGAAAAATTTGCGATTGTGTGAATATATATCGCGCTGATCAGTTTCGTCAATTTTTAAAATATAAATAGATTCTATAGGTGGCTAATAATATGAATCTTATTTTTTTTATAAAATGTACAGATTTTGCGCGAAAACTGTGATATCAGTTAGTCATTATACTAGATAAATAAATAAATAAGATGGACATGCTTTCAATCTCTATATACAGGGTGGACCAGGTTATAGTAGCAATAATTCACCATTCGATGGTCCATCGAAAAATAAGTCGACTTGCATAATTTTATTTTTTTCCAAAACGCTTCCTAAGGGAGATACACCCCTTCAAAGTTCAGTTTTAAAATTCTTTTTTTTGTCCTAACTCTCAGGTCATTAATGCGTTTTTGACCAAATTTGGTACAAGTATTTATGCAATAGATACTCATTACTTGACGTAAGTAACTTTTGTCAAAATTGTCAAGTGGCGTAGATAGGGGGGGGGGGTTCTTTCACTTTTCCCGCCCTGTTTTCTGCGCCACTGGATATTTTTAAAGAATAACATTTTTTTCAAATTCCCTGTTCAATTTAGAAAAAAAGAGTCACTCTTGCAAAATTTCGATTTGATGCTTCGTTTACGAGATAATTAAAGTTGAAAGTTTAGAACACTTCTAAAATAGCCACCTATGAAAATAATAGGTAATTGTAAACTTTTTATTGTTTGACGAATTTAAATAAATAATTCATTAATTAAATTAAAAACAACAAATAAATAACTTATGAAAATAACCAACAAAGTAGGCGATACTTGGTTTTGAGATAATTTATGACACTTGTCAGTATGGATTTTTAAAACTGGACTTTGAAGGGCTGTATCTCCCTTAGGAAGCGTTTTGGAAAAAAATAAAATTATGCATGTCTACTTATTTTTCGATGGACCATCGAGTGGTGAATTATTGCTATTATAACTTGGTCCACCCTGTATATATATACAAATAAAATTTGAGTCTCTGTCTGTTATTTCAATATTTAAACATATTTTTGAATTTTTTGGGTTATTTACGCGATACAGAAGGCATTTTATCAATTTTACACTATCAATTCCGATATCTAAACGTCAGAAAGGCATTTTTACGCGCAAGTCTGCGAGCAAAATTGACTTATACTACGGGAGCTAAGCCGCGGGCAAATGCTAATATCTGAAATATATCACTACACAAACTTTTTATACCTGAGAAATCATAATTTAGATACCAATTACAAGCAAAAAATTAAAAAAATATTAGGTATATGAAAGTTTATTTTTCCGTAACCCCTTAAATTTGAAAACATTCGTGATACACTTAAATTCTTTCCGACTCCAAAATTTTCCATGACCGCGACATAACTTTGATCTATTCCTATATAATTGATAGAGGACCGAGTATAATGATTCCTCTTGTCTATATATCGCATCCCCGAGTTAGATAACTGAATAACATTGTTCTACGGGAGATCATCTTACATTTTTATCGTATCAATTGAAGGGAATGTGGAAAAAACAAGTTATGTCCTTCTGACAAATTGCTGAATAAATTGAACTTAAAGTTATTTACATTCCTTGTTCTTTTGCCATCCAATAATTTTAAGTTTTGAAATACACGGTGACCTACCTATTTCTTTTACCCCACAATTTACCCAGTGCTGAATACCGTTACGGTCTATCAGATGGCACTAACAGCTCAAAAATCAAAAAAATGTGACATACCCTGTTCTGTCCCCATTCCCTTCAATTGTAGCCGCTGATAAACAATATGTAGAATTTACAAATATACCTACTTCAAAAATGTAAGAATACTCATTATTCATTAAATATCGAAACATGTTCTTCAACTAATAAACCTTAACTATACTGCCCTTCTAAGACAAAACGTCCGATCTGACATTTTAAGTGTTTTGAGTTATTTAACATTTTACAATTTTGTCTACGCCATCGTCATTTTTCAAGTTTTTGATTTCAAATTTTCGGTATATGCTAATAAATTAAGTACAAATATAAATAAGATTCGTTCATTAAAATTCAATTTCCAAAAAAAATACAAAAAAATGAAAATTGCAACTTGAATTCATGTCATTTTTATTACTTTAGTCATAATGAAAAAGGCGGAAAAAACAAAAATAGTTTGTGTTAATGCTAAGTTAAAATGTCCAATCTGCACCAGTTTGGCCGAACATATGGGACGTTCTTACTTAGTTGCTTGTAATTGGGACGTTATGAGTTGTAAACGTTGAATAAATTAGTGCAGATAGGACAAAATAAATAAGCATTTTAAACCACTTTTTACTTTCATTTAGGACTTTTTAACTTAGAAGGAAAGTAGAAAATGTGCAAAATACTAAAATCCTAAAATCCGAATTTTTGCAGATCGGACGTTTTGTCTTAGGAGGGCAGTATAGATCCCAACTGCAACAAGGTACAATAAATTAATAATCCTATTTTCGTTGTTTCAGATTCTTACAGGCAACAGTGACACTGCAACAGTGGTAACTCATCGATTAATGCCACCTGTATTTGCAAGTAGTGTACGAGTACTGCCCTACAGCGTTCATAGACGGACAGTCTGTTTACGGACAGAAATTCGCGGCTGCTTGGATGACAGTAAGTCTATTTATTCTGATCTTTCATTCGCAGGTGTCATAAAATAAATCGTATAATTAATATATTTTTTTGTTTGTCATAAAGGTTTGCCACATGAAATTAAAATTATTTGTAGAAATCAAGATATCATTATTTACAGTAGGTAATAGTATATTGTATTTCTAGTGTCGTAACGAGGTTTATAACTGACGAGTGATGACAGTATGTAAAAACGAGCGATAGCGAGTTTTTACAGTCACACGAGTCATAATACCATTACGCGCGATAAATATATTGTGATATTTTTTGCCATACCCACTACAAAATACCTAATTTTCACTTCATTTTCAGTATCTTCAAAAAAACTTGACAGTTCATTTGCATCGCCATCTTTAAATTAAACAGTAGTATGTAATCGCAGGCGGATAGAGCGAATGAACATACGTTACTATGGCAACCGTTTACTTACCGCATTAGTGAGGTAAATAAAACTTTCGACATGCCTGCCTGTTAAAAATGACCTATTACAGGCCGGTATACATGCATTGAAAGTAGTTATTTTTTAGTGGGTATGGTAAAAGTTTATTTTTTAATAATTAAAATAAATTCAAATATAAGCGTTGAGGATGTACAAGGAACGATTTTAAAATAAAAATCTCACAGAAAAACAGGGAAAAGTAGTTTGGAGGCGCCGGGTATCGATCCCGGTACCTCTCGCATGCTAAGCGAGCGCTCTACCATCTGAGCTACGCCCCCTGTTGCTTTTTAAACCTTACAGTGAAAATAAATGATAAATAAAAATAACCAGTTAATTGTAATAAATAAAAGTATACATTGACATATTTTATGTTTAGAGCTCCAAGGTGTAATGAATTTTAATAAATATTAGTTCCAAGATAATATTATGTACTTTCACACCTATACGTAAGCATAGCACACGAGTGCATATAAAAAAGATTCGCTGTCCATAATGCTAATATTATAAAAATAAAAGTTAAAAAAAATAAAACCCGACTACGTAAAAGAAAAAAATGAACAAATCAAAACATAAGACAGTATTTTTTTGTTATCAGCAGTCGGGACATGTTCGGAAGCTAAAGAAAAAATTTGGGTATTCAAGTCACCAACTACTGATAACAAAAAAGTACTGTCTCACGTTTTTTATTATAAACAATAGAAGTTATATATTTTTGGAATTGCCACAAAATTGTCTTTAATTTGATACACCACTCGATCGATTTGGCTGGAAAAAAATTTTAGACCAAGATTTTTCCACCTCACGGCTGCCATTTTCAATTCACAAAAATATGTTATGGCCGATAACACTAGCGTGATTAAGACAAACCGAATGACACCTCGATTATAAAAATCGGCCCAGTGGAGATTTGACCCTACGAAACAAACTAAAATAGATACATAAAAAAAAGATTTTAATCACCCTCCTTTTTTCACAACATAAGACATCAAGTAGTGGAGCTAGAAGGCTAGTAGTAAGTGTAACAGGAATAAATAGTACAACTGATTTTTCACAATGAATTTGATACCTTGGAAGCTATATTTTCGACTTAATTACATAAGCACAATTATTATTATTAAATCATACGGAGAGATGGTGAGCACGTGCTCTGTTTTGGCGAGGTTTCAGAAACAAAGTATTATAATGATAATAACAATTAAAAACAATACAGTATAGAATAAATCACGACATAGTTAAAATTTAATTATCAAAATAATTATCTACACTATATGTACAGTACCTACATCTTATTAAGTAAAAATCTTTTAAAAGATTTTTTTAAATTTCAAGACATCGTTAATGCATCTAATGTTGGATGGCAGTTTATTAAGCAAGCGGATAGCCATGGGTAGAAGACCATTTTTAACACGCTTATATTAGTTCCACCTGTATCTATGTTTGTTTGTATCTAAGTAACGGATTCTTTGAACGCGATTTTCACCCACTTCAAAACTTCAGATTGAACTGAAACTTTGCACACTTATCAAGTACCGATTACAATACAATAATTCCATAAGTTTGTCCCATTATCCTGACCAGAATCTCCAGGACTAAAAAAATAAAAATAAATAATAATTTAAAAAAACTAAAGAATACGCTTTAATGAACCAAAAAGTAAAAAATAATTAATTTTATTGTAAAAAAGCGTGGGCTGCTTTGTACCATATTTTCATACTACCCCACGCTTTTTTACAATAAAATTAATTATTTTTTACTTTTTAGTTCATTAAAGCGTGCTTTTTAGTTTTTTAAATTATATTTATGACTTTAAGCCGACTAAAAGGAACACGAATCTCTTCTTTGATTCTAGTATTGCAGTAATTATGTATTTCCTCATTACATTTAATATCTATGTTTACGCAGTACATTTTGTAAAATGTCAGTAGTTTATAGATGTACACACATGCCACAGGAAGTACTTGCAGACCAGCAAATACTTCCACAAATTTGATTTTGGACATATTGTTATTATTTTGCTACTTTTCTGATAAGTACAGCTTATACCTACAGTAAAAGTGAGAAATTATTTAGTTACAAACACTTATTATTCATTCTCGTTCAAATCCATTATTATTTTTTTTATAAATCTCAATCAATTTTCAAAAGCGTACAACGGGGCAAGTAGTAACAAAATGTATTGTGATTAAAGTTTTATGTTGATTTTTGTAGTTTCTAATCTAAAGATTCCAAATTTGAAAAAATTACTATTGATACTGTAGGAAATTGCGTTCAACGTAGATAATTAGGTATTTAAGTTTAAAAAAAATTATTAATTTTTTAATTTTTTCTAATAATTTAACATAAATAATATTGAAAATCGAAAAGAAAAAATTTTTTAAAGCTATAGATAAATTACTAAAAATTGATTAAAATGTATAAAAATTTAAAAAATATCACGTGACTTCAAAACGCGCCAGGAATGATTGTGACGTCGTTATGTTAATATGTGTCTGCATTTGTTGGTATTTGTGTATATGTACTACACATACTATCAAAAATAATAAATTTTTAACTTGGTAACCATGGATACAAAGACCATAGATAACATAATGACGTCACACGCGTTCGGATTCTTTCGGCGCGTTATCGGAACTGAGTTTAAAAATTAATTTTTATTTAAATATAACTTTTTAATTAGTAAGCAAAAAAATTAAATAAAAACAGTTTTGCTATAAAACTTATATGTGGTCCTTCCATTTAAGTAAAAAAAAAATTCATTTAAAAACCCAATTAGTAATGAAAAACAGAATTTTTGAATAATTATTTTCATAATTAGTATATAACTGACAAGTGACAACATTTAGTCAACCTTGCATTTTTTTTAACAAAAACTGAACTATCTTGCGAATTTAATCTTGCTAATATACTGACCCCAAGTCTTACGACTTTCCCCAAAATTGGGGAAAGTACTAACAACGCCCGTTTTCTTAGAAAAATGATAATTGATAAAAATATACAAATATTTTAAATTATTTTTCATTTGGAGACGATACTTGAATAGTGAACCATAATTCTATTATATCAAAACGGTGGACTATAATGCTATCTGGTTAGTTTTTGCAACATAATCGTTTTGCTTAAAAAACTTACAACTTGCCCCTCCCCTATGCTCAAAATTCTGAATCCACTCTAGAACACCCACTTCAATTCAATGTGGAAAACGACAAATTTTCGCAGAACAATTGAAAATTTAAATGTTAGGTAAATAATTCTTTCTTTTTCCCAAAAATATAATATAATATGAAAGACAATTTTCTAACGCAACTATATACAAAACCGTGTTCTTCTTTAAAAATTAAATTCTTAATTTAAATGAGTAGGTTATAGGTACCTATTGTAAACGTACAATTGCGATAACTAGCGGGGCTGTATTATGATTTATACAGTTCGTGGCATACAATTTAAAAATTTTATAAATTATAAATAGAATACGAATATTGCATTATTATATCGTAGATATTCAATTTAGCTATACCTATACACCAAGTTGAGAGATGATTTCATATATTTTTCTTTATAGAAAAATTTTTGTAGACCAAATCCAAAATTAAGTATATATTTATTTCATAACGATCGTTTCGATTTTATTTAAAATCATCATCAGAAGTCTTATTTCTTTTGCATTCTAATGGGAACCAGATCCGTAAAGATATGCGTTTCATCTTTAATTTCAAATTTGTGAACGCATGTATAATTTTACGTAGGTTATATGTATAAATCTGTTAGTTCATAGTTTGGATTGAACATATTTATAGAAATATGTTCAATCCAAACTAACAGATTTACTTTTTTTTACTTTATTATTTTTCTTGTACACGTAGAATTTAAAATATACAAGCGTATTTATTATTATTAACTGCGTACTACATTTATAAATTAATATTTCTTAAATTACAAACAGAAAATAAACTAAAAATAATCATGTTTTAATACATTATACTCGTAAATCTAAAAGCTTTATCGTTTTCTGAAATTTAAAGCATATCGCGATCAAGTCATTGAAAACACCCGTATAAAAACTACGCCAGGCCAGTAACGTTGACTACGACCCTGACGTCTGCAAATCATTAATTACACGTTCGACAGACTTCTTACATTGACTAGTGACTGTGTACAATACAAGTCAACGTATTTTTCACACAATTGACGTTAACCTACCCAGCAACTGTAACTCAGTTCGACAGTTCGATAACTTTAAACTAGTTTTTGCAAGCGCCAATATAATTAATTTATACTTGTCGAACTTGAAATACTGTAAACAAGGGTGATTCTTTTAATTTAAAAAGTTTAATAATAATGTTTTAAATGAATTTATTTTTTGTAGTTTGCCTAAAGAAGCAGATAATCTGCGAAACGTTGCAACTTTATAAAATTTAACATTTGATTTATCTATAAGTTCAAGTTCCCATTATTCCTAATTGTAAAAAGATTTACTTTCGAGAGTACGGTAAAAGTGCTGCATTAGAATAATATTGTAATCGTATCTGAGACCGATTTTCTACTTTCGATATCGATTTTGAAAATCGATGTCATTAAAGACCCTATAACATGTCACCTTTTATTTGTCTCGAAAAAATCCAGAAAATGTACTTTACTGATGAATGAAAATACGCAATGGATGCCGTTGACCGAGGTCAGTACGGTGATCCCTACTATTTATTTAAAGTTTTTTATGCTTTCCAAAGAAATGTTAGGGTAATGCCATGAACGTATCCTTAAAATTTCTTTACTACAATATGACTTTAGAAGTTAATGACCTTAAAAAATTATTCGCGATTAAATTGTACCGTGTCGCCGCGATGCGGACCTTGATTAATATTTTCTTGTTTTGTTTACTTATCAATTAAAATGGAAAAACTATACAAAGCAATACAGCACTAAAATATATCACAGCACGCAATATTTACAAGCGAACCAACTATTGACATTTGAACACAAATCTCTTATAGAGGCTATTTTGGATTGAACGTTACTGTTATAATATATAGAGAACTTTATTTGCGAATAGGTATATGTATTAGGTAACCTACAATGAATTAAAAAAATAATGGCCACCTGCACAGTAAACTAACTTTATTCAAGTGTAAACCTACACAACAATATATTAAATAAATTATTTAATTGAAACTGGCTTTTCTCACTTGCTGTTGAACCCCCCATCGTTCCTATGTTTCACAATTCAAATTCCTTGCATTTTCAAAACTTTACATCTCATAAAATGATCGAATGATGCAAAAAACATATTTATGTCGGGTTAAATCTAAAAACACTTGTCATAATAGGCGATTCCCCAGCTGTAAGGTCCCCATGTTGATGTAAGTAATGATTAGCACAATAACAGCCAATACTCAGATTTGCTGCGCTGAAGAATAATTGTTGACTGCGGTAGCTGGAGTAAAGACAAGTGACACCTAGGAAATACATTTTTACTTTCTTGCGACTCTATAGGGAGTAGGAAAGTATTGTAATCGTCGGAAAATTGAACTTCGAGATTTTGATAAATTTTGATCCTATATCATTCCCAGATACTAAAAAAGAGGTTTAGAAAAAATGTGTGTATGTGTATGTATGTATGTATGACGTATGTATGTGTGTGTATATCCGTATCCCAGTCTACCGTCGAAAGTAATCGACCGATCTTAAAATTTCGTGTCTCTAAGCTCTACTAGACCCTATCTCTAGCCTTTTTTTTCATTTTTACCCTACACCCATAAATAAGGGTAGGTAGTTAACTGACTAACAAAAATAAAAAATTGCGATCTAATTCAAAACGGCACTAAAGATTTTGATCATGTTTAATATTTTAAATGTCATTAATGACCCTACAATAAGTCACTTTTAGACGCTAATGACCTCTGTTGTCGAGCGTCTATAATTCACAATTCATTCAATAAGTCACTTTTAATTTATTTCGGAAAAATCCAAATGGGGTAGTTTACTGATGAACGGAAATCGAAAATTGCGATATTCTCGAAAGCGACCCTAACAATTTCGGCCATATTTCATTAATCGGCATGTCAATACTGACCCTTAATTATGTCGCCGTTCATTTGTTTCGAAAAAACTCAGAAGGGGTTATTTACTGCGTTCGTCCGCATGCGCAGAGGCCTATAAGCGGGCACCCCGTTCAACGGGTAGAAATCAAATTTTGAACATAATATTTTAAGGGATATCTCAGAGCTTGTTCTTATTTTTACCCTTCTTCCCTAAATAAGGGTTGTTTACAGATGAGCAAAAATAGAAAATTATAAACATAAGAAATACAATCAATATGATTAGACACCTATACCGTAACTAAATTCACTATATTAGTGAAATTAACATAAGAATATCAGACGAATTGTCGCCATGATATTTATATAGAAGGCTACATAGGAAAAATGTAAATGCACCGCCGGGTATATAAAATAATAGCTCTCGCAGTTAATGGATCTGTGGTCATCGTTGCATATATAGGAAGAATTAAATGTACGCTGTTGGGCACTGTGTAGTAACTGGAAACTTTCTCGACGCGAAATTGGGAGTTCTGGGTTCGATTCCCGGCGATACATTTACATTTTTCCTATGTAGCCTTCTATATAAATATCATGGCGATAATTCGTCTGATATTCTTATGTTAATTTCACTAATATAGTGAATTTAGTTACGGTATAGGTGTCTATAATCATATTGATTGTATTTCTTATGTTTATATTAAAAACCGTATATAGATTTCTCGTTATAATTTGATTTATAAGGCGCGTCCGGGCCATGAGAAAGCCAGCATTCATTTGTAATGTTGTTATAAAATAATAGCTCTCGCAGTTAATGGATCTGTGGTCATCGTTGCATATATAGGAAGAATTAAATGTACGCTGTTGGGCACTTTCCCGACGCGAAATTGGGAGTTCTGGGTTCGATTCCCGGCGGTGCATTTACATTTTTCCTATGTAGCCTTCTATTTAAATATCATGGCGATAATTCGTCTGATATTCTTATGTTAATTTCACTAATATAGTGAATTTAGTTACGGTATAGGTGTCTAATCATATTGATTGTATTTCTTATGTTTATATTTAAAACCGTATATAGATTTCTCGTTATAATTTGATTTAAAAAATTATGGTTTTCTCGAAAACTTCTCTAACGATTTTGATCAAATTTGGTACATTTACATTACTCTAAACCCCTAACAATATGCCGTTACGGATTTTCTCCAAAAATTTTCTTAATATAATACCTATATAATTTCAATAATTTATTTGCGAGAAAATTATTTACAGTATCTTATTTAGTTAACAATTAGATTAACAATCAATTATTGTTATTACTTCCTATACTGTACAAATGCACTATTTTAGTGAAATTAACATAAGAACATCAGACGATATTAATCGCCACAACATGCCCTTATTAATTATTGTAGAAAGGCACCGTGGAGTAACTAGAAACTTTCCCGACGCTATATTGGGTGTTCCGGGTTCGATTCCCGGCGGTACATTTAAATTTTTCTTATGTAGCCTTAATCTACAATAATTAATAAGGGCATGTTGTGGCGATTAATATCGTCTGATGTTCTTATGTTAATTTCACTAAAATAGTGAATTTGTACAGTATAGGAAGTAATAACAATAATTGATTGTTAATCTAATTGTTAACTAATACCTATATAGTTTCAATCGCGAGAAAGTTAGCGAGGCGTGGTCGTACCATATTTATTTTTCCTGGCCTGCAAAATGTAAGTCATCCGACAACACCTGTGGACGACTCGACATCTACTAGCAAGCGAACAGTTACAACGCAATGATATACACCGTGCGAGTTTTTATTTAAGTAGTACGCATAGGACAGTATTTATGCAATGCAATTTTTTTGAGTTTTTGATAAGTACCTAAACATAGGAAATAGGTATGTAACTATGGAAACAAAATCATTTATAAAATTCCCTATGTGTACCTACTTATAAAAAACTCAAGAAAATTGCATTGCATAATATTGTCCTATGTGCACTAAATAAAAACTCGCACTGTATACAATACTGAACAGTCTGTCCTATTCTCCACTTATTAAGAATTCATGAGATCGGGAGCGGCGATGTCTATTTAGATTGTTAACTCACAAACTAATGGAAATTATACAGATGAATTATAAAGATCCATTTTGGTGTTTTCGTTTAATACTGGTAACTGGCATGTCTGGTTGGTAAGTACTGAACTTGAACTCATCATAAAGAAGTTACCTTCCGGATGAACTGCACTTCCACAACGGAAGACGCAGTGCAGTGCGCAATATGGAATGTTCATTGAAAATACTACCTAACTAAAGGTTTTAGAATTTTTTCAGATTTTTTGCATCGATAGTTTAGAAATTGTAGGGGCGAACGCTTTGATTTGGTTTGTTGCTTTTTTTTTAATCAATGCCCAAATAAAGCCCTGATATTAGCTGTACTAACCTTGCATCCCTCCTTTAGTAGGTACAGAATACCCCGAACTTACGCGATAGGTGGGACCGGGCAATAACCGTACAAAGTCGAATTCGCGTAAGTCGGGGTACAATGTTTGGATATAAATAAATACAAATTATGTTTACTTGAGATCGGAGACTGAAGAAAACAATAATAATAATAGTTTAGAAGAAAAATGTGCAATAAAATCTTAGATAATATAACAAATTATATTATTATAAATTACAAAAACGTAAACCGAAGTTATTTTGACGTTGAAGGCTTCATAAAATCTAACAAAGTCGTCTGACGGATCAACGATTTTTTCTTCTCACGCCAAATTTCTTCATAGCACCCTAATAATTAAATTAAAATAGATGAATCAGATAAAACGAGGCTATTTCGACGTAGAAGGCTTCATAAAATGTAACAAACTCGTCTGACAAAACAATGATTTCTTCTTTTCGCGCAGAATTTCTTTGTAGCACGATAATATTTTTTTTTTGTATAGGTACTTGGTTTGTAGTTGAACTAGAAATCGCGTAACTCCGAGTTCGCGCAAGTCGGGGTAGCGTAAATCGGGTTATTACTGTATATAAATGAGAGGATGGGAGAACTGTGACATGCAGACAGAGGACTGATAGACTGACAAACTATATGGGTTCCTAGTTTCTACGATACCTACCTACCCTATAAGTATAAAAGTATTGAATTTTTTTTGTACATTCGTGTTCCCAACTTTTTGTTACGTAACGTAGATCAGATTTCCCCTCCTCCTAGACATAATGAAACTTAACAATTTAAATGACCACTCTCCCCTCATTATTTTAAAATTTGTGTTTTATTTATGTCGGGTTTATCGTACATTTAACACGCTGTTTTGTTAATCGCAGTTAAATTTTTACACCAAATAACACATAAAACAAACGAAGTAACCATAGAAATAACAGCGAAATTAACAAAACAGCGTGTTAAACTGTACGATAAACCAAACGTTAATGTTGTATTAAAATAGGGGGGTTATAGGTTGTACCAATTTTTAAAGGGGGTGACAAAGATGATAAAAATAATTATAGACCAGTGTCGATTCTTCCAGTCTTGTCAAAAATTTTTGAGATAATAATTAAAAATAGACTCTTATCTTTCTGCAACAAGTTTAAGATTATTACTGATAGACAGTTTGCCTACCAACAAAATAAATCTACGTCCTTAGCACTAGTAAAATGTCTTTAATGAAATTTTAAAAAATCTAAATCGTCGAAAACTCGTTGCCTTAACTTTATGTGATTTAAGCAAGGCTTTTGACAGCGTACCTCATAGTCTGTCATTACATAAACTTGACTACTATGGTGTAAGAGGTGTTTCATGGGAATTACTTTCATCATATTTAAAAAATAGAATTCAGAAAGTGGTTATAGAGAGCAATGAATCATCTTATTTAGAGTGTAAGTGCGGGGTTCCTCAGGGATCAGTTTTGGGTCCGATTCTATTCCTTTTTTATTTTAATGACCTAGTTGTTAACGTGTATAATGCGGAAATATTTTTATATGCAGATGACACGTCACTGCTTCATATTTCTGAGGATCATGACTCCCTGTGTGCTTCCAGAGAAAGGGCTTTAGAGGAAACATCTGAATGGTTTGAGGCAAATCATTTAAAGCTCAACAAATCTAAAACTAAGCAGATATGTTTTGAGGATAAAAGAGAAGTAGTTCATGTAAAATTTTTAGGTGTATATTTAAGCAGCGACCTTAAATGGAAAGCACACATTGGCATCAAAGAGTTTAGTATGTGCTGAAGATGGGAGCGTAGCTCTTGAAATGTACATTCACCAATATAATAAAAGTTGTGGTAGAAGTGTCTAAACTGTTACCTTTTTTATTGGCATCATCAGTAAAAAATTATCAAAAATACTATTCCTCTTGAAAAGAATGGCAGAAAGTACGTCTTATGAAGTTTTAAAAAAATTTTACTATGGAAATTTTCATTCACTTTTAACATATGGCATTATATTATGGGATTCTTCTCCAGAGTCATTACCATCTTAAAATTACAAAAAAGAGCCATTAGAATTTTATCGAAGATACCGGCTAGAACTCCGCGTCAAGAATATTTTAAACAAAATCAAATTTTAACATTACCTTCCGTTTTTATATACGAATGTTTAGTCTACCTTAAGCAAAATATTTCAATTTTTAATTTTCAATATGAAAGCCATAATTACTCTACTGGGGCAAATATTGATATTCTTCAGCCCAGGTTCTCAGCGGATAAATATAAATATGGAGCCAATTATTGGGCAGTTGTCTTCTATAATAAGTTACCTCGAAAAGTCAGGGAATCACCTTTACTTAAATATAAACAAGAAATAAAGAAAATGTTATTAAATAGTGCATTATATAATTTTAAACAGTTTTTAAATTTAACATTTTAGCATTGTATTGTATTGTAAACTATGTAATCTGACTTGTTTACAATGTAAACAAAATAAATACTTATACTTATACTTATTAAAATTGGGGGATATATTACTGTTATATTAAAATTACATTAAAATATAATTATGGTATGGATTCCGCAATTTTTAGAAAATCATACAGGGGTTCTCCGACAAAATAAGTTTGGGTAACAGACAATAGTATTTCAAAACAAGTCGTTTATTTATTTTATTTACATTATGGCCTTGCTTATTGCTAGATCAAAATAATGTATTTTATATAACACATGCACGCTTTTAGTGTTTTTTCGTATCAGTTTTGCGAACTTTAAATGGCCGTTTATTGACAAGTGACGTCATGATCCATTATGAAACGCTTTTCGATGAATAATGGAAAAACATTTGAAAAACCCGTTATCTAATGAACATTTTGTACCTCTTTTCGGTGTTATAAATGAAATATGGTTACTATGGTAACGAAGTGATTAAATATTGTATCGAGCCCAATGTTTTTATTATGAGATGTACTTCTGTCAGTGACATAAAATTATTCAATTAAAGTCTAAAACCATGCATGTGTTATATAAAGTATAGTGTGCAACACGTATGCCAAATATTTATGCGTCAGGCGCGATGTTTTCAGCACGAGTAGTAGGAGAGCGCTCACGAGCCTTGGCGAGTGAGCATCGCGAACCGAATACGAGTGCTGAAAACATCGCGCCTGACGCATAAAGATGTATTTAGCATACTAGTCACACAATATACTATTTTATGACTTAAACACTAAACTGATATCACTAACTTGACGGCTATATTAGTACACTACGATAATAATTTTCGTTTTATATTTTCCAACCAATTTTATATCCGAGGAAAATAACGAAAATCTTGTTCAGTTATTCTCTATGTTGGTTATAAAGGTAATGTTATAGTGGTGTAAGATAATCTTTAAAGATAGGATATCCACAACGTTATAAAATTGTTTACAATGTCGTAAAACTGTTAATTTCACCACGGGGTTCAATTTTAAGCTAATTAGATGTGGTCAACGCTAGCTATAAAAGTTCAAGAAATATAAAGTAAACTTTGATGATTGTCCAGTTCTTCATAATAACAATAAAATCGTTTATTGTCACAAAATATGCATTTGGACATTATTTACTTAGTGTGAGTCCACATTAAAACCAATTAATTTCATCACCTATTTAATTGATACTAAATATTAAAAAGTTTCAACAAAGCAAGGGAACTTTTCAGTAGGCTTACGTTTCGCTAACCATGTTAGCATCGTCAAGAGATAATTAAAACTATTGGATATTTCTACCATGTTTAGTAGGCATTTGGACAAACAAATCCAATCCTTTAGAAAAATATCTATAGCCTCTCCCCATTTATGTTTTAATAGGTAAGTAATTATATAGGTATATACTATAATATGAAATTTTTGAAGTGTCACACAGATACATGTATATCTCTACTTATAAGAAATGCTGTCTATATGTCTGTCTATCTATCTATCTATGGAATTGTCATCTTCCATCCCAAACTGAAGAGTAAGATATTTCCCAAGATACGTATTGACGATCGAAACTATGGTCAACAGTGGCAAAATACTAGCACGGAAGCAAATTACGCGGGAAAATTGAATCTACATAATATATAATTTACTAAATATGTATCTGTTTGTCTGTTTTTCAATCCGAATTTCCGTCTCCAAAAGACCCTCGTTAACCTAGGAAGCTGAAACTTTGCATACTTATAGTATAGGACACGGGACAGAACTAAACGGATCCGGATTTTCGATTTTCTCCCCGGGAAAAAAAGTAGGAGGGAGTTTGAAAAAAAAGTGTAAAACAAAAAACAATAAATAATGAGTATTTTAATATTATTTTAGAATGACCATAGCTATCTGGCGAAGAGAGATTTGTTTACTATAGTGTTGTTATAAAAAACAATCTTTGAAAATTTTATCAACAGATTAGGTACATTTCTAGGAAATACGTCAACACGAGAATTAATTTAGCAATTCAATAAATATAAAGTCTATTTGTCATCCATATTAATTCTACTGGAAAAGACGCCATTCGATTTGCAAAGAGTAATATTCACATGTAAAGTGTTCCGCACTTACCTGAAAGTTCGTTCGACACAAAGAGAATTCGACTGAGAAATTCGACTTACGCAATGTCATTTTAATATAAAATATTATGGTAAGACTATTGATCTTTGAGTAATTCGAGTTAGAAAAGTGCCGACAAAGAGAAAGTTGACTGTATTATCTTTTTAAAATTTTACTGTCCTGAAACATTATGTGCAGCCTATTTACAATTTACACACTTTATGAAAAAATATTAATATCTAAAATAAAATATGGCAAAAACTTTTTTAATATTACGAACGCAAATTGACATTCTTGAAGCTTATAAATTCCAATTAATTTGTTAAAAATCAGAACGTATTATATAACACAATGCATTCATAAAAGCTAATCAGCCCCCATCTAGCAGTGTTCAGCTGACGTATACTAATATTCAAATAACATAATCATAAAGCCGTACACTTTCCTCCCCTTTGTATGTATTTTAAGACCTGAATAGAGTTTATATACAACCCTCTACTCTGTTTTACCACCTCTCAACTTGTTTTTACATGAAATGAATTTTGAGATAAAAAAATTAAAATTATGTAAATACGGAATATAGAAATATTAACTACAAAACAAACTTATAATAAAACTTATAATAAAACTTATCATGTTCAGGTATTATTTCGGATTTTATCAAAGACACTATGGTCATTGATAAAAAACTATGTGGTCAATATTAAATTCTGGAGGTGGGGGCGACCAATTTCGAGTAGTCCGTGGCGGCACTGCAACATATGAAAATTTCAAGTTTTCAAAGCATCGATATTCTAGAGTTATCTGTAGATACGTATTATTATTAACATACGAATACAGAAAACTTTATTTTTATAATCAAATTAAACTCTCTTTTAGGTAATTAAACTCAAGACGTATTAACAACTAAAACATATTAACTCTATAATCTTCAAATTCAAATTTTTACTTCTATTTCGGTTTACGTGAGCGATATTAGCTGCTTTTACACATATGCAGAAAGAACATTAAATGTGCCTTAGTTGGAAATAAAATTTGAAAGTTAAAAAAATTGCGGATAATTTTCAATTACATAATGCACTATATTTTTAATTACTTCTGACATATTATCTTAAAACTTAATTCCTATATAACGAGTACCTAGTAAAACTTGTATAATTTATCAAAAAATCAGACGCAATGACCTCTGCTATCGAGCGTCAGTAATTTACAATGTCTATGTATCTAAAACAGTAATATTCCTAATGTATCATCTATTAGATTTGACGTTAGCAAATTTTTTTAAGTGAAACTTCTTTAGCCGCGATTATAGGAGTAATTTCGTTCAACAGCATAACAAAAAAACGATACCGTCTGGAGTGCATGGGGGAAATGAGGTTCTAGCGGGAACCGATTGGCTGGCGGGTATTGTAGGTATACTAATGCGTTGAGAGGTAAACTCGATCAACACGTCCCTCTCTGTTTTATGGTCACTTGGTTACACATGTTTACCCATGCAGTTTCACTTCAGACGCGTGAGATTTACATGCATCACGCACCCAGTCTTTTTATAATTTCTGCTTTAAATTTAATAAATCTTGAAAAGGATCAGTGCAGACTTTCATGACAAAATACAAGTACAATTTTTTATAGTTTTGGGCATGATTGATTTTAATAGATTTTCGAAAAAAATGTCACTAGTGTTCTCCTCAATAATTTATGTGTGTGTACGTATTTTATTATCCCCGCGCGGGTATTGAGCTGTCCCTTTTGTCTAACATATCACATTCCTATCCTGTATCTCAGTTCAGGACAACATGCTGTTGCCTTTTGTAACACGCGTCATCTCAAAAATGTAAGTTTTAACGTGCTGTTATTATCGTGGCCTTCAACTATTTATAATCATCAATTAATTATTATAGCGTTAAATAAAACTGTTTATAAAGAAAAATTGAACGTCCTTCAGAAAAATCCACTAAAAATAACAACATTTTCAGGTCGGCGTTAATTTAATAAAAACTCGGGTCGCAGTGCCAAACCCTGCCGACAATATAGTGTATTTGCTAATACAGGCCATGTGGCTTTAATACGTGAACTTAAGTTTGTTTTTGGACAAAATAAAAAATTTAACCCCTTAATACATCCCTTAAAATAATATTTTTTTCTTAATTTCAATATTATTATCAATGCAACCTCTGTACCACATTAAATACACCCTTCCATAAGTAAATCCGTATCAACAAACTAGTGTTTTCATAAAATTTGAAAGTCCGGTCCTGTCGGGCCGATTTTATTAAAATTTTAGCAGCACGTTTTAATCTTTACTAAAGAGTTAAATTTCAATTTTGAAACGATTCTGACAATTTTTTCGGTATTTTTGGGCCCAAAAACTTTTTGGAACCCCTAAATACAACCCTGAAAATGGTCCGATCGGGCCCATTTTAAATAGGCTTCTTGCGGTGATGGGTTCCAATGTGTGTACCAAATTTCGTTTCAATCGATTAAGTCTGTCGAGAGTTATCGTGTACACACACATATATATATATAAATATATATATATATATAAATTTATACATACATATATATATAAACATTTTCAAAAGTGGTGCCAAATTGTTCAGGAGGCTATGAAATGTCGAGAAATTTTGGTCCGACCCCTAGGTCCCGCCATCCGACCGACGCCAATAGTGTATGTGCCATATTATGGCAAATACACTAAAAAGTGTGTAAACAGTTTTAGAAATTAAATTTTTGCCGGCCTCAAAGTTTTATTATTTTTGTCTTTTTAGTGGCTTCTTTTGAAGGAGGTTAAATTTTTTTTACAAAAAGTTTTCTTTTTAGTAGCTTTGCAATACGTAATTGGCACGTTATTAATTTATTTATTGTAGATTATAGACGCGTCGACATCTAAGGTCATTAGCGTCTTTCAACTACACTAAATAACAACTAACTTAAAACTAAATAGCATCACAAAACATCCATGAGCGCAGGTGGGATTCGAACCCACGGCAGTCCAGTCTAGAGGTTGCGGCGCCAAGCACGCTACCATATAGGCTATACTGCCCTCTGGCACGTTATTAACTGACTTCCTTCGTGATATTTGATTACTAAATTAAAAAAAACTACTGAAGCGATTTAAGTAAAAATTATATAGAACCATCTCGACATCTTTCTTACTGCAATATAATTTGTCGAATTTATTACCGAAATTAGCGATACCGTTTGCTAAGAACATTTCAACTGTAAATTCGCACAATAAGTATAGGTACTTATACTGAATTAAATTATTAGCGAGTTTCGAGTGAGTTGAATGCTATATATCTACGAGTATAACTGAAATATTACTATAGTGGCCAACCCTGCATGAGTTAAGAAGGAAAAAACGGCACCAAAACGCCGGTTTGAACCGAAGATAAGCTACTTCCTTTTACTACCAATCTCTTATCTGTTTTATATCTAGATTTATTGCCGTTTGATTTTTACAAACACATAAATATGTGAATATTCTTTTTGTTTATAGGTACACAAGTTTCTGTTTGTTAAATCGTTTTGGTTAAATATAACCATTTATCAACAATAATATATCTACAGCTAATGTTGTGTATACACGTGAATAAAATAATTATTTTGCATTTTTATGAGGTTATTTTTCAAAGAATCAAATTTTTCTAATAGTTAGATCACTATACAGATTAATCATAAATATAATACTACCCAAACTCGAAAATAGTTTAAATTAGAAAAAGGTGAGTACTTAAGGGCTCAACAAAATTCTGGTCTAACATTTAAAAAAATGTTCATAGCCTACTTGTATATCGCCAAAAACTCATTTTGAACCAACGCACACATGCTATTTTTTGTATCGAGCACGTGCGATTTAGGATAGTACATCGTATCGTGATTTGGCGTAACTCATGATTACTCGAAATTTCTCGTGAACATCAGTTGTAGATTTCAGCAAAAAGTGTGCGACATATCGCGCCTGATATTAAGGTCGAAACCCTCTTATTGGGCTTAGTCACGAACTACCTGAGGAGGTCGTAGCAACGGAACAAAGGGTTGAATGAAGGTAAAAGTGCACGAAATATATGTTTTTCACGAATGACAGTTTACAAAGGTAAGCATAATGCTAAAAGATATTTTTCAGTTTTCACTTGAAGTTTTGTAATAAATAATTCTGTCGCAATACGACTTTTAACCGTTGCACATAACATCATTGTTATTTGTTTACATTAGCTTACATGTGATTTGTATTAAATAGATTCAGAAATGCCTTACATGTGTTCAATTCCTTGTTGCCGAAATATTCCGACAGCATTTTCCCATCACAAATTTCCTGAAAATAATGAATTGAGGAAGCTATAGATAGGTTTAACTGGAATAAGCACTGATCATTTAGACGCTAATGACCTCTTTTGTCGAGCGTCTATAATTTACATTTCATTCATTCATTCATGCAGTGATCATTTTAACGGCAATGATTTTTTTCCGCGTCGTATGTTCCTGTTGCAACATTTATGTGCTGACATAACAAAACGTTTTTAGTGAAATTTAATTTCATAACTCAGTGCAAAACGAAAAAGATTGCGTCCGTCAGCTCTACCTTCCAAATACCTTACGGAATTCGCTCTCAGTTTTATTTACTTCACTAACTAAGGCTTAACATGATCAAAAAGCTCGAGAAATCTACATATAGAAACCAAAACTACACATTGTAAAACATTCCGCTAATGTAAACTAACAACAATCAGGTGATCTGCAACGGTTAAAAGTCGTATTAAGACAGAATTATTTATTACAAAACTTCAAGTGAAAACTGAAGAATATCTTTTTACAATATGCTTACCTTTGTAAACTGTCATTCGTGAAAAACATATATTTTGTGCGCTTTTACCTTCATTCAACGCTTTGTTCCGTTGCTACGACCTCCTCGGGTAGTTCGCGACTAAGCCCAATAGAGGGATTTGACCTTAATGCCAGACGCGAATAGGAACTTACGACGCGGAAAAAAATCATTGCCGTTAAAATGATCACTGCATGAATGAATGAATTGTAAATTATAGACGCTCGACAACAGATGTCATTAGCGTCTGAATGATCACTGCACAAAATAGTGCTTTCTGTTACCAGTCTTCTTAGTTAAACCCATCTATAGCTTCCTCAATTCACTATTTTCAGGAAATTTGTGATAGAAAAATGTAACCCCAAAAGTATTTTTTTAATTTCAAAAACAGCTGTGTTTTTGGTTTACAATTCTGTTCAGCCGTGTAACAATCATTTTCAAATTACATCACGCTCAGGACGTCACTGAATCTAAAACGAAGAAAATAAATCGAAATACGATACTCTATACAATATATAATAAAACCGTAAACGCTTTTTTTATCTGTCTATCTGACTGTGTGTAACGCTAATCTCCGCAATGGCTGAACCATTTTGGATGTGGTTTTCAGCGATGTATTGAGATAAGCTTGGGCAACATTTAATGTTTATTTCATTTTATTCGTTTGACAAATAAAAAAAATATCTCAATTTTAAAGTCCGTTTCGCGCGCATTGTGACTCAGTTAATGCAAATGTCAATACGTAGGGTTATACATATAAATAAGCCGGAGTGACTGTTTATTTTAAACGTAGGGTTGACTTTTATTTTGTGACACCGTTAATGCAAACTATTTCCAAATGATTTTAAGCCCGACTTCGCTTCGTAGGAGGGAGATTTTCGCGGGGGGAGGGGTAATAAATCATACTTCGCTTCGCAGGGGGAGAATTTCTCGCTGGGGGGAATAATAAATTAACAATATACTAAATATACGTGAGCAAAGCCACGGGTAACCGCTAGTCAATAAAGAAAATGTTAAGAAATACTATAATAAGTCTAACGTGAAAATATAAAAAACTCGGGTCGCAGTGCCAAAACCCTGACGACAATATAGTGTATTTGCTAATACTGGCATTGTGGCTTTATTATGTGAACTTAAGTTTGTTTTTGAACAAAATAAAAAATTTAACCCCTTAATACATCCCTTAAAATAATATTGTTTTTCTTAATTTTAATATTTTTATCAATGCAACCTCGGTACCAAATTAAATACAACTTCAATAAGTAAAGCACTATCCGCAAACTAGTGTTTTCATAAAATTTGTAAGTCCGGTCCTGTCGGGCCGATTTTATTAAAATTTTGGCAGCACATTTTAATCGTTACTAAAAGGTTAAATTTCAATTTTGAAACGATTCTGAGAATTTTTTCGCCATTTTCGGGCCCAAAAACATTTTTCAACCCCTAAAAACCACCCTTAAAATGGTCCGATTGGGCCCATTTTAAATAGGCTTCGTGCGGTGATGGATTTCAACGTGCCTACCAAATTTCGTCAAAATCAATTAACTCTTTCGAAAGTTATTGCCCGCACATATATATATATATATATTATAGGGGGCTAATTTTAGTCGTAGTTAGGAGGGCAATTAGCCCTCTGGCACATCCAGTAAATAGCGGCATTATTTAAAAAAAAAAATATTTGAAAATTTTATTCACGTAAAAAGTACCATATTATACGCGGGTACCGCTAGTAGAAAATATTATTTGAATAAATGAAATTAATAAATATTCAAAAAAAAAGACACTCGATGTGTCGGAGATAGCGCGAGACACCATGTAGGATGGATTCTGAGGAGTGAGATAAGGCTACGGTCGTCGGTTGACAGAGGTGAGCGAACGTACGTACTTGTCGTTTTGATTTCGTCAGATATGGAATCACTTCGGCGATGTTATGACTCGCAAAAGAACGGAGACGAGGTCTGGCGACCGTATCAGGCACATTGGTCTGTAAAACAATTAAAATAAACTGATTGATTATCTGGCGAATAAAATACTTTTTATTTTGGGATTTTGGAGTTGGATTTGTGCTTTTCGTTTTGGAGCTATATTGTTTTTGGTTTGGAGTTTGGATTCTGCGTTGTTTCCTGCTTCGATTCCTGTATTGATCGACCTTCCTAGTTTTCCTAATTCCCGAAAATTGATTTATTTTCCGTATTTCCATTGTTGGATTATTGTATTCGATTTAGTTAGTTTACCGTGCAAACATAAACCATAAAGGAGCCAAGCGCTTCTCCTAGTAGGGATTATAAGTTGCTGCTTTTGGATTTCCGTGTGGTTGTGTTGATTCTGGAATACGGGAATAATTTAATTTATTCCAGAAATTTTGAAGATTGTGCAATTATTCCGAAATTTTTAATATTCGCTAACATAAGTGACGACGCATAAAGTATCCCAGAATATTATCAAGTGTTTATCCCGGTGGGATAGATATGGTACTACAATATATCCCGAAAATATTAAAGGATCAAATCTAATATTTTATGAACATTTTAAATTTCTGAATGTCGACCACTTTGAGTAGTACTGGGTAAATTTTAGATATTTACGTCAGAATTAAAATGATTAATGTTGCGTCGATTGTATTCCTGTAGGATTTCTTGCACTACATTGGGAATTTTATGGAATATTTTGAATCTTATTACGAATAAAGTTTGAATTCCACGTCGCTAGTCTCGCGATTTTAAAGTGTTTATGTCTCTCGTATGCTATGTATTTTCTTTTCAGGCTCCGGAATTTCTGTACAGGCCCGGATTAAGTGTGAAATAATGGTTAAAAATTAATTATGTGAAATTCGTTATCGTTCCGTATCGATTCATTATTTATGAAGAGTTTTTGTTGAGAATTTCGCTATTGTTAGGTTATCGTTTCACTATCGCTCGCTAACGTCACGCTACGTTTTGCGATTGAATAAGTAGGTTGTTGTGAGGCTTCGAGGCCTATTGAATTAAGAATTTTGTCTCGATTGTTGGAAGTTCCGTGAGGCCTGTGATTACAGTGCCGCTTTTATTTTTTTGGTATCTCGAATACTGTGTGTCCCGATATTGTGTTCGGAATCTATCGTTTGTTAGTATTTTATGTTAAGTTATCGTGTGGATTTGGCCATTGAAATCACCTCTGATTTTTTTTCTGTTTATCTTGATAAAGAAGTAACAGCGTTAGGCCTGGGACTTAATATAACTGTGATTGTGATTCTGGACTCTGTTCCGGAATATTTTTCGAATCTCTTTTGGCCAACGTGGTTATCCTTTTTGAATTATCCCTAACTGTGACCACTCTCTACGTCTCAGTTTGGACGACCTGAGACTTACGCAGTGTGGCTCTATAAGTTCTGGCGCCCTTTGATCTCTCGGTCGGTATCTGGCCCACTAAGTAATCTTCCAACGAGGTCCGTCTCTGGTTAGGTGATACTAGTGTAGAGGTGACTTCAAATTTAAATTAAATTATTTTGACGCACGATTCATTGTGTGCGTTCACTTTTTGTGTTGTCCTAAGTGTCGAGTGGTAGGTGGTTGGGTTTTTTATTGCCTATTAAGGGCTTTTCCTGTATTTAAATTTTAGAGGCTGCTTCCCAAAACAAGTGCGATCGTAACTAGATAATAATTTTTGTTTTCCGACCCATGACCCCGCGCCGTCGGTAGCTAGCCGCGCAACCGATTCAATTCGGGTCTTTTGAAGCAAAAGCCATTGCTATAAATTGGCGCCCAACGTGGGGCACTTGCTATAAATTGGCGCTCAACGTGTGGAGCCACACTTCTTGTTTTTGGCCACCCTTCTTGTTTTTAGCCACCCTTCCTGTTTTTGGCTGTCGTTCTTGTTTTGGGCTATTCGTTCTCAGTGGCCAAAGTTTTTTTGAAAGTTCATTTTTGACGTTAACTTTAGTTGACTTCCGGCTGTAATGTTTGGATTTTGTGTTTCCTTTTTTGAATTTTTAACGCTTCCTTTTGTGTTTGGAGTTGGAGTTTGGAAATTATTCCTTTTAGGATTCCGCTACCGTTCCGCTTCCGTTCCGCTTCCGTCCCGCTTCCGTTCCGCCTCCGTTCCGCTTATGTTCCGCTTCCGTTCCGCTTCCGTCCCGCTTCCATTCCGCTAACGTCTGCTATCTTTTTTCGTTATAATGGACTTTCGTTTTTATTTTTTTGGCATTCGTTTTTATTTTGGCGTTTGTTATGTTGTTAGCCGTTGTTATGTTTTTTTGACGAATGTTGTTTTTAACGATTATTGTATTTGTTGATATTATGTTTTTAGCATTTGTTGTTAGCATTCCTTTTTGCTTTAGTTTTAGCTTTGTTTTTTCGATTTTAGCTTTTGTTTTTAGCACTCGTATTTTCTCTTGAAGTTTCCTTTGAAGTTTCACAATGTTCAAGTTTTTTAAGGAGTCAGCGTCCATTTTTTCAATGCTTCCTTTTGTCAACATATCAGTTGTAGGTTGATGATGTGGTGAACTTATGAACAAAGTACAGGGCATCACTAGTGAAATTTTTGGATCCAGCTTTGTGGGATATAATTCAGATATGTTCGCCAAGTGTGTGCTAGGGCTGTACTAACTATAGTCTGTGCGTTTTTGAAAATCTTTTTTGAGTCCGTGTATAGTGATTCGCATAAAAATTATTTTTGTTAATGGTCTTTTGTCTATAGTTCATTTGAGTCGAATCATAGTTAAGCCATCCGTGGAAATTTTTGAGTCCGTATTGGGATTTATGCTCAAATGTTTTTTCACGTCATGAGCTGTTTGCTGTGGTTCGTACTTTTCCTAACACCTAGTGAATCATGAATTCGTCGTTTTCGTGTGGTTCGGCATTTGACTCTAATTGTGGTTCTTGAGTCCGTAAGGGATTTATACTCAGTTCCTGGTTAGGTGTTACTTACTGGAATAGCTCGTTTATTTCGAACTTCTAGTGAAGCTAAATCAAATTAAGGTTTCATTGCATTACAACCGCGTTCTGGATTTGTTTTATTGGCAGATTGTGGAAGTATTGTCTATTAAGGGCTTTTCCTGTATTTAAATTTTAGAGGCTGCTTCCCAAAACAAGTGCGATCGTAACTAGATAATAATTTTTGTTTTCCGACCCATGACCCCGCGCCGTCGGTAGCTAGCCGCGCAACCGATTCAATTCGGGTCTTTTGAAGCAAAAGCCATTGCTATAATATATATATATATGTATATATAAATAGACATTTCCAAAAATGGTGCCAAAATGTTCAGGAGGCTATGAAACGTCGAGAAATTTTGGTCCAACCCCTAGGTCCCGCCATCCGACCGACGCCAATAGTGTATGTGCCATATGGCAAATACACTAATAAAAAGAAACAAGATAAGGGTAAATGTGAAAACAGAAAACAGACTGAAGAATATTATTAATTATTTTAATATCTTCATTAAGTTCTATAGTAGACACTTAAATAAATCAAATAAACCTAAATTTGTTCAAAATTATTAATTGTATATTATATATTTCACAGCTATAACTCTTCATTTGCAATAGAAATGACGATACAATAAATTAAATTGACCTGTCATTAGCTTCTGCAAAATAATAATATGTAGGTAAGCACGTGCTGTAGGGGAGAGTGTCTTAATTTATACGTTGATGAACATGTATTTATAGTTTAGTTTTCATTAAATCTACAACAATGCAATAACAGAAGGGAAATTATTTATTTCATGCTCATATTTGGCGGTTTTTTAGGTTATTATAAATAAAATAACACCTACAGCCAGTGGTTTATCCAAATTTTTAAAATACATATTAAATTTACTTACCTCTAATTCAAATTTTAATGATAAGTATCTACTAATAAAACACAACAGATTTGAAGTGCACCGTTACTCAGCCATTTTACCGAGGAGGTACTCGGTTTGACCGAGCATTAACATTACTCAGCAGAAAAATAAATAAATTTAAAATATCCCCAAAAAAATGAAATTTTAAAAAATGAATGCCAAATTTTATGGAATTTTTAAAACCCACGACAGACAAACAAACAGATGGGCTTCGGAACAATAGCGATGAGGTGTAAGATTACAAATTGCGGAACGATAAAAATAAACAAAATTATATGTGAGGTACCCTTACCCCACAAGAGTGCTGTAAGCGGTGCCTTCTACAAACTGGTAGCAATACTATGCATTAGTAAATTTATCGGTGGGATACTCAGTACGCGGACTTTAAATTTTATTGAGTACCCGATAGTCGATTTTTGAAAACATAAAGACTATTGGAATACCGTCTTAATGCATGGCCTTACCGTGATTATTCTGTTACCAACCTCCAGTTCCCATATTCTGAGATGCTTCAACCAGAAGAATATAAACTCTTTTAATTATCTTTTACAAACTACAGGCTGGACTGCAATATATAAATTAAAACATACTGGTCCACTGTTCAATTACCTTCATTGTGGTGTTTTAATGTCAGCTTTCATAAAATCTCCTTTAACGCGCATTACACATTTTCCAATAAACAATAGACATTTTCCTAATGCTCTTAAAATATCTTTAGCCCTTATAGTTAAAAAGGTACCTAATCATAAAAATATTAATAACTGCAGACAGACATAAATTTTCTCCCCAATCTTTAAACTTATGGAATATTGTATTCAATCGTAAATTTAAAATATTCAATAACAGCAGGAATCGCCAGTAAACGACAGATGGAATATATTTTGTTATCAGCTAAAATTATCAGGAAAAATACCGTTACTGAGAATGGTTTTTGTTTAAATTTAATAATTAATGAACGAACTGCAATACCAACTTCAAACTGGTGACGTCGAAAAAGACACTGGAAATTCGCTGAATTTGTGGCGGCTAGACTTTTCACAATATATAACAAAATACAAAGAGTAAACATAAACGACTTTACCCTATTCTGAACCAAAACCCTATACAACTCATATTTCGAGATATCGTACTATTAAAGTATACCATAGTGTCACATAGTCGCGATAGCAACAGATGTTGCCGAAATATAATTTAGATTTATGATTATCGTGAACTATAATATGAAATTTAATATGATCTCCAATTTATTAAAGGAAATGTGTACCTATGTCGAAATGTTGAATGTGTGTGTAGCTTGTTTACTTACACTTTATGTACCTACTATATATTGTATATTATGTAGGTACTCCGTAGTATAATCTAGAAGTCAGTAATCTTCTGTAATAAATGCCTAGTAACTGCGTTATTTATAGCCATAGAGAAATGCAACCAGAAATAGAATGTTTGTCTTTTAAATGCAAAATTTAAAAAATAACTAAACTTATGTATGGTACAGTTCCCCAAATTGAACCACTTTTTCAGAAAAATAACAGGTAGGTATTTCATAAAAAATAATCCTAGATGTTTCAAAATCTGTGGAAATTTGAATTACAATTTCGGAAATATGTTGCTTCTTTATAGACTTTTGTAGATATATTAATTTCTTCAACACAAAAAAATAAAATTCCAAGAACTGCAAATGGTTCAATATAGGACTCCGGTTGCCAGATTTGAATCTAATCAGTTAATATACAGTGTGTTCACAGACTCATCCTCAACATGGGGATCTCCGTTGTTATGGGAGATAGAGGTTTGGTTAAATGAGACAAAATGTGCAGAATCTCCAGTACTACTACCCTGCGTAGCCAAACTTTCCATATTTTGCTTGGTTCGCGACCGACAGTTGAAAAACGAGATTTACCCATTTTCGTTTTTTGTTTATAACTCGCTTATTAGGTAAGTTAGAAAAAAAATATTTTCACTTTCTTAAGGCACTTTTTTATGAAGATTTCAAATCTCTTTTCATATTTTTATTTACTTTTATAGTTTTAGAGATACTTGTATTAACTTTGTTTTTTTTAAATATACGTCAAAGATGGCCATGACACCATTCGAAGGAGATTTTTTTTCTCTTTAATTTGATATGAGGGCTGATGGATTTATTTTCAAAAATAACAGAGTTATACGTAAAACACTGATTTTTAATAGTAGGCTATGCTAAATTAATTGATAAAACAACAGAAGGCTTAGCAAACAGTTGAAATTCGCGTTGGATTAGTACACGGCTGTTTTGTTTTAGCTGTCAAAGTGTAGTTTGTTGCTAGTTTGTCAGTTTACTAAGTGATTTATTAAATTTACTTTTGTTATCATGGAACCATTTTGTAACAATGAAAAATAAGCGGTTTTCAACAATTGATCGTAAAAAAGTAGTTTTGTCTTCTTCACTTATTCGCGTTGACTTAGTAAACGGCTTTTTAAATGATCCATAGTTTATTAAATTTACTCGTAAGTTTCTGTAAATAGACTAATGAGGTTGTCTTCGTTCTGGATACTGATCGAAGTACATTTCTGCAGCTCTGGTCGAATTTTTGTGACATAGAATGTAACAAGATAACATATCAAATTTTTCATTGTTACAAAATGGTTCCATGATAACAAAAGTAAATTTAATAAATCACTTAGTAAACTGACAAACTAGCAACAAACCACACTTTGACACCTAAAACAAAACAGCCGTGTACTAAGCCAACGCGAATGTCAATTGTTTGCTAAGCCTTCTGTTGTTTTATCAATTAATTTAGCATAGCCTACTATTAAAAATCAGTGTTTTACGTATAACTCTGTTATTTTTGAAAATAAATCCATCAACCCTCATATCAAATTAAAGAGAATAAAAATCTCTTTCGAATGGTGTCATGGCCATCTTTGACGTGTATTTAAAAAAACAAAGTTAATACAAGTATCTCTAAAACTATAAAAGTAAATAAAAATATGAAAAGAGATTTGAAATCTTCATAAAAAAGGGCCTTAAGAAAGTGAAAATATTTTTTTCTAACTTACCTAATAAGCGAGTTATAAACAAAAAAATGGGTAAATCTCGTTTTTCAACTGTCGGTCGTGAACCAAGCAAAATATGGAAAGTTTGACTACGCAGGGTAGTAGTACTGGAGATTCTGCACATTTTGTCTCATTTAACCAAATCTCTATCTCCCATAACAACGGAGATCCCCATGTTGAGGATGAGTCTGTGGACACACTGTATTATATAAATACTGAAAAATATATCCGGAACAACAACACTTTTTTCAAAAATAAGATCAGGTGCAAGTCTACGCTATTAAAAACAATAACACAGAAATAAATTCTTAAAAAAACACCTACGACGTAATAATAGCAACTTCAAAAATAATCAACTTAGGATAACACCCCCTCCCACGAATTTGAAATTTATAAACTTGTCTATGTAAATACATATTGTCGATTAATATTACTGACGTATAACTGATTTTAATATTAGGAAATTACAGAAACACGAGTTTAACAAAATCATCCAAGGGTGTACTCAGAATTTTTTTCAAAGGCGGTGGGGTCAAGAGTTATTAGTGTAAACATGGACATCCAGTTATTATACTAAAATTAGGTCATAAACATTCGTTCAAACGTTCTAAATGCAATTCGAGGAATTTTCAGACGCCAAAGTTCATAATCATAATATCATAAGCTTACATTAATCCACATTAGATCCTGTACTAAAAGTCATCTTTAGCAATTCATTCCTGTGAAGCTATATCTCATTTGAAGAAAATCTGTCATCGGAATTGCATACGCTTTTACAACCACCTTCCAGACAATATAAAAATAATCTCTGTCTATAATAAATACTATAAGACATTAAAATTTTGATATGCTGCTAGATCTTGAACTAAATTACGTAAAAGAATTTTGCAATGTTAACCTTTTTAACACGTTACATAGGTACATTTTTTTGTCATTTATTATAATTTATTATGTGTTTAATATCTTTCGATGTTTTTGAAATAGGTAAGTTAACTTTTTAAAGAATACTATTTTTACTCAAAAAGATATAAAAATTATTTCTCTTCAATACCTATAATCAGCATTCGCTTTGTCAGACGCTAATGACCTCCGTTGTCGAGCATCTATAATCCACAATTCATTCATTCAGCATTCGCTTTGTATAGAGAGGTCAGCTTAGGGGGCTATGCTCAGTCATAATTTTAAAAAAATGATTTCTTTATTGCGTTTTTCAGTTGCACTACCATTCGATACTACTTTATCGATTTATTTTTTAAAAATGCATTTTCTACATAAGAAAAACTAGTCCTTGAACTAATGTGAAACATCTTTAGGCACGGGTGAAAAATCGTTTGAATGGAACGTCGTTCAGAACGCCCGTAGTTACGTCGTGTCTTCCCGCACTATACTGTTACACAGTCGCTATGTTTGCGTGTGTGTGTAAATATTAATTGTGTATTGATGTTTCAATACTTTCACAGGGAGAGAGTTTCTCGCGAGGCGGGGGGTAATAAATCATAAATTCTTATCTCTGGAACTACTGAACCGATTTTAAAAATTCATTCACTAATTATCTTCGCAGGGGGAAAATTTCTCGCGGAGGGGGGTTAATAATCATAAATTCTTATCTCTGTAACTACTAAACTGATTCTAAAAATTCTTTCACTTATTATCTTCGCAGGGGGAGAATTTCTCGCGGGGGGGGGGGTATAAATCATAGATTCCTATCTATGGGACTACTGAACCGATTCTAAAAATTCTTTCTCTAACTCTCTTCGCAAGGGGAAGGCTATGAAAAAGTTTCACATCTGCCAGACGTCCCACGACAGCTCACATTTTTTTTTCAATATAGTTTTTTTATTTCAGCACAATCGAGTGATTTTTTCATGAAAAATTATAACTTTTACCTTGAACGTCCGTCATTTTATCCCAAATCGCTTTTTCTTAAAATGATCCGTTCAAGGTCTAAATAATGTGATAGATACATAACACAAATTCGTTTCGTTTTCTAATTTTAAATGAAACAAAAGTATGGTCACCGCAGAACATCTTTCTTTAGAAGCTTTCCAGCAAAATAGTCATATCTTCGATAATAATAATATATATACAAAATATTTATTTTAAATAACTTCCTTTTTTGGAAAAAAATTATTACCCCTTTTTCGCTCTCTAACTGAGCATAGCACCTTAAGTATAAATTAAGCATAAATTAAGCGGATGTACAAAATTTATGAAAGTCCAGGTTATTCCATAGCCGAGGATCGCCTATACCTATATCAATCCTCTTATATTCACCAAATAAAGCTCCATTACGAACGCCCAATGCAATACAGAGTTTTACTATTATGTAGAAGTCTGCTGTAATAACCACCCTCCCCAGTCCCCAAGTCAGTCTCAGTTCCTGCTATAAAGGATAATAATGTTTCATGCATAAAGTCAACGGTATATTATACGATATTAATTATTTAAGAACCAAATGCAACGTCAAGACAAGATGTCTTAAAACTAGGTGCAGGGAAAACTACAGAATGTCAACTTCTGCATGAGTTGGCAAGCAGAGAGTGGCAACAGGACCAGACCAAAGAAATAATGATCACCACCCAAGCATAATGAAAACTTGTTAACTGTTATAGTTTATTCTAATATATTCACACAGAAAATGAACTTCTGTAAACTTCAATAGCCAGTATAAAATATTACAAAGTTAGTAAAGTTACCCGCCTTCAAAGATTTGAAGCATTATTCTCAGTTGATGATCTGCAGTAGATTTGTTTTTATTTGTTCACAGAATTGAAAATTTTAAATAAAAAAAATGGTTATTGTAGATTACACTACACACTACAGAAGTGAAACTTCTAAACACATATAACATTACAAAGTCGAATAGAGATACCTACATAATAATATAATATAAAGGCGGGTACTTGAATGTGCATTGTGAATGCATTGAGTCACGACAAATACGCATGCATGCATCAAAGTGTACTGTACTGTATCCAAGTTTTCGACCTCTAAAATAGGGCGGGGGAGTTTTGGTGGACTAAAAACCACGATTTTTTTGCACTTTTTTCGATTTCTTGCTTATAGCATGGAAACGGCTGGTCCTATCGAAAAAATAGTTCTATTTAAAATTAAAGGGCACAAAATTTACTTCAAAATGCACTAGTCAAATATGTTTCTGTTCCCATTTTTACCGGCTCTACAGAACTGAGAAAATCGCCAAAATTTACCAAAATGAAAAAAAGCATTTTTTCAAACTTTTAACTATTGAAAAACTCGAATAGCCTATAACCTTCCTTAATAAACGGGCTATCTAATAAAAACATTTTTTTTTTAATCGGACTTGTAGTTCCTGAGATTAGCGCGTTCAAACAAAAAAAGAGCTTATTTTTTTTTTGTTTTTCTAAGTTCTGTAGAGTCGAGGTAAAAATCTGAATAAAAACATATTTAACTAGTGCATTTTGAAGTAAATTTTGTGCCCTTTAATTTTGATTAGGACCATTTTTTCGATAGGACCAGCCGTTTTTATGTTATAAGCAAAAAACCGAAAAAAGTGCAAAAAAATCGTGGTTTTAGCCCGCCAAAACTCCCCCGCCCTGTTTTAGAGGTCGCAAACTTGGATTTGACATCTCCAAAACATGCTTGAGGACACAAAAAAAATAAAATCATTTTCTGCACAAAACGCAAGGTGGTATATAGTCCAGTAAATGCACGGTTTCACTAGCAATTCTACCAAACAGCACCGATTAGCACCAACATTTGGCTGTAGGTTCTACTTACCCTCTACTTCAAAGTTGTCAATGTGCCGAGGGTCGCTTTTACCCTGGGGGTGGACGCCACCCCTTCTCGGGGATGAAACATTTTTTAATAAAAATAAGTATGGGAATGGATAGATTTACTAATTCTAAGCAGCTTTTGTTCTATAAAGTTTTTACTGAAAGTCAATACTTTTCGACTTATTCGAGAGTGGAAACGTCAATTTTTCAATAAAAAAAACCACGTTTTCAGGCGGATTTTCATGAATAACTCTGAAAATAAGTATTTTATGAAAAAAATCATTCGGATTAAAAATGTAGCTTATAAAAAAACAAAAAATAATACCGAGTTTAAAATATCACTAGACCCAAGACTAACGAAGTAATAGCTTGTTAAAGGTTGGTTCTTCTTCATCAAACGCCAAAATCGAAAGTTTCAACGTGAAATATCCAAAAAAACAATGCATTTTTCGGGGGAAAACTATAACTTTTTTTGAAGTGCTTGAAAAACCCTTTATTATTTTTTTTACGGAAGTTCCCAGTATCAAAATTAAGCGAGTTATGACAAAAACAAAATTGGTTCCTATTTTTTTGGTGGCAAAAAAATGTGAAAATCACCCCCTAATTACCACCCCAATTGGAAATGACCGTTACCACTTTACAATTTACTTTATTTATGTACTTGTAATATGCCCTTTGAGTTTGACCGGTTTAAAGTGCTTAGTTTTGAAAAAATTTGAGCTTGAAGTGAAGAGAGCTTTATTGTAAGTTTGCAAAAAATTGCTTTTCTTTACAAATAACTCAAAAACTATGAAAGATACGCAAAATTTTGAAGAGTTAAAAATTGTAGGTCTTTTTTTTTCTAAAAATTTTGTTTTTTTTTTCTTTTTCTATATACGATAAAAATTGAGTAAGATATGGCCGTTTCAATTTTGTACATGTTCGCGAATAATAACGTTTTCAAGCTCTTTCAGCTCAAACCTTTTAAAAAATAAGAGCTTAAAAAAATTAGTTTATATCAGCTTATAGCTCTTGAAAAAACCTACAAAAGGTTTTTTGTTGAACTTGATAGCTCAAAAACTGAGCGAGTTATGGTAAAAATACCCAATCACAAATTTCTACAGTTATCAAAACACGTATATTACAACACTGATTCCTTCATCTTTATGAGACATCCACGCACACACTGAGTACAAGAACGATCTAGTACAAAGAGGAAACACACACACACACACACTGAGTACAAGAACGGTCTAGTACAAGAGGAAAAGAGATGGCTGATGAAACTCGAATGAGGATGAAGACGAAAATGATTTTTAATTATGTTTTTTGATTTTTTTTTGTTTTTTATATCAAAAAATATATTAATTTTTTAATTAAAAACTTAAGATCCATAATAAATAAAATTTTCATTTTTCCTATTTTTTAAATCAAATTTTAATCAGTAGGGATTGTTTTTATAGGGGTTGTTTTTATAAGGGTTGCAACTTGTAATTCGTGATGTAATGATAATTTCCATCGATTAAACGCTTGAATCTACAATTCTACAATTATTTTCGAATAGGGGTAGTTTATATTGATTATTATTGTACGTTGCAACAATTATAATATGTGAATTGTGAATGGACCTTTACAGCACAAATTATTTTGTAACTAAAATTAAATTATGTAACATTTATAAAAACTTATGTCATTTAATAATTACTATTTGAAAAATTTAAAAACTGTAAAAATCCATTTTAAAATCACTATCAAAATTATTGTTCATCTGTAAAGATCATTAACAAAAGAAAAATATAATCAGTAAAAATAAAGTTGTACATTTTATTGATTAGCAAATAAATAAAATAACTAACAGGTTATGGGCCCAGGTGATCAATGCTAAGGATATAAAGTTAAATATAAGGTTAAAAATGGCAGATTCATTACGTTCATATGTAAATAAATTGAACAATGACAATTACCAAGTGTGGAAATTCAAAATGGAGCTATTACTCATAAGGGAAGATTTATGGAATGCAATTGTCACAGAACGACCAACGGATCCGGCGGCAGCTGCTGTATGGGATAAAAAGGATAACAAGGCGCGTGCTACTATAGGACTGCTAGTCGAAGACTCTCAACTGATACACATACGAAAGGCAAATTCAGCTAAACTGGTTTGGGAATCATTGAAAAATTATCATGAGAAGTCAACACTAACCAGCAAGGTTTATCTGCTGAGGCAGATTTGCAATTTAAAACTCACTGAATCAGGAAACATGGAAGAACATGTAACAACGATGCAAGATCTCGTGGATAAGCTCACGGCACTTGGAGAGGAAATAAAGGATCATCTCTTCGTCGCCATGCTGCTCAGTAGCTTGCCTGAGTCTTACAGCACTCTGATTACTGCATTAGAGAGCAGACCTGAGGAAGAACTGACACTGAATTTAGTTAAAGGAAAACTCATCGATGAACATAAGAGAAGATTAGGTGTTCCAGACGCAGGAGAGTCAAGCACTGCTATGAAAGCATCAGAGAAGCAACAGTCAGGCTCCAGTAAAGTCACTTGTTTCTTCTGCAAGAAAATAGGACATTTCAAACAGGATTGTAGAAAGTACCAGAAATGGAAAGCGAATAAACAGAAAGCAAATAAAGTTGAGGACAGTGATGAACAATCAGATAATGTTTGCTTTAGTGTTCATCACAACACGAGCAATAAAGATGTGTGGTACGTTGATTCAGGTGCCACGAGCCACATGACAGGCAACAAAGAATTTTTTGATGCTCTTGATGAAAACAAAAAATCTAACGTCACTTTAGCAAATGGACAAGGAGCTCAAGTACTCGGATTGGGGTCAGGAAAATTGGAATGTTTGAACCAACAGAACAAAGCTATCACAGTGAAGCTTCAAGACGTCTTATATGTTCCTGATCTAACTGAAAGTTTGCTGTCCGTGAAGAAATTGACGAGTAAAGGCCTTGATGTGACATTTCATGAAAAGGAATGCAAAATCGTTAAAGAGAATACTACAGTGGCAACAGCATATCTATCATCCGGTATGTATAAATTAAATGTAAATCAAAAGGAATCAGCAGCTAATGTGAGACAGCACACAGACCAGTGTCAACATACTTGGCACAAAAGGTTCGGTCATAGACACATTCAGGATATAAAGCTATTACAAGATAAAGGACTGGTGTCAGGGATTACAATACGTGACTGTGGAATCAAGGAAGTATGCGGATGTTGCGAAAAAGGAAAACAAACCAGAACATCTTTTCCAAAGATGTCAACTAACAGGGGGACTTCCGTGTTAGATCTTGTGCACACTGATCTATGTGGGCCTATGAATACAGCAACGCCAAGTGGTAAAAGATACTATATGACAATGATTGACGATTATAGCAGATATACGGAAATATATTTCTTGAAAAATAAATCGGACGCATCGAAGCAAATTAAAGAGTACATCAGGTATGCAGTAAATAAATTTAATAAAAAACCAAAAGTAATAAGATCTGATAATGGGGGCGAATATGTGAATGAAGAGTTAAAGGAATTGTATGCTGAGGAAGGTATACGAGGACAATACACAGCGCCGTACTCACCTCAACAAAACGGCGTTGCAGAACGCAAAAACAGGACGCTTACTGAGGCGGCCAGATGTATGCTGATAGACGCGGAACTTCCGAATAAATACTGGGCAGAAGCAGTGAACACTGCAAATTATTTACAAAACAGATTGCCCACAAAATTAACAGGAAAGACACCTTACGAGCTGTGGAACAATAAAAAACCAGGAGTGGAACATTTGAAGATATTTGGATGTAAAGGATATACGTTCATACCTAAAGAAAAAAGAAAGAAACTCGATAATAAGGCAAGGTTACTAACATTTGTTGGATATTCTACAGAGGCCAAGGCATACAGAATGCTCGATACAGATACAAATAAAATCACTATCAGTAGAGACGTGAAATTTGTGGAGCACGACGATCGTCAACATCAAGAGATAAAAGTAAAGAGACCGGCAAAAGAAATAAAGAAACAATTACAAAATGTACAAATACAACTTGAAGAAGATCAAGATCAAAACGATTTGATCGAACTGCAGAGGCAAGAACAAGCAGAAGTTATACCAAGAAACATTCTGGACATATCTGATGCAGAATCAACATTTGAACAAACAGAAGAAAGAGATCAAACATATGTGTATCCAGGATCTCGAGAAGATCTAGCCGACTTAATTGAAAGGCGCTCAGAACGCCCAAATAAAGGAATACCTCCACAAAGGTTTGAACATTCAGCAAACACTGTGATACAAGAATATAGAGAACCAAGAAATAGAACGGAAGCTCTTAATGGACCAGATTGCGACGACTGGAACAAAGCAATGAACGAAGAGTTTGAATCTTTACAAAAGAACCATACGTGGGAACTTGCGGAGATACCAAATGATAGAAAACCAGTCGGATGCAAATGGGTGTTTAAGAGAAAGGAAAATAAGGATACCGGGATATTCAAATACAAAGCAAGACTGGTTGCGCAAGGTTTCAGTCAAAAATACGGGACGGACTACGATGAAGTATTTGCTCCAGTTGTGACAGCGGTCACTTTACGTTTATTACTTACAATTGCAGCAAAAAGGAAATTACTAGTTCATCAGTTCGATGCTAAGACAGCATTTCTCAACGGGAAGTTAGATAAAACGATATATATGAAGCAACCCGATGGTTATATAGTTCCAGGCAAGGAACATCTGGCATGTAAGCTTAAGAAAAGCATATATGGCCTAAAACAGGCGGCAATGACATGGTATGAAAAGCTACACATGACAATTGTAAAGCTTGGTTTCAAGCAGAGCGAATCAGATCCATGTTTGTACTCAAGGCATATTGGAAATGAAACCGAATACATAGTGTTTCATGTCGACGACTTACTCGTTGTTTGCTTGGATATGTCAGCCATCGAAAATATAGCAAGAGGGCTAGAAAAGGAATTTGAACTTAGTCATCTTGGTGAGCTATCTGATTATCTTGGGATTAATGTACAACGCGATGAGGAGGGGATTTTTTACTTAAATCAAACTGAATACATTGAGAAAATTACTGAAAGATTCGGATTACAGAACGCAAAACCTTCAAAAACGCCAATGGACACAGGTTATCTGAAAACAGTTCATGATCGAAAAACTATGAATAACAACACTGATTATCAGAAGCTTATTGGAGCTCTACTATATGTGGCCACACACACACGTCCAGATATCGCAGCATGCGTATCTATTTTGAGTCGATGGGTCAAAAATCCTACACAAACCGACTGGAACGAGGCGAAAAGAGTTGTTCGTTATTTAAAGGGAACAAAAAATCTCAGATTGAAATTAGGAGGAGACATGAGTAATCTGATTGGATTTGCGGACGCGGATTGGGCGGAGGATGGAGAAGACAGGAAGTCACACAGCGGTTTTCTATTTCAATACAATGGAGGTAGCATTGCCTGGACATGTAGAAAACAAACATGTACAGCATGGTCTAGCTGCGAAGCAGAATATATAGCTCTTGCAGAAGCGAGTAGAGAATTACTGTGGATTCGGCGACTGTTAGAAGACTTTGGGGAAAAACAAGTTGAAGCAACTGTAATACACGAAGATAATCAAAGTGCAATACAGATGGTGATGAACAAAGGACACAGAAGTCGAACCAAACATATAGATACCAAATACCATTTTGTAAGTGACTTGGTCAAGAAACAAATTGTAAAGCTGCGATACTGCGCAACAGAGAACATGACTGCAGATATCTTGACAAAGCCACTAGGTGAGATCAAGCTAAAGAAGCACAGAGAAGGATGTAATCTCGTATTATAATTGTTGAGGAGGGGTATTGATTATTATTGTACGTTGCAACAATTATAATATGTGAATTGTGAATGGACCTTTACAGCACAAATTATTTTGTAACTAAAATTAAATTATGTAACATTTATAAAAACTTATGTCATTTAATAATTACTATTTGAAAAATTTAAAAACTGTAAAAATCCATTTTAAAATCACTATCAAAATTATTGTTCATCTGTAAAGATCATTAACAAAAGAAAAATATAATCAGTAAAAATAAAGTTGTACATTTTATTGATTAGCAAATAAATAAAATAACTAACAGTTTACACCCCTAAAAAATAAAAAGCGACCCTCGGCACATTGACAACTTTGAAATATAGAGTAAGCAGAACCCAAATCCAAATTTTGGTGCAAATTGGTGCTGTTTGGCAGAATTGCCAGGTTTGCCCGTTTTTTCCGTGCAAATACTGGACTAATATTCATATTTACACTTTTCAATACCAAATGGTGGAAGTAAAGGTGTTAAATATTTTATATACTACTAAAGAATTCAAAGTTGAAGGCTTTTTATTTATTTTTTTTCTAATTTTTCTTAGTAATTAAAATTTTGTGTCTGTTTTTCATGCATTTTATTCAACTGAAAAATTAAAAAACTTTAAAATATTTTAAAACTTTTTGTTTAATTGCAAATGACTTTACCTTACATCAATTTCTCATGTAAAAGAAATTTCATCGATGAAAAATTACAAAGTTATGACAAGTTTAAAGCGAACACAGCATTAAGAGTCCATACAAAGTTATAGCTTATACTCTGTAGACAGATGATTCACATAAATGTTTATATGAATACAAATGCATCCATAAATTCAATACTTATACACTGTGACAATATTGTCATATATTCAGAACAATACTACTGAGGGTTAATTCATTGCAAAACCGAACGCAAATATAGCATTTATTCGTCAACATTCACGAATTAATAAAGAGCCACAGACCCGGATTCAAATAGAAATTGAAACAAGAGCGGGAATTAAAACATCGATAAATTTTGACAGAAAGGACCGTTAAAAGATGAGAAATTTAAATAAGCAGCTATACAGGGTGAGATACCAAAAATGTCTCGGGCGATATCTCAATTATTATGAGCATTATAAAAAAAGTTTTAAATAAAAGTTGGATTGGAATAAGAGCACTATACTCTAAAATTATTTTTAGCTATACCGGGTGTACGATGTCATGGTACAACTGACTTGTGTTTTTATAAATAGAAAACCCTGTATATTTTCAGGCCATCTCGACATTGTCCATTCGAAAGCCTACATAGAATTGTGCCATTTTTGAAATTCGGTTGCGACATTGCCAAAATGTTCAGCTTTTTCTGTAAAATTCTACATTTTCGTTATCTACTACTAAATTACACACCAACCACATTTTTCAAGTTGAGTCAATTTTTGCATGTCAAGTAATAGTCCATAGCATCTGGATGAGATTTGGCACAGAGATAGATTATAGTCTGGAATAGCACATAGGCTACTTTTTATCCCGGAAAAATGCACGGTTCCCATGGGATAGTTTTGTTTTTGTTTTTCACAGAGCAAGGGATCGACATGATTTTTTGCATAGTGGTAGTTTAGGGGTCAGAGAATATTATAGGCCACTTTTTATCCCTGAAAAATTTGCGGTTCCCGTGGGATAGATTTGTTTTATCTCTGGAACGACTAAACCGATTCTAAAAATTCTTTCACTAAAAGAAAGCTACGCAGGGGGGGAGATTCTCGAGAAGGATAACAAATTAGGGGGAAAGATTCTCGCGGTGGGTTAACAAATTAGGGGGGAAGATTCTCGCGGGAGGATAAGAAATTAGGGGGGAAGCTTCTCGCGGGAGGATAACAAAATAGGGGGGTGGGAGATTCTCGCGGGGGGATACAAATTAGGGGGGAGATTCTCGCGGGGGGATAACAAATTAGGGGCGAGATTCTCGCGGGGGATAACAAATTAGGGAAGAGATTCTCGCGAGGGGATAACAAATTAGGGGGGAGATTCTCGCGAGGGTGATAACAAATTAGAGGGGATATTCTCGCGGGGAATAACAAATTAGAGGGGAAGATTTTCGCGGGGGATAACAAATGTAATGTATTATTAATATTCGAGCGAACGAGCGAAGCGAGTGAGTATTGTATCATTAACATTCAAACGAACGAGCGAAGCGAGTGAGTAATGTGTTAATAAAATTCGAGCGAACGAGCGAAGCGAGTGAGTAATGTATTAATAAAATTCGAGCGAACGAGCGAAGAAGAAATTAATAATATTCAAACGAACGAGCGAAGCGAGTAAGTAATGTAGGTATTATTAAATTTCGAGCGAAAGAGCGAAGCGAGTGAGTAATATATCAATAATATTCAAGCGAACGAGCGAAGCAAGTGAGTAATGTATTAATAAAATCCGAGCGACCGAGCGAAGCGAGTTTATGCATTATAAAATTCGAACGAATAATCACTACAAGTCCGGTTTCGCTTCGCAGGAAGAGAATTTCTCGCGGGGGAGATAATAAATTATAAATCGTAAAATACGTGGGCGAAGCCACGGGTAACGGCTAGCTATTCATAAACCTTTATAAACGTACTTTTAACTCATATCGTCCATCAATTTGGATCTATTGGCAAATAAATTATTATATTATATAAGTTATCTGGGTGCTCAATGACATAAAAAAAAATTGGAAACTCATTAAAAGTAAAATTGATTCTTACTTTTCGAAAATTTTACAAATATGTAATTAAATTGTCATCGAGAGTGGTATAAATAAAAAACCGTGAGTCCCCGGTGCTCTCAATAGATGTACTACAATTAACATTCAGAATCGAATACATGCAACTTCAAAAGAAGTATGTTTTCCTTTTTTTCTAATAATTTTCTGTATGAACGAATCGAATGCGCTGCCATATTAAATTACAAATATAGAATTTACTTTTTCGTTGAACCAAATTAAAATTTAAATACAGATTTAAGCATTTGATAATAATTTAAAAATTCATTATCAGAACTCTTCACCACCTTTGACTACAGCACTGTAAACCAAGGATAAATAATATTTCACACTGGTTTCTCTTTTCCAACTGCCTACAGTTCAACAGTGCCAACTGAACGTAGCTAAACTTAATTAGATTCCCCAATTCGTGATTACGTTTTGATGTATATCGCAAAGGCACATAGTGTAATATTAAACATATTATATGTACATTGTATACATATTATGCATACATAATATATATACGGACCACAGAACATATGTGTGCAGATGACATGCGCAGAAAGTTATTATACGAGGTATATACAGATGAAAAACTTCATATTTTGTTATAAACTTATAGTGAAGGCAAAGAGTAGGTTATAAGATTAAGAGGCGACACTGAAACAAGAAAACAGATTTTCGACAGAGGAGGACAGTCACGATCTATCATAGATTTTTGGTCATTTTCAGTCCCGTACGTTATCTCCGGTATATTTTTATTAGATTTCATTCCTCTTTCTCTACGTAGTATGAACTAAAATTTAAGTCTGCATTCTTGCTTACCGACTATTCAGTCAAAAACATAATCTTGCCTTCTGAATTGATAAAATTGCCATTTCTCTTACAGATCTTCACTTTTATTTTGTCAAAGTGGCAATTTTTATGGTATATGTCATCTGGGCTCCAGACTTGTGTCGTATGACCATATCGTCTACCCCATATTGATACGCCGATGCCTTGATTTGACCCTGAATCCGTATGTCGTACATTTATTAAAGTTTTTTATCTAGTACACGTTGTCTCCTGTGGTGTAGGAACAAGGCGCGTTCTTCCACCTTGGAAGAAACCTTACTACGTTGGCAAAACCATGCCACGTTATAAGATCTGGGCACGACTCCAGTTGGATAATTGTCATATATACCTGGGTATCAATTTGAAACGCAGATACGATACAACGCCACGTCCATACTTTGCCAACAGACATAAGTCTGGACTAGTGTTGCCAGGTGTCCCGATTTGCGCGGGACGTCCCGATTTTCAGAGGTATGTGGACACGTCCCGATTCACCCTTGATCGGGACGCTGAATGTCCCGATTTAGGGTCAATCGGTAATTATAAAAGGTTCAAACTTCACACATATTGTTTTGTGACTGCGAATAGCGCGATAGACGTATCGCGCTCTCCCGTTCTTTTCTGCCGCTGCGTACGATCCAAAGATTATGATGACATTATTTTGATGATATTATAAAGACATTATTTTCACCACTTAATAACAAAAATTAACGTTTATTTATGAACACCTTGTTTTTTTTAGTTGTCCCGATTTCAGAACCAAAATCCCGATTTTTTTAGCCTTCTGTCCCTAAATTTGGCAAATTGGACCTGGCAACACTAGTCTGGACCCAGCGTAAGTGGTTTCGAAACATATTATGGTGAATTAATATTATATCTAGGTAACGTCAATTAATTATTAACATTGATATAATAATTTTTTAACTGTAAAAATAAATGTAAATAAGAGATACCATAAATACAATTATATTTATTTAACAACGCATTTAGTGTTTTTTCGTATTTGTAAGGCGGATCTTAAATGGCCGTTAATCGACTGGTGACGTCATGATCCATTATGAAACGCTTTTCGATGCTATAATAAAAAACATTTGAAAAACCCGTTACATAGTGGACCATTATGTGCCTCTTTTCGATGCTATAATAAAATACTGGTCCACAAATGTTTGAAGAACTTTATCCGCACAGATACGTTTTGTGTTATACTTAGTTTATATAGCGCTGGTTTAGAGTATAACTATGACATACATACATGAGAATATTTTGATTGACGGGTTAATCAAAATTTGAAAGTAACATTTCTAATTATCACAAATCTACCGTAATTTTATTTTGAAGAAAAATAAAAATATTAAAAAATTAAACAAGCATAATATATTGTGCTAGAACAATGGAAATAAGCATCATCACTTTAGAGAAAAACGAATATCTAAGAAGGCGACCTTATAGAGTGATGGGATCGTCATTTTTTCGGACGAACCTGGAGCTAAAAAAATTCGACTGATGACCAGTCCTATACTTCCCACCTAGTAAATATTTGCCAAAAATAAACACTCTTTTTTTTTATTCTTTGACTAGGCCCAAATAACCTTAGCTGTTGGTGGTCTTTAAAACACAATTTAATTTTTATTCTTTGAAAAAAGCATGGCCCTCTTTTTACTTCCCACCTCTACTATGGTAGGGAAGTAATGGATTCAGTCCGAAAACAATATTTCGAGATTTTAACAGATTTTCACGTTTTGAGACCCTAGTAATCGTTTAAGATCATTTTCTGACTGATGTCTGTATGTGTGTGTGTGTGTGTGTGTGTGTGTGTGTGTGTATGTGTGTGTGTGTATGTGTGTGTGTGTGTATGTGTGTGTATGTGGTCAATTTTTCGCCTTCGATATCTTAAGAACGGAACAACATACGGGCATGCCGATTGTTCTATTGTGTTTATCAGCCTTTAACTTAGATCTGATTAGATTTTGAGTCAAATCGGTTCAGTGGATCCTGAGATATTCAAAAAAACGTCCTCAATGTCACGTATTAACATAGGTAAAAAAAATATAAATGAATTCTAGATGTTATAATATGAACAAAATGTAAATATTTTTTTTCTCTAAAATGTACAGTTTTCGAGAAAAAAAATATTTTACTAAAAAAAATAAAAATTGTACGTAAATCAAGGTAACCATGATTTTTGCCATATTAAGTTAGCCATCAGTAGATCACCAAACAAAAAAGAGGGCCATGCTTTTTTCAAAGAATAAAAATTAAATTGTGTTTTAAAGACCACCAACAGCTAAGATTATTTGGGCCTAGTGAAGGAATAAAAAAAAGTGTTTATTTTTTGCAAATATTTACTAGGTGGGAAGTATAGGACTGGTCATCAGTCGAATTTTTTGTTTGGTGATCTACTGATGGCTAACTTAATATAGCAAAAATCATGGTTACCTTGATTTTCGTACAATTTTCATTTTTTTTAGTAAAATATTTTTTTTCTCGAAAACTATACATTTTAGAGAAAAAAATATTTACATTTTTTTTATATTATAACATCTAGAATTCATTTATATTTTTACTTCCCACCTCTACTATGGTAGGGAAGTAATGGATTTAGTCCGAAAAAAATATTTCGAGATTTTAACAGATTTTCACGTTTTGAGACCCTAGCAATCGTTTAAGATCATTTTCAGACTGATGTCTGTATGTGTGTGTGTGTGTGTGTGTGTGTGTGTGTGTGTGTGTGTGTGTGTGTGTGTGTGTGTGTGTGTGTGTGTGTGTGTGTGTGTGTGTGTGTGTGTATGTGTGTGTGTATGTGTGTGTGTATGTGGTCAATTTTTCGCCTTCGATATCTTAAGAACGGAACAACATACGGGCATGCCGATTGTTCTATTGTGTTTATCAGCCTTTAACTTAGATCTGATTAGATTTTGAGTCAAATCGGTTCAGTGGATCCTGAGATATTCAAAAAAAAGTTCTCAATGTCACGTATTAACATAGGTAAAAAAAAATATAAATGAATTCTAGATGTTATAATATGAAAAAATGTAAATATTTTTTTTCTCTAAAATGTATAGTTTTCGAGAAAAAAAATATTTTACTAAAAAAAATAAAAATTGTACGTAAATCAAGGTAACCATGATTTTTGCTATATTAAGCTAGCCATCAGTAGATCACCAAACAAAAAAGAGGGCCATGCTTTTTTCAAAGAATAAAAATTAAATTGTGTTTTAAAGATCACCAACAGCTAAGGTTATTTGGGCCTAGTCAAAGAATAAAAAAAAGAGTGTTTATTTTTGGAAAATATTTACTAGGTGGGAAGTATAGGACTGGTCATCAGTCGAATTTTTTGTTTGGTGATCTACTGATGGCTAGCTTAATATAGCAAAAATCATGGTTACCTTGATTTACGTACAATTTTTATTTTTTTTAGTAAAATATTTTTTTTCTCGAAAACTATACATTTTAGAGAAAAAAAATATTTACATTTTTTTCATATTATAATATCTAGAATTCATTTATATTTTTTTTTACCTATGTTAATACGTGACATTGAGGACGTTTTTTTGAATATCTCAGGATCCACTGAACCGATTTGACTCAAAATATAATCAGATCTAAGTTAAAGGCTGATAAACACAATAGAACAATCGGCATGCCCGTATGTTGTTCCGTTCTTAAGATATCGAAGGCGAAAAATTGACCACATACACACACACATACACACACACACACACACACATACAGACATCAGTCAGAAAATGATCTTAAACGATTGCTAGGGTCTCAAAACGTGAAAATCTGTTAAAATCTCGAAATATTTTTTTCGGACTAAATCCATTACTTCCCTATCATAGTAGAGGTGGGAAGTAAAAATATTTTAGGTACATTAATCGATCTCATAAGTCTTATTTTCTGAGATATTAAATTTCGAAAAATCAAGACATTTTCAGCGTAGCATAATATAAACATTGCGTAAATATGTCTCAAAAAGTATAGCTACCTCAAGAAATCAAAAAGAAAACCAGATCTTTTCTATTTTTAACGTTTCGGTAATTATTGATAAAAAAACTAGTCTTTCATTTTACCACTGCGTTATGCAACTATTGTTATAAGGTGTATTTTTACAAAAAAAAAATAATATGCTACGCTGCGAATTTCTTGAATATGTCATTTCATTAATTTAGAATATAAGATCTATTGAAACAAAAGGTACAAAACGTATTTTTTTATAGCAGTTTCAACAGAAAAATTGATCAAAATTCTTTAAAGCAAGGAAGTCTTAAAGTTTGAGTACGTCGATTTTATTTTTGACCAGCTTAGCTACGAGTACGACTATACTACCAGAAGTTTAATTTACTCATAAATGCTCATAAAGCTCTGAAGCATTTTTGAACAGAAAAGTTTGCATTTTTGGAAGATTTCTCCGTGGTTCGTTTGTGTTCTATTAAACCAGACCTTCAATTATGGACCCTCGAGGGGAGAAAATTGTTTTACCAAGAGTAAAGTGTTTTTAAAATTAATTATCCTTACATAGTGGTGCGTCCTCTCTGTCTTTGTCTGTATGTATATCTAGAGAACTACTAAACGAGTTTGAATGCGTTTTTTATCATTCGGTAGCTTATTTCTTGAGAAATATTTATAGGTTTATTAAAAATCAAGGTATTTTAGTGGAGGCCTAAGCACTGAACCAACCAAAACAAAAATGTGCATCAAGTCGGAAAAAATTGCTATTTTCAACACAAAGATGTAAATACGGTGCTTAAAAAAATAAATATAATATAAATAATATAATTAGTATCTATGTATCTTTTAACTAGCTGCCCAGCCCGACTTTGCCCGGGTACATAGTAGATTAAATCCAAGTTGGATTTAAATCAAGTTTATGTCGATTTCAATTAAAAAACGGTGTAACTATTAATATACCCGATATTATGTAATAATAAAAATTAATCGGGGACAAAGGCTATACGAGTATATTTATATACAATAAATTTGCACCCGGGCAAAGTCGGATCGGGCATTTGGTTTAAGGATAAAACCATTACTTTAACTCGAAAATCCATAATATCACAATTAATGTATCCGCACATTTTCATTACAGCCTGTACGCCCAACCCACGTGTCGACCGTACATATATTTTGTGTATTATTGAACACAATAGTATATCATTATGTGATACGGTACATAGCATTGTGTCAAAATCTCAAATGACTGATCATTATCTTTATTACTACAGTTATTATATAGGTACCCACTATATAATAATATATGTATAGATACATAATAGGTAGTAGGTATCAATGATAATGTTATGTCCATACATTTCAGTGACATTGATATTGCAAAGTCAGTGCTTGAGACCAGATCTAACGCTTTAAAGAATGAAATCTAAGGGATCCAGATATGGTGATAGAACAGGCCAAGTCATAATATGCAAAAATCTTAAAAATGTACGTATCTCATTATATTACATGATTGAATAAAGGAGAGAAAAGCTTTTCTATTACGATCATATCCAACTATTATTAGCATCAAAGAAGCATAACCCTACTCCCATATTCGAATATGACAAAAGCTATCCAAAAACTGTTTAGGTAGCTTTATTTTGCTTATAAAAATGTTCAAAAAACATCTAAAACATTTTTCTCTAGCTCTTAAAATGAAAGATCTACGTGGCATCACAAAAATATTTAAAATTTCGTTTATTTCGTTTATTGACACACGGTGTATCAATTATCTTTGCACGACTGAATTTCTTATGGAAAACTGCACTACTTTGCCCATTTAACCTATTCTCTATCATTACAATACGGCGCTCTGTATAGTATAATAACGATAGTTTTGTTACACAGTGTACATTTCCTACAAAATTTATAGTGACATATCAGTATCATTCCATTCTATTCTACGATTATAGAACTTTACTGATGAGTTACACAGAATGAAACAAAACCGACAAACGCATTGCCACATCCACGTGAATTCTAATTCGTTCTAAAATAATAATTAGCAGCAGGCTTGCGCACAACTGTTCAAAAAATGGAATCATGCAACGTTTCCTTTGTTGAGAGGAACTACTCGTATAAGTTGGCGTCTGGCGAAAACATATCCGCGCATCTATCTATATTTACACTATTTCACTGACATCTTTGCGTTAATGGAAAGAAAATATTACAATCTTTCCTTATCTTTAGTTAGTTCTAATTATAATAGGGAATATTAATTCAACTTTTTCTTTTCCCTTGTCATTTTTTTATACAGGGTGGTGACCGTGACTGCTGCACATAGGGATTTAACCCGTAAAATCAAACTTTCGCGATTTCCTGCTTCCCTAATTATTTTAGGAAAAATATCTTCAAATAATAGTTTTAGAACAAAAAATTCTGCATCTAAATCATTAAACAAAATTAATTTTGCATGCTTTATAACGACAGAAATTTGATATCAAAATGTCAAAATTACCTCAAAACAGATAGCGATAGCCATGCAACTTGAACAAAATGATGACGTTTTAACTGTCAGAATAATTTCTAATCATTTTGTTCAAGTTCCATGGCTATCGCTATCTGTTTTTGAGGTAATTTTGACATTTTCATATCAAATTTCTGTCGTTACAAAGCATGCAAAATTAATTTTGTTTAATGATTTAGATGCAGAATTTCAATGTTCTAAAACTTATTATTTGTAGATGTTTTTCCTAAAATAATTAGAGAAGCAGGAAATGGCGAAAGTTTGATTTTACGGGTTAAATCCCTATGTGCAGCAGTCACAGTCACCACTCTGTAGAAATGTTTAAAACAGTGACCATTGGCGACAGTTTGATCTTGATGAAATCGGAGCTATATGGACATCCTAACGTACGTTTTATGGAAAGATAGGAAACGTCTCTGAATGAAACCATAGTTAATAGAGCTATATAGGTCCGGAACTACCCAAGTCTAACACAAGCGTCTACAGACAGACCCTTTCAGCTCGCATAATGTTGCACAGCGCTGTCTGGGATTTAAACGTGGCTTGTTCTTAACACATACATACATAAATAAACACATTCCTGTCAGTCAAGTCAAATAATATCTTAACAACAGCGTCTATACTTTGTACGTCATATGTACAAAGTCGTCGGTTCGAGCCCCGATCGGTCCGTGAAATTTTTGTTTTTTTTTTCATATTTATTTACATATTTCCGTAAAATTTTCATTTTTATTTATATAGATATATTTTTTAAATTTTAAAATGCATATTTTTGACCTTTTGATTATTATTAATTTGTCAGAAAAAATTTTCTTGGTAAAAGTTTGTTTATGCTATAAAACCTAAAAGGAGATAATTAGAATCGATAACTCTTCTCGTGTACAGGGAGGATCTGAAAGTTTGATTTGGTCCAAGAATAGAGCATCCTACATCGGCCCGATAAAAAGTCTGATCCGATTGTTTTTGTCAGTTTCATACGGTGTGTGGACGAAAATCAAATGAAATCGGAAATATTTTGTCAGCAGTGTGCGGTAGTGGTCCGATTTAAATCGTATGGATCGTCGACATATTGTATTTAAGAACTTAAGCCACGTTTAAAACCCCAGACTGCGCGCGTGTGCACTGTGCAACACTAGAACAGAGAACACTAGAGAGAGAGAGAGAGCACTAGAAGGCGAGCTGAACGTGTCTGTCTGTAGACGCTTTAAAGTCTAACTACCAGAGATGATACGATTTTACACTCTACACCGCATAGATCGAAAGTCAATCATGTATCTACCATACAAATGGTCATTTTTTTGTGCGAAAAAAATACAGTTAAACTGCTGTTAAAAAAAGTTTTAGCAAAAGATATAAAATTCAAACTAAAGGCAAGGTTTCAAAAGCAACTTTCACAAAAGCACAACAAATTCACAATTTTGCACCTCCATAAAAACCATCATAAATTCCTACTGAATATCCAGGTATAGATATCTTTCTCAAAACACAATGGAGACACAAAAAGAGATATTAAATTATAGACTCGAAACCATGTTTCCTTTGAACTATGAAATTCTTTTCAAATTTTATAAATAAAAGAGCAGCCCTGATACGTGCGCTACCGACTATACTCTATCACCATTAGCCAGGTAACAGTATCATGCACGTTATGTAATTATTGACGTTCCCTATTTGCATTTGTTGAAACGTGAACGTGCTATATAATGTGTCAGTTGACTGTGCCACTGTATGTAACTAATTTGCATTATAGGGCCAAAATTATGATACTCTATAATCAAAAGTATTGCAAATTTTTTTTTTCAAATCATTAACGATAAAGATATTTCAAGATTTGATAAGGGTATTAATTTTAGGACAACCTTATAACACATAAATTGCGTACACATATTTACAATGTAGTAACGCGTTAGCCCTTTATGAATATATTAAGAAAATATCTGTGTTGCATCATAAACACCCCTCATTGCTACCAGAGAGTTTATTTAATTTATCACAAGGGACGTGTCTATTAATGCGTTATTGTTTTTTTTCTGCGTTATAATTTATAACTTTAATATTTAATTTAAAAATACGAATCAGAAAGCAGTCGTAACAACCGGAATTATTTGATATGCTAATGTTTAGAATTTATTTAATGAAAGCAAAATGTAATTTAGACTTTGAAAGCGATGAACGTTTTCTATTTGATTCTAGGACTAAAAATTAATAGCGGTCTGCCTGGCACCGATTTCAAAAGATGGCGCTACCATATGTCTAAAATGTTTCTCAATTGAAAAATATACTTTTATATAATACTAGCCGCTACCCGTGACTCCGCCCACGTATATTTCGATTTATGATTTATTATCCCCCCGCGAGAAATTTTCTCCCTACGACGCGAAGTTGGGCTGGAGTTGTTTATAATATTAGTAAGATTCCGCCTATAGGCTAAAATGCAAAAGAATTTCAGAGTTACGTTTTCTTACTATCACACAGAAATTATCCCCCCCCGCGAGAAATTTATCAAAATAAAATATAGTCTATATCATTTAGGGATAGTGTAGTTTTCTATTAGTGAAAGAATTTTTACAATCGGTTCAGTAGTTCCAAAGATAAGAATTTATGATTAAATAGCCACCCCCCTTGAGAATCTCTCCCCCTACGAAGTGAAGTCGGGCTGGTGCTAGTAAGATTCCGTCAATGCGCTAAAATGCAAAAGAATTTCACGTTTTGTTAGTAGTAGAGAGCAAATAAAAATCTAATTAATTAACTTAAAAATTTATTTAAAAAGTTGAATAAAACATAGCCTATAGCACTTCTGGAATCATAGGGAACATTTGAAAAACATTTTATCAAATCCGTCAAATAGATTTTAAGCTAAATCAACACAAACATATGTACATACAAAGAATTTTATATATTAGTATAAATTATACGATCATCAATATTTACCTAAAAAGCACGTGCAATTGTAAGAATTCTGTATAAAAATCAACTTAAATCTAAAAGCTAACTTCTTAAAACGTGCAAAGTGGAAGCTCTCAATGAAATTGGCTAGTAGAATGATTAATCATCGTGTTTCTTAATTATTCCTTACTGTCCATTTATACGTGCTAATAACTTTCTCATAAAATAATAATAAAAAGTGTACTTAATAAATAAAGAACAAATAATTTCTAAATATTATTTCACTAATAATTTTCTGCTAGGTGCATTAAACCGAACAGTAAAATATTATCTTAATTTGTGAATTTCTAATAACTCTATTTTGCTTCTTCTGTTTTTTGAAAATTGTAATTATTTTACTAATTAAATTGCGATACAAGAACCTTTTGTTTTAATTAATTATTCATTGTTATTTTACGTATCAGATTCCATTACAAGAATTAATTTAAATTTGTCCCATTATTGACCACAGTAAATACTTATACGAAACTATAAACTGAAAACTATAAACAATAAAAAATTTAATATTTCTAAATAAAACAGAGTCTTTCCCCCTGCTCTTGCAATAATGCCAAATATTTGTTATTTTCAGGTGGTATAGTGAGCTACAGTATTCCAGAGCCAGCTCCAGATTTCGTGGATGCATCTTATGATGGCGAACACGAGAACGGGCGGTTAATCGGAGGCTTGGGACGTCTCGTGGACGGAGAATACGGAGCTGATAATTTCAAACTTGATATTGGATATGGAAAAGGTACTTAATATTCTTGATAGCTTTATTAATAATATACGTTAAAATTTTTAAAGTATTTGTTACTAAATTTTTATATCATTCAAGTTTAAGACAGTTGCAATTTTAATATATTGCTAAATTTTTTCACTGCAGTAGAGCTTATTTTTTTTAATAATACTGCACTGAATTCAATTTCACCGAAAAAAAAGTTAAATAAAACATGACTATTTTCTGGTAGCCGTAGGTCTGCGACGTACGTTACATATAGCAGCACGTTAATTTTGCAATATAGGCCTATATTTTTTATAAAATCGGCAATTTCAAAATAACTCGTTCTTTCACAAAATTATCTAAAGTATAAGGATACTCGAATTAGTACGGTATAATTAAACACTGACCCGGACATTTGAAACCGCAAGCTAAAAATTGGTGAAAATGTCAAAGAATAGTGTTCTGATTGATATCCCAAACTTCCCAAAAAGTCCCTCTAAGGCAAAATCCGCCATCTTGAAAAAACCACGAAATTTTACCACCTTTATCACTTTTTTCGAAATATCTCAGAAACGGTCGACTTAAGCAATTCTTCCATTATGTAATGTTTTAAAGAGGATTACATTTCCTACAATTTTTTATTCCTACAACTTTTCTGTGGTACTAATGGTAAGCGCGCTACAGCTTCTTGAAAATCACGCACTTTTTGTAACCTTGGTAACCAATTGTTATAATGTTAAGTCCTTTTCAATAGCTTTATTTATTGTGTTCTTCACCGAATTTTAAATTGAAAATATAAAGCAAGGAACGCCCTAAACCGTGCTTTTTGTCCCATTTTGATATCTTTAAAAATTGAGAAGCTATAAACAGTCAAAGTTGAAATCATCACTGAGTTTTACGTGGTCTTTTTAACACGCGTTTTGAGTACCTTCCATACCGAATACAAAAAAAATCCGTCTAGGAATCCATAGGAAATTTAACGCCCTAGATGATGTTTTTTGTCCTACCTCGATAACTTAAAAAATGTTCAACTTATAAGCATTTAAGTTTACTTCAAAATCAGTTTTTTTCTTCTATTTGGCAATTTTTCATTCAATTCGCTTGAACTTAAATGCTTATAATTTAAAAATGTCTGAAGTTATCGAGATAGGACAAAAAACATCGTATTTTATTTACACCAACCAACATATTAAATCAATCCAAAACAAAGAGTTGACCAAGGTTAATGTGAATCATATGGAGATATTTTACACGCAAAGGCGTGTAAAATATCTCCATATGATTCACATTAACCTTGATCAACTCTTTGTTTTGGATTGATTTTGTCCTTTTGGGGTTTGTTGTGTATTGTCATTTGTGTCGAGTGGTAGGTGGAAAATGTCTAATCCCTATTTTGGGCCTTTTTTCTTAACTGCAATGTCCTTTGTGTCAAGTGGTAGGTGGTTGGTTTTGTTGAACCCTTATTAGGGTTATTTTCTTATGATTTAATTATTTATTGCTCCCTAGGTTAATTGTGTATTATCCTTTGTGTCGAGTGGTAGGTGGTTGGGTTTATTAAGCCCTTCTTTGGACATTTCTCTTGGTTGTTTTCCTGTTGTTATTGTTATCGTTTTTTTCTCTTTTGAACAATTTTTTCTTTCGACCCATGTTCCCCGCGCCTCTGAGCCTAGCTCCCTAGCTACCGGTCGTGGGAAAAAGCAGCCGTTATAGTACATAAACAAGAACATAACCCTACTTTTTATTCGTGTTCGGACATTGATTGAATAAAACAAGCAGAACTAGTATTGCTCGTTCAGAAATGTACAAAACTAGTTCTGCTCATTTTATAACACTCAATACCCGATAAATGAAAGATTTCGGGTTTGGGAAATATTAGTTGCTCAAAACTAGTCTTGCGCATTTATTTCGGGCATTGTCCGAGTTCGAGTATTGAGCGTAACATATACAATTTCCTACAAAATTTTCATTTTTACTACAGGCATCTATTGAACAAAAATCATAACTTGCCGCTGATTGTAACGCACAGACACTTATGCTGTTAGAAAATGGCCACAGTAATTTTAGTAAATATAATTTCAACATTTAACAAATTATTACTTTCAATAATACTTTTAATAAAAATAAACCGAAATGAAATTTTAGGAAATGGATGGGTGGCGTGGAAGAACGATTCATTCCCAAATCGATTCGTGGAATTAATGTTCGAATTTGACCAAATTAGAAATTTTAGCGAAGTTCAAATATTCACAAATAATTTTTTTACAAGGGATGTTCAGGTATGTAATAATTATTTAACTACAAATTTCTTTTTGAGCAATCATACATGTAAATGTTTTCATTGAAACAAATATATTATTGTATCTGATTTTTCAAAATCTTTAAAATCAATGGAATATAAACTTTTATCAATAAAATAATATGTTTTTATGTTTTTTATTTTTTTAACTTTTCAATCCATGCATATCTTTTTTACCTGGATGCGCGCGCATACCGTGTTCACAGATGATCCGGTAACTAGTCCTATCGTTTGTTACTGACTGCTGCTAGCTTAAGTGACAGAACACGCATAGCTTGCGCAACCATATTTTCTCTCTCTTTTTTTGTAGAATAAGCAATAACGATCTCTCGCTCTTATTACGAAGGACAGGTCCATTGCGAAAAGAATAAAATTAATTTTCATTTAGTTTTTAAGTCATTATAATATCATATCTATTACTAGCAGTCACCCGTGGCTCCGCTCATGTATATTTAGATTCTTATGCCCAGTAATATAGAGTCCTGTATATATTGTTAATTTAGTATCCATCCTGCGAGAAATTCTCCCCCTGCGAAGCGAAGTATGATTTATAACCCCCCGCGAAAATCTTTCCCCCAGCTTAGCGAAGCTGGGCTTTTTAAAATTGACATATCTTTTTTATTTGTCAACCGATTTAAATGAAACAAACACTAAATATTAGCCTAAGCTTATCTCAATACATCACTGAAGACCACATCAAAATTGGTTCAGGGATTACGGAAATTAACGTGCACAAACAGACAGACAAAAGAGCGTTTACAATTTTATTAAGCATATATGTATAAGTAGATATTATTAAGGAAATAAAAAAAAACAACTTCGACACTAATTCAATAGTAAGAGACTACAGACATTTTCCAACTAAGTTGTTGAGCAGATTATTAATTACACGTAACTTTTTTTAATTAAAAATCATTGCCTAGATAACTGTTAATATTCCATAGAATTTTTAATGATTATGATTATTTTTACATGACTTATTTCATACTCTTCGAAGCTTTTCCGGAAAAAAGAATATTAGTAATTACTCTATGCTCCATATGCGTATATAATCTAAAACGGTAATATAAAAGGTGCAACAAAAATATGAACACAGGAGCGTATTCTACACATCTACCTAAGTAGAACATATAATATGTCCAAAAAATACGTGATCGTTATCGCGTTATGTTTGGGTTGATACTTAAGATAATTACAAAGCATAATATTTTATATTAGAAATCGTATCCATCGTGATTATAATAAAATTAAGAAAAATCGCAGGATAGTGGACAAAATAATTTGATTTATTAAATTAAATGTACATTTAATTTAATGAATCAAATTATTTTGTCCACTATCCTGCGATTTTCCTTAATTTTATTATAATATTTTATTTCCAACAATACAGAACAATAAAAAATAAAAGTGATAAGTTTAAAAAAAACAAACAAATATGCAAAGTAACCGCTCCTCAAATCTTCTTAGCAATTTTAATCTCATCCTTTCAAAAACACTTTTTTGGATATTATGTTTCAATGACCTCTTTTGCTTATTTCGATAAGTAGAATACACTCCTGAAGTAGTGGCCCACATTTTTGTTCCTCCCTGTATATCCTGCAAATTTCGTTTAGAAATTGAAAATTAAAAAGCTATATACCTACGCTTCTTAATGAACAAACCTTGTAAAATAACCTTTAATATCACGCCACGTTAGGAAAATTGATTATTTCACTAACAATTCAATTCAGGTATTCAAGAAGGCCAAGCTGTTATTCAGTGTAGGTGGACGCTTTTACAACGGACGTCCCCTGACATACCACTACATGCCGGACCGTGTACTGGAAAACGCACGCAACGTGTCCATCCACTTGCACCAGCAGATCGCGCGCTTCGTCAAGCTGCAACTCTACTTCGCCACCAAGTACGTCATGATCAGCGAAGTCTACTTTGACTCTTGTACGTATGTACCATGTACCTACTATGTATGATACTTCACAGCAAGGGCGTCGCCAAGGGGGGGGGGGGCAGGGGGGCAGTTGCCCCCCCCCCTAGAGATCAAATTTAGCTAGCCGCAAAGCGACCAAAGTGCGAGCAATTGACTTCCTTACCTATTAATAAATTCCGCATCGCATGACAAAACGTAAATAAATTCACAAGGTTTAATGTATATTGTAGAAAGTATTGAAATATTCAGAATAACATTAAGATTTTGACATCCGTTTTTAAAATCGCCGCCATTTTCATCACGACTATATCAGATTTGCCAAAACGCAAGGCCATTAAACAGTGTAAAAATTTATTAGAACCGTTCTTATTACAATCGTCATCGAGGCAAAGCCTTCCAAAGTGTAACGCTTCATGCTCTCGGCGTTCATATTTTTTATCCTCCATAATATTGCCCCATTGCCCCCCCTTAGTCATAAGCTGGCGACGCCCTTGCTTCACAGAAAACAAAAACTACCATCGCAACGTGTATTTTATAAAATATCTTATAGACTAGAAGTGCGTGAACTGGAGTTCGCAAATATTGCCAGGGATGCAGAACAATCCCAAACTAATTGTTCAGGTTTTCATAAGATAAAATAATCAGATTTCTCTGAATTTCGCTAAAATATTAAAGTAACTCTAAAGAGGCGAGTCTGAAAAAATTTGCACACCACTATCTTAGGCTATATAGCAGCAATGGCTTGTGTCGGTCTAATATGATGCGGCAGCAATCATGCCGTGTCATAAATTAATGTCTACTTCAATAGTTCATTCGCCTCCAAGACAATTTTTGACAAATTTATCAAAGCAAATACAACTAAATTCAATTATAGGTAATAAAAAATTAAAAATCATCACTTTCCACTACTCAAATAAATAAACTTTTATTTAATATTTTTAAATGCCTGCACATAATTTGATGAACCATCATTAAATTTGCTGAGATAATTTTCTATAATTTTAAAATACAAAGAAAAGTATCCCCACACGATATAACGTATTCTACCAAATATTTAAAATTCTTAAGTAAGTGGTGAAAAATGTTTACCAATTATATTAATTTGTTCATTAGCATTGCTTGACGAACCGACAATGAAAGCGATCATCCAGATGGGTTAAATTATCCATTACAAAGTAACTCTTTACTAATGTAAAAGAAAATACCTAAGCCTGTAACGGGCAAAGTCAAAAACACAATATTCGGCCCGAGATACAGACAACAGTGATCCATATAATTTCCAAGCAACTTTTGTATTAGGTAATTTGTTAATAATTATCACGTTTACTCTATAGTCCAGGGGTTTCCAATCTTTTCTTTACTGCGACTCCCTTTACAGATTGCAATTTTTTGCGATGCCCTTCTAAAAGAAAATACCTGTATGTAGCTCTAGCAGACAATAAAATTAATTTATTATTCAAAGAAAACTCCAAAGAATATAGAACGTTAATTATTATATTTTATTAGATTCTAATTCTAATAATTAGAAAACATAAAAAACTACAAACAATACAATTAATGAGTAGGATGAGTTTGCTTTTCTGAGCATATTTTCTCAAATCGGGACTGAAATTTCGAAATTGCGACTCCCCTAGGATAGCGCCGCGACGCCCCAGGGTGTCGCGACGCACAGTTAGGGAACCTTTGCTCTATACTATAGTAGTGTATAGTTTACAAATTTAATGTTACTGTTTACAAATTTAGAAATAATTTTTTCATACGTGATACGGAGAAAGTTAAAACTACAGAGAAACAAATTCTCTAATCAACAATCGAAGCAAAATGTTTTTTTTATATGTGATCGAAAACTCTTCAGAAACGAACAATAACAGTAATTTACGATTTAGAAAAAGAAGCTATTTGCTTCGAAACGTTGATTTCCTGTAATTCCTAGTAATCATCAACAATATGAACTCCAAGTAATAAAACAACTCCAATAATACAACAACATTTATATATGTTTAACGTATGTGTACAATGTACGGTTGTAAATAAATCATTTACTTCATATTATACATCCAATACAAGTATAAGTATTATATATTTTGTAACTGATTCAAATAAAATTGTACTTACTAGGCACTGCCTTTATTAGTTTTCATGTCTTCAATTATTAAATCTCGTATCATATTTATACGACAAACAAAAAAAATTATAATAAATTTACAATAAAACCTGCAATTTAGTATGACCTGGGTGCAGTTGGTTGAGAACTTCTGAAATAGACGATACTTCGGTAATTAATAGTAAACATTGATGACATTGGTATTTGTTAGAAATGTTAACAGTCGTAAGCTTTGTTGCCGTCTCGACTGCTAAGCTCGTATGAAGTTAGAAATTTCTAATTCCAGCGTCCAATACGTCATCATGAAATCCACTGCATTGTAAGTTAAATGGCAGGACAAAGCTTCAGTTCCAAATAATACTAACTGATGATAACATTCCTTAAGGCTGACCTGCAATAGCTGACTGTTATATAAACACTGATTGAAATACCTGTTTTAATAATACCAAATACATAAACAAACTTTTTTGGTTAATACCAAATTTTCTTAAAATATTTAGTATGTAAAATGTTCTTGTTCGTTAAATTAAAAAAACATGTTTACGTTTTTTTTTAACGAACTTCAAGTTAGCCAATTTTATTATTTATACAGTAGAAACTCTATAACTCGAACTTCAAGAGAAATGTAAAAAAATTCGAGTTATGGAGTTTTCTACTAATATCGAGGATTTCGAGATGCAGAAATTTTAACAGTTATGATTTCGATTTACAGAGGCATAATTTCTATGTATGGTTTTTCGAGTTGTAGAATTATCGCGAAATAAAAATTCGCTTTATAGAGGTATGCTTCTATTACCTATCTACTTTGATTTACAAAATCTGTAGTAAAGTGTACACGCTTACTTCGAGGTATAGAGTACGCATGAGTGTGACTGGAACTCAAGTACCGAGTGTAATATGAAATCGTATTAAGTTCGAATTATAGAGTATATATAATTCGAGTTATAGAGTCTTTTGGATTAACTTACCGAGGTTTGAGTTATATAGGTAGAGTTTCTACTGTAATTGCAGATAATCTCGGTAACTATAATTAATGCCCACTAATTTTAGATTTTCACTACGGAATAAGTCTCAGTTAGCTGAATGTTTGTATACACCTTCGTTATGGTGTTTTAAAAAACGTGTAAAAAGTCCCCATCGATCTCGTGCCGGCGTTGCCAGATATTCGAGGTTCAAGTTCACGATAGATGGTTTTTTGCGAATTTCTCGGTTCCGTTCCATTTTTTGTAAAAAATAGTTATTATCAATCTTGTAGAGGATGAAATTATCTACAACTTTTGTATAAACATTTTTTGTCTACGATTTATAGTTTTTCTTATTTAAGTACGCGCGGCTTCCTTCCCCTCGATTTTACATAACGGGATTATGTTGCTTCCCGAGGGCCTAACAAAATGATTTGTAGCTTTGTTTTAAGTCGAACTTTAAGCTAACGATTAACTATAATTTTTAACAAAATTAATGCGGTAGTTCTCTATTTATAAGCAACCAAACAGCACTCAAACAGACAGAGTCAATTTTTTTTTGAAAATACGATATTTATACTTGACATCAATTATAAAGACAATTCGTAAAGTAATTTTGTAAAAAAAATTACAAGGGTTGAGAGAGTGCGGATTAAATTATTTACATTTGCATACCGTATAACGCACTCTAGTAATAGTAAAAAGTGGTTATTATCAATCTTGTAAAGGACAAAATTCTTGACAACTTTTGTATAAACATTTTTTATCTACGATTCATAGTTTTACTTATTTAAGTACCCGCATTTAATATGCATCGAGATAGCTAAGAAAGCTTTTTTAAGATTCAGAAAATATATAATTTTGTATCATTATTATTGTGAGATGTCTGAAAATTCTTATATTATATTTGTTTATTTTATGGGTGTTTTTCGTCTACTGTGGCATGAAAATAAAAACTGTATCACGTCCTAATGGAGTGTCTAAAATATTAAGTGGCTGCCCGTACTTCTTGTAGATTTACAGACGACCTCCTTAGTTTATTTAAAGGTAGGTACGCAAAAATAGACCAAAAAACTCCAGTATAGTTAATTAACTTTAAAGCAATTAATGGTTTAGTGTTAAAGCACTATGTTGCATCTGAAACTTATTTAGCATGACATTGGAGAGCTCGGATTCGATTCGCTAAATAACAGTTATTACTCTAATGTATTTCCCATTTATTAATTTAACAGGCCTTAATATACTTTTCATTTGTCTATAACATATTTGTACGCAAACATTAGGTATTTGAAAATGAACACGTAGTATAAAAGAAGAAAAAAGTCAATTCGTCTACAAGGAAGGTATTAGCCTTAATTGCAGAATCGTAGTACCGCTTTAGACGAGAGTTGAACTGCAAAGAAGCTCTTTTTAAAAACTAATAGCTAATACTTTCGTTGCTTAATGAAAGCTTTTCTATATAGATTCAACACTTATATTAATATAAATCACTCAACAAAATCGCTTTTGGTTTTTAAACTACAGGGTGGCGCAATAGGTATTGACGGTTTTTAAAGTGTTATTATGGTTATACTAATGAAATGACCAAGGTCAAAAACATATATTTTTATTACACATACAATGCAGTTTTACAACAAAAATTGTTTTTTGAATTAATGTCTTTTAAATGGCCACCACGTTTTTCTAAACATGTGTAAAATTCGACCCAAACTTCTTCGTGCAATGTTCAATGCTGCTGCTTGACGCCTTACTGAACGAGTTGGACACCTTACTACCTTGTAGTACTCGTTCTACGTTCTCTGGTGTACGCACAATTTTTACAGAACCGACATATTCATTTCGTACACTTCCAGGATCACGAAACCTTGCAACCCACAACAAAATTGCGTTGTGCGGAGGAATTCTACCACGTCTGGGAACATTATATTCACTCCGGAATTGTCGTTGTACTTCAATAACAGACTCCGATCGTATCACCGATCGGAGTCTGTCCACTTTAAATCTGAAGCTATGACTTATGCCTAGGAATTTAGTATTGGCTACTTTGGATATTTGATTACCATTTTAGGATATGTTATTAATGAAGTTAATATTGTTGCGACGATCAAATATTATATATTCAAAAGAAATTGCGTCATTCAAAATTCTACCAGCCAGCAAGTGTTTGTTTATACAAACATAACATTTTAGGTAGTAATTTTATATGCAGTGTTTATTTAAAAGTCAGTCTAAATTATTACAGTTCACAATAGTTCATTGAGCCCGCTAAACAAATTGCAATTTTAGGACTTATCATGAATTCGAATCAATCTAAAAATGATCTCAGTTTATAGAACAAAACACTTTTCGAAAATCTACAATTTAAATCAACGTCTTGCGGAATTAACACATATTTGAATGAGTGAAACTCAGCTCTGGTGCGCAAAGCGATAAAAGAGCACGTATATTGCATACAATAACATTAAAGTATAAATATGAATACTTTTTATAAAATTGAGACGAATAAATTATCATCTGTAACTATATTGTTAACAATATGTAAATAATTCTTGTAATAAATTCACGTTCAGTAAATAAAACTAATTAACGAATAAAATGTAGTCCGAGATCCTGCGATTTTACTATTAATAATTTTCCAAATAACGTGAATGGTTATTCAGTTATCCTCAAAAGTCAGGAAGTAATAATTTGTTTAATTTTTCACTCACCTCGATATTTATAGAATTTTTTAACGCAACAATATCAATTTCTTTTTCATACATTTAAATTAAATTAAATCAGTATACTAGTTTTATCAATACTTATTTGTAACCGACTTCAAAAAAGGAGATGGTTCTCAATTTGATACGTTTTTTATTTATGTAGATCGATTTCTCCTACATTTGTTAACCTATTTTGATGATTGTTGTTTTATTTAATAATAGGGTATACCTTCGGGGTGATCCCATATAAATTTTACTTAAATCGGTTCATTAGTTCAACTGATTTTTGTTATTATGTATCTTTCTATGTATTTTATGTATGCATGTCACCTCATATCTCCTGCATTTGTGAACCGATTTTGATGATTCTTATTTTATTTAATAGGGCATACCTTCAGGATGGCTTCACATAAATTTTTCTAAAATCGATTCAGTGGCTTTATTTTTTTAGTTTGGTAATCAAATATCAAGACAGAAGTCGGTTATTAACGTGCAAACTACGTATTGTAAAGCCACTAAAAAGAAAAAAATAAAAACTTTTTAACAAACAAAAAACCTCCTTCAAAAAAGCCACTAAAAAACGAGGAAAATTTTGAAGTCGGCGCCAATTTAATAAAATAAAAGTAGATATATAAGAAGTTTTAGCAATTAAATTGGCGTCGACCTCAAAATTTAATTTTTTAACTTCCCAATGGAAGTTATTGTAATGGGTCCGAAAATCGAAATCAAAATGTATAACAAATTTTTATGTTTCAAGGTCACTACACTATTTTTACACTATTTTTAGAAAGATGTCTGTGTATGTGTGTGTGTGTGTGTGTGTGTGTGTGTGTACGTACGTACATATGTGTACATTTCTTTCTAAGACGAAATCTCGAGAATGAAAAATGATATCGACTACGTTAGGGTGCCAATCGACGCGTATTAACGTAATTTGATCTGAAAGAAATTTTTTCAAAATAGGTTCAGCCGTTCTTTTTTCTTAACCTAATAGACTCCAAAAAAGCAGATTTTACACAATATCTCGCGAATAAATAATTATATCGACTTCGTAAGGGTGTCAATCGAGGCGTGTTAACGTCATTTTGATCCGACATAAATTTTATAAAAATCGGTTCAGCCGTTTTTTTTTTTTTAATTATTGTTAAAAATAAATAATAATTATGTTTTAATGATTAAAATGATTACTTTTCTGTGTAATATCTCGGTAATATCTAATTTAATTATTATTATTAAATATTTATCAAACTGCGAAGTTCGTCGTGTGGACCTCAAGGGTCGCACTTTAGTCCTAATAAACGACCCACCTCACGGCTTGTTCCTCTTTTAGTGGCTTTTTTGAAGGAGGTTTTTTTATAACACAATTTTAAAAGTACACAACTAAAATTAACCTATTACAGATCGCTTTTTTCTCCGAAGAAAGCTTATAGGGGGGATTATTAAATAGGCAGTAACACTACAGTATTCAATTTTGTGACTGAATGTCTAAAGCGCATTTTAAAATTTCGACAGCTTTTCAGTTCGTGCAGAAACCAAGGTGTGGGTCGAATTCAAATACTATATAGAAATACTATACTATATTGCACTTGATTTTACATTAGATGTTAAACGAGTTTCTCAGTTTACTCATCTCCGTCGTTATCAATATCGTTGATAAGATCAAACACGGCTTTACGTTAACACTGGGTTTTATACAGTAATTCCAATTTTCCCCTCTAACTGTTGGTATTACTCTATACTATAACAGAGATGAGAACGAACGCAACGAGAAGGATTAGCAATTGATCGACTTTTCATAATAGACTCTCCCTTTTCTTATATAATTCTGGTCATTAATTTTATTTGATATTTACTTGAGAAAGGATTTTAAATTTTTTTATAGAAGTCTTAAAGTATTTTAAATTAATACTTAAATTTCACTCGTATTAGACAACTAGGTCAAATTTATTTTCACTCAAATGAGAAACAGCAGGTTGTGTATAGTCACATATACATCTATTTCCCATAATAGATTTTAAATGGAAAAAGCCGAATGATTCCTGGGCTATGGTCGAATTTTTTCCCGCTAAGCAGATGGTAAAGAAATAGATCGATTTGGATTTGTGCAAGTACTTTCCTCTCATTTTATCACATTTCAAGATTTACAAGCAGAATTGAATTTTTTTGTTAACATTTTTGTAATTAAATCAAGCAAACATTTTGTTTTTGGTTGGTAACTATATAGGCACTTATTTGTAATAATATGTGTATACAACATCAATGTATTACCTATATGAATCATCTCGGCTGTTAGGTACTCGGGAACCAATTCAGCCCTCTTAACGTTAACATATTTAACAGATTAATGGGAACCAATTCGTCCTTTGTTTTTTAAATTATTAGCTTATTTGCCTATACAAGATACGGTCTTTGTTTTGGAGATATCGAGGTTGAAACCTTTGAAAAATCAAGATCAATTTTCATAAAAAAAACTTATAGCATGCCATATAAAAAGTTTATTTATTCGCTGTAATGGTTCCACAGAAAATCTATCGCCAGCCGAGAAACAAGCCTGGCAAGTGGCAACGTAAAATCACTAAATCATAAGCTAGATACATAAATATAATTGCATTATTTTTTTTCAATTACTGCATTCTTGACAAAAAAAAACTTTTTTACATTTTTTGCAACACGCAAAGTATATGACAGTTACGAGGACAATTATCAACAAATTATTACTAAATAAGGCTTTTGTTTCCAAGCAGTTTTCATAGCTTACTATTAATTTTGTGAACAAAAATTAAATAAGTTCAGAAAACTCCATGCATCAATATCTCCTAAACAAGAGCCGATCAGAACGAATTAACTGTACATTTTATACTTACAATCCACTGCCGAAAATGAATTTTCATCTTTCGCCCCTGATGTGAATCATCGTGTATCCATATAGTATGGCATTTATACTATTGGTATTGGTCGGATGGCGAGACCTTAGGGTTAGACTATAAAATATCGACTTTTTTAAACCATTATTCTGTATTCTGTATGCTTAACAACTATTTCTGAACAATTATATTAGTTTTGCGTTTGGTACGGTTCACGAAACATATGTAAGATTAAGTAGTTTGATGAAAATCGTTTTAATATTAAATGATTTTTTTTCACAATACAAATTTTTATTAGTTTCTAATGAATTCTAATATTGAAAATAGTTTGCAGCTATTTACGTTATATATTTTGTTTCCAGCTCCTATCGATTCTAATATCACAGAAGAATTCGAATCGAGCTTCAGCGAAGAAGAATTTATTATAAACCCAGAAGTAGATCTTGCTGAGGAAACTTTCGAAACAAGTAAGAAATCTCAATAATATAAGTAGCACACTAAAAAAAGGTGTGAGCCTCATTCACATAAGCTTACGGGGGAAGTGAAAACTTCATTAGAATATTTTTTTTAAATATTATAAAAAATATTTGCTGTTTGTATAAATTAAAATGTCAAAATAGGTAGGTTACCTATGTGCTAAAAATTTTCCCTTTATTGAAGCATTTCCCCTTTATCGTTACATAAGATTTCAAATAGATACGCCGCTAAAGAAGTTTTCACTTCAAAAATTACATTTTTTTCTTTCAAGTTCGATTCAATGTGTAATCCACCATTTAGAAATTTACAGTAATATTTTTTTAGAATGTAATACATACTTTCAAGACTTATAAATAGATATGCCCTAATAACCACAAACTACAAAACCGCATTAATTGTCATATGTCTTTATATTTTACAAGTCGCCGCTCAAAAAAATGGTCAAGAATATGTGGAAGTTATTATTGGAGTGCTAACGGCAATAATGCTGCTGCTTCTAATGGCGTTTGTCGTAATTTTACTTCTAAATCAAAGACAAAAACTTCAAGGATCACCAACTATTTTGAGAAATCCTTTCGGAGTTACAATCAACATGAAGGTACGTGTCAAATATAAAATAATCATGTAATTATGTCACTACCATTTAAACTTTGGAATTAGGATTCGGTTGTCAACCGCATTAACTTAGAACTCTATTATGTTATTGTTTTTTATTCATTTTACGTTCGTAGATGTGCTAGTTCTTTAAGTGGCAATCTAGAGTATTGGTTTGTAGTCATTTCTACCCGAAAGGAAAGTGTTCCTACGAAACGAACACACTCGTAGAAAAAATTTGAATGGTCGGCAGAATTCATATAAATAAAATCACGACTTTCTTATTCGGAAAGACGGTCACGCCCCAACAAAAAGTTTCTCTTTGTTTACGGTCGAATTTTAAACAGGGTATTGTCAAAGGATTCAAAAATTATCGTACAGTCATATGACATTTCACCATATCTAGAAATAAAACTCAGGATTTGATAATGTCCGATATCAAGTGTTGTACTATATAAAACTTTTTATTTTAATGGTGCATTACTACCATAGCAAAGCGACTTTTAATTATTTTTAAAATACATACGTTATTATATATCCAGGACTTGCTGATAAATTTAGCACCGACTGCAAATGGAACTGTGGGAAGCAACCAACCAACACCTGTCAGTCAAGAAGCAAAAAGCGAACCTTCATCGGTGTCTTTTGAACAATATCAAGCCCCGCTCGTAGACTCCTACTACAAGCCAAACTACGCTACTCTACGATGTACTACAACTACGACGACAAACGAAATAGAAGATAACCACATCGATTCCCCATCTCATCGTACTGACTCGTCGCATCATATCGAAACAACTCACAATACCGACATCATCTCCACACCGACACCGCCTCCTTCGACCCCGCCGACAGCATCCTCGACACCTCTGCATTACAGGAGCCTCCAAAGCACACCAGTTGTGGGACCCAGGTCGTCGAAAATGATTAACCTCGGAAGTTATTTTCCCAGAGCTGGAACGGATCCACCAAACAGAAAACGATATCACACAGCCCCTCGAGAAAAACACAGGGTATGATTTCTCATTTATTTTGAAATTATAATTATTCAACCTTTTATCTAGACAAAAAATCAGGATCATTAAGTACACCTGGCACAAATGAAACCAGAAAATCTGAAGTTTTTATCAAATGGTTTGGTGTTTTGTGGTTATTTTTAACATTTTGTATCAAACGACTGTCTAAAATATTTTGTCACCGATGATTGTATTAGAAAAGTGCAATATTTGTTAAATTTAGAATTTTTGATAATTTATTTAATAATGTTGCGCTATAAAATAAACTACAGAAATCAATCACAAGCCGTGTACTGTAAACAATGGCGTAGCCAAGGTGGGGCAGAGGGGCACGTGCCCCCCCCGGACATGAGCAAAAATCCAAGATAAAAAGAAAGTTTTTTCACGATTTTCGGAGGATAAACGAAAATTGTTTAAATGTAGGTATAATTCAATTTCCTATGCTTAAATCATTTTCATTTGTATGTTATACTCGTACTTCATTATAAGTACTCCTAAGTATTACAGTCAGTGGTTATCTCAGGAGGGCTTCTAGGGGTCCAAGCCTCCCAAATTAAAAAAAATCGTCTGCAGCGCTAACAGACATTCTCTCCCACCCGTCATCTCGCTTTGACCCCCCTGCTCAAAATCCTGGCTACGCCCTTGACTGCAAATACACTGCCTGTGGAAATGCGAAGGTTATCAAAGAGACGTTGTGCACGGTGACATACGAAAAAAATTTAAATAAAATTTACCTATACTAGCAACACTGTCATTGATTCGAATCCCACCTCCGCTCATGGATGTTTTGTGATGTCATTTAGTTTTAAGAAATTTGTAATTTGATGTAATTAAAAGACGCTAATGACCTGACATGTCGACGCGTCTATATAATCTACAATTAATAAAAAAAATATAAACTAACAACATTTTATGTTTATTTAGTATGCAATTTGACAGGCTTTTATACAATTAAATTAATAAAAAGCTATGTAGGCATATTCTATAGTATATTTCTGTTTTTCAAACGGGTCGGATTTATTATATGAAAGTTCTTTCCAGTTTCCACCACCTGTAGTGTGCTGGAACGTTGCCCCAAGTATGGGTCACTCTTATACGTGTCGCGAAGCTGAACTAGTTCCCATTCCAAGGTACTGCTTACGAGCATTTGAACAAATTGGAAATTGTCACGCAGGAGAGGTAATTTTTGCATTAAATATGATTAAAAAGATACGGGTTATATTTTTAATGTATATTCACTTCCAATAAAAAATCTCGCAAATAAATTATTTAATAGAAATACCTACCTACAGTAAAATCCAAATCTAAACCTAGAATAATTATAAATTGAAAATTAAGAACTTACTTCACTCTTTTTAGTCGAATTCAAAAATAAATTTCTTTTTCAGTAAAATGATTTTACTTCGATCCTATACGCAAAATCATAGTACATTTTTTGCACTGCCGTAAACGAAATATTTCTTAGATATAGTATAGAGACGTTTCCATTCAATAAATTTAATTATCTAAAATAAACTAAATATAAAATATAAACATCATTTTGTCAACATATTTTACCTATTGGTTATCTCACTTGGTAATTAAATTTTCAGATAAGTCTCTTTGAAACAGAGGGACTGGAAGACATAATACCTAATGTGGGTCGATTAGTATTAGTTAGAACTCCAAGTGCTGACAAAGCAAAGACTGAAGCCGCAACAGGTTCGATGGAATCGTTACGCGAAGTACGCTTTCTAGCGAGTCTGTCAGATCCAAACATTGGACGCATCTTAGGTGTTTGCACTGCGGAACAACCACCTTGGACTATTATGGAGTACGGAGAAATGGGAGATCTTGCACATTATTTACAATACAGTATTCCTAAGACTTCTACATTAAGATCTTCAAGTAATCATCTACAAACGTTAAGGTGAGCTTTTCGAAGGGCCTGCATCCGTCTAGTCTTTGGTATGTTGTACTAGACAGTCGAAAAATTTGGGTGTGTCGAATTACCCACTCGAAATTGGAAAAGCATGCGACTTTTTTCCCCTTATCTAAGAATTAATTAATGTACTTTGAAATAATTGAGTCAGATTTTATGAAGAAAAAGCTAATTTGAATTTTCATTTGTATAACTGCATTTCATTGATAATTTATAATGTTTCAAAATCCATATTTAAGAAAAAAAACCTCTCCCCTCCTCCTCCCCCCATTTTTTAACTCGGCACTCGAAATTTGTTTGTTCTGCCGGCCCTACTTTTTCGTGCGTTGGAACTTTGAACATGATGTTCAAATGTTATATTTTTTTTTCGTTTTAGTTATGGCTGTCTTATTTATATGGCAACGCAGATAGCCTCAGGAATGAAATATCTTGAATCAAAGCACGTAGTTCATAAAGATCTCGCAGCAAGGTAAACAATCCAAAAATATTTGTCGTCATATTATTTCAGATAGCCAATCGAAAAAATTACATCTCTTAAAATTCAAGGAATCTTTCAACTTTGTTAATATTGTCTGTCTCTTTTAGAAATTGTTTAGTTAGCCGAGGATATAAAATAAAAATCTCAGACGTAGCGATGTGTAGTCCATTATACAAAAAAGATTATAGTGACATAGGAGGAAGGCCGCCAGCGCCTATAAGATGGCTTCCTTGGGAAAGCATATTGTTGGTAAGAAATTATCTTTATTGTAGGTTTTATCTAAATACTGTTAAGTTTCTTATTTACGTTGGTTAATGAAGTCAGCAATTTCTTATATTTTGATCACCAAGAAATGTTCCAAATAGAATTACGAGAGCTTTACAGCTGCTATAAAATCTGTTATAATTATAAAAACTAGCTATCGTAATTATTTAATTAATTTAATTAATTACATAGCTAATTTTTATTTTCCCTAGGAACATTGTTTTGCAGGCTATACATTATTATCTATATTATTTTATTAAAATAAATTAGGAATCATTTAAACGAAAATATGTTCTCGTATGACGCGTGGAATTTTGCCGCGCTTATTATTTATTATTGTTTTCTATCAATGGCAATACAGTGTTTGTCAAATTCGAAAGTCAACTTCCATTTCATTACTCACACAAAAACCGTTTATTAAAATATGGGAATTATTGATTTGTTTACTGTGATCTGTGACTGTATCAGAAGAAGGGTTGCCAGATGGCCGGGATTTCCGGGAATGTCCCGGAATTCATTGGTTTGTCCCGTGTCCCGATATTTAAGTCTTCTATCCCGGAAATGCATAAATTCAACGAATTCGTGCTCGCGATCGCAAGAAACGACACTAAGTTCCATGCTAAGTAGTATTTATTTAGCACTATCTGCAAGTTCTGTACATATTTTATACCTATATTTTTACTTGTATTTAATTGTATACTTCGGACTTACTCTATATCGGTAAAGACAAATTGGGAACGATAAAATGATTTATTAAAGATTCACACGAAATTATGCGTGATTTACAGACTCAGAAGCGCGTTCCACATCTCACTATGTACTAGTGGGTGATAAATGAATAAAATTAGACAAGTTTAATGCTGAATACAAAAAATAGTAAAATAATAAAACATTTTTTTTTACAATAACCACTCCCCCTGAAATTAATTGTCTTCGCCTTAGAAATGTCCCGAAAATCTTGGTTTTTTGATCTGACAACCCTAATCAGAAGCAAAGTCTATCCAACTTTTTAAAACTTATAGGATCGCTATACTTGCGCAAGTAGTATCTGGTCGTTCGCAGTGACCCTGTGGGAAATCCTAAATATGGCTCGCGATAGACCGTTTCAACAAATGAGCAATGAGGAGGTGATCCAGAATGCTGAGCACATGTACTACGGCGGAGAACTACAGATTTTGTTACCCAAACCTACAATATGTCCGACGGAAGTTTACGAACTAATGTGCGAGTGTTGGAAAAGAGACGATAATTTTAGACCTACTTTTAAGCAAGTGTATACATTTTTAAAACATCATAATAAGGACTACAACCCTGGAGATTAAATATATTATGCAATTATAGAAATTACGAATATTTAACTACATATTTTTAAATTTGTTGTCGTGATCAACTCTTTCATTTATCTTTGTCAATGCTGAAATCAGAAAATCTCTTATATTTTCTTAGAATTTGTCAACATTTCAATAATTTTCCTATTCACAAAGTATCTTCTAAAAATCTCCAACTCGTTTTAATAGCTATCGCAAGACACAAAATAACACATTAGTTATGACAAGAAGCTATTTAAAATAAATGGACATATTTACAAAGTTCTCTGTATATAATATGTATATTAACTAAAAACTATAATATAAGTACTCGTAAGTCGTATTATAATCTTTTAATTAAAATACATATTTTTATGTCTAAAATCGTTATAAATATATACAGGGTGCGGCACTGGGATGTAGTATTTTTCAGAACGGTACTGCAGGCATAATTTTAGGCATATAATAAAAAAAATATATCAATAAGCACAGCTTAACATTTTGCATTTAAAATTGGCATTTTTTGAGTGAGCCCCTCGGCGTTAAATGCATTCTTCGATTTGTCGACGAAAATTACAATATCACTGTCGCTCGAACACCTTCACCAATGGTTCCAATTTCTTCGGCGGTATTTTACGTGGTTTGTTCACATACACTTTCGACTTTAAATATCCCCAGAAAAAATAATCGAGTGCAGTTAAATCCCCTATCTTGAGGGCCAGCCCAAAAACTTGTTTCTTAGAACTTTTATGACATTCCAAATTATTGAAAATAAATTACATTCAACGGTGCTCCAATTTGCCGTAATTCAACAGACAAGAATTTTTTCCATCATTGCGAAATATAGTTCAAAATTATCAGTTACCGTCTGATTGTTTTCTTCAAATAAGTAGGACCCAATAATTCCAACGACAGAATATATCCCACACCGAACGATGATTTTTTCTAAATGCAAAGGTACACTCCAAGAATTTTTCTTTTTAATATTGGAAACATTGATTGTGTTCGAGCAGCAGCGATGAGTAATTTTTGTCGCCGAATCAAAAAATGTATTCAACGCCGTGAGGCCCACTTAAAATTGTATTTTTTTTAAATAATAAATTGTTAAAGCTGTATTTACTAATTTATTTTTATATGCCTAAAATTATGTATACAGTATCGTTTTGAAAATCACTACATCCCAGTACCGCATCGTATTAAAATAATAAGTAGCATTTTCTAAATTCACAAAAATATAAAGCGAAATTTTGTGTTATGTTTATTTTATATTTTTAAATGTTGTCTATGGCTGTTCAAAATATATATTCAAAACATTGAACTAATAAATATCTTTGCCTTTTTGCTATTAGTAACTCGAACATAAAATGTATTAGGTAAGTAGGTACTATGGTCTATAACGTCCATACGAGAATTTAATATTTCCTGAATACACTTTTTAACTAGAGCTCGTCGCGTCGTGTTCCAATTTCACTTTAAAAATGCTACCTCGTAAAAATTGTCTGTAAGGTGGCCGCAACCAGATTTTACAAGTTTTTCTATGCAGTTAGATAGCCCATGAATTGGTCTATAATCTGTGTATGTGAATTTAATATTTCTTAAACACTCGTGACTCTTCTTATTAAAGTACTTCGCGTGCATATCCAAAATTTCAAAAGTATTACATAATTTCAACTGTGGTCTGTGGATATTTTTAATTTAATTTCTGGCTTAATGACAAGTTTTAACAAAAAATGTTTGGGATAAAAATGTGAACAATTTTACGGCAAATATTTTTTATTTGAAACAATTTTTAATTGCATGATGTTAATTTTCGATGCTAATTAAAACACGTGTTTCTGACTATAAATCTGTACGCAACGGCTAAAGCGTATCTAACAGGAGGGGGAAAACTTAGTATGTTTATTCCAGACCTAAACTGAAGGGATTAAAACCATTTCCAGCTTTCCCCTAATTAATTCCAAATTCGGAGTTTTTTTACTCTCCAACGACTTGGCTACTACCATACCATTCCAATAAATTTTTTCACTTATGTACATAAAGAATATTCTGTAATAAATTGTATTTCTAATAACTGTAAAATAAAAAGTTCGCTTTCATACCACTGAAAAAGTAAATATTTATACAATGCTTTTGAATATGTAAAAATTAAGATTGTAAATTATCAACTAAGTACTACGTACGTAAATAAATTTAAGTATAATTATTTTATTCTGGGATTACTGTGACATCGGGATTAATTTATTTTATGCACATTCTACTATAACCATCTCGGTTGTGCCTTATACGAAATGTATTTATATTTATTTTATTATAAATTAAAAGTGAGATTTTTGACATGCTATAAAAATACAATTTTCGCTTGTTCACTATTTAATTTATTCATAACAAATATTATAGAGTATAGTGATTTTTCCAAATTTGAGCAGCGTAATTGTATTTTTATTTTTGTAAAGTTTGCTGTAATATAACTCAATACTATTTGAGCAATGAAACTCAAAACTTCAAATGGATCGTACGTAAATCCTATGCCATATTAATCCTTAAATAAATTAATTATACACGTGTATATATTATACAGCAAGCACCATTCAATTTCGTATTAATTAAAATTGATGTCATTTTTCCATAAGAAAGATATTCCATAAATTCAATATAGCCTCATTAATGTTTACATTACACATTAATTAAATTGGTGATTAACTATCAGTATGATTTGATTTAGTTGTGATAGCTTTCCGGATTTCGGTCGTGTAATATTTTTTTATAACCGACGTTTTGTGAACATTGCTCTGAAGAAGTGAACTCTAATGTTCACTTAACGTCGGCTGTTAATAAATTATCACATCATCGAAATCCAAATAAACGTGCAAACAAATCATTTTAATTAAAGGATTTTTATTGGAAGTCACAAAAATAATATTATGAATGTAAACGAATAGAAAAAATAAAAAAATGGAATATACGCTGATATAAAACTGTTTACCATAACAGCTACGAAAAATATATTTCTTATGAAAAAATAACATTGATCTTAAATAACATACCCATTTTCCTGTACTGTGTGTTATTTTAGCTAACTTGGTCCAGTAAAATTGCACTTTTTTGCATGGATCGCGTAAATCAACTTTTTTATTATTCGGGGGTGTCTCCTGAGAATTTTACTAAGTTGGCGGGGTCTGAAAGATTATCCTAAGGCCGCCATATTTGCGAAAAATTCAATTCTAAATATCCCGCGAACCGTTGAAGTCACGACAAAAACGGTAAGAGCCTTTTTGTATAGCAAATATATAAAATATTTATTGATTTAATTTATTTACAAAAATTTTTACAAGGTGTACATATAATTTTTCCTGTCACCAATTGACAAAATGTCTAGTAAATGCCGTCAAATTTTATGTACAGTATACATTGTCATTGTACGTATGAACAGTGTTAAAAAAAATCGCAGAGAAAAAAAACACCACAGTATAGTACAGAAAAATTATAGAGAACTATAATAAAGTGTGCTTGGTTCTTTTGTCTCTATGTTTTTAATATTTTGATTTTAAGAGAGAAATGTCGTAAATGCCAATATTCTTGATTATTGGATTTGTACTTTGTGCACAGCTGTTGAAAAAGTTTATGGTAATTTTATTAATGAGTTCCTTAATATGTTCTATATTAGTTTCTTTGTGTTATGTGTGCAATTTTGATAGCTCTTTCGAAATTTCCAATGGTTCTGATACACTTATTCTGTACTATCTGTAGGGTTTTGTAGTTTGTTATGCATGTGTTACTCCACACTGGGGCGGCATATGTAAGGACAGAGCGAGTAATTAGTTTGTAGATTGATACTTTATTTTTTTGGGATAAATTGGAGGTTTTAGAAAATAGTGGGAATAATTGACATAGGAGACCAATGGCTTTGTCGGATGTTTTTTTTATATGCTTTGTGAAAGTAAGTTTGCTATCTAATAATTCTCCAAGATATTTCACCTGTTTGTTCCATTTAATTATATTTCCGTCGCAAGTAAGGTTTGGAGCCATGGCAGGTCTCCTTTTTGTAAAAATTATTACTTCTGTTTTAAGACTGTTAATTTTGATGCGCCATTTACTAAAATATTTTATCAATTGTATTAGGGCTTTATTCAGTTTATTTGCTATGGTGTCATCTCGCCAGGATTTGTATAGCATTAAATTCCCTACACGAAGCCACTTTTGTAGAACTAACCGTTTACGAATTACAGCACCTCAAAGTTTGCAAACTAAGATTTAATCAATTGCAGGTTATAGTGCATACGCTTACCTAATGTGGTTTATATCTCTTAGAAGAAACTCACATTATTTTTCTTCTCCCTTGATACTTGCTACAGGAAATTATTTAACACCTATTTCTTACATTCAATGGTTAGCTCTGAGAAAATGACCGTGTGAATAAAGTTGTAGGGAACTTAATCCTCTACAAAAAAGGTCCTTACCATTTTTATCGAAATATCAACGGTTCGCGATATATTTAGCATTGAACTTTTCGCAAAGATGGCAACTTTTAAACCGCACCAACTTGGTAAAATACTCAGGTGATACCGCCGAACATTAAAAAAAAATTGATTTCGCGGATCATTCATTACGAACTTATATTTTTGGACAGTTTTACTGAACTAAAAAATAAATCACAGTAATGGTTATGTTATGTAAAATAAAGTGCATTTTACATAATTTGTTGAGAATTGACTGATATTTTTGCGAAATGAGTGTGTTGACCAATAAAGCTAAAAGATATTTCATTTTAAGTTATTATTTCGACTGCAAAGTTACTAAATGTATAAACTATAAGAAATATTATTATGTAATAAATAATAATAACTTAAATAAGCGACGAAAAAATGTTCGTATAGTGGTTATAGTGATTTACTTTAAATTCTAAAATTTTGAATAATTTCTATCTGAAATGAAAAATTATTTCTTGTCTTCTCTTTTTCTTTAGAGAAATGAGTGATGAAATTTTAAAAGTAAGTACCTATCTTTAATAAAAAAGTATTTTTCATGAGTGAAGGGCAACTGATGACCGTCGGCAACGCACATTCCTTCGCCGCAACCTCGCCTTAGTACGCGCGCACAATTACATCGATCTGTCAGCGCGCGGAAAAGGAGAAACCGTTAACATGAAGGTCTCCCTTCCTGCAAATTACAGTGTCCTTCACTCATAAAAAGTCGTAAGTATAGGAATCAAATCAAGAAAAAATGATGTACCGTTAACGAAATAAACACCGTAAAATTACAGTGCAAATATTGCGATAATTTTGACTCACTAGCCTAACTTAAAAATCGTGTTATTATAACACGTATTAAACAACAAGAAAAACAACACTGCATAGTCTAATATTACCTAATATTTCAAAACTCTGCTTGTTCAGAACTTTTATTTAAAATTTTCAAATTGGAATATAGCCAATGAATAACAATTTTGGATTTTTGATTATATTTTAAAATTGTGTACAATTATTTGTAAATTAAAATACTTTAAACATGCAGTAAACTCACTAAATTAAAACTATGTCCAGTAAGCACAAATAATAATATATTCAGATAAAATTATCTCCACAGAAGATCTAATTACATATATTAAAATTCCGCATAAATTATGCAGTAAAAACCAGTAACTATACATTTAAAAAATCGTAAATCTATAATATATTAACTGATTGAGAACCATTGCAAACAACGGCTGTCATTTTGAATGTTTCATTATTTTTTCTGGTAAATTGTTAGATTACGTTTTTATATGAACTTCATTTTATATGTTACTAAAACAGTTTGATTAAAATAGGGTCGTCTCGGGTATCAAAATTTGATAATTTTGAACAGTCAATGTTATTCCTTATACATAAACAAAAAAAACTCGGGTCGCATTGCCAAACCCTGCCGACAATATAGTGTATTTGCTAATGCAGGCCTTGTGGCTTTATTATGTAAACTTAAGTTTGTTTTTAGACAAAATAAAAAATTTAACCCCTTAATACATCGCTTAAAATAATATTTTTTTTTCTTAATTTCAATAATATTATCAATGCAACCTCTGTACGAAATTAAATACACCCTTCAATAAGTAAATCCGTATCAACAAACTAGTGTTTTCATAAAATTTGTAAGTCCGGTCCTGTCGGGCCGATTTTATTAAAATTTTTGCAGCACATTTTAATCATTACTAAAGAGTTAAATTTCAATTTTGAAATGATTCTAACAAATTTTTCGGTATTTTTGGACCCAAAAACTTTTTGGAGCCCCTAAATACAATCCTGAAAATGGTCCGATCGGGCCCATTTTAAATAGGCTTCGTGCGGTGATGGGTTCCAATGTGTGTACCAAATTTCGTTTCAATCGATTAAGTCTGTCGAGAGTTATCGTGTACAAACACACACACATATATATATATATATATATCTTTTTAAAAATGGTGCCAAATTGTTCAGGAGGCTATGAAACGTCGAGAAATTTTGGTCCGACCCCTAGGTCCCGCCATCCGACAGACGCCAATAGTGTATGTGCCATATTTATGGCAAATGCACTAATAATGTTAATTGCAAACAAGAATTTAAAAAATGTGTTCATTTTAAACAGATGGGCTTAGCCAGCATATGATGAAGTAAAATCCAGGCCAATGAAGCCAGACATACGTCCATGCATAGATAAGGGAGAGGTATGTCTATGGAATGAGAGGAATACTTGCTCATTAGTCGTAACTCGTGAAGAACCTAAGTTCTAACTGTCAACTGTACATAAACAAATCAGTGTACTATATTCTCTCTTTTTCTATGGATCAGTGGACGTGATTCTACTACAGAAGCCAATCAGAGAAGGCTGGCTGTGAGTGACGTATTCCGTGGCGGTATAATTCTATGTTTAAAATTACATTGAAAAATACGCACTTTTGGGGTTTTTTTGCTTGTAGAAAAACTTTCCAAAAAATTCTCAAAGAAATTGTTTTATTACCTATTTGTCACGTAACTTCCCACTCTGAAAAAAATGTGAGACGACCCTATTCTAATTTAATAGTTTGTATGGTTATTGCAACCTTTCCTGAAAAACTGTAAGTCCGTTTTTCGAGCATGACAACTTAAAGCAGCAAAATTGTATTGAAAATATTTTGTATTAACAGTTTAAATTTACAATTTTGTCTTTATTCTGGCCTTTATTTCGTTATCGAACCATTTTCCATGGCTTATGTTGTTTTCTTGTGAAAATTATCTAACTAAATCAGGCTGATGCAATTAAAACATACATTTTTAACGAAATTTACTTTTTACCCATGCTGAACAAAATTTATAGAAAGAATGAAATATTTGTAATTAAGACGCCTATAATATAATGTTATAAATATTTTTAAATTAAAGATATAATAGAATAATGTAAAGTACATAAGATATTTATTAAAATAGAAAAAATTATATTTTATTCTTGCTATTATTGAACGAAACAAATAAATAATAAATTGTGCTGTATACAATCATAATATGTGTTAATATTGTTGTAAATATCAGTTTTAATTTGCAACGGAAGCATTAATAATATGTACATAAATTTTATTTTAATTTGAAATTAAAGCGAAAAGTGTGCAAAGTATTCTCTTATTGTAAAAAGTGATCCACAATTGCTGGTTTTTTATGAAAATGTTTAGTAGGTATATTTCAAGTATTAAAATATCACAACTATTTTAAAAAATTGTTTTGTTATATGAAAAAATTGGTATTTTCAGGGAACAACACAAATGATCACCAGTCAATCATTCGACACCAATCTAAAAGTAAGCGTTTAGTGGGTGGGATGGTACAGTGATACTAGTAAAACGATACACAAATATTACGAAACTGCAGAAAAAGAAACTCTTTTTGCGATCCTTTTTCAGAACTCATGCTGGAAAGATTAAGCCCATTGCCATGGATTGGCATTATTGATCTAATGAAGCTATAATCAGGATGTCCAGAAAATACGTGTACAAAGAAAGACCAGAGATTCCTTGAATAAAAACAGATAGATTTAGCTTAAATTATCTATATCCAATGTTGCTTCGTTTGGCCACTAGAGGGTTTCCACAAAAAAGTGTTTTGTTTTTTTTTAATAACTCGAAAACTCTTCAATTGTTTTTTACCACTTTTGGGATACGGTTTTCTATTTTCATTTAACACTTTTTGATGTAGTATACGATAGTCTGAAAAACGTACAAGTGTTCTAAAAATCATGTGAGGTGTAAAAATCGGTCCACATTTTTGATTTAAGGGGCCGTTCAGTTAGAAAATAATATTTTTCAAATGTCTGCATGTTGAAAATAAAAAAGAAAACGATAGGAGTAGGCTTTACTCTAACATGGTACCTATATGGTGAATTTTGAAACCCTCTAGCGCCCAAACAAAGTAACATTAGATATTGATAATTTAAGTTAAGTCTATCTGTTTTTATTCAAGGAATCTCTGGTCTTTCATTGTACACGTATTTATAAGATATAATGTTTTTACACTGAGGACTGAAACAATTTATACCAAAAAGACCTTTTCAAATATACAGTATAAAATGATATCTACGTACTCCGGTATGAACTTTCCCATCAGAATACACTCAATAGTGGATCACTTTTATGTTAAACTCTATAAAATATATAATATACATGCTATTGTTTGGGCAGAGTGCTTCCAGAATACAACATACGTAGGTATATTGTGACTGTATTACAATTATTGTACATAATTACCTTTCATTGGATTAATTATAAATTAATAAAAAAATGCTCATATTTTTTTTTACAAAATCTATTTTTTTCTTCATTTTTAGGTTTCTATTTATGACTGATAACCAACGCCGAAACCTTTATAACGAACTCTCTACATCATTAAATTTAGTCTTTATTTTTAAACGGTTTTATTTAACTTCACGTTCCGTATATGCCTGGCTTTATTTCAAATCTCGCGACCGATTTTTCGTCAAGTTCCCGTTATCCGATTGAGTTGAAATTTTGCACACATGTGTAGTTCCGATGACAATACAATATTATGGTAACTATGTGACCGGTCCGGCTTTCATCCGGGTGGAAATTACAGTATTCATAGCACGTTATAATATTATGATGCTAAGCACATGTCTTTTATGTTGTGGATTGTGAAGTACTGATTTAAGTAAAAATTTATCTGTCTGTCAGTCTGTCATTCTGTCCGTCTGTTACCTTTTCACACCTAAACCGCTGAACAGATTTCGATAAAATTTGGCAAGGAGATAGATTGCATCCTGAGGAAGGACATAGACCACTTTTTGTCTAAAAAAAAAGCGGCCTCGCTCGAGAGAAAAAGTAATCTCTGGAATTACTGAAGCGATTCTAAAAATTCTTTCACTAATAGAAAGCTACACTCTCCCTGAGTGATATGGGCAATATTTAATTTTGATTCTCGCGGGGGGGGGGGTAATAAATCATAAATTCTTATCTCTGGAACTACTGAATCTTTTCTAAAATTCTTTCACTAATAGAAAGCTACGCAGGGTGAGAGATTCTCGCGGGGGCCGGGGGAGAAACTCTTGCGGGGGGGGGGCTAATAAATCATAAATTCTTATCTTTGGAACTACTAAACCGATTCTAAAAATTCTTTCAGGGGGAGAGATTCTCGCGAGGGGCAGGAAAGAAGCTCTTGCGGGGGGGGGGGCTAATAATTCAGAAATTCTTATCTCTGGAACTACTAAACCGATTCTAAAAATTCTTTACTAATAGAAAGCTACGCAGGGGGAGAAATTCTTGCGGGGGGACTAATAAATCATAAATTCTTATCTCTGGAACTATTAAACCGATTCTAAAAATTCTTTCACTAATAGAAAGCTACGCAGGGGGAGAGATTCTCGGGGGGGATAACAAATTAACAATATACTAAATATACGTAAACGGAGCAATGGGTGATTCATATTAAACGGAGGGGAAACGAACGGAGGGGAATCCTTGCGACTATGCAGGTCACGGCATCAGTTTCGACAGGAGGAGAGACTTTACTGGGGTGACGGCTAGTGCAGGTGATGTAGGATCAACCGATGATTTCTCACTGGGTGTCTGTCACCCATCGTCGTTTGGCTGGATTTGATCTGATGGCCCTGTCGGACCGGGAACAAATTTGTTCCCAAGGTCAGTCGGTCGGGAGAGCTGTACAGAGTGGTAGGACTAGGTGTTGAAACTCTATGCTACAGATGAAGACTCTTCCCAACTTCAAGCTGGTTAACTTTTACAAATTACAATTTATCATATTAGCTCACAACGGTCTCGTCGCACTAACGAGAGTCAAATCTATTATTCACAATTTTCACTTTTTAACACGCTTATATTAGCTTCACCTGTATGCGGGCTTGCTTGCTTGTTTGTCAGTTTGTAACCGGCTTCTTTGAACTTGATTTTGACCAACTTTGAACGGTCAGATTTAGTTTAAACTTTGTCGACTTATCAAGGACCGACGAAAGTGTGTCGACTTGTCAGAGGACAGTGTGGTGTAACGGTTAGCGTAGCGGCCTTTGGATCACACTGTCGTGGGTTCGATTCCAACCCCCGCTCATGGATGTTTTGTGATGTCATTTAGTTTTAAGAGAATTGTTATTTAATGTATTTAAGACGCTAATGACCTAAGTTGTCGACGCGTCTATAATCTACAATAAATAAAATCGACTTGTCACTACAACACGAGTGAGACGAAAAACCGAACACTCCTGACACATTTCATTGAAAAAATCAATTAGCGTCCGCATTCGTAACGGTGCATAAAAATTTACCGTTACAAACTTGAAAGGTTATTTTTACCTTTTTTATTTCCAGAATGATTTGGACAAGATACATTTTTAAATGTTGATAGATAACAACTACATAGGTACCAATTTCACATCACCTAAAAAGCGAAAGAAAAATAAGAAAATTATAGGTTGATAAACAAATCAACCTGATTTTGTAAACTGTTTAACTCAACTAGATTTGCCTACGTACTATTCAATATCTTAAACTTCTCAATTTTAGGTTCTTCAATAGAAAACAATAATTTATTCATCTAACAGATGAAAAGAATTTTATGAATCTCAGATAACTTATGCAAATTTATGAAAAATAATATTATTCATAAAATAAGTCTAATTTCATGACAATTTCATATATAAATTATTTGCAAAAAATTTTTGATCGCTTTATCAATTTACTTTTAATGAAGTGGGTAGTAATTCAAAGAAATAAATTCATATAAGGGTCACTAAAGTGAACATAAATGTATTTCCATTATTCAACGTGTAGGTATCCTATCGTTTTGAATTAAAGATACTAAAAATTATGAGAAAAAAATATTTTCAATCAGCAAGACACTTGCAGTTTGATCTTGGGCTTACAAATCCATGCAGTCGTGGCCACTGGTCTTGGTCTTGCAAGTCGAATCTAGTTCTTGGTCTTGCTACCTTAGGTAGGGTCTTGACTCTTTTGTCTCTTGATCTTGCAAAAAGTGCACGACCAAGACGAAGACCAATTTTGCTCATCACTAGATGACATACCTATATCTAATATATAAAATTCTCGTGTCACGGTGTACGTAATTGAACTCCTCCGAAACGGCTCAACCGATTTTGATGAAATTTTGTATGCTTATCGGGTAGGTCTGAGAATCGGACAACATCTATTTTTCATCCCCCTAAATGTTAAGGGTGGTGCACCCCAAATTTTTTTTTTTTATTTTTTGGACAAAATTTTTTTTTTAATTTTTTCATGATTCAGCATTGAAAAATACATACAACTCTAAATTTTTACCCTTATACGATCAACCCCTGATTTTTAATCGCGATTTTTATATTAAGCTTTAAAAAATACATATGGCGAACGAGCGAAGCGAGTGAGTAGGCGAAAATAATCAAGCGAACGAGCGAAGCGAGTGAGTAGGCGAAAATATTCAAGCGAACGAGCGAAGCGAGTGAGAAGGCGAAAATATTCAAGTGAACGAACGAAGCGAGTGAGTAGTGTATTTATAATATTCAAGCGAACGAGCGAAGCGAGTGAGTACTGTATTAATAAAATTCAAACGAACGAGCGAAGCGAGTGAGTAATGTAATTATTCCTAGAAATTATTAACAACGTTTGCCGGATCAGCTATACTAAATATACGTGAGCGGAGTAATGGGTGACCGCTATTAAATCATAATTTCATACCACCCGAGCGAAGCCGGGACGGGTCCGCTAGTAACTATATAAAAATACCTATATAAAAAATTGATTTCAATATCAAATCTTGCGATTCGTTGTTTTATAAATAATTACAAATGAATTGGCGTATAAGTATCAAGATCATTATGATGTTTGAACTGTGAGGTCAAAACCAAAACGTATTTTTGAATGGTTCGACCTAATTTCTCTTCGCACGAGTTTAAAATCATCCGATCTAGTTCATGTAGCGTTGTTACCTCTCTCCGATTGTAAAAAGCCACACGCGGGTCGCGGGTCGACCAAGCGTTGTGAGATCGAGTTTTACAGATTTATATAAACTACGTGACATACGTTACCAGTCAGACCATAACTACTCTAGGCCCTAAAGGTTCGACCTTTCAAGAACTCTAATTCAAACAAGTATTGTGTTATCCGTTTATCAGCTCCGTACTTATAATACAACAGTGTGAAGTTTTTATTTCAACATATTCAGCTAGGCTGCAGAGAGAGCGAATTTTCCGTTTTCATAATTTTTTTCCTGTTTTTCAAATTTCAATCTATCTATATCTATTTGTTTGGTTGAACGCGCTAATCTCAGGAACTACCAGTCCGATTTAAGAAAAAAAAATTCGACTGATGACCAGTCCTATAATACTTCCCACCTAGTAAATATTTTCAAAAAATAAACACACTTTTTTTTTATTCTTTGACTAGGCCCAAATAACCTTAGCTGTTGGTGGTCTTTAAAACACAATTTAATTTTTATTCTTTGAAAAAAGCATGGCCCTCTTTTTTGTCTGGTGATCTACTGATGGCTAGCTTAATATAGCAAAAATCATGGTTACCTTGATTTACGTACAATTTTTATTTTTTTTAGTAAAATATTTTTTTTCTCGAAAAATATACATTTTAGAGAAAAAAAATATTTACATTTTTTTCATATTATAACATCTAGAATTCATTTATATTTTTTTTACCTATGTTAATACGTGACATTGAGAACGTTTTTTTGAATATCTCAGGATCCACTGAACCGATTTGACTCAAAATCTAATCAGATCTAAGTTAAAGGCTGATAAACACAATAGAACAATCGGCATGCCCGTATGTTGTTCCGTTCTTAAGATATCGAAGGCGAAAAATTGACCACATACACACACACACACACACACAAACACACACACACACACACACACACACACACACACACACACACACACACATACATACATACAGACATCAGTCTGAAAATGATCTTAAACGATTGCTAGGGTCTCAAAACGTGAAGATTTGTTAAAATCTCGAAATATTTTTTTCGGACTAAATCCATTACTTCCCTACCATAGTAGAGGTGGGAAGTAAAAATTTTTATTAGATAGCCCATTTATCGAGGAAGGCTATAGGCTATATCACGCTACGACCAATAGGAGCGGAGCATCAATGAAAAATGTTGCAAAAACGGGAAAAATTATTTTTTTGAGAGCTTCCGTTGCGTGCGCTGCGTAAACGGTTTAAGTTACGCAAAAATCATCTATGACGGAATTGTTCCCGGAAGGTTTATATATATAGCGAACGAGCGAAGCGAGTGAGTAATGTAATTATAATATTCAAGCGAACGAGCGAAGCGAGTGAGTAGTGTATTTATAATATTCAAGCGAACGAGTGAAGCGAGTGAGTAGTGTATTGCACCCGGGCTTTCTTAGCACCCGGGCGAAGCCGGACGGGACCGCTAGTCAATAATAAATCGAAGAAATTTAAAAAAATTGAACACCCTGTCTTTGAAACAAAGCATCTGCGGAACCATGTTGATAGAAATTACTTGTCTTATTTTTGATTAAGGATTCACGCCACAAGCGATGGCACATGCTTTTGAAACAATATAGGAAATTCTCTAAGGGAATAACAAAGATGTGAGATGCTATCCAGAAAATTTATCAGGATGAATAAATTAAGAAATACACGATCTCGCCTTTGTACAATCTTTTATTTACAATATATACAAATTTTGGACAACAATTTACAACATTTACATCTCAACATTTGAAGTCTAAACCTTTCACGTTAACGTCCCACGTTAGACTATCTCAACTTCTAAACTTAAACTCACTAACTACCTTTACAAAATTAACAGCTATTCTAATAATACTCGCATAAACGTTCTAAGCTAGCTAATCAAAAGCTACCACTTTGCAACTGTCAGCCAATAACATTTAACCACATTTCAAACGATAACTTCTTTTGAGCAATAGAATAATCTCGTATCAATTTCTCAGAACTTAAATTTACTTTGCTTCTGTAATCTTATATCCACACAATTTTTAAGCCGTTAATTATTCAAGGGTCATAACTGTCACCCGAAAACTGTCTAATAAATTGTGACAAACGATGCGCCACATTGGCGCCAGTTCGTGTATTTTAGCCTTATGAAATCTAAGTTCTAAAAACCAGCAACACACATGAATACATTCTAAAAAACTGTAACACTTTCAAAAATTGAATTTCTCAGAAACTTTGGTGAACTTTCCAGGTCTATTATTCTAAGATAAGTCTTTTTAATATTATAAGTAGCTGTTAAAAAAATACATGCAAAATATTTTTAACTTTCTTCAAGATCACATTGAACTCAATAAATACACTACCGAAGTGCTAAATGTCCAAATATTATTATTATTAGCTTTTATATTTGCCAACAGTGACGGTTTGGTTCCTCCAAGAACACCAATAATAAGAACAATTAATTTAACAGAATACTCTGGGTACTGCTTCCTGAGCTCAAAAAGAAGGTCTTGATATTCTGTCCGCTTCTTAATCTCCTTCGCGACTATGTTTGTCTCAGCAGGAGCTGAGAACTCAATGATATACATAAATCGCGTAGTTTTATCAAGGAGAACTACTCGTATATCAGGCTTTGTAGCTGAAAGTTGCCTGGTAGTAGTGAATTAATAGTTCCAGAAAATCTTACATGATTCATTCTCGACAACGAACTCAATATCGCCAGGAACATAAGACAGAACAGGAGTTTTATCAATACTGTAATTATGCCTTAGGTGATAATATAAGACTCTTAGAGCAGCATTGTGGCGATGGATGTAGGCGCAACTTGCATAATAACTGCATGCCGATAAGAGAAGCATGAGCGTCTCTGGATGCGATCGACATGCTCTGCAAGAAGTATCTGTTACTTCCGCACCCATAATTATACGGCGATACACGAGAGTGTTGATAACGCCAAAGGAAATCCCTCAGTTTCAGACTTCAGTCCAGCTGACCTCAGGAAGGCAAACGTCAGATCCTTCGATAAACCACACGTATCGATGTTCTTATAATAAATCCCATGCATCGGTTTATCGGTATGTTGCTTGAGCAGGAATTTTTGCTCTGCCTTCTTTATTCTATGCCTTGCTTGATCTGACGTTAGAGATACAAACGGTGCGTTTCTACGTTTTCTAGCGGAACTGAAGTCAAAATCAAGGCTGAGTTCATTTGCTGCTCTGTTTGCTGCTTGAAACAGAAACGCCCCGACACCCGCATATTCGTGATCATGCACGAGCTATAGGAGCGGGTCCGACCTGTTACAAACCGTAATAGATAGATAGCAGTACCCAGTACAATTCTGTAGTGAAGATACTCCAGGCTGAGTAATCCTCTCCCTCCGAGATGACGTGGGAGGTACAAACAAGGAGCTGGCGATTTGGGGTGAAGACTTCTATAGATGGTCATCATTTTTCGGGTGCCCCTATCAAGCTGTTGCAATTCGTTAACCGTCCATTTGAATGTTCCAAAGGTGTTCTTCCCCGACAACTCTGAACTCCAGATTTGCCGCAGGACCCGTCAATACTTGCTGCAGAGAGCCTCTTTGACGATCCAGATTATTATTATTATTATGCTATTGTTGTCTTGCTGTTAGTATTGAATCGACTCAATGAATCATACAGATAACGAACGTTGAACCGTTATTGTCCACCCACATTTTAAGAACCGTTTCCACTGAAGCAAATGAAATGTTAACACAAAAAATAAATACCTTAAGAGTTAGTCGTGCGTGCATTTTAAACATGGATGGAAGAATCTATATTTATAGTTTACATAATTTGGTGAACTCTTTCGCAAGAAATAGCTGATATCCATGGGTTTACGCAAGGAGGGGAGGCGGGGAAGAACAACTTCCTCCCTGGGATCTGGAAATCCATGAAGCTTACTTCATTCTAAGTCCTTTTAATTCCCGTAATTGAACTTATAACGTCTGAAAATTCCCCGACTTGTATTTAGAACGTTTGTACTATTATTTATGAACTAATTGCAATAAGATAACCGGATCTTCATATTTACACTCATAACTCTCTACTCTATAACATCGGGGGTTCGAACAGTAAACAAAGATATAAAACAAATCAGAGAAAAATCGCTGCTGATTCAGCTAAAAAAGAGATTAACAAAGGGGCACCACATATTCCGTGCTTAGGGCATCAGTTTACCTTAATCTGGCCATGGTCATCCTATACAACGTTGAACAGGGATAAACTCAAATTAGATAATGATCTTGGAAGTGGCAAACAATGGTATCACATTTTTCATATCGTTTAATTTAATGCTTATAGCGAACACCCTGCTTGCTATAAACAGAAAATTAATAGAAAATTTAAAAAATCTATGTAGATTTTTATACATTCTACACGTCTTAAATTTTCATAAGCGAAAATCCTAGTATTTTAATCACCAAATTATTCAAGAAATTATACTCAATCTCATAGAGTTTATATTAGCATTTAAATTTATTTTGTTCTAAAAAAATCACCAATGAAGTCGAATTTGTCATCATAGATGTTCATCAATCCCTGATCTGTTTAATCATTTGTTTATTAAACAAAGACAAATGAATGGCTACAAATAATGTATGTGTGCAACAATAAGGTCATCTCTTTTTATCACGAACCGGTTTAATAATGTTACAGCTTCGGTCGGTTGTCATTAGAGCTGTTCTTAGTTCTCACTACTCATTGTGTGTGCACCTAAATGTACACATGAATAGCTGTGTGAGTGTGAGATAGATCTGGCGGAAGTGAGTCAGTGGGTCAGTGTGACCCCACGTCCCCAGAATATTCATTCGTGTGTAACACGAGTATGATCGAATAATTTACATGTGGCCCTGAACTTATTGCACAAATTCTGCTACAAGTCGAACTCACAACTGGAGCTAAGTTCTCTGACTCTAATGCTGGAGGACACGTGAGGAGAAAACCATCAGTCATCACGAACAAAAGCCATAAGTAAATTGCTCGATTGAAAATGTATAGTGGAATGTCGACTATCCGAAAGTCAGTTATCCCAACCCAATCCTATAGAATACATAATGCAATACCGTTACCGATTGCATTTTAGGGCGTTTTCCCGCTCAGTATAATTAATTAGGTGCGACTAGCGTAAGCTAAAGCGCCTATATGCAATCTCGCTTTGTCTGCGAATCTGTAAGTTACGCTTTTTTGTCACGTGTACAACCCAAACGGCTAAACCAATTTTGAAAAACTGTTTTTTGTTCGATTTTTCCGAAGTCTATTTGATCCTAATTATTTAATTTTGGTCCCAGAGGGGATCCAATTTAAAAAAATTATTTTTTGCTTACAGTTCACTCAATTAATTTATAACTAATTAAAACTGTAAATAACGGGTATGTCTGTATCGCGGGTACAGACAGATAACGTGAATACCGTTAAATACAAATAATTATTGTATTCGTTGTCAGGGAAAGGATTAGTATCGTATAAAATCAAATATTCGTAAAATATAATGAACTAACGGTTACACGTTGACGTATATTTCGAATTTTTATGCCTTCCCATACAAACTTCAACGTTGCACCTCTCCTTAGGGGTTGTCTTAAAAAATCCTAAAGTATGTATTTTAAAGTTTTGAATAGTATTCTATATTTATACCTACCAAGTTTCAAGTTGATACACGCAAGGATTACGATTTTCTTTATAAATATTTTTACCCCATTTCTCTCTTTCAAGGGTTGATTTCCGAAAAAACCTTTCTTGGTGCATCTCTGCACCCTGTAAGGAACATATCTTCCTTTCATGTTTCTATCTTAGAGGTTTAGGCTGTGCGGTTTGTCAATTAGTCAGTCAGTCAGTCAGTCAGTCAATCACGGAACTGTTTATTGTATCGATAGATAAAATAATAATTGTAATTTTATCTTCACATATTTTAAATTGTTATCGAATACCTATACATTTCTTTATTAAAAAAAATATTAAAAGTCTTCGGGATTCGAAAAAAAAACAATGTTTATATGTTTTTGCCATACCCACTTTAAAATAGTCACTTTACATGCATATAAGTATGTATGCATGGAAGTGTTTTCAAAATACACTAGTGTAAACAGTTGTCATAGTAATTTATGTTTATTTATTCGCCTGCTGTTACCTACTCATGGGCCATGGCCTGATATAAATGTGAAGTTGGCGACACAGATTAACTGTCAAAATTTTTTTGAAAATATTGAAAATTAAATGAAAAGTTGCTATTTTATACTGGTTGTGGCAAAAAATAGCATATATTATATCTCGTGCGTAATGGTATTATGACTGGTGTGGCCGTTAAAAGTCGCTGTACTCGTTTTAACATAATATCACTAACTCATCAGTAATATACCCCATTGGAATTACAAAGATATAACATATTGTTGTTTATTAGTGTATTCGCCATATGGCACATACACTATTGGCGTCGGTCGGATGGTGGGACCTAGGGGTCGGACCAAAATTTCTCGACGTTTCATACCCTCCTGAACAGTTTGCCACCATTTTTGAAAATGTTTATGTGTGTGTGTGTGCGTGTGTATATATATATATATATTTATATATATGTGTGTACACGATAACTCTCGACAGACTTAATCGATTTAAACGAAATTTGGTACACACATTGGAACCCATTACCGCACGAAGCCTATTTAAAATGGACCCGATCGGACCATTTTAAGGGTTGTATTTAGGGGTTGAAAAAAGTTTTTGGGCCCAAAAATGCCGAAAAAATTCTCAGAATCGTTTCAAAATTGAAATTTAACCCTTTAGTAAAGATTAAAATGTACTGTTAAAATTTTAATAAAATCGGCCCGACAGGACCGTACTTACAAAAATTTTATGAAAACACTGGTTTGCGGATAGTGATTTACTTCGAAGGGTGTATTTAATTTGGTACAAAGGTTGCATTGATAATATTATTGAAATTAAGAAAAAAATATATTATTTTAAGGGATGTATTAAGGGGTTAAATTTTTTATTTTGTCCAAAAACAAACTTAAGTTTACATAATAAAGCCACAAGGCCTGCATTAGCAAATACGCTATATTGTCGGCAGGGTTTGGCACTGCGACCCGAGTTTTTGATAATTATAGATAGTTATAGCCATACTAATATTATAAATGCGAAAGTAACCCATTCTGTTACCCTTTCACGCCTAAACCGCTTTGGATCAAATTTGGAAAAGAGATAAATTGCAACCTGAGGAAGGACACAGGCTATCTTTTGTCTCAAAAAAAACTGAAGGTGGTGAAATAGGGGATGAAAGTTTGTATGGGGAACCCATTATTTCTCAAGTTAGGGATATGAAAATACACTATAAGAACTACCTAATATTATAAACTGTAGGCATGTACGCGAAGCCAGGACAAGAACAGGCGACTTCGCTTCGCAGAGGGAGAATTTCTCGCGAGGGGGGGGGGTAATAAATCATAAATGTTTATCTCTGGAACTACTGAACCGATTCTAAAAATTCTTTCACTAATAGAAAGCTACACTATCCTTGAGTGATATAGGCTATATTTTATTTTGATAAATTTCTCGCGGGGGGAGAATAACTCCTGTGGGATTGTAACTAAACGTAACTCTGAAATTCTTTTCGCAGGGGGAGAAATATATGTGAGTGGCTCCCATTGGTGACCGCTATTAAATCATAATTTCATATACCACCCGGGCGAAGCCGGGACGGGCCGGTAGTAATATATCGATTATAATATTTCATTTTACTTTAATTTGTGTTTATTATGTAACGGCTGGTTTTTGATGTAAAAAGTCGTGTAAGATTTTTTTTTTTGTTTAGTTTAAAATAAAGAGATTACAACATGAAATATTAAACAAATTCCATAAATAAGTGAAATAATGTACCTTTACTACAATTTTTTTCTTAAAATTAGATAAACTTTCGTCTGTCAAAGTTTGTCGGTAAACTACTAAATCATCCTCCTGTATACTCCGTATAAATGAGAAAGTAAAGAGCTAACAATACGTTTTAGCGCCTTCATCTGTCATTCACCGCAACGCAAATCTTTTAATAATTGTAATCTTATATTTTGCGATGATATTTTATTATAACTATGCCTGAATTTATGACTAGAGTGCGGCAACATAACAGACATTTATTTACGATATGTATGTCAATTGGTGTCGAATGTCTAGCTTTGCTACTGTAATTTAATACGTCATGAAATATAATTTCATCTGTCACTCTTTCTAATGTGATTAAGCATAAAGAGTACATTTTTAGTGTATTTGCCATATGGCACATACACTATTGACGTTGGTCGGATGGCGGGACCTAGGGGTCGAACCAAAATTTCTCGCCGTTTCATAGCCTCCTGAACAATTTGGCACCATTTTTGAAAATGTTTATATATATATATATATATTAGAACAGGGTAAATACGCGGGTAACGCTAATTAAACAAAAAAAAATTTTTTTTTTAATTTTATTAACGTAAAAAGTACCACATTATACGCGGGTATATATATAGGGATTGACAGTTGTCGTATAACAAATAGTTTTTACTGTACAGTGAATTTAATTCCTACCCCATCTAAACCAGATTTCCCTATTATAAACCGATGCTTTCCTGGACTCTTGGCTTTTGCTGTGGATTTGTTAGGCACTTCGCTAGCTGATTAGTGTGGGAAGGATTGTTTCAAAGAATAATTACGGATTATTACGTAATTCATCGTTTCGCCAAGTGACTGTTGATTTTAATAGAGTTGCGTTTATATTACCGTCGCTACGATTTTAAATGACAATGTTGCGTCCACAACTAACAAGTTTACGTTCCCAAATTGCTACCTAGTGCAAATATAAATTCTCTGTGAGGATTTGTTGTTCTGTATCTAGCGTTTTATGGCTGTCATAACGTGACAAAAAAATTATCGACTCTGTCACTGGTTAGCCACGCATAAGGTATATTACGTGCCCGTCTCAATTCTGGTTTTGTCCAGGTTATAATTTAACGCCCCGCAATTTAAGGTACCGATTTATCATTTACTTTACTTGTCTGTCCGTCCGTCCGTTCTTATTTTTATTATTGTACGGAACCCTCGATGCGCGAGTCCAGCTCGCACTTGACCGGTTTTTAGTATCATCTCACTACTAGCACACTAATAAAGCTCGATTTCTGATACACTATACTTTAATAAAGTAGATATTTAGCGTTGACAACCAATGCTAAATCTACTTTAATTTGTTTTACCTTTTTTTGAAAACAACATTTTGTCCCGGAAAAAATAATTGCTTTGATTACAATGCGAAAAAAGTCAAGTTCAACGGCCTTCGTTGATTATTAATTCCATTAAAATGGGTCAGGCTAAAGGTGCACCAGGTCAAACCACGGCAAACAAGCTGGTTTAGTGCATCCCATAATAAAATAATTTATTATTATTAATTTTCAAGAGGAGGCAAGTTCCAGATTAAAAGTGCACCAGTTCAAAAGACGGCTTCAAACTGGTTAGATGAATGCATCCTAGCCACCTGTCTTTAAATAATTTTACGTTGTTAATTTTCAGTAACATCGGACAAGTGGTCCAGATTAATGACGCACGCACGCGCGTACACCTGATACCAGTGTCACTCAACCAAGTGTAGATAAACTATTAAATTCTGAATACCTACATATTATAATACAGTGTGTCCACAGACTCATTCTCAACATGGGGATCGATCCGTTGTTATGGGAGATAGAGATTTGGTTAAATGAGACAAAATGTGCAGAATCTCCATTACTACTACCCTGCGTAGTCAAACTTTCCATATTTTGCTTGGTTTGCGACCGACAGTTGAAAAACGAGATTTACCCATTTTCGTTTTTTGTTTATAACTCGCTTATTAAGTAAGTTAGAAAAAAAATATTTTCACTTTCTTAAGGTCCTTTTTTATGAAGATTTCAAATCTCTTTTCATATTTTTATTTACTTTTATTTTAGTTTTAGAGATACTTGTATTAACTTTGTTTTTTTAAATACACCTCAAAGATGGCCATCACGCCATTCGAAACTGAGAAATTAGCAATAAACGACACTTTGACAACTAAAACAAAACAGCTGTTTACTAAGCCAACGTGAATTTCAACTGTTTGCTAAGCCTTCTGTTGTTTTATCAATTAATTTAGCATAGCCTACTCTATTAACAAATCATTGTTTTACGTATAACTCTGTTATTTTTGAAAATAAATCCATCAACCCTCATATCAAATTAAAGAGAAAAAAAATCTCTTTCGAATGGCGTCACAGCCATCTTTGACGTGTATTTAAAAAAACAAAGTTAATACAAGTATCTCTAAAACTATAAAAGTAAATAAAAATATGAAAAGAGATTTGAAATCTTCATAAAAAAGGGCCTTAAGAAAGTGAAAATATTTTTTTTTCTAATTTACTTAATAAGCGAGTTATAAACAAAAAACGAAAATGGGTAAATCTCGTTTTTCAACTGTCGGTCTCAAACCAAGCAAAATATGGAAAGTTTGACTACGCAGGGTAGTAGTACTGGAGATTCTGCACATTTTGTCTCATTTAACCAAATCTCTATCTCCCATAACAACGGAGATCCCCATGTTGAGAATGAGTCTGTGGACACACTGTATATTCAATCTCAAATCTTCACTGATGATTGATAAGCAAAAGCATACTTCAAAAATTTCTTCCGCAAAACTATTTGACATACCTACCATAAAAATTGAATTTACTAGTAAAAAGGTGAAAATTTTTGTGTAAGTAATACGAATACTTCAGAACGTGAAAAAAACCTGTCAAGTGCAAGTCGGACTCGCACATCAAGGGTTCCGTACAATAATAAAAATAAGGAGCTAGGTAGGGGTAAAAAATTAACAGATTTGTTTTTAAATAGTTTTTTTACTTATATTTTATTTTGATCTTTTTTTTCCGTATGAAATTTAATTAAAGTAGGTAGGTATATTACTTTTTGTTTTTTTTTATTCGTTAGGATCTCCGCCATAATAACACATATTCTGTGAAAATTTCAACAGACAGATAGACGGCGTAGATTTTGTAATAGGGTTCCAGTACGGAACCCTAAAAATGAGATCAACTATAACTTACACACTTGCATAATTAACTTAATATTTAAATGACTCTTGTACTCAACGCAATTATTTCAGCCGTTGCAAAATATATATACTTTAAAATTATTTTTTTTATTGACAAGAACAAAAAACATGCATCGACCTTAGGATCATTAGCACTGTTTACATAATTAGGTACATGAGGTGGTGAGTAGGTTTCTAAGTATGATAATTACAACATGATAAATAATAAAGTGATAATACACTTAGAAATTTTTAATGACATTATTATAGAGCAGTCACATGACGAACATTTCGCTAGCCTTGCTCATCAAAAGATAATTAAAACAAATGATGGGAATGTGGAAAAAACAAGTTATGTCCTTCTGACAAATGGCTGAGTAAATTGAATTTAAAGTTACAGTCCTTGTTCTTTTGCCATCCAACAATTTTTAGTTTTAAAATACACGGTGATCTACCTATTTCTTTTACCCCACAATTTACCCAGTGCTAAATACCGTTACGATCTATCAGATGGCACTAACAGCTCAAAAATCAAAAAAATGTGACATACCCTGTTCTTTCCCCATTCCCTTCATTAATGCAACTAAAACTAATAAATTATAATTTAAAAAAACTAAAAAACACGCCTTAATGAACTAAAAAGTAAAAAATAATTAATTTTATTGTAAAAAAGCGTGGGGTGGTATGAAAATATGATACAAAGCACCCCACGCTTTTTTACAATAAAATTAATTATTTTTTACTTTTTAGTTCATTAAAGCGTGTTTTTTAGTTTTTTTAAATTATAATTTATGTTTGCTTTTTAGTCCTGGAGATCCTGGTCAGGATAATGGGACAAACTTATGGAATTATTGTATTGTAATCGGTCCTTGATAAGTGTGCAAAGTTTCAGTTCAATCTGAAGTTTTTTGCTTTTTTTTTTTAGTCCTGGAGATCCTGGTCAGGATAATGGGACAAACTTATGGAATTATTGTATTGTAATCGGTCCTTGATAAGTGTGCAAAGTTTCAGTTCAATCTGAAGTTTCATGCTTTTTTTTTTTTTTAGTCCTGGAGATCCTGGTCAGGATAATGGGGGACAAACTTATAGAATTATTGAATTGTAATCGGTCCTTGATAAGTGTGCAAAGTTTCAGTTCAATCCGGTTCAATCTGAAGTTTTTTGCTTTTTTTTTTAGTCCTAGAGATCCTGGTCAGGATAATGGGACAAACTTATGGAATTATTGTATTGTCGTCGGTCCTTGATAAGTGTACAAAGTTTAAACTAAATCTGACCGTTCAAAGTTGGTCAAAATCAAGTTCAAAGAAGTCGGTTACAAACTGACAAACAAGCATACAAGCAAGCACACAAGCAAGCAAGCCCGCAAGCAAGCCCGCAAGCAAGCCCGCAAGCAAGCATACAGGTGAAGCTAATATAAGCGTGTTAAAAACATTATTACTTCAATGAAAGAAAATGTAAGTAGTGATAGGGTTGAAAAATCGAGTCAGATTTTGATTAGCTTGCCATCAAAACGTAAAGAAAAGTGATTTTCTCCAATGCTGCTGTGCATGTGTGTGTGTCCGACTTTCTGACTATGTGGAATTTTCCTTCATTCACAATAATTATTGTGAAAATGCACCGATATTAATGTTTTTTTTTGGAAAATGTTCGTCACAGCAAGGACCAAGGTCTTTCGATTTTGGTGCCAATATATTTGTGAATAATTAACATAGGTAATGATATCAGACGACATTGTCGCCATGATATTATTTTAGAAGGCTATATAGAAGAAAAAATATAAATGCCACAGCCGGGACTCGAACCCGAAAGTCCCAATTTCTAAAAAAAATATCATGGCGACAGTGTTGTCTGATATCATTATGTTAATAATTCACAAATATAATGAATTTATTGCGGTAAGGAACCTAATCATATTGATTATTAATAATTTTCATTGTTAGCGAGATTGTAATAATGCCGTAATTTCTCACAGATAATCTGTATTTTGATTTAATATCACCAAAGTATCGTATAAGGACTTTACGGCAAATTCTACTGAAATGTTTCGTATTGAAAATTATTTTGAACCATGGAAGTCATGTTCGATTCTCCATATCGATTTTTTTCTGAATATATTTTCTGAAATTGTTAATGTTTACATAATATTATTAAATATGTCTGATCAGGACATAAAGGGCCCGTTTCAAGAACAATTATACCCATGAGAACTATTTGGAGTCACAGAAACATTGTCGGGACTTTATTGAACGAAATTTTAAAAAATAAACTACCGAAAGCAGCAATATGTTTTTCCAATAATTCATCTTTAAATGTCAACCTGTCTGTGTTTATCTACCGGTCTATACTAGATAAACTAGTACAAGGTATTGCAGCTAGGGTTGCCAGATCAAAAAACCAAGATTTTCGGGACATTTCTAAGGCGAAGGCAATTTATTTCAGGGGGGGAGGAGTTATTGTGAAAAAAAATGTTTTTTTATTTTACTATTTTTTGTATTTATCATTAGACTTGTCTAATTTTATTCATTTATCACACACCAGTACACGGTGAGATTTGGGACGCGCTTCTGAGTGTGTAAATCACGCATAATTTCGTGTGAATCTTTAATAATTAATTTTATTGTTCCCAATTTGTCTTTACCGACATAGGGTAAATCCGAAAAATACAATTAAATACAAGTAAAAATATATATGATATGTACAGAAACCGCAGATAGTGCTAGATAAATAAGTAAGTACTACTTAGCATGTGACTTAGTGTAGTTTCTTGTGATCGCGAGCACGAATTCGTTGAACTTTTGCATTTCCGGGATAGAAGATTTAAATTTCGGGACACGGGACAAACCAACGAATTCCGGGACATTCCCGGAAATCCCGGTCATCTGGTAACCCTAATTGCAGTCTACTGGCAACATAAAAAATCCGAAATTGTTTGCATATATTGCATTGTTCATTTTTTGAGAGTTAAAAATGGTATAGTATAATAATAATTGAACTATATTATGTACTTAAAATATACTAAGTAGTGTAATTGATCACATTGGTGAGCTCTGGTGTAAGAGACTGCAACGCAACACAAAGACAGTAAGGCGATGATAGTCACTAGTAACCCACTGGCCGAGTGAGGGAATGGGAGACACACTTAAGTCACACTCCACACCGTGTGACTTAACGAGACCTCTCTCCTCAAGTCGGTGTCACAATGGTTTCGTTTCATTTCCTTAATATCACTGTTTCAAATTGTATGGAAGTAAGTATAGGTACTATATTTTAAGTTCAAATTATGTATTTCAGAACGACCCATCATTTTTACATTCATAACGTATTTTAATACTGATCCAAAACTGATTTTTATTATCCTGCTATGTAAACTGCAACAATGTAAACAAAACACACATAGCTAAAATCCTGTACGATTGAAGAACAGAATAATAACTAACAATCTCAAATAATTTAGTCTTCCATAAAAATAAATACAGCTGTTGTTTGAAACTTGCCTACTCCATGTGCGTCTGACTCACCATACAATACACCAGTGTGTACGATATTTATGTACATAGGTAGGGTACACACATTATAAGTAACAAATAACGTTGTTGCAAGATCCGTGAATTAAGTAGGAGGTGGCGTCTGTAGGGAAAGGGTCCGTTGTTTTTATTTTGTTGTTTTACAAACACCAACACAACGTACGTGGGCATTATAGGTCTTGGTGTACCATCATTAAATCCTTAACCATATGTACGTCAGCACGGTCACGAGCAGTCACTCCCTGACGTTTGAGACGATTTTGTTGCCTGCTCTAATCGACTGGTGACGGAAGATTGCACAAAGTGAGTAACGTAAAAATACCTAACGATTGAATAAAAAAACAAGTGTACCTACTATAATATATATAAATAATTGATATACAAAAGACTGATTACAGAAACTGTAATATTTAATATTATTTGCGAAATGTTAGTTAAAAAGTAGTCAACAAGCCACACATTATGCTAAAACACTGAAAAAATGTTAAATAAAATGAAACATCATTTAAAAATATAAATTATAAACATTTAACTGTGATATCAATACTTCTTAAAAACGCGTTCGATCTCTAATAGGTATTTTGTAAACCTTAGAATAAAAAAAGTGTATTTTAATTAAAAATTTAGCAGTATCTAATCTATACAAAAAATAAGTGACAAATTAAATAAATACTGTAATTTAGCGTTGACTGATCAATGCGAAATCAGTTGAATTGTTCAAAAGAATGTAATATAAATAATTGAACTTTGTTAACAAGCTTGTAATAAACAACAGTAAAAAAAAGCTTTATCAGAATAATACCAAAATAATAGCAGTGTTACCTTAAAAATGATCTGATAAAAACAGCAAGCGAAAGTGGTTTATCAAAAAAAATCAAATAGTGTTCAACAAAAAAAATACCAACTCTAAGAAAAGTACTTGTAGTTGGAGTTTTATATGGTAAAACATTAATGTATAAGAATATCAAAACAAGACAACATTTAAAATAGCTAATAAAAAATCAAACCCATTTAAACAAGCAAGACAATAAACATATAAATAACAATATAGAGTCGGTGTATCAACAAAAGTAAATCGAGGTGAACAAAAGAAGGATGCCTGAATATTGCAAGGGGAGCTGTAACGGTGCTCGCGACGCCAACAATAACACAACGTGCGCGGGCGTCAGTAGCTGTTGTAGCGGGGGAAGCGGAAGCAGCAGCGGAAGCGGCAGTAACAGTGTCAGTGCAAGACACATCCAGGTGACCGCCAAAGTAATGTTTGGCTCTGTGCAGGCCATCTCGCACATGAAGATGGCCGAGAAGGCCGCCCGTGAGAACAAGCGGACGTAGCGTCACAGGTTAGTGTTCTATGCGCTCATTCATAATAACAATACTAGTTAATATAATGTTTATTATACTATTGTTGTTTCGATTGTAATCTGTAGTAGTGTAACGTAATCGCGGACATAAAATATGTATAATAAAATGCACTCACCACTTAGGGCCAACTCATTAAGTGGCTTGAAGGTCGTCAGATACCAATAGAATAAGGTCGCATACTCTTCGCTAAAATACACAACTGATCTATTACGAGAAATTTCGAGTATAGCTGACTAATCATCAAATCGCGATTTAGTATCCTAAATCGCACATTTTCGATACAAAAGTAGCCTGTATCAGTGTGCATTGGCTCTTACACAAAAATGTTCAGACTCAGAGTACAGGCATATTCAATATTGTGGTTGAATAACCTTTAGAAAACATGATTCATAAAACTAATTAAAGGCCATTATATTTAAGAATGTTTTATGAAAAAATAAAATTGCATTATAATTCAATTTTGCAAGTTCCCTTTCGAATGTGTGAAATACAGATTTGCTACGTGTTCAGGGTGATTGTTCCAACTCAGTCAATAAACATTCGCTGAAGGAAGTACAGTGGACCTCCGGTAATCCGACAAACGTTTTGCAAGACGGTGTCGGACTATCGAATTTGTCGGATTATAGAGTACCGCATGTACAAAGTTTCTTCCACCTCTGGATGTTCAGCTTTCTTGAGTGTCTGTCTCTTGCCTGGCCCACAGTCAGTAGATGACACGAAGTTTTTAATCTTCTCGTGGTTCTTTTTAATGTCATAAATTATGGATCAGCCTACGCCGTATTCACTTGCTAAACTACTGAAAGATTCATTACAATTTAAGCGGTCCAAAATATAACTTTGCCGAAATAAATTTTATGTATGTACAGTGATAATAATGTCGGATTACAGGGGGCGCCGTATTAGACAGGGGCCGGATTACCGGGGGTCCACTGTATATACTTATTATCTTTATGAAAAAGTTATTGATTAAAAAGTATCAACATTTTCATTAAAACTACATCCCTTTTTGGTTCAGTGTTGGTATAGAATCTCATTAACCCAGATTGATATCAAACTGGAAAAAACATTTGAAATTTCAGTTGCAACTTTGCTTTGTTATTGTGGAACGAAAAACTCGATTGGTTCAAATACATAAATTAGCAGTGATGAGCTATCAAAATATTAAATATCAATTCCTCATAATTATTGTACCTTACTTCGTAAAAAATGAACAAAAAAACATATCTATGTTTTTAAAAGTATAATATTCTGTTTTTAGAATAATTTTATAATAACGTACGTTTTTAACAATTTTCATCCAGTTCGCGCAGACCGGTGCAAACCGGTTCAAACTCACCATTGTACCTACTTCTACAATCTTAAGTTCCATAAAAACTAGAGGAAATAAGAAATTCTAAATTTAATCACCTTAATAAACATTTCAGGAGAAACTGCAGAGTATTTTATAATATAAGAAACCCAAAAGAAAAAATGTACTTCAATTAGATTAAGTGATATCGTGGGCCAAATTATTAATGTCGCCACTTTTTTCACCCTGGCTGTTGGAGGTCTTAAAAGAAACACAATACAATACGATAGGTAACAGTAATGTGTAAACGTTGATAAATTTATCCACCCCTTAATTTTGCTTAAAGAAAAATTATTTAAAAAATGTGCAGTGGAAATTAATCGCGCATGTTTAAATTAGGCAGCTGCTTTCTGGGATAACGTGAATAAAAACAATAACATCGACTACACTGTTTACCTATACCTATACTAAAAATATTTGAATGAAAATATCGAGTTTTGATTGCAAATCCAAAAACTGTCCAGTCGGAAGCACTTTTTACCTTGCATTCAGTCCGAACTTAATGAAATTTTGTTATGTTGTATGTGGGTGGTATGTAGTAAAGAATCCAAGTTTTCGACCTCGAGAACCCTGTGGAAACTTAGGAGGAGCCGAAAAACTGCAAAATGTTGGCACTTTGCTCTATAACTTTTTTTCCTTGCATCCTATGACAAAACGTTTTCCATAATTTTTTGTAAAGCGTTAAATTTTCTACAATTTTCGTTGGTCAAAGTCACTTTTATTCTAAATATTCACTAAGATACACAGCTTCAAAGGCTGTGCATCGCTAATTGGACAACATTTTTAAATACCTGATGGTAGGTTCTTGTAATGGTCAACGTTTGGGCTATGTAACTGCGTCAAAAAAAATTAAAAAAATAAAAGAGGCCACCCTACAGTAGCAATTTTATCAAAATAGTGCCTTTTGACTAAAAATATGGAAGGACTCTAGTAATAAAATATGTGTTTAACTCGGATACAGACGTTATAGACTTATCCTTGGGCTATACAACTAAGTTGAAAATTTTGGAAAATCTGGTAGCAGTCACCCTAAAAAATTTTTTTTTTTTTTTTTAATTCTGACAAAAAAAACGGAAACACTTGACGCGAAGTTCTCTATTAAGAAGGGTTTTAAATAAATATTAATTTGCCATGAATTGATTATAGACGTATCCATGGGCTATCTAACTTTGTCGAAAAAATATGGAAAATTTGTTCGCGGCTACCCTACAGAAGTGTTTTTTTTTTCAAAATGAAACTTTTCGATTAAAAATGGGAACACTTGACGCGGAGTGCTTTAGTAAGAAGAGTGTTTAATAAATATCGAATTCCCATGTAGGGACTTAATAGGTTTATTAAGTTCCTACATGGGAATTCAATATTTATTAAACACCATGGGCTACCTAAGTGTGTCGAAAAATTAGAACAATTTAGAAGCGGCCACCCTACAGACGCAATTTTGCAAAGGTAGTACATTTTTATTTAAAATTAAGATACTTGACGCGAAGTGCTCTAGTAATAACGGTGTTCAAGAAATCTTAACTTCACTTATACGGCTTATAGATCTATCTATGGGCTATATAACTGAGTTTAAAAAAATTATAAAACCTGGAATCGGTCACCCTAAAAAATCAATTTTTCAGAAATCTTACTTATTTTCTTAAAAATACGATCTCGAAAAAATTGCTACAGTAGAGTGATCGCTTCCAGATTTTCCACAGCTTTACAACTTAGATAGCTCATGGATAGGTTAATAATCCCTATATGGGAATTTTTTATTTATTTAACACCCTTCTTTCTAGAGCACTCCGCGTCAAGTACTTCCATTTTTAATCGAAAAGTTTCATTATGAAAAAAAAAACACTTCTGTGGGGTAGCCGCGAACAAATTTTCCAAATTTTTTCAACACAGTTAGATAGCCCATGGATACGTCTATAATCCATTCATGGCAAATTAAAATTTATTGAAAACCCTTCTTACTAGAGTCCTTCGCGTCAAGTGTATCCAATTTTAGTCACAAGGCACTATTTTGATAAAATTGCTTCTGTAGGATGGCCTCTTTGATTTTTTTAAATTTTTTTGTCGCAGTTACATAGCCCAAACGTTGACCATTACAAGTACCTACCATCAGGTATTTAAAAATGTTGTACAATTAGAGATGTACAGCCAAAACCTGCACTATTTGGAGTATTTTTCATGATTTGAGAAATTAGCCTTTTCTTTGAAGCTGTGTATCTTAGTGAATATTTAGAATAAAAGTGACTTTGACCAATGAAAATTGTAGGAAATTTAACGCTTTACAAAAAATAATTATGGAAAACGTTTTGTCATAGGATGCAAAGAAAAGAAATTATAGAGCAAAGTCCCAACATTTTGCGGTTATTCGGCTCCTCCCAGTTTTCCACAGGGTTCTCGAGGTCGAAAACTTGGATTCAATGCAAGGTACCCCCCTCTTTTTTAATGCTGCCGACTGGGCTAATAAAGATCGCGTTTCTTATAATTTAAATATTTTCAAAATTCTAATTCATCTATAAGTATTCTATACAATAATTTCATGCATTCCCTCGGACAAATACAGCTATCTAATTTTTTGATCACATTTATACTTCCTGTCACAAAAATTAAACTGACATTGTTTTCAGCTCATCAAAATTCTGTTTTGATTTTGGTAATTTCTCTAACCTCAAAAAAATTCACGTTAACAATTAACATAATTGTTTTATATGTATCTACCTTCTGAATGTATACAGACGTGTCTGTTTTAATACAACAAAACACAATCGGTAATCACATTAGTGAAACAGGCATATGTAGGTTCGTTACTTGGTCGTTCATTAACATCATCGTCTTAATAATACAATATAACATGTTATAATGCTCGTTATAACCTCACCGGAATTAAAGAAATGAGCACAGAATGCGAACGTCACCTGTGCACTGGTTCACAGCACTTAAGCATTGGTGTCCTGTTCAGAATGACCTGTTGCTGCAAACCTGCTACCGATGTACACTGTTACACACATTAAATTTTTAATCCGATTTAAGTATTGCTTAATTTATTCATTTCATCAATCATTTTGACTACTTAGCAGAAATAACCACTATACCCTTTCGCCAGTAAGCAGAATGCATATTTATAAATGCTAGAAAAGGAAAATAGGTACCTATTCATAATTAACAAATTCTTAAAATATGTTAAAGTATATTATACCTATTTTAAGAATAATTAAGAGCACTGTGGTTTAATTTAATAATAAAGAGTTTAGTCACGTCTAACCACAATAATTTTATTAATGAATGTACATTTCAAGAGCCATGCTCTCATCTTCAGCAAATACTAAACTGAAGATGGGAGCATAGCTCTTGAAATGTACATTCATTAATAAAATTATTGTGGTTAGACGTGACTAAACTCTTTATTATTATACCTATTTTGTTAAAAATATCCAGTAATTTTCAACGCATAAATTACTTTTTTTCGAGACTATAATTTACTCAAAACAATGTGCCATACATAGAAAATACACGAAAACAATAGTTATTGTTCTAAATTTTATGTTTTACAACTCAACAGAGATTATAAACTATTTGTTTCGATTTGAAACTTCCGCTGACATTCATTTGTTAATCAATACGAGTTAATTAACAAACCAAATAGTGCGTCGATTCGAATAAACAAAGATATATACAAAATAAGATAAAAATATGTGATAGGTGACTATACCTATGGTACGTACTACAACAATGGATGCCCTTGGTAAAAAAGAAATGATTGCACGATTAGTAAGGGACGAGCATAACAATTTGTTGATTTATGTTCAGCACTCTAACAGAATAATTTTACTTATTTAATGACCGCACAGTTAGTATACAGTTACATTCGAGAGATATTAACAGATTTGCATACAATTGACTAGTAATAAAGGAATGAATAACATATTGGTCTAATTAAATTCTGATAGGTTAATGTTCCTACGAAATAATTTATTATAATGATAATGCGTAATCATGCGTAAAATGATTCGAAAACAAAGACGCGATTATTGTAATCGTAACGTATAACAATTGGTTAAAGTTATGCATTTTTTTGTAATAAATAATGCGAAATAATAGAAGAAAAAACTAAAACTATATAACAAAAGTACGGCGAGTGATGACAGTATCTAAAAACGAGCGATAGCGAGTTTTTACAGTCACACGAGCCGTAATACCATTACGTACGAGACATATAATATGGTATTTTGTGCCATACCCACTACAAAATACCTACTTTTCACGTCATTTTCAAAAAAAATTGACAGTTCATTTGCGTCGCCATCTTTCCTTCCACAGTATGCCGCGAAGTTCGTGCAAGTAAGTAATGACAAGCGCACACAGGCGTATAAAGCGAATAAACAGAAGTTGCTATGGCAACCGCTATTTTCTGCGCTGGTGCGGAAAATGAAACATTTTCCGCACACCTGCCTGTTAAATGACTCATTAAAGGCCGCTATACATACATCGAAAGTAGCTATTTTGTAGTTGGTATGGCAAAAAGATCGTTTCGGTTTAACATAATACAATATGAAATAATCGGTAGGCGTTGCAATACTAGTTCACTTTCGAAATTATTATTATTTTTTATATAATATTATGTTCTAGTCGTATAAATTTAATTATTTTGCTAATCTCACTCTCTAGTTGCGCCTTTTAATAGATATACATAATACCTACGTATTATATGTATATCAGGTACGTATATTAGTATGCAATTTTATACAAAACTTATTATAAAAAAATGGAACTTCCTTAAAAAAACACTGAAAAGAGGAAAATAAAATGTTGAGATCGGCGCCAATTCAATTAGGTACTAAAACTTTTTATAACACTAGTTTAATTAAATTAGCACCGACCCCAAAATTTAATTATTTTCCTTTTTTTATAAACAGTTTTATTTTTTTACTTTTTAGTGGCTTTAATAGCAATACGAGTATATGTACCTAGTTTACACTTCTTTCTTGATATTTGATTACTAAACTAAAAAAAACTACTGAATCGATTTAAGTAAAATTTATGTGGAACCACCTTGAAGGTATGCCCTATTAAATAGAAAAAGAATCGTCAAATTCGATTTACAAATGTAGGAGTTATGAGGTAACATACTTTTTAAAAAAAATTATACAGTCGACTTGAGAATCTCCTCCTTTTTTGAAGTCAGTTTGATAAATATTTAATATTATTAATTAAATTAGAAATTACACAGAAAAGTAATCATTTTAATCATTAAAACATAATTATTATTTATTTTTAACAATAAATAAAAAAAAACGGCTCGACCGATTTTTATAAAATTTATGTCGGATCATAGTGACGTTAACATGCTTTGATAGACACCTCAACGAAGCTGATAATATTTTTTTGGGCGAGATTTCGTATAAATCTACTTTTTTGCAGCCGTTTTATGTAAACAAAAAAAAACGGCTTGACCGATTTTTATAAAATTTTTTTCGGGTCTTATTGATGTTAATATGTTTCTATTTGTACTCTAACAAAGTCGATATCATTTTTTATTTACGGTTGAGCCGATTTGGATAAAATTTCTTTCGGATCAAAATGACGTTAACACGCCTCGATTGACACCCTTACGAAGTCGATATAATTTTTTATTCGCGAGATATTGCAGTGTAAAATCTACTTTTTTGGAGTCTACTTAGTTAAGAAAAAAGAACGGCTGAACCGATTTTGAACAAATTTCTTTCAGATCATATTTACGTTAATACGCGTCGATTGGCACCCTAACGTAATCGATATCATTTTTCATTCTCGAGATTTCGTCTTAGAAAAAAATGACCACATACGTACGTACATACACACACACAGACATCTTTCTAAAAATAGTGTAAAAATAGTGTAGTGACCTTGAAACATAAAAATTTGTTTTACATTTTGATTTCTATTTTCGAACCCATTACAATAACTTCCTATGGGAAGTTAAAAATTTTACTTATAAGTATCTGTGTTAGATAGATATATTATAGATTATAGACGCTCGACAACTCAGGTCATTAGCGTATTTAAGTCTGTGCTGCTTCATATTTGGAGCATTAAACATTTGCATAATATATTGGCTCGCCTGTATATTTTAGAACAAAATGGCAAAAATAGATTTTGTTCGGAAATTTATTCTGCAATTACATTTTCAAATTTCATATCCATTTTCTTTAAAATAGACAACGTTAGAAAAGTCAATACGTTTATTATTATATCTACTTAATCACTACTTTGACGTTTGTCTTTAATAGGACTATAGCACGTAAAAGTTTTATTTCGCGAATATTTCTTTCTCGTTGATTTTATGTGAAATAAAAATCTGGGGTGCATAAAAACATCTCGATTACCTACAGGTTTCATAATCTTCCTTCGATGCACAGATTAGTTGTCAAAGGCTGTAAATGTGTCGACGTTCTGGACGTGTTTTTATTATTTTGAAGGGAAACGGTTATGAAATTTGAAAATGTAAACCCGTTAGCTTGCGATTCGTTAAAACGTTGGTTACACTTTTCCCACATAAAAATAAAATTTTTTCCACGAACAACTTTTACTATAATATTATTGTAATTTTTGTCGTTTAACAATAATCATGACAGTTAATAGCATAAGAAAATATTTTTTAAGTTATTATAATATTCGTAAGATACATAAAAATTATCTTAATATTATATTTTTCGAGCATTTCGATTTTTTAGCTTTATATAGTGTGAAGTGATGATAGGTACTATAAACGGTTCTCGTTTTCCGCTAACAATACGGACGAATATCAACGTTCCCTGGCTACAATTTCAAAAAATTCAAAAACAATATCCAAAAGTTAAATCAATTTAATTTATTTTACAGTATATAATATTTGGCGTGGTCTTTAAAAATAGTAAAAGTTAAAAAATACCGCTATTATGATTCAAAGACTACATTATAATATGTAAAAAAAAGTTTAAAGTAAAGAAGATAAAACTTGCATATATTATTTAAATTTGATAATTATATTTTATTTCTGCATAGGAAGGAGGCCATGTGAAGAAGTGACAAACATAACTTTCTCATTTAAAAAGACGGTAGAAGAAAAAGTATTTTAGCATAATTATATGGGTAAATGGACCAACAATATAATATATTACATACTATGTATAGGTATTTAGTCAACTATCTACTTATTTACTTTCTTTTTTCAAAAACAGATTCCCACTCAACTTCTTTACAATATGTAAACTTTTTTAGAAAATTCTGGTTTTTTCTCTATTAGGTATTTGAAAATTTCACTTAATTGTATAGTTAATAATAACAGATGGGTGATATTATACAATGATATATAAAATAATAAGTGAAATAGTTACAATTTAATGTTTCATTTTTATATCAGCTATAGATTAAATTAGAAACATAATGTAGATAGGTACTCATCAATAATAGATTTCTGCAACTAAACCACGTAACCTGTAGACTTACCCTGGCCTGATCACTTTCTACGAGGAACAGATAGGTATTACTTATAAACAAATCGATGTTATGTCATTTTATAAAGTGCATTGGTTTCTCCGTAGACCAAGGGCAACAGAATTTCTCCCTACAGTCCCTACCCCCTGTATAGTCTAGGATTATAAAATTTGGTCAAAATGAAAGTTTTTTTTGCTTTTATATTTTATTTTTTATCCATGTTTAATTTAAAATGCGTACAAAGATATTAAAATTATGTAGTATAATATAGATTATCCTCAGTTTTAATTGACATAATTAATATAGAAATGTTTTTCCAGTCATTGTTTCTCTGCGCAAACGAACTTTTGTTTTTAATTTAACCTACAAATTCACTAATTTTCATAGCACGATTTTCAAATATTTAAATCAGTTTCTTATTTAATTTGCATTTCACATTCACTGACTTTCTTTGTTTATCTTACTAATTTTCATCACAATAATAATTTCGTTTAAGAAAAAATAGTGGAAAAAATGCGGGAAATAAACTTGACATCTTTACAGAGAGAAAGTGTTAATAAATTTGAATTGCAAAACTTTCTCAACCCAAAAATACAAAGACGCATAAGATTCTCCGAATTAATTAATTAGAATATTTTATTATAAAGAAGCTATTAATTATATTATTTATTTGCCGTGTGCAATTTTAGATAAAACCAAACATGCATTTTAAAAGTGAAAGGCTATAATGTCAATGCCAAATGCAAAAGCAAAACTTGCATTTCAATCTGTTTAAATTCAAATTCCACACAAGGAAAGTTTGAGTAAACAAGGATCAACATTTCATTCATATCGTAATAACAGTCTTCAGTTTGGTAAATTATATTTATAATAATAATTATAATATACTCGTATAGTAAAAACCGGTCAAGAGCATGGCGTGCCATGCTTATGCTCGATTGCACAAAAGCGTTGTCAAAAATTTGATTTGACAATGACCTTAGATTGTGACCACACATATTTCTCCATAAGAAAAGCATTGTAGAATTTTAAATCGATCCTGATCGAACAATTATTGATCGATTGAAACGATTTTTTTTAACTGTGTATATAAGTTTTTAATATAATTTTTTGTACAATTTCCACTTCAAAACGACATGTTTCTACGTATTTTTATGAAAATTTAGCTTGAAAAGCGATGTTTTTCTATGTAGATCAATCATTTGTTTTTGTGAGAGTACAATAATATAATGTTCTACATGACAAGAGAGTTTCACAACGACATTAGACTGCTCCTGCATTATAAGAAACTAATTAAATTGTCACAATCTAAAGTCATTGTCAAATCTAATTTGTGCAATCGAACAATAGTGTAGGGTTCCGTAGCCGTTACTACAATCGATAGAATCGATTTTCTTAAAGATGTTTAGGTAAAGTTATATTCACATTGAACAATATCTCAAACCATGTTAGTTCAAAGAGAGTCTTAAGTAGGGCTCAGCATTAAAATCCTATACTAAAAACCAAATCTATGTGAAATTTTAGTAACTTTCCTAGTAACGAAAATACACTCTGTAATACACATTAATTTTTTTTGAGCAATCTGTAGATTACTAAAAGCAAAATAATTAACTGTCAGAAATATTTCTATAAATATTTTAATATTTCTGGACGTGTAAACAGTCAGTTTAAATTTCTTTTTCAAGAGTTTTTTTAAATGCAAGTTATAATAAACTAAAAAGCGTTGTTATTTTTTATAAAATTAAAAATGAACTGTTTTAATATTATTTCTTAAATTTTTATTTGTCAAAAAAATTAACATAATGTCTTAATTATTAACAATGATATTACTAAAAAAAAATTTAAATATGGTTTATTAACAAAAATAAGAACTGTACATTTAAAATAATATACCTAACTATTGCATTTGCACATTGATTAAGAAAATATCAGCCACTGTAAATTTACCGAAAGCGAATGAAAAAGACGCAAGACTAGAGTTGGGTAGTTCCGAACATCTATATAGCTCCAAGATTAATTCCATGAACAATTCGATAACATCTAGTTTTAGTTTTTTTGTTAACAGATTTCTGCTTTACGGTAATTTTTAATTATTTTTTTGTGAATATTTTTATTGACCATAAAAATTACAAATTTACTTTACCTGTTTAATTGGTTTCCATAACAATTTTCGATTTAAAGACAAACTTTGTATTAATTAATTACCACACATACAAACTGAAAAAAACTTTTAAAAATACTTAGTGCTGCCAACATAAATCAGTTACTAAAATGTAAATAAAATTTCACATAGATTTGGTTTTTAATATAATAATTATCGATTTGAGGGTTTACTCCACTCTTTTTCGTGACTTGTTTTGGATTCAGCACTTTTTGCTGAATTAACATACCTATTGCACTAAAGCACAAAATAATGTGCTTACATTTGCCATTTTACTTTTGCTTTACAGAAACATTTGACAGTTTCAACATTTCTGCTGTGGTCAAGCTGAAAGATAGTTAAATTACATTTTAGTTAAACTTACATACTTTCTTACGTGTTATATACTACATTTTACATATTTACCTGGAATTCAACTTTGTAAATATTTGAAATTTTAGTTTGGGCCATAAACTCACATGTTATTTTGACCTTTTCATTTATTGCTTTTTCATGTTCGATCTTATCTTTGTAGCGGGTATAATTATCTATACATCGACCAAATTTCAGCGCTGAAGTCCAAATAGTCTCTGAATATAGACAGACGGACGGACAGACAGACCTAGGCATTATTTTGCGAGATTCTAGTCTCATCCGTATAAATCCATCTCTAGCAGTTGCACCACGTACAGAAGCAGATGCTTCTGTGATAACCTCGATCCACAGAACTTGAGTATGGCATAAAAATCGCGAAAAATCGTTCGAAGGCGTCGTGGCGTCACTTAGCAATGATTTTAAGTCACCATCACTGACACTATATGTGACTATTCCGTTACTTCACATTCACTCCAATATATCATATTAGCGTAGTCTGATGCATCAAAATTATAAAGTGATGGAATAACAAAGATCTGATTCTTTTTAGGGTTCCGTATCTCAATTAGAAAAAACGGAACCCTTATAGGATCACTCGTTTGTCCATCAGGCTGGCTGGCTGGCTGGGTGTCCGTCTTTCAAGACCCATTTTCTCAGGAACGGATAGAGATATCAAGTTGAAATTTATACAAAATACTAAGGTCTACGGTCCCTTAAAGTTTTAAAGAATTTAAGCCGTATCTTTTGATTAAAAGATACGGCTATTTTGTCATCTCATCAAAAACCTATAGGGTACTTCCCGTTGACCTATAATCATAAAATTTGGCAAAAAGCAAGATCTTGCAGCACAGGTAAGGGGGAAAATCCGAAAGTCACAAAAAATAAAAAATAAAGGGGGTCCTATACCTATTTCGATATTCGCAATCTCACTCATCAAAAACCTATAGGGTACTTCCCGTTGACCTAGAATCATGAAATTTGGCAAAAAGCAAGGTCTCGCAACACAAGTAAAGGAGAAAATCCGAAAATCACAAAAAGTAAAAATTAAAGGGGGTCCCCACACAAAAAACAGAAAAACCTTTTAAAGGCTATATCTTTGGAACCGTAACATGTATCCGGTTGAAATTTTCACAGAATGTGTCTACCTAATTTAATTGTTGTAACGGAACGGAACCCTCGTAACGTGAGTTCCACACGAACTTGACCGCTTTTTTATATTTTCTATAGCTATACCAAATTCTCTTATTTCTCTTCGTTGATCCGTTTTCAGGCCTAAAAGAATATTCTCAGGATGAACGAAGTATCCATTCCTCTGAATCACTGGATCAATTATAGCTTTAAGAGCATCCGGTAAATAACGAGAAAGCTCAATTACCTTAAACAAGTTTTTAGCTCCATCCTTACACGAGGAGTTTGACTTAATTTTAAACCAAACTATATATTCTGTTAAAACACGAAGATTGTCTGAAATGTTCCATGGACTTTTGTCGCTAACGCATATAGCCGTAATACGCGATTAGCAGTTGTTAGCCATCGTGCATGTGCCAATTTTCCGGGACCTCTTCTCGACAAATATAGTGGACAATTGCCAAAACTTATAGCTTAACACATACCTAATAATATCTTTGATCACTACTCAGATCTGGAATATCAATATTTTCACAGGTTTGCAAGTGTTTGCCAATTGGTCATGATAATCCGACCAGGCCCGTTGTTTTCCCATCTAAATGGTGAAACAAATGTCGCAATGGAAATTCAGTTATATACAATTTTCAAACACTTGCAAAATTGTGAAAATCTTCCAGCATTTGAATTTAATAGAATTGAGTACGAACTTTCAAATATCCTGAGAATATTCTTTTAGACTTGATAACGGATCAACGAAGGGAAATAAGAGAACTTGGTATAAGAATGCTAGAAAGCTAGAAAATATAAATAAAAGAATCGGATCTTTGTTATTTAACCACTTAAATTATATTTTGATGCATCATATACTAATATGATATATTGGAATGACTTAAAATCATTGCTAAATTATGCCACGCCTCCTTCGATCGATTTTCCGCGATTTTTATGCCATACTCAAGCTGTGGAAAGGTGCGTCATGGTTGTCACAGAAGCACCTGCTTCTGTATGTGGTGCAACTGCTAGAGACGGATTTATACGGATGAGACTATAAAATCTCGTAAAATAATGCCTTGGTTTCATACTAAGGCAGAATAAAGAGCAGGTTCATCCAAAGACAATTAAAAACTATATTAGTGGATGGAGTGGAAGGGAAGTTGGGGTGGGTTGGGACGGAACTCGATTTTCAGCCACTTTCTCGTGGTGAGTTCTGGGTTGTTTTTGACAAAAAATAAGCAAAAAGCTCCAACTTTAGGAAAAACCACGTAATAAACTTGCATCAAGACCAAGTACTCTTTAATTTAAATTTAATTCAGCTTGGGGCAGCTGAAGATATTTTTTTTAAATTTTCACATTTTGGTTGCTTATTTAGGATCACAACAGGCAACTTTTCCGCGCTATTAGCATAAAAAAATTAAGTTGATTTTTAAGTTCCACTCCGTTCCACCCTAATGTAAGTATAGGTACTTCAAAATCGTAATTTTTATGGGTCGTTGTGAAATTTGAAGGACGAAATGCATGTAATTCAGGGTTCGCTTTGGAGAGCTTTATATAATTTTTGCATGAATTATATTTTTTTAAACATAATGCTATAAAAATATTTGTATAATTGTACAAACTAGTTGTATTTTCAAACCGATTGTTGCCATAAAAATATAAACAAGTGCGGCCGTAATCACTAATAATCTCTGATAACTAATCATATGTGAAGTGAAGATGATTAGAAAGTATAAGTAGGTTGCAATATGTTTATGTGAATGTGAAACCTCTTACAATAAATACTTGTGCTTAAGGCTACGTTCACACACTACGCCTTTATGCACTGGCGTCTCGCTTGTTAATATACAGAGATCATTAGAAAGTAACTATGAACTAGGCTGCATTATTTGTACGTCGCAACTCGCAAGGTCAAACGTACATTGACTTAAGATGTAATGCACCAAATTATTCAATTGTTGTTGACAGACAGATAGGTAGATAGATATTGTAAATTATAGACGCTCGACATCAGAGTTCATTCAGATTTTGAACGTAATTAACAATTTCGTATTCTACACGCTGATACACACCTCGTCCATTGTGCATTGCTCCTTTATAAAACACATTGTGTATTTAGTGAGCATTAGTCAGTTAAAACGGGGTCAACGATGCATGTAGAAAACAAAATGTCAATGTTCGCTGATGTTTAGCTGCATTATTTGCGGAGGTTTTGTTTCACAAAGGAAATGACAGGTCACAAAACACTGTAGATACAATTATTATAGAAACAGACATGCCATCTAGAAAAATTACCTTAGGCTCCATATTTTCTCTCATTTAAATACTACAATACAGTTTTTATACAGGTGATCTATAACGAGTGTAATAAACTTTGAGAGTAGCTAGAATATTTAAAAATAATGCGAAAAACCCTAATCAATGTATATCCAAAAATCCAGCTAAGCAAGATACAAGGTGTTGAAATATTTTTATAAAATTATATTTTTTTTAATATCTGGAAAACGACTGGAGCTTTTTCATTTAGATTTTTGGGCATAATAATTTATTGAAGTTCTTGAATAATTTATAGATTTTGAGTTTTCTACTCTCACAAGTGGTGTTACTACTAGGTAGGGAGATTTATTACCAACACTATGTTACGCTAATGTCGTCTCACCGCCTAGTAGTGACGCCACTGGTAGAGTACAAATCTCAAAATCTATAAATTAGTCAAGAACTTCAATAAATTATTATGTCCAAAAATCTACATAAATAGCTCCGGTAGTTTTTCAAATATTAAAAAAATTATAATTTTGTATCTCGCATAGCTGCATTTTTGGACATACGTTGATTAGGGCTTTTCGCATTATTTTTAAGTATTCTATCTACAATCGAAGTTTGTTACACTTGTTATAGATCACCTGTATATTCAAAAGAGAAAATAATTAATATGCTTAATTAAATAATATATACTAATTACTGAGATAAAAATTAAAATATATTGTCATTTTGTTTACAATAATTGTATTTTAAAATTTTGCAGTTTGATATCTCGCAATTAATATAGTATGATGTGTACTATGTACATCATTTGCTTTTAATAATTGTAAAACTTATTTCAAAAGGAAGTAGGTAATTGAATATTTTACATAGAGCTCACGAAGTTATACAAACAATGCCGTGAGGTGGGTCGTTTGTTAGGACTAAAGTGCGACCCTTGAGGTCCACACGACGAACTTCCCAGTTTGATAAATATTTAATAACAATAATTAAATTAGATATTACACAGAAAAGTAATCATTTTAATCATTAAAACATAATTATTATTTATTTTTAACAATAATTAAAAAAAAAAAAAAAAAAACGGCTGAACCGATTTTTATAAAATTTATGTCGGATCAAAATGACGTTAACACGCCTCGATTGACACCCTTACGAAGTCAATATAATTTTTTATTCGCGAGATATTGTGTAAAATCTACTTTTTTGGAGGTTATTTGGTTAAGAAAAAAGAACGGCTAAACCGATTTTGAAAAAATTTCTTTCAGATCATATTTACGTTAATACGCGTCGATTGGCACCCTAACGTAGTCGATATCATGTTTCATTCTCGAGATTTCGTCTTAGAAAGAAATGGACACATACATACGTACGTACGTACACACACACACACACATACACACACACAGACATCTTTCTAAAAGTAGTGTAAAAATAGTGTAGTGACCTTGAAACATAAACATTTTTTTTCCTTTTTGATTTCGATTTTCGGACCCATTACAATAACTTCCAATGGGAAGTTAATAAATGAATTGCCAAGCAAAGGAAATTAAAAATTGGCAAGAAATTATATTTCTAAACAAGATCAAATTATTTTTTATAACATTGGTATACGTCATGTATGGAAATTAAAATAAAGGTTGACCCAGAAAGGTCCTAAAACAACCCCGGGCATGTGGTGATTTAAAATTTAAATAGCCCAAATTATCGCGAAATGGTATTTGTCTTCAGCATGGCACTTATCTAATTTGCTGCTGTTGTTGAGTAACTCAACAACAGCAGCAGCTGTGTCAATTTCTTTTGAGACACAGTCATAGCGTCATACTGACACATTGGAACTCAACTTGAGTTCCAATGTGTCAGTATGACACTATGACTGTGTCTCAAAAGAAATTGACACCATCACGGTCCCCTCATTTAAATTACTCTATGTTAATGACAATAATTCAGGTCCATATTGTTTAATATATGTAGAATCAGGTGAAAAAAGACCTTAAATTAAGTGTTACAAAAAGTTATTTTCAATCTCGTTTTTAAATCACGTTTCGTTAGTATTATTTTAACTTTCTGAAGAAGTTGGAATAATACATAACGTACGTTGTGAATTGAAAAAAAATTGTTATAACACTTCAGTAATTAATTGTTATAACACTTAATTTGAGGTCTTTTTTCAACTGATTCTAATATTGAACGCTATGTTATTGTAGAAGGCATATGTCGGGTTTATCGTACATGTTAATCACGCATTTATGTTAATTCGCTGTTATTTCTATGGTTACTTCCTATGTTTTATGTGTAAAAATTTAACAGCGATTAACAAAACAGCGTGTTAAATGTACGATAAACCCGACATTAATCTATATACTACAATTATTATTATAAAGAGGAAAAGTTTGTATGTAGGAGGTAATCTCTGGAACTACTGAATCGATTCTAAAAATTCTGTCACTATTAGAATCCCTTAGTGATAACAAAACGTAACTCTGTAATTTTTTTGAATTTTAGCGTATTGGCGGAATCCTATACTATAATATTATAAACAATAAACACCACAGAATTTCTCGTGGGAAAGGGGGGGGGGGTGGATAATAAATTATAATTTCTTAGCAGCCGGCCGGGACCGCTAGTATAAACTATAATTTAGTTTCACAAAAAGCGATAAATCGGTTATTTAGTAGTAATTGAATTTTTTCTTATTATATAGAAGCACTAGCGGCCCGATCCGGCTTCGCCCGGGTGCTAAGAAAGCCCGGGTTCTAGGAATTTCTCGGGTGCAATACACTACTCACTCGCTTCGCTCGTTCGCTCGAATTTTATTAATACACTACTAACTCGCTTCGCTCGTTCGTTTGAATATTATAATTACATTACTCACTCGCTTCGCTCGTTCGCTCGAATTTTATTAATACACTACTTACTCGCTTCGCTCTTTCGCTCCCAGGTGGTATGAATTTATGATGAAATTATGATTTATTAATACATTATTCACTCGGTTCGCTCGTTCGCTCCCGGGTGCTACTTAGTCTCGCTGAAACTCAAAAACGGCTTGACCGATTTTAATTTTTTTTTCTCAAAACCACCCCTGTATTAGAGCGCACAAAACAAAAACAAAATTTCAAATCGGTCAAGCCGTTTTGGAGGAATAGAGTCACAAACGCTTTGTGACTGAACTCCTCATAAACGACTGGACCGATTTGAATATTTTTTTTGTTTTGTTCGCTCTAATACAGGAATGGTTTTGATCGAAGAAAAATTAAAATAGGTCAAGCCATTTAGGAGCAGTTTAGTCATATACACCATTACAGATAAACTGCTTCTAAACGGCTTGACCGATTTTAATTTTTATCGATTTTCAGGAGAACTATAAGTCGTACTAAAAAATTATGAGATACTAAATCTATTGATTTTAATATTTCCTATATTACCATGTGCGCTCAATTTTTTAATTTAATGAATGATACAAAAATATTGCATATTAGTATCAAAAGTGCTGTGTTTGTCTATTTCCAATGAGCCGTTTTTCTCCAAATTTTCTAGGATAATAGCTTTTATTAGTGCCGAACGAGTTCCAAAATAAAGGGTCGTATCCAAAACGGTTCTCTCAATGACGACGACAATGTGTAAAATGTGCAACTTTGACACCCTAGGAGAAGGCGATAGCAACCACTTTGACACAGCAGCCGGTCGTTTTTGTGATCTGCAGGGGTCGAACTTCGATATGCAATTTAAATTTTTTTTCAGCAGTATAACGTTGAGAATACGGTATTTTTGCAACTTTGAAAAATCGATAGGGGCGGAACGCAACCACTTAGAGCCAACTGACCAGAGTTACATTATGTGCTCGGTATCCTCTATCTGTTCCCCCCAAACAGTGCATCAGCACTATGACGTATGAAAATCATCACTGGCTCACGTACTATTATTAACACCCTGTAGAAGTTATCACTATAACTGCGAAATAATTGTGTTTAGGTACATTTAACGGGAAGTTTTGTGAATAGGATGATACCTGAACAAAGATTTATTGGTTTTCCTTATTACTAACTGATTAACGGTAGCGAAATCATAAAGTAATAATAAATTTACCATACTATCTTACATAGATATAGGTATGAATCTTGTTGCAAAAAATAATTAGCTTCGTGTAAAAAAACCGGTTCATATTAAAATGAATATTTATGAGTTAACTGTTCTTAAATTTAATTTAAAAAAAGGGTAGGCTGTGTCTTCTACACGACCGCGGGTGTTTTGGGCGTAACGACGTCAAAACTACTGAACCGATTTAAGTACAGTCGACTCTCTTTAATTCGAAACTCGAGGAACTCTTAAAATATTACGAATTATCGAGTGTTTGAAATATCAAATGGTTCGAAACAAAGGCTCAACAAACAAACGTTGATACAAGTTTGAACTTGTCGCAAAATGTATGTATGTATGTACAATCTTTCCGCCTCTTTCTCTCTGCAACTTTGAATTGTCGAGTGTTGGACGCCGATGAGTTCGAATTAACGCGTTGTTTTGTTATATAGCAATGATTTTTTCGTACGAATTACCAAGTGCATAAAAATGTATTGATTTAGTTCGAAATATAAAGAGATTTGTAGGGAACTCGTGATAACTTTGAATTATAGAGATGTTCGAATTATCGCAGCTTTGAATTAACAAGAGTCGACTGTAAAATGTATGTGAGACCACCCTGAAGATATGTCCTATTGATTAGAAAAAATGAGCGAGTCTTACGGTAGCTGCCAATAATGTGTAACATCTAACCTCATATTTTGTTTTGATACAGGCCTGTGGCGCCAGAAATACGACTCTTCGGTCCGCAGATCTGCCATTATTTACATTTGCGAAACTTTTTTGCATGTGTCTGCCATAATTTTCAAAAATCGATGTGTTTTGATATATAGCCTGCGGCGCCCGAAATACAGCCCTTCGGGCCTAAATATTATCAATTTAAATTTGTGCTAGTCCAAAATGACAGTAAGCCGACCTTCGGCATTTACATTTACATTTACGAGTTGAAATTCGGTTTACAATAAAAAAATATTAACCACAAATTTATTTTTATAAGACATTTGCAATAAATTAATCCTTAATATTCATCAAAGTTTTGTGACAAACAATTTAAATGAAACGAATTTCATTAACCACAACAGCGGCAGGTCGCCTGTTTTACGATATCTATTGGAAATAATTGATATTTTCGTAAAAAACATTTTTTCCATGCGATTTTCCCATGGTCAAGTTTTATAGTATTTTATATAGATACAGTCTATAAGGATGTACAATATTTGGATAAACAATGTTTAAAAAAAATCTGTGTTATCAGTGTTATCTGTACTTGATCTAATAAATATAAAGCTAAAAAAGAAAACCATAAAATCTAAAAAATAAAGTATCTACATCACCAAAAAACAATAATATTGCAATACCTTACAGAGTTTTTAACAATTTGCGGCTTCAAAGTGCTTCAACAAATTTCGTATATTTTAAAGTAACAAAATATTCAGAATAGAACCTCGAAAATGAATCCCTTTTTTGTTTTTGACTAAATCAATGACTTTGGCACCCCGAGTTTTTCAGTGTTCAGGCAATTAGGTATAATAACTAATTTCTAAAAAACAAATACAGACCGAGCCGAGTTCACTTTTCAAAATATTTACGGAAACCTCAAATATTAAAACAGTTCTATTACACTGTAGTAAAAAAATGCCTGGAACAACTACTTTCTAATTTAAAAATTCGACTGATGACCAGTCCTATACTTCCCATCTAGTAAATATTTGCAAAAAATAAACACTCTTTTTTATTCTTTGAAAAAAAGCGTGGCCCTCTTTTTTGTTTAGTGATCTACTGATGGCTACCTTAATATAGCAAAAATCATGGTTACCTTGATTTACGTACAATTTTTATTTTTTTTAGTAAAATATTTTTTTTCTCGAAAACTGTACATTTTAGAGAAAAAAATATTTACATTTTTTTCATATTATAACATCTAGAATTCATTTATATTTTTTTTTTACTTATGTTAATACGTGACATTAAGAACGTTTTTTTTAATATCTTAGGATCCACTGAACCGATTTGACTCAAAATCTAATCAGATCTAAGTTGAAGGCTGATAAACACAATAGAACAATCGGCATAGCCGTATGTTGTTCCGTTTTTAAGATAGTATCGAAGGCGAAAAATTGACCACATACACACACACACTCACACACATACAGACATCAGTCAGAAAATGATCTTAAACGATTGCTAGGGTCTCAAAACGTGAAAATCTGTTAAAATCTTGAAATATTTTTTTCGGACTAAATCCATTACTTCCCTACCATAGTAGAGGTGGGAAGTAAAAATTCAACATATAATATTACAAGTTGCGACATTATAGAAATAATGTATAATTATTAATTATACAAAAAAGTTGTAACGTTTCCGTTACAATGGCAATGTAATTTTCAACATTAAATGTCAACATCACTTTTACACTAGCGGTGTTTATAACACAATAAGAATATAACAATCCCACCAAAAACAATTCTTGTAAAAATAAGGCCAAGTGCATAGCAGTAAAGAGTTCTGAGATCCAATAGAGCCAAGTCCAATTAATTGTATGTGAAAAGTAGTGAATTCTAAAACTTGGCTAATTTCAAAAGTCCACTGCAGCAGGGCCTTGCGTTTTATTCATTCGTCTCTTATTTTCATAGCGAACTTTGAAGTTATATATCATAACTTTTTACTGCTACGCGATCGCGAGACTTGGCCTTCTTTTTACAAGAATTGTTTTTGATGGAATTTCAGTTTTTTTTGTAGGATGTTGCTTATACAATAAATCTAGGCAGCATGTCGAATTTCCACTTAGATTTCCATCTATACAGGGTGTTTCATAATATATGCGCAGGACTTCAGGATGTGATAGCTCGTTTAAAAATATGAAAAAAAGTTTCTATTAACTTACCCTCTTAAATGCACCATTTTAGAGATACAGGGTGTTGAAATTGAAAAAAAAAATTCGTTTTGTGCGAATATCTCCGGAACCGTTTATCGTACAGAAAACAGCTTTTGTAAGCATTTTCTACTCATAATAATCTATGTTTTGTGCGGAATTTTTTTTTTTAAGTCATAATTGGTGAAGGTTTTGAAGGGGTAGTGGGTGTTTTTCTCCCCAACTTCTACGCTACTGGAAATAGTACGGTTTTGAGACGCCCATTTGAACCGCCAATGTTTTCTACACAAAAAAGGTACTCTTGGTCATAAGCTGTAAAGTCGATCGTTTTCGAGAAAAGTCAACTTTTATCTTGAAAAACGTGGTCAATTTTTTTAAATAAAATGTTTTTCTTACTAATTAAACAAAATTTATTTAAATGTTAGAACAAGTAACAAAACCAAACGTTAACTTCATAATTGCAAAATTAAAAAAAAATGAAAAAATGATACAAAAGTTGTCTTTTAAAAATTCCCCAAACACCCTGTATCAACACCCTGTATCTCTAAAATGGTGCATTTTAGAGGGTAAGTTAATAGAAACTTTTTTTCATATTTTTGGACGAGCTATCACATCCTGAAGTCCTGCGCATATGTTATGAAACACCTTTTATACATCCTTTTTTTATATATCTCTGCACCCCCACTTTGAGGGGTTGGAGGGGGAAAATCATAGATTTTTTTATTTTCTCGTTACTTGTACGAGAAATCCAACCTGCATACTAAATTTCAGCTTTCTCTGACTACGGACCTATAGAAATCTGCACCCCCACTTTAATAATTTAGGCTCATAATTATTATAAACGCAGAGGTTGCGTCTAATATATTAGCATAGAGTTGACAACCCCCGCTTTTATAATAATTATGACCAGATATATGTTTTTAGTAAAAAACAGGAAAAAAGGCTCAAAAGTATTATGTTAGGTTTAAAACATTTAACAAGTAGGTAGTCGACGTTTCGGAACCACATCGGTTCATAATCATGACTTACAAAAATGGTTTTTTACTAAAAACATATATCTGTTAACTAATAAGGTGCTATCAAAAGAAATTTCTGTAATAATTATGAACCTAAATTATTATCTAAATATTTTTTTTTCCTTTTTAGTACATTTCACTAATAATATAATAAATCGAAAATCCTGCTGAATCTATGACCAGTCCTCTGACTGGAACGTGGGAACAGGAAGTCTGTAATAAAAGAACGACATAGTAGCGTTAAGGCAGCGCCACACATGCGCCATTTTTCAAATGGTAAATGATTGGCGTTTGGCGAGTTGGTATTCGCCAAACGACAAGCATATACATACACATGGCTCACCATACACATACATGCGCCTATTTGGCGAATCACAAATAGAAATGGAAACATCAATATTCGTTCGCTTTGATTTATGCTAATTTACCGACAACTGATGGGAAAATATTTGACATTTGGCACATACGTACTAAACATTTGCCACTTCGCGCATGTGTGGATCTGAAATTGCGCCAAATAACAAATATTCGGTGTTCACTGTTCGGTATTTGACAATTAATACCGCATGTGTGGCGCAGCATTTACACATAAACAATGACGTTCCAACGACCTCAGCTATTATCAAAGTACAATATATTATGTTATTACAATTATTTTTAATGATAAATTGAGTATTTTTCATTTAATATAGCTCAGCTAGTGGCGTGTTGTTTTCAACTGAAAAACAAATCATCGCATTAGTAACATTTGTTTTAATTAATTATATATTTCGTCAGTTAATAATAATTATTTATGTTTATAAGTACAACCTTGTTGAGTTCAAACAGCCTAAAGCGTACCTTTAAATTATATGACGTCACAAACCAGAAATTTGGCAAAAAACATAAAAAGGCCTGAAGCAAACAACACGCAGAATATAATTATAGTAGCGGATTTTAAAACACTAATGGCCGGTTTACATTTTAATCACGATGTTTTTTAATCACACTGTTAAATTTTGATTGCTACGTGTTCATTGGTTGCTGCGTTCCATTACCATAGCAACCCGTCATTTAACAATGTGATTAAAAAACATCGTGATTGAAACGTACGATAAACTCTCCAATAATCTGTCCACGAAAATCATTTCCATACGAACGTTATACCTACTTAATATAATAAGCATTATTTAAGCACATGAAAATGATGATATCTATATAAAATTGCAACGGGACCTCTGTAACATTGTTTTCTTCGGGGTTTTTCAAGGTTTTCAGGATTTTTCGTATGCAATCTAGACGGGCGATTTTTTCTGTCTGTCAAAATCACAAGAAAGACCAATTTTAATTTTTGATTAAACTTTATCACTTGGTATACCTAAACTGAAAATAGGTATCTAAGGTACTTTTTACCCAACTACGCTCGTTGTACACAAATTTACACCTAAATTTCAAATAGGTAGTATCATCATTAACTTGAAGTGAAGTTTTTACCATGTAAATCCCTATGGCCCGCCTTACGAGAAAAGCATTATAAATATATAAATTTTCATCACGTACAAGAAGTAGATACGTAATATGTGTACTCCCATGAAGAAACAACACAAACCGTTAAGTAAGAGAGTTGAAAATTTGCAAAATAATTTTTATAGCTTTCCCATTACATATATTTTGCTAAAAACCATAACAGTTTACGCAGCGCACGTAAGGGAAGCTCTCAAAAGGAATAATTTTTCTCGTTTTTGCAAACATTTTTCATTGATGCCCCGCTCCTATTGGTCGTAGCGATTTTGTCTTTTGTCATTTTAATGAAAAATGACCAACATAAATCGTGTCCAGTCTTATTGTTGAAGGATCGCTAATATAAGTACCTAACATAATCTAGTATTCAGAGCTATCGGCATAATTTATAACTACGTGATACGACACTCTCTATTAATGAATGTCCTCTATTGAAGGAACAATAAATTTTAATTTCACTATACTCGCAGTTGGTGCAATTTAAAAAAAACTTCCGCCCCCTTTGCGATAATTGTTAGTAGGCATATTTTTTTTTTTTTTACTTTTATTTCACTGGGTCAGCTGGCACCAGCTATGCACAGTGTAGGTATCAATAAAATAATATACATAATGACATTAGATCAGAACTAAAGGTAAGTATCAACCTTAATTAATTAATATTACTGCGGACTGTTGATTATTTATTTCGAAGCATTGTTATGTTATTATGTTGTCTTGGGGAAGTCTTCTTCTCTTGAGTCGTGGATTAGCGGTTTTCGTGCCTAGCTGGAAGTGCTGGGCGCTTGGACAGTTTGTAATTCTGGAGAGAAATTTCCTAGTGGTAGCTTCAATAAAATCTCTGATGTTTGGGATGCCTAGCTCTTTATGAATTTGTGCGTTACGAATAAACCAGGGAGCTTTTATAATTTTTCTCAGCGTCTTATTTTGAAATTTTTGTAGTCTGTCTAAATTGCTTTTTGATATCGTTTGCCAAACTGGACAAGCATACGTAAAGATAGGCCTCAAAAAACTTTTGTACATTAGTAAGCCACACTCGGTGCTTAGAGATGTTTTTTTGTTTATTAATGGGTACAGTGAGTACAGCCGTACGTTACTCTCTTTAAGCTTGTTTTTAACATGCTGATTCCATGTTAGCCTGTTGTCGAAGTGCACGCCGAGATATTTAACAGTATCATTTTTGGAACTGTATGCAATTTCCTCGTTGTTAATTTTTATTTTAGGTGGTTCGCGATATCGTCGAAGGGTAAAAATTTTTACTTTACATTTAGTTTGATTGCCCATTTCGAAGTCCATTCGGTAAATTCGTCAACGGAACTTTGGAGATTTTCTATTGAAGTTTCGAGGTCGGAATTTTGTGTGATTATTACTGTGTCGTCGGCAAACAAGGCTATTTCTGTATTGATCATGTCTGGGATATCTGCTGCGTAGATGTTGAAGAGGATAGGACCGAGGACAGAACCTTGTGGAACTCCAGCCCTAATGGGTTTTCTTTCTGATATAGCCGTGTTTATTTTAACGCTGAATGTTCGTTTATCCAAAAAGGATGCAATTGTTTTATAGAGATATTCTGGGAGCCCGGAGATTGGTGGTTTTCAGTTTGTAGAGTAAGCCTTCTTGAGTAGGCATATTGTGCTTAGGATTTTAAACAAGTAGGTACTATGCGTTATACTCATGTTCATTGATTTATAATTCTCTTTGAAATTCTTTTTCTGTTTTTCGCATCTTTATCATTGGCAACATAACTGCAATTCTAGATCACTTGATGTGGCAAAGATTATGTACAACAGTGCACGTAACGGGAACGCGAAAAAAGTTGCATTATTTAAACGTAATGATGTACAAAATAACCATAACATTATTTAACCGTTCTGAAGCTGGACACTACAAAAAGAACGACAAAGCGTAAACGACACCATTTTTTTTTTCAATTCGCATTTCTTAGCAGTGCTCAAGAAAGTAAATAAACCGTGACTGAAGACTTCAGAAGTTAAAGACAAGTGAATAAAGAAAGAAGTACCAAACGCTGCAAGTATAACAGATGAATGTCATGATGACCGATTATGTGTCTCCTCCGCATGTACTCTAAGGTCGCGGGTTCGCATCACGTTCGTGTATAAACTTAACTGTGTTTTCGCATTTATTATGAGAGTGAACAACTTTTCAACAGTTGAATAAACGTACTCGTTACATAATCTGCGGAGGTGACAACATCCAATACAGTTGTTCGGTGTTGTTTATTGTGAACTGAAGTTAGCTTAATTTGTAAAACAAAAAACAAACAAATAATACTACGATGTTATAATATGTTATGTAATATTGTTGTGTGTAACTGCAAAATTGTAAATTTCTGTTAAATAACTTATAATTAAACAAGTTTGTCAGACGCATATGACTTCTGATGTCGAGCGTCTAAATAAGGTTCTAAATACAGCAATCTAATACAAGTTGAAAATAAGTGGTCATCAACTTAAAAGGATTTAATAAAATTTGACAATTTTAATTGAGCTACCTTCCAAAAATCTGCGTGTATTTTTTCTTTTTAACGTGATAAATAATCAAGATAAAAGATTTCCCTATAGCGTCCTTTAAAAATTTTTAAAACATTTCTTAAATATACATAGGTATACATACAGTGTGTAAACGGTTATCCCGAACATAGGGAAAATAACATTGAGAACATTTACAATTTTGTAGTAGGCTATAGCCTATAATGGGCCATAAGATCTAATGTAAATATGTGGTGGATTACATAGAAAAAATAGTATAGTAGATTTTTTAAACAATTTTCCATAGCAATGGTTGACTATTAAGAGTAACTCGAAACCTACTAAAAAAAAAAACAAAGCATCTACTAAGTATAATACCTATATTTACATTGGATCTTATAGTCTATCTACTATCTTCTATATATATAAAACAGTTCCGTTACTGACTGACTGATTGACTGACAGACAACGCCCAGGCCAAACCGCTGAAGATATAAACTTGAAATTTGGACAGTAGGTTCCTTTTGTGACGTAGGCACCCACTAAGAAAGGATTTTTTGAAATTCAACCCCTAAGGGGGTTAAATAGGGGTTGAAAGTTTGTATGGAAATTCGTCATTTTTGAAGCTAGAAGCATGAAATTTTGCACAAAAGTTTCTTATATAACGTAGGTGAGCACTAAGAAATTTTTTTTTGAAAATTCATCCCCTAAGGGGGCTAAAAATGGGATGAAAGTTTGCATGGAAGTTCGTCATTTTTGAAGTTAGAAGCATGACATTTTGCATAGGAGTTCCTTATATTACGTAGGTGAGCAACAAGAAAGGATTTTTAAAAATTCATCCCCTAAGGGGGTTAAATAGGGGATGAAAGTTTGTATGGAAGTTCGTAATTTTTAAGTTAGTAGCATGAAATTTTGCACAGGAGTTCCTTATATAACGTAGATGAGTAGTAAGAAAGGATTTTTAAAAATTCATCCCTTAAAGGGGTTCAATAGGGGATGACAGTTTGTATGGAAGTTCATCATAATTATTTGAAGTTAGAAGCATGAAATTTTGCACGTAGGTGAGCAATAATGTATTAATAAAATTCGATCGAACGAGCGAAGCGAGTGAGTTATGTATTATTAATATTTGAGTGAACGAGCGAAGCGAGTGAGTAATGTATTAATAAAATTCGAGCGAAGCGAGTGAGTATTGTATTATTAATATTCAAACGAACGAGCGAAGCGAGTGTGTAATGTATTATTAATATTCAAGCGAACGAGCGAAGCGAGTGAGTAATGTATTAAAAAAATCCGAGCGAATGAGCGAAGCGAGTGAGTTATGTATTATAAAATTCAAGCGAATAAACACCACCAGTCCGGCTTCGCTTCGCAGGAGGAGAATTTTTCGCGGGGGGATAATAAATCATAAATCGAAAAATACGTGGGCGAAGCCACGGGTAACGGCTAGTAAAATTATAAATGTTCGCCATGTTATTTCCCTATGTTTGGGTTAACCGTATACACCCTGTATACCTTTATTGTACCTATGTCATAAAACTACAGGCAAATATCTATCCTTGAAAACTATTCCGATTTGATTAACCTAAATTTTACGAAATGTTATAATTACCACAAAACACCAAACCATAATAAACACTCTCGACGTACGTTTCGCCAACCAAGTTTGCATCATCAGGAGATGATTAAAAATTTTAACTTATGCAGTGAGGGAATTAAGGTCGTGTTTCTTAACTGTCACGCTATAACTTTAGCGAACAAAATGTAGTTCAATATTGTTTTCTAGCTAGGAGAGCTATTTTGCCTTTGATGACTCGACTTTTACTGTTAAGGCTATACATTTTTTCAAAGTCCAAAACTTTTCTTCTTTGTTACAAATATCAATCTACATTGGATCATCAGTAATTTTTTCGTGACTCACGAGGTGACTCATTCTTCATCTCCTTAGATTCTTAAATTTAAAATCGAAAGGTGTTTTAATCACGCCGAATAAATAAAAAATGAAACTTAGAATTATTTGAAATTAAATATATATTAAATAATAATGTAAAGATTTGTTTTGAAGAAAGAAATTAAAAGAAAAATTATAAAAAATGAGGTAAGATCATACATAATATGAAACATCCGCAGTCGTATGTAAAATTTAACAAGGAAAAAACAGTATCTCTTTACATCATCATAAAATATTTCATACTTGATATTTTTATTTTAATAGTCCAGTAAATTCGTCAGAAAATAGGGGTTTGCTGTGCAAAAGGTCGAATATGTTTTGATTTTTAGATATGTTATTATAGTGAGGTAGCTTAGAACTGTATTTCAAGATTACCGATACCTGGCGGATAAAAGCACCAAATTTGGTATGATGGTACCTTAGGATATACTAAAAAATGTTAACCTAAGAGCCCTCTGGTATTTCTAAAAAACAACTTTTGGCGGCCGAAAAACCACAAAATTTTACCACCTTTTTTGCTTTTACGAAATCTCTCAGACACGGTCGACTTACGCAATTCTTCCACTATGTAATGTTTTAAAGAGGATTCCATTTCCTACAATTTTCATTCACACAACTTTTCTGTGGTAGGTACTAATGGTAAGCGCGCTTAATGAGGTGGCTCAGTGAAATTACCGATACCTGGTGGATAAAAGCACCAAATTTGGTATGATGGTACCTTAAGGTATACTTATAAATGTTAGCCTAGAAGCCCTCTCGGATTTCTAAAAAATAACTTTTGGGGACCGAAAAACCACGAAATTTTACCACCTTTTTTGCTTTTTTTGAAATATCTCAGAAACGGTTGACTTAAGCGATTCTTCCAATATGTAATGTTTTAAAGAGGATACATTTCCTACAATTTTGATTTCCACAACTTTTCTGTGGTACTAATGGTAAGCGCGCTACAGCTTCTTGAAAATCACGCGCTTTTTGTAACCTTGGTAACCAATGGTTATAATGTAATGTCCTTTTCAATAGCTTTATTTATTCGAAGAGCTCAAAAATCTACTGTTAGGTATATTATCAAGCGCTTCGAACTCAAAGCGCTTGAAAATAGCGGGAAGTTCCAGGGATGGCCTGCAGGGTCAACCGATTTACAGATTTTTTCTATTAAACTAAACAAAATTTTTTTTCATATGCGCATTCGCGTCTACACTGATTTCAAATAGAAAAGGGTACAAAAATACAACACAACTATTCCCTTGTTTTGATATTAATAGTACGGAAGTACCTACCTATTTAAATTTTTTAGTTTCATTGTAGGTTATAAATAATTTGTAATCTTAGTTTATTTTCTCGACGTAATAGGTCACATAATATTTTTTCCTTTGAACCTTTTGTTTTATTCAGCATTCCACCACTCATGCTTTGCGACTGTAATATTTTGAAAATCCTTCAGACATCCACAGAATAATTTAGTGGTAGCCCTTGACGTATTGCTTGTATTCGAGAATAATTATATAATATCTTAAACTCAATGTAAATACTATAAAGATAATACAAAAGCTTTTCTGATTTTGGTATAAGAATAATAATAATAATTTTTTATTGAAAAGCCACTAATGTGGATACAAACATCGAAAAGTTAAAAATGTAACTCAACAGCTGACAGTTCGTTTTTTTGTTACAGATATTCATTTTTCATCATTTGGGGGGTGCTGATTGTTGAGTCAAGAACAACATCTTCTGAAATCAGTGCCCTGGTCAACAACCCCACCGATCTTGAATCATCATCTTCATCATCATTATCATCAGATGGATCATCAAAATCATCACAATCAGTTCATCGCACAAATCGGACCGCTTCACCTTCTGAACAGGAACTGATAGAAATAGTTACACAAAATATAAGCAAAATAGTAGACGGTGTAGATGATGAAAAGTATATACGTATTCCTGACAAACTATGGACGCTGCAAGCTCCCATGGATAACCAGAGTGCAAAAACTGTCCGACCAGACGATATATCAAAACTAAAAATACAACTTGACCTTTTTTTAAACGAAAGTACACTACGCACTGTCACAGAACTGCAAACTGATAATAATGAAAATACAGTCTCAGTAACTGAAGATGAAAAAAGCAACGACAATGAAGATAATAGTAATCAAAATGAAGATACGTACCTGCCATTACCGCCTATCAAATTCCGAATAGGTGGAAATTTCAATGAAAAGCAACCGGAATATTCTGAAAATGAAAGTGATTCAGAAAAAATAAAAACTGAAAATGATAATAATGATGGGTCGGAAGTAGAAGAATTAACACAGAAACTATCTGAACCTGAAATTGAGTCTGTTTTACATATTTTTAATATATTGGCCGATAATGAAACACATGTTCCTGTATATGAAGAAATAAAAATGTACAATTCTTCCTACAACGACAAAGAAACAGATAACACTGATAAGGTTCACGACAACTTGGAAGAATCAGAAATAGTTTTCTCAGTTTCAGAAGGAAAACTAAAATATAACACGGCAAATACGAGTACAGAAAGATCGAACCAAGAGATTGGTCTTTTAACGCAAAATAGAAATATAACTAATTCTTCATCATCAGATGTACAGAATCCAGGATATAATTTTTATATTGACACAAAAGGACCAGAAATAACGCCATATTCAGAAATTGGTTATAAAAACGTTATTTCACAACTGACAACTGAAAAAATCGACAAATATAATATAAATGAACTGATTCAGAACCGCGAAGTAAATGTGGAAGACGAGAATGATAAAAAATATATTAAGCTACCAGATCTGAGACAAAATGAGAACTCACAGAATAAATTCTCTGATAATAAAAATTCTACTTCAAATAACTCATCCACACATACGATTAATCGTATTACCTTAATAAGGAGACCGACTATAGAGCATAAAATAAAAGATGAAAATTTCACCCAAATTTCTACTTCAAATAACACTTTAAAAAATGAAACAGAAATCACCAGTAGCGATACTGAAAGTGATATATCCACAACAGAAGATAGTATTTTAGGGACAACCACGGAAATTTCATTAGAAACAAATGATTTTTCTCTAAACAAGGAAATAATTATTCAAGAGAGTGAAATTTTTACCGAAAGTACCACTGTAGAATACCAATATTTATTTGGCAATTTAGATAATGAGCAAGCAGATGAACTGCAAGTGGTGGATACAATTTTATCTGAATACTTGAATAGCCAAGAAAACATTGACGAGAATGCTGGGCACGATATTCCAAAACCAATTCAAATAAAAACGTTAGACAACGAAACGCAGAAACTAGAAAATAAGGATGATATATTAAGCAGAGAAGGCGACGATTTTGAGAAACGTGAAGTTGAAGAAGCTGCTGACTATGGACTGAAGATGATGAATGATTTTTTCAATGTTCAAGAACCGAAATTATATAAAATGGGTAATATTTTCTGCAATTTTAATTCCATTTTCAATAAATAGATTATGCAATGTAAATTCCGAGTAAATTCTGACACAAAAGCGTAAGATCATTACTGTCTTTGCCAGGAATATATAGCTTTATAAAATCAACATTTTAATAAAATAACTTAAAAGTTGCATATCAAAATTGATAACCCATTTTTTCTGGACGCTTATCAATTAGTATTAACTATGTATTAGCGCCTAGCGGCCACTGAAAAAAATGCAAAAATAATTTATTAATACTTATAATACGATAATCTGGTTACCAGTCCTCCAATACTGTTTTCAGTGTTACACTGAAAGCAGTATCAGAGGATTGCTAACTCCGTTATAATTATTGGGATATTGAAATAAACAATAATTTATTCGCAAAAATCTTACGCAGTAAATTTTAAAAACTTGACGCACATTTCGTTGAAAAACTTTTCATAAAAGTTAAATTCATTGGTAGGTACCAAATTTTTTCCCATTTTTAATATTCAATTAATGATGATAATAAAATGTTTTTTTAAGGATTATGGTTGGAACGCAATAATCCAGCTCGGTACGTAGCGGCGTTCAGTGGCCAAAATCCTCAAGCTAGAGAGTTGGCAAAGTACGGTTACGCGGCCCTGAAAGCTGCTGCAAAGCTCTCAGAACAGTAAGTTCATATTCATGCTAGTAACAAATATTTTAATTCAAGAATTGTAAAAGTTCATAATTATAATTTGAGAAACATAATTTTGCACTGTTATGGTATTTTTATAGTTGTAAACATTGGTTTAAATTTAATTCACGACTAAATTTAGCTGGTGCATTTTTTGTACATTTTATGTAAAAACTATGAAACTTGTTATAATAGGTAAGTAACTTTATCAATTCAGTTTCTTTCTAAATTAAATTAAATAACATGGCAAGTTCCAAATAATTTCTAAAATTCGAATGTATGTAAGTGACCACTTGCACCGACGTCGAGTAATAAGTTATTTAATTAGAATTTAATCCTTAGTTAGCTAAAATCGAAGATTTAGACTACTGAAAATTAAATATCAAATGTAAAGTTCAAATATGATTTTAAACAACAAATCAAAATGTTGATTCCTTTAATATCACCCTCATGAATATCACCACCATAAATATATACAGGATGAGTCAGTCGTTTTTTTCGTAAACGGTTAGTCGTAGAGAGTTGTGTTGAAAATTTGAATTATAAAATCCCTAATAAAGAATCGAATGGTGATAATTTTTTTTCCGGGAATGTCGGCTTCTCTATTAGTTTGCTCCAGAATGTCCAGAACTCCGGAATTATAAATGTAACGATAGGTCGAAAGTGGTATTGTTGAAAAGATCTTTAAAAAATAAGCAATTTTTGTAGGAATTTTTTTTTTATTACTGCCACCCCTGTAAATTTATATAAATATAAATATAAATTATTATATGTTCAAAACTCCGGAATTTTAGATAGCACGATAGGTTGAAAATGGTGGTGTTAAAAAGCTCTTTAAAAAATAGGCAAGTTTTTTAGGAAAAATTATTTAATTACTGCCACCCGTGTTAAGTAACATTCGTTTGAAATTATTAAATTAAAACTTCATAATAACGAACGAAGTCGGCATTCAAAATCTAGCAACCTTAGACAATATCACAAGTGTTCAAACTGTCTTCCATTTACTCTTTAATACATACTACTGAGCTCTTCTGTTTATACTGTGAGTGCATCTAAGTACTTCTTCAGTGTTTAATGATCGATAGATAGGTAACTAGATTTTAAATGCCGACTTTTAAAATTAAGTTCGTTATTATATGACATTTTAATTTAGTAATTTCAAACAAATATTACTTAACAGGAGTGGCAGTCATAAAAAAAATCCCTATAAAACTTGCTTATTTTTTAAAGATCTTTTCAACAATACCACTGTCGACCTATATCATTACATTTATAATTCCGGAGTTCTGGACATTCTGGAACAAACTAATAGGGAAGCCGACCTTCCCGGAAAAAAAAATTATCACCATTCAATTCTTTATTAGGGCTTTTACGATACAAATTTTTGACACAACTCTCTACGACTAACCGTTTTCGAAAAAAACGACTGATACGGGTGGCCCTGTATATATCGTGATTTAAACTTCAATAGATGGTACTATTTTGTGGAAGCACAAATAACAATATAATTTATTCTTCAAATCTTTTGCGGCGATACACAATGCGGGACACTCAGTTTGAAATGATTTTTTGGAGCAGGTCCTACCATGAATAAGGATTATGTGCTGGTTCCTCTTTTCTTTCTATCATGTTATCGTTAAAAAATACAAGCGTTTTCGAAATCCCAATGGTAAACCTGTTATTTAACTGGGACAGCCTGTATAATTACCTATTCGCTACTGTTAATAATATTGATAAACTTGGACAGTCGACAGTTGCACAAATCATCTATTGTTATACCTATAATATTTAAAGCAGATATAAAATAACGACAAAGTTTACTATGCTGTTTTTGTAAATTAATTTAAAGTAGAAAGTATTTAACCTTTTTAATTGATTGCAATTTCGATGTGTGACACAGCATCAAATATAAAAGTAAACAATAACTATACAAACAACTTGTTAGTAGTTTATTATTTTGGTCTATTGGCGTCACTAATAAAATGATTATTAATGGTAAATAATAACCACAAAACAATCAACGCAATCTGGAAACATCCATTAAATTGATTTTTGAACCAGTAAAGCGAATCGCTTCGAAAAGAAAGTTGAATAGAATCATGTAAGAGCTGCGACATTAGTTTCATTATTAAATAAACACTGGTCGCAGCGCCCAACCCTACCAACAAAGTAGTCGGGTAAATAGTGTATTTGCTTATATAATATGCATTACTGCATCTTAATGCACTTAATAAAATATATAAACTTGAATTTGTTTTTGGGTATAATAAGAAATATAACTTAAACACCTTCCTTAAGGTGATTGAACAGCCACAAAAAATATCTATATGCATTTCTGTACATGCCCCGTTATTCACCCGCAGAGGTCTATCTTATAGGCATTTGAATGTATGTGTCGGAGAAAGTACACTGAAGACGAAAACTGATTCGTGAATGATCGGATCATTTAAACTTGATTGATTATAATGACACGATCATCTACGACGGAGTTCTTCATTTCGTGTTGAAACGTTGTTTTCAAAGATGAAATTCCAGTGGCGTAGGCGTTCTTTACTAATTTGCAAACACTGTACCAGACAATAAGTAATAAGTATTTATTATATTTTGTATTCAAATTGCTTTATTTTTATAAATTATATTTGAATTTGAAAATACATTTCAAATACTCCGAATTTCTAATATATTTAGAAAAAATTTTGGAACATACAAGTAATTCAAGAATTACAAGGCGCGATATTCATGTAGGTATACTGTGTGTAAACGGCTTTATCGAACATAGGGAAAATAACACTGAGAAGATTTATAATTTTGTAGTAGGTTATGAGCCATAAGACCTAATATAAATATGTATTGGATTACATAGAAAAAATAGTACAGTGAATTTTTTAAACAACTTTCCGTAGCAACGGACTATTAAGCGTAATTCGTAACCGGCTAAATAAAAAAAGTCATGATGTGTCGTAAGACACCCGACAGAAGCTATGCTTCTTACGCATTGTATATAAAACCGAACTTAACAAAGATATAAATAATACAATTAAAAAGTTATTATTTGATCGCCATTTTGAAATCTGACGCCATTTTATTTTTTTATGTCTTATTAAATTCTCAAATATCAATTTTCAAAAGGATCGGATAATTTTAGCAAAAAAGTACCTACATATGGCCTCCATTTTAAAATATGACGTCATTTTATTTTTTTTGTGTCCTATGAAACTCAAATACCGATTTTCAAAAAGATCGGATCATTTTTGCAAAAAAGTACATATAGCCACCATTTTGAAATCTGACGTCATTTTATTTTTTTGTGCTCTATGAAACTCTCAAATATCAATTTTCAAAAGGATCGGATAATTTTTACAGAAAAGTACATACGGCCGCCATTTTGAAATCTGACATCATTTTATTTTTTTGTGTCCTATGAAACTTTCAAATACCGATTTTCAAAAGAATCGGATAATTTTTACAAAAAAGTACATAATGGCCGCCATTTTGAAATTCGACGCTATTTTATTTTTTTGCATCTTATAAAACTCTCAAATATCAATTTTTAAAAGGATCCGATAATTTCTATGAAAGTACATATGGCCGCCATTTTGAAATCAGACGCCATTTTATTTTTATGTGTCCTGTAAAACTCTCAAATATCAATCCGTAAACATTCTGAACCCAACGGCGTCGAAATTATGGCTTCCGTCGCATGTTTCGCTGCAATTTTCGTGACGTTAACTTTCTGAATATAGCGCCTGACTGAAGTGTAAGATGTATCAAAACTAGAAATAATTTAAAACGCGCATAGAATCGCATAAAAAGTTATTCATGTCAAAAAAAATAATGTAAATCGGATCAGTGGTTCTCGAGTTACAAGCGTACAAACGGACCAACAGACAGAGTCAGATTGTTCAGGAGGGTATGAAAAGTCAAAAAATTTTGATCCGATCACTAAATCTCGCCATCCGACCGACGTCAATAAGTTACCAGTCGTTCTAACCCAGCAGGTCATAATAAATTATTAAAATCATAATAAAATCTGTCCAAAAATTGAATGACTATATTAGAATCCAATAAGTGGTTATTGTGATTGAAAATGTTTATTTTTATTTATCACTGCAACCCGACTCACGAGTTCACACTGGAAGTGTGATGTATAATATATTTGTTTCTGTAAAGTATTATGAAACATCGTTCGATTCAAGTCTGCTAACGACATCTATTGACTTTTCAGTATAATACAACCCCTGTGAAAAACTATTTCGAAAATCTCTAATTTCTATGAAAAACCTTAATCAAACTTTGATGGTAATGCTTTCAAAATAAACTAGAAGTGTGTATCATTCTTCCCATATGACTTTGAGCCAGATTGTTGTATAATATTTGATCTAAATATATGCTTTAAAATCAGGTAAAAATGACAAAAATAGCGTAAGTTTAACACAAATTTATGTGTAGAAAAAAATTAATTTTAAAAAAACTGTTCAAATAGCCCTCTTCCTTAGTATTTTTTGCATACATCTGTAAAGAAAAAACTTTAAAATGTCAATTTGACTTCCCGTAATTTGAAATAATACGTCGTGCTGTAAAGAAAATATTGATAAATATCACGTTTTTTGATACAATTTTTTAAACAGATTTTTTTTTTTTTTTAGTTTTTAAGCAATTAGAGCCCTTCTATAAAGCTTAATGTTTAATTGTAGCTAATAAAAACAGTATTAAAATGACTTTTGTGACCACAGTTTGAAATTTGCCGAGATCATTTTTTGCAATCTGCGTGTGCAGTCACCTTAAAATGATAAATGTTTTCTCAATTTTAAAATTCGGTTAACATTTTCACAATCCAAATTATGTACAATGTAGGTACTAGGGTTTGACGGTTTTTCAAACCCGGTTTTTAAAATAAATTTGTCACATTTGAAAACCGGTTTTTAAATTAAGAAACCCGGTTTAAAAGAATTCAAATTATTATGTAAAAATTAATTTTTAACTTATTTGATTTGCTATTCATTCTATGCAACGGGCAGCGGACACATTTTTTCAACGTTGCGAGTTGCGTTGGCCAGTGCTTGGGCATTGTGCACTTTAATTTTATTATATAAATTTCTTCACTCAAAAATTAATGTAACATAAAAAGTTCTGGCTTCTGTCTAATGGGATTTTAAATAAAACACAGGTTGTTAAAATAATCCATATTTTCTTTCGCAACGTTTCGACATAAATTATGTCTTTATCAAGCTTCCGATTTAGATTAAGAAGATGCGTGTTTTTTCAAAATTCCTAAAAAATGTGTAGATTTCTTTAAATTACATTAATATTAATGATTAAAATAATAAAATTGTAAAATAAACTTCAAAAATATTCATTTAATAACCTTAATTTCATTAATTTTTTAGTTAAGTAATGTGTAATCCTTAATTACTTCCCACCTCTACTATGGTAGGGAAGTAATGGATTTAGTCCGAAAAAAATATTTCGAGATTTTAACAGATCTTCACGTTTTGAGACCCTAGCAATTGTTTAAGATCATTTTCTAACTGATGTCTGTATGTGTGTATGTATGTGTGTGTGTATGTGTGTGTGTGTGTGTGTATGTGTGTGTGTGTGTGTATGTGTGTGTGTGTATGTGGTCAATTTTTCGCCTTCGATATTGTAAAAACGGAACAACATACGGCCATTCCGATTGTTCTATTGTGTTTATCAACCTTTAACTTAGATCTGATTAGATTTTGAGTCAAATCGGTTCAGTGGATCCTGAGATATTAAAAAAAACGTTCTCAATGTCGCGTATTAACATAGGTAAAAAAAAATATAAATGAATTCTAGATGTTATAATATAAAAAAATGTAAATATTTTTTTTCTCTAAAATATATAGTTTTCGAGAAAAAAAATTATTTTACTAAAAAAAGAAAATTGTACGTAAATCAAGATAACCATGATTCTTGCTATATTACTAGCCATCAGTAGATCACCAAACAAAAAAGAGGGCCATACTTTTTTTCAAAGAATAAAAAAAGAGTGTTTATTTTTTGCAAATATTTACTAGGTGGGAAGTATAGGACTGGTCATCAGTCGAATTTTTTTTTTATATTTTGACTTTGATATTGATTTCGTTTTTTGTTTTTTTATATAAAGTGAATAAAATATTTTTCCCTATTCTATTTTTTTTTGACAAAAATTCGAAAATCGACAAAAACCGGTTTTTTGGAAATCTGGAATTCGAAAACCGGTTTTTCAAAAAGTCGGTTTTTGTATAAACCCTAGTAGGTACATCTTCCAGTAAGTACAAAATAATACGAAATGCAACTATTATCCGCATAATGTTTGTAAATCCGACTCTTTTTTATTTTGGGGAAATATCTTATTCTTTTACTAAAGCGTTAAATATTGCTAAATGCAACCCTAAAATAGTTAGTTAGACTAGGGTGGATTCCAATGTGAATACCTAATTTCGTTCAAATCAGTCAAAAATGTGCACGCGCATATATAGTATTTCCAAAAATGGTACCAAATATGTATTTCAAAATTGTGTAAAATGTCGACATTTTATAATCCGACGCTCTAGGTCCGTCATCCGACCAACACCAATAGTGTATAATATGCTACACCTACCTATACTATGTATAAACTTTACTAATAATAATAATGTGTCGTCGTTTGTTCTGATTTGATTAGAGAATATACTACAATAATTTCTCTTGCGGTTTATTTAGAAATATACTATATTTATTATTTTTTGTATCAGTTTGATCAAGAACAATTCGCAATGTATTTTTCTATTTTAATTAACAATACAGTCGTTCAGAGAACGATATTTTTAACTTTCCATTGGAAGTTGTTGTAATGGGTCCGATTTTTTTCTTTTATATTCTTATATCTAGTGTTGCCGTCTAGATCTAGACTTTCTAGACTCTTGTCTTGTCTTGTCTAGATTTTCAAGACAAAACTTGCAAAAGTCTTGTCTAGAAATTTTCAAGACAAGACAACACAAGACTTGCTTTATCTAGATCAAGACTCTTGGCAAAACTCTAAACAATTTTCAAGAGTCTAGATAAAGTAAGTAGTAGTAGGTAAAGTAAACCACTCGGTTAATCTAGACTCTTGATATTAGACAAGACAAGAGTTTTTTAATCTAGATTTAGACTTAGTGAAGTCTTGATATTTCAAGACAAGATAAGACTTTGAAAGTTTTGTCTTGTCTTGTCAGTCTTGTCTTGTGAATCAAACATTTTTTTTAACGAATAAGTAGCCGTTGCCGTACTAGTTAGGGGGCTGATGGCATCATTTCAAATCATCTGCTCATGAAACAGACGTGATTAATTATGAAGTTTTAATCATAAATAACAGTTATGATGACCTCTGCCACCTATACGTTTGTTACGGATTTTCCAATTTGCATACACTCAAACTTCATTACTTATCATTATGGGCAATGAGCAGGATGTCTCCACTGAATTTTTCTCGAAAAAAAATTGTAAGTATGTAGATACATCTAAGCGCACGGAGTGCGCCGGCCAAGTTCTCGCAACAAGCAAGCCCGAGCACGACTGTGCAATATTTACACGAACCATTTCGAGCCCTTTTCGACCCCCCTCTATCTGCGAGGTTAGTTGCGTTACTGGACTGAATTTTTTCAGGGGGGTAAGGTTTCAAAAAGAAGCAGTACTCCAAATTTCATACGTCTATAAGGTGGAATGATTTCAAAGATACGAATGTCCAAAAATCACAATTTTTGACATTCACTGACACACTGACTGGCAGACTGACTGACAGACTGACTTATAGATCATCAAAAATCTAGGGTTCTTCCAATAGAGCTAAACCTTTGAAATTTGGAACATAGATAGTATTTAAGATGATAATTACGAGAAAAATTGAAAATGAATGAAAATCCAACATATCGAATTCTGGCACGAAATAAAATCTAGGGTACTTGCAATCGAGCTAGACCTTTGAAATTTGAAACATAGATAGTCTTTAAGGTGATAATTACGATAAAAATCGAAAATTAATGTAAATCCAACATGGAGGATGAAAAATCCAACATGGCGGATTCTGACGCGAAATAAAATCTAGGGTTCTTCCACTGGAGCTAGACCTTTGAAATTTAAAACATAGATAGTGTTTAAGGTGATTTTACGAGAAAAATCGAAAATAAATGAAAATCCAACATGACGGATTAAAAATTCAAAACGGCGGATTCTGACACTAATAGATGCTGTAACTAAAAATCATTTAAGTTTATAAGTATCTGAACAAAAAGTTATGAAAACATGTTAAAAAACAGACCAAGTTCTCGTGACTATGTGTTTTGTTATCTCAAAAAAAAAAAATAACTGAAATGTCGAAATTATGCCAAGTTCCTTGCCTGCACACGTTATTGGCAGTGTTTTGATAAGCACAGAAAATTATTGTGTGAATTGATGAATATTTCCAGACCAAACTTGGCAAGCTTTCATTAAAGAATTGAGCAATATTGGGACCCTTGAAAGCTTTCCAATAAAATATAGCTTATATCACTCAGGGATAGTGTAGGTATAAGTTTTCTATTAATGAAAGAATTTTTAGAATCGGTTCAGTAGTTCCAGAGACAAAAATGTATGATTTTTTATCCCCCCCCCCCCCCGCGAGAAACTCTCTTCCTGCGAAGCGAAGTCGCCCGTCGTTGTTCTCGCTTCGCGTACTTGCCTACAGTTTATAATATTAGTATAGATAGTCTAAAAAACCTACACCCCCGTTTAACCCCCTTTGGAGTTCAATTTAAAAAAACTCGAATAGACTATAACTTTCCTCAATAAACGGGCTATCTAATAAAAAAAAATTCAATTCGGACTGGTAGTTCCTGAGGTTAGCGCGTTCACACATACAAACGCTTCAGCTTTCTTATATTAGTAGGTACATATATAGATAAAAATTATATTTAATAAATAATATTATATTAAAAGCTCAAGAAAAACGATGTACAATCAATGTCTTTTCTAGACTTTGGAAAGTGTCCTCAATATTATACTATACTGTAGAGAATCGGCCAAGTGAAATTAGAATTATGTTATGGATGGTTTAATAATTCCATGACAAGTCATGCGATGTTGTGACAAATTATACCTATTAATGCGTCGCATGATAGATTTTCTTGGTGCAAAAGATGGGGATAAAACAGATGATTTTACCTGTTCACCGTTTAGTACTTAATATGTTGTCAATGATGGTTGATGATAAAAATACGAGTAGGACTATCAAAAACATTATGATAATGTCGGAGTGGAATCAATTAAACTTAACCACTTGAAAATGTACATTTTTACAAATTCAGTATAAATTAAATATAATAATAATTTAGTAAAACAGTTAAATATTAACTAATAATAATTTGTTACTTGTACGGTTTGGTGTTTTCTTTCGTTTATATAAAAAAAAATGTTAAATTTAATTAATTAATAAATAATTCATACAAGTGGGTGGGTACTGGGTACCTATTTAAGAAAGTATGTAAAAAAAATTTAAAAAATGTGTTCATTAAGACCGATTTTTTCCCGTGTCAAATAATAATTTAAATTTCATAAAAATAATTTACTTTCACAAATGAATGAATTGAAATAAATTATGTATCACATTAACAGAGCTGATACATTTCTATGTACCTAGGTACTTCATTGTTTTAATCAAAAATGTACTACATTTTTTTATTCAAAAATGTAAGTAAATATCTTGTTTTCGGATTTTATCCATCACCGCACGAAGCTTATTTGAAATGGGCGCAGTGGGACAATTTTTATAGTTGTTTTAAGAAGTTAAAGAGAAAATAATGCGAAACTATTCACACTGTTGACTTTTTAATTATTGTACCAGCTTACAAAATTGCAGAACTTTGAAAACTAATGCTGGGTTGCAGAAAGCATTGTCAGACAATGACCTTAGATTGTGTGACCACTCCATAAGAAAAACATTGTAGAGTTTTAAACCAATCCTGCTCGAAAAAGAATTGTTCGATTGAAACGATATTTTTAACTTCCTACTAAGAAAATTGAAAATTTTCAAAAATAGGGAAGTTATTAATTTCACCCCGATTTTCGAAAATCGAGTTTTCATCAGATCTCGACGTTTTGTGATCCTAGGAAGCTATTCTGACTATTTTTACGATGATGTCAGTATGTTTGTATGTATGTGTGAGTGTGTGTGTGTATATATGTAAACCTCTCATAACTTTTGAAAGGCTTGACCGATCGAATCTCGATTTGCGGTATTCGAAAGAGTTCCACTGAACTTAGATTTCCTGAAAATTTGAACCGATTCGGACCAATAGATTTTGAGAAATTCCAAAAAAACCGGGGAAAAAAGTTGTTAAAACGATGTTTTTTCAAAATAACTTCTAGAATATTGTACCGATTGATTTTATAATCTAATTAGCTCTTCTCCTCAGAAAACTGCGTCGAATGCCGCTAAATGGATCAAAATCGGTTAATCTGTTCGAGAGATTACGTAGTCAACAGATTTCGATAAAAGTGTTTTTTCAAAATAACTTCGAGATTTCTCAGCAAATCGATTTTGTAACTCCTACAATATTTTTAGAGCTTAAAAACTGCGTCGAATGCCGTTTTAAAGATCAAAATCGAACAACGCGTTCAAAAGTTATACCTTTTCAAAAATTAAAATAGTGTCGTTATCAGCAATTTTTAGATTTTTGAGCTTCGAAACAATATTTTTCTACGCATTTTTGATAAAAATTTAGCTTGAAAAGCGATTTTTTTGTATGTAGATCAATAATTTGTTTTTTTTTTGTGAGTACAATCTAATGTTCTCCATGTTTCACAACGACATTAGACTGTTCCTTCATATATAAAAACTGTAAATTAATATATATAAGGCCATTGTCAAATCAGATTTTTTAACAATGCTTTCTGCAACCCAACATAATTCTGCTATTTTCCCTGTCTATCTAAAATAAAAATACGAACGATATCTTTTTTAGGTCAGGAAACGGCAACATCAAAAGGCGCACATTCCCACATTTAAACAGCGGCGTGGTCAGACAAACGCGCCTCCACGAGCAGTGTCCGTTGCGCGGTATACCGCGCTGTTTACCAGCATCCCGACGTTACAGGACGGCCGATGGCACGTGTAACAACTTCCAGCATCCATGGCGAGGCGCTGCCAATACACCGATGATGCGATTTTTAACGCCGAGTTATTCTGATGGTTAGTTAAATCATTACATTAGATACTGCTTTAAAGCTGAAGGGATGACTATAAGCGTTTTCTTACTCAATAAAATTGCTGTAGTTTTAAAATAAATCAAATGCACGCACCGCTAGCAAGAGTGTGCCCTATGATCGATTTGTGCGCCAGAGCTGAATTCCGCTTATACAAGTAGTTATACTTATATCTAGGTTAATTTCACAACAAATTAATTCAAATTGTAGCTTTTCGAAAAGGGAAGATTCTGTTCTTTTTAACACGCTTATATTTGTTCCACCTGTATGTAAGTAACGGATTCTTTGAACATGATTTTCACCCACTTCAAAACTTCAGATTGAACTGAAACTTTGCACACTTATCAAGAATCGATGACAATACAATAATTCAATAAGTTTGTCCCATTATCCTGACTAGGATCTCCAGGACTAAAAAGAAAAAATAAATTTTAATTTAAAAAAACTAAAAAACACGCTTTAATGGTAAACTGAACTAAAAAGTAAAAAATAATTTTTATTGTAAAAAATCGTGGGGTGCTTTGTACCATATTTTCATACTTTATAACAACTGATATCGAGCGCCCCACGCTTTTTTACAATAAAAATTATTTTTTACTTTTTGGTTCAGTTTACCATTAAAGCGTGTTTTTTAGTTTTTTTAAATTATAATTTATTAAATTGGTCCTAGTTCAGAATAAATCCTAAGTAGGTAATTGAAAATCGTGAACAACAGTTGTCGCGTCGGTTGATCTATGCGTATGTATGTAAGCACGTCCAGCTCTAAAGGTCGCAATTCTTGACGTATTGACTTGGTTTATTTTTTATTCGCTTGATTAACTATCAGAATAAAACTATTGAAATTCATTAAAACGTGCTTAGTAGTTTAATTGTTATGAACAAAACTTTGTTGTTATTTTCATCATACAGTGGCAAACTTTATTAACGAAAGTGCACTTTCAGCTTTGCCAACGATTTGTCATTTTTACTAAAAACTTTTTTTTTTAATATTGTGCAGGTCTACAAAGCGTACGTCGATCGGTACAAGGCGGTCACCGTTTGCCATCGGCACGTGAAATAAGCACGGTGGTTCACGCGGATCGCAACGTAGAACTTACGGCAGTTACGCATATGTTAATGCAATGGGGACAGTTTCTGGACCACGACCTGACCGCATCGGCCCAGTCACGTGGATTCAATGGCTCTGTGCCGCGATGCTGTCGTAACGGGGGCGGCGACTTTCAGCCGCCGGATTTAATGGTAATTATAATTAATTATTATAGCGTAAGAGGAAACGACAGAATTTCACAAGCGTCTACGTAAAGCAAAATAACATTAAAAATATCTATATAATGTTCCCCTTTAAGAATCTTTAAGTCTGGCTGCTTTTCTCCCTTGCGTTTTCGGTGACAGGTAGAAATTATACAGGTAAAAATATACATTTTTCAAGTAATTAGGTAAGGCTTTTTTTAATTCTATCTTAAAGAGTAATGTTTCAGAATAGGTACCTACATAAAATGACATTGCCAGACATATTGCGCTATTTCCAAATGACTGTTTTTTAGACGCTTAAAAATATCTCAAGTTATCGAAATAGGACAAAAAGCATATATTATATGTATATTACAAAGTTTATAAAAAACGTTTATTAGTGTATTTGCCATATGGCACATACACTATTGGCGTCGGTCGGATGGCGGGACCTAGGGGTCGGACCAAAATTTCTCGACGTTTCATAGCCTCCTGAACACTTTGGCACCATTTTTGGAAATGTCTGTTTATATATGTATATATATATTTATATATTTATATATATATATGTGTGCGGGCTATAACTTTCGAAAGAGTTAATTGATTTTGACGAAATTTGGTAGGCACGTTAAAATCCATCACCGCACGAAGCCTGTTTAAAATGGGCCAAATCGGACTATTTTAAGGGTGGTTTTTAGGGGTTGAAAAATGTTTTTGGGCCCAAAAATGCCGAAAAAATTCTCAGAATCGTTTCAAAATTGAAATTTAACCCTTTAGTAACGATTAAAATGTTCTGCTAAAATTTTAATAAAATCGGCCCGACAGGACCGGAGTTACAAATTTTATGAAAACACTAGTTTACGGATAGTGCTTTACTTACTGAAGGGTGTATTTAATTTGGTACCGAGGTTGCATTGATAAAAATTTTGAAATTAAGAAAAAAAATATTATTTTAAGGGATGTATTAAGGGGTTAAATTTTTTATTTTGTCCAAAAACAAACTTAAGTTCACATAATAAAGCCACAATGCCAATTAGCAAATACACTATATTGTCGGCAGGGTTTTGGCACTGCGACCCGAGTTTTTTCTTATGAAATCAACTTTATTAATTAAACTGTAATAATCAGCAAACAATCACGAATTAACAATAAAAATCAGTATGTGTTACTAGTTAAATTGTAATTTTTATTTTAGTAATAATAAAATAATGACAGGCAGTTAAATTCAGTCTTACTAGATTTCAGAGCGAATGTTATTAATGAATAATGATCATATCTTGTAATGTTAGTGACTTATATTACATCTAACTAAATCAATCTTAATGAAATGAGATCACAAGAATTAGGTAATTTAGGTACACCAGCAGTCTTATTCTTAAAATTATTACAATACACTCCACGCATTTAAATTACTCATGCAACAACGCGAGTATTTTTCCAAGAAATCGGTGTGTATGTAATTTTTTTTTTAATTTAACGGATCCGGTTGACGTTTAATGGTACCGGATCCGCCGGATTACCGGATCTGGTTTTCCGGATTGCAATCCCTAATTCAGACCGAAGACCGGCGAACCGGCGGTCCAAATGTCAAGACTCCACAGACATTTTAACTAACAACTGACGATGAGGACCGTCGATACCTTACAATACATAGCAGTTTTGGACCGCGAGTTGGATCGCGGCGAGTCGAACGGATGAAAAAGAATTAAATGTATGTAGGCCTTTATAGAACAGAATCTCTCCTTTTCGAAAAACAGCAATTTGAATGAATTTCTTGCGAAATTAACCTAGATTTGTATGTGCGAAGCTCAAATCGAGCGCACAAAGCGATAATAGAACACCATCTCGCTAGCGGTGTGTGCAATTGATGATCTATAGTTTTGTCAGGTGTATTTTTATAGTAGGTATGATAATATGAATTGCAATAAATAATAATTGATAGTGATTCACAATATTACTACAAAAAGGTAATTTTTTATAAATAGGTACGGTATAAAAGCCCCTTAAAGTTTTCAGACGCATGTACCATCCTCAAAGCAAATCGAATGGGCTACTTATAATTATTTTTTTTTTCGGTCAGCATCCGGACTGTTTACCAATTGAAGTGCCTCGCGACGACTGGTTCTTGGGTCCGCATGGTTTACGTTGTATGGAATTCGTACGCAGCGCACCAACATCGAGGATTGATTGTGAACTTGGCTGGCGAGAACAAATCAATCAAATCACTTCATACATCGATGGTTCACAAATTTACGGAAGTTCTGTTCAAGTTTCTGACTCGCTGAGAACATTCAGAAATGGTAATATTTAAAGCGATAAATTTATACTGAATGTCTCAGACAGGGCCAGATTTAGGGGAGGGCAACCGGGGCTTCCACAAAAGAGGGGCCCCCACAATAGAGACTTCGGAAAAAAAATTCTCTGAATTCTCGGTTATTAAATTTTGTCGTTGAAAATATGCTAAATCGCGTTAATAATTTTAATAAGTAATCATGAGGATATGTTTTTTGACTTCCACTGCACAATAATTACGTGGTTTTCGGCGAAAAAAGCTCGGAAGGTTCCGTTCGTTAACGCTAAAATTTAATTTTAGATAATTCTTGTTTCCGATTATATTTATATGTTTGTTAAATAATAAAAGAATCTATACTTGGTTTCACAATAAATTATTTATTGGAAAACTCGACTGAAAAAAATTGTCCACTTTATTTGGAAAATAATTTGGGGCCAGGGGGCCTCCACTCCTTTGTTGCCCCGGGGCCTCCAGACCTCTAAATCCGGCATTGATCTCAGAAATAAGACTATAAGAATTTTGAGAATTATTCGTTGCAATAACCGACATCGAAAAGCAATTTGCCATTTTTGTCTCCGAAATCTTATTACTAAATTATAAATTGTTGTTTTAAAAAACCCTGCACATATTATCATATACTAGGTGGGTTTTATTACAGATAGATAACTCTATTTTTGAAGTGAAACTTCTTTAGCCGCATTTTGCACATTCGCAGTAGAGTAATATCGACTTTTTGACGTGAATACGTCTTACACTTAGTCTGGGGAAAAACGCGCTTTTCGACCTGAACCCAAAATTTTGGTATATACAATACATTTTGATGGTTTCTACGTATATGGAAAAAGGGTGCTGAAACCGAAAATGACGGGTATACCGCTCAAAACCTTGAGCGTTTTGTGATATGACGTCATCAATATGGCGATTCAGAATAAGGGTTACACGCAACTATTATTGGAATGTCGAACGATTTCCACACTAATTATGTGCATGTTAGGTATAAAATGAAAGCTCTTGATACCATTATTTATTGGACACTAATTTAAAATGCTTTATAGTGTCATAACTTGTACACAATGTAAAGCTCAAATTTGCAAACACAATAATTAAAAACGCTACACACGACGAAAAGTGTTTACTACGAGCTATACAATGTATTACTTTTGTGTCAACATTTGAACTGATTTATTTTATTCTAAATCCTGTAGAGTGGAGACTGTAAAGCAGGGGCTCCCAAAGTCGGGGTCGCGACCCCAAGTGGGGTCGCAGGCCTGTTTCTGTGGTTATAGAATTTATAACTCTCGTGATTGTACCATTAAATTCGAATAATAGAAAAAAAACTAAATAAGAACACGATTCACGAAATCAAATAAAAACGGAGTGAAGAAGCGGGAGGGGAGTCTAACGACTTAAATTTGAATGGCTGCATTTTTTTACTGAAATAGACTATTTTGTACATTGTGGGGAAAAAAATTTTAAGGGTCGCGAAGGCTTTTGCAATTTTAAATTAGGATCATGATCAAAAAAGTTTGGGAACCCCTGCTGTAGAGCATCACGCAGTACGCTTTCCTTAGCCTTAGCAGCTATTTAGCTGTAAGTAACGGGTCCGCAAAAGATCCTGGTCTGAGAGCCCGCTTCACGATGTGGGAACCATGGTATGAATATACAAATATATTTTTAAACGACTTTAAATTTGTAGTCCAAAAATTAACTTTGAAACATCACCGTCACACCCGCCCTTCTCCTTCAACTGTTTTAAATGTGAATTAGTTATTGGTTAATCTACAAACTATTAACAGTGAATGTGCCCTGTTACTAGGAATGCTTCAATACGGCAAAACACATTTGGAACCAAACAGTCAAGAGAGCGAGATGTGTCAACGCGGCGCCATCAGCAGTACGTGTTTTAGGGCTGGAGACAATCGCGTCAGCGAACAACCAGGTCTGACGGCCATGCACATTGCTTGGCTACGTCAACACAACCTGCTAGCCGGGAATCTTGCGCACCTCAATCCTCACTGGAGCGACGAAAAGACGTTCCAGGAAACGCGACGAATCATTGGAGCGATGTTACAGCACATCACCTATCGGGAATTCTTGCCAATAGTGCTAGGTATGAATTTTTTTATGTGAAACATCTTTAGGCAAAGGACAAAGGTGTAAAATCGCTTGAAGGTAACGTCGTTCGGAACGCACGTCGTTACGCATTCAATACCTTCGCTGGGCGACAGTTTCTCGCGGGGTGGAAATTGGGGTAAATTAGGATAAGTAAAATAGAGCAAATTAGTGTAAATTAGGATAAATTAGGGTAAACTAGAGTAAATTAGGATAAATAAAAGTAAATTAGATTAAACTAAGTAAATTAGGATAAACTAGAGTAAATTAGAGTAAATTAGGACAAATTAGAGAAAATTAGATTAAACTAAGTAAATTAGGATAAACTAGAGTAAATTAGAGTAAATTGTATATATTGTATATTAGGGTAAAGTTTTAGATATTTTAGGGTAAATTGTGGTAAATTAGGGTAAATTAGAGTAAAATAGGGTAAATTAAGTAAATTAGATAAATTAGCATAAATTTAGGTATTTTAAAGTAAATTGTGGTAAATTCGAGTAAATTAGGTTATTTAGGGTAAATTTGGGTAAATTAGAGTAAATTAAGTATATTAGGGTAAACTAGGATTAATTAGGATAAATTAAAGTAAATTAGGGTACATTTGAGTAAATTATAGGGTAAGCTAGGGTAAATTACGGTAATTTAGGGTATAATTAGGGTAAATTGTGGTATGTAATTTATAAACTCTTATCTCTGGAACTACTGAACTGATTCTAAAAATTCTTTCACTAATTATCTTCGCAGTGGGAGAATTTTTCGCGGAGAGTAATAAATCATAAATTCTTATCTCTGGAACCACTGAACCGATTCTAAACATTAAAAAATTAAGTCTGTCATAGTAAAAAACATTTTTTCGCTGGTAGACCAATTTTTATGCATAAAAGAGTTAAGAGATCTCAAAGTTCATTTCAAAAAAAAAAATTAAGGATGGTGCGGACGCCGTAAAAAAGAAAAAAAACATTGGTCACGATGCTAAAAAGAAGCTTTTATGGTGGCCGCGCCTGTCGGATAAAAAGATGTTTTTTACTATGACAGACTTAATTTTTTAAGCGCCGAGATCACATTTTTAACTTCCCACTGGAAGTTATTGTAATGGGTCCGAAAATCGAAATCAAAAAGGAAAAAAAAATTTTATGTTTCAAGGTCACTACACTATTTTTACACTACTTTTAGAAAGATGTCTGTGTGTGTGTGTGTGTACGTACGTACGTACGTATGTGTCCATTTCTTTCTAAGACGAAATCTCGAGAATGAAAAATGATATCGACTACGTTAGGGTGCCAATCGACGCGTATTAACGTAAATATGATCTGAAAGAAATTTTTTCAAAATCGGTTCAGCCGTTCTTTTTTCTTAACCAAATAACCTCCAAAAAAGTAGATTTTACACAATATCTCGCGAATAAAAAATTATATCGACTTCGTAAGGGTGTCAATCGAGGCGTGTTAACGTCATTTTGATCCGACATAAATTTTATAAAAATCGGTTCAGCCGTTTTTTTTTTTTTTAATTATTGATGTTTAAATGATTAAAATGATTACTTTTCTGTGTAATATCTAAATTAATTATTATTATTAAATATTTATCAAACTGGGAAGTTCGTCGTATGGACCTCAAGGGTCGCACTTTAGTCTTAATAAACGACCCACCTCACGGCTTATTTAGTTAAAAATTAATGTGCTACAGTCGACTCTTGTTAATTCAAACCTGCGATAATTCGAACCTCTCTATAATTCAAAGTTATCACGAGTTCCCTACAAAATCTCTTTATATTTCGAACTAAATCAATACATTTTTATGGACTTGGTAATTCGTATGAAAAAATCATTGCTATATATCAAAACGACGCGTTAATTCGAACTCATCGGCGTCCAGCACTCGACAATTCAAAGTTGCAGAGAGAAAGAGGCGGAAAGATTGTAAGTACATACATACATTTTGCGACAAGTTCAAACTTGTATCAACGTTTGTTTGTTGAGCCTTTGTTTCGAACCATTTGATATTTCAAACACTCGATAATTCGTAATATTTTAAGAGTCCCTCGAGTTTCGAATTAATGAGAGTCGACTGTATTACCGTTGTCAACTAAAATTTTTTTTTCTAATTTATTCTAATTTAAAGTCTTTGATCCCTTTAATATATTAAAATAGGTTTTTCTTGAAAAAATGTTTTTGATGATGAAACACTCATGCATTGAGGTTGCGCTTTCATAATTAAGTCTGACAAGGTAATTAACAAAAATTTCCAGTCAGATAAGTTTTAATACTTAGATAGGGGAGATTTCAAACTTTATTTCGAAACAAAAAGCAAGGAGATGTTACGAAGTGCCTTTTCATAAAAAAAAATCAGTTATAACAAAAGATCTCTCAGATGTTAATTTAAAGTAAATTCATTTTTTTAAGTTAGTTTCAAACATTCATCAAAAATAGCAATTAACAAATTTTTACTGGTCTGCCGGGCGTAATATGTTTTTTACATGTTTTCCAACTATTTTCACCTTTTAAATTTGAGGTATTCTATGGGTATCTTTTTATATGAAGGGAGCTTGAACTATTACTTATCTAATATTTTAATATTTTTTCTAAACATTTTATTATATTAGTATATAAATAGGTAGGTACCTACCTACCTATTCTATTCTTATTTTTATTATTATTTAATTTTGTGGAATTAATTTAATTATTATCGGAAGAAGACCCAAATTAGAGTCGAAACGTCATATTAATAATTTTTTATAATACCTAAAGTATGAAAAATACTGATTGTTAATTTTATTTCAATTTAAATAACTTCAGGTGAATAATTTTAGGACAAGAAGTGGTGAAACTGTTTGATTTGCAACTATTGAAAAAAGGTTTCTACGAAGGATATGAAATTAATTCCAGTCCGGGCCCAGCGAGCTCATTTGCAGCAGCAGCTTTCAGGTTTGGACACAGTATGGTCCAGCATAGTTTCATTAGAACCGACGAACTTCATAGGCCAATTAATAATAGTAAGTACTAAATGTTGTTATTTATTAACAACTAAAACTCAGTAACGTTTACGATATTGCTACGTCCATAGTTGTTTTCCCATTATGCAGATTTTTAAGTTCAAAGTCGCCCTCATTAATAAAGACACGATTATACAGGGTGTATTTTAAAATCATCGATAAACGAAAACTGGAAATTATTATTATGATCTAAATTAATACTACCTACCTATTAATGTTATAATTACTATTCCGAAAATGCTTCCTAAGCGATATAAAGGAAGTTTAAAAAGATTGTTTTTGAAGTTTCTTAAGATTTTAAAAAATTTGATTTTTGGTACACTCAAATGTCTAACTACCAGGAAAATGAAAACAAGAAATCCTTTCCAAAATCAATCATATCACTTTTATTAAGCGCTTTCGGATTATAAACAATCCATCTTCAGAATAATTGCAGTTTTATAAATTCTAGATACACTAATTAAAACTAATTAAAAACATCTTGTACACAAGAATTGTCCCATTCTGTACGTTTAACAAAGTACGAACGACTACTCGTCAAACGAAAAATTTATTGAAAAATGTTTTCATTCAATATTATAATTTTTAACTTTTAATTGAGAATAGAGGTCAAAACGTAATATTCAATGAAAACATTTTTCATTGAATATTACGTTTTGACCTCATACAAATCCAACGACACCTCATTTGTCCAAATCTGATGAGTAGTTTAAGAGCTATGAAGGAACAGATGAACATTCATACACACATGCATACATACATAGACTGCCAAAATCATAACCCTCCTTATGTGCCATAGTCGGGTAAAAAAAATGTCCCAGGTAGTAAATGGTGTAGTTTTTTAGTTTTTCTGGAAATGAAAATTTCTTCAAAATAATCTGCAGATTGAGATACATACCTACTAAACACAAAGCCCACCCGAAATTATTTTTTTAAACCTTACTTACTGTTGTAACAAGTTAAATACAGCTTTATTGTTGTTGATACTATAATAATATAATGTCTCAAAGAAAATATGCAAACAATAGATACCTACTAAAACTTTGCTAGATTAGCAAATGGCAATTAGCATTTGCTAATCTAGAACAACAAACTTAGAACATTTTTTAAAAAATGTTCTAAGTATTCATTTTTATTTTTTAGACGTGTCTTTGCATGAAGAGCAACAAAATCCAGAAAATATATGGAGTTTTGAATCTGTCGATCGTATTTTGTTAGGAATGTGTACTCAACCATCACAAAAACGTGATGAATTTATGACAGAAGAATTAACAAATCACTTATTCCAAACGCAAGGTAAATTTTTAATAAGCTCCAGATCAAAATGCACAGAAAAAATACAAGCATCGGTTTTTATTTGAAATTTGGAATGTTTTTAGGTTTCCCATTTGGAATGGATTTAGCAGCTTTAAATATTCAGAGGGGTCGTGATCACGGAGTACCACCGTACACAGCGTGGCGAGAACCATGTGGTTTATCTGAAGTAAAAAATTGGAACGATTTGTTAAAAATAATGTCACCGGAAACTCAATTCCGATTACGTTCACTGTATCGACATATTGATGATATTGATTTGTATACTGGAGGGCTAGCAGAAAGACCTGTCCGAGGTGCTTTAGTAGGACCAACTTTCGCCTGCATAATAGCGCAACAATTTGCCAATTTACGTAAAAGTGATCGATTCTGGTATGAAAACAGTGGCTTCGAATCATCTTTTTCATCTGCACAATTACAACAAATACGCAAAGTAACCCTTTCGCAAATTTTGTGTCAATCGATGGAAGGTGTGACATCAATTCAGCCATTCGTATTTTTAACAGCTGATGATTTCCGTAACAGACGTATACCTTGCTCTCATCCTGCTTTAAGTAATTTTAATTTGTCTCCATGGCAAGAAGGTCTATCTAACGATGCTAAAAGTAATCAATTAGGGAAACATAACTTCTTCCGAAATGAAAGCACTGATGAACTTTTTTTACATGGACTGACCTCACAAAACATACAACGAGAAGCCTCAGACAAAACTGACAAACAACCATTACCTGACAAGGACTCACAACGAAATCTACAGACATCAACAATAAGAACTCACGAAAAAGAATCTACAAAACATACCAAACAACCTTTAGAAAGACAATCGACAAAATATAATAATAATCAACTATCAGACAGTAATAATTCAAAGAAGAAAATTAGTGTAGGTATACTTACTCAAACTAACATTACGACAGCAATAAAAACTTCAAACCAGAATAACAAACCCACTGACCAAGAAAACAAACAGACTTACGGAATATCTATTTGGTATGACACGGGTTCTAATTCGCAAATGACAGACATTTCACATCCAACGCCAAAGCCTGCGTTCACTTACAGTACAACGCCACATTACAAACTTACAACTTTCCAAACTATCATATCAAACCCACCGAATCGACGTCCAGTTAACAATAAACCACCTAATGACCTAATACAGTTAGACTATACCCTTCGACCGACATACAAACCTTTGCTCCATTCGACTTCCCGACCAATAACTGATGTAACATACTTAGTAGGTGTTGTGAACAATAAACCTATAACAAGAAAACCTATAACAACTCAATTGCCTCCTATTCAAAGTGATTATAACATTAATGTACAAGTTTCTTATATAAATTCACAATTAGCGTCTGAAAATGACCATTCGCAACCATCCACACCTGTCAACAATTACTACGACAAACCAGCGGTATATCAAAATGATTATAGTAGACCTACTTTAAGTTACCCTACAGCGAAACCTCAAAACAATTACAACAGACCACAATATGACTTTAACAAACCTACTGGAACCGCAAGACCTCAAAATGGTTATTATTATCCAACTCAAGTTCATTCAACATTTAGACCGCAAAATGATAACTTCAACAGACCAACACAAAATCCTTTAAATGACTATAACAAACCGACAGAAGCATATCCAACTATTAGACCACAGTACGATAATAATAGACCAACTGTAATTTATTCGACATTCAGGCCTCAAAATGATTACCCTAACAGACCAACAGAAAGACCTCAAAATAATTACAACAGACCAACTGAAAGACCTCAAAATAATTACAACAGACCAACCGAAAGACCTCAAAATAATTACAACAGACCAACTGAAAGACCTCAAAATAATTATAACAAACCAACTGAGAGACCTCAAAATAACTATAACAGACCAACAGATACATATCCAACTATTAGACCTCAGTATGATTATAATAGACCGACACAAATTTATTCCTCAGTTAGACCCCAAAATGATTACAACAGACCAACAGAAAAACCTCAAAACAATTACAACAGACCGACAGAAAGACCTCAAAATGATTATAACAGACCAACAGAAAGACCTCAAAACAATTACAACAGACCAACAGAAAGACCTCAAAATGATTATAGCAGACCAACAGAAAGACCTCAAAACAATTACAACAGACCAACAGAAAGACCTCAAAACAATTACAACAGACCAACAGAAAGACCTCAAAACAATTACAACAGACCAACAGAAAGACCTCAAAATGATTACAACAGACCAACAGAAAGACCTCAAAATGATTACAACAGACCAACAGAAAGACCTCAAAACAATTACAACAGACCAACAGAAAGACCTCAAAATGATTACAACAGACCAACAGAAAAGCCTCAAAACAATTACAACCGACCTGTTAGACCTCAAAACAGCTATGACAGTGGTCAAAATAATATACCTTACAATGATTATAACAATGCCTATTCTACAACTAAACGTTACACCATACGACCGCAAAATACTTATGATAATAATAACTATTATAGCCAAACAACTATGAGACCATCTAACTATTATACTCACAATAATGGTTATGGGATCATGAATGATCAAACTGTTATTGTGACTCAAAGACCGAGATCAACAACCATTAAGCCACAGAATGATCCTTTAGACAATAATGTACAGTATGGAACTTTTGTAATAGACAGACCACAATACATTACGACGGAAAAATACCCTAAACCGCAAAATGACTTCCCTGTTGTACAAACAGGATATGGTATAATTAACAGTTCACCTAGACCAAACGATTACAGACCAATAAATACCCCATCTAGACCTCAATTTCAAGTAGGATATGACTCACCAAATCCGACATTCAGACCTCAACAAGTTAGTTACGGGACAATAGACGAAATATCTAAACCAACTTACAAACCACAAAATGGTTACCAAACAATAAATGATCGTCCAGTTATTATTAGTGACAGACCAGTTTTACATCCACAAAGACCTCAATCTAATTTTGACAGGCCAACAATACAGCCAATCCATGACCATTTCATGACCAGTGCTAGTAATGATAGACCGATTATTAAACCTATACCGACTGAAGACTTTGACAACATACACTTAGTTTACGGACACATTTCAAATCCTAACATGGATCCTTTTATGCATCAGTTTGAGCCCCCAAGTAATCACCCACATTTTATATCAGACTCAAAAACAAATGAAGATTATAATAACAAACATGATCATGACGGAATTTCAACAAAAAAACCGCCAAAATTATATTATATTGGAAATGTGCTCCATCAAGTACCAAACGATGATGTATTTGAATTTGTGACAAGTAAATATTCTAACGGAGTAATTAATACAACCGAATTAATGAATGAAAATAACGCTGATAAAGAATTTGTAAAAATTGCGTCAGTTACTGTAAATCATAGAAATAATATAAAAGGAAATAAGCCAGTGTATTTCAATGTAAAAAATGAATTTTTACAAAACAAAGAAGGTGATATTGAATTAAATGAAACTGAAACAGCTACGCAACAACTTTCCAATGAAGAAACTTACATCAGTTCGACTGTACAGTCCGATACGTAAGTTTATTTTATTATTTTTATTACAAACTAATTTTTATCTGCGGCTAAGCATGCGTTTATTTTGGTTTTGACAGGAATTTTATCTACAGGGTGGCCACAAACCGGGAATTATCAGAGAATTTAATGCAACCGAGAATATCAGGAATTATCAGGGAATTTAATGCAACCGGGAAATATCATGAAAATATCAGGCAATTCCAAAAAGTATCAGGGAATTTAATTGCGACAACTCAAAATTTCGAAATTTTTTAATAATATCTTGAATTTATTTTAATCATGAAACTTCTCATTAAATATTTTAACTTACATATTTTCAACATTGAATATTCAATAGTAGGTAGGGTATAAATAATTTATTTTATTGATTATTAATTATATCAGGGAAAAGTATGACAAACGAGATAAGTATTGGAAGTCAGCCAAGTTATATAATATTACATTATAATTTAAAAAAATTTACTTTATCAACCAAATTGTCACAGTCGGGACTCTAACCCGAATTTTCCACTATCGCGGCGGATGAACTAATGTTCTATTGTGACGAGATTAATTAATTACATTCCTTTATATTCAGTAAATTGTCAAACTTTACTGGAAAACCGAGAATTAACAGGGAATTTTGAAATAATTTTTTTGTGGCCACCCTGATCTAAATCTGAGCAGATACAAATAAAAAATATCCTTTAAGCACGAGTCACACTAGGCCGCGAATTTAGTAGCCGATACTGTCAGCTGTCGATCAGCTTGGTGTGACCACAAAATTCGCCGCTGGAATCACCAGCCGGCGAGTATTCGTCAGCGGCTGGCGAAGTTGGACGAGTTCAACTTTTGGTAGCAGGCAACAGTGACTAATAGATCACGTGGACCGCTGGCACCAACCAGCAACGCAGTCGGACCACTATTGCCACAGCAGCGAGTACCTAGCTACCGTACCTCATGTGGTATTTTGTATGTCGAATAGCAAACTTGCGAGTAGCAGCTGACAGTGTGACCGGGTTGCAGCAACTGTTTGCTGGTGCTACTGTCAGCCGCTGATCAGCAGTAGCTGGCAACCAGCCTAATGTGACCCGTGCTTTACGTACTTTAAGTCTGGGGATCAATTGATAGTGTAGGTACCAAGTTTAGTCAAAATTGGTCCAGCTGTTTTCAAATGATTTTTGGTACAGATAAAAAAAAGGATTTGATCATTAAAAAATGTCATTAAGTAAAATGATTTATCATAATAACACATTGTTTTAAATAGGTACATAATAACTGTCAAAAATCAGAAAATCACGTGGTATTGAAATTTAAATTTCAAATTGTTATTATCAAAAAAAATAAACATGATTTATGAAAATTAATAACAAATTTATAGATACCTTGTTATGTCTAAATTAAAAAAAAAAACATTTTTTGTAGCACCGAATATACTTCAAATGCAGAAATTGCTGACTTAATTATCAATACAACTGAATTTCCCAATAAAGACGAAACACATGAAGAATCTCAAAGAATAGATTCAAATGGAGCTGTTAGAGGACTTTAATATTTTTTGTGGTCTGTAATTTTCGTTAGAAAAAGAAATGGCAATAAACTGAAAAATCAAAGATAAGAAAACAAATTATTTCACAAAAAATTGTTTAAAAATACTTTTTATTAAAATATGCCATAGCTGGGGGAAAAATGCTATCGTAATATCAAATTCGCGTACTAGCGAATCAGATCGCTGATCGTTGATACTATAACAACGATGTATGGGACACAAATGATGAATCCAATTCTCGTAAAAAAAATTATTTATTTTCTATTGATATTTTTGGTAGTAAACATTTGACAAAATATATCCATAATTTTTATTGGATATAAAAAAATAGGTACTTAGATTTTGTTCTATGTAAGTACTAAAAAAATATTTATTTATTTATTAGGTGTAAGAAAATTGTATTTTGTTTTATAAAAAATATTACTCCAAGAAACTGTGATGACTACTTTAATACTATACATATTATTTTGGTGGTAAATTTATTTTATATTTTTTTCCTTTGACTTTCATTCAAATTTTTTTTTTCTAATTGGACCTGACAAATCATCTGACATACCTACATAAATTAAGACTTACGTACTGACTAATAATGACCACAATACATAGACTTTTTACATAATTTATTAATAAATTCGTTTAATATTTTCTTATCATAAAATATCAAAAACATCAACACAAAACAGACATAATTTACAACATTTTACGATTATTAATTAAAACTAGTTATAACATAGGTAAACTTAAAAATGTTTTACATAAAAATTAGACACAACATAATGATTTATTAATAACGCAAAAAAAAAAATGACAACATACCTACACAGAAAGACGACTAACCAATGACCACTTAAAAACAATGAAAACGACCAACATTATTAACAGAAAGGTTATCGAAACCTTTAAATGACAAAAATAAGACAACCGTAAAGACTGAAAGGAAAAAAAACTAACAGACTAAAATGTATTTAATCGGAATCTAAAATGTTAATTGTCAATCATAATAATTTTTAAAAGATTCCCAAATTAAACACAATACTTATTATATAAAATAAAAACGGACTACTTTTACGAAATTTTTATATGTTATGTACTTTGATTTTTATATTATATTGTTTTAATAAAGCTTAAATATAAAAAACAAACATTTGAACAAAATTTATTTGACTAGAAATACATGAGTAAAATGTGGTTATAACTTATAACACAGATGAACGTATAATAATTCAACAACTTTGATTTTTTAATTATCCGCTATTATAAGTAGGTATATTATACAATAGAATCTCGATAGCGTGTACATGCGTTAAGGTGAATAGCACAGTAACGTGAACATCAAATTATTTACATTGACATCCTCTGTAATGAGAACAGCATGCACTCTTAAAAACGTGAACAAAACACATTTCTTCAAACTATGACTCATGTAGATCATAGTTACACTTTTTCAGTTTTTTGTGCAGATAAGATTGTGTGGGAGCATTTATTTTGCAACTGTGCTGTCAAGTTGAAATTCATAAGTGTGTAGATTTTTAACTTAGTCCAATAATGCCTAAACTTAAGTGAAGTGCTTGTCATTACACGAAAAGGCCACCATATTAGAAGAACATAAGAATGGTTTAAGTGTCACCTCTTTGGTTAGAAAATATGGAGTAGCTAAATCTATCATTTGCTCGATAAAAGCCAAAACAGATGAAATCATGAAAGTGGTCTGCAAAACCTTACACCCTACAAAAAAGCTCTTCAAAATATGGATAAACATACAGATTATGTCGGGCTTGAGAATAGCCGAGAGTGTAGCGGCGCTGTCGTTTACATGGCGTTGCTATGGTTCCTCTATTACAAGTCCCCAGTTCTCGGGTTCTAGCCCGAGAGCTGGTAAAAGTGTCAATTGGATTTTCAATTTAATATTAAAAAAAAAAAAATTATGAATTGAAAATATGAATTGGTGCTAGGCCCAAATAACCTTAGCTGTTGGTGGTCTTTAAAACACAATTACAAAAATTACAGATTATGTCTATCATCTATGTATTAAAGAGGTATGTATTTTTTAGGGTTCCGTACCTCAGAATGAAAAAACGGAACCCTTATAGGATCACTCTCGTGTCTGTCTGTCTGTTCGTCCGATCTTCCCCCCCTTATCTCCGAAACTACTGAGCCTACAATTTTGAAAAAAAATAGGGAATATGGGGCATCACTCATAGTTTACAGGAAAACCTAAACGAAAAACCTAAGTCCTTAAATTCCCACGGGAAACGGAAAATTAGGCATAGAGCTGTACCAAGTGTATCAAATATACCATTGGTACACCTGGAGCAGCGGTAAAGCACGGGTCACACTAGGCTGGTTGCCAGCCGCGAATTTAGTAACCGCTACTGTCAGCCGTCGATCAGCTTGGTGTGACCACAAAATTCGCCGCTGGCGGTGCCAGCCGGCGAATATTCGTCAGCGGCTGGCGAAGTTTGACGAGTTCAACTTTTGGTAGCAGGCAGCGGCGACATAGATCACGTGACCGCTGGCACCAGCCAGCAGCGCAATCGGACCACTATTGCCACAGCAGCGAGTACCTAACTCACGTGGTATTTTGTATGTCGAATAGCAAACTGGCGAGTAGCAGCCGACAGTGTGACCGGGTTGCAGTCGATGCTTGCTGGTGCTACTGTCAGCCGCTGATCAGCAGCAGCTGGCAACCAGCCTAATGTGACCCGTGCTTAACGCGCTCGCATGCCACCACGATGAACCGGGTTCAAATCCAACTGACGATATATGTTTGTTTTTTTTTTTATAATGTAAACATTTTAGAATTTTTTACTTTAAAAATTAATTTAATTAAATTTGATAGGTACAGAAAAATTTTAAAACACTAAATAGAACAAAGTGAAATATAAGTAAAAAAAAACTTTTCAAAAACAAGCTTAAATAATTAAATTTGTAAATTTTTTACCCCTTGGTACCAACTCCTTATTTTTTGTACGGAACCCTTGATGCGCGAGCCTGACTCGCACTTGGCCCGTTTTTTTTTTTTTTTGTTTTCGCAGTTACAGAAGTTTTTGTTGATTTATTGTACAAAAATGTATGTTCCGTCGTTATAAGTAAATTTTGAATTTTGTGTCTTATTTATAATGTCTGAAATGTACGCAGTTTCACTGTAGTACCTTACAATTTGAATTTTTTTAAATTTATATTATGTAATATGGTGGCAGTAATTCAATAGTTATCATAAGTTGAAATAAACTTTACATTAAAAATTATATTTATTCAATTTAGAATCACTGGATTAAAAAATATTAAAATAAAGAGAAATATATTATTTTGAAAAAGGCAATAACTTTTTCAATCCAAATACATTATATTATTCGTACAAATTAGCAATAAAAATCAGACCTCCGTTAGAGGCTGTCTAGGCTATAGCCACGTAAAGATACATGGAGCGAGGTGGTGCAAAAAGTAAAATAAATAAGGCCACGCGGTTTATGGACAGCCCCTAATAGTGTGAACACATTCGTTAGGTTGAACACCCCTGGTTTTATTCTGTTTACATTTTCGAGCTTCTACTGTATTAGCATAGTATAAACAAAGCTGTTATAATTTAATACAATTTCAACAATACAATCTTTTTCCGAGATGTAATTTTATGATAGCAATTTCTAACTATTTCAAACTTACAGTATTAAAAAAACAAATCTTCTGAACATGTTTATTCTTTTTAATATCACGCCCACCCCCTCATGTTACACTAATGACTAAATAAAAACAATAGAACTTAAAATTTTGAAATCCACATATCCAAAACCCACATGGTGCCCAGTAAGTTCAAACAGCATAATGAGTTCTCTGAAAGCCCTGACCTGAAAAAAAGTTAAAACTGTTTTATAAAAATGTTTTTTTAAATTAATAGAATAACGTTCGGTTATAATTAACAGATATGTGCTTAAAAACAAAAATCGATAATCAGATAATTTATGGGAAAAAATTATTTTACAATACAGTTTGTAAAAACGCGATTAATAAGCACCGCTGCTGATATGCATACGGATAGCCAACGCCGTAGTCCCTACTGCTGCCTAGTCACTTAGAATAGAGTCGTCCCACATATCAAAATTTGATAATTTTGAAAATTCCTCATACATAAACAAATAATGTAAACCAACTTTTTCGTTCTTATATTCTTCCACTTTAGGGAAGTATTGAACGCATAGTCTATGACACAAGCATGTCTCTTGCTGCATACACTAAACTTAGGAAGCACATCGGATGTATAGTGAAAACTTTTATCCCTATACAGGCTACACACAGACATAAATTATAATACATATAACTGCATACTAACATAGCAGAGATCTTGACAACACTGTATTCGAACCTTTAAATCTATGTTTAAAATTTCATTGAAAAATACATTTTGTGCATTTTTATTAGGTAAGTACAGAAAAATCTTTCGAAAAATTCTCAAAAAAACTGTTTCATAATCTATTTGTAACGTACATTCAAAAAAAAATTTGGGACGACCCTCTTAAACGTCTGACATCTTGTTGGGATCATTTCTCAGGCTGTCAGGCATACACCGTAGATGTGTACACGGCGCCAAGTAATTATTTCGTGTCGATTATGCAATTAATGTACCTACATACCGCATGCCCTGGAAAAGGTACATACAAGATTCCAGACGTCCTAATGTTCTTTCCCCACTCTAGTACGACCGACTATCTGTAGATACATATCAGTGATAAACACAGAACAATTGTTACTTTTGTGCCATTCATGTAAACTATGAAATCAATGTTTTCATGTATTTTTTGTTTGAAAATTTGCTGTACTCACCGATACTTTGAAGTATGAACTGAACAGTTTCATCACAGTTGCAATGGAAAACGTAACAGGTAAATAATTTAGATACGTTGCAATACTTGTCTCTAAAAAAAAAAAGAAAATTAGCAATTTTCCCTATTTTTAATCTAGGCGGTGCAATTCATCAATTTTGACAAGCCCATGTAGTTCGGTCAATAAAGATTATATGTCGCAACTAATTCCCATAGAGCTGAATTTTTCACAGATGGTAGAACACCTTTAGTTTAGACATGTATTTTTACAAAAGTCCTCGGTTATTCCCCTTGTGCTTCCATCGCCACCCCCTCTTGAATATACTTTTGCAAGCCTTACGGAAGTCAGTTTCGAAATATCACAGAAACGGTCGACTTAAGCGATTCTTTCATTATGTAATGTTTTAAATAGGATTACATTTCCTACAATTTTCATTCCCACAAATTTTCTGTGGTACGAATAGTAAGCGCGCTACAGCTTCTTGAAAAACACACGCTTTTTGTAGCCTTGGAAACTAATTGTTAAAACGTAATGTCCTTTTCAATAGCTTTATTTATTGTGTTCTTCATCGAATTTTAAATTGGAAATACACATGTCCGTAAAGCAAAGAACGCCCGAGAACGTGATTTTTGTCCCTTATCGATATCTTTAAAAATTGAGAAGTTATGTGCAGTCAAAGGTGAAATCATCATAGAGTTTTACGTGTTTTTTTAACACGAGTTACGAATAAAAAAAAATCCGTCTAGGAACGCAGAGGAAATTTAATGCCCTAAATGATGTTTTTGTCCTATCCCGATACTTCAGGCATTTTTAAATTATAAGCATTTAAGTCCAAGCGAATTGAATGAAAAATTGCCAAATAGAAGAAAAACTAATTTTTAAATGAAATTAAATGCTTATAACTTGAACATTTTTTAAGTTATCGACATAAGGAAAAAGCATCGTTTATAGAGCATTAAATTTCCTATGGATACCTAGACGGATTTTTTTTTATTCGGTGTGGAAAGTACTTGTAACTCGTGATAAAAAACACGTAAAACTCTGTGATGATTTCAACTTTGACTGCATATAACTTCTCAATTTTTAAAGATATCGATATGAGACAAAAAGCACGTTTTAGGGCGTTCCTTGCTTTATGAACATATGTATTTGAATTTAAAATTCGAAGAAGAACACAATAAATAAAGCTATTGCAAAGGACATTACGTTTTAACCAATAGTTACCGAGGTTACAAAAAAAACTTTTTAACAAAAAAAAAACCTCCTTCAAAAAACCACTAAAAAGAGGAAATTAATGAAATTTTGAGGTCTGTGCCAATTTAATAAAATATGAAGTCGGTTAAAAAGTATAGTATAGTGATTAATTTTTTAACCAACTTCATATTTTATTAAATTAAATAAAATTTAATAAAATATGAAGTCGGTTAAAAAGTATAGTATAGTGATTAATTTTTTAACCAACTTCATATTTTATTAAATTGGCACAGACCTCAACATTTCATTATTTTCCTCTTTTCAGTGGTTTTTTGAAGGTTTTTTTGTTTGTTAAAAAGTTTTTTATTTTTTACTTTTTAGTGTCAAAAAGTGACATTTACCTTAAAAGAATCACACGCCGTTTCTCACTTTTATTAGACCGACTTTCTTACGCTGTCTGATATGTCAAAAAGTGACATTTACCTTAAAGAATCACACGCCGTTACTAACTTTTATTAAAATCAGCCGAACTACTGAACCGATTTTGATGAAATTTCTATGGGACCAATCTGAAAGTATATCATTTCAAATAAAAAAAAATCAAAATCGGTTTATAAATGACTGAGTTATGAGGTAACAAACATAAAAAAAAATACAACCGAATTGAGAACCACCTCCTTTTTTTGAAGTCGGTTAAAAAGCGCGTGATTTTCAAAAAGCTGTCGCGCGCTTTCCATTAGAACCACAGAAAATTCGTGAGGACAAAAATTGTAGAAAATGCAATCCTCTTCAAAACATTACATAATGGAAAAATCGCTTAAGTCGACCGTTTCTGAGATATTTCGAAACAGGCTCAGCAAAAAGTTACATGCAAATATTCAACATGGGGTGGCGGGGGAAGCACAGGAGTGATAAGCGGGGACTTTTGTAAAAATACATGTCTAAAGATGTTCTACCATTTGTGAAAAATCCAGCTCTATGGGAATTAATTGCGACATTGGGTGATTTTTTCCTTTCATTTACTAGGCTAATGGAAATGAAATAAGAATATGATAATAATAGAGGGCATTTTTTCTCATGCGCATCATTTCTTAAACTTAGCTTACATTTTTGATAGCTTAAAATAGTGTTTTCAGATCTACAACAGTTCTTTGTTGAGATACAATTTTTAGGGTTTACCAGAAACGAACCCTATTGTTGTGCCAATGATGTCTGTCTGTTACAGACCTCTAACTTCTAAACGAAATGAGATAGGGACTTGAAATTCACACATAATGTGTATTATCGCGGCCCAAAGACGAGAGAATAACGAAAGATTAAAAAGGTTTATTTAAAAATGGCGCCCATGCGTCCAAACTTAAACATAAATTTATATTAGAAATCGTGTCCATCGTGCTTATAATAAAATTAAGAAAAAAGTCTAAATCTATAGACGAAACATCGTACATTTAATTTAATAAATCAAATATTTTGTCCACTATCCTGCGATTTTTCTTAATTTTATTAAACATAAATCCAAATTATTGTGGGGTATCGTTGAAATGAGCATTTTGAGTAGATTATGAATGTGTTTATATTTTTATTTATTTTATCAAAACTGTAGGTTTTTAGAGACCATCAAAGTAGCAATTTTTAGACCTATTTTGTTACCAGGTATATCTTAATAACAGTTAGGGAGGTGGTGGCAGAAATTTTTAAGTCATTTGCTCATGTGGCAGAAATTGAAAATAGTGAAATTTTGATCATAAAAACCACTAACTGGTCTTTTCACATAGACGAATGCTGCACTAAAATATCCAGTGCTCTTTTTCCTTTAAGAAGATTATCATATCTTGTTGATAAGCATACACTTTTAACATATTATTTTGCATCAATTTATTCATATATAAATTATGGAATTCTGTTGTGGGGCAAATCATCATATGTCAACCGTATATTTTTCTTACAAAAAAAGCCTTAAGAATTATTTTTAAACTTAGGTATACGGATTCGTGTCGTCCAGTTTTTAATAAATATAAACTTTTAACCGTTCCAGCAGTGTATATATACAAAGCAGCTGTTTTTGTTTGGAACAATCCTGACATGTTTGTCTTAAATTCCCATGCTTACGGCACCAGGTGTAATCATTTATACAATAAAAAAGTGAAACTCAGTATTTACAAAAGTGGGCCGTTATATAACTGCATCAAAGTGTTTAACAACGTACCAGATGATATAAAAAACAGTGATAGTACGGCACTGTTTAAAAGTAGGCTTAGAGCTTTTTTAATTGCTAACTGTTTTTATTCTGTCAATGACTTTTATTTGTAATTTTTAATTGTATTCATCTTGTTATCCTCTATGTATTTGACATATCCTATACATTTATAATGTACAGACAGGAATAATAAATATATTATTATTATTATTATTAATGACAACTTCTGCCAAACCATTATCACCGCATAATTATACAGGGTGCCACATTTAAAACAATGCAGTGAAATATCTCGTAAACGGTACGAACCATAAAAAATGTTTTATACAAAAGTTATAGTGTCAAGGGGGACAGAAGTTTGTGATATCAGATTTAACATAGGTGGTGCTGTGAAGGTCAGGCGAAGGTCAGCTTTGATTTTTTAATTGTAACAGTGCATTTTTATTCCAGAATACGATACAGTATTTAATAGTGAACAGTAAATTAATAAGGTACATATGAGCCAAAGTTAATAAATATTGAGATATTTTCAAATTAAATAGCAAATTTAATTTGTCAATTCGGTTCTTTTATTAATTGAATTCAAGCCAAGAAGGCCGGTGCGTAATATCATAGCTATCTGTTATGCCATAATTTATCTAATTGTAGTTCATTTTGATCGTTATTTAATTTCTAAATATCTCAATATTTATTAACTTTAGCTGATATGTACCTTAAATAATTTACTGTTCACTATTCAATACTGTATCGTATTCTGGAATAAAAATGCACTGTTACAATTAAAAAATCGAAGCTGACCTTCGCCTGACCTTCACAGCACCACCCATGTTAAATATGATATCATAGTCTTCTGTCCCCCTTGACACTCTATAACTTTTGTATAAAACATTTTTTTATGGTTTGTACCGTTTACGAGATATTTCACTGAATTCTTTAAGATGTGCCACCCTGTATAATAACTAATTAAACATGTAAAAAAGTGTGCCTAAATAATTTACTCTTTTTTTTAACTTATGGTCTCTGATAAGACCTCCAGATAAATCTCATCGCCAGACGTTTATGTACCTGCATTAATGAGTAATTATATACATATATTTTTTTAATTTTATGATATACCAAAATTTAAATCATTTGCTCGTAAATGAATTTTACACGAAATGTTAATTTAGTAATGAAAAGTACGGAAACAATAGTCTGGCATCTTATTTTTACTGCGATAATGAAAGGCGAATTTTCAAAGTTGCAAAAAAAAGGAACATTAAATCATTTGCTCGTGTCTGGCTCTGGACTGAATTGTTCTATTGTATGTTAAAACTATAAATATTACCATGCCAGACATTAGTGTCATTGATTTTCCAAAGCCAGAAGGTTTTTTATTAATTATTTCTGAAAACGTTAGTCTGTGAGCACAATACAAGTCAAACAGCTTAACGGATCGAAACCAAATTTTGGTAGGAAAGAACCCTATTGTTTTTGTGGAAAATCGGCGCATTCGTAGAAGAGATATGTGCTATAACATTGTTTTTTCTATTATAACGGTATACTTTTCATAACGGTTTATTATCCTATTTATTTTTGGAAGAAAGTTTTGTAAAAAATGTTTTTCTAGGCCTTATGTTTCGCAAAAAAAGCCTTTCAATTATGATTATAGCCAACTATCATTCCCATTTAAAAAAAACATAACCATATTCCTGTACTCGAATATGAGAAAAGCTATCTAAAAACGATTTAGATTTTAGGTAGCTTTATTTTGCTTGTAAAATAGTTTGAAAAACGTCTTAAAACATTTTTCTCTAACTGTTCAAATGAAGGATCTACGAGGCATAACAAAAATATTGAAAATTTCGAATTCCTTATGAAAAACTGAACTACTTTGCTAATTGGATGTCCCGAAAAGTTTATTCGGGACACCTTGACTTAAGACTCAAAATCGGGACAATCCCGATTAATCGGGACGCCTGGCAACCCTAATTAAAAATAGCAATTTGTACTAATTGAAATTAAGGCATAGTTTAAGGAATGTAATATTACCTATAAATCAACTTACCCAGAAATAAAAGCAAAATATTTTGGCATGCGATGTGCTGATCCACATGATGAAATTTCCATGTAAGAATGACTCAACATGAGCTGAAAAAGGACATTTTAAGAAGACTATTTTAAATAATGCAATGACAAAATGTATAAAAATAATCTTAATATTAATAAATTATAATTTAAAAAAACTAAAAAACACGCTTTAATGAACTAAAAAGTAAAAAATAATTAATTTTATTGTAAAAAAGCGTGGGGTAGTATGAAAATATGATACAAAGCACCCCACGCTTTTTTACAATAAAATTAATTATTTTTTACTTTTTAGTTCATTAAAGCGTGTTTTTTAGTTTTTTTAAATTATAATTTATTTTTGCTTTTTAGTCCTGGAGATCCTGGTCAGGATAATGGGACAAACTTATGGAATTATTGTATTGTCATCGGTCCTTGATATGTGTGCAAAGTTTCAGTTCATTCTGAAGTTTTTTGCTTTTTTTTTTTTAGTCCTGGAGATCCTGGTCAGGATAATGGGACAAACTTATGGAATTATTGTATTGTAATCGGTCCTTGATAAGTGTGCAAAGTTTCAGTTCAATCTGAAGTTTTTTGCTTTTTTTTTTTAGTCCTGGAGATCCTGGTCAGGATAATGGGACAAACTTATTGAATTATTGTATTGTCGTCGGTCCTTGATAAGTCGACAAAGTTTAAACTAAATCTGACCGTTCAAAGTTGGTCAAAATCAAGTTCAAAGAAATCGGTTACAAACTGACAAACAAGCCCGCAAACATACAGGTGAAGCTAATATAAGCGTGTTAAAAATAAATTGTACTAACATCTCCAGTTTCAGCTTCGACAATACGTACGCCAATTTCTTGTATTTCGAAATACACCTTTTTACGGATATGCTCTATAACTGGTTTATCCGGATTTGCTTCATCAATACTGATTTTTGAAGTCAACAGAAGTCTAATTGCATGTTCAATTCGTTTAACATCTCCACATTTACCAATTTCAATGTTTCCGACATATGTTACTTCATACCCAGCTCTACAAACAGATACCACCGTTTGAAAAAGAACATTAAATAGTATTTGCGCTTTCCGACACAACCAAATTACGTCATAACACATATAATTATTACTACTCGTGGATTCACATTTTACTTTATAATTTTGGTTCTGAACTGAGCCCAAATCATAACTCAAACTACCCATTATTTTTCACAGAATGTAACCCTTTCTTCTAAAGAATCCAAAGTAAACAAACTATTTTTCCTGAAGCAATCTAATCAGTAACCAATGCATTTATCAATTTGATAATATTACATTTTTTTATATTTTATTTACGTCTATTCCATAGTCCCGATTTTCCGTGATGTTTGGAACCAAAGGCATTGCATATAATTATTATCTAAAGGTGGCTACAGACTACGCGTGTATTTCGCGATTCGTGATGCGCTATGCGTGATTTGCGGACAATTTGTGAATAGTGTGTAGGGACTGGTTCGTTGAAAATCGATTCATAAGCAACGTGGTTCACGTATTCGCAATGATTCACTCTTGGAGGCGGTTTTTTGGCGAATATCAAAGGCCGCGAATTAACACGAATCACTGATTCTGAATCATTGATTCGTCAAAGTTCGCGCTTGATGCATGCTAGTTCGTCTATTCATGTGCACTAAAAACGTTGTGTAGGCTAAAGGCTTACTTCAGCGAATTAATACGAACACAACGAATCCATCCCAACGTGCATCGAGAATGCGAATACATGCATGGTCTGTAGGCTTTGATTTTAATTTTTAACGAATTACTAGGAACTATAACGAACTGGACAAATCACGCATAGCGCATAATGAATACACGCATAGTCTGTAGCCATCTTTACTTAAAACAATTTTATTTAAACATGTATTGACACATCTGGCACAACATACAGATATTACACGTAAATATAAAAAAATATAATGCAAGTACCACATTAAGCCAAATATATCATTGCCTCCAATTTAACATGATCTATTAAATTTACATTAAAGATTTCAGAAAAAAAGTAAAAAATAATTATTTACTGATGTGACTATGACCTTTATTTACCTAAAAACTATTCTGCTGTCGGTGTTTTTTTATTAGTTCTCAAATATAACGCAAGTCCTATATACTTTCAAAAGAAAAAAAAAAGAATTATGGAATTATGGCAAACACAAAAATATGATTTAAGATATTACATTAATTAAATATAGTATAATCTGGATTCACCATGCCTGTTTTATCAGAATTCGCGATTTACTGTGGTTACAACTAATTTTTACGCTCCGTATTAAGTATCTGAGCAATGCGATTGTTTTTACATGATTGACATAAATATTATTTTAATGGATAAATATTGATTTTGTTATAAAATATGTAGTGTTTTTTTAAATCCCTAATAGTCTAAACTCTAAGATTCTGAATAAACTTGACCTTCATCCGTCTGTTTTCCTAATGAAAGGTATTTTTTATCAAACATAATTAAATATGTAAACAAACATATCGCGGATGAGTTGCCTAATTATATCAAGTCAAGGTTACCCCATTTTTGACCAAATGTTTATAACTCACAAATCGTTAATGTGAGAGGTATTAAATTCAACATACTAACTCTTCTTTGAAAATAAGAAAACCAATTTTTAAATGTTTTTTTAAATTCAACCATTAAGGGGGTCAAACGAGGGTGTAGGAATTTTTTGATTAATCAACGGCTAGGACAAACTAATGAAGCTAGAAACTTGAAATTTGGACAGTAGGTTCCTTTTGTGAGGTAAGCACCAATTAAGAAGGGATTTTTCGAAATTCAACTCATTAGGGGCTCAAAAGCGGACGAAGTCACGGGCAACTGCTATAGGTATATAAAGCTGAAAGTACACAATATTCTGTACGTTTGTCCTGAAAAAATAAAACCAACTTCTAGATGAACTGGAGAGTTGAAATTTAACGAGCGTAGCGACTGAGTAATGTATTAATAAAATTAGATCAAACAAGCGAAGCGAGTGAGTAATGTATTGAGAAATTATAAAATCGAGCGAACGAGCGAAGCGAGTGAGAAATGTAAATGTTATTTATATTTTTATTTATTTATTTATATTTTTGATTACATGAAATTGAAAACAATATGACGTGTTAGTTTATTTTGAATATAATGTTTCCTGCCCAACTTGGCAATGCCAGTGCTAGGGCAGGACCCAACATAACTGTATATACGGGATTTTATATTACTGAGCATAAAAAAATCGAAATATACGTGAGCAAATCCATGGGTAACGGCTAGTAAAAAAATAATTCTTTAGAATAAGAATAGTACTCTCAACGCTTCCCTGTTGCGCACCGCTCGCTTGCTCAAATATTCGAATTTTAAAGCGGGCAACCGTGAGTCTTGACTGATTTTGCTTAGGCAACCTAATACCACCGTGTTTGCAATAAAATTATCTTTATTTTAGTATATATTTCAATGAGAAAACAGATGAGTGTATAATACCAACTTACCTGTTTATACCTGGCAATCCGGTAATAGGGAGCAATAAAAGATAGACAACCTAACATTTCCTTGTTCCTTATGCTTTGTACTCTAGATTGGTACTGAATTCTTTGAGAAAATAAATAAGTGTAGAAATTTAAAAAAAAATAATTACATTATTAATTATCGAAAATGTATTTGCTTATTTTTAATGAAGAGTTCTTCGTATGTTGAATTCAAACCTTTGTTTGTGAGATATGAACATTTTGTCAAAAAACGCTACAACCCCTTTTGACCTCCTAAGGAGCTGAATTTCGAAAGATACTGGCATGTACCCTATTGGTGCTTATGTCACAAAAGGAACCTACTGTCCAAATTTCAAGTTTATAGCTTCATCGGTTTGCCCTAGACGTTGATTAGTCAAAAAAAATCCTACACTCCTATTTGACCACCCCCTTAGGGATTAAATTAAAAAAAAAACAAGCCGTGAGGTGGGTCGTTTATTAGGACTAAAGTGCGACCCTTGAGGTCCACACGACGAACTTCCCAGTTTGATAAATATTTAATAATAATAATTAAATTAGATATTACACAGAAAAGTAATCATTTCAATCATTAAAACATCAATAATTAAAAAAAAAAAAAAAAAAAAAAAAAACGGCTGAACCGATTTTTATAAAATTTATGTCGGATCAAAATGACGTTAACACGCCTCGATTGACACCCTTACGAAGTCGATATAATTTTTTATTCGCGAGATATTGTGTAAAATCTACTTTTTTGGAGGTTATTTGGTTAAGAAAAAAGAACGGCTGAACCGATTTTGAAAAAATTTCTTTCAGATCATATTTACGTTAATACGCGTCGATTGGCACCCTAACGTAGTCGATATCATTTTTCGTTCTCGAGATTTCGTCTTTGAAAGAAATGTACACATACGTACGTACGTACATACGTACGTACACACACACACACACACAGACATCTTTCTAAAAGTAGTGTAAAAATAGTGTAGTGACCTTGAAACATAAAAATTTTTTTTCCTTTTTGATTTCGATTTTCGGACCCATTACAATAACTTCCAGTGGGAAGTTAAAAACACGTGAAAATGGGTTTTCTTATTTTCAAAAAAGAGTTAGTATGTTGAAATTAATACCTCTCAAATTAACGATTTGCAAGATAAGAACATTTTGTCAAAAAACGCTACAGCCCCTTTTGACCCCCTTAGGGGGTAGCCCTAACCTGATATAATTAGGCTACCCATCGGCGATTTGATTTTTTACATATTATGTTTGATAAAAAATACCTTTTATTAGGAAAACAGATGGGTGAATCAAGATTCCACAGTATAAAAATTACCAACTTAAAAATAAAAAGCGGTATCTTTTATTAAAAATACCTTGCTTCTTTAGTATTAGTCTTCTGATTATCATTATTACTATCACCATTGTTGGAACTAATGTTCAGATCGTGTGGTATTGCTTCGAGATCAATTTTTAAATGTTTTAATAATGCGATAATAGGCGGAAAAAATTCATCAGATCCTTTCATTTTCGATTTGATTAATCTAAGTTTTATCGGTTTACCTAAACCTTTTCGCATAATTGAGCCCAATTTCCCTTTCATTGACGACGTTACTGGAATGCCATTTAGTTCATCTAATATATCGCCAATTTCAATGTTAACCTAGAATACAATATTTTTTAAACATCTATATAAGCAAAATATGTTACGATTCAAAACAAGCATGTTTCACTGGAAATTAAATCTCAGTCAACTACCAATAAATTGCTTTACTATTCATATAATGATCTATAAATCATTCAGAGTGCGCTTAAAAGTTTCAAATACAGTTACTTTCTCTAAAACGAAACTCAAAGAGCTGAGTAGTAATTTCTTTTGTTATAAGGAGTATAACTAATATTTACTTTATTGAAGTTTTTCGTTATTGAGAGTTTCGACTATAGTTGAATGATAGTCTAAAAATTACTTTGAAATAAACATCTTAATTTTTTATGTTACAGATATATTATGTACTTACATCATCATCTGCGATACTGCTTGGCTGTATTCGAGCTACAACTGCTTTATTATTTATGAAACTAAAATCATTAAGAATTATTAAACTTTGCGAAACTAAAAACTTTAGAGCGTACTGATTTATATGGCAATTAAAACTAATTAAAATCTTACTGCATATCTAACTGCAGCATAACATTGTATTATAATATCGTCATGTATAACAATAATTGCATTCAATTAGTTTTATGCAACATTGACTCGTATTAACATCACGTATTATTCATATTATAATTCGCGTAGCGCTGTTCTCACAAAAACAAGAAAACATCTTACATACAGCCCTTAAAGTCGTATGACTGATGCATCATACTAATTTTTCATTTAATAACCTATTAAAACTCGCGCGAAAACGCCTCGACAAGACATGATCATTCAAATGTCATGTATAAGTAAATAGGCCTGCATGCGCAACATTTTCAGCTGATGTATAAAGTCCCTACAAAAGACACAATCTGCTGGATCCGATCTGCTCGGTGGCCGACGGACATAAATCGGATGCTACTCTCCACACGACCCAACCTGACAGTATGTTGGGTAAAGAGTAAAGACGTCTCACGTCAGTTATCATGACTCCTTAATTTCAAGACGTCAAAAATTGGAAATTGCTTTAATTTTGTTATAAAACGTTAACCCGATGCGAAAAAGAAAATGCAGGGTTAAAAAGTGGTTACTAAAAAGAAAAAAATTCAGCCATACAAATATTTTTGGTTACGCATTTATACGATTAGGTATACAGTGAGTTCGTAAAGTATGGACTTATGGAAATAAAACTTTAACGGACGCTTTTTAGAAAAAATCCTCGGACCCGTCGATTTCATTTTTAAAAGGTGCATCTTTCTAGATGGATAACTTTTTGTGACGGTGTTTTGTTTCTCAGTTATGACGTCATCTACTTTTTTTTTTAAATGATAACCCACAGTTTTTTTTGACTGATTTGGACAGAGCTTGACATTTTGAATACAGCCTTATGCAAAATGTGTGACCTTACACCTGAAAATTTTTGGGATAATCCATCTTAAAAATTAAAAAAACAAAAATTTCAGTTTGGTTTTTTTAATTTTTAAGATCGATTATCTCAAAAATTTTCAAGTTGAAGGTCACACATTTTGCATAGCGCTTAGTGATGTGCCAGATCGTTAAAAATGTATATCCGCGGATACGGATCTGAATACGGATATTTGGTTTCAAGATCCGCGAATATGGATACGGATACGGATCTTAACTTTCTTAGAGTACGCGGCGGTAAATACTAAATATTGCACATCGACCTTTGGAAAGAGACTATCTGTTATGGGAAAAAGTTATTGACCACGATATTAAAAAATAAAAAATAATCTGAATGGAATTTAACTGTTTTTCATTATTACCTAATCACCTATATAAATAAAATTTTATCTATGAATTGAAAATTAATAAGGTAAAAGATCCGCCAAAAAACTGACGGATACGGATCTTTCTTTTCCCTCGGATATCCGCGGATACGGATCGGATACGGATATCCGGCACATCACTAATAGCGCTGTAAACTCAAAAATTGTTGAGATAATCGATCTTTAAAATTAAAAAAAAATCGTTTAAAAATACTGTTTTGTACATGTAAAAATAATCTAAGTAATGTTTCTGTGGAAACACTACTAGCAAACCACTATTAAATACTATAATATCTAATTTGAAACAAACAAATAAATAAATATATGAAGTGAAGTTAAATAATACCGTGTGTGGAAACATAAATTCCTATCTGTGGAACTACTGAACCGATTCTTAAAATTCTTTCACTAATAGAAAGCTACACTCCCTGAGTGATATAGCCTATATTTTATTTTGATAAATTTCTCGCGGGGGGAGAGGATAATTCCTATGGGATAGTAACAAAACGTAACTGACATTCTTTTACATTTTAGCGTATAGGCGGAATCCTACTAATATTATAAACACCACCAGCCCGACTTTGCTTCGCAGGGGGAGAATTTTTCGCGGGGGGGGGATAATAAATCATAAATCCAAATAAACATGGACGAAGCCACAGGTAGCGGTTAGTATATACATAAAAATAATAATAATAAATCGCCCAATTGGCCTACACACCACCAAATTTGAAGGGGCTCTACAGATTATGGACCCAGCTGATTGTGTCGTGCGTAGGCGCTTATACAGAGGCACAGTATACTAGACTGTTTGCGGAAAATTCTGTTTACTTATTCATAACATCACACAACAATTCGTGTCGCATGACAAAATAATGCCGAAAATAGCTGATTAATAACTATGTCATTATTTTGTTTTCAATCCAACTGAATTCCAATTTTTTTAAGGTGATATGTTTCTAATTTTGCTTTGACCATTCTGTATGTGTATCATCCCGCGTATCCACAAAAATAAAAATATTGGAACTGGAACACCAATAAGATATGACACAATGTTCAAAGCAGATTAAACTTATCGTCATTGCAATATTTATGGTGTATTATAACTAGTGATGGGATAATCCGAATAAAAAATAATCGATAATCCGATTTTTTAAATAATCGGTAACATCCGATTATGGAAATAATTCGAATTATATACAGTGTGTGCTTCACTTTACATAAAGACACCTAAATAACTTTTTTATTTTAAAAGCAATCAATATAAAAATATTTTTCAAAATCTAGCCAACTAAGTATGAATAAAATAAAAAGTAGCATTTCAAGTTAAAATATGTGCGATCAAGATAGAACAAAAATTTATTAAGAAAAGTCGTTCAGAATCACAAAAAAGTCCCAAGTATGAAGTTTCGTCAAACATTTTTCATTTCTAAACTCAACATTTTTCTGCAATCTGTAATTAATTTTCTATTTTATCAACAAGAGTGCCATGAAACTAAAACAGCTGAAAATTGTTTGAAGCAATTTAATAAAAAAAATTTCAATCGTTTTATTGTTTCATGGCACTCTTGTAAATAAAATGGAAAATTAATTACAGACTGCATAAAAATGCTGCGAAATTTAAGAAATGAAAATGTTTTGACGAAACTTCATACTTGGAAGTTTCTTGTGATTCTGAACAATTTTTCTTAATTAATAAACTTTTGATCTATCTTGAACGCACATATGACTTTATTTGAAACGCTACTTTTTATTTTAATCATAAAAATACATCTTAATGGTCTGCATAACTGGTAAAAATTTTATATTGATTTCTTTTAAAAGTTATTTAACATAGAGATAGGAGATTGTTATGATTAGAAATTCCAATGAAACATACTATCTACACTACACTCTCTCTACTGTTTGTCATCGACGCAACAGTGAATGGCTACTGAATACTGACTAGTGAACTAGTCTTAAGTCCGCCTATTACCTATATGAAATGCAGTACTCATAATTCAAAAGAATCGTTTGATATACCTAATTTGAATAAAACATCCGATTATTAGAATCATTCATAACCTAAGAACCCGATTATTGAAATAATGCAATTTTGCCCATCACTAATTATAATCCTGAACATAACCTGACATATAATAACGTTACGATGCAATGTTCAGGTTCTGCTGCAAATCTGTTACCCGTATTTTACTTTGGGAAAATAAACAACTATAATACCTACTTTGCAATCATTATTTCTAAATGAAACTTCCAAATTTTAAATTGACTGATAAATTACCTTACACTCATTCCAAGTGATCCGCATGGAACTAACTCAACAGTTTCATAACAAGGCAAAAGCCAAGTATCATCCAAAAAGGCAGCATGTGATAACACTAAATTAAACTTTAGCTGAGAACATTGCAAAATAACAGAATGTAATATTTCTCGTAAAATTTCATCACCCAAAATTGAAGTTGGTTCATATATTGCACCTTCTGGTATACGTTCCTAAAAAAATTCAGTGTTCAATTAACTTCCATCTGTGATCTGGTTAGTTTGGTAACTGTTTTGTTGTAATTGAGCAGTTTTTGAAAACGTTAAAAATGTAAATTTTTATAAATTATAAATAGTAGCATTACAAAATCTAACGTAATGCAAACAAATAGATAAATCATTTCAGGGGACATCTTTATAATAAACTTCTATATAACTAAACACGACAACTTATTTCTATCGAATTTCCCTCAGTTCCTCACACTAAATTGAAACAGACCATAAAATAGCTTTGATAATAAAGAATAAAAATTCCAAGCTGTGACTGTACAAAAGTCTACCTGACAACACTACTAAAATTTTATAATTGAATTTAGCAGATAATATGATGAAAAACATCAAATCGGTGGCAGAGTAATTCAATTTTTTTATAATTTTTTGTTGCCAGTATCTCGAATACGGCTCAACACTACTTGATGTTTATAAAGATTACAGAAAAATATCAATTATTTACAATTAGACCAGTAAAATGAAACCCTATGAGGACCGTTGGTAGAAATAAATGTTGGAAAGCGGGAGTCGTTTTGATCGCTTCATTTGACATCAAATAGAAGTATCCTAGGTTTGCACGGTCCCTCAACGCGAGCTTAAGTGAGGGCATAAAATATAAATCACGAAATATCACGACTTTTTTGCTTTTCTCGAAATATCTCAGAAACGGTCGACTTAAGCAATTCTTCCACTAAGTAATGTTTTAAAGAGGATTACATTTCCTACAATTTTCATTCCCACAACTTTTCTGTGGTACTAATGGTAAGCGCGCTACAGCATTACATAGTGGAAGAATCGCTTAATTCGACCGTTTCTGAGATATTTTGAGAAAAGCCAAAAAAAAAGTGGTAAAATTTCGTGGTTTTTTTTTATGCAATCACGTAAGCTCGCGTCGAGGGACCATGCAAACCTAGGATACTTCTATTTGACGTCAAATTAAGCGATCAAAACGATCTCCCACTTTCCAACGTTCATTTTTACCAACTGACCTTTATTTTACTGGCCTAAATAGGGTGTTTGCATGGATTTTCTGTTTTTTTTTTTATAAGAGCAGTAAATTCTGAACAAAATGGCACATATCTATTCAGTCTGATTTCAAATAAGCTCAAAAATAATTTTTGAAAAAGCGTTTTTGCTCATATCAAGTCGTGACGTTTGTCATAATTGTATGGAAACGGACACTCAATACAAGATTGACGGTATAGTGTTTTTAATCACATGATTTCTTGAGTTTATTCATATTTCAAAAAGTTATTGCACTTCAACGAATCATTTAATTTTTCTCAGATTGTAGAGTTGTGTTCAAATTGACATATATTTTCGTGCTATGTAATAAAATTGTGAAAAAAAATGCATGTAACTACCCTATTACCATCGTCTGCCTTGCCTTTTTTTTTGCATACCTGGCAGACCTCTCTCCAAATTAATAAATCATGAAATAATTAATGTTCAATATGAGGTTTGCCAGGTATGCAAAAAAATTTGCAAGGCAGACGATTGTAATTGTTAATAATTCGATTTGAGGTACCTACAATTTGGGCGCGCTAAAGCCGCAAAATATTAGATCTGTCAGATCCATATGAAATTATACCTGTAATTTTTTTCTATAATCAAAGCTAATAACTGACAATTAATTGAACAATAAAGCCATTTGTCGAAATAGTTCATTGATTTTAATTACAGTGGAATCCGTTACTTATGCCTCTCCATATAATGACATACTTGTACCCAATACTTTGGTTTTAATATAAAGTATAGACGCTGATGATCTTAGCTGTCGATCGTCTATAATCTACGATCGATCTATCTATCTTTAATATAAGCTAGCATGAAGACTGCTTAGAATGACTGAATGACTGGTTAATTTGACTGACTGCATACAAGGTTATTTTAGATTGCTCTGTCCAGTTATTATGACGAGTGTATGTATTCTGTTATTATGACATTTGTTGTTCGAAAAAAGGTGCTATTAGACTAGAAGCAGACGAGTCAAATTCAACGCTCACAAAAAAAATTGGGGTAGGCCATTAAATCGTTTGTTTGACATTATTTTGTGTATGTAATTTTCATTCTGCTTATATACTAAAAGTTAGTGAACTTATTTTGTATGAAATTTGATAAAAGCTGATGAAGGTATCGAAACCTGTCAAGCTGCCAGTGGTTACTTTCGCACCAAAAGCTGTTCAAAGTTTTGAAAGCTGTCACTTGGTGGCTACAGTTAACAAGATCACTTCTTGCGCACATCCTAAAAGATTCTAACGTTGTCGTTTTACGTATTATATTTATCAAAAAATGTAGGCCCAACATTCTTATAAACGATTGTCATCTGTAGCCGTCAAATGACAGCTTCCATAACTTTGAACAGCTTTTAGTGCGAAAGTAACCACTGGCAGCCCGGCACGTCTTCGATACCTTCATCAGGGAATGTAGAAACACTATTCTACAAAGTTTCAGTTTTAATCAAATTCCTTACAAAATAAGTTCATTGGCTCTTGTGTTGTGTTTTAAAGACCACCAACAGCTAAGGTTATTTGGGCCTAGCACCAATTCATATTTTTAATTCATTATTATTTTTTTTTAATAATAAATTGAAAATCCAATTGACACTTTTACCAGCTCTCGGGCTAGAACCCGGGAACTGGGGTCTTGTAATAGAGGAACCATAGCAACTCCATGTAAACAACAGCATTGCTACACTCTCGGCTATTCTCAACCCCTCATTGGCTCTTGCGCCATTATTATGTTGTCCATATAGTATGGCTCAATTGCCATTTCCCTTGAATATCTTCATTACTATTAATTTTTAGATGTATTGTAATTTTTGTATCCGACAAATCCATACAATTTTTGTATTGTCCCTGGAGAATTAATAAACTGACTCTCAGACGCTTATGACCTCTGTTGTCGAGCGTCTATAATTTACAATATCTACATAAACGGACTCCACTGTAATATAGCCTAAGAAAAATAATTACAATTAATTAATAAACCAACATACAAGAGCTTGTAAAGGAACATGCAGACACCGGTTAGCCAAACAAGAACGTATTAGTAATCTGAACCTTCCCACGTTAGTAGACAAGCAAGGCATGGAACGTACCCTTTCCACACACGTCACATATGCATAAGTTACCCTAATAAAATCAAACATATTTGCATTAGCACAGAACAACAGATATGTTAGAATTGTAAAAATATTTCTTTCCAATTTTTAATTTTACTAGTAAAATAGTGACTTCCAACACTCTGACAATCCTAAATAATTATATTTCTGAGCCCATATTTAACCCCTCGCCATCACTTTTATTTACACTAAAATATGCCGGCGAGGGTCAAATCTTAATTTTTATACAATGACCCGCATAGTATAATTTCCTTTTATTTTTTAATTTTTACTCACATAATATTATATCTCCTTGATATATCATTTCTTATGCTAAAAGAAGTTCATCTAAACTTCCGAACGCCACTTTCAACTTTAAATTACAGGTGAAAAGGAAAAAAATCGCACTTATCAAAGTCGCTATGTGAATAGCAAGTGCTCTCGAGTACACGCTAAATATAACAAACTATAGGGAGAATGGATAAAAAAAAAATAGCGAGTTTTATTCCATAATCGCGTTTTGAACAAATTATTGCAATATCACCAACATAGCGAGTCACTGACTCGCATAACATAACGACATACATCCGTAATAAACCCCAATATCTGTATTTTCAAAGTGATACCCAGCATTTCTTTAAAAATTTAGATAGCCACTATTTACTAATCTACTATAATTTCATAGCTACTAATCTACTATAATTTCATTTATAAAAAAAATTTAGTCACCCCACGTATTGTAGAGTTGTAATTTTTTGTAACCAGCTCCAACAATCTGTCTGTTTAACAAAACCTAATGTATTGCAATGGAAAACAAGTCCTTTGTAAAATACCCGTTCCAAACAACTGCAAAATGGTTGCAAGTTTGGATTATCATCATTAATTACATTTTCTCTATTTTTTACATCTTGAACAAATTTCAACATCCATCCTAAAAAAGCAGCATAAATTAATAAGTTAATAGGTACATTATTAATTAATAATTAATATCGTCATTTATATTTAACTTTCACAAAATTAAATACCTTTCAATTCTTTTATTAGAGGATCCGATACTGACATTGTTGATATTCTGTGCAAGTTTTCTGAAAAAATGTTCTTTCATTTATTTATTTCGATTTCAAATCATCAATACTAAGTATTTACTACACCCACATTATCTGCAAAAGAACAAAAAAATACATCTATGTTAAAATCTATAGTAGTTAGAAACTGAAGAGAGATGAAGCGGATAGTGTGGCCAGATTGCCAGATACTGGATGTCCAGTTGAATTTTAGGCTAGTAATCTGGCCTCATTTTCTCATCTTACGCAAACATCATTTCTTGCAAAATTTAATATGTATGACAGTGTGACACGGACAATGGCTAACATGTGTCGGGGCGGGTCTGCGGTGGAAGTTTATGTTTCTTAGCAGTTAGCACATAATATTTTATCTGATTACATCAAAATAAATATGTGTACCTTTTTAATTTTTATAATGATTAAAAAACTGTCACGTAAAACAGGTTTCATTACATGATAATTTATAATTTTCATTTTTAATTTTGTTTTCAGACCATCCGCCAATTATCTAGTAGTGGTCTTTATCAGGTATTTGACAAGATAGTAAAAAAGTGGTCGGATACCGTATAGTGATCGGATAACCGCTGCATCTCTAGTACCAAAAAAATTAATGTCCAACTTGCATTACATACGTTACTTTGCAAAATAAAATTTAAGAAATTAAACATCGATGAAAATAAAATGACTATCGACTATCGAACGCTTCACATTGAGATTCATATAATAGTAAGTAGGTACCTATAACTGTACCTATACAGTACACCATACAATATAATTTAATTTATTGAATTTAAAAACTAAAAAAAAATATTTTTAACTCAATTATAATCAATTTTTTTTTTGACAGGTGCAACTAGCAATCTAAAATAAAGAATAAATAAATACCAATTAAGTAGATGCAAATTTAGGCACAAATTTAAAAAGCATTTTGCTAAACAATACCTATATTTTTACAATTTAATAAACGTAAGTCATAACCTTAAATTTATTCATCATAATATTTATCTACAAATTCAGGAGATACCTATATTTTAAGTACGTATGAATATTTTTTAGGCTTGACTATTTTTTACGCAAACACACAGTGGTAATATAAGTTATCAACACGATATAATATTTCTTAATAAAAATTACATACTTACCAAGTAAAAAATTATCAGATACCTAACATAAACTGTCATTCATAAATTTATAAATATTAACCTAGATTATTAGATTAATAAACTATTAACCTTGGAAATGATCCGAACCTGATAGGATTATCACTTTGACTTTATCATGACTTTATCACTTATCAGTCAAAAAGTTTAACCTTGGTCTTGTCTAACCAATGGAAATAAGACACCAATTTATTTTAAAACGTCAGTTGTTACATTTGCAGACTGACAATTCCGTGCCAAAATTCTTGTAGTTAGCTTGAACTTAGCTGTTAGAAGTTTTAAAAGATTTTAAAATTGAAACATGGTTAGTCACATACCAAAATTAGATGATGTTATTAAAAGTGCTTGTGAATTATTTCGAAAAGAATTTAATGCAGAGCCAAAATTTGCCGGATGCGCACCTGGCAGAGTTAATTTAATTGGAGAGCATACCGATTACAATGATGGATTTGTTCTACCAATGGTATGATAATATAATTAATATTTTTCTATTTTTAGGCGCGACTTAAGTGAAGCTAGAAGCGCCTATATTACACTCGCTTTGGCTGTGAATCTACGACGGTTTTTTTTGTATCATTCGTACAGCCCAAACGGCTTAACCGATTTAAGAAAAACCTTTTTTGTTCGATTCCTCTCGGAGTCTATTTGATCCTAACGTCGCCCGGTTTTTTAATTTTTGCCTCAGAGGGGGCAAATTAGAAAAATCGGAGTTTTTTTGCTTATAATTCGCTCAATTTAAGTCAGATCGATTCGAAACCTATCTTAAACGAAAGAGGAGAAAATTTTAGATACATTTTATGTTCAATATTGTGTCAAAACAGTTTTTAATACATATTTATATACAAATTCAGCTGTATAAATGCGACTTTATCTAATAAATCGCGAACTTGTTTCGGTTGTCCTTGTCTGTTGCACAGTGTCTTATAATAAAAACGAATGCTATATTCTAATATTGTCAATCAATTTTTTGACTGCTGATGTTTAAAAACCATGGCCTGCTTAGTTAAAATGACTTGTAACTTATTGACGTCGGTCGGATGGCGGGACCTAGGGATCGGACCAAAATTTTTCGACGTTTCATAACTAGGGTTGCCACCTCTCCGGGTTTGACCCGGAGACTCCGGTTTTGGGGGGCGATCTCCGGGTCTCCGTGTTTTACTTCAATTTCTCCGGGTCATTTGAGGCGGCGGAGAATTCTTACTTTCTCATTATACATAATATGATATTTCATTTTTGATATATTACAAAAGAGAGCACACTTGTCTTTTTTTAAAAGTAGTCTAGAATGCTCTGTCTTTTAATTGCTTAAAATAACTATATATGTTAGAAAAGGATAACAATCCTACCGAGTCCGAGTGAGGTTTCAGAACCATAGAGATAGAGAAAGGTATAGAGGGAGCGTAAACTGATGTTCTAGGCAGCAGAATTGAAGCCATGAGACGGAAGGGGGGAACGTGTGGCGGCCATCTTGAGATGAACCACATATAACAATGTTAGATGTAGTTTCATAAGTTTATTTAATTTTATTATAGTAACAAAATGTCATTTAATGCATAATACTTACAATGTACGCAAAAAGTAGTATTTTAGAACAAAATAAATTATGACTTATTATAATTAACCTTTCAAAAATAAGCAGCAATAAGAATTTTCAACAATTTATTCTATATTTTAAATTGTAAAAATGTTACACAGAGAACAGTGAAAAATACTTATATAGGAAATTTAAAATGTAGTGATGGCACTAAATTTTGTAGAATAGACGAACTGGATTTACAAAGTTGGAATCAAAAATCAATTTAAACAAATGAACATTATCCAAACAAAAACAGTAGCGCTTTACAGTTTACTATAGTATTCTGAAAAATACGTAATAATATACTTCTTTATATTATCGTCTCTTAAATAAATTAAAATTATTTCAAGGTTTTTAATAAATCTGAAATAATATCAATTTATTATACTGCTGTCTTTTACTTTTTGATTGATCAGTTATATTTTTGACAATATAATTAAGTCGTATTATGATGTATTTTTCAGATATAGCTCTTATTAAATTTATAATATGATTTTCAAACGGGCTTTGATCATTTATGTGTGAATGTAAGCCTTTAAAAATTAGGGATGAGCATCGATGGTCGATGTTTTCAAAACATCGATGTTTCCATGTCGATGTTCGATGTTTTTGACATCGATGGTAAGGGAACGATGTTTTTCGTGCATCGATGTTAACCAGCGATGTTTTCGTACATCGATGTTTTATAAACGCGGAATTGCTAATTTTATTTTCAACACTTAAAGTTTTTAAGAACACTCTTAACTCTTTGTCTAAATAAATCTAGAGTAGCCTGTACACCGGCGGGCAAGACCAGTCGGTTAGGAGTGTTCTATAATCTATAGGATGTGTACGCAACTGTACCCGGTACAGTCGCGTACACATCCTACAATTATCTTTTTAAAATGTTTTTTTCCTAAAACATCGATGTTTTGCACCGAAATACATCGATGTTTAGAGACCGATGTTTTCCACACATCGATGTTATGGTTCGATGTTAACATCGATGTTTTCTCATCGATGCTCATCCCTATTAAAAATATTGCAATCCATGTACTGTTTAAGCACGGACGATACTAAATATAATACCGAATTTTTTTTTCTTTAAGTACGGACCATCGCTCTCATGTAGCGCTTGTTTAATAATCTTTTCTGTAGTTTTACAGACATCGATTACATCTGGTGATGGGTAAATTAGACCTCCCATATCTTTAGAGCTAATAATTTGTAAATCGCTACTATTTTTGTTTGGGTATTGTTCTAGTACATTTAGACACTCTTCACAAAAAATTTGCTTTTTTAAATATCGCACAACAAAACCACAAATATAATATAATAATAATACTACATTTTTGCTATATTCTGTTAATTCTTGCGGGCTTGTAATATACACATGATCAGACTCTTGAATTGCTGGTATATTTTCATCAAGAATTCTATATTTGTTTGTAGACCGCTTTTTCGCGATGTCCGATTACTACAACCAAACGCACAACACAAGGGCATCGTAGAAATTATTTTTTTGGCGTCACAAACGTTAATAAAAAGTACAATAGTCTTTTATATACTATAAAAGTTTCATAACACAAAAAAGAAACAGAATATTTTCAATATCCATCAACGGGTAGACTTGAAACAGCACTGTTTAGGTTCGGCCAAAGATGGCTTCCAAATCTGACGTTTATTCCCCTCGTGGCTTCAAGTTATTAGACATACCCTCCCTCCATCCTATTCTATACCTCGATCAGTGATATATCCCTTCTCTTTCACTCAAAGTATCCCTAACCTCGAAATCTTTGTAAACATTTGTACATCGCGCCAAAGTTTCTGAAGCCATCCCCCCCCTCCCGGTCAGTAAAAATCTCCGGGTCAAAGTCTCTCCAGAGGTGGCAACCCTATTCATAACCCTCCTGAATAATTTGGCTTTCAAAATGGCGGCCATATGTACCTACTTTTTTGTCAAAATTATCCAATTCTTTTGAAAATTGATATTTGAGAGTTTCATAGGGCACAAAAAAATAAAATAACGATTGATTTCAAAATGACGGCCATATGTACTTTTTAACCGACTTCAAAAAAAGGAGGTTTCTCAATTCGACCGTATATATTTTTTATTATGTTTTATGTGGTTATGTTTTATGTTTGTTCGCGGATAACTTCGTCGTTTATAAACCGATTTTGAAAAATTTGTTTTATTTGAAAGGATATACTTTCAGATTGGTCCCATAGAAATTTCATCAAAATCGGTTCAGTAGTTCGGCTTATTTTAATAAAAGTTAGTAACGGCGTGTGATTCCTTAAGGTACTTAAATGTCACTTTTTGACACATCAGCCAGCGTAAGAAAGTCGGTTTAATAAAAGTGAGTAAAGGCGGTTTTCCACCAAACGGACTAGTCGAGTTTCTGTTTTGTTCCTGTTTTTTGAAACACAGAAAACAAAATACAAAACTCGGACAAATTTGAAACTCTGTTTCTACCAAGCAGACAAAGTATCGTCGGAGTTTCGTTTTAGTTTTCAGTTCTTTTCCACCAAACGAGCTAGTGCGTTGCTTTCAATCGATAAATATCTATATCGAGTCATATTTGCACGCAATTAACAGAATTCAACTGCACACAGTAATTAGTATAATTATTGTATTTAATATATGCACTACTAAAAACAGAAAAACTTAACTTTCTTCGTTTATATATTTTGGCAGATTCCTTTCGAATTAACACGGTAGTATCAGTCCTGGATTTATAAATAGGCCGTATAGGCCGCGGCCTAGGGGCGGCAGATTTCAGAGGACGCTCACTTGATTTCAGAGGATAAAAGTCAAACACGTCCACTGGTTTTCTCATGGTTTTTTATACTTTCAATAAATCCCTATAGAAAGAAACTTATTCCTATCGAAAACTATATTATCGCGTGAGTGATAGATGAGAGCAGCGCGAGGCCCCTTTACTACAAATGGAAAATTATTATTTTAGAAAGGTATGTACATGGGGCGGCGGAAATAAAGTGGCCTACACTCATAAAAAATATAAATCCGGCACTGGGTAGTATACCTATATTTATACTGTAATTGTAATTGATAACCGTCTCGTATTAACTTACCTATTGCTTATTTTTATAATTGTAATATTCCACACTATACACAAAGAGAGCTGAAAAGAAACTAGGTGCGCATTAAAAACGCAACTTGCTGTTTCCTCTAGACTAAAGTGACCACATTTTCATTGAGACAAAGCGGGACAAATGGGATGAAATGAGAATTACAATTTAGTTATATGTATATATTTTATTGTATACATTAATATACTTGTATAAAAATGTATTTATTATTAATTATTGGTAACTATAAAAATATTTGTAAAAAACAACAAACCGCACTGTCTAAGGCACTCCGCACTTTCTGCACTTATCTGAATTAAGCCGAGACGTAACGACAATGATCGAACACCACCCAGTAAATCTAACTCGGTACATTGCCTAATTTAGTTTACTCTGCATGCATTTTATGTGTTTTTTTTATGTATTTTTTATTTCTTTATATTCACCATAATACTTAATAAATAATAGGTAATATATTTTTACAGTACATTTAAAATAAGAAATGCAGATATTTTCTAAAAAGCGGGACATTTTTAAAAATCGGCGGGACGCGGGACAGTCCACCAAAAATCGGGACGTGTGGTCACTTTACTCTAGACAGACTCCAGTTCGTAAACACGTCAAACTCTTTGATCTTACCGCTTCCGAACGGGACTCGAAAAACAAAACAGCAAAAGTCGCAAAAACCTCGAGTCTTCAAAAAGTTTGTGCAAAGTTGCAGTTTTGTTTTTTTCGACACCAGTTTTTGTTCTGTTTTTGTTTTGTCCGTTTGGTGGAAAACCGTCTTAACGGCGGTGTGATTCCTTTAAGGTAAATGTCACTTTTTGGCACTAAAAAGAGTAAAATAATGAAAATTTGAGGTCTGTGCCAATTAAAATATGAAGTTGGTTAAAAAAAGAAGATATTAATCACTATACTATACTTTTTAACCGACTTCATATTTTAATTGGCACAGACCTCAAATTTTCATTATTTTACTCTTTTTAGTGCCTTTTTGAAGGAGGTTTTTTTTTGTTAAAAAGTTTTTTTTTGTAAAAATTATCCGATTTTTTTAAATTAATAGTTGACACTTTCATATAGGACACAAAAAACAAAATGGCGTCATATTTCAAAATGGCGACCATATGTACTTTTTTGTAAAAATAATCCGATCCTTTTGAAAATTGATATTTGAGAGTTTCATAAGACACAAGAAAATAAAATGGCGTCATATTTCTAAATGGCGGCCATACGAATTTTTTTGTAAAAATTATCCAATCCTTTTAAAAACTGATATTTGAGATTAAAAAATAAAATGGCGGCCATATGGACATTTTTGTAAAAATTATCCGATCCTTTTGAAAATTGTTATTTGAGAGGTTTATAGGATACAAAAAAATAAAATGGCGTCAGATTTCAAAATGGCGGTCAAATAATAACTTTTCAATTGTATTATTTGTTTATAGCTTTGATAAATTCGGTTTTATATACAATGCGTAAGAAGCATATAGCTTCTGTCGGGTGTCCCACGACACCTCATGACCTTTATTTAGCAAGTTCCGAGTTACTCTTAAAAGTACATAATAGTAATTTATTTATTTCGTAATACTTACAAAGTAGGTATGTGAAACCGTTGTTATTGAAAATTGTTTAAAAAATTCACTGTACTATTTATTTCTTTGTAATCCAATACATAATTACATTAGGTCTTATGGCTCATAGCCTACTACAAAATTGTAAATCTTCTCAATGTTATTTTTTCTCTACTTAATATGTTGTTTTCTCTATGAGTAGTTTCTTAGATCACTTTTTTCATTCGGGCGAAGCCGGACCGGCCAATTATTATAATTCAGAAACCATCGCGGGCGTGCGCATAACAACTCACCAAACTTTCATCGCAATCGGATGAGTAGTTTCTGAGATTACTTTTCTCACTCGGGCGAAGCTGGACTGGACAATTTTATAATTTAATATTGCATTGTCATCTAGTTCTGAGCTATGTTTAAAGTTTCAAGTCTTTAGCTCATCGGGAAGTTAGTTTAAAATCGATTGCAAAATTTGTACCGAACAGAGAAACAATCAGACAAAAAAGCGAGTTAATAAAAACGTGGTAAAATATATATAATATATACAAATAAATGCTAAGTTTGCATTCGTGTTTAAACCACCCATAATGACGGAACAATATAATGCGACAATGGAAAAATTCATTTTTCAAACCTATGTCACCGTCGGGACTCTATATACTATATACTCTCTCTCTCTCTCTCTCTCTCTCTCTCTCTCTCTCTCTCTCTCTCTCTCTCTCTCTCTCTGTGTGTGTGTGTGTGTGTGCGCGTGTGCGCGCGCGTGTGTGTATATATATAATATTTAGTTATTATGTAAATTATTTCCAAAACGTTTTTATTTTAAATGTTGCAGGCTCTGCCAATGGTAACAATAGTTGTAGGCCGCCCAGCAGAAGATGCAATAACAAGAGTAGTTACAGGAACTAAGCAAGTCGATGAGCCTTACCGTGTTGACTTTGAAGTTCCTTGTTGTTGTTGTTCTGAAAAACTGTGTTTGCAACCTGGTAACCCGAAATGGGCTAATTATGTGAAAGGAGTTGTAGCCAATTTTATTGGTGGGGTACCAGCATTCCAAGCAGCTATTGTTACTAGTGTACCTATAGGTGGTGGTTTATCAAGTAGTGCATCTATTGAAGTGGCTGTTTTTACATTTTTAGAAGCTCTTACTGGTTCTAAGGCTGTCAAGTACTTATCACACTATTTTATTATGGCATTATAATAATTATTAACGTACTATCTTTATATCATATCGCTCCTGGGCTATTGGCTGGCTAATTACCGCATTAAATCATGCTCATTTCGCCATGAGAAGTGATTTCAGTGCTCTCTGGTGGCAGAAAATAAAAGCAGTATATATTATGACTAACCTTGACATAAATAAAAGTAGAAACGTGTCCAAATTTATCTATAATGAATAATAAATAATTTGAAATATATATTAATGATATTATCAAAAGCATTTTGCAGAAATATTTGTCTCATTATTGATAAATTCTAACTTCATTTCAATTTGATAACACTTATTAGGTTCCATGACATTTGATCCCAGCAATTTTATACCACGACAAGTGATCCCACGACAACTGATCCCAACGACATTTGATCCCAACGACAATTGATCCCACGACATTTGATACCAAAAAATTGTCTATAAACTAACAGAGCCTGATAAGTAATAAAGTTATTAAATTTTATTAATTTAATGAAACAATTTAATCGAGGGAAATTTGTTTGAATTAAATTTGTAGACGTTATGATATATTTGTAATTACATTGTTATTAGATTTCTAACGAATGTAATAGTAAATATAATGTGTTTATGAGTTAATAATCCTTTAAAGATTATATAAAGATCAAGTTGAATAATCCACTTTTATTATTTATCATTGCCCGGGATACGTCGTAATTTTGTCAAATATTGTATTTTATAAATTTTGTTGAAAAATTATTGTACATAGAAACTTCGGAACATCAGGTGTGCAGTCAATTTGGTCTTTCGTGCTTTTCACATTATAACGAATTGTTAAATATGCCATTAAAGTTTATGAAAAGTCAGCGTATTACTTATCAGACGCTATCAGTTTGTAGACAATTTTTGGGATCAAATGTCGTGGGATCGATTGTCGTTGGGATCATTTGTCGTCGGATCACTTCATACTTTATTAAATTGGCGAAGACCTAAAAATTGTATTATTTTCCTCTTTTTAGTGGTATTTTTGAAGGAGTTTTTTTTTTTGTTAAAAAGTTTTTTATTTATAAGAATTTGTCGTTCTTTAACAGTTATAGACCATGATTTGCGCTTATTTTGTCCAAGGCGTACGCTGCAGTCGATTCGGTTGTCCCCACCATATACTCTGCACCTTGCCAATAGGTAATAGTGGCACAATTTCCGTTATTGAGGCACAGAAAGAATGTTTTTTTTAATAGGTATACGGGCTATTTGACCTCAAATCGTGTTTGAGATCAATAGGGTCGTCTCGCATTTTTTTAGGGTTGGAATCGACGTTACAAATACAATTTTTTTGAGAATTTTTCGGAAGCTTTTTCTACAAGAAAAAAATTTCCAAAAGTGTGTATTATTCAATGTAATTTTAAACATAGAATTATACCGCCACGAAATACGCCATTCACACAGCCTTCTCTGATTGGCTTCTATAGTTGAATCATGCCCACTGATCCATAAGATAAAGAGACTAAAGAGAGTTCATCCGTTTGAAATGAACACGTTTTTTTAATTCTTGTTTGAAATTAAGAGGAAGGATATAAGAACAAGAAAGTTGGTCTACATTATTTGTTTGTATGAGGATAACATACACTGTTTAAAATTATCAAATTTTAATACGCGGGACGACGCTATTGCCACGGTTTTTATGCATGTCTACTATTTTAAATTAAATGTATCTAGATATTCAAACGCACTGTAGGTGTGTTTTGTTGGCAAGTTCTAAAATCTGAATTGCTAAAGCATATTTTGGTAATACAGAACTTTTCGCACACAACTGCGTGTTTGTAGGTAAAATCTCCGAACTCTTCGAACTTGATTTTAACCTCGGTTTTAGCAATTCTAGGCTCCTAGAACTTTTGGCCTACTATAGAAGTGAAGTTGGCAACGCAAATGAACTATCAACATTAGAAAATACTGAAAATGAAATGAATAGCAGCTATTTTATAGTGGGTATGGCAAAAAATACCACATATATCTCGTGCGTAATGATATTATGACTCGGTGACTAATAAAACTTGCTGTGCTCGTTTTAACATAATGCCACTTATTTGTCAGTAATATACCTCATTACGCCTTTAGATATACAATCTACTATTTGAACACTTTTTTTATGAAGGAAACAGTACGAATCACCGTTGTTTTGTCTAATACTGAATACATAGAATTACAATGGGATCGTATACCATTTTTTTCTTTTGAGGGTTAGAAATTCAGGGATGTTACGGAGGTGGTTAATCGGAACCGAAGTCGGAGTCTTTAAATTTGGTTTTTCGGAGTCGGAACCGGAATCGGAGATGGTGGCAGAAGAAAGATGTGTTAAGGGCAGGCAATAAAATAGAATAGTACAAACACTACAAACATTAATCAGTCAGCCTCTTTAATTTCAATTAAAAAATAATAAACCTCTATAATATAATAATAATAATAGGTGTCACAAATAAAAAAGTAATAAACAAAATAATCACATTTTTATAACATTTAGCAAATTAAAACCTCTGATTTAAAAGTATCGGAACCGAAGTCAAAACCGGAGGTGTAAAATCAATCGGAAGTTCCGACATATCGGATTCGGAGTCGAAGCTCCGTAACATCCCTAGTTAGAATCTGCATTACAAATATAGGCTAGGTATATAAAATATTTTTTTGAGAATTTTTTGTAAGCTTATTGTACAATAAAAAAATTCCTAAAAGTGTGTGATAGAAGTGACGCAGGTTCAAACAGTTAGAAGAGTTCGGGAATTTGATCAACAAACCCGCAGTTGTGTCCGAAGAGTTCTATTTCTAACAATAATATAATAATAATAACAGACGCCATTCGCACCATTACTATTTTCCATTTTATCACTTATGTACCGTTGTTTTCTACATTTTTTAAACTTCAACTTTTTTTATTATTAATAGCAATGTGCGATTGGAGGAATTATAGGAAATTAGGGTAAGGTAGGCAAGTTTGGGACCATAGGAGTTTGACAGGTAATCCGGCTATGGCCTTGAATAAGGAACTATCTCGACTCGATATTCATCTGGAATTATTGCGGGAAACCATGGAAAACCTCAAACAAGATGGCCGGTACAGGAATTACCGTTTCTCGGCGTAAGGCAGTAGGAAAAAGTTCTAGCCACATCTGCCCCCGCCGGGATTCGAACCCAGTACCTTCCGAATGCGAGTCTCGTGCTGTACCACTAAGCTAAATCGCTCGGTATTTTCAAAAATAATGCTTTAGCAGTTCAGAACTTGCCAACAAACACACCATATGTTTGTTTCTTTGACAGTAGAAAGTAGATAATATGTAAATCTAATAATAGTCAAAAGTTTTTTTTGTTTTTTTTTTTAATTTTAAGCTGTGATACAGATTAATTATAATAAGAGTATGGCTAACGCTAGTAACGTTTGCCATGTTTTTGCGGTGAGTGGTGAGAGGCATATGAAAAATATAATATTATGTACAATGTACTTACATATACAATAATATACATGCATGAAAGTTAGAATGAGGTATAATGAGGAAGTTTCCCTTTTTTATTTTTTTAGTCTAAATCTAAAAATTACAAAATTGATGGCGAAAGAATTTTTGAAATATGTATCTTTAAAAACAACAAAGTTTGAATTTGACAATTCTCCTTGCAATGCCGTTTTCAGTGCGGGTGACCTAAGGGGGTTAAATAGGGGATGAAAGTTTGTATGGAAGTTCGTCATTTTTGAAGTTAGAAGCATGAAATTTTGCATAGTTCCTTATATGTATAACGTAGGTTAGCACTAAGAAAATAATATTCGAGCAAACTAGCGAAGCGAGTGAGTAATGTTTTGATAAAATTCGAGCGAATAAACACTACCAGCTCGACTCGCAGAAGGAGAATTTTTCGCCGGGGGTGGAGGGTAAAAAATCAAAATATACGTAGGAGAATCCATAGGTAACGGCTAATTACTCATAAAGCTAAAACAGCATGTTTGTGCAGTGTGACATAATCATAAATCAGTTTTGTTTGCGGCCCCACGTACAAGAAATGGAATGTCTCCGTTGAATTTAAAGATAGGTATCAAAATAAATCTTTCAGAATTTTTAAAGTTATCTTTATTATAATGATGTGACAGTATCATTATTAGTATTTTCATCCAATGGAAACTTCCTAATTAGTAATAGGTCGGTTTAAGATAAGATCATTATTTTTTTTAATAATTTTTTTTTAATTTGAATACCTGCTTACATCACCAACTCCGTCGCGTCGGCTTTATAACCTTTATTATTAACAGGCCGCCCTATCTTCTCTGTTAACAAATGGCACCGTTGCTATCAATCAACTTACTACTAACAATATGGAACGTGTATGTATGAACTGTAGTAGTAGACAGTGATATTTGGAACTGGTGATGTCAGCCGCTCGAAAGTAAAAAAACTAAAACCCGACTACGTAAAAAGAAGAAATCAAGCAAATCAAAACGTAAGACAGTATTTTTTGTTATCAATAGTCGGGGACTTGTTCGGGAGTTGAAGAAAAATTCGGTATTCGAGTCCCCGACTATTGATAACAAAAAAATACTGTCTTACGTTTTGATTTGCTTGTTTTCTTCTTTTTACGTACTCGGGTTTTAGTTTTCATCCTAGCGCCGGTCCTGATTTTAAGTCAACTTTCTTTTTTCTTACGTCAGCACTCTGAGCTACTTGCCGTAATTATTCTGGGGGGAGACGTCAGCTTTCAGGGGGCTGACTCCCTTGCCCCCCCCCCCCCCAGTTACGCCAATGTCCTTATGTGCCATAGTCGGGTAAAAATAGAGGTGTGATCTATTTTCACCAACTTAAAAAATTTATTGTGAAACTGTTTTAAGTGCTAGACAAAAAAATCCAACGGTATTATTTATGTTAGATGGAGCTCATTCCAATGAAAAAAAGTCAGCCTCATTGTTTTAATTTGTAATAGATTCGGAACCAACATTTGCAATGCCCAGGTTCGATTCCGAAAGCTCTCAATAATTTTTTTTTCACTGCAACCTGAGTTTTTTTTTTAATTGTCATCTTTTGCCATAAATTACAAGTTTCTATTCCGTCCAGTAGCGGCGCATGAGGCGCCAACTTAAAAATTTTAAATAGCAAGGGGAGTCAAATTTTACATTTTTTGTAAGCCCTTTTAATCCTCTATCAACAGTGAATTCCTTTTTTAATTCAGTTTAGTAAAACAAAAGCGAAAATCACACCCGATGTTACCTATCCGTAATGTTCTCAATGAATTTGACTATGGTATCAAGAAGTTGGTGGAACCGAATTAAAAAAAGGAATTCACTGTTGGATAGAGGTTAAAAAGAGCTTACAAAAATATAAAGTTTGACCCTCGTTGTTACTTAAAATATTTAAGTTGCCCCCCCCCCCCCCCCCATGCGCTGCCACTGGGCGGAACAGAAACGTGTAATTTATGGCAAAAGATGGCAATTTAAAAATAAAAATTGACTTGTCCGAGGATTTTCAACAAAAATCAACGACTTAAGTGTAACGAATTTTATGCGTTACTTTTTACTCGCACTGTAAATATGTTTTCGTGTACATTTCAGTTTAGCCAGTAAAGCATTCGCGTGTCAGAAGGCTGAACATGATTTTGCTAAAATGCCTTGTGGAATTATGGATCAATTTATATCCGTGATGGGAAAAGAAGGGTGTGCACTTCTTATTGATTGCAGGTCGGTTGAGTTACCTACTTAATTTATCTACTAAAAATAAGTTAATAACTGTGTAACTAATATTTTAGAACAACTACTTCGGAATTAATTCCACTGGATGATCCAAGCGTAGTTATTGTTGTAACAAATAGCAATGTCAAACATGAATTAGTTGGAACTGAATATTCATCTAGAAGGGCTCAGTGTAAACAAGCAGCCGATTTACTTGGCAAAAAAAGCTTACGTGATGCCACAACTGAAGATTTAAAAAGTAAATGTTTCATTTTATTAATTGCATTAATTGGATGCCCAATGGTTTAGTCAAGCAGAGCCATCTTAACCACAAGACATACAGGTTGTATTTTAAAATCACCGACAAACGAAAACTGGAGATTCTATAATCCTAATTAAGTCGAAAATTGCTATTAATCCTATTCCGAAAATATTTCCCTATCGAGATATAGGGAGTTGTAACAAAATGATATTTGAAGTTAATATTTTTAAAAAACTACAAAAGATATTAAATTGAGATTTGGCACTCCATTTTTTAGATAGTTTTAATAATAAAATTACTTCTGATGGCTCATCAAAAGTAATTTCATTTCATCGCAATCCTACTTCAAGTTGATGTTTTTGCACAAACAAATAGACAAAGGCAAAGCTTACAGTTTTATTATATGTATGACAAAGACAAAGTTTACACTTTTATTAATTATACAGGGAGTTAATGAAGTATGTGCACAGACTGTAAGGAATTAGTCTATGGTTGATTTAAGACAAAACCTTCATATAAATATGGGTCCGCAACGGCTCTATTTTCCAGATACAGGGCGTCAAGTATTAAAATTTAAATTTTAAGCGGTTGAATTAAAAATAATTTAATACACTTGCAAAATGTACTCACTGACTATCTATTAGTGTGTGAAAAGTTTTAATTAAGTATAGCCTGGCACTATTCAAAAAATAAATTAAAAAATCTTAATTTTTTTTCAAATTTTAACACCCTGTATCTGGAAAACAGCCGTTGCGGACCCATACTTATATGAAGGTTTTGTCTTAAAATCAATCATAGATTAATTCATTAAAGTTTGTGCAAATACTTAATTAACACCATGTATAGCTGTGCCTACCCGTCAATAACGGAGCAAAGTCTACAAATATATTCAAAATAACCCGATCCGTTTTGCTCGTTGGGTCGAATTAAAACGGGTCTTGCGTTTATAGTCTAGGCGAAATATAGAAAATATGGAGGAAAATCGTATTAACAAAGGGAATGTTGCGGAGAATTGTCGAGGATGGTCCCCTTACTTACATACTAAAAATCACACCTAATTTTTTATGGGGATGAAATTTATAAGTTATAAGAATTGAATAGTCTATTAGTACGGGGGCCCTCGATCACGATTTTCGACCTCATCGCGCCATGAAGATGTCAGTTATTTTTCGATAGTTTATATCCCTCTGAAGAAAAAATTCCATAGCCACTGGCATTTCTGGTGTTGTTAAAAGTTGTTATATTCATTTATCGGACATTTTTATCGCGACACGTCAGTTTCCTTGTTTTTTCTATTAAAGGTAATGTTAGTCAATGTAGGAAAAATAATAACTGACATTTTCCGCCTCGCCCGCGATCCTGGTGGAGGGAAAATTCAAATATTTTGACACTTGGGAAATATTCTCATCAAGCAACGCATTAAAAATTACGATACATTTCAGGCTGTCATGGACATGACACTAGAAATGATACTAAAGTAATTTTGCCGAAGTCTACAATGACATTATTTAATAATACAAACTACAATTTTATTATATGTAATCGCGATTAAATTCAAAGTAGTCGACCTCTATTGTCGTTAACCGAAATAAATTCTAAGGATAAGTTCGGTTTTGAGCTCAGATCGATCTGAGTGCTCCAATGTGTTCGAATTTAACATTTATATGCTCTGAAAGATCTCTATCCTGCGTTCGGATCTGGAGGAGATCGAGCACGCTCTATGAGCTCCGAGGAAAGCGAGCGAGCAAGCAGATTTAACCATCTTCAGAGCATTCATTTTAAAAATGAGCGGAAACACTTGTTGTGAGAATGGATAAATTTCGAAGTTTATTTATATGAGGTAATTTTTCAATAGGTAAAAATACACGAATAATATTTATTCAAAGAATAGTAATAACCAGTAGTCTATATTGCACAAAATGATTAAATAAAATATTTATTATATCTATGGGTCAAAAAAATCAACAACCGATAGTACTATTAATTTTAAAATAAAGGAATAAAACGAAAAAAATTGTGAATCATGATTTATTATTATAACAATGTTGAATTAAATCAAAATGAGGGGCTATAAAAAATATATTTCGGTTTTAGTAATAAGAATTTAACTTGCTGGGGTCATTTTATTCTGATGTTTGGAAAAATCTGCTAGATTACGTTCGGAATTATTTAGATGGCACGATTTGCTCACTTGTCACGTGACCAAAAATCTGTTCGCATGGCTCGATCAATTGAGTGCAAAACCGAACTTACCCTAAGCAGGATGAACTCGAAACAAATATGGCCGCTGCTGAAAGACAGAGCCTTAGACCATAGATATAGAAATGGACAATTGGAATCATGTACTCTAGCACCTTCTTTAATACATTCATATCACTTTCACTTATGTCGGGTTTATCGTACATTTTAATCACGCCGTTATGTTAATTCGCTGTTATTTCTATGGTTACTTTGTGGGCTTGAGAATGGCCGAGCGTTTAACAATGCTATTGTTTACATGGCATTGCTATGGTTCCTCTATTACAAGTCCCCAGTTCTAGCCCGAGAGCTGGTAAAAGTGTCAACTTATTATTAAAAAAAAAATTATGAATTGGTGCTAGGCCCAAATAACCTTAGCTGTTGGTGGTCTTTAAAACACAATTTCTATGGTTACGTCGTATGTTTTATGTGTTAAAATTTAACAGCGATTAACAAAACAGCGTTTTAAATGTACGATAAACCCGACATTAGTCCAATGTATTTCTATATATCGATATAATTTAATTATTATAGTCTGTCATATGTTGTTGATTTTGTGAAAAAACGGATCAAGAGTGAAGCTATTGCGTCACTGCTATTGCTTTGCTAGTCCGTAGTTGTATCGTCAAAGATCAGATCAGGTGGAGAACTCCATTGACTTGTTAAAATAATACAAGTTCATCCCGCTTAGAACATTGTCCACGCTGACACCTACAATTCGATTTAATTGCCAATAGATATGAAAACTAACATAAACATTTTAGAATTGGAATCTTTAACTTCTGATCGAGATATAATAAAGCGAGCCAGACATGTTATAAGTGAAATATCACGTACTGCCGAAGCCGCTAATGCTTTAAAAATGAAAGATTTTAAAAAATTTGGTAAACTTATGGTCGATAGTCACATATCTTTAAGAGATGATTTTGAAGTATCGTGTCCAGAAGTGGATACTTTAGTTGAAGCTGCGATTGAAGTTTGCGGTGTATATGGATCACGGATGACTGGCGGCGGTTTTGGTGGATGTTCTGTAACTATGGTATGTTAGATGAAAAATTAACATTTTTTAATATACATATATAGTCCGAGAGCCCGGTCGATTTTTCTATCTTGAATCCCCGGCCGATTTTAATGTTTTCTAAACGATTCGTTATGAAAACATGTCCCTAAAAAGGCAACGATGCCGGCGAAAATCCTGTCGAAAGCAATTGATATTAATAATAATTTAAATTTTTGACAGTTAATTTTAATTTAATATAAATAGAAAAGTCTGTATTACAACTAGGGGAATCAAATTAGTCAAACAAAAAAGAACCCGAACTTCGGAATAATTCCTCGATCGATGATTTTTGTTGAAACGTGTTCAGAAAGGTGTATAGAACAAAATATCAAAATGCCACCGTGAGAAATTGTACGGAAAATTTTTTATCAAACAATGTAGGTGCTAAAATACGATATTTCATGAATAACTTTTTAAATTCAATTTGTATGAAAAAACTGTATGAAAGAACAGAAAATTTTACTAAATAAACATATATCATATGTGTTTTTTAAATTAAAGTTGAGCGAGCAGTAATTTGTTAACTAATGCTCCAAGTTGCCCTACGTCGGTCGTTCGCTCACGCTGGAATATAGGTTTGCGAGAGCGCGCGCGCTGTACAAACGTTGCTATAACTTTTGATTTGCAAAAGCAAATGATATAAAACCAATTGGATATTAAAAAGTAACATTTTCTCGAAGTATTACGTGTGTTGCAGTAATTTTTCGAGTATTTTAATTATTGCATATATCACTTGAAAGTGGAGCAATGCATGAATTCTCGATTATTTCATAAAGTTCGTAGAAATATGAATAATTTATTGAAAAAAAAACTTGGATAGCATATTTAAAGAGATTAGAGATTCAGTCAAAAAAATTAGAAAAATTTATTTCACATAATTATTTTACTTTGTTAACACTTGAATTTTTCGGTTTATTCGTTGAAAAATTAAAAAATCGTCTTGTTAGAAAAAAACAAGCATGAAAACTTATAATTATCGCAAAATCAATCATTGTTACTTATAATGCATATCTTCAGCTTTAATTTGATCACCTGTAAAGTGCCGATATCACTTTTCAAAACTTTAATATTAACGATCAAATTTAGATGCTCATAGCGGAAAAATACTTTTTTCGAAAATTGACAAACTTTGAAGGCTTAGATTTTATGAAATAATTTTTTCTAATTTTTTTGACTGAAGACGGTTTTTAGATAATCCCGTTTAATATGCTATCCAAGTATTAATTTTTTTTTCAATAAATTATTCATATTTCTACAAATTTTATGAAATAATCGAGAATTCATGCATTGCTCCACTTTCAAGTGATATATGCAATAATTAAAGTACTCGAAAAATTATTGCAACACACGTAATACTTCGAGAAAATGTTGCTTTTTAATGTCCAATTGGTTTTATATCATTTGCTTTTGCAAATCAAAAGTTATAGCCACTTGTGTTCAACACGCGCGCTCCCGCAAACCTATTCCAGCGACCGAACGGCTGACGCACGTGGGCAATTGGAGCGTTAATTACCCAACAAATTACTGCCCGCTCAACTTTAATTCGAAAAACACGTCATATAATATGTTTCGCTATTAAAATTTTCTGTTCTTTCCAATGGTGCTGTCAGTTTTTTCATACAAATTGAATTTAAAAAGTTATTCATGAAATATCGTATTTTAGCACCTACATTATTTAATAAAAAATTTTCCACACAATTTCTCACGGTGGCATTTTGATATTTTGTTCTCCTCACCTTTCTGAACACGTTTCAACAAAAATCATCGATCGAGGAATTATTCCGAAGTGAAAATTTAATTGACTCCCCTAAACAAAATAGTTACTAAGTAACTTAGGTTCTAATTAATCACAAAACTAAAAAACAGCAAACTTGTATCGTGTGACGTCATATTCATAAATCAGTTTCTTTTGCGCCCCACGTACAAGAAATTGAATATCTCCGTTGAAATTAAAGATATCAAAATAATTCTTTTAGAATTTTTAAAGGTATCTTCATTACCATGATGTGATAGTATCATAATTAGTATTTTCGTCCAATGGAAACTTCCTAATTTGGAAGAATTTAAATAAAATAAGTATTATTAAATAATATCAGTTGTTTTCGGCAGGATTTTCACCGGCACCGTTGCCTTTTTAGGGACATGTTTTCATAACGAATCGTTTAGAAAACATTAAAATCGGCCGAGGAGGTAGAAAAATCGAGCGGGCTCTCGGACTAATAGCTCAGTCAACGAAGATAAGAAATTGGCAAATAAATGCAATAAATCGTGTAGTCTGGGTTATTACTTTCAGTGGTAGGGGTGACCCCCATGTATAACATACTAAAAGTCCCTAGCCGGGGGATGCGAGCTTTTGGCATTAGGAGAGTGAAAAGGTCCCATGTTTTGGTTTTTCGTAAATATTTCGAAAACTAAGCGTCCTAGAAAAAAAACTCGTCATAAATAATGAAGCTGGTTAAATTTCCTACAAAATGGTATATTAATTTTTTTTAAGGAGCAATACAAAGGGTCATGCGGGGGGTGGAAAAGTCAAAAATTAATGTTTATTGTCCAATTTACCTAGAAATAACGGGAAAGGTAAATTTGTATAGATTTACGGCAAATTTACGGTCATAATGACATGATGGGGGGGGGGGTTAAAATTTCCTCATTTTGGTCTTACCTCGGAAACCATGCGTCTTACCAAAAAAGTCATTCTATACAATATAATAATGAAGCTGATTAATATTAAATTTTCTACAAAATGGTATATTAATTTTTACTTCCCACCTCTACTATGGTAGGGAAGTAATGGATTTAGTCCGAAAAAAATATTTCGAGATTTTAACAGATCTTCACGTTTTGAGACCCTAGCAATCGTTTAAGATCATTTTCTGTCTGATGTCTGTATGTGTGTGTGTGTATGTGGTCAATTTTTCGCCTTCGATATCGTAAAAACGGAACAACATACGGGCATGCTGATTGTTCTATTGTGTTTATCAGCCTTTAACTTAGATCTGATTAGATTTTCAGTCAAATCGGTCAAATGGATCCTGAGATATTAAAAAAAACTTTCTCAATGTCACGTATAAACATAGGTAAAAAAAAATATAAATGAATTCTAGATGTTATAATATGAAAAAAATGTAAATATTTTTTTCTCTAAAATGTACAGTTTTCGAGAAAAAAATATTTTACTAAAAAAAATAAAAATTCTACGTAAATCAAGGTAACCATGATTTTTGCTATATTAAGCTATCCATCAGTAGATCACTAAACAAAAAAGAGGGCCATGCTTTTTTTCAAAGAATAAAAAAAGAGTGTTTATTTTTTGCAAATATTTACTAGGTGGGAAGTATAGGACTGGTCATCAGTCGAATTTTTTTTAGGAGCAATACAAAAGGAAATGCAAGGAGTAGAAAAGTCATAAAGACTGAAAAACAATGTAACTGTCTTAGAAAATTAATGTTTATTATTCAATTAATTTTTTATTTTTCCACCCCCCGCATCTCCCTTTGTATTGCTCCTAAAAAAATATTATACCATTTTGTAGGAAATTTAACCAGCTTCATTATTTATGAAGAGTATTTTTTTCTAGAACGCTTAGTTTTCGAAATATTTACTAAAAACCAAAAAATGGTACCTTTTCACCCCCCTCCCGCTAAAAGCTCGCATCCCACGGCTAGGGACTTTTAGTATGTTATACCTGGTGGTCACCCCTACCACTTAAAATAATAACCCAGACTACACGATTTATTGCATTTATTTTTGCTTCGTCGACTGAGTTAATTATAAGGGCTTTTCATAGACCATCACAATACTAGTCCCAGAGCTCGTGACACATATTTTAGTACGTATTTGATTCACTTCGAAATTTTGGATGGTGGTACCTTTAACAGCGCTGGATTTACACTAGGGGCTAGTGCCCAGGGCGGCAAATTTTCAGGGGCGGCAAAATTTGGAACGTAAAAACCGAGGTGAAAACATTTATAAATTACTTAAAATAAATAAAATACTTTTTCTCATTATTAAGAATGTGTGTAAAATTATGAACACTGCGGTTTTATTTACAAAGTTGTGAAAAAACTTCAGTGTGGGGCGGCATTTCTCACGGTGGCCCAGGGCGGCACTTAGGGTAAATCCGGCCCTGACCTTTAGGATAGGTGAATAAGGAATTGATAGGCTGCCTGACTTTTCTTTGTACAGGAGATACTGCGCATAGAGCCAAGTTGCAAAAAAACATGTACCAAAAAACAAGCTTGATTCACGAGCAGACTACAATTATATCAAAGTTGAGTTAATTTTGGACACACAAATAAGCAAGGCAGACAGTTTTTGAAATGTAAACATAGAACCAAAGTACCCCAAAGTTTATTTTTATTAAGTTAATTTCAAACTTACTGACAGCTAAAAATATTTACATCGTTACCATAGCAGCTATATTCCTATACTTTATAGTTGCTATACTTTATAGTTTACGAAGTAAATATTTTTAGCTGTCAGTAAGTTTGAAATTAACTTAATAAAAATAAATTTTGGTTCTATGTTTACATTTCCAAAACTATCTGCCTTGCTTATTTGTGTGTCCAAAATTAACTCAACTTTGATATAATTGTAGTCTGCTCGTGAATCAAGCTTGTTTTTTGGTACATATTTTTTTGCAACTTGGCTCTATGCGCAGTATCACCTGTACAAAGAAGTCAGGCAGACTATCAATTCCTTAATCACCTATCTTAAAGGTGCCACCTTGCAAAATTCAAACACGTACTGAAAAATGTGTCACGAGCTCTCCGACTATATCAATAATGTTGCATCGAAACTGAAGTAGCCGACCCGACGTTGATAAAATCGTTTTACGCTTCTTCCTTCAAAAGGCCTGCATCAATATCGGCGGTGACAAAATGTTTATTTGTCCGCCAGTTCTAAAAAACGCCATAACATTAGGTAATACATTTCATATTATAATTCTTTTCAGGTTCACCAGGAAGCGGTTGAAAATCTTGTAAATAACATTACAAACAAATATAAAGGGACACCAACTATTTTTATCTGCACGGCCAGTGAAGGGGCAAAAATAATTAATTTGAAAATGTGAATATAATTTCGAATAGGTACTAATAAGGACTGATTGATATTTTATGTAGTGCTCAATAGTTTTATAGTCTTTAAATTATTTTATAATACAAACTTTCTTATTCAGAATTTTAAAAAATTGTATCTTACAAAGAATAAGAAATTTAGTGTACCTACTTATATAAAAAATATTGGAAACTGATTAATATTTTTTTACCACTATAAAAACCTTATGGCTGGGACTACAAGAAACAGCGTATTTTTGCGAAACATACTTATACATTACAATAGTAGATTGTATTTTTAGTGTCGTCATGAGGTATATTACTGACAAGTAGCGACAATGTTTAAACGAGCGCTAACGAGTTTTAACAGTGACAAGAGTCATAATATCATTACGCACGAGAAATAATTATGTTATTTTTTGCCATACCCACTATAAAATAGCTACTTTTCGCTTCATTTTCAATATTTTCAAAAAATGTTGACAGTTCATTTGCGTTGCCAACTCTATTTTTATAGTAGGCCGTGAGCTGTCGCAGTGCGCACATAGTAGCAGTAAACATAAGTCACTATGGAAATGGCTTTATTTTCCACACTCGTGTCACTTTCAACACACCTGCCTGTTAACTGGTACCCACTCCATACATACATACACGTATGTAAAGCAGTGCCGGATTTATATTTTTTATGAGTGCTATAGGCCACTTTATTTCCGCCGCCCCATGTACATACCTTTCTAAAATAATAATTTCCATTTGTAGTAAAGGGGCCTCCTTTACTACACTTTTATCCTCTGAAATCTGCCGCCCCTAGGACGCTGCCGCCCCTAGGCCGCGGCCTATACGGCCTATTTATAAATCCAGGACTGATGTAAAGCACCTATTTTATAGTGGGTATGGCAAAAATATATTTATGATGGCGTCAAATTAACCAATGCGCGATTGAAATAATATCCATTTCACGCCAAAATTCCCCTATTCGCTATGTGTGTTATACAGGTGGTGGCGTCAAGCGTGTGTCGGCGAAATGTTGCGTGCTGTGTAGGATATGTTTTCATAACGACTGCCGTCTGGCGACATATCTGTATCTACTATCTATTATATTACTTTTTTTTTTAATGCCACCAACAGCTGGCTTATTTGGGTCTAGCACTAATTCATATTTTCAATTTATTATTTTTTTAACTTTATGTCAATAAATTATTTTGGAAATAACTTCTTAGGAGTTATGAAGCTTAGGGTAAGTTACTAATAGTAACGTTTACGAACATTTGGTTTGAATTGTTCTTAGACATATTCAATATTCACTTAACTTTGTAATTTGTTAGGCATCTAATGCTTGTTATAAGTTAAATAACTGTCTATTTTACTCAAGAAAACAATAATTAAAACAATATATGCAGAGACACAAACACTATTACGTATAAGTTATAAGTTTTTTTTCAAGCGCGTTTGTTCTTGAAATCTCGTTCGAGATCTCGACCATATCGGGTCGAGATCTCGATCGAGATTTCAAAAACGAGATTGCCTGCCCACGAGATTAAATCTCGAAAAATGGCTCGAGATCGAGATTGCATTCCCTAGTTATAGCTCAGAGCGGAAGAATTGTAGGGGCGGAAAAATTCAAACACGACTTATCCCGAATTTGACATACACGATTTGATAGAAAACAATAATAAATAAATAAGCAGCAACAAAATGCCAGGCGACGCGTCGTACAAGAACATTTTTTTCGTTTGAATCATAATTTCTGTTTGGTGTTTATGCTAGTCATCTTTTTTAAAAATATTGTGTGTTATTTTATATACAGGGTGAGTTCGACCACCCGTATCAGTCGTTTTTTTCGAAAACGGTTAGTCGTAGAGAGTTGTGTCAAAAATTTGTATTATAAAAGCCCTAATAAAGAATCGAATGGTGATAATTATTTTTTCCGGGAAGGTCGGCTTCTCTATTAGTTTGCTCCAGAATGTCCAGAACTCCGGAATTATAAATGTAATGATAGGTCGAAAGTGGTATTGTTGAAAAGATCTTTAAAAAATTAGCAAGTTTTGTACGGATTTTTTTTTTATTACTGCCACCCCTGTTAAGTAATATTTGTTTGAAATTACTAAATTAAAATGTCATAATAACGAACTTTTTAAAAATCCGCATTTAAAATCTAGTTACCTATCTATCGATCATTAAACACTGAAGAAGTACACTCACAGTATAACCAGAAGAGCTCAGTAGTATGTATTAAAGAATAAATGGAAGACAGTTTGAACACTTGTGACAATGTCTAAGGTTGCTAGATTTTTAATGCCGACTTCGATCGTTATTATGAAATTTTGATTTAATAATTTCAAACGATTGTTACTTAACAGGGGTGGCAGTAATTAAATAATTTTTCTTACAAAACTTGCCTATTTTTTAAAGAGCTTTTCAACAGCACCACTCTCAACCTATCGTGCTTTCTAAAATTCCGGAGTTTTGAACATATAATAATTTATATTTATACTTATAGAAATTTACAGGGGTGGCAGTAATAAAAAAAATTTTCCTACAAAACTTGCTTATTTTTTAAAGATCTTTTCAACAATACCATTTTCGACCTATCGTTACATTTATAATTCCGGAGTTCTGGACATTCTGGAGCAAACTAATAGAGAAGCCGAGCTTCCCGGAAAAAAAAATTATCACCATTCAATTCTTTATTAGGGCTTTTATAATACAAATTTTTGACACAATTCTCTACGACTAACCGTTTTCGAAAAAAACGACTGATACGGGTGGTCGAACTCACCCTGTATATGGTCAATATTAAATGCTGGCCAATTTCGAGTAGCCCAGGACGGCACTGAACTTAAATACGCTCGCGAGTAAGTGTGCGAAGTGTTTTTGACAATCGCGGGCTTGAGAATAGCCGAGAGTGTAGCGGCGCTGTTGTTTACATGGCGTTGCTATGGTTCCTCTATTACAAGTCCCCAGTTCTCGGGTTCTAGCCCGAGAGCTTGTAAAAGTGTCAATTGGATTTTCAATTTATTATTAAAAAAAAAATAATGAATTGAAAATATGAATTGGTGCTAGGCCCAAATAACCTTAGCTGTTGGTGGTCTTTAAAACACAATTCACAAAAAATTTTGACAATCGCGCATTCATGATACAACAGTTGTGTATTTCAACAAAGAGTATGCGGCCTTACCCTGTTGGTAGCTGCATCTAACAATCTCCAAACGACTTAATCGCAAAAACGAAAAAAGTGTTATTGATTATCAACAACTTTCAATTTTATAGCGTCGCTATGTAAAAATAATTTTGAAAAAGGCATATCAAGAATGAGTGTAATGTAACAAAATTATTGCTACACCATGCTACAACAAGCCGTGAGGCGGGTCGTTTATTAGGACTAAAGTTACTTTTAATTGGGACTCCCAAGTGCAACCCTTGAGGTCCACACGTCGAACTTCCCAGTTTGATGGATATTGAATATTAATAATTAAATTAAAAATTACACAGAAAAGTAATTAAAACAATTATTATTTTTTTTAACAATAAATTAAAAAAACGGCTGGACCAATTTTTATAAAATTTATGTCGGATCATAGTGACGTTAGCATGCTTTGATAGACACTTCAACAAAGTTGATAACATTTTTTTTTTTTTTTTTTGGGCGAGATTTCGTATAAAATCTTTTTTGCAGTCAATTTATTTAAACAAAAAAAAGACGACTTGATCGATTTTAATAAAATTTCTTTCGGGTCTTGTTGATGTTAATATGCTTCTATTTGCACCCTAACAAAGTCAATATCATTTTTTATTCGCCAAATTTCGTGTAAAATACACTTTTGGCAGTATTTTTCTTTAAACAAAAAAAAACGGTTGGGCCGATTTTGATAAAATTTCTTTCGGATCAAAATGACGTTAACACGCCTCGAATGACACCCTTATTCGCGATATATTGTGTAAAATCTACTTTTTTGAAGTCTATTTGGTTAAGAAAAAAGAACGGCTGGACCGATTTTGAAAAAATGTACTGGGAAGTTAAAAAGTAGCGTGTGCGTACAATTTCAATTTCCCTTCTGCGTTTTTTTTTTCATGCTTTCACATACATAATAAAACCTTACAACAGAGAACTGTGTTCAGGGTGCTGGCCTTTGGAGCAAGCTGTCGTGTTTTAAGTTGTCGACGCGTCTATAATCTACAATAAATTAAAAAAAAATTCACTCCTACAAAATGTTCCACTTTTCGTCACCATGAGCTGTAATTCCTATTAGCCTCATTTAAGATCGTGTCCATAGCGAAATCACGAATAAAGGCAAACCCAAGGTGGAACATGGGCAAACCTTCAGTGGATATTATGTTGCTGTGAAAACGCATGTGAATCCATCAAAAAACGCAGTACACCACGACACTTCAGACGAAATTAAACCAAAACCTTGAAAAAATATAGTAAACCTATAAATTAGTGGAAAAGTATTTAGGGTGCGTAATAACGTAAAAGTGTTAAATTCTTCTATTCTGACTTCATCTCCTTTTTCGCGAAAAACCACCCTCAGCGAGGATCTACTAGTCTTTAAGCGTCAAGTTTCTGAACGGTTAATCAGACGATAAAAGTGAACATAAGCTAAAATAGTTACCTTTAAAGCCGCCGCATACATCCTACTATCTGTATCTGATTGTCTGAAACGATTGTTGGATGTGGGCATCTGAAGTTCAAAAAACCAAAATATTCGTATATGATCATACCACACACATCCGATCCGAACTTGGATCGGATGTTCCAAAGAGAGGAAAAAGTAGCACGTTTTCTGATATCTAAAATTCAAGTTTAAAATTAACCCACCGCCCACCCACTCTGAAGTCACTTAAACTGCCAACAAGAAAACAGCTTCCGTGATTTCAGTCACAGGTAATAATAACGAGTCAGTCGCTTCGAATTAAAAAAAAATTGCAAAATGTCCATATTTATATGACACAGAAGGATTCCGTACAGCTTAATAATCTATCGCTTAATATCCCATTCGAATGTAGATTATTTTTGCTCCCTCTATTTTTTATCTTCAGTACAAATTCAGCTATATGATTCTCTCATATTTTTCTATACATTAAGGATCATAATCTTTTCAACAAATTTACTTTCAAAGTCCTTTATAATTTATTAATAGAGCTCCGGATACGTTAAAAAGGGGTTTAAAAGCCCTTTTACTGCCGTGTTGACTTTCAGGCCCAGACTGGACACACAGGTATAAGCCGGGTGGGCCGGCTGGTGCTAACCAGAGCTGGTCTGAACTCACCTTCGATATATTTTGAACATAAGTATATATTGTAAAAGCTGTAATCTTGTTTTGACAGGGAACCGTGCCTTACTACTTCGGTACGGGCGGTACTTTGTGGCAGCGAGCGGCATAAAATGGGTAATACCGCGTACGCGCTTCCTATTTAGTCGTCATTTGGCCGAGCATGGTGCCACACGTGTATATCGCGAGAAGAAACTTGCGCAATCACGATAATAAAAAAATCCATATCGCGCAATCACGTCATCAGTGGTAACTCATCGTAACTGTCGTTTTTTCTCTGCAAATTGTGCGAACAAGTGAACATTAATTCATTAACAACTTTTTGTTGTGTCTAATAGTGCTAAAGCAATGAAAGTGGTATCATTTTAAAGGGCATAAAGTGGTGCATTGAATGGTACTAATAAACCGTAAATCTGAGAAAGTTTATAGGAACTGTGGAAAGTTAAATTTAAAAATACAACGATGGCGCCACGAAAAAGCAAAGAAACGAAGAGAGATGCAGCGAAAATTGTAAAAATTAAGGCTGCAAATGCACAGCGAGTCAGGAGGTATCTAATGAAGAAAAAAAATGTGTGAGCCTCATCCACATAAGCTCACAGGGGACTTCTTTGAAAAAAAAATTTTATAAATTAAAATGTCAAAATAGGTAGGTGATACAAATATTATTATAATAAATTATTTAATATTTTTTGTAAATACCTATAATAAATTTCTGACACTGTATGTTATACGGTTACAGTAACAGGATTCCCTGTAAAAGGTGAGGCACGATATAATTCGTGCTTCTGCGTTTTTCAATCACAATCAGAAAAATACTGGTAACCTAACAACTAGAACTGTACACAATCGACCTCAACAGTTTGTTGTTTTTGTTCGAGAACTAACTTTCTATTTTCTTCCATTATATTAAATTTTGCATGATAGAAGCCTAAAAATACAGAGGTAAATCATAAACTTTACGTCAAAAAATATAATATATTTTCGAGTAGACAGTTTTGTTATTTTGCAATAGAATCCAAATACGGATTATTTAATATTACAATACCTGCTAAAATAAAAATAATCACTTACTAGTTACTGGATATTATCTCATACGATATTAAATGAACTGAAGATCTTTTTCTAGAAAATTAATGCTTTACTAGGTATATGTACCTAGGTATTTACTGAATTTGATGAGTTTAAAAAAACGTCTTAAGTTTTTAATACATCGCATTAGTATGTTTTATACTGCAAAAAATCTTTAAGACTTCTTGGTATGCATAATGATTTCAAAGCACATAAAAATTTATCAGACGTCTCAGCTTTTCCATTTCTGAAATTTTTGCGAACTGCTGTGCGACACAATCGTTTAAGTGAATTTTTCATTAAATATTCAGAAAATATTTCTTGAGTTTTAACGAGTTCATCAAGCACACTACACTGAAATAAAGTAACAACATCTGAGTTCACCGTGACCCACGGTTCATAACAAATATCAAAATGAATAGCTTCCAATACACATTGTTTGTTTTTAAACACACAATGCTCAATGAAAAAAAGATTTTTAAAAATCCAGTCATTCACATTAACATCCAGGCCGTGAATTACTAATATTCTTAAAATGTCTTCAAATTTCGCGACCGCAATAGTTTCTGACATTATAATAAAAAATTCTTCATAGTCAGTAATTTCAACTCTTACTCCTTTTGACAAAAATAAATACAGCAACGTTTGAAAATCATCCCAAGAAACACTACCGTTTTTGACACATTTTAGTAAAGTTATAATTGATCCATTGCAAAACGAGTAACACTGATGAGTTAAATCAGATTCAAGCACTAGTTTGACACAGTTAAATACGTCAATCAATCTGTTTTCTTCATACGGTGTTATATTTTTCATTAACATATTTATGATATCTAATTCATTACAGATTTCTAAGACTCTGTGATCCGTAATGTCGAAAAGTGTTTTAAACCCATTGTAACTAAAGCCCATAGATATACAACAATGCAATGCTACAAATTTTATATTGTAATCTTTGCATATTAAATTTGGATTTGCCTTGTGTTTTAATAGAAGATTTATAGCCTCAGAATGTTTTGTCAGCATCAAAGCCGACCTATTGTCTGTATTAACTTTATTTATGTCATCCACAAATGGAAGTAACACTTTCATGGTATTTATACTATTTTTATCAGCTGCTTGCATCAAAGGTGTTAACGAAAACAGTTCATTAGGTTTATTTGAATCAGCACCGGCATGAAGAAGCATATCAGCAATTATGTCATGATCGTAATACGCAGCGATGTGTACAGGAGTATCTCCATCTAAATCAATTACATCGATAATAGTAGTCTCACATGAAAGTAATATCTGCATTTTTTCTATCGAATTACTTTTCGCTGCTATATGAAGGGGTGTTGACATGTCGCTCCTTGCAATATTTACGTCACAGCCTGCATCGACCAGGATCCGCACAATTGACGAGGACACCAAGGATGAATTGCATGCAAGAAATAAAGGTGTTTCTCCAAGATATGTTTCAATATCTAATCTTACATCTTTCAACGCAATTATGTATTTTACACAGTTTTCTCTGTTGAGGAATGCATACTATTATTGACTTTTAATGAGTTTTAATTATTTTTAAACAAAGCTTCAAATTACCTACCTGTTATTGTAAACAGCATGATGCAAAGCTGTCATTCCTGCATCATTAGTTAAATTAATGCACGCTCCTTTATTTACCAATTTTCGGAGCGTTTTTAAGTCACCTTCAATAGCAGCTTTATTAACACCTTTAACTGATGTCATTTTTCTCGTCAATTACTGCAAAATATTATTTACTTTTTTGTAAGGGGTCATTCTTCTTAACGTCAACGGAAGTACATTCCACTGTCAAATGTCAAATCAAAAGATCAAATTAAAAAAAAAATGTGAAATACAAAAAACCATTTCCGAAATTATGTTTATAAAAACCACAGTGCATATAATTTTTATTAATTTATCGAAAATCTTAAATAACCCCACTATCTATAAACAAAACTTCTGTACCTAAGTATTATTGTTTTATAAAAATTAGTGCTGGGACTTTTTACTTTTTTGGATCAATTATTAGACATAATAACCGTTTTCGAAAAACCCGGCATTTAATCAGCTGGTAACATTCTACAGATTGGGCGCTTCGGAGTTCGGAATTCCGATAAAACAGGTTGCACCCATAGATATAGAAATCTGGGGATGTACTATGTAGTATAAACCATAAAGGTGGCTACAGAGTAACAGACTCAGCGTGTATTCGTGATTCGTTTTTCGTGATGTGCGATTCGTCCGGTTCGTCAATAGTTCGTAGTACTTCATGAATGAAAGCCTACACACTATGCGTGTACTAGCGAACTCTGACGAATCTGCTGTTCGTGTCGATGCGCAGCCTTTGATATTCGTCGAAAAACTGCGTCGAATCACTGCAAACACGCGAACCACACTGTTTACGAATCGATTTTAAACGAACAAATCCCTACACACGTCTCAATGCTACGAGACCTCTCTATAATAGATCGTGATCTCAGTATTGTAGTGGACATCAAGTTGGTGACATATGTTGGCAGCACTAAACGAATTTTTGAGTTTTTTGAAGTGAAAATTTCCTTAGGCGCACTTTGCCTGAATAGTGAACGAAAGTGAACCGTCATGCTTCGGGTCAGTGACGCTGAATCGGGTTTACTCGACTCAAACACGAAAAGGTATTTGTAGTATGCTGGTAATACTAACGTCTGGGTACTGACTGGTCACTCTCTTACAACTGTGCCCGGCTGACATACTTATATCATAAAAACGGCACGCCATACAGTTGCACCGATAGCGATGTAAGCAGGGTCTTTGCGTCGTATGCATAGGATCCTTGGTTCGAAACCTGATGGCACCGTAGGATTTTTGACGTATTTTTTTTCTAAATTCTACATATTTATTTATATATTTTTACTTTCCACCTCTACTATGGTAGGAGAGTAATGGATTTAGTCCGAAAAAAATATTTCGAGATTTTAACAGATCTTCACGTTTTGAGACCCTAGCAAATCGTTTAAGATCATTTTCTGACTGATATCTATATGTTTGTGTGTGTGTATGTGGTCAATTTTTCGCCTTCGATATAGTAAAAACGGAACAACATACGGCCATGCCGATTGTTCTATTGTGTTTATCAGCCTTTAACATAGATCTAATTAGATTTTGAGTCAAATCGGTTCAGTGGATCCTGAGATATTAAAAAAAACGTTCTCAATGTCACGTATTAACATAGGTAAAAAAAAATAAATGAATTCTAGATGAATATATGAAAAAAATGTAAATAGTTTTTTTCTCTAAAATGTAGTTTTCGAGAAAAAAAATATTTTACTAAAAAAAATAAAAATTGTACGTAAATCAAGGTAACCATGATTTTTGTTTGCTATATTAAGAGGTTCATCTTTTTTTCAAAGAATAAAAAAGAGTGTTTATTTTTTGCAAATATTTACTAGGTGGGAAGTATAAGACCATCAGTCGAATTTTTTAATTTTTGTTACATTCTTTCTTTGACAATAATTATAATTTTTTTAAATAAAAACTTAAATCATAAAAAACGTTTCACATTTCATAAAAAAATCATGGGGTGCAAAATGATAAAAACATACATAGAATATACTTATTTATCAAAAAAAAATCTGTAAATCGGTTGACCTTGCAGGCCATCTCTGGAACTTCCCGCTATTTTCAAGCGCTTTGAGTTCGAAGTACTTGATAATATACTCAAAAGTAGATTTTTGAGCTCTTCGAGCTCAAAAATCTGAAAATTACTGATAACAACACTATTTTAATTTTTGAAAAGCTATAACTTTTGAACGCCGTGTTCGATTTTGATCTTTAAAACGGCATTCGACGCAGTTTTAAGATCTAAAAATATTGTAAGAGGTACAAACTCGATTGGTTGAGAAATCTCAAAGTTATTTTGAAGAAACACTTTTTTCGAAATCTGTTGACTACGTAATCTCTCGAACGGATTAACCGATTTTGATCCGCTTAACGACATTCTACGCAGTTTTCTGACGAGAAGAGCTGATTAGATTATGAAATCAATCGGTACAATATTCTAGTAGTTATTTTGAAAAAACATCGTTTTAACAACTTTTTTTCGGTTTTTTTGGAATTTCTCAAAATGTATTGGGCCGAATCGGTTCAAATTTTCAGGAAATCTAAGTTCAGTAGAACCCTTTTGAATGCCGCAAATCGCGATTCGATCGGTCAAGCTTCCTAGAATCACAAAACGTCGAGATCTGATGAAAACTCGATTTTCGAAAATCGGGGTGAAATCAATAACTTCCCTATTTTTGAAAATTTTCAATTTTCTTAGCGGGAAGTTAAAAAAGTGGATGTGTGCTTATGACCACACGACAGAAGTGAAAACTTATATATACATATTTTAAAATTAGAAAATCAGAAGTTTTCACTTCTCTCGTGTGGTCATAAGCACACACTCACTTTTTTCAGTTCGTATGGGTGGTTAACATTCGGGACATTGAGAACTCAGGAGTCAGGAGAAAGAAGGCAATTGTATTGAACTATAGGTGGCAGCATTCGAGCAATGTTATAAGCGGGACCTCCTTATTTTAACAAGCCAATGAATTTCTTCACCTGCTCTGACCTTTTAATTCTGGCTCCGCGTTTTGACAGAACTATGTTGGGTTTATCGTACAATTTTATTTTTTAATCACGCTGTTAAATGACGGTTGCTATGGTAACAATCAACAATTTGCCAAAATGAAATCTCAGGAAGCAATGAACACGTAGCAATCTAAATTTAACGGCGTGATCAACAAACAGCCTAACTGTACGATAAACCCAACACTAGTGTTGTATTCTTTGGAAATATTTCATAACAACCAGGAACCGGACTATTACAATTTGACAAAAATTGTTTTTCTTTGCTGTTCACAGCGGAGAACAGAGTCTCCCTTGCTTTGACCAGACTTTGATATGACATTGACATTCGTTAGTCTGGCGTGATCATCCCGTTTAAGATTAATTTCAGCGAACGACTGTAGAGGTCAGATTATCTGGCTATTAGCCAGATAAAAAAAATCTTATGTGGCCCTACAACGCTTTCATAGTTTTTAAACCCATGTACATCAGTCATCAATCAATTATTATTATTTACCTATTCATTATTCAGTTACATGAACTCATCGAAAACGTGAACATCACGTGCAGTACCTAGCTAATTAGTTCAGGTTATCGAGACTACTGTAATTAGGAAGTTTCCATTGAACGAAAATACTAATTATGATACTGTCACATCATTGTAATAAAGATAACTTTAAAAATTCTGCAAGAATTATTTTGATATCTTTAATTTCAACGGAGATATTCAATTTCTTGTACGTGGGGTCGCAAACGAAACTGATTTTTGCATATGACGTCACGCGGTACAAGTTTGCTGTTTTTTAGCTTTGTGAGTAATTATAACCGAGGTTACTTAGTAATTATTTTGTTGTAATACAGACTTTTCTAATTATATTAAATTAAAATTAACTGTCAAAAATTTACGTATGTCAATTTTCCGTCATCAACTGGTTTGTTTTTAGTGTTTCCATAACAATTTACGATTTTAAAGAAAGAGATTTATCGGAAGTTACCATGTTAAATTACCACACATACAAACTGAAAATAACTTTTAAAAATATCGTGCCGCGTGACGTCACCCGGACTGAAAACGGAATATCTTGGAGAATTGTCAAATTCAAACTTTGAAGTAGCATAACTTTGTTGTTTTTAAAGATATTTTAAAAATTCTTCCGCCATTAATTTTGTAATTTTTAGAACTATGATTTAGACTAAAAAAATAAAAAGGGGAAACTTCCTAATTGATAACATACCTACTGCCCTGAAAAAAATTCTGTACAAAATTCAAAGTAAAAAATAGGCACGAAATATATCAGTTTTATTTATTTAATTTTAAATACCTAGTGGCATATTATAACATTGTTTCAAAAAGGGAAGGTTTTTTATAAAACAAACTACTTATATAAATAAAATATTAATTAGGAATTGCAGATTCAGCTAATTAGATAATACTTTCAAAATTTGGTTATGAATATTACATAGAGATATTTAAAAAATACGTAAGTAGGTATACAAAAAATCATCATAATGACAATATTTAGTAATTTCCATAATGTAGTACGTTAATTATTATACCTATAGGTACTAACTACTAAAAAACGTTTAACGAAGTTTTGATCGATTTTCTTGATACTAATATAATATTATAATAATTTTTTATTCATAATCTATAATGAAAGAGCATTTTTATACTTGATCAGATATAGGTCATTTGGCAGAACACTTTTCAAAACACCAAAATTGATTTTTTTGTTTAAATAATAAAACTCAAAATGTTGAATTTCGCATAATATTTATCTATGTACACAAATATTTTTGTAAATCACAAAACTTAGAATAATATATAATGAGCATTATTTAAACTTTATCATTTACTATGATGTAGTAGGTACCTACCTGTGTCACGCGTCATGATTAAAGTTAAAAATAAAAAACTCGGGTCGCAGTTCCAAAACCCTGCCGACAATATAGTGTATTTGCTAATACTGGCATTGTGACTTTATTATGTGAACTTAAGTTTGTTTTTGGACAAAATAAAAAATTTAACCCCTTAATACATTCCTTACAATAATTTTTTTTTTCTTAATTTATTTCAATATTATTATCAATGCAACCTCTGTACCAAATTAAATACACCCTTCAGTAAGTAAAGCACTATCCGCAAACTAGTGTTTTCATAACATTTGTAAGTCCGGTCCTGTCAGGCCGATTTTATTAAAATTTCAGCAGTACATTTTAATCGTTACTAAAGGGTTAAATTTCAATTTTGAAACGATTCTGAGAATTTTTTCGGCATTTTTGGGCCCAAAAACATTTTTCTACCCCTAAAAACCACCCTTAAAATGGTCCGATTGGGCCCATTTTAAATAGGCTTCGTGCGGTGATGGATTTCAACGTGCCTACCAAATTTCGTGAAAATCAATTTACTCTTTCGAAAGTTATTGGCCGCACATATATATACATGACATATTTTATATTATCATTGTATTTTGACGTTTTGTCAATCTTTATATAGCTGCGACAAATAAATCGTCTTACGTCTATCTATCTATCTATCTATATATAAACATTTTCAAAAATGGTGCCAAATTGTTTAGGAAACTATGAAACGTCGAGAAATTTTGGTTCGACCCCTAAGTCCCGCCATCCGATCGACGCCAATAGTGTATGTGCCATAATATGGCAAATACACTAAAAAGTATCACTGATTACTTATTTATTTCATTAAAAAGCATAATTTTATACTCAGTTTTAAAAAATGACAAGGCACAAAGAATTTAAAAGTTTTTGAATTTGTTGGTCAACGTATGCCACTATTAATAATTTAATTATTATGGGCATTGGGGGGGGGGGAGCTATAGTAAGGGGTTTAATATACCTACTGATTTGAACAGTGACAAAAATAATTAATAGGCAGGGAATTAGAGATGTGTCAGTCCGACCTGACGACCTGACCCGTTCCACATGAATAATTCCTTAATCCAGCAATGGAACGAGTTGGACCGAATCCATATGACGGAAAAGAACGAATTTGGTGGAACGAGATTTTGAAATGGAAACGGATTTGTTTTAGTGATGGGCGATTGTAAGATGTTTTTACAATCGAAACAATTGCAATCGTTCATAATAACAATCGAGTCCACAATCGACTCGGAGTTTGATTTTACAATCGAAATGTTCGATTGTTCAAGTCGATTATTTGCCAGCGAATGAATACATATAATCGCGATTCAAGGTTATATGCTAGTCGATTAATGAAGTCTGACGTTTACGCTACTCGTTCCTCGTTGATTCACCGTTCACACCGTTCAGTCGGTCTCAGAGCACTCGATTACTGCACAATCGACCATCCATCGACTCGACCACAGTTGTTGAGTGATGAACGATTATATATTATGTGGCTCTCGACAGTGTACATCGTCTGTACGATTCAATACTATGCAACTTGGTCTCGGTGAACTATGAAACAACAACAATCGAGTCCAAGTGAAAACCATCGAGAGTCATCGAGTTGTTTGAACAATCGAGACAATCGACTAAAATATCTCGTAATCGCCCATCACTAATTTGTTTCATACAATATACATTGATATGTTTATTCGTTCTGATTGTATCGTTAATGCATTTCGGATAGAAATAGAATTTGACAGTGGACACACGACAGTCAGTCTAGGTCAGGTCTGTTATCGTGCTCAATTATTTCAATCTTATTTGATTTGAATATTTTGAATCTTAGATGATAAATTTAAACACAAACACAATATTAACGCAGAAACTAAAATATTTTATTTAAATGTACCTACTAACAGAAAAATATTTTTTCGTAAGTATACGTACCAATTAAAAATATTTATCTACAATAAAAATTTAGAAAAATTATTCTATAAATTGCTATTCCAAAATAAAACCTTAGATATTTTTTTTTTAGCCGTAATAATATATTCCTACGTTCGCACCAAATATGTCCATTCCAATTCATTAACCAAATTCAATTCAATGCAGAGTCAATTAGCCAGTAGTTTTACTAGTAACTAGAGCATTCTGGAACGAATCCACAAAAGGAGCTGAACCGCCCATCTCTACAGGGAATGCTCACTCTGCCATCCCGGCGCGGCCGAGTATGCCTTTGATAGAGTAAAATAAAGCTAAGGAGTGAGTGCGAGTAGGATAATCTTATGTGAGCCCGTGAGTGCGAGAGCGCGCGTATATCGAGTCAAGTCTATTCTGAACATAGACAATAAGTGCAACAAAGGTCCATTTTCCAAGTATACTTTGGTTTCAAAAAAAATAAAATAAATATCATTGAAACACATTAATTGCATGCTTTAATTTTTCATAGAATACTTTGGGTATTTACTTTAATTTAGTGTAAAAATTTGCTTCAAATCGAAGTAAATGTAGGTACACAAAATATACACGCGGAGAGCACGTGATTTCTATACTCTTTAGTCACTGGAAGGGACTCACAATGCTATCCGTGTGACGCTGGTCTTGCAATTATGCAATCTGCACCTAGAAGGTGACGGCTTCGTTCTTTGTATTTCTTCATAGAAGTATACCTATGTTGTGTATTTTTTTACAGGCAATTCAAACCTTGATTCGGGTGTCCAGGGGCCCATTGGAGGCTCCAAATTTATTAGAAGTGTATTTTTATATATATTTTTTATTTTCAAATATGTCATTGTAAAAATATTATGTCAACCATAATGTCAATGAACATTATTCGTTATTGCTATTAGTGCCAGTGATGATTTTTATACGTCATACTGTTGATGCACCGTTTTGGGGAACAGATAGAGGATACCGAGCACATAATGTAACTCTGGTCAGTTGACTCTAAGTGGTTGCGTTCCGCCCCTCTCGATTTTTTAAAGTCGCAGAATTTCAGGATCATTGCTGATAAAACATTTAAATTGCATAAAGTTCAACTGTCGGCCATGCCAAAGCGGTTGTTATTGCCGTATGTCAGGGAGTCCAAGTTACAGATTGTCATCGTCATATTGGGAGAACTGTTTTGGATACGACCTTCAATTTTGGAACTCGTTCGTCAGTAATGAAAAGCTGTATCCTACGAAATTTGGAGAAAAACGGCGCACTAAAAATAAACCAATCACGGCACTTTTAATACTAACGTGCAATATTTTTTTGGTTGTTTGCTTTATTTCCAGTGACTCGTTTTTCTCCAAATTTTATAGGATTACAGCTTTTCATTAGTGACGAACGAGTTCCAAAATTGTCGTATCCAAAACGGCTCTCCCAACATGACGATGACAATGTGTAACTTGTGCAACTTGGACACCCTGACAGACGAGCAACCCTTTTGGCATGACAAACGGTTATTTTTGTGATCTGCAGAGGTTGAACTTTCATATGCAATTTAAATTTTTTATCAGCAATGATCCTGAAATTCTGTCACTTTCAAAAATAGATAGGGGCGGAACGCAACCACTTAGAGTCAACTGATCAGAGTTACATTATGTGCTCGGTATCCTCTATCTGTTCCCCCAAAACGGTGCATCAGCAGTATGACGTATGAAAATCATCACTGGCTCGCGGTACTATATAGTTTTATAGTTAGTCAATGAATGCTTGAAAACTAAAATATGTCTATTTTTTGAGTTTGAGTTTTTATCTGAATTTTTCCCAATCTTAATTAAAGATATTTTATTGATTTTACATTCTTCTTCCTATTTTTATACAGCACGTCATCGGGAAAACATTATTAATTCTTTGTGTTGTCTTTTATATTATGCACAAGACAGCAACAATGTTTGTAGCGATTTAAATCGAATAGTAGGGGAGCCCACGATGCTAAATTGGGATTTACTCGAGCGTCGTGGGGACCTATTGGATTTTGAAGATTAGATGGTAGAAAGAAAAAAAGGTTATATCATGTGTACACTTTCACCGGTGGGAGGAGCGACTACAATCTTTCAAAAATGTAAAAAAAAACAGTTAGGTACCTACATGGAAATTGGAAATACTCGAGCGCGTCAGATATTGATAGTGTATATGCCCCACGTGTCTCTGATGACGGAGGTATATTAATCTGCCGGTTTGGATGGTGGGGGCGGCCGTACGGAAGGGTTAAAAATGGGGGGGGGAATTTACTCGAGCGCGTCAGATATTCAGAGGGGATGTTAAGTGATCTCGAACGAAGCTCCCATTCAAAAAACTGACGATTCGGATGTGACGCAAGCTCGTGACGTCTTTTCGAAAATGCAAAAAAAAGCGCTATTTAGAAATACTCGAGCGCGTCAGATTTTCATACAGACGGTTCAGCTTGATGTCCTGGTCGTGCTGATCCATAATCTGACGATTATTTAGAGGGATTTTCTTAATCTGACCGTTTGAAAAAAAAAAATTTTCATGATTTTTTTTTCTTAAATCATTGAATGTAACAAATAAAATATTTGATACTAGCAAATTCCTTCTTCCAATTTTGCGATGATTCTTTTTTTCTGTTCATTGTTTTATAATTTCGAGGCATTTAAACGACAATTATTTCTTTTAATTTTTGACATTTACATTTACCTATAATCAAACTAAATATGTTGCTAAGCTACTGACTTTTTGTGAGTGGGGAATACATGCTTCACTGCAGCTGCACGCGCTAAACTTTATTGACGAATTGTAATTGGAATTGTATTTTAAAGACCACCAACAGCTAAGGTTATTTGGGCCTAGCACCAATTCATATTTTCAATTCATTATTATTATTATTTTTTTTTTTAATAATAAATTGAAAATCCAATTGACACTTTTACCAGCTCTCGGGCTAGAACCCGAGAACTGGGGACTTGTAATAGAGGAACCATTTATTGACGACTTTTGTTACTTCGGCTTGTGGAAATCGTCAGATTATATTTTTTCCGTTATCCTTGAATTATTTCCTTTAAAATAAAAAAAATTCGACCGCGCTCGAGAATGTCGAGGCGACGTTTTTTTTGCAAGTTTGTAACCCTCCCACTCCCTTACGTCACGCTCAAATCGTCAGATTATTGAAATGCACACTTTTCAGCATGTAATTTAACCCACCATACCTTAATCTGACGCGCTCGAGTATTTCCAGCTATCGATTTTTTTTTACTATTCTGATCGGCTGCCCTACACGCGCGGCCTTATATAGAGGGCTTGGATATGGTAGAGGTGCTCAACAGGGTGCAAGGTATCCCCCCATATGTTAATCTGCCGCGCTTGAGTAAATCCCAAAATCCCCTCTTGGGCTCCCCTACTAGAATGAGTCCGTTCCAATTATGTAATAGACTTCACTGTTCTGTTACAAACTAATTTGAAACTGGTAAGACGTTATCATTTTCACATTGTTTATTAATGATGAGTTGCTATGAAAACGTAGAACTCATAAACTGCTATTTTTCCAACAGTGCCATTTACCTACTGAGCTTACAACAAAATAAAATATAAATACGGTTCAGTACATTAGCTAAATTTGAAAATTGACATCGTACTTCCGTTCTATTCTCCCAACCTACCAATCACAACTCAAGAAACAAAGGGATACGTACTGATCACGCACATCACACATGTATTACTTCGTCTTGAAAATAAATAGACTATAGCTATTATCGCATTCTATCTTTGTCGCGCTACTCATTTTGTTTGTCTCCCTTTTTGCACTCATTAATTTTCTATGTCCGGTATTGCTGTCAGGAAATTTGTATAAATTCAGTGACGCTTGACTCTCGATATAGGTACGCGCTCTCGGTATAACCCAGCCGCGCCAGGATGGCAGTGAGTATTCCCTGTTTAGCAGGTGTCCAAGTCTTTGCCTACTTATTTTTGTGACTGTTCAAATCAGTATATTAAATCCGTTGCTAGCTCCTTAGGGCTTAGACTATTATGTATATTATCATTCGTAATAAAAAAAAAAACCATCTTGCTGTAATGCCAATGTTATATACAGGGTGTTTCCGAAAAAAAACGCCTCAAGCCAAAACTCCGTTATTTATTGTTCTATTTAAAAAAATTAAAAAAAAAATAATAAATCGTTCTAGAAGTACTTCAAAAAGGCTCAAATTTTTATTTTTACTTCCCACCTCTACTATGGTAGGGAAGTAATGGATTTAGTCCGAAAAAATATTTCGATATTTTAACAGATCTTCACGTTTTGAGACCCTAGCAATCGTTTAAGATCATTTTCTGACTGATGTCTGTATGTGTAGGTATATGTGTGCGTGTATGTGGTCAATTTTTCGCCTTCGATATCGTAAAAACGGAACAGCATACGGCCATGCCGATTGTTCTATTGTGTTTATCAACCTTTAACTTAGATCTGATTAGATTTTGAGTCAAATCGGTTCATTGGATCCTGAGATATTAAAAAAAAAGTTCTCAATGTCACGTATTAACATAGATAGAGCTCGACTTTCGGCAATAGTGCTGCCTCTACAGTTCTTGCGCGATCCCTATAGGACTGGTCATCAGTCGAATTTTTTTTAATATGAACTTTAATGTTAAACGATACTCAACGTTTTTTGTTTTAAATGCCCGCATATATTTTTTTAATTTAGTTTGAAAAAATTTATCGATATTAAATAGTTTCTTAGATTACCATGACGTATACCATGATTTCAAAAAATCAAGTGTGCTGTGGAAAAAATTACAAGAAATCCTATTTACTTATAGGTTGAACGGCAGGCGTAAATATACTAAGCCGATTTGTGACAGGATGACATTTTCAGTGAAGGTAGTATTTAGTATGACAAAGAAAAACCGCTAGGATTGCCTCATCAAAACCTGGTGCTACGGCCGGGAGAAGCTCACTTCCGGTGCAAATTACGTATAGGTACTTCATTAGTTCATAATTCTCTTTCCTCATGACATGGCAGCATGCAATTAACGTCATATTGTAGAGCTCGAAGTCATATACATAAGGTTGCCAAAGAAAATTTTGATTAATATTTAATACATTGGAAACTTATAAATTATATTTGTTTTTAGACCTTTTTGGAAGTGTCAGATTTACATAATATGTATACACTGTGTCTCACGGCGAGGTATACATAGGGAAAAAATGAATGGATCAGAATAAGCCTTGACTACATTAATTAATGGTTTATTTAGTGTTGTTATAGTTATTTTTTATAACTTTAAGTTTTTGTTATTCATTTCATTAGATTGTGAAACATACAATTTCCCATTTTCATGGTTACACGTACTAACATTTCTGACAACAATACATTACTGTGTTAATTTTAAAATAGAACCACAAAACACCCAAGAACACACGCCGTCAAATACGAAATTTTACCAAAAACTGGAATTAAATATAATTTATATCTAAATTAGTTCTAATTTTGTATGCAGTGTCGGGAACAATGTATTAAAAGTGATATATCCGCTTCATGTCCTTTTTTTCTTTACAAACTATTATTTGCCAGAAAATATGTTTATTTATTTATTGTAAATTATAGACGCGTCGACAACTTAGGTCATTAGCGTCTTGATTATACATTAATAATAACAACACACTTAAAACTAAATGACATCACAAAACATCCATGAGCGGAGGTGGGATTCGAACCCACGACAGTCTGATTCAGAGGCAGCGACGCTAACCACTGGACCACGACTGTCCTCGCCAGAAAATATGGCTTACAAAGCCAACTTGGGAACTAAGTTTGTTTTTTTCGACGGAACGTTAATGAGCACATAATTCTGCACTACTTTGCCCATTTAACCCAAGGTTATTAGATAACCTTGGAAGTACCTCACCTGTCAAATAATAGGTATCTTTTATCTCATTCTCTCCGCGCCCGTTCAGGTATTCATTGAAGATAGGGCGTTGTCTATACTTACTATTTAACCAAAATACAAAAAAACTAGGTTTTTTACGGTACTGTAGAGTAAATGGAAACTTACCTGACGCGTAATCGGGAGTTTCGGGTTCAAGTCCCGACAGTGGCATTTACATTTTTCTTATATTATAGCCTTCTATTAAATATCATGACGATAATATGTCGTCTGATATATTGTGTTATTCACTAATCTTGTGAATTTGTGTGCGGATTGGACTAATAATTTCTTGATTAATTATAATACCGTAAAAAACCTAGTTATTCTGTATTTTGATTTAATAAGGGGTCCAGCCATTAAAAAAAATAGCTCTCGCAGTATGTTCTTTTCTGCGGTATACTGTGCATGTGTAAGAGAAATTAAAATTGTCTACTGTTGGCACTGTGGAGTAAATGGAAATTTGCCTGACGCGTAATCGGGAGTTTCGGGGTCAAGTCCCGACAATGGCATTTACATTTTTCTTATATTATAGCCTTCTATTAAATATCAGGGCGATAATATGTCGACGTCGTCTGATATATTGTGTTATTCACTAATATGCATGTGAATTTATTTACGGATAGGACTAATAATTTCTTGATTACTATTTAACTTAACTTGAATTCAATGTAATTCAAATGGAGAAACTTAACATGTAAAGTCTTAAGTCAATATGTTGGTTGAAATCAAACGCACTGTATATTAGTATACCTAATATATTTGGCCTAAGTCAACTTGTTTCACATCCTTGTATTAAAAAAGTTAGTGTGGTATAGAGTGCCACACTAAATTAAAAAAAAAGTATGCGGGCATTTAAAACAAAAAAATGGATGCGTGTACCTACTTTGTACGCGCGTTAGAAGTTATACTTCTTTGGCGTGATTAAGAACTAATTTTTAATTTACATGCAAATAATTTATTGAAATATAAAAAAATAAAAGGACTGGAGTGAATTTATTAGTGTATTTGCCATAATATGGCACATACACTATTGGCGTCGGTCGGATGGCGGGACCTAGGGGTCGGACCAAAATTTCTCGACGTTTCATAGCCTCCTGAACACTTTGGCACCATTTTTAAAAATGTTTATATATATATATGTATGTATATATATTTATATATATATTTATATATATATATATATGTGTATATATATATATATATATATATATATATATATATATATATATATATATATATGTGTGTGTGTGTGTGTGTACACGATAACTCTCGACAGACTTAATCGATTGAAACGAAATTTGGTACACACATTGGAACTCATCACCGCAAGAAGCCTATTTAAAATGGGCCCGATCGGACCATTTTCAGGGTTGTATTTAGGGGTTCCAAAAAGTTTTTGGGCCCAAAAATACCGAAAAATTTGTCAGAATCGTTTCAAAATTGAAATTTAACTCTTTAGTAAAGATTAAAATGTGCTGCTAAAATTTTAATAAAATCGGCCCGACAGGACCGGACTTTCAAATTTTATGAAAACACTAGTTTGTTGATACGGATTTACTTATGGAAGGGTGTATTTAATTGGGTGTACTGATAAAATCCATGTCTAATATTGAAATTTAGAAAAATTTAATTATTTTAAGGGATGTATTAAGGGGTTAAATTTTTTATTTTGTCCAAAAACAAACTTAAGTTCACATAATAAAGCCACAATGCCAGTATTAGCAAATACACTATATTGTCGGCAGGGTTTTGGCACTGCGACCCGAGTTTTTTATATTTGTTTATATGGTAACTATGGAAATCATTAATGCTGCAACTTCATCCTGTTAAATTTTCGTGACGCGATGCGCGCGCATCGTAAAAATTCACTCTCATAATTTTTTCATAACGCGCCAAAAGTTGAGTGGTATCGTTTTAAGTTGATGTTGAAAAAAATTAAAATTAGGGTCTTTTTGTAGCACTTTTAGAATGATTTCATTTTTTTTGTTTTTTGAAATCGGACAATAAATACCGGAGTTATTGCTTGATGCATAATATTTTAGGAAACACCCTGTATATAAATTATTATTTTATTGTTTTCCAATTCTAAGTACATATAACCGATAAAACTTTTTCACTAGGTACTCTTTATAAGAGCTAATAGCGTTTTTCATTGGTAGAACTAGTGCGCACTCAATACGGGCAGCGTTTTTCATTGGGAGAATCAGTGCGCACTGTGATCGTGCGTTGTGTTTCAATTGTAAATCGACTGCCAAGTTTTTGCACTAAAGTGAAAGAAATTCGCACCGTCCACGAGAGACGGTGCGGGTCTAGTGCAATATGGCGGCGCGGGACAATATGACAGTAGTTTGACAGATTTGAAAGTAATTCAACTGCTAGAATCGCTATTTTCGTCATCAAGTAGCGTCAAAGATGACTATTTAATATTTATATATTTTTTATGAAATGCAGGAAGTCTCTAAAATAGTAAACTTCCATAATGTTTCCGTCAGTCCTTCCTCTTCAAGTTGAGTCAGTGTCAAAATAACTATATTTTAATATCAATTCCATATAATATTATGTATGTATAGTTATGCATATAATTAGTATGCCCACGATTTTCTCTGGATCTATTGTTTTTTTCAATATTAGGATTATAATATGAGGAAGAACCTTAACCCAAACGCATTACTTGGAATTAAATTAAATAATAAATATAGAATAAAAATAATTAAAAAAATGCCTCTAAAATAAAGTCAAAATAATTTTTCTCTTCGTTTTACAATCAGTTTTCCTACCCTACATGCAAATTACAATTCGGCGTAAATAAGCCGCTATAATAAATATTTCGCCGACTTTCTAATTGACTGTGTGATATTAAAAAGGACGGAAATATTATTTTATTCTTTTTAGAGGCGATCTTGTTTACTCTTTAATTCTTTTTTAAATTAGGAATTGTGTCGTCGTCAGTGCCGGATTTATATTTTTTATGAGTGTCGGCCACTTTATTTCCGCCGGCCCATGTACATACCTTTCTAAAATAATAATTTTCCATTTGTAGTAAAGGGGCCTCCTCTGAAATCAAGTGACCGTCCTCTGAAATCTGCCGCCCCTAGGCCGCGGCCTATACGGCCTATTTATAAATCCGGGACTGGTCGTCGTTCAAATTGCGCGCCAAAGAGATATGACAATGCACTGACAAAGATCGTCGTGTTTCATTGGGAAGGCATAAAAGCATAGAAATATCATACATAGAATAGGGAAGCCACCCAAAAAAGTGTCAATGCAAAAGATAGAGATGGAGAATAGAGAAGTTTTTCTATCTTCTTCTATCACAAATACCTAACCATAGTTACAGATGTAAATTAATAATACCTACTATACATTTTTAAATTCACAAATGCGACAGAAGACAAGGAAAAGAGAACTGCTTCGTTTTCTATCTCTCTTTTCCAAGGTGACACTCTCATTTACAGTTGTGCCTATGGCTCCCCTACTCTATCTATGATATCTTTATGGATAAAACTCGCACTGGTACTGACCCCGTGCGGCCAGCACTGAGTGCTTACCAATGAAAAACGCTATAAGTAAGCATTTAAAAAAACGCACATTTTACAAAATAATTAAATTTTAAAAGGCAGATATCTTAGTACTACGAACTACGAAGTACAAATATTTCTTAAGTTTTTAATGCCAAATACCTAAAATACAAAAACAAAATAACAAACAAGACAAAAAAAAATAAAAAATTTTATAATATTTCGCTACTTATAAACTACGGAAAGACAATGCTGATTTATAATAATATAATACTTATAAAATTACTTAACTACTATTTGAATATAGTAAACTTCGTAGCTAATGCTACAATTTTATGCAAAGTACTTACTGACAAAATGTGTCAGTTAAATTATGTAGGTACATATAATATAAAAAAAATTAAGTTGACCTCAAAATTAGTACTTACATCACACAAAATACAAGCTTCTTTTATAATAATTAATTTTGGTGTTACTGGTGAAACTGTGAAAGAAATTTAACTTTTATTGTAAAAATCTAATAAGCTCATTGTAATGGTAAAAATAATATTTGAAAACACGTTAATTTTATAATATGTTTGAAAAAATTGTTAACGATAATTTTGACGTGAATATGTCTATCCCACCAAAAACATAATTTAATGTGAAAAAGGGGCCAAGTTCGGTGCGAAGAACATCTTCGCCGAAAAAAGAATTGAGAACTAAGTGGTTGGCAAGTTTTCACTTGGCAAGTTTTCATATTTTATATTATAAACAACTGAATCGTGTGTGAAAAATTGCCAAGTGAAAACTTGGCACCCACTTAGATCTCAATTTATTTTTCTGCGAAGATGTTCTTTGCACTGAACTTGGCCCCTTTTTCACATTTGTTTTTGGTGGAATATCAATACTTTTTGCAAAGTTACATTCTACTTAAATATTATCTAGACACATATAGTTAATCATCATACTTCCTCCTCCCCGTGAGAAATTCTCCCCCTGCGAAGCGAAGGGCTGGTAGTGTTTATAATATTAGTAGGATTCCGTCTATACACTAAAATGCAAAAGAATTTCAGTTACGTTTTGTTACTACCCCACAGGAATTATCCCTCCCCCCCGCGAGAAATTTATCAAAATAAAATATAGCCAGTATCAGTCAGGGATAGTGTAACTTTCTATTAGTGAAATAATTTTTAGAGTTTAAGAGATAAGAATTTATGATTTGTTACCCCACCCCCGCGGCCGCCATGTTGGATTTTCATTCCTTTTTTCGATTTTTCTCGTAATTATCATCTTAAACACTATCTATGTTCCAAATTTCAAAGCTTTAGCTCGATTGAAATTAATAAAAAACCACGTTTTTCAATTTTAAATTTTAGTTTTCACCAGTAATAAATACTCCCTTAAGGCCGGGCGCATACAATCAATTTTTAATCGCATAACTGTTTAGTTGTTTGTCAAAAGGCTATGGGATCAGAAGGGACTGCGCATATTATCGACACAATTGTTGTACAACGAAAAATTCATAAAACCGCATCGATTATGACACAACTGCGCACCTCTAACAACTAAACAGTTAAGTTGAGTTGAAATCGCGACACGTACACAACTCGACTAAATTGGTTAGTCGTGGAAACAATTGTATGTATACGTCCGGCCTAACTCTTTCGATTCATTTTTAAATTTACACAGAGATGCAATTAAAATATTTATAAGAGCTACAAACTACTGTCATATTTTAGCTTAGGCAAAGATGTGTAAACATCTGTAAGGCAAACTTTTTGACATTTAATTTCGCAAGAAACACTTTAATATTCGATGAAAACCTTTAAATTAGGTATTACAAAAAACGTCACTAATTGTAGTCACATTTCAATTTGGTACACTATTTTTGTTGGATGCTTTTTTATTAGGTACATGTTATTATCATAAATTATTAAGTATTTTTATAATATTAACTATACAAAATTGTTTAGTGACTAGTATCACTTAAGTTTAAGTAGGTACGTTTAAGTAAGTGACCACACTATGGTTGTAAAATATATGATTGACATCACCTTTATAACATTGTTTCGATGTTCTTAAATTTTAACAATTTATTGGTAGATATTTTTTTAATATTCTAAATTTTATCAAAAACATTTTGCAATTTAATTTTTTTCCATTTAAAAAAAATGAATAAATGAACTATATGTATAAGTAATTATCTTATTAATAAAATCATTGATAAATAAATAAATAAATTAGTGAAGTAAATGGGATATAGTTCCAGTAATTTATTATTAATTTGCATTTTTTGTTTATTTAATTCCGGATCCACTGCTATTGTTTGATTAATTTTCTATCTAAGGTCAAACTAATAATTTATCTAAAGTCATGAAGGTCAATTTAAAATTAAATTAATTTCATTTTAATGGCTACTTCGTAAGTACGAAAATTTTATTAAGTATACTACAGTAACCATTTAAATATTAATAGGTTGTTATTTTTTATGCCATACTAAGTCTTTCAGCATCAGCCCGTTGCAATATTGTATTTGATCCAAAAAATCTACGATTTTTTGTATACGATATCATTCCGACAAACACTCCAGAAACTATAAGCCAAACACCAGCTTGATAAAATGACTGTTCCCAACTTCCCGTAACATCAAAAAGCCATCCTGTAAAATAGATTTCTTAATAAATGATTCTGACTTACACAATTTAAAGTCTTTTCAAAAAGAATTTGCATTTACAATAAATTCTTACCAGCAATTGGTGGTCCAATTAAATTTCCTATGCCTTGAAACAGTAAAACTAATCCGTAAGACAGGGTAAACCTTTCCATTGAAACCAATTCTACTAATACAATAGGTGTAAAAGTATATGTACTGGCGAACGTTAATCCGAATAAAGCACATGCAGTTCCTAGACCAACAGTTGATGTTGCTACCCAGGGCATAGCTATGGTTGCCACTCCGCATATTGTCATACAAACTCCATAAGCTTTGGAAACATCAATCCACGGCTGATCGCCTGCCCATCCAAGAACCAGCTAAAATGTTTGAATTAATTATTGTAGTAATATAATAATACAAAAGCAAGAAAAAAATGTGAAAATGTCATTTTAATTGTTTTCTAAGTAAAGATTTATAAAGAAAATCATTTTTCCAAATTCTCTTTTCTTCTAATTGCTTTATGAAACCAATTTCTGAAAATATTGTTCTTTTACATAAACAGAGTTCGGAAGTTCAGTACTAAATTATCAACGATAACGATAGGTACTATAACGAATTCTCTAACGTCCGCAGGGGAGGGGGGGTGATGGTGCGATGGCGTTTTTTGCGGGGTGAAAAGGGTGGGGTGCAGGGTGAGAGTTCCCCAAAAACATTCGCGGGGGGTTATTGGTGCTCCTTGATTTTTGAACCTTTAACTCTATATAATGCTTGACGACCACTCGTAATGAGCGTATGATATCGCAGTTCTTGTGCGACCACGTGCGCTCGATACCAGTAGCCATTCGGCACTTTCCAAAGTGTACGCTCGATACGAATATGCGCCCAGATCAGGTTCAAAGTGGCAGCGTTTCGCTCATTCTAAATAGTGATACTAACTCAAAAAACGCACCCGTTCCCCGTTCACCCGTTCGGGTAGTTTTTTTTTAAACCGTCGAATATGTATTTATTTACTTGTTAAGAAGAGTATTTTTTTCAAGTTTCACGTTTCTAGCTTAAGCGGTTTCAGAGGTACACGTACCCTTCAAGAAAGTTTCCGCACCTATTTTCACCCCTTAGAACACGAGTATCAAAAACTGAATACTGAATTCGAGTCCCAGCTACCACTCCCTAGATCCGGCATTGAATACTGAATACACAATATTTAAGTATAACATGATATTGAAATTTTAGATACAATACAAGCAGGTTACTTACCATACCAATCGTATTAAAGACACCAATAAAAGCTATAAAATGAGACGCCTCTTCTTCGGTGTATGCATTAATTCTCACCAAATGTTCAGCCAGAAAGAAATATGGCACAATGAACCACGTAAATATTAAAACTGTTGAAATTTCCAGCAACAAAAAGTGTAGCTCAAGAAATAATGAAAAATCTGCCATTCCTTTTATAGCTTCCCAGTAATCTGTATACCATTTCTGTAAATAAAATGTTTATTTATTTTTAATACAATAATTGTATTATCAAAGACCCTAAAGCGGTTTAATAACCCCTTTAGTTTTTACAGTTTTTATTAACAAATTATATTAATAATCGCATTTATCACAATATTTATCTAATTGCACTTTTAACAACCATTGATCAATGGCCATTGAATCAATGGCTGGAGGCTATCCCCATTCCCTAGGACAGTTCACCTCAAAGATTGAAGAATTCATGTGTCAGCAAAATTCACGCACCCCCTTCAGTAACCAGGAATTGTGATTTTTTTTTTAATTTTCAGGGATGAATATGAAAATAAGGTAAAAGAATTTCTTTAATTTCATTCTGATTGTTAAAACATCTCTTTTTTCAAGAAAACTATCCCCAAGGCCCACGGGTCTAGTTTCAAAATATGTTAATCGAATGACAAAGGTGATCATAAACGAAAATACTTGTTTTTAAATTTGAAGTAAAAGTTGTTATAATCTTCATTTAAATTATCGTGACGGTAGGGCAAGAGCTCAAAAGGTAAGGGTGGTACCGTGCTTGTAGTAGGTACCTAATTGTAGTAGTTTAGTTTGGAGAGCGCAATTAAAGATGTACCTATCGCGTTCTTTCGCTGCGTGTATCGCTCTTAAACGGCTAATTCGGTGAAAAATGGTAGAAAGTAAATTGCAGAACAGTCCTGTCCGGGAACTACTTATCTAACTTCAATATAAAATATTATTTTCGAAAACATTGTGGTTGATATTCAGAGGCTAACATAAACTGATAAATTTTAACTTACCTCATCGCTCTGCGCAAGAGTTGTCATTGAATTCTTATATATATCAGGACATGAAGTAGCTCTAAGACGATACTTTCTTGTGTTTAACATTGCTCCTCGATATACAACAGAATTTCTATGAATTTTAATGTCTTTCAAATAATGATGTGTTTGAGACGGTTGTCTCTTAAATCTATGCCTGGCATCTGTTTTCGGTAGAGCATGGGTAGTCTCATGATGATTAGAGGGAATAATCTTCACGTTATTTGTCCCCGAATTTTGCAATAGCGGTATATTCGACGGGTCTTGACGATTATTCTCATTTTTATTCTGTTTAGATTTTTTAACCCGCATCGACATAGTTACTGGAATACGTGCGGGTTGAGGTGCAGCTTCTGCTTCGCAGATTGCAGCCAAACCTTTGTCTGAAATACTGCGGCATAGTAAAAGCGACGGATAATTTTCTACAATAATATTATAAAGATGTTTGTTTGAAAATAGCGATTCAAGCACTTCAAGTGGCACCTGAAACATGGAACAATGAATTTGGTTATACAATTATAAAATAAGTGAATGTTGACGATTATTAATTATAATTTTCATTAAGTAATAAAAATAGGTACCTACAGTAAAAATAACTCAAACAAAGATTAAAAATTTGAAAGATTTATGTGGTTCAATTTGAGTGTAAACAACATCAATTAATTTATAGTATAGGTAATACAAAACACAAGTGTATGAAAAATTAAATAAACCAGTCTCTGATGGTGTTATGTCTAAGGCCTACGAAGATGCTAAACGCCCCTAATTTACTGTAATCAACAAGAAAAAAAAACTCGGATCGCAGTGCCAAACCCTGCCGACAATGTTTGCTAATATCTACAGGCATTGTAGCTTTATTATGTGAACTTAAGTTTGCTTTCGGACAAAATAAAAAATTAAATCGCAATGCACCCCTTGCAATAATAATTTTTTTCTTAATTGCACTATTATTATATTTATAAATCCACCATCTGTACCAAATTAAATACAGTAGAGTCCGTCTATTACGACTTCGTTTATAACGGCTAACCGTTTTTAGCGACGTAAATGGAAACTCAAGTTAGGTTTCATATAGACGTACTATGAAAGCATATCCGTATAGTACGACTCCGGTTTAAGCGACCAACTGCTTTTAGCGATCTAATTTTATAATAATTGTCCGGTTAGAACGAAATTACAATACATATTGCTCCTCTGATCTGTAATACACACATACGTGCAATCAAGCTTAAAATATGCGGTCGCTTTGTGCGTCGTTCGTTTAATACGACATGATGTCGCCGGTCCCTTGAAAGTCGTTCTATCCGCATTCTTCTGTACATCCTTTAGTAAGCAAACTAGTGTCTTCATAAAATTTGTAAGTTCGGAGAGAGAGAGAGAGAGAGAGAGAGAAAAGCAAAGTTAAGTAAAAGCTTGTAAAAACGTGGTAATTAAGGTGATTTTCGTGAAGTATACGAAAAAATAATATGTAATAATATGTAATATTTTTCCATGCTCATGTAAAATTTAAAACATTCCATTAGCTGGAAAAATCTTACTTGTAAAACAATATTTTTTGTCGTTGTCAAGTCGTTGTGTATGAATACATTTTTACTGTTAGTTTGCCTATTTCTGTCGGTGCTGTTTTGTCGTGGTTAATACATTTTTGTCGTGCAATGCATTATTTTAAATTCTCATTTCTTTTCTGCCGTTATTTCAACATTTTTGTCATGCAAAGCTCTTTTGTGGCGAGCAATATTATTTTTAGTCGTGAAAACAATTTAAGCCGTTTATACTATTTTGTTGTCGCTTCAGATTTCTTTTTTGTCGTTAGTTTGTTCTTTTCTGACGGACTGATAAATCCCACCCTTTTTAAATAGGTTTCGTGCGGTGAAGGATTCCAACATGTGTACCAAATTTCGTTCAAATCGAATAAGTCTGTCGAGAGAGAGAGAGAGAGAGAGAGAGATACAAGGTGAGTTACTAAGAATGTCTCGGGCGATATCTCATTTATTGTGAGCATTAGAAAAAAAGTTTTAAATAAAAGTTGGCTTGGAATAAGAGCACTATACTTTAAAATTATTTTTAGCCATACAGGATGTACGATGTAATCATGGTACAACTGACTTGTATTTTTATAAATAGAACACCCTGTATGTTTTCAGGCCATATCATTGTCCATTCGGAGGCCTACATAAAATGGTGCCATTTTTTAACTTCGGTTGGAACGTTGCAAAAATATTCAACTTTTTCTGCAAAATTCTACACTTTCCTTATCTACTACTTCAGACGCTAATGACCTCAGTTGTTGAGTGTCAATAATTTACAATAATTATTCATTTGTTATCTACTACTAAAATACACACCATTCACATTTTTTCCGTGTCAAGTAAGTCCATAGCATGTGCTACCCTTCAGATACTTCAGAGTTAAATTTAATTATAGTAGCACACCCTGTATATTTTTAGGCATAATATGTGTAGAGGAAAGCGAGCTCTATTCACATACCTAAAGATGTATAGGGTGTGCTACTTAAAAAAATTGACTTAAGGTAAGTTAAAGTTATGCATTTTCCAATTATTACCACTAACATCCTGTATAATTAAATTTAACTCTGAAGTATCTGAAGGGTAGCAGATGCTATGCACTAATACTTAACACGCAAAAATTGACTCAACTTGAAAAATGTGGTTGGTGTGTATTTTAGTAGTAGATAACGAGAAAACTTTTTAACAAAAAAGAAAACCTCCTTCAAAAAACCACTAAAAAGAGAAAAATAAAGAAATTTTGAGGTCTGCGCCAATTTAATAAAATATGAAGTCGGTTAAAAAGTGTAGTATAGTGATTATTATCTTCTTTTTAACCAACTTCATATTTTATTAAATTGGCGCAAACCTTAAAATTTCATTATTTTTCTCTTTTTAGTGGCTTTTTGAAGGAGTTTTTTTTTTTTGTTAAAAAGTTTTTTATTTTTTACTTTTTAGTGTCAAAAAGTGTACATTTACCTTAAAGGAATCACACGCCGTTACCTACTCACTTTTATTAAACCGACTTTTTTACGCTGTCTGATGTGTCAAAAAGTGACATTTACCGCCGTTACTAACTTTATTAAAATCAGCCGAATTACTGAACCGATTTTGATGAAATTTCTATGGGACCAATCTGAAAGTATATCCTTTGAAATAAAAAATTTCCAAATCGGTTTATAAATGACGGAGTTCTGAGGTAACACCGTAACAAACATAAAAAAAAATACAACCGAATTGAGAACCACCTCCTTTTTTCGAAGTTGGTTAAAAATGTTGCAAAAAAAGTTGAATATTTTGGCAACGTCGCAACCGAATTTCAAAAATGGCACAATTTTATGTAGACCTCCGAATGGACAATGATATAGCCTGAAAATATACAGGGTGTTCTATTTATGAAAATACAAGTCAGTTGTACCATGATTACATCGTATACCTACCCTGTATGGCTAAAAATAATTTCAAAGTATAGTGCTTTTATTCCAATCCAACTTTCATCTAAAAATTTTTTTCTAATGCTCATAATAAATGAGATATCGCCCGAGACATTCTTAGTAACTCATCCGCCCAACGTGCGCAGCAGCGCGGACGTCAAATGTAAATCGAAAACTTTCATTTAAAATTTATTTCGATCTTCTGCGTCATAATGGAGGGTAGTAACAATTTCCTCAAAATCACTTCATGCGTGGTCGCTTCGGGGTAGTGGGGGGAGGGTGAGTCAAGAAAATATGTTTTTGGTAGCAGATCTCAAGCCCTTTTGAGTGGAATAGATGTCATCTTTCAGTTATAGGTATGACGATAATGACTGTTTTTTGGCGAACCGGAAGTACTTGTTTATTCCCGGCCCTGGCTGAAATTTTTCGAATACAGTCAGAATTGAATTTGCTCTTGACACGTCAAATGTCCTTCAGTTTTATGACGGAAACTTTGTTTGGTACGCATAACATCTTTATCAAAAATGTGAAAAAAAAGATCTTATAATCAATAATGGTTCCGTTTTTCGTTATAAGATAGTACTGAACCCGAAAAAAGGAAAATAAAAGCTCCTAGCATGTAGATACAATGATTTCTTTAATTTTTTATTTTGTCACTTATTTTTGCCACTATATATGGGAATATATATGTATATCGGTAATGCGGATCTCAAATGGCCGTTTATTGACTGGTGACGTCACGACAGGGCCGTAGCTAGGGGGGGGGCATTAAGGGGCAATGCCCTACCTTAAAACATCCAGTGCCCTACTTTAAGGAATTATAAACAAGTCGCAAAGACTGTCACCACAGAATGACAGACTTGATCTATCTGGCATTTGAAAAAACAAGATTAAATTCGTTGGATCTAAATGAAGTTCTTCGGAAATTTTATAACATGGCAAGTTCTGTATTTTTTTTTTTGATTAAATTGTAATTCACAGTTTTTTTGCTTTTGTAATTTGATATCACCAGATGAGGTGGGCAATCCAATTAATAAATTGTAGTCTTTTGCTTCAGCCCTACTTTAAACTTTCAGTGCCCTATCTTGAATTCAGCTCTAGCTACGGCCCTGCGTCACGATCAATTATGAAACGCTTTTCAATGCTATAATGAAAAACATTTGAAAAACTCATTATATAATGAACCATTGTACCTCTTTTCGATGCTATAATGAAATATGTTTACTATGGCAACGTAGCAAATAAATATTGTATGAAGGTCAATGTTTTATTATGAGCTATACTGCTGTCAGTGAATTTAAGATGTTTGACATTAATTCAATTAAAATCGAAAACCATGCACATGTTGAATAAAGTATAGTGTGCAACGCGTGTGCTAAATCTTTATGCGTCAGGTGTGATGTTTTCAGCACTCGTATTTGGCTCGTGTGCGTTCGCTTATTACTTGTGGCGCATTAAGATGTATTTAGTACACTAGTTACACAATATATTATTATATTACCTAATCATTTTCAAGATTTAAGTATAAAGTAACCTACTACATTAAATTTTTTTTTAATTCTAAAAAACTTTCGAATTTCACATAATACTACGCTAGTTCAGAATAGCAGTATTAAAATTTAAATGAGTTTGAATGAGTCCAAAAAACAAATGTTTTTACAATTCAACTTATGAAGTAAACTATAAATTAATATTGTAAAGAAAGCCTAAAAATATATTTACCGTTTCATTTTGCTTCACAAAAGTTGGAAGGTTGATTACAGATCGAAAGTTTCCATTCAGTTTCTTTGTATCTTTGTCAACTTCTTCATTTTCCGACTCCTTATCTTTCATGGACGTTGTGAGTGCTGTTAATATGTATTCTGGCGATTTTCCACTCTTAACAAGTTTTCTGATTTCTTCAACGCCAGGAAAATTTGATCCACCTGACACCGAACCCATACTCGGAGCTCTGCTTGTCGATTTAGCTCTCAGTTGTTTGTTTTCTTCTATAAGCCAATCAGGATCTCGCATCAATGCACCGCACACACACAAGTTCAGGAAAGATCCTGCAAGTAACAAAACACATCCTCTCCAGCCATAATGTGCTATTTGATAAGTTTCCATTGGTGCGTAAACAAAAGTCCCGATACCTGTTCCACACGCACCAATACCAACAGCAAGCGATCTCCGTTTGTCAAACCAATACGTTATAGAAACCACAGCGGTCACATAGCACAAACCAAGTCCGAGGCCGGCAATCACACCGAAAGAGAGCAAAACAACTTCTATAGATTCAGCAAACGCACATATTATGAAACCAAGAGCTGAAACTAAACCTCCAATCATTGTTGACACACGACAACCGTACCTGTCAACGATTGCACTCATTATTGGTCCAGTTATTAACGGACATGCTAAAAACAGTGAGCCGATCCACGATGTTGTTGCTTTTGATGCTTTAAACTCTTCCAGAAATTTTATGTACAACAATCCAAACGAGAAACTTACACCGTCAGCAATCATAGATTCAATTACTGATGCAAACACCACCACCCAACCCCAACCTCCATCAGGTATCTTAGATTTTTTATTTGACATTCTAATTTCATCGCTCGATAAACTTGAACTGCTTGTGGACATGATACTGTCATCTGTAGAGGATGTTCGAAATGTAACGCCTTCATTGTAGTTGGGGTTTTCGATCAATAATATTTGCGTTTCGTCTATCGGTGAAATATCTGTCGAATGATACTTTCTAATGCCGTTCATGGGTATCGAGTCGACTTTAATGTCATCACTGTCGCCTTCGATGCCAATGTCAGAATACGCTGGAGGTGGAGTAGTAGAGTTTGTCGCAATACTTGCTGGTGTAGTGCTCAACGTACCCGGAACATTTACTGTTGATCCACCAGCCGCTGTCCTGAAACTTGGTGTGCTATCTGGAGATGTCACTGAATTTGACAAACTGATAGCTGGGGTATCCGGAGCAGTTATTGAAGATCCGCCACCTGGTGTTCTAAAGCTAGGAGTACTTCCCGGAGTTGGCGTCCCACTTGACCAACCAACAATCGGTGCCCGATCTGTAATCTTCTGAACTTGTTGTGGTTCCATTTTAAATATTTCAACTAAATACAAAACTTTGTTATTATTGTGTCTTGATGAAATTTAAACAATACTTTTATTCACTTTTCATGGATAATTATTTGAACAACCATATATCGCAATAATTTGTTAATAAATAAAAATTAAGTATTAACGAATGCAAGTCAAATAATTAAGTATTTGTCAGTTAATTACAATATAATTATCACAAGAACTTTTAAAAACTGCTCCGTTTATTTAAATAAATTATATTAAGTACGTACATTGTAAGTAAGTACGTGTCTATTTTCAATAAAACAATAAATAACGACTGACTAGGTATTTTGCACACTTTTTTACTAAAATAAAATAATTATTATACAAAAAATATATGTACACTGATATTTTATCAGGCGTTTGTCGAGAATAAATATTTAGTATACAAAAATATTCTCTTTACTTATGTGGAACTCAGACAATACAAATAAATTATATTATCTTATTTGAGCTTTTAAATACGAATACCTATACGAGTAGAGCCGAGAATATCACTTACACATGTGTAATTTTTCGAAATTACTATCACTGACAATAATATTTTTCAGATCCCGTTTTTACACGAAGTTATTTACAATTTTTTTTTAAATTACTATTGAACACTTTAATTCAATTACCTAAATATCTATCTTATCTATAAGAAGGCTTTGAGTCTTTAACCAACGTTTCGGCCACCCTTGCAAACGTCTTAAACGTGGATCTCTAGTCTTAGTTAATGCCCCTCTACGGGGGACGGCCACTTCGTGAGGAGATAAAAGGGGGAGATCAGTGACACAGCTCATCAATTACCTGCCAGTCTTGATCACGTCAATCACTATATTGATTATATTATAACACTTAAGTATTTAAATTGTTGATTGTTATAACTTGTCGCTTGCGTTTTGCTTGAAGCTTAGTACCTATACGTAGGTGTGTAGATGAATATTATATTGCTTCTATTTAGTTAATGGTTATAATTATGAAAACAGAAGACGGTCGAATTAGTGTTTTTAGCTCGACAAGTTGACGACAACCGTTCGCGAGAAATGCTTCTTTCGTTTTGCTCTCGATGGGAAATCTGAAACAAGTAATAAGCGACAATTACTAGTTGGAAACCTTAAAATAGCATCTGTTTAGACAGTCAATAGTGCGACGAGCCAAGATTATTATACAACACATTATAATATTATATTAAAGATTTGTCAATACATAATAATATTAATATTATACTTATTAAGTATATTAGGGATAGGTGGGCAAAGTTAATCTAAAATTTAACTTAATTAGTCGTTATTCCGATTCTAAAAAAGTTAACTTCGTTAATCGTAAAAGCGTTAGTTTGTTGAAAATGTAACTCAAGTTAGAGATAACCGTTACGTTAACTATCGAATATTTTTTTTAATGTTAAATCAGTGAGTTAAGCAAGCAACTATAACATAAGTCTAGTATTATCAAGTATCAGCTCTGATATAGTATACTACTGTCTACTAATTTCACGTCTTTAGGGGTTGAATTTCGGAAAATCCTTTCTTAGTGGATGTTTACGTAACAAAAGGAACCTACTGTCCAAATTTCAAGTTTCTAGCTTCAGCGGTTTGGCCTGGATGTTGATCATATAAAAAATTCTACACCTCCGTTTTACCCCCTTTTTAACCCCCCTAGAGGTTGAATTTCGAAAAATCCATTCTTAGCGGATTCCTACGTCGTATAAGGAACTTACCTGCCAAATTTTATGTTTGTAGGCTTTATAGTTCCTGAGATGTTGTAATGATTGAGTCAGTTTCTCTCCGCAGGCCCGAATTAAAACGCAGCTGACAGGGGGAAAGAGGGGGAAGGGTCCGCCAACCTTTCTTATTTTGACATCTAAGAATTCATATCTTTAAATTAAAAAAAATAACCTTCTAACACATGAGCTCCAAAAGCATTTTTGGAGGGCGAAATTTGGATCTTTTCTCTGCCCCTGCATAACTCAGTCCGACAATCCTTGAGCGATGACTCATTGTACCTAAGATTCGTCAAATAATCTTCTAACAGTAGAACTAGGAAGGCTTTTGTGTCACCGTCTCTTGGACTATAAGTAACGGTTAACGGACTTATGTTAACGTAATTGAATTTAACGAACGTTAATAAGACCGTTAATAGTTTTTGAGATTAAAAAATGTTAACTTCGTTGATTAACGATTAAACTGATTAATGGTTTTCTGCCCAGCTTTAATATTTAATTTAGGTTTATAATTATAAAAGCGTGGGCCGTAAACTCTGTAATAATTTATTAGTCACGACCCACGCTTTTTTAATTATGAACCCAATTTAAATATTAAATTATTTTATACTTTTTAGCATGCTATGCTCATTTCGTATATTTCTATTAGAATTTCCAATTTAATTCTTACATGATTCCCCAGGCGCTTTTTTATTTTAATTTTGATTTTAAATGATATAATAAAACTGTAAATAAAATTAAGAAATTACTCTAAATAAATTATAGTTTTGAAAGAATTGTCAATTTCAATCTTCCTATATCTAGAAATATTAATCCTGTAAACTAATTTCAGAGTGTCAATAATCTACATAAACTAGTTTGAAATTTCCAATACTAGTAGTTATTTATTAATTATTTTTTAAGGCCATCAACAGCTAACGTTATTTGGGTCTAGCACAAATTCATATTATCAATTTATTATTTTTTAATAATAAATTGATATTTTTAGCAATTTACAAATAAGAACCTGGAAATAGGGGGCTTGTGATAGAGGATCTATGGAAACGCCTGCAGCGCCATAAGCATTAATGAATCGTGTAAGAACTAAAACGTAAATTTGACCTTAAAGGTAGAGTGATCTATATACAACTATCTATTATCTATGCTTTTTAGTCCGTTTTAAAAACGTGGTAGGTATTTCATTGTCATCCAGTTCTGAGCTATGTCTAAAGTTTCAAATCTCTAGCTCATCGGGAAGTTAGTTTAAAATTGATTGCAAAATTTGTACCGAACAAACAAACAAACAAATAAACAAACAGTCAGACAAGAAAGCGAGTTAATAAAAAAACGTGGTAAAAATAAAGTATACGGAGCCAGGAGCCTATATTATAATATCATTGTTTGGACAAGGCTATTCACCACGCATTTAGCTCCTCTTTTCTTCAAAACAGAAAGCCAAAAGAATATTTTTGTGTAAAATTTAGTGGTATACTACATATTTTTTTTAGATTCTTATTTTTTGCAAATTTTTCAGTGTATAACCTTTCTGTATTATTTAGCATTTATACCTACACAAAATTAAAGCTAGCAAAATTCCTTACAAAAAATGTTCTATAGTAGATATAGATAATTTTTTGTAGAAAATTTAGTTATAGTCCACTCGCCATGTACTTTTAGAAAAATTCCGAACTTAATGAAACTTTGGGATGTTGTTTGTGGGTGTCCATTAGTGCTACACTCAATTTATCCAACAAAAAAACCCTGTGGAATTTTGGGGGTGAAGCTAAAAACTTGAAAATGTTTGCACTTTTTTCGAAATATTTCGAAAACGGTTGATTTTAGCGGACAACTTCAAATAAGTAAATTGTAGAGGAATAAATTTCCTACAATTTTCATTGGTAAAACGTATTTTTTGACCCCATAGGTACTGAGATACAGAGTTTCGAAAAAGTGCAAAATTTCTCAAAATCGTAAAAAACTGCTAAAAAGGCTGGTTTTTGATATTTATTTTCCATTTTGCACATATGCATTGAATTTAGCTTTTTACCTTGCATCCCAGTCATATACAGTGTGTCCACAGACTCATCCTCAACATGGGGATCTCTGTTGTTATGGGAGATAGAGATTTGGTTAAATGAGACAAAATGTGCAGAATCTCCAGTACTACTACCGTGCGTAGTCAAACTTTCCATATTTTGCTTGATTCGCAACCGATAGTTGAAAAACGAGATTAACTCATTTTCGTTTTTTGCTTATAACTCGCTTATTAAGTAAGTTAGAAAAAAAATATTTTCACTTTCTTAAGGCCCTTTTTTATGAAGATTTCAAATCTCTTTTCATATTTTTATTTACTTTTATAGTTTTAGAGATACTTGTATTAACATTGTTTTTTTAAATACACGTCAAAGATGGCCATGACATCATTCGAAAGAGATTTTTTTTCTCTTTAATTTGATATGAGGGTTGATGGATTTATTTTCAAAAATAACAGAGTTATACGTAAAACACTGATTTTTAATAGTAGGCTATGCTAAATTAGTTGATAAAACAACAGAAGGCTTAGCAAACAGTTGAAATTCGCGTTGGCTTAATAAACGGCTGTTTTGTTTTAGTTGTCAACGTGTAGTTTGTTGCTAATTTGTCAGTTTACTAAGTGATTTATTGAAATTACTTTTGTTATCATGGAACCATTTTGTAACAATGAAAAATAAGCGATTTTCAACAATTGATCGTAAAACAGTTGCTTTGTCTTCTTCACTTATTCGCGTTGACTTAGTAAACGGCTTTTTAAATGATGCATAGTTTATTAAATTTACTCGTAAGTTTCTGTAAATAGATGAATTTCGTTCTGGATATTGATCGAAGTGCATTTCTGCAGCTCTGGTCGAATTTTTGTGACATAGAATGTAACAAGATAACATAATATCAAATTTTTCATTGTTACAAAATGGTTCCATGATAACAAAAGTAAATTTAATAATTAATCACTTAGGAAACTGACAAATTAGCAACAAACTACACTTTGACAGTTAAAACAAAACAGCCGTTTACTAAGCCAACGCGAATTTCAACTGTTTGCTAAGCCTTCTGTTGTTTTATCAATTAATTTAGCATAGCCTACTATTAAAAATCAGTGTTTTACGTATAACTCTGTTATTTTTGAAAATAAATCCATCAACCCTCATATCAAATTAAAGAGAAAAAAAATCTCTTTTGAATGGTGTCATGGCCATCTTTGACGTGTATTTAAAAAAACAAAGTTAATACAAGTATCTCTAAAACTACAAAAGTAAATAAAAATATGAAAAGAGATTTGAAATCTTCATAAAAAAGGGCCTTAAGAAAGTGAAAATATTTTTTTTCTAACTTACTTAATAAGCGAGTTATAAGCAAAAAACGAAAATGAGTTAATCTCGTTTTTCAACTGTCGGTTGCGAATCAAGCAAAATATGGAAAGTTTGACTACGCAGGGTAGTAGTACTAGAGATTCTGCACATTTTGCCTCATTTAACCAAATCTCTATCTCCCATAACAACGGAGATCCCCATGTTGAGGATGAGTCTGTGGACACACTGTATATTGATGGGCTATCTATACATGGGTTAAAAAAATTCAAAGAGGTCACCCTACAGAAGTAATTTTATCAAAGTAAACATTTTGACAAAAAATGGCAACACTCGACGCGAAGTGTTCAGAAAGGTGTGGAGAACAAAATATCAAAATGCCACCGTAAGAAATTGTGCCAAAATTTTTTTATTAAACAATGTATAGGTGTTAAAATACGATATTTCATGAATAACTGTTTAAATTCAATTTGTATGAAAAAACTGACAGCACCATTGGAAAGAACAGAAAATTTTACTAAAAAACATATATTATGACATGTGTTTTTCGAATTAAAGTTGAGCGAGCAGTAATTTTTTAACTAACGCTCCAAGTTGCCCTACGTCGGCCGTCCGAAATTTTTATGCTTGTTTTTTTCTAACAAGACGATTTTTTAATTTTTCAACGAATAAACCAAAAAATTCAAATGTGAACAAAGTAAAATAATTATGTGAAATAATTTTTTCTAATTTTTTTGACTGAAGACGTATTTTAAATAATCCCAAGTTATACTTCTTTTGGAGCGTTATGGAAAAATGATGAAAGTGAATTTTTACGATGCGCGCGCATCGCGTCACGAAAATTTAACACTATAAAGTTAGTCGGTAGTAACACCATGAAGTTATTGGGAAGTTCATGATTATAATACCCTATTATATAGCACTGCTATATAAGATGTACGTAGCGTAACGGATAGCACCGCCGCGTCATACGCAATACCTAGGTCTCGAGTTCGAATCTCAATACAAACATGCTTTTTTTTAAATAAATAATTAGATATAATTATAATAAATAAATATATTTAATAAATTAACAATTTATTAAATTAAATTAATTAATTAAACCTTCATCAATTGTATTTAATATCTTTATTTTATTATTTTTCATGATTATAATACCCTATTATATAGCACTGCTATGTAAGATGTACGTAGCGTAACGGATAGCACCGCCGCGTCATACGCAATAGGTCTCGGGTTCGAATCTCAACACAAACATGCTTTTTTTTAATAAATAATTAGATATAAATATAATAAATAAATATATTTAATAAATTAATAATTTATTAAGGCCCGTATTCACCGAGCCTAGTTAGTTATTTATTCCGTTGATATATTCCCCTAGTAACTATTACTCGGAATAAATAGCGATAATTCAATTCACCAAGCGTAGTTAAGTTTACTGCAGGTATAAATCGTAAGAATAACTATTCTGTCCAATTTCAAGGGTATAAATATTTATTCGCCTAGTAAAATAGGATGGGCACGAAATGCACAAATTACTTTATAACCTGGCGACCTTCTCAGGTAAATATTAATTCCACGTATTTTGAGAGTTAGTTAACAAATTATTGCTCGCTCAACTTCAATTCGAAAAACACATGTCATATATGTTTCTTTAGTACAATTTTCAATTTCCTTATATGAAAATGATCGTTCAGAAATACACAATGTGCGAGAGTTATTAAATTTGTCTAAGTGTAGGTGAGAACCGTCAACTAAGTGAGAGATCGCAAATTTGTATTAGGTACAACTCTTACTATATTATAACCAGGATTGGTATTCATAAATACAGTATAAAGTATCTTTAGAAAATCGATATGATAATCAACATAGTCTAATAATTATCACATCGATTTTCTACAGATCTTATAATGTATTATGAATACCAATCCTGGTTATAACATAGTAAGAATAAATTGTACTTAATACATATTTACATTTAACCTACTCCAAAATCTCTACGACTAATTGCTGCGGACCCGAGAGCAATTTGCGTGTCGGTATTTCGTATCACTTTCTGAACACCATTACCTATCGAGAGGGCCGTAATGTTGTCACGTCAAAAGGATAAAATTTTGAATGAGAATTGCGAATTGAAATAATTGAATAATATAATAGTTTCTCTATATAGTTACAGTTCAATTTAAACATAGGTAGAGATTAGAGAAGGGGGAATTTGTGACACTATAAAGTTATATGTTTCCATCGATGTAAAATTTGGATTAAACGATATGTTTCCTAACTCCGCTCTATACATAGCAGTAAAATCATCAAACTGCCATTGATATTAATATAGGTAGAATCTAGGTGACAATATGTAGACTAACTGGCTAAGTATATTTATAAATTTTTATTCATAATAAGGTTAGGAATAATTTGACGCACTGGTTCATTCCAGTTTAAACGAATGTTCTATATTTGTAACTGAATGGGGTAAAGAATGGCGTGGAAAGCGGAAAAAAAGCAGCGTGAACTAGAGAAAAGCTGATTAATGCGAACTAATATAATATATATTATATTAAATAAATTCTTTATTAGTTAATCAGATTACAGAACTCGTTCGGGTTTGAATTTCGTTGTTATAATTTGAGAAGCAGAAAAGTGAAAATAACAGCTGCAGGTTTGATTTCTAATATTCGGCCAAATTACAAAAAGAAATTAATTGTACGAGTTCACAGCGCACAGACTTTCTTGCTAAACTGCATCGACCGCGAATTTTCGTTCATTTTTTGGGTTCCGTACCTCACTAAGAAAAAACGAAACCCTTATAGGATCACTCGCTTGTCCGTCTGTCAAGACCAATTTTCTCAGGAACGGACGGACATATCAAGTTGAAATTAATATGAAATACTAAGGTCTATGGTCCCTTGGAGGTGTAAAAAATTTAAGCTTCTAAGTCAACGCAATCAAAAGATACGGCCATTTTGTCACCTATTTTGATACTCGCAAACTCAATTCATCAAAAACCTATAGGGTACTTCCCGTTGACCTAGAATAATGAAATTTTGCAAAACGCAAGGTCTTGCAGCACAAGTAAAGGGAAAAATCCGAAAATCAAAAAATAAAAACTAAAGGGGGTCCCGACGGAAAACCTTTTAAAGGCTGAATTTTTGCAGGTTGAAATTTTCACAGAATATGCCTACCTAATTTTATTGTTGTAACGGTACGGAACCCTCGTAGTGTGAGTTCCACACGCACTTCACCGCTTTTTTTTTAGAATTGGAATCTATGTTACAAATTGGCAAAACCAAAAGTGCACATCCTGCTAAGTTTTTCACTGTATGATAAAGCTAATAAAAAATATATTAGGTAAATAAAGCATTAATAAATTAAAAAAAAGTTTTTTAAAAATATAAATAAAAAATAAATTAATAAATATCAAGTGAATTGTGAAATAATAATATGGAATAGATGTAAAACAAAAATGTGAGCCGTCGTGCGACGCCTGGCAGATGTGAAACATTTTTATATAACTTGAATCTTTTATTTATTGAACTTGACAAATTTATCAAAATAAAATCTAGCCTATATCACTTAGGGATAGTGTAGCTTTCTATTAGTAAAAGACTTTTTTAAATCGGTTCAATAGTTCCAGATATAATAATTTATGATTTATTACAACGCCGCGAGACATTCTCCCCCTGCGAAGATAATAAGTGAAAGAATTTTTAGAATCGTTTCAGTAGTTCGAGAGATAAGAATTTACAATTTAACACAATTTACCCTAATTTTCCCTCGTTTACCCAAATTTACCCTAGTATACCCTAATTTCTTGAATTTACCCTAGTTTTCCCTAAATACCCTAATTTACTCTTATTTAGCCCCCTTTGTCCTAATTTACTCTAATTTACCCTAAATACCCTAATTTACCCAAATTTTCGTTTAAAAAAAAAACAAAAAAATTAATTTTTGGCGTCATGAAATTTATGAAATTATAATTATTGTCAAAGAAAGAATATAACAAATAAAAAAATTTTATAAATAAATATCATGTAGAATTTAGAAAAAAAAACGTCAAAAATTGTACGACGCCATGAGTTTCCGAACCCAAGTCCCCATGCATAGAAGGCTAAAGTGATACCACTATTCTGCGGATGAACTTGTCTAGACAGCCGTTGTTACTGATATATGTATAACTTAATATACCCGGACAATTAATTTATAAATTATTTATCCAGTACAATATAAGTGCAGTGGTGGGGAGAACAGCAGCGAAGGAGAACATTTCGTTGCATATTTCCCCTCACGCGGCTGTTTACAGCCCGACATAAGATGTTTCACATAAATAATTATGATGTCGGTCAGAATCGAACTGACGAACTTGTCCGTACGATGCAAGAGCTCTGACCATTAGTCCATGATCAGTGATCACTATTGACGAATAGCTACTTTAATGGTATAGCAGTGTAGTAACACTTAGTTTTCCTACGATAATTATATTTTATCAAAGGTATTTTATACTGTACAATATTATATTATTATAAGCTGTCAAAAATAATAAAATAAAATTATTTATATTAATTAAACTATAGTCGGGCCGCTTAACAGATGGAACAATGAAAACGCATGATCAGTGATCACTGCGTGATCACCGCGTGCAAAGTACCTGATTGGTTGCGTGAACGTTCGGGAACGAAACTTAAATGTGAAGGCCACGCCTGCGGCGCAAGCTATTCATGTACTTTTCACGTGATCGCTCCATCTGTTAAGCGGCCCGACTATAGTGAACGCATTTCAGTAAATTTAAATAGGGTACTAGTTTGATAGTAAACGAAGCGAATAAAATATAAACCAAAGCGATTCGTCAAAAATTGCGATCTGTAGAGCTTGGACGTACGTACGTATAGACCAACCGACAACTGCTGTTCGCGATTTTCAGTTTCAGTTTTAAAAGTAATTATGAACTCGGATCAATCTAAAAATGGTTCCATTTTATAGAACAGAATCTCCCCTAATCAAAAAGCTACAATTTGAATGGATTTCATGCGATATTAACCTAGATATAACTTCTTGTATGAACGAAGCTCCGCTCTGACGCGCTAAGCGATAATAGAGCACATCCGCTAGACGTGTAGCGGCATGTGCAATAGATAATAATACAGTGAGATCCAAAATGTACTAATCATTTTTAAAATGTCATAAAAAATATTATACAGGGTGAGTTCGACCACCCGTATCAGTCGTTTTTATCGAAAACGGTTAGTCGTAGAGAGTTGTGTCAAAAATTTGTATTATAAAAGCCCTAATAAAAAATTGAATGGTGATAATTTTTTTTTCCGGGAAGGTCAGCTTCCCTATTAGTTTGCTCCAGAATGTCCAAAACTCCGGAGTTATAAATAGCACGATAGGTTAAAAGTGGTATTGTTGAAAAGATCTTTAAAAAATAAGGAAGTTTTATAAAGATTTTTTTTTATTACTGTCACCCCTGTTAAGTAATATTTGTTTGAAATTACTAAATTAAAATGTCATAAATCATAATAACGAATTTTTTAAAAGTCCGCATTTAAAATCTAGTTACCTATCTATCGATCATTAAATACTGAAGAAGTACACTCACAGCATAACCAGAAGAGCTCAGTAGTATGTACGATATTAAAGAGTAAATGGAAGAAAGTTTGAACACTTGTGACAATGTCTACGGTTGCTAGATTTTGAATGCCAACTTCGATCGTTATTATGAAATTTTAATTTAATAATTGCAAACGATTATTACTTAACAGAGGTGGCAGTAATTAAATAATTTTTCCTACAAAACTTGCCTATTTTTAAAGAGCTTTTCGACAGCATCACTTTCAACCTATCGTGCTATCTAAAATTCCGGAGTTCTGAACATATAATAAGTTATATTTATAGTTATAGAAATTTACAGGGGTGGCAGTAATAAAAATAAATTTCCTACAAAACTTGCTTATTTTTTAAAGATCTTTTCAACAACTTTCGACCTATCGTGCTATTTATAATTCCGGAGCTCTGGACATTCTGGAGCAAACTAATAGGGAAGCCGACCTTCCCGGAAAAAAAATTATTACCATTCGATTCTTTATTAGGGCTTTTATAATACAAATTTTTAACACAACTCTCTACGACTAAACGTTTTCGAAAAAAACGACTGATAGGGTGGTCGAACTCACCTGTATATAATATGATTACCTATCAATCGCAAAAATTAATGATAATAATCGAAAGAGGAGGCTTTGGAGCACTTTGGTGATATTTTAACAGTTGTCAAAATGGTGTTTTGGAATATCCAGCAACACATTTTTTGTGTTAAAAACTTTATTAGATTTGGTTCTATAATTGTAAGTAACTCAATGGTTATCTCGTCGTCAATTTAATGTTCGTAAAGATCCGGCTCCAAATGTAATTTCGTATTGGTTGCGCAAGTGGAAAAATATAATGAGTCAGTTTAAATCAGAAAATCCACTGGCAGGAGGAGATCCGCATGTAACCCTGAAAATGAAGAGCTGGTGAGACAATCAGAATTGATTGTCTCCACAGCCATTTTCAGAGTTACATGCGGATCTCCCCCTGCCAGTTGATTTTGGCCTCATCCTATCCTGAAAATTTGAGACCTAAAGTGTTATCGATCAAAGTTACGAGGGTTCAAAAATGCGCCGATCGCTTTGAGAAAAGGAAGGCTTGGCAGTGCTTGACTTGGCAGGTGCACTGCCGTGTATCCAGATTAATCGTTAGATTTAAAGTTCAATTTAATTAAAGGTACAAATCATTATGTTAGGCCATCGGGAAACAGCATAATCGCGTTATGTACAAATCGAGGGGGAAGAAGCCGCGGGTACTTAAATAAGAAAAACTATATGAATCGTTGACAAAAAATGTTTATTCAAAAGTTGTAGAAAATGTTGTCCTCTACAAGATTGATAATAACCATTTTTTACTAAAAATGGAACGGAACCGAGACGTTCGCAAAAAACATTTTTCGTTACCTTGAATCTCGAATATCTGGCAACGCCGGCACGATATCAATGGGGATTTTTACACACTTTTTAAACTTGGATTAATTTATGTGCAAAATTCAAAAATTTTCAAAAATATTGGCGTCGGTCGACATTTGGCGCCCTCAATATTCGCACCAATCAAGCAAAAAAAATGTTGAACACATGCATATTGTAGAGAAACTCAAAAGCTACAACTTTTGTCATCACCATTTTTCGCCCCGATTGACCGTTTTGTTGTAAAATCGAAAAAACCGTTTCCACCCCCAAAAGTGTCATTTTTGAGAATTTATAACTTTTGAATAATAAGAAATTTCAAAAAATTTTCCAGACAAAAGTTGTTGAATACATTCTACTTAACAATTTTTATAATAGTAATTTTTCACGTACCTACAAGCAGTATTTACCAAGATACATGATTTCATTACTAAAATTCAAGATGGCGTCCACCCCTTGTGGAATCCGAGGGGGGAAACTTGGCTGGAGTGTTCTAATAGCACCTCCTATCTACCATTAAAATTTCATCAAACTTCTAATTAACGCAATTTCAGACCTATTTTTTCGACCATTTGATTGGACTACAATATAAATGCGACTTTATCTAATAAATCGCGAACTTGTTTCGGTTGTCCTTGTCTGTTGCACAAAGTGATATGGAAATTGGAAGATAGCGTATGCTCTGTCTTATATTGCGATATTCTAATATAGTATTTCAATTTTTTGACTGCTGATGTTTGATTTTTACGATTAAAAACCATGGCCTACTGAGTTAAAATGACTTGTAACTAATTATTGACGTCGGTCAAATTTAATATTTCAATGAACTATTTATATTTCACCCCTAGACGCAAGCTGGGAGAGGTTTCGGAGGTAGTCAGAGGGCCGTTTCGTATGAAATTGAGTGTACTGAATCCAATGAGACTACCCCCAGGACTGTGCGAGGAACGGTTGCTGAGTTACAGGCGTTTTACCCCTGAAAGTTACGCAACCACCCTGTCTAGGGACCCGGTCGCGGGGTTCAAAATGGCTCCACATCTTAAAGTGAAGATATGGGTCCAACCAACATTTGTACCCAGTGGCATCTCTCTATCACAAAGTGCAAGGTTGAAACTGGATTCGTCGCTTAGCGGCCCCACTATACCTAAGGCCTAAATAAACAAGTAAATCCCAATTCTCTCGTACGACACACACTCATTACGGTATAATTTTATATGTATATTGACATTGTTATAATTTCCGTGCCGTTCTGTAATGATTGATCATCTGATAACAAATTGTTTTTTTTTATTAAAAGTTGTACTAAACTGGAGTTTGTATTTTACATAATATGTTTTTATCTATAATCTTGAGCATTCACTAAAAAAATATGACGGTCGACGGATGATAAATAATTATCAGCATCAGCTGTTAACATTTAGGTAATAGAAATAATATATTTGCCGGTAGCAAAATGACTATTATCAATAATAGAATTAATCAGTTCATGTTTGCATAAACGTTCCGTAACATAAGTTCCATAACTGCAGTTAAGCCTTAATAAATATGATTTTTTATAGCATTTAGTAAGCAAACATGAGTTAAGAAATGTGCGTGAACGTTTTGATCAATGTTATCGCTGATGTTACGGAGCATAATCTCAAAAATCAACGAAGCTACAGGGTAAGAAATTGATGATTCATTACGGCCGTGGCGGTTGTAATTAGAAGCATTTCCCTAAAAGAATCAAGAGCAGTAGCGTAAATAACGGCCCCGTAAGCCCTGAGTTGCGGGGGGGGGGGGCGCAGCAAAGCCAGGGGCGCCCTCAAGTCTTACAATCCTAAGATTTCATCATTCTTACGACAACAAAATTACTTTATAAAACGTTTCAATTAAAAAACGCTTACGAGTGACATTCTTTAACAAAATGTAAATACGAAGGATCAAGACGGGTGCAAAATAGCAGGACGCTTTCAGAAATCTGCGTTTTGAGACTTAAAGTGTTAACCTGTTCAGAAAATCTCAATGCGCAAACACTCTTAACAAACCACTGTTAACATCAGTGTTTCTTCGCGTAAACAAGGTAAATGACAACAATAATAATTATTTTCTGACAATAATATATTATATTAAATTGCAATATAAACTTACAATTATCTCTTCAGAAACCAGAAAAAATATTTTTCTGGCCTCGTACTTTTAGGTGTCAAAAGAAATTCGCAAACATGATGCAGCTCCACCGGAAATACACCACTTAAAGTTTATTAAACCAAAAATCCATAATTATGTTCGCGGGATAAAACACCGACTATAACTTTATGCATTATTTGTTTTGATGTATTTCTTATTAATTAAAATATTTTTAAATTTTTAATTATGACAGCGGTAAGAAATTATAAACAATCAACTATCGTTATTGACGCCATTTTGTAACTAAAGATTAAAGAATAGCCCTTTTTCATGAAGTACGAAAAATTTCTCACTAGCAGCGCTAGTGGTACGGTGGGTACCTACTATTCACTGTATGAATTTCCATTTACGTATTGTCATACATGTAAAAACAGTATAAAAAAAATCTGAAAATCGGTTGACCCTGCAGGCCATCCCTGGAACTTCCCGCTATTTTCAAGCGCTTTGAGTTCGAAGCACTTGAGCTCAAAAATCTGAAAATTGCTGATAACACTATTTTAATTTTTGAAAAGCTATAATTTTTGAACGCGTTGTTCAATTTTGATCTTTAAAACTGCATTCGACGCAGTTTTTAAGCTCTAAAAATATTGTAAGAGGTACAATCTCGATTGGTTGAGAAATCTCGAAGTTATTTTGAAAAAAACACTTTTTTCGAAATCTGTTGACTACGTAATCTCTCGAACGGATAAACCGATTTTCATCCGCTTAGCGGTATTCGACGCAGTTTTCTGAGGAAAAGAGCTGATTAGATTATGAAATCCATCGGTACAATATTCTAGAAGTTATTTTGAAAAAACATCGTTTTAACATCTTTTTTTCGGTTTTTTTGGAATTTCTCAAATTCTATTGGACCGAATCGGTTCAAATTTTCAGGAAATCTAAGTTCAGTAGAACCCTTTCGAATGCCATAAATCGCGATTCGATCGGTTAAGCCGTTCAAAAGTTACATGAAGTTACACACACACACGCACACGCACACATACTCGTCACTCATACATACAGACATCATCGTAAAAATAGTCAGAATAGCTTCCTAGGATCACAAAACGTCGAAGATCTGATGAAAACTCGATTTTCGAAAATCGGGGTGAAATCAATAACTTCCCTATTTTTGAAAATTTTCAATTTTCTTAACGGGGAGTTAAAAATGTTTTTGAGTAAAAAGTCTGGAACTAACTCGGTAAAATGAAAATAACTGAATTTCATAAAAAATCCTCGGACACGTCAATTTTATTTTTTTACTGTACCTACATGTTTGTTGATATTTGTTGCATTTTGATAGTCTTTTGTTTTCATACTGTGACGTCATCGTCATTTTTTTTTAATGGCACCCCATATTTTTATGTCATATTTGGATAGTGCTTAAAATTATGAATTCATTGATGTACCATAGTATGACCTTAGCATTCATACTTCTCGAGATAATCAAGTTTGAGAAAGTATGAATGCTACGGTCGTACATCAATGAATTCGTAATTTTAAGCACTACCTATCCAAATATGACATAAAAATATGGGGTTCGTAATTTTAAGCACTACCTATCCAAATATGACATAAAAATATGGGGTTCCATTAAAAAAAAAATGACGATGACGTCACAGTATGAAAACAAAAAACTGTCGAAATGCAACAAATATCAACAAAAAGTAAAAACAGTAAAAAAATAAAATTGACATGCAGTGGCGTAGATACTAGATACCATAGGGTTAGACGGTGCCGTGCACCGGGGCCCCCAAGCTCAGGGGGCCCTCGGACACTGACCATCAAACCTCAGATTGAACTAGCGAAAAATTCTCCCATCTTCAGAATGTAAATAAAATAGGTTGCAACACTAATCATGACAACTCATTTGAAACTGAAAGAATACAGGAGAATTCTCAACAAATTCCGACTTATGTTCGAAACTTGTGGGGAATTCCCCTGTATTCTTTCTGTTGTTTGTGCAGTGTTGCCAACTTGAAAGATTCACCGTCACATTTAGCGGGTTGGCAATATTAGGAAACAGTCTATAAAAATAATCCATTAAATAAATTAAAACTTTATTGCAACAAAAACCTCTTATAGAAAACTTTATATTATTTTCAATTCAAAATTTTTTTTCTGTAAACTGTTACTTGAAAAAATAATTATATGTATTCGAGTTCCAGTATACACAAGAAAGATATTTTTACTTGAGAAACGCTATTCTTTAGTACATTATAGTATAGGTTTGCTACCGCCATCTATCGATTAATTTTGCACAAATTAGAGAACTAAGATTATATGGATAAAAAAATTATAATTTAAAAAAACTAAAAAACACGCTTTAATGAACTAAAAAGTAAAAAATAATTAATTTTATTGTAAAAAAGCGTGGGGTAGTATGAAAATATGATACAAAGCACCCCACGCTTTTTTACAATAAAATTAATTATTTTTTACTTTTTAGTTCATTAAAGCGTGTTTTTTAGTTTTTTTAAATTATAATTTATTTTTGCTTTTTAGTCCTGGAGATCCTGGCCAGGATAATAAAAAAAACATATGGAATTATTGTATTGTAATCGGTCTTTGATAAGTGTGCAAAGTTTCAGTTCAATCTGAAGTTTTTTGCTTTTTTTTAGTCTTGGAGATCCTGGCCAGGATAATGGGACAAACTTATGGAATTATTGTATTGTAATCGGTCTTTGATAAGTGTGCAAAGTTTCAGTTCAATCTGAAGTTTTTTGCTTTTTTTTTAGTCCTGGAGATCCTGGTCAGGATAATGGGACAAATTTATTGAATTATTGTATTGTCATCGGTCCTTGATAAGTGTGCAAAGTTTCAGTTCAATCTGAAGTTTTTTGCTTTTTTTTTAGTCCTGGAGATCCTGGTCAGGATAATGGGACAAACTTATTGAATTATTGTATTGTCATCGATCCTTGATAAGTGTGCAAAGTTTCAGTTTAATCTGAAGTTTTTTGCTTTTTTTTTTTAGTCCTGGAGATCCTGGTCAGGATAATGGGACAAACTTATTGAATTATTGTATTGTCGTCGGTCCTTGATAAGTGTGCAAAGTTTCAATTCAATCTGACCGTTCAAAGTTGGTCAAAATCAAGTTCAAAGAAGTCGGTTACAAACAAGCAAACATACAAGTGAAGCTAATAAAAGCGTGTTAAAAAGAAACCTAGTGGTGCGTTTAAGGTAGTTGTCTTGAGACAATAACATCCAAAAGTTTCGTTCATAATACGTTGTAAAACAATAAATAAGTAGTGTTAAATGTAAAAAAAAATTGTTAGAGATTGTACCTAAACTGTTGTTCACATAGTTACACATATTTCACTTAGTTTGTTCGCTTGGATTATATAAACATGTCAATCTTTTCTCATAAATTGTTGAACTTTGCGTTATTATATCTCAACAATAAAAGGTCAATAATTTTTGGATTTTCTTTTTTGAACTCAGAACAAAAACATCAATGAAAATTTCTGACTTACTTTTTTTTAAATTAAAAAACTTGTTAAGAACACAACCTTTCCTATGCTCTCCGTGTTAATTATCCGAACTTTAATTAAGTTTATCTCGAGTTAGAGATGGTCAATCCACGTCAAATTTTAATAGTATTTGTATTATAGTATCCTTAATGAGTATACGAAAATTTAGAATTTTCTGACACTATGCCCATAGCACGACAACTACCTTAAGCGCAAACAACGTCAGGAAAGAGAAAATAGTAAACAAAAATTACCCAAAATTGACAAATTTTTTAGTCAGCCTTCTACAAGTAGTTTTGGCCCATGCTCAAATATTTCTAAACCTAAACAGTTTGGTAAAATGATTTTTTCCAATATGTTTCGAAACAATTATATAATTGGCTGCTTTCCAACGAAACATTTTTCAATTGCATTTCAGCCGTATAAAACTATTATTTATCCTAAACAGTTTAGTTAGGGCCCCAGTTTTTTTTTGCACCAGGGCCTTTGGTTACCTAGCTACGCCTCTGTTGACGTGTCCGAGGATTTTTTATGAAATTCAATAATTTTCATTTTACCGAATTAGTTCCAGACTTTTTACTCACACTGTGTAACTGTATATATAATTAGGTATTTAAGTTTAAAAAAAATTATTAATTTTTTAATTTTTTCTAATAATTTAACATAAATAATATTGAAAATCAAAAAGAAAATTTTTTTTAAAGCTATAGATAAATTACTAAAAATTAATTAAAATGTATAAAAATTTAAAAAATATCACGTGACTTCAAAACGCGCCAGGAATGTTTGTGACGTCGTTATGTTAAAATGTGTCTGCATTTGTTGGTATTTGTGTATATGTATTACACATACTATCAAAAATAATAAATTTTTAACTTGGTAACCATGGATACAAAGACCATAGATAACATAATGACGTCACACGCGTTCGGATTCTTTCGGCGCGTTATCGGAACTGAGTTTAAAAATTAATTTTTATTTAAATATAACTTTTTAATTAGTAAGCAAAAAAATTAAAAAAAACAGTTTTGCTATATAACTTGTATGTGGTCCTTCCATTTAAGTAAAAAAAAAAATTCATTTAAAAACCCAATTAGCAAAACTGCAATGTTATGTTAGCATTGTGGTTATTTAAAAACATTTTTCTATTTGTTTAATAATTTTAAATAATTAAGTTATACCACTAAAATGGCACTACGCAAATGGAGAATAAATAATCTCTGTACTCACAAGTGCTGCCTCTCGTGGATAATTAAATGGACTACTCTCAGAGAAATGGCTCAATCGAAATTCATATACCGGGTGGTGAACTGCTCAGGTGTATACCTATATTAGTGCAGTAGAAATAGCGTTTGAGGTGGAACTAATTGTAACAAAAATAATTCTTTTTGTAAATGGTAGGTAACACGCCCCTAATCAACATACTAAAAATATACAACCGTACTGTTGCGCAAAATGCGTTTTTTTGGCCATCATCTTGAGCAAATCTCAAAAATTTAAAAAAATCATGGGTGGTATCAAAAAATGTTTGGCGTAAAATTGTCCATATTTGTTGTTCCAAACATTTTTTGATAAAAGTAGCCGCTAAGCCAGAAATCGAATTTCTTATTGTTGAAAATATCCACTGTTAAAGTTACGTAACACTTTTTGAAATTTTTGATATGAACGCGAAGTACTCTAGTAAGAAGAGTATTTAAGATAATAAATTCGCATATAAGTATTATATAGACCTATTCATTGGCTATCGAACTGCATCGAAAATTTCGGAAAATCTGGTTGATGTCACCCTACTGACACACTTTTCCCAAGGTAGTATTTTTGACGTGGAATTGGAACACTTGACGCGAAGTGCTCTAGTAAAAAGTGTATGCAAGAAATGTAAAAATCCTATACGAGGGTTATAGGCTTATTCATGGGCTATCTAACTGTGTTAAAAAAATTGGAAAATCTGCAAGGGGTCACCCTACAGAAGCAATTTTTCCAAGATCTTACTTTTTTACCTCAAAAATTTTATCTTGAAAAAATTGATTCTATACGGTGGCCCCTTGCATATTTACCAAATTGTTCAACACAGTTATATAGCTCATGAATAGGCCTTTAATCGCCATAATATAGGATTTTTATATTTCTTGAACACACTTTTTACTAGAGCACTTTGCGCCAAGTATTCCAATTTTACGTCAAAAAGAATTATATGGGAAAAATTGTTTCTGTAGGGTGGCTGTTTAAATTTTTTTTAAATTTTCGATGGAGTTAGGTAACCCATAAATAGTCCTGTAACCTCCCTTATGGCGTTTTAATATTTCTTAATTATACTATTTACTAGAGCACTTTGCGTTTAGTGTTCCAATTCCATCTCGAAAATACTACGTTGAGGTACTTGAAGGTCATTGTATTCGTTACCACGGTAATTTTTAGTTAATTATTGTTTACTAGGTGGGAAGTATAGGGCTGGTCATTAGTCGAATTTTTTATATTTTTATCTAAAACATTCTTTACTTTACTTTTATTACGTAGGTAAACGTTCCGACATTTTTATTTATTTAATAATTAAAAATTTTGGAGCATACAAGTAATTCAAGAATTACAAGGCGCGATATTCATGTAGGTACCTAATATAAATATGTATTGGATTACATAAAAAAAATAGTACAGTGAATTTTTTAAACAATTTTCCATAGCAACGGTTGACTATTAAGCGTTACTCGGAACCGGCTAAATAAAAAAGTCATGATGTCTCGTAAGACACCCGACAGAAGCTATGCTTTTTACGCATTGTATATAAAACCGAATTTATCAAAGATATAAATAATACAATTAAAAAGTTATTATTTAATCGCCATTTTGAAATCTGACGCCATTTTATTTTTTTATGTCCTATGAAACTTTCAAATACTGATTTTCAAAAGGATCGGATAATTTTTACAAAAAAGTATATATGGCCGCCATTTTGAAATCTGACGTCATTTTATTTTTTTGTGACCTATGAAACTCTCAAATATCAATTTTCAAAATGATCGGATAATTTTTACAAAAAAGTATATATGGCCGCCATTTTGAAATCTGACGTCATTTTATTTTTTTGTGACCTATGAAACTCTCAAATATCAATTTTCAAAATGATCGGATATTTTTTACAAAAAAGTACATACGGCCGCCATTTTAAAATCTGACGTCATTTTATTTTTTTGTGTCCTATAAAACTCTCAAATATTAATTTTCAAAAGGATCTAATAATTTTTAGTGTGCTTTATTTCCTTAGTCTGATTTTATTACATTTATCCGAAACGTTACCGGAGAAAGACCTTTTGCCTGTGAAAATTCAAAAGTACGATTTGCACCCGGACGAAACTCGGGCCGGTCAGCTGGTTACCATAATATTGTATTGTCACCGGAGCTACACATGTGTGCAAAATTTCAACTCAATCGGATCATGGGAAGTGGGTAAAAATTCAAAAGTACGATTTACACCCGGACGAAAGCCGGGCCGGTCAGCTAGTTACCATAATATTGTATTGTCACCGGAGCTACACATGTGTGCAAAATTTCAACTCAATCGGATCATAGGAAGTGGGTGAAAATTCAAAAGTACGATTTACACCCGGACGAAAGCCGGGCCGGTCAGCTAGTTACCATAATATTGTATTGTCACCGGAGCTACATATGTGTGCAAAATTTCAACTCAATCGGATCACGGGAAGTGGGTGAAAATTCAGAAGTACGATTTACACCCGGACGAAATACGAATACAATATTATGGTAACTAACTGACCGGCCCGGTCAGTTAGTTACCATAATATTGTATTGTCACCGGAGCTACACATGTGTGCAAAATTTCAACTCAATCGATCGCAAGATTTGTAACAAATATACGGGATCAAGTTAAATAAAACCACCGTTTAAAAAACAAAGCATCTACTACCTACTTATTTTTGCGTGATGCCAGAACATACGTTTTTATTTGAGAATCAGTTCGGTTGCTTTTGCGTGATGCCAGAATATTTTAAAACTCGCAGTCGCATAAGAAGTTATTTACTTGAAAAAAAAAATCATGTAAATCGGATCAGTGGTTCTCGAGTTATAAGCGTACAAAGGGACATAGAGACAGAGAAAGTCAAATTGTTCGGGAAGGTATGATGAACGTCGAGAAATTTTGGTCCGATCCGATCGACGTCAATAATTAGTTACACATTTTAACTCAGTAGGCCAGGGTTTTTAAACTTAAATTCAAACATCAGCAGTCAAAAAATTGAATAACTATATTGAAATAATGCAATATAAGACAGAGCATACGCTATTTTCCAATATCCATATCACACTGTGCAACAGACAAGGACAACCGAAACAAGTTCGCGATTTATTAGATAAAGTCGCATTTATTTAGTTTAATAATCATATAAATCTGTATAAAAAAACTGTTTTGACACAATATTATACATGAAATCTATCTAAAATTTTCTGCTCTTTCGTTTAAGACAGGTTTCGAATCGATCTGACTTAAACTGAGCAAACTATAAGCAAAAAACACCGTTTTTTTCTAATTTGCTCCCCTCTGGGGCCAAAATTCAAAAATCGGGCGACGTTAGGATCAAATAGACCCCGAGAGGAATCGAACAAAAAAAAGTTTTTTAAAATCGGTTAACCCGTTTGGGCTGTACGACTGATACAAAAAATTCGACTGATGACCAGTCCTATACTTCCCACCTAGTAAATATTTGCAAAAAATAAACACTCTTTTTTTTATTCTTTGACTAGGCCCAAATAACCTTAGCTGTTGGTGGTCTTTAAAACACAATTTAATTTTTATTCTTTGAAAAAAGCATGGCCCTCTTTTTTGTTTGGTGATCTATTGATGGCTAGCTTAATATAGCAAAAATCATGGTTACCTTGATTTACGTACAATTTTTATTTTTTTTAGTAAAATATTTTTTTTCTCGAAAACTATACATTTTAGAGAAAAAAAATATTTACATTTTTTTCATATTATAACATCTAGAATTCATTTATATTTTTTTTTACCTATGTTAATACGTGACATTGAGGACGTTTTTTTGAATATCTCAGGATCCACTGAACCGATTTGACTCAAAATCTAATCAGATCTAAGTTAAAGGCTGATAAACACAATAGAACAATCGGCATGCCCGTATGTTGTTCCGTTCTTAAGATATCGAAGGCGAAAAATTGACCACATACACACACACATACACACATACACACATACACACACACATACAGACATCAGTCAGAAAATGATCTTAAACGATTGCTAGGGTCTCAAAACGTGAAAATCTGTTAAAATCTCGAAATATTGTTTTCGGACTGAATCCATTACTTCCCTACCATAGTAGAGGTGGGAAGTAAAAATCCGTTACAGATTGACAGATTGACAGATTCACAGATGTACAGACAAAGCGAGTGTATATAGGCGCTTCTAGCTTCGCTAAGATCGCGCCTAAAAAACGTGTTGTATACTTACTTTGAGGGTATTCTTTGGTTATGTGTTATAATTAAAATTAGTAAATGGTTGAGGTTGTGTATTTTTAAGTTGTCTGTATTTGATAATATTTTATCGTTGTTTTATTTGTTTATTGATGAATTCTAAAGGATAATTATTATTAATTAAGATATCTTAATTAACAATAATTATCCTTTAGAATTCATCAATAAATAAATAAAACAACGATAAAACATACATTTTTATAAGAAGAACTAGTCGCTACCCGTGGCTTCGCCCACGTATATTTCGATTATAATTTATAATCTCCCCGTGAGAAATTCTCCTCCTGCAAAGAGAAACCGGGCTGGTGGTGTTTATTCGCTCGATTTTTTTTAATACATCTCACTCGCTTTGCTCGTTCGCTCGAATATTGTTAATACATTACTCACTCGCTTCGCTCATTCGCTCGAATATTATTAATACATTACTCACTCGCTTCGCTCGGATTTTATTAATACATTACTCACTCGCTTCGCTCGAATTTTATTTATACATTTCTCACTTGCTTCGCTCGTTTGCTCGAATTTTATTAATACCTTACTCACTCGCTTCGCATGTTCGCTCGAATATTATTAATATATTACTCACTCGCTTCGCTCGTTCGCTCGAATTTTATTAATGCATTATTCACTCGCTTCGCTCGTTCGCTTGATATTATTAATACAATACTTACTCGCCTCGCTCATTCGCTTGAATATCATTAATACATTACTCACTCGTTTCGCTCGTTCGCTTGAATATTATTAATGCATTACTGACTCGCTTCGCTCGTTCGCTCGAATTTTATTAATACATTATTGCTCGCCTACGTTATATAAGGAACTCCTGTGCAAAATTGCATGCTTCTAACTTAAAAATGATGAACTTCCATACAAACTTTCATCCCCTATTTAACCCCCTTAAGGGATGAATTTTCAAAAATCCTTTCTTAATACTCACTTAGATTATATAAGGAACTCATGTGCAAAATGTCATGCTTCTAACTTCAATACAAACTTTCATCTCCTATTTAACCCCCTTAGGGGATGAATTTTTAAAAATTCTTTCTGATTGCTCACCTACGTTATATAACGAACTCCTGTGCAAAATTTCATGCTTCTAACTTCAAAAAAGACGAACTTCCATACAAACTTTCAATCCCTTTTTAACCCCCTTAGGGGATAAACTTTCAAAAAAACATTTCTTAGTGCTCACCTACATTATATAAGAAACTCCTGTGCAACATTTCATGCTTCTAACTTCAAAAATGACGAACTTCCATACAAACTTTCATCCCCTATTTAACCCCCTTAGGTGATGAATTTTCAAAAATCCTTTCTTAGTGGGTGCCTAAGTCACAAAAGGAACCTACTGTCCAAATTTCAAGTTTATATCTTCAGCGGTTTGACCTGGGCGTTGTCTGTCAGTGAGTAACGGAACTGTTTTATATAATATATAGATAGATAAATTATTTGTGGTTAGTAGTTAACTACTTTTGTATGTAGTTTGCCCAGCTCTGGTTACACGGTAAGCATTAAATATTTAACGCAAACGTTAAATGACCCGAACTCGTATACTTAAAAAAACAGTATATATTACTATTTTTCTATTCACCCAGTATATAAGTAGGTATGCATTTTTGGCACACAGCAAAGCTAGTTTTACACTGCACACGTGCAATTGTGTACGTGTGAGATAGAGATAGTAATATAATGAAATGTGCCCAACGATTCATCGGCCACACCACACATACTGCGAGTCAACCATGCAGACGTCAGGTCTCCCCGCTTTAACTCTGGTGTAATCCGGTATAATCCAGTCATACCTATTAGATTCAGTTTCGAACCAGATAACTCGTATGGTTTATACTTTATAATAATAATATACACCTATACACATTCAGTGGCGTCCGCTCCGCGCAGTGTCGCATGGGACTTCGGTTTTCGCAAACGTTTCTATTAAAGCATTTTCTAGAGTCTAGACTCTAGAGTTTAGAATTTAGAGTATAGACTCTACAGTAGGTATAGATTTTATAACACAGACATATTATTATCTTTACTTTTATAGGATTTCATTATTGGGAATATTATTAACTTATCTAGCATCCAATGTAATTCTGCTATTTATATTATATCTAACTAAATGTCCCGTTCGGCTTCGCCCGAGTGCACTCGTTTCGCTCGTATTTATAATTAATTAATACGTTACTCACAGTAACTCGCTTCGGTCATTCGCTCAAATTTATAATTAACTGCACGCCATTTATTATTTTTATTAGGTATCATATTATATTTCACACTGATTTTGACATAAACTTGATTTCAATCTAACTTGGAATCAATCCGATTTGCACCCGAGCAAAGCCGAGCCGGGCAGCTAGTTAATAGACCTAAACTTCCTTCAAGAAATAAGCTATTGAATGGTAAAAACCGCATTCAAATCTGTTCGGTGTAGCGAATTCAATCCGATTTTCATCTAAGGACTAGGCGAAACACGCAACCGGGTCGGACAGTTATTATAGACCTAAACCTTCTCCAAGAAATAAGCTATCGTGGTAAAAACCGTCTTCAAATCCATTTAGTAGTTCTCGAGATTAGCCGTTATTTTTGTCAGGCGTTATCGATATGGCAGAGCACCGGTATTCAGATAATTATTGAGTATTATCATATACTACTAATCGCTCTCCCACTAGTGATACGCGACTTCAACATTTCACGTCGCAGTTGAGACTCAGTTTCTGTGGTGGGAGAAATTCTGTTTGAAAGAATATTATATTATAGAATGTAAAATGAAGTAGCGTTGCCGTCGCGACATGGTTGCATATTACTGCCAATCTCAAAGAACTAATATTTACTAGAATTCGTGTCCAGCTTATTTATTTATTTATTTTTTGTTGTAGGTTAAGTGTGTATTGTCCATTATTTTAAGTGGTTGGTGATCGGATTTGTTAGCCCAATTCTGGGCATTTTCTCTTGGCAAACGATCCTTCTTTTGTTTGACCCACGTCCACCGTGCCGCTGAGCCTAGCTAGCCGTGGCCATCGGTTGTGGGAAAAACCGACGTTATAGTATATACAAATATTTTATATTTTACAAATAGTCATTTTTGTAATCGCGTACTCTAACGTTCCAGAGAACATCTTCCGCTTCATAAAGTTTAACAAATCTAGTCGTATCACGCTCAGACCACTTTTTTTGCCACGAGATACTTGTGAATTATAATTAGAGGCCATTTTGTTTCAGTACTCGTATCCGAGCAAGCTCGGAAGAATAGAACGCGGTCTGATTCAACTGTGAGCGGACGTAGTCATCCGAGTATGCTCAGATTACTGGTTGCCACGACGCGAGTAACGTCCGAGTAGATATCCGAGTGCACTCTGTCAGAGTACACTCTTATCGTGTCAACGCGGCTTTATACAGTCCGGAAACTATTGCACTGATCTGACCCTAAAGAACGATAAAAACTCCTTCCTACCTCATCCATGAATGTGAAAGTAGTTTCAACACTTCAGGCTATAGGAAGACTACAGAAGGTGTTAAGAAATGATGAAAAGTTATTTTTAGATTATGGAAACATACCCACTACATTGTGTCGAATAATAATTGATAAATGATGATAGTTTATAATCTTTCTAATCGTCGTTTTATTAGCACACTTTTTGAACTATGGTCTCTGTATATTTTTTTTTTTGAAGCCATTAACTGCCAAGGTTATCTGGATCGAGTACCTACCAAATCATATTTTCCATTTATTATTCTTTCTAAATAGGTACTAATAATTATTTACAGAGTTTCCAGATTACTAACATGTATGATAAGGCGCTATTACCTTTTATCATGGTCATCCGGGGGCCGTGACTAATCCTAAAGTAAATCTTACAAAACGTGTAGCATGTGAAGAGCGGCAACGAAGATCATACAACAATAATATCATTGATATTTGATAATGTCTTATGATTTCTATTTTATGGACAATGAGTTTAAAATGTTTGCAATTTGAACTCATTGTCATTAAAATAATTTTACAGAAAGTACAGTACGTGGCGCCGACACTTTGAAACAATTTTAGAAGCTTCTGATTTATTCAATTCAAAATTATCATTTTCAATTTTGTTATAATAATAAAGTACCTATGTAGTAAAAATTCATCACAAGTTTATTAAATAAAGAGCTACAATTTATTGAACTGACTAATAATTTTTGTTATAGAATTAATCAGTGTATTTAAAGAAAATTAAAGGGTTCGTCAACAATTCATCCACTAAACACACTATGTGTCGAATTTCCAAACAGATCATTGGAATTTGTTGCGGAATATGAGCGATTCCTTTTTTAGGATTCCGTACCTCAGAATAAAAAAACGGAAACCCTAGGATCACTTTCGTGTCTGTCCGTCCGTCTGTCACAGTTTATTTTCTTCGAATCTACTGGACGAAAAAAGTTAAAATTTGGTACATATATAGAGTTAGGTGACCCAATCACAAATGTATAGCGTAAATAAACGAATCCTGATTTTGGGGGCTAATTTCGGAGGACAAAGTAGAAATTAAAAAAAAAAAATTAAAATGCATCGTGTGGCATATCAAATGAAAGGGTTCGTTATGAGAAATACAAATATATTTTTTTTATAATTTTAAAATGCAAAGTTTGACAGATAATAAAGAAAATATACGAAAATCGAGCATTCCCCCTCCTTATCTTTGAAACTACTGAGCCTAAAATTTTGAAAAAATAGGGCATAAAGGGCCTCACTCATAGTTTACAGGAAAACCTCGCACTTGACCGGTTTTTTTCTTTAATTGAAACACAAAGTTCACTTTTAATATTATACCAAGTATCCGCCACTGCATGCCTATTTTTGTTTCGGATTTCAAATTACAGGATAATATCGTTCATAATTAATACCCAACGGCCAACTACCAAAGAACTCCAAAATAGGCCACTCCATTTCAATAAAACTTCAGACCGAATGAAACTAAATAATAATTTAGATAAAAATATGCGAGTACCACTACAAATTGCCAAACATTCGTCACATAATGTGTAGCTGGACTGGCATTCTCTTATCACTATACACGTCATGTTGCGTGTGCGTCATTAATCGACTTCTATTCGACGCCTAAACGTTCGTGTTCTATAAATCCTAGACGCATAATAACCCTGAGTACACAGAATTGTTTTTCAGGAATGCTTTCATTTTTAACTTGTGCGGACATCCGCTACCCTGTAAGTTTTCCCGCTATCGATATTGTTTAAACAATTAAACAAAATTGATTTTTTTACTTTGAAAGTATTTTTTATACCCTTTAGTCTAATTACAAGAAAAAATATTGAATAACTTTTTATTGTAATTTCGACTAATAGATTTTTTTAAACTTGAAAATACAAGAATTTACCTACCTATAAGTATTTACCTCCTTGAAAATTGAATGTACATTTAAAAATTATATTTTTGATCGGTTACTATTTTTTATTACAACTTTTTTCAATCTCTGCAAGAGCAATTTCAAAATTTACCCTTGTTTTTTAATTCGCCGAGACCCTATACTTCGCGAGTGCAATCGAGACGGAACTATTATCAATTCTATAGGCTTATAATAACCTACTAACGGCCCGTTCCGGCTTCGCTCGGATGTTATGAAATTATGATTTAATAGCGGTCACCCATTGCTCCACTCACGTATATTTAGTATATTGTTAATTTGTTACCCCCTGCGAGAATCTCCCCCCCTGCGTAGCTTTCTATTAGTGAAAGAATTTTTAGAATCGGTTTAGTAGTTCCAGACATAAGAATTTATGATTTATAACCAGCCAAGTGCGAGTCAGACTTGCGCATCGAGGGTTCTGTACTGCAAAAAAAAAAAAATTTACTGATATTTTATTTTGTTCTTTTAAGTGTTTCAAAATTTTTCCGTATCAAATTTAATTAAATTATTTTTTAAAGTAAAACTATCTAAAGATACCCCCCACATGCTTATGTGCACTAGAATTTTTTTTTTATCCCTCAGTTACGTGTATGGTATGCCACCCCTAATTTTTTTTCATATTCAAACCAATTTTCGTAAAAAGTATTTTATAAGTTCTACCTCCTTAAATTTTTTCAGAATTTTCCACCCCATAGTTGAAAAGTTAGAGGGGGGGACACACTTTTTACAACTTAAGAAGCGCATATCTCACCAACTATTAATTAATTAATTAATTAATTAAAAAAGTCATTTTGAAACTTCTTCAACATTTTCGAAGACCTATCTAACGATACCCCAGACGCTTATGTGCACGAGAAATTTTTTTTATCCCTGATTTACATGTATGGAGTGCCACCCCTATTTTTTTTTCGTAATTTCACTTTATCATTGTATAGCGGTTCACAGAAGACACCTACATTCCAAATTTCATCTATATAGTGCCAACAGTCTCCGAATAAAATGGCTGTGACATAAGGACAGACGGACAGGACGAAACACACACACACACACACAGGAAAAACAGAACCTTCCTTTTTTAAGTCTGTTAAAAATGCTTTCTAAGACAACTTCTAGCATTCCTGAAAAAAATCTCAACTCAAATTTCCCTATAGAAGTGTAGCCAGGTCCTGGAATCAGTTTCTCATATGTTGCTCATACACACTAATTGGCAAACTTCACAAACGGTCAACGTTCGTCTAGTTCGCCATATAGTGTGAAGCCGGCTTCACGCTCATCGCAAATCTATAATGAAATATGTCGAGTTTCTCATACTTATTAAAATGATATAACGGTCTAACAGAGGGTAACTAAAACAGTTTTATAGCATATCCGCAAAACGTTGTATTTTTTATGTTTAATAATTAATTACGTGTAGTTGTTTTCCTAACATTCGTTTTACCACAATAAGAAATATCACGAGCACGTGCTATTGACACAAAGTATATTTTCCATAAATCTTTCTATCCAGTTCTTTGTATTAGTTTTCCCTTTTTTGTCACAAGTCGCAGGAAATTTAAAATATTGTCCACATTCTATACGTGCAAAAATAATTTGCTTTTAAAGAGCTTTCTAAAACTTTTTTTAATTCAAAAATAGGGTTTCGTTTGATGCTTTTAGTTTACTTCACTTGTTAGTTATGGTTAAATCTTGTAATCCAAAAGGCGCTTATCACCTCTGTCGTCGAGCGCCAATATCTATCTTGTAATCCAATTTTTGACCCACTTCTACATATTCGATCCACTTGAAACTATGCACACGCGCGCGCGCTTCACACACACACACACCACACCCCTCCACACACAACCCCAACCACCCACCCCTTACACACACAGTGCAATATTTTTTATAAGAATCCAATTTGCATAACCAGTTCCTTCGTCTTCAAAATTTCCGTAACTATACCGTCATTTCCACCATAAATGTCCCGTTTCTCTCGCCATGCGAAATATAATATTTTAATATCTCTGAAAAAAAGTTTTTAACCAAAAACTTACATATCTAATATGTAAATACTTATTTTAAAAGTCAGTTACGCCTTTGTTACACGAAATTCTCAATATTATGATTATTATGATAAGTTGCCGTACGTGGTTTTAAGACCAGATAAAGTTCGGCCATTTTGAAAATAATTTACATTTTTGAGTTACCGTTTCAAATTTATACAGCTGTTAATCCCTCTGTTCAAAAAAAATACCGATTTTAAGACTTGATTTTGTCGCCGGTTTAGATTTTAAGACTCATTTGGTCGGTGACGAAAAATTGCAAAAAAATAAAAAATAAACCTGTAAGTACTAGTTCCGAAAAGATTCGACTGATGACCAGTCCTATACTTCCCATCTAGTCAATATTTGCAAAAAATAAACACTCTTTTTTATTCTTTGAAAAAAAGCATGGCCCCCTTTTTTGTTTGGTGATCTACTGATGGCTAGTAATATAGCAAAAATCATGGTTACTTTGATTTACGTACAATTTTCTTTTTTTTTTTCTTCGAGCTCAAAAATCTGAAAATTGTTGATAACAACACTATTTTAATTTTTGAAAAGCTATAACTTTTGAACGCGTTGTTCGATTTTGATCTCTAAAACGGCATTCGACGCAGTTTTTAAGCTCTAAAAATACTGTAAAAGGTACAAGATCGATTGGTTGAGAAATCTCGAAGTTATTTTGAAAAAATACTTTTTTCGAAATCTGTTGACTACGATATCTCTCGAACGGATGAACCGATTTTGATCCGCTTAGCGGCATTCAACGCAGTTTTCTGAGGAGAAGGGCTGATTAGATTATGAAATCAATCGGTACAATATTCTAGAAGTTATTTTGAAAAAACATCGCTTTAACAACTTTTTTTTCGGTTTTTTTGGAATTTCTCAAAATCTATTGGGCCGAATCGGTTCAAATTTTCAGGAAATCTAAGTTCAGTGGAACACTTTCGAATGCCGCAAATCGCGATTCGATCGGTTAAGCTGTTCAAAAATTATGAGAGGTTTACATACACACAGAGAGAGAGAGAGAGAGAGAGAGACATACATACTGACATCATCGTAAAAATAGTCAGAATAGCTTCCTAGGATCACAAAACGTCGAGATCTGATGAAAACTGTATTTTCGAAAATCGGGGTGAAATCAATAACTTCCCTATTTTTGAAAATTTTCAATTTTCTTAGCGGGAAGTTAAAAAAATACACGATCAACCTATACAGTGTGTCCCACCGTAACTGAGACATAGCATTTTAACATGGTGTTACGATAATTTGTTAATATTTGCTCCCCGTTAACTGTTTTTGTTATTTTTATTTTACGATCTGGTTCTAAATGTCCCCAGTAATGATGTTGTAGACTTATTTTTATTTAAATGTCTTTAAAAATTAATAAAAAACATTTTTAAAAAATAAATCACAATCTTTGCTTTGTATACCAGTTTAATGCTCAACTGGTCAATACCGCTGATAGCTTAGTTGGCTAGTGCGTTGACTAATATCATTAACCTTCACGCCAAGCCCGGGTTCGAATCCCGACGAGAGCTCATAATTATTATTTTTTTTTTTTAATAATGAAAATACATTGGAGAACAATTAATAATGCTTATTATTTACAAATAAAAGTTTAGCGATTTTATTAATTATTTCCATTAAAACAGAATTGTACGTGTTAGTTTTAATGAAAATAATTAATAAAATCGCTAAATTTTTATTTGTAAATAATAAGCATTATAAATTGTTCTCCAATGTATTTTCATTATTAAAAAAAAAAAATAATTATGAACTCTTGTCGGGTTTCGAACCCGGGCTTGACGTGAAGGTTAATTATATTAGTCAACGCACTAGCCAACTAAGCTATCAGCGGCATTGACCAGTTGACCATTAAACTGGTATATTTTTAAAAAATGTGATTTTAATAATTTTTAAAGACATTTAAATAAAAATAGGTCTACAACATCATTACTGGGGATATTTAGAACCAGATCGTAAAATAAAAATAACAAAAACAGTTAACGGGGAGCAAATATTAACAAATTATCGTAACACCATGTTAAAATGCTATGTCTCAGTTACGGTGGGACACACTGTATATATTTTTTATAGTTGTTATAATATTTTTAAAGATAATGATTATTCTCTTTGTAGAGTTACATGCAGTGGCGTAGCTTCACTTTGCGGGGCCCAGGTGTAAACTTTTTTTTGGGGCCCCCCACTTCACCCAACTAAGAAAAATTTCCAATTATTCATGACATCATCGCGCTTAGATCATATATAATTGGACTGAGAAAAAAAATCGAGTGTAAGGATTAATCAATCAGTAGTTGACCCAAAAATTGGGGGCCCCTCGAGGTTAGGGGGCCCCGGTGATTGCCACCTGGAACACCTGTGGTAGATACGCCACTGGTTACATGTTACCTTTTGCATTGGTTTCACAAACAGTTTGTATAAATAGTTGTAAATTTTAGTGGTAAATATTTTTACCTAGTTTTTTTTTATTGTCCGTTTGGAAACTGTACTCAAAATCTGGTTGGGGGGTGATTTTTCTTGAAAAAGGGGATGACGCCGTAACCCCCGGTCGTGACTACAGATCTCAAAACATTAGTTACGGTCTCGACTAACGGTGTAAAATGCAAGGTATTTTCAACGAACATTCGTACGAAGAAATTTGATAAACTATACAATAAAAATGTAGGAAAAATACGAATCCGGCAAAAATACGTAGGTATAGAACCATTTTTGTAGAGAGTTTAGTTAACTTTGATTTTGTGTAGAACTATTTTTGTCGTAGAGTTAAGAGAAAGTTATGAATCCGGTAAAACTTGATTTCCGTCCCTTCCCTAACCCCCCAGGCTAGTAGCGCACTTCGTTGGAGGGGGGAAATTTTAGGATTTATTGAGGACACCCTAAGGAATCATGTAAAAAATAATTTTCTTGTAGGAATTTTTTGCAATGTTCGTACATTATCTCGACTTTGGTGCCTGGTCTATAAATCATAATTTTGTCACTAATGCTACACTCAACTGCTGTATTGAAACTATTCGGTTTAGAGAAAAAATTTATAAGACATATTTTGTAGAAAATTTAATGCTATTTTATTTTCATCCATCGTCTTACTATTATGTGTGGTTATCGAACAAAGGTGTAGACTGTAGAACATGAAAAATGACAATAGAGAAACCATGTGGTAACCTCGAAATGTAAATAGGTAGGTACTCATTTTGGGAGATTTTTTTCAAGTTAACACTGGATATGGTTACGGCAGGCTGGGATCTGAAAGACAGGTTTTTGTATCGACATGGTGTAATCTGTAACAATTTCACAAAGACAAACCGTAACCTTTTTTGTAATTAAAATGTCCACGGGCGACAGGACTATAACATACAATAATATTATTTGTGTTTAAAAGTATTCGATAGCGGAAGTTATCCCTTGCACTCTTCATCTCAAATCCTTTCCCCTCGCCTATAAAACAGTTCCCGCTCTGCCGACGCTATTTTTAAAGCTAAAGCCAACGCTAAATTTGTTTTATTTTATAAAATGTTAAATACCTACTTTCGTTTCTACAATAACATCTTAAATAATTTCGAAGGATTTACAGGTAGATAGTAAAACTAGTAAATTATTTATTTAAACAGAAATGTTGTACTTTAACCTTTTAGAGTTTAGTCAATAAAACAATGTCTATGTCATACTGCTTACAGGGCCGGCGCGTCAAAATATGCCGCCTAAGGCGAATACAACTTTTGCCGCCCCCCCCCCCCACATATTAAAAAAATTAATAAACCGATGCTATATTTTATTTACTTAACACATAAAAAACAAATGTAATTCTAATAACAATATTTACAAAAAATAATATAGGTATAGACACTTTGAAAAAAATATATAAATAAATTACTTATACAAAAACAATAACTTATAAATAAAACAAAAAAATTAAAAATTTACTCTTCTGACTTCTTTTATCTAGTAGTAGAAGGTAGAACTAAGAATCGGTGAAAACTTGAACCATATAATCATTTTTAAAAAGTAGAATACCGCTCGAAAAATTCGCTGCTACAAAAATATGCCGCCCTAAAAATATGGCGCCGTAAGGCGATCGCCTGTCTGACCAGGCGCACGTGCCGGCCCTGACTGCTTACACTTTGGGTAAGTTCGGTTTTACGCTCAGATTGATCGGAGTGCTCTAATACGTTCGAATTTAACATTTATATGCTCTGAAAGATCTCTATCCTGCGTTCGGTTTTAAGATCTGGAGCAGATCGAGCGCGCTCGATTTGCTCCGAGGAAAGCGAGCGAGCAAGCAGATTCAACCATCTTCAGAGCATTCATTTTAAAAATGAGCGGAAACACTTGTTGTGAGAATGGATAAATTTCGAAGTTTATTTATATGAGGTAATTTTTCAATAGGTAAAAACACACTAATAATATTTATTCAAAGAATAGTAATAATCAATAAGTCTATATCGCACAGAATGATTAAATAAAATATTTATTATATCTATGGGTCGAAAAAATCAACAACCAGTACTACTAGTACTACTATTAATATTAAAATAAAGGAATAAAACGAAAAAAATTGTGATTCATGATTTATTATTATAACAATGTTGAATTAAATCAAAATGAGGAGCAATAAAGAATATATTTCGGCTTTAGTAATAAAAATTTTAATTATTGGCGCCATTTTATTCTGACGTTTGGAAAAATCTGCTAGATTACGTTCGGAATTGTTTAGATGGCTCGATTTGCTCGGTTGTCACGTGACCAAAAATCTGTTCGCTCGGCTCGATCAATCGAGCGTAAAACCGAACTTACCCAAAGGTATTTAGAGTTTAGACTGTGCAATGGATACAAATTTTATGTGACTAATAATTTGAAGAAGTCGTACGGCCTAATGAAGATTAGAATTTGACTAAAATGTAGCTGTAATTAGTTTATAAGAATTCAAATACCGTGAACAAGGCGTGACATACGTAATTTACTTTAATAAAATATATTGCCAGGTGCATATTGTTTATTGTTTATTAATTAATGTTCAACGTCAGTAATAATAGGATGCTGTTCATCTTAAATTTAAACTTAATTATGATAATTTATTAGATACAATTATGCAGTGTTTGGTGTTACGGACACGAAAGATAATTAAAATGTTAATACACAGACATTCCTGTTGTGATAAATGAGTTACACTCCGGAGCATGAACATATGACAATAATTGTACCGATTAGAAAATTTTACGGATAAAACAAGTAGATTTTAATAATAACAATTAACAATTAATACATCCTTACTAATATTATAAATGCGAAAGTAACTCTGTCTGTCTGTTACCTTTTCACGCCTAAACCGCTGAACAGATTTCGATAAAATTTGGCAAGGAGATAGATTGCATCCTGAGGAAGGACATAGGCTACTTTTTGTCTAAAAAAAAACGCCTTCGCTCGAGTGAAAAAATTCTTTCACTAATAGAAAGCTACACTATCCCTGAGTGATATATGGGCAATATTTTATTTTGATTCTCGCGGGAGCGGGGGGGAGAGGGCAATAAATCATAAATTCTTATCACTGGAACTATACTGAACCTATTCTAAAAATTCTTTCACTAATAGAAAGCTACACTATCCCTGAGTGATATATGGGCAATATTTTATTTTGATTCTCGCGGAATCGGGGGGGGGGGGCAATAAATTATAAATTCTTATCACTGGAACTATACTGAACCTATTCTAAAAATTCTTTCACTAATAGAAAGCTACTATCCCTGAGTGATATATGGGCAATATTTTATTTTGATTCTCGCGGGAGCGGGGGGGGGGCAATAAATCATAAATTCTTATCACTGGAACGATACTGAACCTATTCTAAAAATTCTTTCACTAATAGAAAGCTACACTATCCCTGAGTGATATATGGACAATATTTTATTTTGAGTCTCTCGGGAGCAGGGGGGAGGGCATTAAATCATAAATTCTTATCACTGGAACTACACTGAACCTATTCTAAAAATTCTTTCACTAATAGAAAGCTACACTATCCCTGAGTGATATAGGCTATATTTTATTTTGATTCTCGCGGGGGTGGGGGGGGGTTATAAATCGTAAATTCTTCTGGAACTACTGAACCGATTCTAAAAATTCTTTCACTAATAGAAAGATACACTATCCCTGATCGTGATATGGGCAATATTTTATTTTGATTCTCGCACGGGGGGAGGGTAATAAATCATAAATTCTTATCTCTGGAACTACTGGACCTATTCTAAAAATTTTTTCACTAATAAAAAGCCTACACAGGGGGAGAGATTCTCGCGGGGGGCAGAGGGAGAAATTCTTGTGGGGGGCTAATAAATCATAAATTCTTATCTCTGGAACTACTAAACCTATTCTAAAAATTCTTTCAATAATAGAAAGCTACGCAGGGGAAGAGATTCTCGCGGGGGATAACAACTTAACAATATACTAAATATACATGAGCGGAGCAATGGGTGACCGCTACTAAATCATAATTTCATACCACCCGGGCGTAGCCGGGACGTACCGCTAGTGTCTTTATAAATGTTTTTGTGCCTATTACAGCGAGATTCAAAATGATATTATGATCATTTTTGAAATGCCATAAAAAATATAATTTAATTAGGATATTCAGCCAAAAAGAATTGATTAACTTACAAAAAGAAAATTTTTGTAAAAGTTGTCAATGTCATATTCTATCTATTATTATTTTACGTATCTATTAAATTCTAATATGACATTGACAAATTTTACAAAAAATTTCTTTTTGTAAATTAAGTAATTCTTTTTGGCTGCATTTCCTAATTAAATTATACTATACACAGTAGTAATAAACTCAAATATATGATTGTCAATCGCAAAAATTAATGATAACAATCGAAAGAGGACGCTTTGGAGATATTTTGACAGTTGTCAAAACGGTGCGTTGGAATATCCAACAACGCAATTTTTGTGTTGAAAATTTTATTACATTTGGTTCCATAATTATTGTAACTCAAAGTTTATTTCGTAGTCAATTTAATGTTCGTGAAGTTCCGGCTCAAAATGTAATTTCGTATTTGTTGCGTATAAGTGGAAAAATAATGGGTCAGTTGAAAACAGAAAATCAACTGGCAGGAGGGAACCCTGAACATGAAGGGCTGCACTGGTGAAACAATCATTTCTGATTCTCATCAGCTCTTCATTTTCAGGGTTACATATGGATCTCCTCCTGCCAATTGATTTTCTGTTTTCAACTGACTCATTATTTTTCCACTTATACACAACCAATACGAAATTACATTTTGAGCCGGAACTCTACGAACATTAAATTGACGACGAAATAATCATTAAGTTACAATAATTATGGAACCAATTTTCAACACAAAAAATGCGTTGCTGGATATTTCAACGCACCATTTTGACAACTGTCAAAATACCTCCAAAGCGTCCTCTTTCGATTGTTATCATTAATTTTTGCGATTGACAATCATACTTATATTTTTTATGGCATATTAAAAATGATCATATCATTTTGAATCTCACTATTGTGAGCCCAAGTAACTATTCTTATTTCAATTATCTATCATATTATATTTTATTTTTATTAATAATCTCAAATATTTAATTTATCTAGAAATCTGACGAGTACCAGCACAAGAACCAGTATTAGCTAGATGAAGCAGTATGATATGTAAGTCCATATTAATTAAGTTATAGTCACACATATTAACTACAGTAAATGATATGGCGGCGGAATTAATAAAATAGTACCATACTTTTTTAAACTTCAATTCAAATAAATAATAAATTAGTATTTCCCAGCTCTGCGAGTCTGTCAAAGTAACTTTTGCTAACAAATAGTGTTGTAAATTTACTTATACTTACTCAGTCTTTCTGTTTTGTAACCGTGAAGACTTAGGTATTATGTGAATTTAATAGATCTAAAAAAAATCAGTAGTTTCAATTTTAAACAGACCACAAAATATTCTCAAAACGCCTACAAAGTCTCTATTTGTTCCCAAAAAATCTAACTCTATTTGGTATATATTCTAGAAAATAAATTGATTATTATAAATTCATAATCTATCTATAGGTACATATATGTATAGAAAGATTATATAAATTTATAGTAATCAATTTTATATTATAATAAAATGATAACTGGTGTACGTGTTGTTAACGAACGCATTACGCAAAAATAACTGAACAGATTTCAATGAAACTTTGCAGATCTATGCCTTTATCTTCAATTAGAATTGTCACGATATTCCTCATGTGAGATTAGTAATGAGCGAAAATAGTGAATTGTGTAGTACTAGCGACATCAGACGAGATTTGATATTACTATAAAGTATCATTGGAAGTTAGTTTGGTAACATTGTTTTTTCAAGAAAAAAAGTGATTTATAGGTATGCAAACTGTCAAAATTGTTGTGCATAATTATTTTACTAATAACTGGTTTAAAAAATGTTAAATGGTATTGAATTATTAAATAATGTATACGTTTTTGTAATTGTTAACTAACAGTTTTTGACATTATAATAAAACGATGGTGTTTTTTTTATAATTTGTAGTGTTAAATTCAAACATTACAGTGGCGGACTTTCCATAAGACTGACTAGGCCCAGGCCTAGGGCGGCCAATCTGCGCCTGCGGCCGGCGGCAGCGAGCGCCCGCTCTCAGCTCAAGCACGTGCGGAGCGGAGCGCGGCGCAACGGCGTACACTGAGAAAACTCTATATTGTTTTGTAACTATTGGAGACAGAAATAACTCAGAAATAAAATATTTCCAGCGGATTGAACCGAACACAATGCCAATTTTCGTACAACTTCACATTCCTACACTGAAAAGTTCGCAGAAAGGAGCGACTGGTACTGAACGGCCTAGGGCGGTCAAGAGTGCTAGTCGGCGAACATACCTACCTATTTAGTGTTATTTTACAGGGATTGTCGTTCACGGGAAATTTTATAAATAATTATCATGATAATTGATATTATCAAAAATAACAGCAGCAGTTCGAAATATACGTGAGCGGAGGAGTCGCGGGTTATAAAGATGTCAACTTGTCAAGCGATAATTGATTCATTTTTAGATTTACGGGTAACAGTTCTGGGACAAACATAATACCAAACCAGAGCTAGGCCAAGTACAGCGAAAATGTACTTGGAGTACTAAGTACCAAGTACTTTTCATTTTCGTCCTATAAGTACAAAATACTAAGTAGGTACCTATAGCCCGGTCAATAAAAGTTTTATGTTGCAAATAATTCCCATATAGAGTTGGATTTTTCACAAATGGTAGAACACCTCTAGACATGTATTTTTGCAAAAGTCTTCGATTATTCCCCTTGTGCCTACCCCGCCACCCAATTTTGAATATAATTTTGTAAGCCTTTCGGAAAACGCTAATATCTCCTTAACCAATGTCTGAAATCAGACAATTTTTTTTATTTAGTTCCTAATTAGTTACTCTAAAAATCTCTCCTCTTCAATTTTGCGATAAAATCAATATATGCGTTGCAAATTATTAATAAAGAGAAAATACAGTTTTAAAGGAATATTCCACAAAATATTTGCATATAACTTTTTGCTGAGCCTATTTCCAAATATCTCAAAAACGGTCGATTTAAGCGATTCTTTCATTATGTAATGTTTTAAATAGGATTTTTCCTACAATTTTCATTCCCACAAATGTTTTGTGGTACGAATAGTAAGCGCACTACAGCTTCTTTAAAATCACGCTCTTTTTGTAGTCTTGGAAACCAATTGTTAAAACGTGATGTCCTTTTTCTTATTTATTGTGTTCTTGGTTTTGGACTCAAACTGCAGCAAATTTACTCTAGTTAAATTACAGGGATAATTTTTTCTGTAAAACCAACCGTTAAAGAGATATTTTAAAAAAATATAGAAAAGGTAAAAAATGTTGATGTTTTGTCGATACCAAGTGAAGCGCAGTGGCGCACCAAGGTCGAAATCTTGGATTATAGAATATAGAGTACGGGCACAACACTAACAACATATCAAAAAATCAAAACTACCCGGCCTTTTGTATAGCAAAATGTATCATTTTACTGGACTAACTGTGAAAAATCGCGTTCTAAACAACTGTACCTACTTCTTTAAGGTCGGGTTTCGATAAAATTACAGCATTTACAAATTCAATAGCAAAAAATGGGGATATTATTTCAGAATATTTGTTTTGTAGATGATCACAACTTTTAACAATCTAGTTTTCTGTTAAATTTGAAAGGTTTTTGAAAGGCTAAATCCATTAAGTCGACTCGAAATAGGAGAGGAGTAAAACCAATATATAACATACAACATAAGTTGTAAAAAGTCGATAACCAACTATTTATTAATTTTCACTCTCCACCATTTAGTTAGGTATTTTTTACCGTGGGAAGGACCAGGCTGGATGGGCCCCTGAGCCTGTAGGCCCCATCGCACTGCGACCATTTGCGCGCTATGATAGTCACGTTACCGCACTGCCTCAATTTCATTATAGTAATTTACATCGACGTACAGAACTGGACTGCTAGTCTGGGCTGCGCGAGTCAAATAGTGCAGAAAGATTAGATTAGATAGAAGATTTATCTATTTACAAAAATATTTACAGGATTTATAATACAAATTTGCTCAGTGTATAATTTAGAAAAATTGTCCCACTGATTGTATTTTACGAATAAAAGTATTAATTACATTATTTAAATTTTTTCAAATTACTGAAAAAACGGGGAAAACAGTTCTTGTTATGTTAGTGCAGAAAGAGAGGGCCACAAAAAAGTTGCGGCATATTCCGTTTTCGTTCAACAAAACACGTAGATCAGTTCTGCTTATGGCAAAGAGGCAATAAGAAAACTTCAGAAAGAGCGAATATCAATTTTATCGCCCTCTCTTCCTTCCGCCTTTGGATGCGCAGTCCAGTTCTGTAAGTCAATGATATAGTTTAAGAACTGGCAGGTTTTGACACAATAGTGAGAACAATAGAGTTATTTTAAAAAGGAATAAACAATGTTTTAGTGCGAAAAGCAAAAAATACGAAACACAAGTATAATGCGGAAATGAATAAAAATTTGACTACATAGTTACATACTAAGTGAGAGAAAAAATGATGCAGACAGTTACGCAGCTGATATATCTAAAGATTTATGAGCGTCTACAATCTATACATTCTTCAATCTAATCTAAAAATTCAAGATTGTTTTTTTCCATGTTTATTAATATAAAGAAATTTTAATGCATTTTGTAAATCAGATTAAAGATAAAAACTCGGGTCGCAGTGGAAAACTCTGTCGATAACAGATGTATTTTGATATTTTAACATATTATTACCTATTTAACGTATTATTATGTGAATTTTAATTTAATTTTGGACACAATTTAATTTTAGGTACCTCTTAAATACATCCCTTACAATGATTAATTTTTTTCCAATTTCAATATTCGGCATGCATTTTATTTCATCTACATCAATTAATAATACATCTACACCCTTTACTAAGTAATTCACTATGCGCAAACTGGTGTTTTCATAAATTTTGAAAATTTGATCCTCTTTGGCCGATTTTGTTAAAATTTATGAACACATTTTAATGTCTTCTAAAGCTTACATTTCGGTTTTGAAACAGTTTCGATAATTTTTTCGGTGTTTTATGGCCCTATTATTTTTTTAATTCTTATAAAATGGTCCGACTGCGTTTATTAGTGTATTTGCCATAATATGGCACATACACTATTGGCGTCGGTCGGATGGCGGGACCTAGGGGTCGGACCAAAATTTCTCGACGTTTCATAGCCTCCTGAACACTTTGGCACCATTTTTGAAAATGTTTATATACATATGTGTGTGTGTGTGTGTGTACGCTACTGGCTTACACGGATATGTTGTACAATATCTGAATCTTTGTTCTATTCACAATAGAAATTCTCTCTTTTATTTTTTCGTACAAAACATAATTTCGGAGAAAAATAATTTAGGGTAATATTGTGCGTAGTAATGTTCTCAAAAACAAAATTATCAACATAGTTTTGGTAATAAATGTGGTTTCCCCACCTAGTTGTGACGCCATTAGTGAGAGTACAAAACTCAAAATCTATAAATTAGTCAAGAACTTCACTAAATTATTATATCCAAAACTCCAAATGAATAGCTCCGGTAGTTTTCCAGATATTTAAAAATTATGATTTTTTAAAGACATTTTAACATCTTGTATCTCGCTTAGCTGGCGTTTTTTGACATACGTTGATTAGGACTCTTCGCATTATTTTTAAGTATTCTATCTACTCTCGAAGTTTATTACACTCGTTATAGATCAGCCTGTATAAATATACCAGTCGAATTGATAACCTCGTTTTTATTTTCAAAGTCGGTTAAAAATAAAATGTATTTGTGATCAACTGTTTTGTTGAATGCTTATAGCGATAATAATTGATAAATGATAACATATTTTGTTATGACAGAATTGGACAGGTAAAAAAAGACATTTAACTAAGTTAAAAACAATTCCTAGAAAAAGAAACACGTTTTCTAATTTCACAAAATTCTTCGTGATAGTAAAGATAGTAAAGAAAATAAAACTGAAAGGCTCTCTGACTGTTTTAATAAATTATAATTTAAAAAAAACTAAAAAACACGCTTTAATGAACTAAAAAGTAAAAAATAATTAATTTTATTGTAAAAAAGCGTGGGGTAGTATGAAAATATGATACAAAGCACCCCACGCTTTTTTACAATAAAATTAATTATTTTTTACTTTTTAGTTCATTAAAGCGTGTTTTTTAGTTTTTTTAAATTATAATTTATTTTTGCTTTTTAGTCCTGGAGATCCTGGTCAGGATAATGGGACAAACTTATGGAATTATTGTATTGTAATCGGTCCTTGATAAGTGTGCAAAGTTTCAGTTCAATCTGAAGTTTTTTGCTTTTTTTTTTTTTAGTCCTGGAGATCCTGGTCAGGATAATGGAACAAACTTATGGAATTATTGTATTGTCGTCGGTCCTTGATAAGTCGACAAAGTTTAAACTAAATCTGACCGTTCAAAGTTGGTCAAAATCAAGTTCAAAGAAGTCGGTTACAAACTGACAAACAAGCAAGCAAGCAAGCACGCAAACATACAGGTGAAGCTAATATAAGCGTGTTAAAAACGACCCATCTGTGGAATAATTCCCAGGGCCAGTTAGCTGAATTTTTGTAAACACCTTCGTTATGGTGTTTTAAAAAACGTGTAAAAAGTCCCCATCGATATTGTGCCGGCGTTGCCAGATATTCGAGGTTCAATTTTACGATAGACGGTTTTTTGCGAAATTCTCAATTCCGTTCCATTTTTAGTAAAAACTAAAAAAATGATTATTATCAATCTTGTAGAGGATAAAATGTTCTACAACTTTTGTGTTAACATTTTTTGTCTACGATTCAGAGTTTTACTTATTTAAGTACCCGCGGCTTCCTCCCCCTCGATTTATGCTGCTTTCCGATGGCTTAACATAATGATTTGTACTTTAATTTTAAATTGAACTTTAAGTTAACGATTAATAATAATGATCTTGGTGCTAATTTTGTCAGCTAATCAATTAACGATATAATCTGACACTATCATAGTTTAAAATCATAAAATAAAAGTAAAAAAACAAACCCGACTACGTAAAAAGAAGAAAACAAGCAAATCAAAACGTAAGATAGTATTTTTTTGTTATCAATGGTGGGGGACTCAAATACCGAAATTTTTTCTTCAACTCGCGAACAGGTCCCCGACTATTGATAACAAAAAAATACTGTCTGACGTTTTGATTTGCTTGTTTTCTTCTTTTTACGTAGTTGGGTTTTAGTTTTTTTACTTTTATTTTATGATTTTAAACTATGATAGTGTCGAATTGTATCGTTTATTTATTAGCTGACAAAATTAACACCAAGATCATTGTTGGAATGAATGAATGAATTGTAGATTATAGACGCTCGACATCATTGTTGGATACCACTACGTGAAATTAATCCAGAATTGGTGTGTTGCTTATGCTTGATGTTAAGGTAGCCGAGTAACATTATCGGTAGGGCCATCAGTGGCGTACTAAGAATTTTATAGCCTTGGTTATTAATTGTTTAACATTCACGCAGGATTTAAGATCGAGTTCTGTCAAAGTATTGTCTGAAAGATAATTACTGACAATTGGATCCGAATTTTGAGTATGTCAGTGGCGTACCATTGTAGCTTAAGAAGCGTTCCCTACAGAATAAATCAACTCATTGAGTAACTGACAGCGTGTCAGTATTATGGTTATATATTGTACAAATTGGTGGGTAGGCTAGTGGCGTACCATCCGACCCGATAAAACGAGCCTCTCAGTCAATCCGGATTTTAATGTGTGAAAAGTATTGAACGTCAGTGTTTATTTCGAGGGCCGTAAATTAAAAAGATAATGCTGTCGTGAATTGCTGCGGAAGTCGTGAGATGCCGTTTGTGAGCCGTGTGTTGTAGATGTTGAGGCGGTTTTGAGATTATTGTAATTGCGATTTGGAATTATAAATCGGGGTTTGTTGTTGAGATCTGTTAATCGGGAAGAGTAGTTGCGATTTGTTGATCGGGATTTATTGTTGCGATCTGTGTATCGGGATTAGTAGTGGAGATCTGTTGATTAAGAATTGTAAGTTAGGGTGTTGGTGATTTGTACCTTTTATTGTTGGTTTGTTGTGAGATCTCTTGTATTCTGTGTTGGGGTATTATTGCTATTACTTATAAGTTCTCGATATTGTGGGTTTTGGGGAAGTCAATTGATCAAACCCTCTTTCGTCTCCCGGGCTAGGCCTACTGGCATTTGAGGTCTTTGCCAATTTAATAAAATATGAAGTCGGTTAAAAAGTATAGTATTGTGATTAATATCTTCTTTTTAACCGACTTCATATTTTATTAAATTGGCGCAGGCCTCAAAGTTTTATTATTTTCCTCTTTTTAGTGGCTTTTTGAAAGAGGTTTTTTTTTGTTAAAAAGTTTTTCACAAAGAGAGATTGATTAGTATTACTGATCCTGTTTTGAGATTTAAATATAAGGGTTTGTTGTCTGTTATGTCGAGTGGTAGGTGGAGGATTTCTAAACCCAATTTCGGGCATTTTTTTGTAAGCGTGTCCTATTTATACAAGTGGTAGGTGGTCGGATTTTTAAGCCCTTTTGAGGCATATTTTTGTGGATCAGAACTCTTAAGTCTGTACCAACGACCTAGCTCCGCTGAGCCTAGCTAGCCGTTATCCTGATTTAATTCGGTCAAAGAAAACGTCGTTATAATACATACATGCACTCGAAAAACATTACCCTCCTTTTGGGGCAGTCGGGTAAAAATAGAATAATTATAAGACTCCGAAGTCCGAATCCTGGTAGGTAAATTTGAGTATTGAACTTACTTCAGTGACTTTATTTAGAAGTATTAGTCATCTTTTTTTACGTCACAGTAATTTACCTAGGTATATGAACAAATATTCTTATTGAGGATCTAATTTCTATCACTACCAATTATTATTAATTTATATGACAATGGCCAAGTTCGAACTTCAGATAAAGAAATCTTAATAAAACAATGATCATCTCACATATCAATCTTGTATCAAATGACTGTGTAAAAGTACAGTAAACTCCACAGTTCATTTAACAATAAGGTATATTGGTTACTTGAGAAGGCAGATTTAACAAGGCAATTGCAGATTTAACCAGTTTCGTACATTACTAGAGGCGGCAACACGTTACACGATCACGGATATTCGAATTGTAATTAAAATCACCCAGAGTCTAAATTAGTTTTTCCTTAATATAAAAAGGCATGTGTCGCAGCACACACGACCGAAGTAAAACTTCTTATGTATGAATAATATAAAATGAATGGATCAGAATGAGCCATGACTGCATTAGCTATTGATTTCTAGGATTGTTAGGATAATTCGCGTCACACAATTTTTGTCACCAATTTTCGTTTCATTACCTTTAAAATCGTCGAGGCAGTACCGCCTAAGAAGTTTACTTCAAAAAGCGTAAACAATTTAAATGTAATTATATATTTCACACAATTTTCACGAATGTAATTGGGTATTTGTTGACGTAATCTATGCGGGCTTGCCCATCTACGATAATAAAACAAATTATTATTATCATATTATAGGTACATAGGGTGTTTCTCAAGTATAGTCCGAAAATCCAGGGGCATATTTTATGGTCAAAAATAAGGTGTTTTTGTTATATACCTGGGGTCTTAGAGCAGCCGTTGTCGAGCTACAGAGTGTCAAAAATGTAAAAAAAAAACATATTTTAATTTCTAATTTCTAAAAGGCTTGAGGTAATTTAATCAAATTCGGTGTACATATTTAGTATGTCAGTGGGTATAAAATAAAAAATTACCAGCTTTGCAAACTCACCAGTGGTGGAGGTATGAGTATCAACAATATATATAAAAAAATATACACCCTGTATAATATTACAAATAAAATAGATGGTCATACGCGCTATTGTAGTATCTTCATTTTTTATCTCTTTACACTTTTTTGTATTCCAAACTGATTAGCTACTAATTTGATTTATTTGACCAAGTAGGGAGACCTAGGAGACTTTGGACAATAGGAGACAATGGACAGCTTCATATTTCCCGCCAAATAAACAGCAGGTGAATTCTAGAGCCATTCTAAACTCTCTCAGTATCTATCAAATTGCGCGTTGTACACAAGCCAACTGTATAGATAAGTGAAAAAGTGTGAAAAAAATATATAAATTCTTGGTATTTTTTGGTCATAAAATATGCCCCTGGATTTTCGGACCATATTTAAGAAATACCTGTATATTAATTATTATTAATGTGTTATTTTCACTGAAAGTGATAAAGCAAATATAATAGATAATATCATAATAATCTGAGCGCGGTCGGTTTTTTTTTTATTTCGAAGGAAATAATTCAAGGATAACGGGAAAAATATAATCTGCCGATTTCCACAAGCCGAAGTAACAAAAATCGTCAATAAAGTTTAACGCGTGCAGCTGCAGTGAAGCATCCCCATTCACAAAAAGTCAGTAGCATAGTAACATATTTAGTTTGATAGGTAAATGTAAATGTCAAAAATTAAAAGAAATAATTGTCGTTTAAATGCCTCGAAATTATAAAACAATGAACAGAAAAAAAGAATCATTGCAAAATTGGAGGAAGGAATTTGCTAGTGCCACCAAATATTTTATGTGTTACATTCAATGATTTAAGAAAATAAAAAAACATGAAAAAAATTTTTTTTCGAACAGCCAGATTAAGAAAATCCCTCCAAATATCAATTTGACAACACTTTTATAAAAAATATTGAAACTTTGAATTTTAACACTCAAAATTTACAAAATATCTTATCTGAAAAGTTAATTTATCAAAATTCTTCTTTTCGCAAATATTTGTATTTAGTTTTTTAGTTTCGTGTTCTCTATAGTAATTCATTTACATATTATTTTTCCGATATGCGATTCCCGTTCGTTTATCGGCAAGTTATTTTTGGCTAAACTTGGTAATTTAGCTAAACTATAATGCATATCCAAGGTTCTCTTTTAATGATATTTACACTTTTTTATATGTATGGCAGCATAGGTATCCAGTTAAAACTAGAATAATACCCAGGATAAAATCAAGCGTCGTGGCAACGATTGAGAAACACTGTTCCAGACGTGGCTGTCCGTCGCCACATGCGCCTGTAAGTGTCTCGATTACATCAATAGTAACGGTGTTGTAGGAAAGATTTCATTTTTTTCCCGTTAATAAAAAATCTTGATATTTTCACGCTTTTTTAAGCATTTGTATCATTTAAAAGAATTGCTGTTATTTATTTAAAGAACCACACGGGAGAGCCCGGCAACATATGTTTTCTTATAGTTTAAAGTCATCTAAACTTATAATAAAACAGCAGTGGCGGCGTTAGACCAAACGTGGACGTTCGCGACATCAGCTTTGCGAGGCCTCTTTCATTTCCCAGTCAGAAAGAAAACGTTAAATTAAATGAGCTGAATTATACACTAATGTATGAGTATACGAGTATTATTGCTAATCAAATGATGACAAAAATTACACAAACAAACAGAAAATTTAAAATAGACGAACTTTTCGACTTTTAGCCTCACTGAATTTTTTCAAAATTATGTCATAGCTAACACCAGCTTCAATTGATAGAACTGATAACGCAGATAGTCTCTCTTGGCTCTTGGCTCATCGCATATGTGTCGCAGGTAGATAATAGGTGTAAAGAAAGGTGTACATTTAATGTTAATGCGTTGCCTTTTTCGGTGCACTGAATTTTCAATATTTGACTAAACTTTTAATAACTTGTAAAACTTTTTTGCGAGGCCCCCTCAGGCGCGAGGCCATCGGCGGCCTAACGCCGCCACTGTAAAACAGTTTGCGGTTCTCATATTTTGCAGACAGAAGTGCCGATGGAGCCTATATACTAATAATTTAAAAAACGAATAGATTTTTTTAACTGAATCCAATTTGGAGCATGGACATGATTACACAAATTAAATTTATTCTAAAAGAAAATAAAAAAATGATCACATGAACAATTTTTTTTCGTTTTTGTTCCCGGTAGTTTCGTCTTTTCAGTAAGTTAAACAATTTTTTTAATTCAAGTGTTGTTGAATTACTCTTTTCAATATTCTTCAGCAAAATTATGTTTTCTCACGTATTTTGAAATTAAAATAAACATTCTTGTTTTGTGAAAGGAGAAAACTTTTTTAAAATATAGGTATGTTAAAATACAAGATTTTGGTAACCCCATTTTTCCTCTATATTTTGTAAATATAAATTCAAATTAAAAGGTCATAATCGGGTTATGCTTATCCCGATGTAAAAATTACAGAAAATACTAAGAGAACTTTGTAAAATGTTTGGATTACCAAAAATCTTTCATAATTATTGTAAACAAAAATTCAATATCAGATAAAAAAACATAAGTGAATTAATTTCGATAGCAGGTCGTATCCTAACTTGTAAATCAAGTGCTCAACAGGAAAATGAAGTGTTTTTTAAGTTACTTATATTTCTGTGTTTTACAACCTAAGTATACTTAATAAGACTGAAAAAGATAAGAATAAGACAATAAATATTTAGTATCAACTATAAAATATGTTTGTATAATATTGAAAAACATTTTTGATAATATATCGGAAAATCACTCAACAAGGTTAAGGGTAACTGGCATCTTTAAAAGATTTAGAGTCTAGACAAGGTATAGAGATATTATAAGTCCCAACATATTTAATTATTTTTGCAACACTTGCATCAAAAATACAAATTTAGATAGCTGTGTACTACCGTCTGAAAAGTGATTCTTTATGGAAGCTTCTGATGCGTTCGAACGGTAGTGTTTAAAGTAATTTTTAACGCACTCCGTTCTATAAAGTAATACTGTTTTGTTTTACTTTATAACCCATGTGGGTAATAATTTACTTTTTATATTTCTTTGCTATAATGTCACAAATAAAATATTTATCCAAATTGTGCTTTATTTATTTAAAATTTAACTTTTGAAGCAGTTGTTGCAAAAAATATTGTATGTAACGCGTGTCTAAAGTGATGAATCTGACAGTCGCGATTTTACATTACTCTCGTAAGGTTATGTTGTATTTATATCAGAACGACCAGAACGAGTGTGTTTACCGCGCGAGCCGAAGGCGAGTGCGGTAATCACACTCGTTCTGGTATAAATTCAACATAACCTTAGGTTCGTATCGCAACCCGTCACTTAATTAGCCACTAGTTGCATACATTACTAATTTAATATCAATTTAATAGCTGCTTCCTATTTATAATGACCGTATAATCATATTACTAAATACTAATTTCTTGTATAGCGTAATCGAATCAACGTAAGTGTTTAATTTCGTTTTTTTTTATTTCCGAAAATAATGAAAAAATAGATGGTACATTTCTATACAAATACTCGTAGATATTTTGTAACACTTGAAAAAAACTTAATCATTGAATACGGTATTCAGTTACGATTGTGGTGTTCATAATATTATTTCATTTCTAGGATTAACGGAACCGGTGGGCGTACTTTCTTATAGTTGCACATACGCAGTTATATGGAATTTGCTAAAAAGTTATTAATTCTAACAGTCAACCATCTCACAACTCACAAGCAAATAAGTTATTCTAATCACCAGAAAGAAATTTACCCATTTCTGTCCAACTTTATTCTTACTAGGGGACAGGGGTACTGAAAAGTATGTCGTTTAAAAATCTCATAAAATGATCTTTTTTATTAAAGTTATTTCTACGTGAATGTACACAATTTTTACATCTGCCATTGAATGGTTGCTATATTCTATAATACGTTAGTAAAGTCAACTGAGTAGAATTAATTATTAAGATAACGCTGATCCATAAAAAAAATTTTGAATAGCCTTCCGTATTGGGATTATGACTGGAATGTACAAAAAAACCGTAAACATATCAGCCATCAACAACGTAAACATTTTTTACACAAACTATATTTCGTTTACAACCGAACCCTTTGTAACGTTATTAAAATTTACACGTTACCTGGGTAGATATGAGATAGAATCCCAGAAAATTAGTGATAAGGAAACTGCAGAGTTGAAATAATTAAGAAGCAAGAATGGGCCCATTACTGCAAGTTCCGTTCATATCTACCCAGCCGTAGACCAAAAAAGAAATAATAAGCAGTATTTTATAAACAAGAATACAAAAATATATTTTATTAAAATAAAATTAATTAACAAGACGAGTATTATAATGCTGTTAACAATAAGAGAGTAATGTATTATATTGCCGAACTATGTATTAAGTATCAGAAATAATATTTAAAGAGACAAAATTTTAATACTGAAATTCCTTTCTTGTTTTATTAAAAACAAACGAGTTAACCAGGAGAATGCGAGATTGTAACTAAAAAACTTTTTTAATGAAACATTTCAAAAAAATCCATACAAAGATTTAAACAAAAACATCCAAATAATATTATTAAAACCTATAATTTTTATTATTTATCTGTCTATATCTGTTTGCATAGCATCGATGATTGACTATCACTACCAATCATGGTATCTAAACGTAAAGTGCAGGGACCCTATCTTTTACCCGGCTATAACTCTATAAGTTCCTGTCAAATTCGACATTAACGTGAACGAATCTGTAGGCAAAAGCTAAAACTAATTATGTGTAAGGAGACAAACTCGATACATTCGTAAATATTTTTCTTGTTTTGCGTTGGGTTATTTTTTCTTAGCTGCCATATTAGATTTAATGTGATGTCATATAGCAAATGTTACGCGGAGCATTCATACAAATCCAACGACACCTCATTTGTCCAAATCTGATGAGTAGTTTAGGAGCTACGAAGGAACAGATGAACATCCATACACATACATACATACATACGTACATACATACATACACACATAGACTGCCAAACTCATAACCCTCCTTATGTGCCATAGTCGGGTAAAAAATATATTAACAGAGTATTAATTGATGAAAAAAAAATAAAGTGAAAAATTCCAAAATGTTTACATCATAAAAAAATCACATATCGTCAGTTGGATTTGAACCCGGTTCTTCGTAGTGGCATGCGAACGCCGATAGCACTATTCCACCGTGTAACAGACCACAAACACTCTCTGCCTAATTTTCCGTTTTTTGTATAGGGACCCTTCCTTAATTGTTACTTTTTGTTTTTTTTTATTATTTGTTGGGATATCCGCCATAATGACATATTCTGTGTAAATTTCAACCGGCTACCTGTTGCGGTTCAAAAGATACAGCCTTTTAAAGGTAGGACAGACGGTGCGGCATAGGCTTAGTATTAGGGTTCCAGTACGGAACCCTAAAAATGAAATTCTTAATGTTGGTTTGAATATCCACTTTCACATTGTTTTTGTTTAAAAATCACGTTTTCAAAAACATCAAACAAAGATTTTTTCACTGCAACAGTATTAAATGATTTTAATAACAGAACATCCTATAAAATACCATATATTTTGTTGGGCGAGGTCAACTCCCTTTCTTATCGATCCTATACTGTCTGTACGATCATCGTACATACAACAAAATACGTGAGGCGCCATCGTGACGTCACGAAGTACATACAGCTGACATGGAAACGAATAACGTCGTTACCATGGTTACGATGACGTCATCTGTGTTAAATCCCTTGCGTAATTCAATATTATGTACTGTCGTATATTGTGACGAGATAAAGTAAAAGATGTCAAAACTGAAATTTCTCACATGATGAATTAACAACAATTGCGTGTGACCGCACTCCGCAACCATACACAAATTTATCGGTTATCTGTTTTTTATTTTCTTCACAAAATGACATAGACTGCAAATCTGACCTGTTTTCTCTAAGAAAACATAAGCATGGTTGATAATTGATAACGACTGCAAGGTTAAACTTTCAATACTATTTGATAAAAAAAATCTGAACATAAACAATATAATATTATGTATTATTTACAATTATTATAAATTACAATGTTTTGTTTACTTGCACTATAATGAGCTTTTACGGAAATTATTTTCTTTTTTTATATTAGAACTTACGATTATGCATATTTTATGCGCTTATGTCTCCATTTCAATAGACTAAGAAGTAATTTGAGCGCGAAATTTAAAATGGAGTCGATTGGCGTTCAAAAATGTATGGAGTTTAACAGAATATTCGTTACTATTCTCTTAAAACACATTTCTTACCAAAATGGCTGTTTCATAAAAATAATTAATAAATCCCGTCATTATTGACTATGAAACTTTATTATTTCGTGTGAAATAATTTTTTATTTGTAATTCAAGATTTATAAAAAACGGCTAACTTGATTCACTAATTCAGTCAGTGACGTTTAATTCTAATCGAATTTGTCGAGGTATAATTTAAGCAATTATTATTAGAAATTGCGTTTGTTCTTTCCATTTGGAGTTGGAAAAATGTTTTGAAGTCGTCTGAGTTACGCAAGACCAAGCGATGGTACGCTAAAAGTATAAAAAAAATGTTTTCACCAATTAGGTATTAGATATCTAGGTATTATTTTAGCTTTTTCTTCAGTCGGAAATGTAAACTTTTTGCAGTCATAATTTTCATTATGACTGCAGTCAGGTACAAAACACCACCCCATAACAAATTGCTTTAATTATTAACGACGACAACGTGTTTAAAAAAACGAGGTTATGTCAGCAGAATGAATGAAATTTGACGTTGTCCTGCCAAGGCGACGGGAAATTCAATTCAGAACGTACGTTTCTAGTTAGAAGAAGACAGTTGCGACTCAGAAGGAGACAGTTGCGACTCCGCCACGCCTTCCTTTCCTAATCTATTATTTCTGTTAACCGTGATAACGCATGTAAACCTAATTTTAAAAAAAACTCTTCAGTAAGCTAGCAATATAATAATATAAATTATTGGAGATGAACACTTGAACTGTTTTGTTTTAGTTTAAACCGGTTAACTATACAATCCCATATATGAATTGTCGTAAACAAATAAATTAAAATGTTTGGTTAGTTTCATTTTCCTTAATTGAAATATGTACCTATACTACATTTAATTAAAGTCGAACTTTATCACCACAGAATATTATTGAAAACATTAGATTACAGTAACTTGAGTAAGAATCACTATCTGGCAGCCTTTCTCTCTTGCATTTTAGGTGGCAGGTAGAAATTAGACAAATTTTTTATGTAATAATGTACCACTAATAGAGCGAAGGCCAGCGTATACAACCCCCCCCCCCCCGCCCATTGGAATTTATGACTCGGATACATTTTTTTGTTGGTATTGATATCTAGTTTAAGGTTTTGGTGGTTTTCCCCTTGTCAATTACAGCATATCCCGGAAAAAAACTGGAAAACCACAGAGATACGGAGTATTTTTTATTATTTGCTCCTAATATTCCAATTTAAATCTTATATTCAGGTAAATAATTTAAAAGTAAGTAAACCCATATCTGAGCATTTTTTTAAATTCAACCCCTAAGGGGGTAAAACGGGGGTGTAGGATTTTTTGACTCATCAACGCCCAGACCAAACCGCTGAAGCTATAAATCTGAAATTCAACATACGAACTCTTCTTTAAAAATAAGCAAACCTATATTCGAGAATGTTTTTTAAATTCAACTCCCAAGGGTGAAAACGGAGGTTTAGGATTTTTTGACTAATCAACGCCCAGACCACACCGCTGAAGCTAGAAATTTGAAATTTGAACAGAATAGGTTCCTTTGATGACGTAAGCACTCACTAAGAAGGGATTTTTCGAAATTCATCCCCATAAGGGCGTCAAAAAGGGGTGTAATGCGCAACCTAAACCACTGAAGATAGAAACATGAAATTTGTAAGTTATGTTCCTTACAGGATGTAGACGTTCACTAAGAAAGGCTTTTTCCGAAATCAACCCCTATAAGGGGGTGAAATAAGATGAAAATATTTATATAGAAATATAAATACTCTTCAAAACAAATAATAAAACACGTATTTTATGCTTTTTAAGACAACCCCTAACGAGGTGTTGAGGTTTTATGGGAAGGCATAAGAAAACTATGAACTACCAATATGACCCCCCTGTGGGAGTTTATGACTCACATATTTTACCCCCGTTTTACCCCCTTAGGGCTAGAATTAAAAAAAAATGCTCGAATAGAGGTTTGCTGATTTTTAAAGAAGAGTTGTTAAATTCAATACGTCTCACCATTAACGATTTGTGAAACATGAACATTTTGTCAAAAAAATTCTAATCCCCCTTTTGGCACCCTTAGGGGTTGAATTTTGAAAAACCCTTTGTTAGCGGCTGCCTACGTCCTATAAGGAACCTACCTGCCAAATTTCATGTTTTTAGCTTCAGTGGTTTGACCTAGGACATTTCGTTTTATATACAGGCAAGACTTGCGTTGTCGGCCGATATATTGATTTTGGGTGAAGATAGAAAAAAAATTTAAATACAAAAGTTGTATAAATTTTAATGGCGTATAACCAAAAATATTTTCAATTATACAACCTGTCCCATTTAAGCGTAGCAGATCAAAGTTATGTTTTTTTTAACCTAGCACCATGTTTTTATTTGTTTTTTGAATTCTGCACCTAAATGTGAATAGAAATTGTAAGGGAAGCCATGCGCTCGAAAATTCAGTAATTTTTTAGTTATTCAAGTTTTTTAGAAATTTTTGACACGTGCGTTTTTAAAAACTGAAAAGTTTCACATTGCATAATTGCATTATGAATAAAGGAGCTATATTTTGTTATTGTAATTTATGAATCTGTATCTGTATCAACAACTTAAGTAACAATATTGTAGTTGTTGAGAAAATTCAAAACCAGTATCTTCATTCAAGGATTTTAAATGCTGCTTAAAACAGGTTTAATAAAGTAACATTACAGCAATGTTAAAATACGGAAATAAACAAAAAAAAAAAACAGTTAGTTACTAGATGAACGGGATTTTTGTGTACCAATTAAAATTTCAATTCAGATGGTATGTGGCGCATGTGCACATATTTTTTGTGATATAAAATAATATGGGGATATCTGGGTGCACGGCTGCACCCGCCAAGTCGAGCACTGCCAAGCCTTTTTCTCGAAGCGATTCGGTGCATTTTTGAACCCTCGTAACTTCGGTCTGGATAATACTTTAGCTCTCAAATTTTCAGGATAGGATGAGGCCACCAAGATTATGGAATGTACCAAGTTCCATTTTTATAGCAGTGCTCCTTTACATTTTTTTAATACGCAAAGTCCATTGAATACGTCACTCGCACTCACTTATGATTATCAAAAATCTAGGGTACTTCCCATAGTTCTAGAAAGCTGAAATTTGGTAAGCAGGCTGGGTTTCCCGTGCGAATAACGAGAAAATTCCGACCCCTCAAAGTGGGGATGTGCAGATTTCTATAGGTCAAAAGTCTTCAGGGTACTCTCCGTAGTCCTAGAACGCTGAATTTTGGTATGCAGGCTGGGCTTTGCGTACAAGTAACGAGAAAATTAAAAAATCTGTTATTTTCCCCCATAACCCCTAAAGGGGGGGTGGTTCAAACAACATCCTACAAAAAGAATTGAAATCGCATCAAAAACAATAATATTCATGTAAAAAATTGGGCCAAGTCTCGCGATCGCGTAGCAGTAAAAAATTATGAGATCTAATAAAGCCAAGCCCAATTAATTGTAAGTGACAAGTAGTCAAATCTAAAACTTGGCTAGCTTCAAAGATCCACTACAAGGCCTAGCGCATTAGTCAATCGTCTTTTATACTCTTAGGGAGCTTTAAAGCTAGTCAAGTTTTAGATTTCACTACTTTTCACTTACCTACGACTTACCTACAATTAATTGGGCTTGGCTTTATTAGATCTCATATAACTTTTTACTGCTACGCGATCGCGAGACTTGGCCCTATTTTTACAAGAATTGTTTTTGATGGAATACAAATTACAATATAGGTACATAATATGTATTTTCTTCGGAAAAAAACGAGGTAGGTAGTGTCGTAGTCACTACCGCTAGTGTTGTCTATTTATTAACAGATCCGTGTACCTCACTGGATATGAGACACTTATCCTAAAATTAGTTCTGTCTCTTCTTAACCGACTTCAAAAAAAGGAGGAAGGCTCCCAAGTTCACGCGTAAATTTGTTTTTTTTTTCTTTTTTTTTATGTAGACCACGCATATCTAACTTTTTACAGAGTAGTCCGATTTTCATGATTCTTGTTTTATTGAATAGGGTATACCTCGAAGTTGGTCCCATATAAATTTTACTTGAATCGGTTCAGTAGTTCGGCTGATTTTAATAAAAGTGAGTGTGATTCCTTTAAGGTAAATGTCACTTTTTGACACATCACACAGCGTAAGAAGTCAGTTTAGTTTGTAGAAGTGAATCTATTGGCAAGCGACTAGGCTACGTATTACAAAGTCACTAAAAAGTAAAAAATAAAAAACTTTTTAACAAAAAAAAAAACCTTCTTCAAAAAGCCTCTAAAAAGAGGAAAATAATAAAACTTTAAGGTTTGCGCCAATTTAATAAAATATGAAGTCGGTTAAAAAGTACCATTTTAATTAATATCTTCTTTTTAACCGACTTCATTTTTTATTAAATTGGCGCAGACCTCAAAGTTTTATAATTTTCCTCTTTTTAACACGCTTATATTAGCTTCACCTGTATGTTTGCGGGCTTGCTTGTTTGTCAGTTTGTAACCGGCTTCTTTGAACTTGATTTTGACCAACTTTGAACGGTCAGATTTAGTTTAAACTTTGTCGACTTATCAAGGACCGACGACAATACAATAATTCAATAAGTTTGTCCCATTATCCTCACCAGGATCTCCAGGACTAAAAAAAAAGCAAAAAACTTCAGATTGAACTGAAACTTTGCACACTTATCAAGGACCGATGACAATACAATAATTCCATAAGTTTGTCCCATTATCCTGACCAGGATCTCCAGGACTGAAAAGCAAAAATAAATTATAATTTAAAAAACTAAAAAACACCCTTTAATGAACTAAAAAGTAAAAAATAATTAATTTTATTGTTAAAAAACGTTGGGTAGTATGAAAATACGATACAAAGCACCCCACGCTTTTTTACAATAAAATTAATTATTTTTTACTTTTTAGTTCATTAAAGCGTGTTTTTTAGTTTTTTTAAATTATAATTTATTTAATCCCCGAATATGCTAGCGACAACATAATAAAGTAAAATTTCTAGTAAATATGAGTTCGCCTCTATAATAATAGAAAAGTGAAAGTAAAATAATTAAATATGATCACAACATACACATAATTCAATTTCCATTCAATATACACGTATACGAAGTAGGTACCTATATAATATTATGTCAATATTGTTATGAATATACTTATAAATAACTATTGATTTTTTTATAACTGACACATCTTTTGCAGATCTACATAAAATATGGAGTTAATTATTTTTCTAATTTGTAATTTACTATTGAGTACTCTCAAAATATTAATTCTAAAGCGCGTATCACACTACCGGCTGCGCCAGTCGTAGTGGTAGCCTTCGACGCCTGCGGCTAGGAACCCTCTGTATCTCTCCACCAATCAGCGCACATCCGTCAACAATCATGGCTACAGCGGGAAAAAACTGTTTCTATTTCATTGGCTACGGCTCCCAGCCGTAGCCAATCAGAGCATTCACGTCAAAAAGGTAGGTTACGTTTAGTTTATTTTATTATTTTTTGACGACTTCAGAACACTTTTTCAACTTCAAATGGAAAGAACAAACTCAATTTCTAATTATAATTGCTTAAATTATACCTTGACAAACGAGATTAAGTTAGGTTAGAAAAACGTCACTGGAGGAATCAAGTTAGGACATTCATTTTTCATAAATTTTTAATTTCAATGACGGGATTTATTAATTATTTTTATGAAATAGCCATTGTTTTGGTAAGAAATGTGTTTTGAGAGAATAGTAACGTATATTTGCACATATTTTCAATATTACTTAATAAATCTGCTATAGAAATTTCAGAGTGTCTAAAGAATGTTTTTGGCGATCATTTTTTTGCAAATGTAACATGTTGCGCAGTAGCAAAATAACCGCAAACGGTCTGCCAGACTGTCCCTGCCATATTCACCAATATTGAAATAGTAATAATTTTTTTAACCAAAACGCCTTCCCAAAATTCGTCATCCTTGGCTATACCTTACACAGTTCATATTACGGGTTGACGCCTTTAACCGCGCGGTTACTGCAGACTGTCTTGTTCCTAACAGTTTAGCAGTGACTATACATGTCTAATGCTAGCACGGCTATATCTTATTATAAGCGTGACACCAAGACACAAGGACAGAATGGCAAATTTTCAGTTTGAATAAAAAGCACCCAAAAATGGCCACTCCTGTCTCGCTTATCCACTCACTGAACTTTCTTCCCCCAAAATTTAAAAGAAGTAATTGATCCTGACTACGTGACCACGACCAAAAACAAGTCAACTTCACTTTGTGATACTACTCACGTACTTACAAAGCATGCAAGACGCTTGTATTCACGCAACTCTCGAAAGTCTATATCGATTTAAGCAAAATTTTGTACCTATAATAGAATCATAATAGAATCCCTCACACCACAAACCTTAATTTAAATGGGTGCAATCGGGCGATTTTAAGGGTTGTTGTATTTAGAGGTTGAAAAAACATTTTGGATACAAAAAAATAATCGGAACTGTTTGAAAATCGAAATTTAACCCTTTAAAGTTTAAAAGACAAAAATATATGTTCCAGACATATTAAGAAAATCTGCTAGATAGGACCGGATTTTCAAAATTTTTCAAATCAATAGTTTGCGTATGCATTATTTACGAGTTACGGAAATGATACAATTTAGTGCAGATGTTGGATTGATAAAATGCTTGCCGAATATGTTAACATTTTTCTTAATTTCAATATTCTCATTTTTAGTGATGTAGGGTATAAGGGGGTTAATTTTTTTTATTTGGTTTAACAACAAATGTAAATTTACATAATATATTATAGTTCACAATTCGTGTAATAGCAAATACACTATTTTTCAGCAGAGTTCTGCACTACGACCCGAGTTTTTTAATAACTAATACAGGTCTGCCAATACTGATGAATAATCGATTAACGGTTTACGGTTTTGCCAATGTCAATGCCGTTATGCTAATCGTGTTTTTCGTAAATTCGTTGTGTGTTTTTAAAGACCACCAACAGGCTTAGGTTATTTGGGCCTAGCACCAATTCATATTTTCACTTCATTATTTTTTTTTAATAATAAATTGAAAATCTAATTGACACTTTTACCAGCTCTCGGGCTAGAACCAGGGAACTGAAGACTTGTAATAGAGGAACCATAGCAACGCCATGTAAACAACAGCATTGGTACACGCTCGGCTATTCTCAAGCCCTTCGTAAATTCGTACTCTGTACATGTTTAAAACCTTTTAATAAACTAATACGATTAATGATGAATGTAAAGAAATTTATCATCTTAATGTTATACAAAGCCTAATTTAGACGGATACATTTTGACTTGATCAAAATTTTGTGAACTAGTAAAAGAGAAACATTGGTTAAAAAACAAATTTGATGTCAAAGTTATGTTAAAAATACACTCTGTTCTAATTATGTTTTCAAGGTATTTATGCAAAACAGCTGTTCTACGAATGATGATACCCAACATACGTTTTATTGATAATAAGTATATATTTGTAACAAAACCAACGTAATTGATTCGCTTAACAAAGACATGTTCGGAGGGATGATAGGGAGTAGTTTCGGACAAGTATAGCTCCAGGAACCATGTCCTATGTCGGACATGTTTCCTATCTTTCCTTAAAACGCATGATAACATGTTCATACTCCGGCATATAATTAGATTTCATCACGAGGTCTGATGAGTATCCGTTCGTTCCTGAATGAGAGTGCATATTATGTACTACTATATCGAGCGTCTGGCATGTTCGGGTAAACTCGGCGTTTTATATTGCGGAGCATATGTCCGTTTTGCGCAAGCCTAGTCCAAACTCCAAACTGACACTGCAACGTTACGCACCAAAGTGATGTTGCGAGCCACGAATGTTCTTTACCTATACAGGATGTGTAAAAAAACATGCGCCATCGCTTATGGTATGGGGTGATTCCTTAACTAAAAATAAGACAAGTAGTTCCTATATCAACATTGTCCCGGAGATGCTTTGTTTCAAAGATACAGGTAAATATCTAAACTTCTAAACTATAATATTATAAAATTGGTAAATTCTGCACTTTGTACAATAGAAGCACTACTGGGTATCGATCGATGTGTTCATATATATAGTAACGCGCCTACAAAGTCCACATCATGAGAGAGTCATGTTTTTAATGATTTATACAGAAGTTAATAACTTTAATAAAAATAGACTAAATCTTAACTTAGTCTGTAATTGTAAAGTTCTAAGGACTAGAAGAGCGAATTTTCCATTTTCATAATTTTTTTCCTGTTTTTCAAATTTCAATCTATCTATATCTATTAGTTTGGTTGAACGCGCTAATCTCAGGAACTACCAGTCCGATTTGAATTTTTTTTTGTTAGATAGCCTATTTATCGAGGAAGGCTATAGGCTATAAGTATAATATCACGCTACGATCATTAGGAGCGGAGCATCAATGAAAAATGTTGCAAAACGGGAAAAATTATTTCTTTTGAGAGCTTCCGTTGCGTGCGCTGCGTAAACGGTTAAAGTTAAGCAAAAATCATTTATGACGGAATTGTTCCCGGAAGGTTTATATATATAGCGAACGAGCGAAGCGAGTGAGTAATGTAATTATAATATTCAAGCGAACGAGCGAAGCGAGTGAGTTGCGTATTTATAATATTCAAGCGAACGAGCGAAGCGAGTGGGTAGTGTATTGCACACGGGCTTTCTTAGCACCCGGGCGAAGCCGGACGGGGCCGCTAATCAATAATAAACCGAAAAAATTTAAAAAAATTGAACACCCTGTCTTTGAAACAAAGCATCTGCGGAACAATGTTGATAGAAACTACTTGTCTTATTTTTGATTAAGGATTCACGCCACAAGCGATTGCACAACTGAGGTCATTATCGTCAGTTTATTGGATTTTCACGTCAGCTACGACAAAATTAGAATACTTATTAATGTTTTTACCCTTTATTTAGTTTGACCTGATTTTACTGCATATATAGGCTAGGCTAAAAACTGACATAATATTTAAATGTCAAACCTTAATGACGTACAGTCGCGGACCTAATAAAGTTTACACTTGAGTTTTTTAGTGTAAGTTCACAAAAAGTCAGTAGCTTAGCAACAAATTTAGTTTTTAATAGCTAAATAATCGTCGTTTAAATTGCCTCGAAAATATTAAAACGATGAACAAAAAAGAAGAATTATTGCAAGATTGGAGGAAGGAATTTGCTAGTATCAAATATTATCAAATCTTTTCATGTTTTAATTGAATAATATTGAGTAATTTGGATTGGATAATAAACAACTGAGGTGTTTTGACAATAATTTTTTATTGAATTTTTAGGATGTAACCTTAGTAATTGATACATTACTATCAAAAGCCAAATTACAATACGCAAAAATTAAAAAAACCGGTAACTAGATGATACAGGTGTAAACTTTTTTAAGTCCGCGACTGTACATCACACTTTGACATTTATATGATTATAATATTGATATAATATAATATATGTATAACATTTATATAATATAATATTGATATGATTATAATATTATAGCAATGGCTGAACCAATTTGGATGTGGTTTTCAGTGATGTATTGAGATAAGCTTGGGCTAACATTTAGTGTTTGTTTCATTTAAATCGGTTAACAAATAAAAAAGAGATTAATTTTAAAATTCGTCTCGCGCGTGTTTTGTGACACCGTTAATGCATATGTGAAAACGTAGGGTTAAACCTATAAATAGGTTAGGTAAGGGTTGACTGCTTATTTTTGTGACACCGTTAATGCAAATGTCAAAACGTAGGGTTAAACATATAAATGGGTTGGGTTGACTGTTTATTTTTGTGACACCGTTAATGCAAACTATTTCCAAGTGATTTTAAGCCCGACTTCGCTTCGCAGGGAGAGAGATAAATTAATGTTTTTGTACTGACAAGTGGAGTGGTGTTATCTTGCGTAATGATTAGATATTAACTATTTTATTTATATATTGGTATCAAACCGTATATAGTTTATGATCATCGCGTGTGGTGGTGCCGCTAGAAAATTACCATATATTTTTAACTTTCTATATTGTTTAGTGTTTATACTGAAATCAAATCAATGAACATTGAATTGACACCGTGCTATTAGACACAGATTAAATTATTGTAACGGTACGGAACCATCATAGAATTGCCATGAAAATATCATATAACAAAGAAGAAATATTAAAGACACAGATTAAATTATTGTAACCATATGGAACCCTCATAGAATTGCCATGGAAATAGCATAATACAAAGGAGAAATATTAACTGCACGTCAGAATAGGTGGTTTGCACGACAGAGAATTACAAACAAAAAAGGTTGAAAAAAAGGTTGAAACAACGACAATTTTGTTGTTATAAACGTCAACCCTAATTTGTTGTGTAAAACGTCTACAAAATGTTTCGCCCGCCTGTTTAATGCTTCTGACGACAGAATAATCAACTGCCCGCCAAAACAAAGAAATTTACATATTTTAAAAAGCTTCAAACGACAAAATAAGGTAATACACGACAGAAAAAGGTAATGCACCACACAAAAATGTATATGTTGCAGTCAAAACTCTTAACCAGGCAAAAGTACTATTGACTAGCAAAATCAGTCAAAAGTACTTTTGACTGAACAGGTTGGTCAAAAGTGGTTTTGACTGAAAATTATTGGTTATTAGTACTTTTGACTGCAAATTTGCGGTTAAAAGTACTTTTGACTGACGCTCTTCGTCAAAAGTAGTTTTAACTGCAATAAAGCATCAGTCAAAAGCACTATTAACTCGTTAGATGTGAATAAAAAAGATATTTATTAAATGTGAAAACATACACTTAAAAATTGTCATTAAAATAGGTAATCAGAAAATTCACAGGTTTTCTTTTGTCATCACATTGAAATGACTATCTTTCATATCTTCTATCGCTAAAATTCTTTGCAAAAATCGTTCTTTCTTTTCGTAGTCACTCATTTTTGTTCTAATATCAGCACGTTCTCCACTAATAATGAGTAATATAAAAGTTTATATGTGCGTTTGTCGTTATTTTTATCGACCACCTTAACTTTTTAAGAGTTTTGACTGATACAACCAGTCAAAACCACTTTTGACGGAATCACTTAGTCAAAAGTACTTTTAACCAGCTCCATTGGGCAAAAGTACTTTTAACTGTTATTTTAGTCAAAAGTATTATTGACTAAAGCATACGGTCAAAAGTACTTTTGACTGATTTTGCTAGTCAATAGTACTTTTGACTGGTTAAGAGTTTTGACTGCAACATATACAACGCGTTCAGTGTACTGTACCTACAGTACACTGAACGAAAAAATAGCGTAAATACAATTAAATTGTACGCCATGTAAATGAAAAAGTATACGTTAAAATTCGTGCAACAAACGATTTTATCAATTCAATGAGAAACACGTCTTGATTAATAAATGCATTTATTAAACAATAAACTGTTTATCATAATATTGATGAAAACAGATTTATTGAAAAGAGAATGTTAGTTTCATATATTTAGTAAAATTTTATGTTATTACCGTAACAATGATATTACCACTGCTTATTGTATTCTACTGGTCGTACCCTTTCATTTGATACCCATATCAAAGGTGTTGTAAAGAAATTGGTAATCCGCCATTTTGAGTCGACCGCCATATTGAATTTTGAATGACGTCACACAGTTTATTGTATTCTACTTGACATACCCTTTTATTTGATACCCATCTAGAGGGGGTTGTAAAGAATAATGTATTCTTCCATTTTGTCGTGGCCGCCATATTGGATCTACCATAATTTTAAATATACTATATTGTATTGTCTTCAGAGCCAAAGGTGTGTGCAAAATTTCAGCATGGCTGGATGTCGGGAAGTGGTCGAAAATTCGATTGCTAGATTTGTCCCGGACATATAGACAGAGAGACAGGACAGCAAGTTAAGTAAAAGCTTGTAAAAACGTGGTATTAGGGTATATGCATGGACTTTTTTTCTCATTTTTATTTTGTAGTACGAAAATATACCTCCATTTGAACACAACTTTAAAATCTGAGAAACATTGAGTGATTCGTTGAAATGCAAAAATTTATTGAATTATGAATAAATTTCTAAAAATCAAAAAATAGTATATTGTGTGACTAGTGTGCTAAATACATCTTTATGCGTCAGGCGCGATGTTTTCAGCACGAGTAGTATAGGAGAGCGCTCACGAGTCTTGGCGAGTGAGCATCGCGAGCCGAATACGAGTGCTGAAAACATCACGCCTGACGCATAAATATTTAGCACTCGTGTTGCACACTATACTTTACATAACACATGCATGGTTTTAGACTTTAATTGAATAATTTAATGTCACTGACAGAAGTACATCTCATAATAAAAACATTGGGCTCGATACAATATTTATTCACTTTGTTACCATAGTAACCATATTTCATTTATAATACCGAAAAGAGGTACATAATGTTCATTAGTCTAGATAACGGGTTTTTCAAATGTTTTTCAATTTGTCATCGAAAAGCGTTTCATAATGGATCATGACGTCACTCGTCAATAAACGGTCATTTAAGGTTCCCAAAACTGATACGAAAAAACACTAAAAGCGTGCATGTGTTATATAAAAGTATTTCTATAAAACATGCACGCTTTTAGTGTTTTTTCGTATCAGTTTTGCGGACCTTAAATGACTGATTATTGACGAGTGACGTAATGATCCATTATGAAACGCTTTTCGATGAATAATGGAAAAACATTTGAAAAACCCGTTATCTAATGAACATTCGGTGCGTTTGGTATCAAGGTGTAGTGTAGTGTAGTGTAGTGTAGATAATTTTTCACTGAAAAGTGTAAAAAGTTCACCAAAAGTGTAAACTAAATGTACACTTGTAACAAACGGGCTAGTGTGCATTCTGAGTAGATTGGACATGCGCATTACAAAATAAATTAATGACAGATTGGCTGAGTTCATTATTTCTAGTTTTTAGTTTTTTTTTGGTCGTAAAAATGCTAAACTCACTGCCATATTTATCTTGTACCATCACATTTTGAAGCTCATTCATTTTTAAGAGACAAAAAATGTAAAAAATTGAGTACGAAAAAAGTATCAAATCTGTCAAAGCGATTGTCAATTCAGACATATATCACGTGACCTACACTACACTACGTGCACCTGCTCAAAAGTCAGGACTAATAGTTGTTACACTTTTAGTCCCACACTGAAATAACAAACAGATCAGTTATTTTACACTTTTGTATAACAAACGTAATAGTGTCAAAAGTGCTTACACTTTTTACACTACACCTTGATACCAAACGCACCTATTATGTACCTCTTTTCGGTGTTATAAATGAAATATAGTTACTATGGTAACAAAGTGAATAAATATTGTATCGAGTCCAATGTTTTTATTATGAGATGTACTTCTGTCAGTGACATTAAATTATTCAATTAAAGTCTAAAACCATGCATGTGTTATATAAAGTATAGTGTGCAACACGTGTGCTAAATATTTATGCGTCAGGCGCGATGTTTTCAGCACTCGTATTCGGCTCACGATGCTCACTCGCCACGGCTCGTGAGCGCTCTCCTACTACTCGTGCTGAAAACATCGCGCCTGACGCATAAAGATGTATTCAGCACACTAGTCACACAATATACTATTTTCAACCATTTGTTTCTTGGTTTTTAGAAAGTATTAGTAGATAATTATAAACGTATGGCTTCGGCATGTATCATGACGTCACGAGCAAAAATGCTTTTTAGCGGGTGGGGCTTAGAATCCGATTACTCTAAGAATGATAGCGCTACGTACGTCACGGTCATTGAGAGAAAACGCATATTTATCTGGACGCCGCCTACCTAACCCAGTGGCGTAATGTGCAAAGAGTTACTTAGAAAAATGAAAAAAAAAAACCAATAAAATTAGCTGGTCGCCAATCAGTCAGTTTGTTGCTAAGTGAGGACGTATCGCGGTATCATTCTGAGTAATTGGACTCTACATATACATATTTCAAAGCTTATTTTTTATTATTTGAAATCATAATGAAGTAACTGATGTGTCATTTTGTTCACAATCTAGTGCACTATTAATATAACGGGGAAAAAAATGTTCATGCATATACCCGGTGATTTTCGTGAAGTATACGAAAAAATAACATGTTATATACGTTAGAAAAGCGATTTTTCCATGCTCATGTAAAATTTAAAACATTCCACTCGCTGGAAAAATCTCACTTTTCTTAACTTGTAAAACAATATTTTTTTATCGTGTATGAATACATTTTTACTGTTAGTTTGCCTATTTCTGTCGGTGCTGCTTTGTCGTAGTTAATACATTTTTGTCGTGCAATCACCAGTTCTGTCGTGCAATGCATTTATTTTAAATTCTCATTTCTTTTCTGACGTTCATTTAACATTTTTGTCGTGCAATGCTCTTTTGTGGCGGGCAATATTATTTTTAGTCGTGAAAACAATTTAAAGCCGTTTATACTATTTTGTTGTTACTTCAGACATCTTTTTGTCGTTAGTTTGTCCTTTTTTGACGAGCTGATAAATCCCACCCTATAAAAAACAACGGCATCCCTTTGAGCTCGGCTATTCTCAAGGTCATTTTCATTATAAATTATGGTTATTTGTATAATTATTAATTAAATCAGTGTCTTCCTCAGCTGTCCTGTAAATTCATCAGTTTTTACTTCCCACCTCTACTATGGTTGGGAAGTAATGGATTTAGTCCGAAAAAAATATTTCGAGATTTTAACAGATCTTCACGTTTTGAGACCCTAGCAATCGTTTAAGATCATTTTCTGATTGATGTCTGTATGTGTGTGTGTGTGTATGTGTGGTCAATTTTTCGCCTTCGATATCTTAAGAACGGAACAACATACGGGCATGCCGATTGTTCTGTTGTGTTTATCAGCCTTTAACTTAGATCTGATTAGATTTTGAGTCAAATCGGTTCAGTGGATCCTGAGATATTCAAAAAAACGTCCTCAATGTCACGTATTAACATAGGTAAAAAAATATAAATGAATTCTAGATGTTATAATATGAAAAAAATGTAAATATTTTTTTTCTCTAAAATGTATAGTTTTCGAGAAAAAAAATATTTTACTAAAAAAAATAAAAATTGTACGTAAATCAAGGTAACCATGATTTTTGCTATATTAAGCTAGCCATCAGTAGATCACCAAACAAAAAAGAGGGCCATGCTTTTTTCAAAGAATAAAAAGTAAATTGTGTTTTAAAGACCACCAACAGCTAAGGTTATTTGGGCCTAGTCAAAGAATAAAAAAAAAATGTGTTTATTTTTTGCAAATATTTACTAGGTGGGAAGTATAGGACTGGTCATCAGTCGAATTTTTTAGGGTTCCGTACCTCAGAATAAAAAAACAGAACCCTTATAAGATCATTCTCGTGGTCTGTCTGTCCGTTCGTCCGTCCGTCTGTCACAGCTTATTTTCTCCGAATCTACTGGATGGAAAAAGTTGAAATTTGGTACATATATTAAAGAGTTGGGTGACCCAATCACAGACGTAGGTACGTACAGTAGTACAGTAGTAAATAAACGAATTCTGATTTTGGGGGACAAAGTATAAAATTAAAAAAAAAATTTCAAGTGCCTCATGTGATAAAAGGACTCGTTATGAGACATTCAAATATATTATTTTCTTTATAATTTTAAAATTCATAGTTTAAAAGATAGGTATTAAAGAAAATATACGAAAATCGAGCATTCCCCCTCCTTATCTCCGAAACTACTGAGCCTAAAATTTTGTAAATAATAGGATCTCACTCAAAGTTTGCAGGAAAACCCAAACGAAAATCCTAAGTCTTTAAATTCCCACGGGAAACGGAATAGTACGGAACCTTATCCACGCGAGTCCAACTCGCACGTGACCGGTTTTTTTCTTTATTTCTAATAGTCTAATAGGTATTAACGCTTTTATAGCTAGACTTTTTTGTTATCATAACATTAATCACAACTATAAATACCTTGTTCTTAGCTATTGTGAGTTAATTAAATATGGTAATTAGAGATTTATAAAAAAAGACAATAATATTATTATTATCATCGTTACGCAACTATCAAAATACCTGCTATTTATAGACAGTACGACTACGAACAAACAAACAAAGCAATCAATAAAATTTAAAATAAAAGTGGATAACTTACCGGATTTCATTGACCACACTTTATATTATTATTATATAGACAGCCAATTCATAAAAATCGAAATTATAGCGGTAATGAACTTTAAAACAATTTTATCAATGACACATACAAAATTATTAAGCGGCTTTTAAACAAAACAGTGACACCAACACGTTAAAATTATTGTAATACTGCACTTTTCAATTGACACTACTTTCGATATTTTATCTTGTTTCTTTTTTTATGCCAACACATTAATAATATGTTTACAGCAATTTAAATGTATTAAAATAAAAAAGATACAAATAGTTTTGCTGGAATCAAAAAGAGCATTAAATTGTAGTAACTCATACATACAATAATCCCGTGAAACAATGACGATTACGTTAAAATCGACCGCTATTACCAAGACAGACGATACACGAATGGAACACAGGGACGTCTGTCGTAGACTATATAGTGCGCATGGAAACTGCTTGAGCATTGTTACGATTCAATCAATAAACGAATTGTTTTTCATATAATTTTCATTTTGAACGAGTCATATCTTAAATAAATACATAATCTAATATAACCTGGCGTTAACTATCATTCATAAAATAACGAAAAACATCTCATTTATTAATATGATATAAGTATAATATGTCTCGGGCGATATCTAATTTATTATGAACATTAGAAAAAAAGTTTTGAATAAAACACTATACTTTAAAATTTATGTTTAGCTATACAGGGTGTACGATGTAGTGTCATGGTACAACTGATTTGTATTTTTATAAATAGAACACCCTATATATTTTCAGGCCATCTCATTGTCCATTCGGAGGCCTACATAAAATGATGCCATTTTTGAAATTCGGTTGGGACGTTGCCAAAATATTCGACTTTTTCTTCAAAATTCTACATTTTCGTTGTCTACTACTAAAATACACCAACTACATTTTTCAAGTTGAGTCAATTTTTGTGTCAAGTCCCATAGCATGTGCTACCCTCCAGATACTTCAGAGTTACATTTAATTATACAGGGGGTTAGTGTCTAGTGACAATAGTTGGAAAATGCCTAACTAACTAACCTTAAGTCAATTTTTTTAAGTAGTACATCGTGTATATGCTTAGGTTTTGAACATTTTTATTGAAAGAGCAGCCAATTAGATAATTGGTTTTTGCAAATATCGGAAAAAAACATTTTAACAACCATAGTCACAGTCTGGAATCTAATCTGAACTTTTCCACTATCGCGGCGAAATGAGCCTATACAATACTCAATCGTGACATGATTACCAATCTAACGCATACTCCATATATGCAATCAATCAATTGATTCCTTTGCATATATGGAGAATGTTAGATTGGTAATCATGTCACGGTTGAGTATTATAAGCTCATTCCGCCGCGATAGTGGAAAAGTTCAGGTTAGCTGCTCTTCCATTAAAAATTTTCAATTGCAAAACAGCCGTATAAATCTATTTAATTTATCCTTAGGTATATGAATAGACCTCGTTTTCTTCTACACATTTGATACCTAAAAATATACAGGGTGTGCTACTTAAAAATTTTTTTAGGTATCAAATGTGTAGAATAAAGCGAGCTCTATTCACATACCTAAAGATATACAACGTGTGCTACTTAAAAAATTGAATTAAGGTAAGTTAAGGTTATGCATTTTCCAACTCTGAAGTATCTGGAGGGCAGGACATGCTATGGGACTCATACTTGACACGCAAAAATTGGCTCAACTTGAAAAATGTGGTTGGTGTGTATTTTATTAATAGATAACGAATAATAGATAACGCATGTAGGTACTAGAATATTTTACAATTGGTGACAGGAACAATTATATATAAGCAAATTGTAAATAAAAATTGTAAATAATTTAAATCAATAAATATTTTTATAAAAAAAAAAAAAAAAACGAAAATGTAGAATTTTGCAAAAAAAGTTGAATATTTTGGCACGCTGTAAAAATCGGAACCCTATTTTAGAAACACCCTGTATATGTAAGGATAATACATTTAGGGCTTTAGACAATAATTCTAGAAAAGGCGTTTTTTAAATGCAATTTGATTTAGACCTTGCTAAATCCCAAAAATCACTGTCAATACTTTCAAATTTCAATCGACCGTCACCTTTTTTTCGAAGAACCACCCCATCAAGGACCCATTGCTGTGCATTCGCGTCTAGTAGGCACTAATTAATATTAATAAATAATGATAACGAAAAATTAACAATGAATACATCGTGTAAAAAAAAGTCTGCCTTCAATTAGGAAGTTTCCATTGGACGAAATATAATGATACTATATCATATATCATTATAATAAAGATAACTTTTAAAATTGTAAAAGAATTATTTTGATATCTTTAAATTCAACGGAGATATTCAATTTCTTGTACGTGGGGACGCAAACGAAACTAATTTATGATTATGACATCAAGCAGTACAGCCCGTACAAGTATGCTGTTTTTTAGCTTTATGAATTATGAGTAATAATTAAAATGAACTGCCAAAAGTTTAGATATATTATTTATGTCAATATTTTCCGTCATCAACTGGTTTGTTTTTAATGTTTCCATAACAATTTACGAGTTTAAATAAAGACGTAAAAATATAAATGGACCGAGCATTTGTGCAAATTATTTGATAGCAACAACTAATCACATTCTAAGCGAAATCAAGAAAAAAGAAAATTAGCCGGAACTTAGCAACGTTGTATTTGAACATGTAGATCTGTCAGTACGTCAGTCATTTGAAATTTGACATTGAAAGTGAAATATTTTTGTGCGACTTTTAGGCTATTGATTATGTCATATAGAAAGGATTAAGGAACTAAGACTTTCACGGGTTTTTATTGCAGGAATCGGTCAATGGGTCATTTAAGAAGAAAAAACCGCGGAGTGCTATTAAATTAGAGGGTGGAAATTGGAGATAGGGGTGAAAATGCACCCTTTTCAGTTTTTTCAATATATCTCGCAAACGAAGCAAAATTTCCATATACTTTATATGAAACTTTTTGTAGAGAATTGAATTTCCCATCGAAATGGCTTATTTAAAAAATTTTAAAACATTTTTTTTATGCTAAAAATGTTGAAACAAAAAAAAAAAAAGCCAAAATTTCGTTTTTTGACTTTTTTTGCTTTTTTGCGTAGCACTTTTTTTGGGTCAAAGCATTGCTTTGTAGGAAAAAAGTAGACAAAATTTCCTTCAAAATGCTGGGTCGAAAATTTTTTTGGGTTAAACATTGGCCGAAATATGGCCACTCGAACATAGTTTTTTTTCGATTGACTGACAGACAATGCCCAGATCAAACCGCTGAAGATATAAACTTGAAATTTGGACAGTAGGTTCCTTTTGTGACGTAAGCACCCACTAAGAAAGGATTTTTCGAAATTCAACCCCTGAGAGGGTTAAATAGGAAATGAAAATTTATATGAAAGTTCGTTATTTTTGAAGTTAGAAACATGAAATTTTGCACAGGAGTTCCTTATAATATGTAAGTATATAAGGAACTCCTATGCAAAATTTCATGCTTCTAGCTTCAAAAATGATGAACTTACATACAAACTTTCATCCCCTATTTTATCCCCTTAGGGGATAAATTTCCAAAACTTTTTTCTTAGTGCTCACTTATGTTATATTATGAGGAACTCCTGTGCAAAATTTCATGTTTCTAACTTCAAAAATGGCAAACTTCCATATAAATTTTCATCCCCTATTTAACCCTCTCAGGGGTTGAATTTTGAAAAATCCTTTCTTAGTGGGTACTTACGTCACAAAAGGAACCTACTGTCCAAATTTCAAGTTTATATCATCAGCGGTTTGACCTGGGCGTTGTCTGTCAGTCAATCGAAAAAAAAGCTATGTTCGAGTGGCCATATTTCGGTCAATGTTTAACCCAAAAAAATTTTCGTCCCAGCATTTTAAAGAAAATTTTGTCTACTTTTTTTCCTACAAAGCAATGCCTATACCTATCTCTGACCCAAAAAAAGTGCTACGCAAAAAAGCAAAAAAAGTCAAAAAATCGAAATTTTGGCTTTCTTTTTTTTTTTGTTTCAACATTTTTGGCATTTTTTTTAAATAAGCCATTTCGATGGAAAATTCAATTCTCTACAAAAGGTTTCATATAAAGTATATCGATATTTTGCTTCGTTTGCGAGATATATTGAAAAAACTGAAAAGGGTGCATTTTCACCCCTATCTCCAATTTCCACCCTCTAATCTAATAGCACTCCGCGGTTTTTTCTTCTTAATTGACCCATTGACCGATTCCTGCAATAAAAACCCGTGAACGTCTTAGTTCCTTATTGCCCTGCTTTTTAGGACATAATCAATAGCCTATTTGTTGTAATTAATTAAGTGATTTTCGAACTTTTCGCAATTTATTAGGATTTTTCAAGATGGTCAGACAGTGCTTCAATGTAATATATCAAGGTGTAATTATTCTAACCTTTCTTATCACCTGTGAGCAAACACGACATTTTACCATAGGCGTAGGTTATGTTTTTGTCAAAGTTGTTTTCAGTTAAATTTGATTTCAAAATTTTAAGTATCTATACAGATGAAGATGTAATATAAATCCGAAGACTATTTTCAATGTTCAGAGAAAATAAAAAATAATGTTATTGAACAAAATTACACCACTTCTGACATATTATGGCATTTAACTGATTATGTTCAGGATGTTGCTACATATCAGGATTTGTAGTTAGGTCTCTGAAAAAATGCGTAAGTATCAAGTGTCAAATGTTAGTTAAAGGAGATGAAAGTTCACTTTTACAAATACGGAAACAGTACCACAAATTAACCAATTCTTCTGTATTGATTAACAGAATTTGTCAAGAAGGTGAAAAATATTTTAGATTTTTCAATAAAACAACTGCTATTTTTAATAAACATAATAGGTGCGTTTGGTATCAAGGTGTAGTGTAGTGTAGTGTAGATAATTTTTCACTCAAAAAATGTAAAAAGTTCACCAAAAGTGTAAACTAAACTAAATGTACGCTAATGACCTAAGTTGTCGACGCGTCTATAATTTACAATAAACTAAATGTACACTTGTAACAAACGGGCTAGTGTACATTCTGAGTAGATTGTACATGCGCATTACAAAATAAATTAATGACAGATTGGCTGAGTTCATTATTTCTAGTTTTTACAGTTTTTTTTGGTCGTAAAAATGTTAAACTCACTGCCTTATTTATCTTGTACCATTACAATTTGAAGCTCATTCATTTTTAAGAGACAAAAAATGTAAAAAATTGAGTACGAAAAAAGTATCAAATCTGTCAAAGCGATTGTCAATTCAGACATATATCACGTGACCTACACTACACTACGTGCACCTGCTCAAAAGTCAGGACTAATAGTTGTTACACTTTTAGTCCCACACTGAAATAACAAACAGATCAGTTATTTTACACTTTTGTATAACAAACGTAATAATGAAAGAAGACAGCTTTGAGATGGCTTAAGGATCCAAAAATAATAAGCAAATACTGTTAATATTGCATTTATTAAGCTGACGTTTCGAGAATTATATTCTCATCCTCAGAGCTCAAATGCCGTCAAACATGACAGTAAAATTGTCCAAAAAACTTTTTTAAAAAAACATACTAACATTTTATTTGGTTTTTATTGAAGTGTAAAAAAATTTGTTTTATTGATTTGATTTTGTACACAGAAATACTCAAAACTTTATGTTTTATAGAATTTGATTTTATTTTTTATTGTAGAAAATTTTTTTAATTTTTTTTTTAATTTGCCAGATTAACTGTTTTATATTTACGTGCTATAAGCTAGAAACGTAATAATGTCAAAAGTGCTTACACTTTTTACACTACACCTTGATACCAAACGCACCTATTATAGAATAATTACAAGACATTTTAGTAAATAGTACTATGGCAAATCTACCAGTATCTCTTCTTGACAATTTTGGAAATCATCTTTATGATGATAATCCCATAGAAACACATTCTACAAAATTAATAAAACGGACATTGAAAATATATTTCAAAATAATAATTCACCATGAAGCCTCAAAAAAACTGGATAAATCGGCTAAAGATAGAGTAAGAAAGTATTTTAACAAAAATTGTATTATAATGAAATAATGAATAGGGACTTCTAATCACTTGTGTATATAATTAATATGGATGGCTAAAGAAATCCACACAAGATAAAATTGTTGGAAAATTTATTCAACTATAGCAACATGTATTAAATTTCCTATGAATTCCTAGACGGATTTTTTTATTTGGTATGGAAGGTACTCGAAACGCGTGTTAAAAAGAATACGTAAAACTCTGTGATAATTTCAACTTTGACTGTCTATAGCTTCTCAATTTTTAAAGATATAGAGATGGGACAAAAAGCACGGTTTAGGGCGTTCCTTGCTTTATGAACACAGTTATTTTCAATTTAAAATTCGATGAAGAACACAATAAAAAACTCGGGTCGCAGTGCCAAAACCGAGGCCAAAACCCTGCCGACAAAATAGTGTATTTGCTAATACAGGCCTTGTGGCTTTATTATGTAAACTTAAGTTTGTTTTTAGACAAAATGAAAAATTTAACCCCTTAATACATCCCTTAAAATAATTTTTTTTTCCTAATTTCAATATTATTATCAATGCAACTTCTGTACCAAATTAAATACACCCGTCAGCAAATAAATCACTATCCGTAAACTAGTGTTTTCATAAAATTTGTAAGTTCGGTCCTGTCGTGCCGATTTTGCTAAAATTTTAGCAACACATTTTAATCTCTACTAAAGGGTTAAATTCTAATTTTGAAACAATTCTGAAATTTTTTTCGCTATTTTTGGGCCCAAAAACTTTTTTCAACCCCTAAAAACTACCCTTAAAATAGTCCGATTGGGCCCATTTTAAATAGGTTCCGTGCGGTGATGGATTCCAACGTGTCTACCAAATTTAGTTCAAATCAATTAAGTCTTTCGAGAGTTATGCCGCGAACACACACACACACACACACACATACCTATATACCGTGCGAGTTTTTTCAAAGCGTACATAGACTGTTTCACAATTTAAAATCGTGATATAGAAATTGTTGGTATCTATCTGGTCTGCCTGGAAACTGCATACTAAATAACGCAGACTTGCCGACAACTATTTCCCCCAGAATACAAATTGTAGGTACATAAGAACCTTTTCTTCCACGGTGTACATTTTTTATAGAAAAAATATTAAATAAATTTCTGAACTTATAAAATTTATTATCACAACTCAATAATAATTAATTGTAAATAAAAACATTCGTTGCCATAGTTTCTAACAATATCTATACCACGATTTCAAATTGAGAAACAGCCTATGTACGTTTTAAAAAAACTCGCACGGTATAAACATTTCCAAAAATGCATGGTGCCAAATTGTTCAGGAGGCTATGAAACGTCGAGAAATTTTGGTCCGACCCCTAGGTCCCGCCATCCGACCGACGCCAATAGTGTATGTGCCATATGGCAAATACACTAATAATGGAAGAAAAACGGCTTTAAAGTGGCTGAAGGATCCAAATAACAAGCAAATACTATATTACAGTATTTACTTCTTATTTATTTATTATAATTATTTATTATAATGGAAGAAAAACGGCTTTAAAGTGGCTGAAGGATCCAAATAACAAGCAAATACTGTATTACAGTATTTACTTCTTATTTATTTATTATAATTATTTATTATAATGGAAGAAAAACGGCTTTAAAGTGGCTGAAGGATTCAAATAAGAAGCAAATACTGTATTACAGTATTTGCTTCTTATTTGGATCCTTCAGTCACTTTAAAGCCGTTTTTCATCCATTATCATCAGGATCACCACTTTTCTGTTTCTAATCAAAACAGATTCTTCACAATAAATAATGCTATTGAAAAGGACTTAACATTATAACAATTGGTTACCAAGGTTACAAAAAGTACGTGATTTTCAAGAAGCCGTAGCGCGCTTACCATTAGTACCACAGAAAAGTTGTGGGAATGAAAATTATAGGAAATGTAAACCTCTTTAAAACATTACATAATGGAAGAATTGCTTATGTCGACCGTTTCTGAGATATTTCGAGAAAAGTAATAAATGTGGTTAAATTTCGTGGTTTTTCGGCCGCCAAAACTTGTCTTTTAGAAATCCCAGATGGCTCCTAGGCTAACATTTATTAGTATACCCTAAGGTACCATCATATCAAATTTGGTGCTTTTATCCGCCAGGTATCGGTAATCTTGAAATACAGCTCAAGCTACCTCACTAATAGTCTAATGTAAGTCATTCAATTTTTTGACAGCTGATGTTTGATTTTATATTTAAAAACCATGGCCTGCTGAGTTAGAAAGACTTGTAACTAATTATTTACGTCGCGTCGCGCGTCGGTGGGATGGCGGGACCTTTAATAGGCCGAGAGCTAGTGACAATTTTTTGGTGTTATTTATTCAAGGCCTTATTTTTGTGAAGATGTTGAGGAAGGCATATTAAAGTGCCCTGAGTAAGGGATTTTGCTAGATAGCGGTATGAGAGGGATGCAGACCGCCCCCAACATGTAACAAACAAAAATGGTCACAATTATATTGCTTCAAGACTGAAATTGTTTGTATATAGCTTGTCGGTGACCCAATAATGCCATTATAATATTTGTAGATCGATTGGTCAGTATTAAAGGGGTGGCAGATCACCCTAAAAGTGTCATGTACCCGACGAAATTTATATTATTAGTTCAAGGTTCAAATTTTAATATGTTGTTACGGCGACTGTTTTAAGTATATATTTCAATTTGCAGAACAAAATGTCGGTATTAACTCCCTTGCTGAACGATATAAACACCTAGGCGAGCAAGTTTCCCTCTTAGAGAGGGGGTTAATACCGACATTTTGTTCTGCAAATTGAAATATATGCTTAAAACAGTCGCCGTAACAACATATTAAAATTTGAACCTTGAACTAATAATATAAATTCCGTCGGGTACATGACACGTTTAGAACCTAAATCATAAAACGTGAAACGTCAAGTCACGAAAAAGTGTAACGTCACTTTTGTAAAAATTATCCGATCTTTTTGAAAATTGATATTTGGGAGTATTATGTGACACAAAAAAAAATAAATAAATAAATAAAATGACGTCCCCCCAGGGGGGACATTGGGATGTAGTTGTTATCGCAATTGCATTCCAATGTTCTTTGGGAATTAGCGCTACCAGGGACCCGAGCTCGTACCAGTCGGTTTGTGTATGCCAGCTGGCGGATTTTAATACACAAATATATTATATTTTGTTGTGTTGAAGACGCTAATGACCTGAGTTGTCGACGCGTCTATAATCTACAATAAATAAATAAAATAAAATGACGTCAGATTTCAAAATGACGGCCATAATATGCAATTTTTAGTACTTTTGTAAAAATTATCCGATCCTTTTGAAAATTGATATTTGAGAGTTTCATAGGACAAAAAAAAAATAAAATGACGACAGATTTCAAAATGGCGGCCATATGTAGAGGAAAGTACCCGAATATCGTACCGGTTCCCAATATCGTACACATGGTTTATTTCTAAACTAATAAAGTTTTAGTGTAGGAGGCAGCAGCATTATTAAAGGAAATGTCTTTTAAACCAACTACCTGAGTAAGAGTTGCCTATGAATAAGTAGATGGCAGTAATGGCGAAAACAGTTTCAAAGTGTTATTGGAGTTTTTACGGCGTCAGCGAATTAAAGTGCTTTTAATAAAAGTTGATAATTATAAACATTTTTGATTTTGCATATTATACGTCTATAATAGTTGATTATCGTTTTCCTGCATCCATATATTAATATAATTAATTAAAACCACGTTTTTCTATAAACTTAATCTCAAAGCAGCATGTGCCATAATATCGCACTGTAAAATGTTCCTGATATCGCAGTGTGCGAAATAAGGCATATTATTATTCTTTATTCAGATGATACACAAGGAGAAGAATGGATCAGATGTTACACGTGTAACAAATGGGGACATGAACAGTGCGCAAATTCGAGTAAGAAAAAGAAGTTTATATGCGATTTTTGTTTGAATGGATGAGGTATCCTAATATCGCCCTCTTAGAAATGTCCTATTGTCGGAAATGCGATATTAGGGTACTACATTCAGTTTTCATAATTTTTGCCTGAAAAACTTTTTATTTCTGTTATTAAAAACCTAATCTAGAAATACATTTTTTTCTATCATTTATTGTTTTATTATAAAAGCAACATACTTGAGGCCAAATATAGTAGCTCTGCGATGTTTTCTTTCTGCCAGATATGAGTGTTATAAAAAAGTGTGCGACATTAGGGTACTTTCCTCTACTTTTGTAAAAGTTATTCGATCCTTTTGAAAAATGATATTTGAGAGTTATATGGGACACAAATAAAAAATGGCGTCAATTTCAAAATGGCGGCCATAATAATATGTACTTTTCGGTACTTTTGTAAAAATTATCCGACCCTTTTGAAAATTAAAATTTGAGAGTTTCATAGAACACAAAAAAATAAAATGTAGACAGATTTGATAATGGCGGCCATATGTACTTATGTAAAAAGTATCCGATCTTTTTGAAAATTGATATTTGAGTTTTATTGGACACAAAAAAATAAAATTGCGTCAGATTTGAAAATGGCGACCTTATGTACATACTTTATTGTAAAAATTGTCCAAAGTTTTTGAAAATTGATATTTGATACTTTCATACTAATTAAATTAAATCAGATTTCAAAATGGCTGCCATATATACTTTTTGTAAAAATTATCCGATCCTTTTGAAAATTGATATTTGAGTTTTTTTGATCACAAAAAATAAAATGGCGTCAGATTTCAAAACGGCGGCAAAATAATAACTTTTTAATTATTTATATTTTTTATAGCTTTGATAAATTAGATTTTATATACCTACAATGCGTAAGAAGCATAGCTTCTGTCGGGTGTCCCACGACACCTCATGACTTTTTTATTTAGCACGTTCATAGTTACTCATAGTCAACTGTTACTATGGAAAATTGTTTAAAAAATTTATTGTACTATTTTTTCTAGGTAATCCACTACATATTTACATTAGTTCTTATGGCTCATAGCCTACTGCAAAATTGTAAATGTTCTCAATGTTATTTTCCTTATCTTCGGTAAAACCGTTTACGCACAGTAATATGAATGTCGCGCCTTGTGATTCTTCAATTACTTGTATGCTCCAAAATTTTTAATGCATTTTTAATTGAATTAATATCTGCAAAAAATAAATATGCGAAAATATACTTTCAACATTCTGACCCTTAATCTGGAAAGGGACCGTTCAAGTATTACGTAACGCAGTTTTTGAAGATTTTTGACGTTTCGCTTTACTCCCCCCCCCCAAACGTTACGTAGCACCCAAGTGACCATTTTTACCTAAAAATGTCAATATGTCGCGCAAAATACCGGAAAATCACTGAAGTACCGTTACGTAACGCGCTGCTTGATCCCCTTCCCCCCATTGTAACGCACCGTAACGTTTCACAAGACCACCTCCACCCAAACTACGTTACGTAATACTTGGACGGCTCCAAAACAATCTGACACAAAATAACATTATGAACCTGAGAATAGGACTACGACAGTCATTGGTCGGCTTACCACGCCCCGTGGCTAGAACCAGGGGCATTATGTTTTAATGCTTTCCGTACCCGGGCACATGGGGCACAAAGAGCGCTGAGCGAGTCGCTGAGTCTAGATGTTTATTACAAGTATCTGACAGTGTACACTGTACAGCAATAATGATAGTGGAAATTTTATATCGAATCATGAATCGAGTCAGTTTTTATATATTTTGAACGATTCGTTTAGGTAAATATTACTTTTATGGGGAAGGGGAGTTAGGAGGCGAGGGAGAAATATACTGGTATGTGTAGCTCTGCTCAGCTCAGACAGCTGGTCAATACCGCAGCGCCCCTTATGTAAAAAGTACCTACGCTCAGACGCTGTTCTCAGTTCTCACGTATTACGTACAGTTATGTCTGTGAAATGGGTGAAATATTATTGTGTGAATGTCAATTGTTTCTCCGTTAAAATTAATAAAGAATCAAGTTGTACAAAGAATAATATCTGTTTATACGGCGTCCAGTATGTAACTGAGAATTGTGAAACAGCTGAGTAATGATTTAATTCACTGACCCACCTTAAACGCGAAAAACAAAAGTGGGATGGAATCGCGCGATTGTGTTTTGTTTCTGTACTTAAAACACCAATACTATAACAAAATTAAGGCATGGAAGTATGGAACTTAAATACCTATTCGATGGATTTAAAACACGGAAAAACGAAATTGCACTGTCTATATTTTTTCATGATTCATTATGAATATGAATGTCTCACTTTGATATGAAACATTAATTAGTATTTATGATAGTTGCTATATTTTTTTAATAAATGTATAATTAACATTTTGTTGTGAAAATCAAGATAAGAAATGTTGTGGTCGCTGTGATATTTTTACAATAAGAGATTATAAGTGGTAAATAGCGTTTAATAATGTATAAATCTTTAATCAAGTTTTACGTAAAATGTGGAATAGTAAAAGAGTGGATTACAAAAACAGAAAAGTCAAGAAATGAATAACAGTGTGAGTACTTTTAAAATATTTTATTATTAATTTGTAACATAGGTACCTACTTCTAATTTTACTTTTTATCATATTACCTATTATGAGTTTGACAGTAGGTATTGCAAAATAGGCACTGACATATTTTCGCGGAAATGATTTAAACTGTATCATATTCACGCGTGGTGGTGTGCTACTGCTATCAGTGGTCACATGGCCGCCTAGTTCATAACGAATGAGCCACCATGCCATAGAGCTACAGCTCAGCAGTTGCTGTCAAGTGTCAACGTCATATTTTATCTGTTGTGTTCATATCAGTCACAGTGTAATACGAAAGGCAAACTGAACGGCGAAAATAGTAACTTAGTGAATGGTGTCGTGTATGTAACAATGTCTGAATACGAAAACTTACGGAAAAAGCTTAGCGAATACGGTCAGTCTCACCTACTTCATTTCTGGCATGAACTATCAACTGAAGAGCAGAATAAACTCGCCGAAGAAATTTGCGATATTAATTTAAAAGAAATCACCAACTATTTTAAAATAGCTACGCAATCTTTAGAAAACAATGCTGGTAAATTAGATGATCGAATGAAACCGGTACCGTCTGATCAGTATGAATCAGTTCAGCGTAGTTCTGTTGAACAATTGAATGCCTACGAGAGAGAAGGTTTTCTTCGTATTGCCGATGGACAAGTTGGAGTCCTTCTCATGGCGGGCGGTCAGGGCACACGACTAGGCGTGACCTATCCAAAGGGTATGTATGATGTCGGACTGCCATCGGGTAAATCCCTCTATCAAATACAGGCCGAACGCATTCTTCGTCTGCAAACACAAGCCAAAGAACGCGTTGGTAAAATTGGAACAATTGCATGGTACATCATGACTAGCGAACATACCAAAGAAGGCACCCAAACATTCTTTAAAAAAAATGACTATTTCGGTTTAAATAAGGAAGATGTTATCATGTTTGAACAATTTATGTTGCCTTGTTTTGATTTTGATGGGAAAATAATGCTGGATAGCAAATCGCGTATTGCATTAGCTCCAGATGGTAATGGAGGCATTTATAGGGCTTTAAAAGAACGCGGAATTTTAGATGACATGGAGAGACGTGGTATAAAATACGTGCATGCTCATAGCGTCGATAACATTTTGGTAAAAGTAGCCGACCCGATTTTTATTGGTTATTGTGTTCTGAAGGAAGCTGAGTGCGGTGCGAAGGTTGTTGAGAAAACATTACCCAACGAGCCAGTCGGCGTGGTTTGCAAAGTGGACGGTCGCTACCAAGTAGTTGAGTACAGCGAGATAAGTGAAGATACAGCAGAATTAAGAAGCGAAGACGGCTCGTTAGTTTTTAACGCCGGTAATATATGCAACCATTTCTTCACCGTTGACTTTTTAAATAAAATTGCTGTTGAATGTGAAAATAGTCTAAAGTTACATGTTGCTAAAAAGAAAATACCATGCATTGATGACAAAGGTTTCCGAATTTGTCCGGAAAAACCGAACGGTATTAAGATTGAAAAATTCGTTTTTGATGTGTTTGAATTTGCTGATAGATTTGTAACATGGGAGATTCAAAGGGAAGTTGAATTTAGTGCAATGAAAAATTCCGATTCAGCCAAAAAGGACTGTCCGTGCACAGCTCGTGAGGATTTGTTTAGGTTACACAAGAAATATATTACTGATGCCGGCGGTTCAGTCCTTGGAAATGAATGTGAAATATCTCCGCTGTTATCTTATTCCGGTGAAAATTTGTGTTCTCTTGTGAATGGAAAAATGTTTACAGCTCCTGTTTTGCTTAAATCGTCTGAAGAAGAGTAGTCAATAGTGCCCTACTCTATATTATATTAATGTTAATTAATTAAGTTTTATGTCTGTATTGATATTTAATAAATAAAAACGATCAATAAGACAGACAGATATAGTATAATAAGTCATAATAAAAAAATAGAAAATTCAAATCAACGTTTCGGCTATAAATGGTATTCCTTTTCAAGATAAAATATGTATAAAATTATAAGTAAAATCAACAAAAATATTTTCAATTTCTGACAATTTATATTTTGAATCTTATATCATATTTTTTAATCTATTTCTTTGAATTTATTTGACATATTTTTATAAGTATCTATTTAATTCCGATTTTTTAATTTTTACAGGTTTGTTTAATTTTTATTAGAAATCGTGTCCATCGTGATTATAATAAAATTAAGAAAAATCGCAGGATAGTGGACCAAATATTTGATTTATTAATAATTAATTAATAAATCAAATATTTTGTCCACTATCCTGCGATTTTTCTTAATTTTCTTAAGTTTGTTTAATTTTTAATTTTTTCATTATTTTTGTTTCTTTATATAATTATTAATTAATTTTACTTATAATTTTACATTTTATCTTGAAAAAGACTACCATTTATAGTCGAAACGTTGATTTGAATTGTTATTTTTTTAATATTTATTATAATCTGTCTGCCTTATTGGCCGTTTTTTTAATAATTTTAGTAAGTAACCATCTTACGAATCCACCTACTTACGAAGGTATTATCAGAAAATAATGTGAATAAATCGGCGCTATTGCCGATAAAGAAAATAGAAAATTGTAAGTTTTTAAAATGTAAAAATGTTGGCGTATGCAAGTAATTCAAAAATAATTACAAGGCGCGACAGTTCATTCATATAATATACAACGAACTGTTGACGTTTTATGTTGATTTTGTATTGGCGTAAATATTAAGTACATATTAACTTTACTATTTGGCCGCCATTTTGAAATTTAAAGCCATTATATTTTTTTTGCATACTGAAAAACTGGACAAAAACCGATTTGCAAAGAGATCAGATATCTTTTTAAAAAATGTTCGATTCGGATGAAATTTTGTTTGCTCGTTGCCATTTTCACACTCCGCAGCTATTTTTAAGCATTTAGTACCGAGTATTAACTTTATCGAAGCATTTTCCCCGTATGGTGTCTTCTTAGCGACACCCTGTAAATTTCAATAACTATATGGCCGCCATTTTGAAATCTACCCCATTTTTTGCATAGGTACTGCAAAACTTGCGAAAACAGATTTTTAAAGAAATCAGAATACAGAATACTATACAGTGTGTCCACAGACTCATCCTCAACATGGGGATCTCCGTTGTTATGGGAGATAGAGATTTGGTTAAATGAGACAAAATGTGCAGAATCTCCAGTACTACTACCCTGCGTAGTCAAACTTTCCATATTTTGCTTGGTTCGCGACCGACAGTTGAAAAACGAGATTTACCCATTTTCGTTATTTGTTTATAACTCGCTTATTAAGTAAGTTAGAAAAAAAATATTTTCACTTTCTTAAGGCCCTTTTTTATGAAGATTTCAAATCTCTTTTCATATTTTTATTTACTTTTATGGTTTTAGAGATACTTGTATCAACTTTGTTTTTTTAAATACACGTCAAAGATAGCCATGACACCATTGGAAAGAGATTTTTTTTCTCTTTAATTTGATATGAGGGTTGATGGATTTATTTTCAAAAATAACAGAGTTATACGTAAAACACTGATTTTTAATAGTAGGCTATGCTAAATTAATTGATAAAACAACAGAAGGCTTAGCAAACAGTTGAAATTCGCGTTGGCTTAGTAAACGGCTGTTTTGTTTTAGCTATCAAAGTGTAGTTTGTTGCTAATTTGTCAGTTTACTAAGTGATTTATTAAATTTACTTTTGTTATCATGGAACCATTTTGTAACAATAAAAAATAAGCGATTTTCAACAATTGATCGTAAAACAGTAGTTTTGTCTTCTTCACTTATTCGCGTTGACTTAGTAAACGGCTTTTTAAATGATCCATAGTTTATTAAATTTACTCTTAAGTTTCTGTAAATAGACGAATGAGGTTGTTGTCTTCGTTCTGGATACTGATCAAAGTACATTTCTGCAGATCTGGTCGAATTTTTGTGACATAGAATGTAACAAGATAACATATCAAATTATTCATTGTTACAAAATGGTTCCATGATAACAAAAGTAAATTTAATAAATCACTTAGTAAACTGACAAATTAGCAACAAACTACACTTTGATAGCTAAAACAAAACAGCCGTTTACTAAGCCAACGCGAATTTCAACTGTTTGCTAAGCCTTCTGTTGTTTTATCAATTAATTTAGCATAGCCTACTATTAAAAATCAGTGTTTTACGTATAACTCTGTTATTTTTGAAAATAAATCCATCAACCCTCATATCAAATTAAAGAGAAAAAAAATCTCTTTCCAATGGTGTCATGGCCATCTTTGACGTGTATTTAAAAAAACAAAGTTGATACAAGTATCTCTAAAACCATAAAAGTAAATAAAAATATGAAAAGAGATTTGAAATCTTCATAAAAAACGGCCTTAAGAAAGTGAAAATATTTTTTTTCTAACTTACTTAATAAGCGAGTTATAAACAAAAAACGAAAATGGGTAAATCTCGTTTTTCAACTGTCGGTCGCGAACCAAGCAAAATATGGAAAGTTTGACTACGCAGGGTAGTAGTACTGGAGATTCTGCACATTTTGTCTCATTTAACCAAATCTCTATCTCCCATAACAACGGAGATCCCCATGTTGAGGATGAGTCTGTGGACACACTGTATATTAAGAAAGTTGGATCGCTACAGTCGCAGCAAAAATGTATATTGCAGAAAATAATACAAACATTTAATAACTAGCTACATGGTGCGTTAATCATATAGAATTCAAATACTTAGTCGAATATTCAAATAGTCGAATTTTCGGATTCGAATATTGCAAGGTTAATTCGATTGTTCCATAAATAGTTAAAGTTTTTATTAAATAAAAAAACAATAGGTAGGAAATTATTCTGAAAATTAATTTATATAAAACCACGCTACAAGTTTAATAATTATAAACAAACGTACCAAATATTATAACATAGGCAGTATTACATTGTTGAACAACTATAAAAATGCATTGCAATTTGATTTTCCTTTGAATTTGAATGTATCTAAATTTTCGAAATTTGTACTTACATCAAAAATTATTGTTCGCAATAAAGGAAAGACTGTTATGGTTATTTAGAGCTTATTTAAAATACGAGTATACCTCGATGTTTCGGAAAATATTGCTTTTTAACCCTATTACTAAACCGTGATACTGATATTATAGTTGTATAGAGTATAGTAGAGTTCATCAAGAATTCTATAATGTACTTACATAGTTCTTTCTTTCTTGGACAAAAAATCGATTTCAACTGAATCTGGTTCCTTACTATTCAAAATTTATTGGTTTATTTATTTTATATAAATGTTTTCATCTATTCATTTTTATTAAACAGTTCAGTTTCGAATGTTCAAATGTTGAATATTAGAATATTCGACTAAATCTGTAAATGACGGACAGTCCTTTTTGGCTGAATCGGAATTTTTCATTGCACTAAATTCAACTTCCCTTTGAATCTCCCATGTTACAAATCTATCAGCAAATTCAAACACATCAAATACGAATTTTTCAATCTTAATACCGTTCGGTTTTTCCGGACAAATTCGGAAACCTTTGTTATCAAGGCATGGTATTTTCTTTTTAGCAAGTACTTTTGGCATTGGGTTGATTTCTCAAAATATTTGATATTAAGAACCTTTTTTTCTTTATTACCCTTTTACGTGATTCGACATTGGATTGTCTACCTGCTTGTTCGCTCTAGTGCCTGAATGTAGTCATCTATTTGCACGACGTACAATCGAAGTTGGTTGTACTTTGATTCGTCGTCTTTGCTTTAAAGCTGCTACTGCTAAACAAATATAAAATCCTTCTCATTTTCAATATTTTTAATTTTTGTACGTCGCGGACAGGCATATAAGGTCGATTAGTGTGTGGATATGCATAGGCAATGGGAAGATAATTTTCATTTAACAAGTCCTATACGATTAACACACCATGTAGCGCTACGGAAAAATGCACCCCGGGTTTTACGTAGTGTCGTCATCAGTAGTCAAACTTTTCAAAATACTAAACGTGAAAAAACCTTAATTTTTTTTAATACATCGCAACTTCTTTTATAACTGTCTTTTTTAAAAAGTTTTTTGCCGGGATAAAAAGTATCCTATATGTTGATCCAGCTGACATAAGCTACCACCATGCCCAGTTTCATTTAATTCCGTTTGGTAGTTTCCACGTGATGCGTGCACAGACAGACAAAAATTTAAAAATTGCTGATTTGACCTCCATATCGATAATAATGTCCACCGCGATTATAATTTAGAAAAAATATTTCATGTTCGGACACGACCCCCTTACAGTTTTATTATTATACTAGCGGACCCGTCCCGGCTTCGCTCGGGTGGTATGAAATTATGATTTAATAGCGGTCACCCATTACTCCGCTCACGTATATTTAGTATAGCTGATCCGGCAAACATTGTTAATAATTTCTAGGAATAATTACATTACTCACTCGCTTCGCTCGTTCGTTTGAATTTTATTAATACACTACTCACTCGCTTCGCTCGTTCGCTTGAATGTTATAAATACACTACTCTCTCGCTTCGCTCGTTCGCTTGAATATTATAAATACACTACTCACTCGCTTCGCTCGTTCGCTTGAATATTATAATTACATTACTCACTCGCTTCGCTCGTTCGTTTGAATTTTATTAATACACTACTCACTCGCTTCGCTCGTTCGCTTGAATATTATATATACACTACTCACTCGCTTCGCTCGTTCGCTTGAATGTTATAAACACACTACTCACTCGCTTCGCTCGTTCGCTTGAATATTATAAATACACTACTCACTCGCTTCGCTCGTTCGCTTGAATATTATAATTACATTACTCACTCGCTTCGCTCGTTCGTTTACATTTTATTAATACAATACTCACTCGCTTCGCTCGTTCGCTTGAATATTATAAATACACTACTCACTCGTTCGCTCGTTCGCTTGAATATTATTAATACACTACTCACTCGCTTCGCTCGTTCGCTTAAATATAATAAATACACTACTCACTCGCTTCGCTCGTTCGCTTGAATATTATAATTACATTACTCACTCGCTTCGCTCGTTCGCTTGAATATTATTAATTCACTACTCACTCGCTTCGCTCGTTCGCTTGAATATTATAAATACACTACTCACTCGCTTCGCTCGTTCGCTTGAATATAATAAATACACTACTCACTCGCTTCGCTCGTTCGCTTGAATATTATAAATACACTACTCACTCGCTTCGCTCGTTCGCCATATATGTATTTTTTAAAGCTTAATATAAAAATCGCGATTAAAAATCAGGGGTTGATCGTATAAGGGTGAAAATTTAGAGTTGTATGTATTTTTCAATGCTAAATCATGAAAAAATTAAAACAAAAAATTTTGTCCAAAAAATAAAAAAAAAAATTTGGGGTGGACCACCCTTAACATTTAGGGGGATGAAAAATAGATGTTGTCCGATTCTCCACCCTACCCGATAAGCACACAAAATTTCATCAAAATCGGTCCAGCCGTTTCGGAGGAGTTCAATAACGTACACCGCGACACGAGAATTTTATATATAAGATGTATAGGATATTACATTGAAATAAATATTATCTGATAATCTGAGGCATATATTTTCAATTAGTATATAATAAGAATATATTCCAAAGGTTTTTACCCGACTACGCCAAAGCGAAAAGGGGGGTATGTATTAATTTATTAATTTTTTTAGGTCGCGCCTAATAAAAACTTTACACTGTTAGCTTTTAGAAAAAAAATATTGTTAAAAAATTTTGGAGCATACAAGTAATTCAAGAATTACAAGGCGCGATATTCATGTAGGTACTGTGTGTAAACGGTTTTATTGAACATAGGGAAAATAACACTGAGAAGTTTTATAATTTTGTAGTAGGCTATGAGCCATAAGACCTAATATAAATATGTATTGGATTACATAGAAAAAATAGTACAGTGAATTTTTCAAACAATTTTCCATAGCAACGGTTGACTATTAAGCGTTACTCGGAACCGGCTAAATAAAAAAGTCATGATGTGTCGTAAGACACCCGCTATGCTTTTTACGCATTGTATATAAAACCGAATTTATCAAAGATATAAATAATACAATTAAAAAGTTATTATTTGATCGCCATTTTGAAATCTGACGCCATTTTATTTTTTTGTGTCTTATTAAATTCTCAAATATCAATTTTCAAAAGGATCAGATAATTTTTACAAAGAAATATATACCTATGACCGCCATTTTGAAATATGACATCATTTTATTTTTTTGTGTCCTATAAAACTCGCAAATATTAATTTTCAAAAAGATCGGATCATTTTTGCAAAAAAGTACATATGGCCGGCATTTTAAAATCTGACGTCATTTTATTTTTTTGTGTTCTATAAAACTCTCAAATATCAATTTTCAAAAGGATCGGATAATTTTTACAAAAAAGTACATACGGCCGCCATTTTTAAATCTGACATCATTTTATTTTTTTGTGTCCTATGAAACTTTCAAATACCGATTTTCAAAAGGATCGGATAATTTTTACAAAAAAGTATATATGGCCGCCATTTTGAAATCTGACGTCATTTTATTTTTTTGTGACCTATGAAACTTTTAAATATCAATTTTCAAAAGGATCGGATAATTTTTACAAAAAAGTACATACAGCCGCCATTTTGAAATCTGACATCATTTTATTTTTTTGTGTCCTATGAAACTTTCAAATACCGATTTTCAAAAGGATCGGATAATTTTTACAAAAAAGTATATGGCCGCCATTTTGAAATCTGACATCATTTTATTTTTTTGTGACCTATGAAACTCTCAAATATCAATTTTCAAAAGGATCGGATAATTTTTACAAAAATGTCCATACGGCCGCCATTTTTAAATCTGACGTCATTTTATTCTTTTGTGTCTTATGAAACTCTCAAATATCAATTTTCAAAAGGATCGGATAATTTTTACAAAGGAGTATTACATATTTCCGCCATTTTGAAATATGACGTCATTTTATTTTTTTGTGTCCTATAAAACTCGCATATATCAATTTTCAAAGGGATCGGATAATTTTTACAAAAAAGTACATATTATGGCCGCCATTTTGAAATCTGACGCCATTTTATTTTTTTGTGTCCTATGAAACTTTCAAATACCGATTTTCAAAAGGATCGGATAATTTTTACAAAAAAGTATATATGGCCGCCATTTTGAAATCTGACATCATTTTATTTTTTTGTGACCTATGAAACTCTCAAATATCAATTTTCAAAATGATCGGATAATTTTTACAAAAAAGAACATACGGCCGCCATTTTGAAATCTGACGTCATTTTATTTTTTTGTGTCCTATGAAGCTCTCAAATATCAATTTTTAAAAGGATCGTATAATTTTTAGAAAGGAGTTCTACATATTTCCGCCATTTTGAAATCTGACGTTATTTTATTTTTTTGTGTCCTATAAAACTCGCAAATATCAATTTTCAAAAGGATCGGATAATTTTTACAAAAAAGTATATATGGCCGCCATTTTGAAATCTGACGTCATTTTATTTTTTTGTGTTCTATGAAACTCTCAAATATCAATTTTCAAAAGGATCTGATAATTCTTACAAAAAAGTACATATGGCCGCCATTTCGAAATCTGACACCATTTAATTTTTTTGTATGCTATAAAACTCTCAAATATTAATTTTCAAAAGAATCGGATAATGTTTACAAAAAAGTACATATGGCCGCCATTTTGAAATCTGACGCCATTTTATTTTTTTGTGTCCTATAAAACTCTCAAATATTAATTTTCAAAAGGATGTAATAATTTTTAGTGTGCTTTATTTCCTGATTTTATTACATTTATCCCAAACGTTACCGGAGAAAGACCTTTTGCCTGTGAAAATTCAAAAGTACGATTTGCACCCGGACGAAACTCGGGCCGGTCAGCTGGTTACCATAATATTGTATTGTCACCGGAGCTACACATGTGTGCAAAATTTCAACTCAATCGGATCATGGGAAGTGGGTAAAAATTCAAAAGTACGATTTACACCCGGACGAAAGCCGGGCCGGTCAGCTAGTTACCATAATATTGTATTGTCACCGGAGCTACACATGTGTGCAAAATTTCAACTCAATCGGATCATAGGAAGTGGGTGAAAATTCAAAAGTACGATTTACACCCGGACGAAAGCCGGGCCGGTCAGCTAGTTACCATAATATTGTATTGTCACCGGAGCTACACATGTGTGCAAAATTTCAACTCAATCGGCTCACGGGAAGTGGGTGAAAATTCAGAAGTACAAAGGGACATAGAGACAGAGAAAGTCAAATTGTTCGGGAAGGTATGATGAACGTCGAGAAATTTTGGTCCGATCCGATCGACGTCAATAATTAGTTACACGTCATTTTAACTCAGTAGGCCAGGGTTTTTAAACTTAAATTCAAACATCAGCAGTCAAAAAATTGAATAACTATATTGAAATAATGCAATATAAGACAGGGCATACGCTATCTTCCAATATCCATATCACACTGTGCAACAGACAAGGACAACCGAAACAAGTTCGCGATTTATTAGATAAAGTCGCATTTATTTAGTTTAATAATCATATAAATCTGTATAAAAAAACTGTTTTGACACAATATTATACATGAAATCTATCTAAAATTTTCTGCTCTTTCGTTTAAGACAGGTTTCGAATCGATCTGACTTAAATTGAGCAAACTATAAGCAAAAAACACCGTTTTTTCTAATTTGCTCCCCTCTGGGGCCAAAATTCAAAAATCGGGCGACGTTAGGATCAAATAGACCCCGAGAGGAATCGAACAAAAAAAAGTTTTTGAAAATTGGTTCATCCGTTTGGGCTGTACGCGTGACACAAAATAGCGTGACAGATTCACAGATTCACAGACAAAGCGAGTGTATATAGGCGCTTCTAGCTTCGCTAAGATCGCGCCTAAAAAGCGAAAAAAAACCCTGATTTTGTAGATATACACAATTTAAAAACAGTAATATGTAGAAACACATACATATTTTAAAAGTATAAATTGCAAATTTACTACTCGTATACTTACTTCATTTACTATACTTAATTTAAATGCAAAATCTAGCTTAGCGAATAAATAGGAGAAAATACGTTAATTTATGATCATATTATTATGTCAAAATAAATAAATACTGGAAAAACTTGATAATACGTAATACCTATAATAAATTACAATTTATAATCTTTGATATTTTGGAACAAAACCAGGCGTGAAAAAAATAAAAGACTATTTTTTCCAAATACCTATAATTTCTACTGTGTTTTTACAATTGAGCATTGCATTATATTTTGTATTTTTTTCTATAAATAAAAACAGTTTGTAGTAGTACTTTCTTTAATATCTTTTTTTCTGTGTTTATAAAATATTTTATAAATAAAGATATTGCAAGGACAGAAAACAAGACAGAAACTATCTGCATCCCTAGTACCTATTTATTCATTCCCAAAAGGATGGCAAAATTTCCTTTTAATTAAACTGAAATATAATTTAGAGCCCAAATTAACACAACTGTAACGTACTGATTGTTAATTATGTATCTAGTGGCGTAATGAGATACATAATACTGACGAGTATTAAAAAGAGTGCCAGCGAGTTTCAACAGTCACACGACGTGACACGCGACGAGTCATAGTACCATTGCGCCCGAGATATACATAGAATTTTAACATTGGGTTAGGATATTTTATTAATTGTTTTCGTTATTTTTATTTTACTATCTGGTTCTAAATGTCCTCAGTAATGATTTTGTAGACTTATTTTTATTAAAATCTCTTTAAAAATTAATCATATTTTTTTTAAATAAAATACAAATTTTACTTTGTATACCAGTTCAATGGGCATGTGCTCAACCTCGCTATATAGCCTAGTCGACTAGCGCGTTGACCAGCAACAATTACCTACATGCCAAGCCCAGGTTGGAATCGCGAAAGCTTATAATTAATATAAAATAAATTAATAGATTTATACGGCTGAATTGCAATTGAAAATTTTTGTTGGAAAGCAGCCAATTATATAATTGATTCCAAACATATTGGAAAAAATCATTTTACCAACAATAGTCAGGATTCTAACGTGAACCTTTCCACTTTCAACCGTGACATGATTACTCGAGTGATTACTAATCTAACATTCTCCTTATATGCTTCGGAATCAATTGATTTTCACTACATGCGAGTGTTATTCATTATAACTAGGTTGTAGGTGTAAATCTTCGTACTAGCGAGAGCTCATCATGATGAGACCTTACGTTACCTTGGATTATGATCATATCGCTATCATAATCCTAGGTAACGTAATTGTCTCAGCTGCTGTCAGTGCAAAAAATTGAAATGCGCAATATTTTACGTGTTTTTTTACAAGTTCATGCGAGCAGCTGACACACAATCCCTCCTCCACGATGCAGCTGACAAATTTTTTTCAACTCACTATGATGTCAACTATTTATAAAAAAAGTTTCAGCCGACGTACTATTACTTAAAAAAATTTTTTTACCACTTTCGAAGTATCTTACACCCACACCCAGCGCGGGTGCGTCAGCTGACGCTTGGCTTACTTATTAGTCATACCAGATTTATCGAAAAAGATAACAATCGATCGGCGTAAAAACACTTCCTAAAATGCAACGCAAACTCCCGGGCTATATAATGTATTAGTAAATTAAATTTAAAAAATCGAAATATACGTGAGCGAAGTCACGGGTAACGGCTAGTTTATTATATAAATAAACTTGATACACATCGGTGTGTCCAGAAAAAAATTCCAAATTAATAAAATTGGACAATAAATAAGGGAGTTATGGTTTGAGACGTTTTTTATTTATTTTATTTATTGTAGATTATAGACGCGTCGACATCTAAGGTCATTAGCGTCTTTCAACTACACTAAATAACAACTAACTTAAAACTAAACAACATCACAAAACATCCATGAGCGCAGGTGGGATTCGAACCCACGGCAGTCCAGTCTAGAGGTTGCGGCGCCAAGCACGCTACCATCTAGGCTATACCGCCCTCTCGAGACGTTTTTTAGGAAACGCCCCTTTTATAATGATTAAATATTGGTCACGATTCATGCTTTTATTATTATGAACCTAAATTATTAAATATTATTTTTTCTTTTTGGTACTTACATTTCAATATAAGCTTGTCTTTAAATTTTGTTCTTTTAAGTCTTTAAAAAAAATTCTAATAAAACATTAATTTATTAAAATTAATTAACGATTGATTCATGTATGTCATTGGGAACACATATATTTATAAAATTTCAAATCGATCGGATATGCGGAAGTGGTTCAAAATTGACTTGCAAGATTTGGCTGACAAACATGCTAAGTTAAGTAGGTAAAAGGTTTTTAAAAAATTCGACTGATGACCAGTCCTATACTTCCCACCTAGTAAATATTTGCAAAAAATAAACACTCTTTTTTTTATTCTTTGACTAGGCCCAAATAACCTTAGCTGTTGGTGGTCTTTAAAACACAATTTAATTTTTATTCTTTGAAAAAAGCATGGCCCTCTTTTTTGTTTGGTGATCTATTGATGGCTAGCTTAATATAGCAAAAATCATGGTTACCTTGATTTACGTACAATTTTTATTTTTTTTAGTAAAATATTTTTTTTCTCGAAAACTATACATTTTAGAGAAAAAAAATATTTACATTTTTTTCATATTATAACATCTAGAATTCATTTATATTTTTTTTTACCTATGTTAATACGTGACATTGAGGACGTTTTTTTGAATATCTCAGGATCCACTGAACCGATTTGACTCAAAATCTAATCAGATCTAAGTTAAAGGCTGATAAACACAATAGAACAATCGGCATGCCCGTATGTTGTTCCGTTCTTAAGATATCGAAGGCGAAAAATTGACCACATACACACACACACACATACACACATACACACATACACACATACACACACACATACAGACATCAGTCAGAAAATGATCTTAAACGATTGCTAGGGTCTCAAAACGTGAAAATCTGTTAAAATCTCGAAATATTGTTTTCGGACTGAATCCATTACTTCCCTACCATAGTAGAGGTGGGAAGTAAAAAGTAGTCTGTAGTTCACCTGTAGTCGGTGCAGTCTTGGATACTGATTTTGAACACGAATAGAAGAGTTGTGCAAACACTTATACTGTTTCCAGCCCTTAACTTACGACCTAATTAAATCTGTCAGAAGAGCTAAATCTAAAGCAATAAGAACTGTTAAATGTTATTATTAAATTAATAGGTATTAAAAATTTTATAGTTTTAAAAAAATCTAAAAAACACGTACATCAACGCACTTAAAAGTAGAAAATAAATGTTTTACTCTTCTAAAACGTACCTATTTTTCATTTAATTAATCAAATGCCCCACGCTTTTAAACGTTATATAACAGAAAGAAATTTATTTTTTGTTTTTTTTTTAGATTTTTTTGAAACTATAAATTTCATTTTTAAACTCTTGCGGCACTAGAGTACCGTCTAATTATCTGATATGAAGGGAGATAGGCGATAGCCCTTTCATTAGGTATCTGTTCGCGCTTTCTCTCCATCTCTGATAATGCGTCACTATTACAAAGTGTCTTGCCCGTTAGCTTTGAGCAGTCCAGTTCCTCGATCTGAAGTCAATTTAGTGACGACACGTTTTCTCAAAGTCAACACCATCACTTCCACAATATGTTTTTTATTTTTATTTTTTAAAAATATTTTTACCCGACTGCGCAAAACAAGAGGATATTGTTTTTCACGCGTATCTGACTGTCTATGTGGTATTCTTATTTCTTACTACCGTCGTAGCATCCCAACGGCTGGATGGATTTTAATAAATGAGGTATCTATTGATTCGCCTAAATCGTGCGATGGTTATAGGCTAGGTACCATATTGAGCGGCATATCACTGAATAGATCTTTCAAAATTTAAAAAGTCGTAAAAAAAATTATTTAAAACAAAAAAAAACCCGACTACGTAAAAATCGAACTTAAAAGATGGAAACAAGATCAAATGATAACATGCAGTCGGATGAATCAGATATTTCTGTTCAATTTGTTACTACTATGCCTCCGACTGCATGTTATCATTTGATCTTGTTTCCATCTTTTAAGTTTGATTTTTACGCAGTCGGGTTTTTTTTGTAATATTTTTTTTTAATATTAAGTATAGGTAGGTATCCAAAATATCAGGAAATTGTAATGTCATCAAAATTATGCAGCGTTGTACCCAACATTTTTATTCATTTTATGACAACCAGAATTTAAGTTCATATTTTTGCACTTGTGCCATGTTTTTAATAGCTGAAATCTGCTATGAAAAATTGTAAAGGCTGAAAGACTTCTTCATTTTTCCACGACTAGGGATATACGCAAGCGATAATATTATTATACTTTTATTGACATACAATTTTTTTAAGGTAAACAATAAGTGCTAAAAATATCGACTTGTTAATGCACTTGTTCGACAAATATGTCAATGATAATAATATGAGATAAGTGATCAGGTAAATATTTAAATTTATCGATTAATCAGTAGAGTAAATGAACCTTTATCATACACCAACTTATATCTACCTACTTCAAAATAGGGTTTGAAATGATTAGCTTACAAAACTATTTTCAAACATACTAGCTGTGCCTATTTATTAATTAAAAAAGTGAATAAATATTGTATCGAGCCCGATGTTTTTATATTGAGATGTACTTCTGTCAGTGACATTAAATTATTCAATTAAAGTGTAAAACCATGCGTGTGCTGAATAAAGTATAGTGTGCAACGCGTGTGCTAAATATTTACGCGTCAGGCGCGATGTTTTCAACACTCGTATTCGGCTCGCAATGCTCACTCGCCAAGGCTCGTGAGCGCTCGCCTACTACTCGTGCTGAAAACATCTGACCTGACGCATAAAGATGTATTTAGCACACTTGTTACACAATATACTATTATTCCATACGACTTTAGATAGGTGTGCATAATAGTAATTTTACTCGAAATGGTTCGTGTAAATAAACACATAGTCAGTCAGTGTTGTCGAACTTGGTTGACACACTGTCGTGTGTCTAGCAGAGATGTACAAAATGGTTTTAAAAAACCATTTAAATACAAAATGCAAAATACTTTTCAGATTTACTATTTCAAACGCAAAATACCAAATAGTTTTGCGTTTTGTATTTCAAATGCTAAATGCAAAATAGGTATTTTCAAAATAAAATACCTTTTTACCAAATTTCAGATATTTTTATTTATTTTAGGTATTTATCATGAGAAATAGAGACACAATGCCGAGCCGAACAAAAACGTCTAATAACATGGTACCTTATGCATGACATTTTGGTCATATTTATCAGTACGCGTATCAATAAATTCTGTTATGTTATTAATAATAATAATAATAATACTCAAAATAATTCGGCAATACAAGCGTCATTCGTTCATTTCATTTTGTTTGACTGGTGATGTTGGCTAAACTTAATCACAAAGTATTTTGCATTTTGAAATGAATATTAAAAATGCAAAATACATCTCGAAAGGTATTTCAAATAAAATACAAAATGTTTTTTACTAAAAGGCATTTAAATACAAAATACAAAATAGGTATTTTGCATTTTGTATTTGCATTTTAAATAGAAGTATTTCAAATAAATCGCATCTCTGGACTGTCTAGATATTGTGTGTCGCTATAAAAATGCCAGACATTACGCTCAATATGTCTGGCAATGTGATTTTAAGTATTCTGAATCATTACTCTTTAAGATATACCTATTTTTAAAAAATCCTACATAATTACTTGAAAAATGTATATTTTTACCTGCCAAATTTCTACCTGTCACCGAAAACGCAAGGGAGAAAGGCTGCCAGACTTACAAATTCTTTAAGGGGGGACAATTTTACAGGTATTTTGAATGTTAAATAGTAGATTTGGCAACCCCGCTGAAAGTTCTCGAATAAAAAACGGCTTTTTTAAATAAGTGGATATTTCATTAGAAAAAAAAATTAAAAAACTGCGAGCATTGGGATTTAATTCTAGTACCTATGACTACTTTAGACAAAAGTGTCTTCAAATTACAAAAAAATCTGTACAAGGTGTATTTTTGCACACGTTTCGTAAAAGCAACGATTGTTAGACAAATACAGATAGTGTTTCGTGTTATTATGATTATTATGATTCCTTTCATAATACAAAATGAAAAATGAGATTGAAAAAATATAGGTACTGCCTGCAGATATATACAATATACCTACATGTCGAATTGATAACCTCTGTTTTTTCAAGTCTGCTAAAAAATGACTCAAGTTCTGGAATCTACAGTGATGTACAAAAGTGAACATTTGCCGGGTTTATCGTACATTATTTAACACGCTGTTTTGTTAATTCGCTGTTATTTCTATGGTTACTTCGTATGTTTTATGTGTTATTCGGTGTAAAAATTTAACAGCGGTTAACCAAACAGCGTGTTAAATGTACGATAAACCTGGTAAAAATATTTTAAACTAGCGTTTATTCCGGTTTCGAATCGAGCGATTCCTGAAAATATCCTATAATTTTATTTTGGGTACCACTTTTAGTATACCAAGTTTAGTTACAATTTGTTCAGCTCTTGAGAAAGACAAAAATTTTGGAAGCCTGTTCTCCCATCTGGTTTTCATACAAAATACTAACGAGAACGCAAAAGTACAGACGGAGATTTCGTTACTAGTTAGGGTACGAACGTATAGATTGATGACCCGAAAACAGAAATGATGAGATTTTTGTCAAAATAATTTTTTGGACCCCCTCCCATAGATTTATAAAGTTTAGGGTACTTAATTTTTTTTTTTCACTTAAGTACCCCATTGAGTTGGGTGTCTGTAGATAGGTCTCGTAAAATGTAACCAAACATGTTTTAGGACCTTTTGATTTTAACCCTTCAGCCACGAGATATTTGCTTTCAAAGTCGTTATCAAAACGCACTCCCCTCTAATTTCTAAACTAATGCAAAAAATCTGAAAAAAATCCTGATATAGCCTTTAGTAATTAGTTAGTACTCGGTTAGTACTTTCAATGAAAATTATAACGAACGCTGTAACAGCAAAAATAGTTTATAAAAATTTTGGAGCATACATTTTTAAATTGTGTTTTAAAGACCACCAACAGCTAAGGTTATTTGGGCCTAGCACCAATTCATATTTTCAATTCATTATTATTTATTTTTTTTATAATAAATTGAAAATCCAATTGACACTTTTACCAGCTCTCGGGCTAGAACCCGGGAACTGGGGACTTGTAATAGAGGAACCATAGCAACGCCATGTAAACAACAGCACCGCTACACTCTCGACCATTCTCAAGCCCTTGGAGCATACAAGTAATTCAAGAATTACAAGGCGCGATATTCATGTAGGTACTGTGTGTAAACGGTTTTATCGAACATAGGGAAAATAACACTGAGAAGATTTATAATTTTGTAGTAGGCTATGAGCCATGGTATCAGGCGTCTTGATCCCCGAAGAAAATATCCCCGACAAAATATTCCCGGACAAAATATCCCAATGACAAAATATCCCTATGATAAAATATCACCGGACGAAATGTCCCCTATGACAAAATAAACCTGTATAAAATATCCTCGTATTAAATGTATTCACCATAGATCGTTCCCTCCACTATTTTTACAATTTTACCACGATTTCCCTGAAAAACAAGTTCCCAAAATTAAATCGTTGCCTCAATTATTTTAATAGTTCCCTCATTTATTTAAATCGTTCCCTCAACTATTTAAAATTTCCTCGATTTTCCTGAAAAACAAGCTCCCCAAATTAAATCGTTCCCTCTATTATCTTAATAGTTCCCTCAATTAATCAAAATCGCCACGATAGGCCGACAATATAGTGTATTTGCTAGTACAGGCCTTGTGGCTTTAATACGTAAACTTAGTTTGTATTTAAATATAACATTCAACATTTGTATGATGCGAACAGACATAATACCAAAACTGAAAATCCGACATATCTTTTAGCAGAGTTGTTTTACAGACAAAATTTTTCCGATTTTAAAATAACATTTCCCAAACAGTCCATGTCAGGCGCGCACTGACTATATTTTTTCAAGGATGCTAATATTCGTAGGGGCCCGAGGGAGGGACTTGAGTAATTTTTTATTTATTGGGATTGAGAAATGTGAGGGCCCGAGCCTTCTCCAATTCCGGAGGCCCGGGATGCTCCAGCGCCCAGCACCCCTGGCCTGTCCGCCCCTGGTCCAAGCATATTTGAACCATTTATATATTGAAAAGTATTTCTGCAATTTTGACGGTATTGAATACCTATATTTCTTTGACTTAACTACAAGTTATAAGTATGATTTTTTAAAGCTAGGTACATGCAATCAGATCACGCTGAAAAGCGGGCCCGTAGCAACATATGGGAAAAATAGGACATTGCTCCCTCGCGCATTTTTGAAAAAAAAACGAAAAATAGAAAAATAAAATAAAATTAATAAATTATGATTATCCGTACTACCGCCTATCGGAGTATAGGTACCTACTGAATAGTAGATGGCTGATAGGATAGACACAAGAGATATTAAAAAAAATCCTTAAATTCATAACTTTTAGTTGGCCCTCTCACGGAAAACAAAGTTGTTACGGCTATACTGAATAGTTTTCAGTTTAAAACTTTATCGACTGCCAATTAGGTATTTAAATTAAAAAAAATTATTAATTTTTTAATTTCTTCTAATAATTTAACATAAATAATATTGAAAAACGAAAAGAAATTTTTTTTAAAGCCATAGATAAATTACTAAAAATTAATTAAAATGTATAAAAATCTAAAAAATATCACGTGACTTCAAAACGCGCCAGGAATGTTTGTGACGTCGTTATGTTAAAATTTGTGTGCATTTGTTGGTATTTGTGTATATGTTTTACACATCAAAAATAATAATTTTTTAACTTGGTAACCATGGATACAAAGACCATAGATAACATAATGACGTCACACGCGTTCGGATTCTTTCGGCGCGTCATCGGAACTGAGTTTAAAAATTAATTTTTATTTAAATATAACTTTTTAATTGATGGGTGGAAAAAGGGCTTAAGTGAAAAATGGTTGTTTTGAGATATTTTAGTTTAAAAATTTGAAAGTTGATAATTAGGCATCTGTGCGAATTTTTTTGAAATTTATTATTTTAAAATCTTTTGTAAATGTTGTAGTTAACATTCACTTGAAATCATATTTAGACTTTTTAGTTTTGTTTTTTTACAATAAAGGTGCCCTTCTTGAATATAATGTAAATAGTGAGAAATAAAGGCCCCAAAAATCAGAATGTGAACTTTTTTGTACAAGTCTATCAAAATTCAAATGGCAATTTTTCGAACAACACTTGTGGATAAATTTGAAATTTTTTGCTTTTATTTTTTTATTTTTTTATTTTTATAAGTTTTATAAGATTTCCCCATATTTTTTCTATTTTTATGTACATTTTTTCTTTTTAGTCCTTTCACTTCTTCATCACTATCATCTTTCATTTCTTTATCACTGTCAGATTTCACTTCTTCATCGTTACTATTAGATGACGAACTATTCATTTTAACTTATAAATAATTATTTATTATTATTAATTTTATCTAACAAATACAACTTCAGTGGATTTTATTCTATGCACTACGCAGTAACACTAAGGTTCTGTGTACTGAAACGGGACTTATCCTCAGAGAGAATGAAGAATCTTACCCTTTCGATATGATAATGTATTCAAGAAAGGCATAATATTAGACATCACATTTAAGTGCATGTAGCTACATCTATGTTAGAGATAGCGAACTAAAAATTTTACTGAAGGTAAATCATATGCCCTGCTTTATAAACTAATCTTAGCAAAAAAAGGCATATTATACTTTATGCCCTTTTTCCACCCATCGGCTCATTATTAGTAAACAAAAAAATTAAATAAAAACAGTTTTGCTATAAAACTTGTAGGTGATCAATTCATTTAAGAAAAAAAATCATTCAAAAACCCAATTTAACAAAAAAGAACACTTTTAACTCTCGAAGTTTCTAAAACATTGAAAATAGTATTTTCGATGTTTTACGGCATTTAATATATCCACATTGTGTTACAGAAAAAAAGCCGGATCCAAGTCTAATCATTGTTGTTTATTGATTATTTCTTACTGATTAATGTTTAAATTTTAATATGTATGATAACCTTAAACGTGAGTGTTCAACTTAAACTAACATAAAGACTTTCACATTTTTGACTCAATTTTTTTCAAAAAGAAGTTATTATTGGACACGTAACCAAAAATCAGATGTTTCAAAGATACAAGATGTTCAGTTTTTTAAATTTTTTTCACTGAATTTTTATCTGTAGGGGCATTTAAAAGAGCTTTTCTATAAAACGCCAGTATACAAACAAAAGAAGAACTTTTAGAACGAATTGAAATGACGTTTGTCAAAGTTCGGAAATTAATCCTCGTATTTGTGTCAGAGTGAGAAGATCTTTACGTAGAAGGTTGAATGCTTGTAACGAAGCTGGTGGTGACCATTTTCAACATTTACTGTAATTTTATTTAGGTAGATATCAATAATAAACCGAAAAAAAAAATTAAAAAATTGTACACCCTGTATCTTTGAAACAAAGCATCTGCGGAACAATTGTTGATAGGAACTACTTGTCATATTTTTGGTTAAGGAATCGCCCCACAAGCCATGGCACATGTTTTTTTAAACACCCTATATAAATACGTATGTTTTTAATTTTTTTTTCACGTCTTTTTTAATTTTAAACATAATATAATAACTTTAAACATTCTAAAATTTTGTGGCATCTAACATTTTTAAATATATTTTATACTATAATAATTGAATGTGAAAAATGAGTACATATTATTTTGTTTTACATGTGCAAACATTTTTATAATTTTATAAATCTCTACAGGTGGTTCTAAAAGTTCTAAAAAGAGTAGCGTAATTCATACAGATGAAAATAACATGATATAGTTCCATTAATTGTCTGTAGATATTCGAAAATTCAGCCTTCAAAACTTGCATTAAAAATCGAAACTAAATTATCTCCAGAATGGCTTGTTTACTATAATGGCATTTGGCGTGAACTTTAGGTACACATCGAGGGTTTACAAAAGAGCAGTGGGAAGTGGGGTGGGGGTGCCGATGTTGAAACCTACGAAACTTTTTTTATCTGTGGCTATTTTTTTTAGAACAGAACGCTTGTTACAGATAAATCTGGTTAAAGCATGCTATTTACGCCTGTAGATTCACATGTATGAATTATGCTGCACTTTTTAGTATCATTTTTATAATTTTGACGTACACAAGATTAGATATATACTTTTCAACTTTTGGGATAAAATTGAAAGAATTTGTATAATATGTGCTCGCGAGCACATTTTGATAAAAAACATTTAAATTATCTTGAGAATGAACATTTTGGAGCCCAATTCAATGTAGACTTTGGGTTCTTAACTTCTTGCCTCAGAATTGCAATGAAAAAAGTGCAAAATATAGACAACAAATTATTATTATTCATGTTTCGATCGGATTTGTCAAATTTGTATGAACAATAAAAAAAAATACTTGTAAAATTTAGAGTGCTGAGGACATTCTTTTCAAAAATGGAGTTTTAACGTTATATTAAAATTTCAAGACAAATGGAAATTTGATAAAATTGAAATTTTGCGGCAGAGCTCCTCTGGAGCTCGCAGCCCAATACAGTTGTCATGTTGCCCTCCTAGCTCCTCCTGTCTCCGTCCCTGCTCGTGAGTGACAGGATAAGAATGCCCGCCATGTACTACATATTACATGGATACGAATGAAAAATGATAATATGTAGGTATTTAAAAATTATGGATTAATAATTAACCAATACTAATAAAAATTTTAATTTGAAAGCATATCCTTCATAATTTACATATTATGCATAAAGACTACTTTTATGCATGGTGTTATTCTCAGGACAACTGAAAATTATCCACTGATAATAATTTGTGGTAAATCAACTAATGTTGTCATTATAAATGATTTAATCAGTAGAGTAGAAAAACTAATTATTTCAAACCATATACAAATACAATATGCCTTTCGTCATATTATTTAATGACTGTATGCTCATGTGGAGTTCGCGATGCGCACTAGTTGTGTAATTTGATTTTCAAACTGTTCCTTCAGTGTCACGTGATGAGGCGACAGAAGAGCATCCGCCATTATGGCTAAGCGGATACCATCAGCATAAGAAATAACGCTCAATGATAAACCTAAAACGTTTTAAACCATTAGTACTCACGAGTAAATTATTTTAAGAATGTTAGGAGGAATAGGAGACTATAGGAATTAAAAAAAGATACAAGTTAAAGTAATACTTTAAAAAGTGTTCTGGTGGCAGTTTAGGCACGTAGAAGATTCTTAGATTAACTGTACAATGTACATATGCCGTGCCGTCCTAAGCCAAAAGGACGCATCTCAAGAATAGTCAGTTTTGAGAAATAGGGCGTATTTTTGAGATGAAGAGGTTTCGCTTAGTATAACTGAGCTTCGGCCATATAGCTTAGGTTTACGTTTTGAAGATGTTTAATTTTATTAATACATTATGACATGTAGGTACACTGTACAGCACCATGATATAAGTTATTTTAGGAAAAGTGATAGACTAAATAATAGGGAGTTGGTAAAATCTAAAATATGAAATCAAGTAATAGATCTGTACTTAAAAAAAATCTTTTTGCCCTTACTTATGTTAGCTTGTGGTGGTCTCCAATATACTACATTGTCAACTTCTTGTCCCCAAACAGTGGTTTTCATCCCATGTTCCGGATCTCCTTCGGTAATTTCTGTATAAGTTACCGTAAACACCCTCGATAAATAATTGAGTAACACCCGTATTACAACTGACGGCATTGCTTTCGTTAAGAACTCATAACGCGTTTGTAAAATTGATATAAAATATGAAAACGATTGATGTCTTCTCGATGTATTGATGATCTCTTTCAGAGTTTTAATGTTGTGTTGCACAGATTCGTCTTTTTCATTATCAGGCACAGGTAAATTCAAACAAACAAGACCTCCTACAGCACTTTGTGGTCTTGGAGTTTGTAGACCAGATGAAAAAATATAGTTCCTGTTTACATTGCGTGCGGTTATTGGTATATTTTTTGGTAAATTCAAACAAGATTTAATGAAGAATTCTTTCAACGCCGTGCTCGTTGCATACAAACAAATGTCACTTTCCGTAGCTCCGATTTTAGTAGCAATATCTTGAATTGCTTTGGTTCCTATTTTTCGTGACCAACAAACCACTTTTCTTCCACACAATGGGATGTACTGAGGAGAACGATGAAATTTCGAATACATAAGTTCATTTAAAATGAATTTCGGAGCTTCCAAGATAACTCTTGAACAGTATATTAATTCTGTCAGGGCGTTGTAACAGAGAGGAATATAATTATAAACAAAAGCAGTTACTGTGCTTTGATACGTGCAATAATGCAAAGTAAAACAGTCATGAATCGCGCGAAGTTCGTGATAAAATAAAATCGGTGTTTTAAGTGTACAAGTTACAGAAGCCCACCAGAAAAATGTGACAGATTTTTTAAAAATGTTTCTTGGATCTATCGTTACAATTATGGATTTTATGAATGTGCTGTACTTAATGCCGCGTTTGCGTCTCTCTTTTTCAATTGTTGATAAAAAGTATTTGAATTTAGATGCAGGGTCTGTTTTGATGTTTCCAAAACCTCGTCTGTATTCTCGGATCACTGATGCTGTCAGTATTATTAAAATATACGCAAATACAGATATTGTTGGTGTGGTTTTCAGTATTTCCGGATTTTCTAACGGATCGTACGTTGATATGAACTCGTTCCAACGATTTGAAAAATTCTCCGTTAATTTTTCATATAAATCTGGTATAGCTGTTGGGGTTTCAAACAAAGCCAGCAAGGAACTGCTTTGTTTTGGAATTTCGCTGTGAAATATTTTTGTTTACTTAATTGATTTCGTAGTTCTATAAAAATGCCAATTTGCTCGATTTTACATAATATATTATTTCTTTTGTTTTTTGGGCATTATTTAGTATATATGTTCTATATTGAGTTAAACTGGATTTATATTGAAGGTTCGTATAATAATTGTTTAAAAGAAACGAATCAAATATACCAACCTCACGTTTTCAAATTCGTGCTGATATCCAGGCAGTCCTGTTGGAATGTATTTCAGCATAAGCAAGTCGCCGATTCGAAGATTTTTCTCTTCAGAAATAAGAATGTGATGTATTCGAACTAATAGATAGTAAGTGTCTTCAGAACCGGTCGGGTTTGGTATCACGAATATCTGCCATGGGGGGCAATTTTGGGGCAAATATTTTGATACTACCTCACTTACGTAATCCTAAAACAAATAATTGTTTATCAAGTCTAGTTTATTGAATTGTAAAACTTTAAAACAAGGTTTAGACTTCTTAGATTTGCCTTCGTATTTTTTGCTTTAAGTATTTAATACTAGCGGTCCCCGTCCGGCTTCTCCCCCTGCGAAGAGAAGTCGGGCTGGTGGTGAAATCGTCGCGAATTCCATTTTCGATAAACTTTTTGTTTATTTTACTTGTTTTATTTTTGTAATAAACAATTTCATGATTCATTTGCACTGTTAGTATGTAAAATTTTCCCTCGTTTTGAGTACAATTTTCTGCCAGCAGATGTCATATGCTCATTTGACGGATCCCAATATTACACTATTGTTTCGATTTCTGTCAATTGAGGATTAATAATTGACTTTATGGTAAGTGGGCCAACTGAAGTGGGACGAGGCGTATTACCCCCCCCCCCCGCGAGAAATTCTCTCCCTGCGAAGCGAAATCGCCTGTCGTTGTTCTCGCTTCGCGTACTTGCCTACAGGTTATAATATTCGTAAGTATAGATAATCAAAAAATCCTACACCCCCGTTTTACCCCCTTTCGGGTTGAATTAAAAAAAAAACTCGAATAGCTTGTAATCTTTCTCAATAAACGGGCTATCTAACAAAAAAAAATTCAAATCGGACTGGTAGTTCCTGAGATTAGCGCGTACAAATCTACGAACACACAAACTCTTCAGCTTTATAATATTAGTATACTTACCTACGTTATGTGAAAGATCACACCTCTGACAGGTACACCAAAAAATTATTGTAACTGATCCAAAAATAAAAATGCTAAAATTTCGGCTATTCCTCAATAATCTAAAGTTTGGATATACTGTCATAAAGCTAACTTTTTGTCTATGCTTTACCTGTAAATTGCTTTCTATCAAAGGCCTTCCTCTAAATGATGTACTTCCAAACAATAAGTTTTGCTCCAAATTGAAATCTGTTTTTCTCCACGCAGAACAGCCCCATATTGATACCAAATTTTGTCGCAGTCTGGGATACAGAAGATTTCCTAGTTTATCTCTTCTTTCTAAAAGTAATATAACAATGCACAGAAGTGATTATTAATAAAATATTCAATAATATCATATACTTACGAGTAATATATAGATAAAGATATCGTTTAATATTAATTGCATATTTTATTTATCAGAAGCGTTGATAATATTAAAATACAGTCGAACTTCGATAACTCGAACCATGACTTGCCACAAAAAAAATCGAGTTATCAAGACTTCAAGTTAAATAATATTAATTTTTTCTCTTGACACTACTGACAACCAATTTTCTTCGAGTTATCAAGAATTCGAGTTATCGAAGTTCGACTGTATTTTTCTAAATGTGAACATTAAGGAACGGAAATATTTAAAAGTATTATCAAATCTGGTCTTTTTGGGTTCTGTACCTTATAAGGAAAAACGGAACCATTATAAGGTCACTCGTGCGTCCATCTGTCTGTCACAGACGTTTTTCTCGAAAACTGCGTGACGTAGGAATTTAAAATTTGGCATGATGCCAAGTCTTTGTAACACGCACATAATTCCATAATCAAAGGTTATGAAATGAAATATTTTCGTAAATACTTTTATTTTTTGGCCTTTTAAAAAAAGTTGAATTTATTGTATCTTGTAAGGTTTCGTTGGAAAGAGGTAGATCTCGAGGTAGATACTTTTGTGAATTCCAAAAATATTTTTTTCAATTTTTTTTTGGTGAATTGTGCGAATTGTGCGAAAAAAAAAATGTGCGAAAAAACACCGTTACCCCCTTATCTTCTAGGTTTCTAAAGTTAAAAATTTTACATTATTAGGGTAGTAGGTATTACGTTTAGGGGAGTCAAATTAGACAAAAAGGAACCCGAACTTCGGAAAAATTCCTCGAACGATGATTTTTGTTGAAACGTGTTCAGAAAGGTGTAGAGAACAAAATATCAAAATGCCACTGTGAGAAATTGTGCGGCAAATTTTTTATCAAACAATGTAGGTGCTAAAATACGATATTTCATGAACAACTTTTTAAATTCAATTTGTATGAAAAAACTGACAGCACGATTGGAAAGAACAGTAAATTTTACTAACGAAACATATATGACATGTGTTTTTCAAATTAAAGTTGAGCGAGCAGTAATTTGTTAACTAATGCGCCAAGTTGCCCTGCGTCGGCCATTCGTTCACGCTGGAATAGGTTTTGCGAGAGCTCGCGCGCTGTACAAGTTGCTATAACTTTTGATTGGCAAAAGCAAATGATATAAAACCAATTGGACATCAATAAGTAACATTTTCTCGAAGTATTACGTGTGTTGCAATAATTTTTCGAGTACTTTAATTATTGCATATATCACTTGAAAGTGAAGCAATGCATAAATTTTCGATTATTTCATAAAATTCGTAAAAATATGAATAATTTATTGAAAAAAAAATAAATACTTGGATAGCATATTAAAAGGGATTATTTAAAATACGTCTTCTAAAAAATTATTTCACATAATTATTTTACTTTGTTCACACTTGAATTTTTCGGTTTATTCGTTGAAAAATTAAAAAATCGTCTTGTTAGAAAAAAACAAACATGAAAACTTATAATTATCGCAAAATCAATCATTGTTACTTATAATACATATCTTCAGCTTTAATTTGATCACCTATAAAGTGCCGATATCACTTTTCAAAACTTTAATATTAACTAAATGAATGCATAATGACTGCAAACAGTATATGAAGACACCTGTTGTAAGAACAATGACGTAACACAATGCTGTAATCAGGAAAAATTCATTAATTCAAACCTATGTCACCGTAGGGACTTTAACCCTAAACTTTCCACCATCGCGGCGGACTGAGTTGACATTACTCACACAGTGACACATTTTCAAACGATCGACTTTCTCCCTTTAAAGCATTCTGTCACAGAAAAACCACTACATGCGAGAGTCAATATTCCAACACCACTGCTAGACTACAACCGCATGTAGTGGTTTTTCTGTGACAGAATGCTTTAAAGGGAAAAAGTCGATCGTTTGAAAATGTGTCACTGTGTGAACTCTTCTCACGGGCAAACGGTACATTTTGGTATATAAATAAATTGGGTCCAATCGACTTATTTTGACCTCTACTACACGTGGTAGCTCTGTGCCCCAGCAATTTTGGGACACCCTGTATAATAGGCTATTATAATCATGAAAAATAATAGTATAAGCAGTACAGTGTTATCGTACGAACTCATATTTAACGAAAGCGTCATAAAAGAGCATTTGTTTTGCAATTACTGTTATTAATGTTATTCAAAACTGAAAACGCTCTTGTCACATTCTGACTGGTGTAGCGACTCTAGTTACTAACGACTAGCTTCATTATGTTACTTTCGACTAGTTTCATGGTGTAGAATCGTAAAAATTCATTCTCATCATTTTTCCATAACGCGCCAAAAGAAGTATAACTTCAAAAACAAAAAAACGGTTAGATCTCATTTTGATAGAACCGATCTAGTTAGCAGTCAGTAGGGAACTGTTACCGACTGCTGACTAGGTCGGTTTTATCAAACCCTAAACTTAATTTAAGATATTTGTCTTACGAAGTCATTGTGTTATGCAAACCAATTGTTATAAAGGCGGCGCTACACATTCGGCATTCGCCGAATCCCGAATGTTTGTGATTCGGCGAATTTCTAGTAGTGTGGATGGATGAATTGTAACGAATGTTCGGTATTTGCCGAACTCCGATTATTTCCCGCTGACTGTCGGTAACCTGACACGATTCAAAGGAAACGAATGTTTGCCTTGTGGCGAATAGTAACTTCGATCCACACATTCGTCTATAAATTCCAGTTCGTGTCCTACTTCTTTATAAAATTTATAGTTTCAAAAAAATCTAAAAACGCCTACATTCATTTAATTCATTTAACCGTCTTAAAAAAACGAAGGTTATCAATTCGACATATATATTTGTTTTTTTTATGTTTATTTAACCAGAACTTTTCGAGGGACTAAGCGATTTATGATTTTGATTCCGTTGGGTTCAGAAATCAGAATGTTTACGAAATGATCCCATACAAAATTTATTTAAATCGGTTCAGTAGTTTTTTTTAGTAATCAAATTATTTTTTATGTACCTATGTTACCTCGTATCTCCTGCATTTCTGAATCGATTTTGATGATTCTTTTTCTAATCAATAGGACATACCTTCAAAGTGGTTTCACATAAATTTTACTTAAATCAGTTCAGTAGTTTTTTTTAAGTTTAGTAATCAAATATTAATAACGTGCAAACTACGTACATATTGCAAAGCTACTAAAAAGTAAAAAACAAAAAATATAGAACCTCCTTCAAAAAAAGCCACTAAAAGAGGAAAATAATAAAATTTTAATGTCGACGCCAATTTAATAAAATAAAAGTAGATATAAATCAAGGTTTAGTAATTAAACTGGCGCCGACCTAAAAAATTTCATTATTTTTCTGAGCACATTCGTCGTTCCCGTCGCGAATTGAATGTCGACAAATACACGAATGTGTGCAGATATGAGCTGGTGATTCAGCGATTAGTTTGGCAAATAATTCATTCGTTGTTCGACAAATGCCGAATGTGTAGCGCCGCCTTTAAGTAACGTTCTAAAGCGTAAATAAATTAAAACATGTTTTTTTTTTAATTTAAAATGTATATCAAGTAACGGTCCAATATATTATACATATGTTTACTTATAAGCAAAATAAACTACAATATTTCTAGATTTATGTAATTTCGAGGCTGGAAAAACACTGTTAGGCCAGGCATCTAAGGTTTATTATTTTTTGTATAGTGACCTTATTGGCCACAGGGAACCACATATTAAAATTCTCGCAAATTCTCATGTCGCCGTCCTCGATTTTTAGGCCTCAGTTTAGAGTTTTTTGACAACATTTTACCAAAACCCAGAATACACATCTTTCTAAATTAGTGTAAATATTGTATAGAATGCTTCGAAACAAATGATCAAAGATACTCTAGAAACCGTTTGCGAAAAATTAAAAATTAATGTGTCGTGTAGAGAAAAGTAGGTATGCCCTACAATAATTTTCATCATGAAACTTTTTTCGTCGATCCAGCCGTTTATGAGATACTCGCAACAATAGAGCGAAAAACACGAATTTTTTGAGCCTCTGTTGTAGGCCCATCTTAAGGATAAACAAAATCATAAATGAGGCATTTTTTATTTTAAGTTTATTGACAAATATTTTTAAGTTTAAGTAGTTTATTAATACATATAGTTTAAGTCAGATACCCAGAAGCTCATAGACATGCTTGTTCACCAAGTCAGGGCGACATTGTCCTCGGACGGCTACCAACAGTGTGATGATTCCCTGATTGCGACGCGTTTCCACAAGACTTCGGACGGAGGCGCTGTTGATAAATTCTAGGTCCGGATAGCATACCGAAAGGACATATATCCAAACTCGGCGAAACGTTTGTACGACTGAAAATATTTATGGAATAGGTATTTCTAAAATTAATCCGGCGGTTAGTTGAAATTTTAGGATAATTTAGGATAACACTTTTTTTATGTGTTTATAAGGGTGTTCCTTAATGATGTGCGAATATTTAAGGGTGTGATTCTACATGAAAAATTATTGGTAGTTTGCTTTATAAACTATGGTCCAAAAATGTTCCGTTACGAATATACGGGGTGTTAAAATTTGTAAAAAAAAACAAATTAATAAATATTTTCGAAACAGCTTGAGATATTTCAGTGATAGTGGCGTGCGTACGAGCAAGAAAAAAATTGTACGCCAATGGTTTTTTCCCAAAAGAGACCTACTATTTGAAAATGTCAGATGAAAAACGCAATTAGTGACATGTTCCAGGCAAACTAGATTTATTGCAAAATTGTATTCTCCAATAATTAATAAATTTTCTCGAACAATACAACGGTTTTTATTTTTTTAATCAAAAACGGTGCATCGCAGGAAGAAAACTCAAAAGAGCTCTTATCTTTCATATTGAATGTAGAATTCAAAAATAATTTTTATAAGGGAAAAAACCATTGGCGTACCATTTTTTTCTTTAAAAATATCAACGTCAATGCTCGTACGCACGCCACTGCTAAAGCTGAAAATTACGTTTGTATGGAAAAATATGCGCATTTATTAACTGGCACTACGTACTAAATATCACTGAAATATCGGAAGCGGTTTCGAAAATATTAATTAATTTGCTCTTTTTTTCGCAAATTTTAACACCCCGTATTTTTTTAAAAAGATGACTTTTATATAATATTTCTACAAGTGGTAAATAGTCTGTCAGTCCAAACACGAAGCAAAACCACCCCATTTTTTTTTTTTTGTTCACTCTTGTTAAAAAGTTACTCATGTGAGTTTATAAGACTTGAAATTTGGACAGGTTTTTCTTTATCATTAGTAAAGTCTAGAAAAAAACTGACAGACTGTTTGGACGGGCCTAATTCCCTGACAGACGAACATTGTAAAACATAAATAAGTACTTTTTTCACTTCGACAAGGGAAGTGACGAAAGCGCGCGATAAAATTTGACTGTAACCATGATTACGTGGATTATTATTGCTACTAAAGTTTAATTTTTTTATATTTTCTTTCTTCTTATATCTATCTATATACATATTATATACTAGCGGCCCGTCCCGGCTTCGCCCGGGTGGTATGAAATTATGATTTAATAGCTGTCACCTATTACTCCGCTCACGTATATTTAGTATATTGTTAATTTGTTATCCCCCCGCGAGAATCTCCCCCCTAATTTGTTATTCCCGCGAGAATCTCCCCCCCCCTTGCGTAGCTTTCTATTAGTGAAAGAATTTTTAGAATCGGTTTAGTATAGTTCCAGAGATAAGAATTTATGATTTATTACCCCCCCCTCCCGCGAGTACCCCCGCGAGAATCTCCCCCTGCGTAGCTTTCGATTAGTAAAAGAATTTTTAGAATCGGTTTAGTAGTTCCAGAGATAAGAATTTATTATTTATAACCCCCCCTCCGCGAGTACCCCCTCGCGAGAATCTCCCCCCTGCGTAGCTTTCTATTAGTGAAAGAATTTTTAGAATCGGTTTAGTAGTTCCAGAAATAAGAATTTATGATTTATAACCCCCCCCCCCTCGCGAGGATCTCTCCCCTGCGTAGCTTTCTATTAGTGAAAGAATTTTTAAAATCGGTTTAGTAGTTCCAGAGATAAGAATGTATGATTTATTACCCCTCTCTAATTTTTTTGAAAATAAAATACAGCCTTTGTTACTCGCTGGTAATAGGTGAAAGAACTTTTCAAATCAGTTAAGTAGTTTTTGAGTTTATCCATTACAAACAAACAAATTTTACCTCTTTATAATATTAGTATAGAAAACAGTTCCGTTACTCACTCACTGACAGACAACGCTCAGGTCAAACCGCTGAAGATATAAACTTGAAATTTGGACAGTAGGTTCCTTTTGTGACGTAAGCACCCACTAAGGAATGATTTTTCGAAATTCAACCCCTGAGGGGGTTAAATAGGGGATGAAATTTTGTATGGAATTTCGTCATTTTTGAAGTTAGAAGCACAGGAGTTTGTTATATAACGTAGGTGAGCACTAAGAAATTTTTTTTTGGAAATTCATCCCCTAAGCAGGTTAAAAAAGGGATGAAAGTTTGTTTGAAAGTTCGTAATTTTTGAAGTTAGAAGCATGAAATTTTGCACAGTAGTTCCTTATATAACGTAGGTGAGTAATAAGAAAGGATTTTTGAAAATTCATCCCTTAAGGGGGTTAAATAGGGGATGAAAGTTTGTATGGAAGTTCATCATTTTTGAAGTTAGAAGCATTAAATTTTGTAAAGAAGTTCTTTATATAACGTAGGTGATCAATAATGTATTAATAAAATTCGAGCGAAGCGAGTGAGTAATGTATATTTAAAATTCGAGCGAACGAGTGAAGCGAGTGAGTAATATACTAATAAAATCCGAGCAGACGAGCGAGGCGAGTGGGTTTTGTATTAATAAAAATCGAGCGAAGCGAGTCAGTAATATATTAATAAAATTCGAACGAATAAACACCACCAGCCCGGCTTCGCTTTGCAGGAGGAGAATTTATAGCGGGGGGGATAATAAATCATAAATCGAAATATACGTGGGCGAAGCCACGGGTAACGGCTAGTATGATATATATATAGCCTCTCGCACTCTCGCGCCTGCCTATTACCCGTTGGACGCACATGAAAATAAGTATTACTGGCTATAACTTTCGAAAGACTTAATTGATTTTGACGAAATTTGGTAGGCACGTTGGAATCTATCACCGCACGAAGCCCATTTAAAATGGTCTCAAACGGGGCATTTTAAGGGTGGTTTAAAATGTTTTTAGGCCCAAAAATACGAAAAAAATCTCAGAATCATTTCAAATTTGAAATTTAATCCTTTAGTAAAGATTAAAATGTGCCTCTAAAATTTTAATAAAACGGCCCGACAGAACCGGACTTACAAATTTTATGAAAACACTAGTTTGCGAATACGGATTTACTTATTGAAGGGTGTATTTATTTGGTGCAGATGTTGGATTGATAATAATATTGTAATTAAAAAAAAAATATTTTGAGGGATGTATTAAGGGGTTAATTTTTTTTGGTACAAAAACAAACCAAAGTTTACATAATAAAGCCACAATGTCTGTATAAGCAAATACACTATATATTGTCGGCAGGGTTTGGCACTGCGACCCGAGTTTTTTTTTAAGTTAACCCCGCCAGAATCGTCTGTTCTTCAAGATTAATTATTTAAATATTATTATAAAACTATTGCTGAAATGGCAGACTATAAATAAAATTCAATGCATTTTTCAAAAAATTAAAAATCGTTTGTCAGCCCGTCCAAACTGTCAGTTTTTTTCTAGACTTTACTAATGATAGAGAAAAACCTGTCCAAATTTCAAGTCTTATAAATTCACATGAGTCTAGCTTTTTCGCAAGAGTTAACAAAAATATATATAGGGTGGTTTTACCCCGCGTTTTGGCTGACAGACTATTTACTTCTTGTAGAGATATATAAAAGTCATCTTTTAAAAAAAGTTCCAAGTCTTATATAAAAATGTTAAAAAAGTGTTATCAGCTCTGAGTCTATTATAATGGCTGCCATATATCTACTATTTTTACCGTCATAAACACATATGACTTTTTAAATCATGTTGAGAACCATAGTCATATAATTTCACGAGAAAATTTGCATTTTAAGGATGATTCTTAACATATACGCATAAACTTGGGGTAGTATAACCTATAATAAATAAATAAATAATAATGAAAAAATCGTAGTAAAAGTCAACCTTTTGATAATGTGTTTCCCCGAATATGAATAGGCCGAGGTGGTCCAATTGCATGGCCCCCTTGATCGCCCGACTTGAATGCGGTGGATTCTTATTTTTGGGGTCGCATAAAAAGTATGGTGTATGTTACTGAAGTGAACACTGAGGAAGAGTTGCGAAATAATATACTTTTGCTGCCGCTGAGGCAATCCGACAGCAGCTTTGTTTAGACTCATGTGTTTCGCGAGCTCAACAATGTATTCAAAATGGTGGAAATAACTTCGAATAGTTGGCTATATAGTACAGGTAAAATAAGGTTTGAATAGTGAAAAAATTCTTCCCCTCATGAAATTTTGGTTATAAGTCCTTTTTGGCATAAGAATCAAGAATCCGAAGAGTCCATATAAATTCAATGTGGGGAAAAGTTTGGGGGGGGGGGAGAACCCAAAAGAAATTTGCTTCATTTTGTCAAATGGGGTGTCGTTATCCATGTTTTTTGGATGCTGAATCGAATGAAAGCAATACTAAGGCTATTAAACCTACCCTTATCTACTAAAATTAAATTTAGCTATAGTGGAGTTCAATTAGACTCTCGAAACTCAGTTATAGTGGATGGATTTTCATGACTTTTTTTCATTGAATTTCTAATAGTGAGTTAAAAAAGTTATTCCTTAAAAAATTGCCGCTTTTCGAATTTCTATTTTTTTTTTTTTGAAAATACAGTAAATATTTAAACCTTTCACGGGAAACGCTCTAGTATATGAAGAGTGTTCAAGAAATATTAAATTGGCAAATCGATGTTATAGACCAATTGATGGGCTTTCTAACTTCATAAAAAAAATTAGGAAATTAGGAAGCAATTTTATCAAAATACATAGTACCTTTTGACAAAAAATGGAAACACTTGACGCGGATTGCTCTACTAAGAAGACTGTTCAATAGACTCCCATGTAAGGATTATAGACTTATTCATATGCTATCTAAAAGTGTCGAAAAATTTTGAAAATTTGTTCATGGCCACCCTACAAAAGTAATTTTTTCAAGATAGTACTCTTCGACTAAAAATGGAAACATTTGACGCGGAGTGCTCTAGTAAGAAGGGGTGTTCGATAAATATAAAATTATATAGACATTATAGACATATTTGTGGGCTATCTAACTCAGTCGGAAAATTTGGAAGCGGCTGCTCTACTGAAGCAATTTTTTCGAGATCGTATTTTTAAGGTAAAAAAGTAACATCTCTAAAAAATTGATTTTTTTAGGGTGACCGCATCCAGGCTTTACAATTTTTTTAACTCAGTTATATAGCCCATAGATAGATCTAATAAACGTATAAGTGAAGTTAAGATTTCTAGAACAGCCTTATTTCTAGAGCACTTCGCGTCAAGTATCCTAATTTTAAATAAAAAAGTACCTACTTCCATTGAAAAATTGCGTCTGTAGGGTGGCCGTTTCTAAATTTTTCTAATTTTTCGACACATTTAGATAGTCCATGGTTAGGTCTATTAAGTACTTACATGATAATTTAATATTAATTGAACACCATTCTTACTAAAGCACTCCGCGTCAAGTATTTCAATTTTTAGTCAAAAAGTACTATCTTGAAAAAATTACTTCTGTAGGGTGGCCATTAACAAATTTTCGAAATTTTTTGACACATTTAGATGGATAGGTCTATAATCCTTACATGGAAGTTTATTGAACAGTCTTCTTACTAGAGCAATCCGCGTCAAGTGTTTCCATTTTTAGTCAAAAGGTACTATTTTGATAAAATTGCTTTTTTTGATGAAGTTAGATAGCCCATCAATTGGTCTATAACTTCAATGTGCAAATTTAGTATTTCTCGAACAGTATTCATATACTAGAGCGTTTCCCCTGAAAGGTTTATATATTTGTTGTATTTAAAAAAAAAAAAATGATGGATTTTCAAAAAGCGGCAATTTTTAGAGGATTAACTTTTTTCTCACTATTAGAAACTCAATGTAAAAAAGTCATGAACATTCATCCACTATAACTAAGTTTCAAGGTTTTTGATTTTTGAGTTTTAATTGATCTCCACTATAGCTAAATTTAATTTTCGTAGATAAGGACAGGTTCTATAGCCTTAGTATTGCTTTCATTCGATTCAGTATCCAAAAAAAACATAGACACTCCACTTGACAAAATGAAGCAAATTTGGTTTGGGTTCTTCCCCCCCTATTTCAAATACACTAGATTATTTCCGTAAATAACAAACTTTTATTTAACTTTTTTGCATTATTAGTCAATATTAATTGTCATAAGTTATCATTCCCTTGGATAGCTTATGCGTATATGTTAAAAATCAGCCTGTAGATTTGGACAGCGTGTGGGCCATGTTACACAAACGTTGCTTTCAAATAAGTTCAATTTAACATTTAAGTTGACAGGTACTATCCTACTGGGATGTTCTTCAAAAAAAAAAAATTCGACTGATGACCAATCCTATACTTCCCACCTACCTAGTAAATATTTGCAAAAAATAAACACTCTTTTTTTATTCTTTGAAAAAAAGCATGGCCCTCTTTTCTGTTTAGTGATCTACTGATGGCTAGCTTAATATAGCAAAAATCATGGTTACCTTGATTTACGTACAATTTTTATTTTTTTTAGTAAAATATTTTTTTTCTCGAAAACTACATTTTTGAGAAAAAAAATATTTACATTTTTTCATATTATAATTTATAATATCTAGAATTCATTTATATTTTTTTTTACCTATGTTAATACGTTACATTGAGAACGTTTTTTTTAATATCTCAGGATCCACTGAACCGATTTGACTCAAAATCTAATCAGATCTAAGTTAAAGGCTGATAAACACAATAGAACAATCGGCATGGCCGTATGTTGTTCCGTTTTTACGATATCGAAGGCGAAAAATTAACCACATATACACACACATATAGACATCAGTCAGAAAATGATCTTAAACGATTGCTAAGGGTGTCAAAACGTGAAAATCTGTTAAAATCTCGAAATACGGCTCCCATCAATGCAGACTGTATCACTGAACCTTAGCCGTACCCCAAACTTTCGGCTCCCAGTGCGCGCGCACCTAGTTGAATGACGTCTCATAGTCATATCCTTGTCTGCGACCTGCGCTCTCTGCTGTCAGTCCACAAAACATGTGTGTTTTGTGTCAGTCAAAGGTCAGAAAAAATTAACAGAATGATTTGATTAATAGTTTTACTCAACTTGTTCATAGATCTGAATTGACATTGTAAAGAACCAATTGAATGTGAATGATAGTAAATTGAGGGCGGTAGTGTCCAAAGAAAAAAAAATCAGAATTCGATTTGAAAATTCAGTCTCAAACATCAAATAATAGAATCGAGCCACAGGACGCCTTTTTTTAACTAAAAAAAAAGGAAATCCAAAAACAAAATTGCAAAACCTGCTACCAGTGTCTCAGATAAAATTGCACTGTCCTTAATTGTAAATATAGATTCCCAGTAATTGGGTTTTGAATGCAATTTTTTTTTACATAAGTGGAAATATCACATAAGTACACGTTTTTCAGAATTACAGCAAAACTATTTTTATTTTATTTTTTTATTTAATAGGTATTCAAAAAGTTATATTTAATTAAAAATTAATCTTTAAACTAAGTTCCGATATTATTTTTTTTAATTCAAAGACTCGCACTTGTTTAAATAAATTATACTAGTTTCTTCTGTAATTGGGTATTTAGAGGTTTATACAGTAGACTCGCGATATAGTGAACATACTGTATAGTGAACTACTCCAAATAGTGAACAGACATTTTTTTCTTAATGTATTCTGTAGAGTGAACAAATGGTACTCTCGAAATAGTGAACCCAATAGTTTCTTTAGTTAAACAAACAAGTTGAATGAATGAATTGTGGATTATAGACGCTCGACAACAGAGGTCATTAGCGTCTGAAAACAAACATGTTAAAACAGGAAACCGATTTAAAAGGTTTTGTTTCCTTCTGAGCAATTACATCACCTCAATTTTCTGCAGTATAGTAGTTGCATTAGATCGCGTCACGAGTAGGTATGGCAAAAAATAGGAAACATTTATCCCTAAGTGATAAAGCTAAAATATTGAAAGATTTAAGTAAAGGTGTCGGAGTGACCTTTTTATTTAAAAAATATGGTGTTGCTAAATCTACTAGGTAGGGTATATGCGCAATTCGAAGCAGAAGGATAAGGATTTTGAAGAGGGTCAACAACATTTTCACAGGACCAGGAAAAATGAAAATTTTGAGACATTCAGAGTGTCCTAGAATAGAAAAAGTTTTTTATAAGTGGTTTTTGAAGAAAAGAGAGAAAAATCTTCCTGTAACTGGTTTAATAATCCAAGAGAAGGCCAAGTTGCTTCACAGTGAATTCAAAGAATCTCGTTCTTTTAATGCAAGCAGTGGTTAGTTGCAAAAATATAAAAAGCTTTTTGGAATACGCGAATAATTGTCATCACAGCCCGAGCTTGTTGATCCTTTTAAAAGAACTCTACATTTAAAAATCAATGAGGGATCTACTCACTGCATTTGTATTGAATATTATGATTCCTTACGTCTTTTATCCTTTCTCTGTTCTATGAAGCACCGCATGCAGGTGACTCACTCAAGTCTCAACAACCGAGATATTATTTCAAATGACAGTCGCTCGCCCACTAGGCGCGCGCGCATCTGGGAGCCGAAAGTTTGGGGTACGGTTAAGGTTTAGTGACTGTATCGCGTATTAATTTCCCGAAGTATAACATGTGACCCATAATATGCTCTCCCATCTATTAGCTGCCGAATTTTCTTGTGGGGTTCCTTGAATGAAAACGAATTTTCATATTATTAATAATAATAAATTCCTATCTATTATTTTTATTTATTGAGAAGCTAAAACACAAAATTAGACGAGGAAGTGAGTTCATTCTGTTGGAATAACTTTGCATCAAGTTTTCCTCATATAACATTTGTATACCTATTTTTTACATAAAATGTGAAGTTTGTTGTTTATACATTTTTATAATGGATTTAACAAAATATATAAGTGTTTTAAAAAGAAATATAAAAAAACTTACCAACAAAACTGACAAGGAAACTGGGCAATAGTACCCACGCCAAACCAAATGAGATAATTGTCCATATGAATTCCAAAACGCCCATATTATTTTTTACGCCTTTAGATTGTTTTATTACTGATTTTTTGTCAAAAGATGTTGTTAACATTTTTTCACATAGAAATGTTTTTTGCGCTCTTAAAACATTTTAAAAGTCACTGATATTTTATTTGTTTATATTTTTCTTAATAACTGAGCTAGTATGGGCATATGCGACGAATGGGGAATGAAAAGTGGCAATAAGTCAGTCTACAGAAGGAAAAAAAAGCAAACAAGTAGACACGATCGAGCTGGAACTAAAAATGTAGAGGAAGCAATGGGTAAAACAAATTTGGAACCGGGGAGACTGGAAAAAACATGGTGGAATTTAGAAAGCGGTAAAAAACGTTAGCTATTAACAAGCTAGGTACCTATATATTTTTTTCTTTTTGCATTTTTAAACGTTATCTAAGATAATGGAAATGAAAATGTGTTTTTCATAAACTCACAAAGCTGAAACTGTTCACACTCTATAAGTGATGTTTTATAATAATTCATATAGATTAAAAAAACTCTAAAAAACACGCTTGTATCAGCGCATTAAAAAGTAGAAAATAAATTCCTCTTCTATACCTAACGGTTAGAAGCATGGGTCACTCACTCTACGGTGTACCTCTTATTTAATTTAATTCATCGGGTGCCCCACCCTTCTAAACGTTATAGAAGAGACAGAAATTTATTTTATACTTTTTAGTGCGCTGATAGGCGTATTTTTTTGAAACTACCTTTTATTTTCAAATCTTTAGTCATTATATATCATATATACAGGTGGTCCGAATTGTATCTTATAAAATATATGTTAAAATAATATATATTTTGTTAATAAACTTATATCGAATACTAAACCGTTTCATAAATACAGGGTGTGAAGTAGCATACTCGTTGTTAATAAAATTTGACCGCTATTAAATCATAATTTCATACCACCCGGGCGAAGCCGGACAGGTACCGCTAGTTTAGGCATATAATAAAATATCAATAAGCACAACTTATCAATTATTGAAATTTATGGTAAATTTAAAGTGAGCGATATGGTCTTGAATACTTTCTTCGATTTGTCGCCAAAAAATCCTCATCAATACTGCTCGAACATCCTCAGTCCTCACCAATGTATACAATTTCTTCGGTGATGTTATTTTTCAAATTTTGGAGTTTACGTGGTTTGTTCACATACACTTTCGACTTTAAATATCTCCATAAAAAATAATCTGGGATCTTGGGGGCCAGGCATAATCAGCGTTTCTTGAAATTAAACGCCCCGGAAACATGTTTCTTAGCATATTCAAGACACTCCCAGCAGTTTGCGACGTTGCTCCATCTTGTTGAAAATATCGTTCAAAATTCACTGTTGCCGTTTGATTGTTGTTTTCAAAAACAGAGGATCCAATAATTCCGAAGACAGATATCCCACACCAAACGGTGACTTTTTCTGAATGCAAAGGTATACACTCCAAAATCTAAAAAATAACTTAACCAAAGAAATTGAAAACAACGGTGGTGGTCGATCAGCAGTGACGATAATTACCGTCGATGAATCGAAGAATGGATTCAACGCCGTGACGCCTACTAGTCCGGTCAATTTAGCCCTAAAAGTAGTAGTAAAGATACACAAATTAGCGGAGAGCTAAAAAATGGTAGGAATGTTCGGAACACCATTATAAATGAGTGTTGAAAAGTCCCCATCGATCCCGTACCTGGAAAAAATTTTTATTCAAGGTCAAAGGTCGCAAATATCGGTTTTTTGCATTTGTCTCGTAAACGGTAAGTGTTATCATAAAAATAGCTTATACAATCTTGTAGAGGATACAATTCTCTACAACTTTTGTATAAACATTTTTTGTCTACGATTCAAAGTTTTGCTTATTTAAGTACCCGCGGCTTCCTCCCACTCGATTTTACATAACGGAATTATGCTGCTTTCCGATGGCTTAACATAATGATTTGTACATTAATTTTAAGTTGAACTTTAAATTAACGATTAGTAATAATTTAATTGACATTAGAGCAGTAGTTCTCTAGTTATAAGCAACCAAACATACAAATCGACAGTACTGGAACAGGCAGACAGACAATTTTTTTCGAAAATACGATATTTTTACTTGACATCAATTATAAAGACCATTCGTAAAGTAATTTTGTAAAAAAAAATCACAAGAGCTGGGAGAATGCGGATAAAGTATGAATATGCATTAGTATATACCGTATAACGCACTCTACTAAGAGTAGCCCCGCAGTAGCCATACTTTTAATTTTTTTTTTCAAAATTCCTTTACGAATAGTCATTATAATTGTTATAAAAACTATTCATAAAGAAGTTTTGTAAAAAAAATTAAAAATGCAGCTACTATTACTAGAATGCGTTATACGGTATGCAAATGCATATACAGCTCGTACTTAATTCGCACTCTCTTAACCCTTGTGAATTTTGTTTACAAAATTACTTTACGCATGGTCTTTATAATTGATGTCAAGTAAAAATATCGTATTTTCGAAAAAAAAATGTCTGTCTGTCTGCCTGTTTCACTGCTGTGGATTTGTATGTTTGGTTGCTTATAATTAGAGAACTACTGCTCTAATTTAAATTAAATTATTATTAATCGTTAACTTAAAGTTCAACTTAAAATTAATGTGCAAATCATTATGTTAAGCCATCGGAAAGCAGCATAATTCCGTTATGTAAAATCGAGTGGGAGGAAGCCGCGGGTACTTAAATAAGCAAAACTCTGAATCGTAGACAAAAAATGTTTATACAAAAGTTGTAGAGAATTGTGTCCTCTACAAGATTGTATAAGCTATTTTTATGATAACACTTACCGTTTACGAGAAAAATGCAAAAAACCGATATTTGCGACCTTTGACCTTGCATAAAAATTTTTCCAGGTACGGGATCGATGGGGACTTTTCAACACTCATTTATAATGGTGTTCCGAACATTCATACCAATTTTTAGCTCTCCGCTAATTTGTACTATTTTAGGGCTAAATTGACCGGACTATACTTAAAAATGTAATTATTTTTTAAATAAGAAATTTACTATACATATTGTTATGCTGTGTTTATTGACATTTTTTATATGCCTAAAATTTTATTCCTACAATAGCCTATATAAAACAGTAACAAGAACTCTCTCTGTAATTTCGTTTTATGGCGAATTTTTCAATATTTTGTATGATAGCTACTAGTGATGTGCCGGATATCCGTATCCGCGGATATCCGAGGGAAAAGAAAGATCCGTATCCGTTAGTTTTTTGGCGGATCTTTTACGGATCTTTTACCTTATCAATTTTCAATTCATAGATAAAATTTTATATATATAGGTGATTAGGTAATAATGAAAAACAGTTAAATTCCATTCAGATTATTTTTTAATATCGTGGTCAATAACGTTTTCCCATAACAGATAGTCTCTTTCCAAAGGTCGATGTGCAATATTTAGTATTTACCGCCGCGTACTCTAAGAAAGTTAAGATCCGTATCCGTATCCGTATTCGCGGATCTTGAGACCAAATATCCGTATTCAGATCTGTATCCGCGGATATACATTTTTAACGATCCGGCACATCACTAATAGCTACACAGAAAAACTTATTTGAAGAATTGCTGTCTGTATATGTGCATATTTGTACCAACAACTTGATACAAAAGGCTCTTTTTTGTCGCCGAGATCAACTACAGAAAGTGGTTCTTGTGTGGTCATCTGTAGCTCACTTGCAATCACCATTTACTGCAATGGGAAGAATACATTGTCTTTTAGACATGCCCGGGAGCTTAGACAACCACATGCAAATTATGAGTTTAAAGAAGGAATCAGAATGTCTCTAAAAAGGATAAAATAACATTTTTTCCCTTCGTTTTCAAATCGTCTTTCCTACTTACAGTCAATTAGAAGTCGGAGCAATTATACAGGCTATCCCAGGCAACGTTGGTTAACATGGCTAATATATAAAGTCGGTTAAATGGGCAAAGTAGTGCAGAATGTTGTCCTTATTAACATCCCATTGAAAAAACAATTGAATTTTGGCACAACTAATGAGATATTTACATAAACTTTGATTTTTATTATGAACGCCATGTTGAATTTTGACATTTTCAAATTTTGCAAATTTTTCTGAGTAATTTGATGTATAATATGATATATCTAAACGGAAGCAAAGCTACGAAATGAGTCATTTTCCTGAGAGTAGTTCTTTCAATTATCCACGAGAGGCAGCACTTGTGGTAGAGACAAACATTATTTATTCCTCATTAGTGTCGTGTCATTTTTGTGGCATAACTTAAATATGAAATTATTATTATTATTAAATTAATTAAATAATTAATTTATACCACTAAAATGACACGATACTAATGGGGAATAAATAATGTTTGTCCCTGCCACAGGTGCTGCCTCTCGTGGATAATTGAAAGAACTACTCTAATGAAAATTGCTCATTGATAAAAAATTGTTTTATAGCGTCATAAGCACTGACTGCAGAGTGTACTATGTAAAACAAAATTTGTCGAAACAAATGAACGCCGACCATCTAACATTCTATCAAAGTATCGTTTTTGTTTTCTGTCTTTTTGGCTAACTTTTTAAGGTATTCTTGAGAACGTTGATTTGTATAGTCAACAGATATTCTATTGACCTCACGGATTCATTTTTCTGTGAATTTATTCAGAGAGACGACAATCTAATTCTAAAACTTTCAAGAACTTGGAGATAAATTTAAAAATACAGGGGACATTTTTAAAGAAAGTTTTGAGAAATGGCAACATCCAACATTACTAAGGTATGAATCAATATTTTAAATATTTTTTCCACGCTAAAAAGAAGAATATCTACGATAATTTAATGAACAAGGTATAAATTAAAATAATTTAGAAATGTGTTCTAAAATTTTTAAGAAGACGGGCTAAAACACTACTTTTAATTAAATTTTCATATATATATTTAAAGATTTTTAGACTGAACTTTTGACATTGTTTTCCTTTTAATAAATTTGATTTCATTTAACAAAAATTTATGAACACGAAAAACAGCAAATGAATTAAATTGTATTCTGAAGTTATTTTTATAGAAAAACGTATGAAATTTGTGTATTTCCAGAAATATTTTACGATTATCACAAAATACACGAACACAAATTATATTAAACTTAACTAATGTAGACGTACAACTAACCACAACAATTTTATCTTAAAACCTATTAAAGTATTTTATGTAGTTTTATTATTTTTAGACACACAATTATTTTTAGACACACAAGAATTCACTGTTTTTTAAGATATGGTACCTATTCTATTATTTTATGATTATTTAATTTTGACAACAATGTATATTTGGTGTTTTATAGGTACTTTGTTTGCTTCATTATTTCAATAGTCAAACTAAGTATTATAATATATAAATTCGTGTTGGTATAACGTTCCTTATCAATACTTGATTTAGTTTTGTTTTATTTCGAACTCTGACCTGTTATCATGAAAGCAAATATGATGAAAATGAAGATATACATAGGTACTTTTTATATTGTTTTGGCGCTAAAATTGGGGTTTTAAATGATTTTTTAACATAAATAAAAAGATCACATAAAAGTTTTATAGCAAAACTATTTTTATTTTATTTTTTTATTTATACTTAAAAAGTTATATTTAATTAAAAACTAATCTTTAAACTAAGTACCGGTGACGCGTCGAAAGAGTCCAAACCCGTGGGACGTCGTATAGTCCAGTAAATTTAGATTTCCACTGCGGAATAATTCCCAGTTAGCTCAATTTTTGTAAACACCTTCGTTATGGTGTTCTAAAAAACGTGTAAGAAGTCCCCGAGAAGTCCTCATCGATATCGTGCCGGCGTTGCCAGATTTTCGAGGTTCAAGTTCACGATAGACTGTTTTTTGCGAATTTCTCAGTTGTTTCATTTTTAGTAAAAAATGGTTATTATCAATCTTGTAGAGGACACAATTCTCTACAACTTCTGTATAAACATTTTTTCCAATTTTTTGGAATAGCCCTATAAAACTAAACAGACAGGAAGAAACGACAATCACCAGACTACGACTAGGACACAGTAAACTGACACACTCTTACCTTATGGCGAAAGAAGACCCTCCAGTTTGCACTCCCTGTAACAAACCCATCACCGTATACACGCATACTGATTGAATGCCCCGCATACTCTCTCCAGAGAACCGCTGCTGGACTTGAACAGAACCTGCGCGACGTGCTGAAAAATGAAGAAAAAAATATTAAACAACTAATACAATATCTATACGCAACAAATCTGATAACAAAGATATAACAAATAATCCCTCCAATCTCCATACTTACCTACTCCGACAACCCCCAACCAGTGGCAACTAACATTACTTATAATTATTATACTACAGGGTGTCCCACGACATGACTGCCATAGCCTGGGACTGTGCTGCTGGGGTGATTTCAAGTCAAAAATGTCTAATGAACATATACCCGGAACGCTATCCTAACTGAGCTAGAAGCATTTGAAATTTTAAATAAGTATAAGCCCACTAATGCAGGTTTTAGGTTCGGCTGTTGGTTTTGTTATTATTAAAACGACCAGGTGGCTGTGAATCACCATTAGTATTTATTGTGACAGTAAACGTCAATTAATTAGACTATGTATACAGCAACTGGGTGGACATTTTGAGCAACTAATTCAATAAAGCGATTTCTTTTTAAATGGTTTTTAAATTAGTAGGGAATTCCTATTACTACTTATCTAAAATTTCAAATGCTTCTAGCTCAGTTAGGATAGCGTTTCGGGTATATGTTCATTAGACATTTTTGACTTGAAATCACCCCAGCAACACAGTCCCAGGCTATGGCAGTCATGTCGTGGGACACCCTGTATGTAAATATATCATAGCTGTTGAAACAATATAGTACTTAAACCATACTTACCCTACTAACAAATGTAACTAAATTGTACCAGTGCTAATGACCTTAAGGTCGATGCACACATTGTTTTTGTTAATAAAAAAAAAACATTTTTTGTCTACGAACCATAATTTTACTTATTTAAGTACCCGCGGCATCCTTCTCCTTGATTTTACATAACGGGATAATGCTGCTTCGCGACGGCCTAACATAATGATTTGTACCTTTATTTTAAGTTGAACTTTAAGCTAACTATTAACTATAACTTTATCGAAATTAATGCACTAGTTCTCTAGTTATAAGCAACCAAACATACAAATCGACAGCAGTGAAACAGACAGACAGACAGACAATTTTTTTTTCGAAAATACGATATTTATACTTGACATCAATTATAAAGACCATTCGTAAAGTAATTTTGTAAAAAAAATTGACAAGGATTGAGAGAATGCGGATTAAGTATGAGTATGCATTCGTATACCATATAACGCACTCTACTAAGAGTAGCCCGGAGTAGCCATACTGTTAATTTTTTTTTAAATTCCTTTACGAATAGTCATTATAATATTGTTATAAATATCACACTGTGCAACAGACATGGACAACCGAAACAAGTTCGCGATTTATTAGCTAAAGTCGCATTTATATATTTGTATTTTCATACAAATCTGTATAAAAAACTGTGTTGATACAATATTATACATAAAATCTATCTAGAATTTCCTCCTCTTTCGTTTGAGACAGGTTTCGAATCGATCTGACTTGAATTGAGCGAACTATAAGCGAAAAACACCGTTTTTTCTAATTTTCTCCCCTCTGGGGCCAAAATTCAAAAATCGGGCGCCGTTAGGATCAAATAGACCCCGAGAGGAATCGAACAGAAAAAAGTTTTTTAAAATCGGTTAAGCCGTTTGGGCTGTACGACGGATACAAAAAATCCGTTACAGATTCACAGACGTACAGACAAAGCGAGTGTATATAGGCGCTTCTAGCTTTGCTTAGATCGCGCCTAAAAACGTACCTGCCGTGTTCCTTAGTTGTGAGTATCTCATAAACTTATTTAGTGTTAATGAACTTGTTTATTGAAAAACGTTCACGAAGAAAATTGTAAGGCAAACCTTTCTCTGTATAATACATTCATTTTTAAATAATTGTTGTGAACGTTTTTTATTTACGGTATTATTATATTCGCAACCGGGTACCTATTATATAGGGTGTCTTTAATTAGCAAAAATGAAACTGGTGAATCTACAGCTTAAAATAACACGTTCGGCAAAAATCACCTTAGTAAAATATCTAGCCCTTCGGAGATACAGCTCTTTAAAGTTGGGAGTTTCAAAATTTATTTTCTCTATACCTACGGTTTTAGATACGACCTTCAATTTTGGGACACTGGAAATAGACCGATCACGCGGCACACTCTTGATACTAATAGTGCAATATTTTTTTATCGTTCAGTAAATTCTAAAACTGAGTACACATGGACATGGCAATAGGAAATCTAAAAATCAATAGATTTTGTCTGTAATAATTTTTTGTACGGTTTATGGTTTCCCTGAAAATCGTTAAAAATTAAGTACGAACTTGTTTGATTTTCCTCAACTATAAGCCTACTAGGAAAATCAAACAACGTTCAAATTTGTCAAAGCCGTTAAAGGACTATTTTTTATCTGCAAAAACCTTCAATATTACAAATTCCATAAATTTAGTCCTTCAAATTTGAACGTTATTTGATTTTCCTAGTGGCTTACAGTGTTTTGAGAAAAATCAAACATGTTCGTATTTGATTTTTATCGATTTTCAGGAAAACCATAAACCGTACAAAAATTATAAAAGACAAAATCTATTGATTTTTAAATTTCCTATTGCCATGTCTGAGCAAGTTTAGAATTTAGTGAATGATAAAAAAATATTGCACTATTAGTATCAAGAGTGCCGTGATTGGTCATTTCCAGTGTGGCTTTTTCTCCAAATTTCGTTAGAAAGGGTATAGACCAGTGGTTCCCAAAGTTGACTGGACCGCGACCCACCTAACAATAACTTCCAAATTCGGGACTCACCTCTTGGCTTGGCTGTCATGAAGAAAAAAGGGGCATAACTATGTGAATGAAGGACTGTTCAAATAAAAAAAAACATTCAGTTATAATCGAAAATTTTAATACTTAATTAAATACCTACCTACACTTTTTGAGTTTCTGGAACAGTATTTTCAAAACTGACTCCATGTGTCATAAAATAAAAATTATTATAGTGTACAATATGTTGTTGTCAATTCTTATGACTCTGCAGTACAGAAGCGTAGCTAGCCCTGAGTGGGCCCTGTATCAAAATTTCTTGGGGGACCCTTTTTCGGAAAAGAAACAAAAACATTCGCATAAACAAAATTTATTTGAAAATAACAAAAACAATACATATTAAAAAACTTGACTATTAAACAGGTACTTTTCTTGACTTTTTTCGGCGAACGTATTTATTATATCCATCCATAGACCAAGCTGAAGAAGATTTTAGTTTCTCAAGTTCTTCTTTTTTATGGACAGTATTGATAAGTCCGATAACCGTTATTGGCCCATAGAATTGTTCTAAGATAATTTTTAATAAGTTTAAATTTAGAAAAACTTCTTTCAGCAGTTGCGGTTGTAACCGGAAGGGTGAAAAAATAGTAAGCATGCTGTTATAACCTTTCGGAAACGGGAGGCGAGGCTATTGAAATTTATCTATAATATCACTGCCCAACGGTCATTTTGGTTTTTCACTAAAATCACCTAGGTTTTCTGGAAACTGATCTAAGTGGTTGTGAAGGTAGTGAACTTTTATGCTCATGTTACAACCGAGAACATTGCATTTGGAAAGCATATTTTCCACAAATTCTATGTAAGAAAATTTTGTACTACTTGAACAAATGAACACCAAGCATTAAGGACAATTTCTGTTAACTCAGTGTTGATCCTTAGCTCTGCTGTCCCAAAGACATAAAAACAAGGATATTTTGTGTACCTATCCACAATAAATACTCTCAGGTAGACACGAGGTATGGGTGAGATAATTAGTTCGTGGCGGGGGTTAAGCAGGTATAAGAAGGTCGAATTTTACGGTCATGGGTAATACCATAGCCATAGTCATACCAAGTAACTCAAACTGGCTAATTAGATTCTAATTTTAGGTCTCTAAAGATTATTTTATTATTTTTGCCTTTTATCAGAACTAAAACCAATTAGCCTGTACCTCAAAAACTAGAACTACTATGAAAAAAAGCCAGGCTTTTTGAAATCAGCACATTAAAAACATCCAAAACCAGTTCTTACTTTTCCGGAAACGCATTAGAGCACTCAGATCGATCTGTGTGCAAAACCGAACTTACCCTCTATCGATTGAATTGCTTGGTGAATTGAAAGTTCATTTTATTCCTAGGAATACATTTATTCTAAAATTAGTAACTTCTATATTTAACAGTGTTTGGTGAATACGGGCCTCAAAGGGGTAAGTTAAAAAACAAATTTTGAGTACACTTTCAACTCTATGGGATGGGCTCCAAAAAATATTTTTTCCAAAGATCTCATCATCTGTTCTATACTACTTAATTAAAGCTGAAGAGTTTGTTTGTGTGTTTGAACGCGCTAATCTCAGGATTCAGGAACGACCAGTCCGATTTGAAAAAAATTTTTGTTAAATAGCCCGTTTATTTAGGAAGGTTATAGGCTATTCGAGTTTTTTTAAATTCAACCCCAAAGGGGGTAAAACGGGTGTAGGATTTTTTAATTATCTATACTAATATTATAATCTGTAGGCAAGTAGGCGAAGCGAAAACAACTACAGGCGACTTCGCTTCGCAGTGAGAGAATTTCTCGCGGGTGGTAATATATCATAAATTCTTATCTCTGAAACTACTGAACCGATTCTAAAAATTCTTTCACTAATAAAAAATTACACTATCCCTGAGTGATATAGGCTATATTTTATTTTGAACATAATTTGTAGCAAATTTTATCTCATTTAAATTTGATAATAACTTTTTTTTTGCCATAGGATGCACTGGAGACGAAATATTCTGAAAAGATCGATTTTTGACGCCATTTTACCTATATGGCGGCGCCGGCGGCAACAATCGGATTTTAAAAAATGTATTATTTCATTTAGGACATAAAAATCTACAAATTCCCCAAGTTTCAGAATTTCCTATTAATCGACTTTTTTTGATATTTGATTACAAAAAAAAACTACTGAACCGATTTAAGTAAAATTTATGTGACACCACCCTGAAAATATGCCCTATTGATTAGAAAAAGAATCATAAAAATTGGTTCACAAATACAGGAGATATGATCATATGACGTAACATAATTAAAAAATTGATTAATAGAAAAAAAAAGAAACTACTGAACCGATTTAAATAAAAATTATACGGTACCATTCCGTAAATATTATAAACCCAACGGCGTCGAAAATATTTAATTCGGTCAACTCCTCGAGAAATTATGGCTGAACAAAAATCTATATAAATAATATACCTACATGTCGAATTGAAAACCTCTATTTTTTTGAAGCTGGTTAAAAATTTATGAAACATAATTTGTAGCAAATTTTATCTAATTTAAATTTGATAATAACATTTTTTGCCATAGGACGCACTGGAGACGAAATATTCTGAGAAAAAAAGATTTTTTAAGCCATTTTACCAATATGGCGTTGCTAACGGCAACGATCAGATTTTACATTTTGTAGTATTTCGTTCAGAACATCAAAATCTACAAATTCACCACGTTTGTAAAACTACCTGGCTTATTCATATCAAAAACTACCTTGGTGCCTGTGCTAAAAAGAAAGATCTAATCTCGATAGATTGAGAAATTTTTAAATTATAAGAATTTAATAGTCTAATGCTGGTTTTATCGTACAATTTTAACAGGCTGTTTTTTTATCACGCTGTTAAATTTTGATTGCTACGTGTTCATTCGTTGCTGCGTTTTCATTTTGGCAAATTGTTGATCGTTACCTTAGCAACTGTCATTTAACAGCGTGATTAAAAAATAAAATTGTACGATAAACCCAGCATAAGCGACATAGAGATAAAATACAGATTTAGGAGTTGTTTTACCCCTATAAACAAGTTAGCAGGAGTGATGGGTGATTTTTTATAGTGGTAAAACAACTCCTAAATATGTCTTTTATGTCTATGTCGCTTATGCTGGGTGTATCGTACAATTTTATTTTTTAATCACGCTGTTAAATGACAGTTGCTATGGCAACGATCAACAATTAGCCAAATGAACACGTAGCAGTCAAAATTTAACAGCGCGATTAAAAAACAGTCTGTTAAAATTGTACGATAAACCCAGCATATTAAATTCTTATAACTTAAAAATTTCTCAATCTATCGAGATCGGACAACAAGCATCGTTTAGACTTTAGAGCATTTTATTTCATATGCACTTCCAAACGGATTTTTTTTTCATTGTACAAGGTACTTGTAGCGCGTGTCAAAAAAACCGCAAAATTTGCATTAAAAATCTATGATTATTTCAACTTTGAATGCTTATAACTTCCGAATTTTTGAAGATATCGGCACGGGATAAAATTATGTGTTTTCAATTTCGATAAAGAATATAATAAATTCAGCTGTTAAAAATGCATTACGTTTTAGCCATGGGTTTCCAAGACGACGCCGAATTTTATCAGCTTTAAGGTAGTTGTCTTGTGATAATAACATCCAAAAGTTTCGTTCATAATACGCTGTAAAACAATAAATAAGTAGTGTTAAATGTAAAAAAAATTTGCTGTTCACATAGTTACACATATTTCACTTAGTTTGTTCGCTTGGATTATATAAAAATGTCAATCTTTTCTCATAAATTGTTGAACTTTGCGTTATTATATCTCAACAATAAAAAGGTCAATAATTTTTGGATTTTCTTTTTTAAACTCAGAACAAAAACATCAATGAACAGTTAGTTTTTTGAAAATTTCTGACTGTTACTTTTTTTTTTAATTAAAAAACTTGTCAAAAACACAACTTTTCCTATGTGTTAATTATCCGAACTTTAATTAAGTTTATCTCGAGTTAGAGATGGTCAATCAACTTCAAATTTTAATGGTATTTGTATTATAGTATCCTTAATGAGTAGGTATACGAAAATTTAGAATTTTCTGACACTATGCCCATAGCACGACAACTATCTTAAGATTGACGATGACCTTTTTTGTCCTAAAATAGATAGTTTTCAAGATTTTTGCAAAAATTCACTTTTAGGGGTAGTTTCACCTCCATAAAAATTAAGCAGAGGGAGTGAAGGGTGGGATTTTTAGTATGTTAATAAGGAGCCACCCTTGACAATTTTTCGCAAAATCCCTTTTGTTTATACGATTTTCCTTTAAATGCTGCAAATGCACTATAATAATATACCGCCATGAAGAAGTAGTTCTACGTCAAAACTAATATCTGTTAACAATTTATAATTGTAACACATTTACATTTTACTAATTGTTTTTTGTGTTTTGTTGTTTGAACAATTTTTGTATTATTTTTCAGATCAATTACTATTCTTTCGGAAACGATGATCAACGCAATTGAAGTTGGATGACGAGAAGGTGTCAAACGGATTTCAACATTTCAATTGGAAGATATACCTTCGAACCCGTTTTTATAATATCGATACCATACAGTGTTTGTGTCGAACGAGAATATAGCCGCGTCAAAATTGCTAGTGGCATTTGACTATAATGCTTTTTAAAGTACGTCGGATAGTGCAAATAATTATTATTGTCTTAGTTTTCATAGTTGCGGTTTTTATGTGGAAATACATGCTTTTTACTGCGTCCGAAGACTTATCGTGTTTTATAGACAATCCCAAAAATCCAATCAACGAACTGCCGATGATGGAAACAATAATATCATCCAAAAGGCAGCCTGTCTTTTTTATGGAAACATCTTGTTTGTCTAGAGCAAAGGGGAAAGTCGTTTTACATGCTCGACAGGCATGCGCCATTGAATCAGCAGCTAGAATGAATTCCAAATCTGACATTTACGTTTTATTTCCATCTCCTACAACATTGAATTTTTCTGAGAACTCTCGTTCTGACAAAATTATCGCCCAGATTTTGAAGTATAAGAACGTTAAATTTAGACATATAAATTTTGAAGAATATTTTCAGAACTCACCTTTAGAAGAATGGTTCAAAAGTGGAACACTTCAGCGTTCCTCTTACGTCCGATCTCATACCAGTGACGTGCTACGATATTTAACATTGTGGAAGTATGGGGGGACCTATTTAGATTTAGATGTAGTCGTAATCACACGGCTTGAAAAATTAAAGCCAAACTACGCAGGTGCCGAGTCGTGGAATGATGTAGCAGCGGGAGTTTTAAATTTTGATAGGTCGGTAACGGGTCGGACTCTAGCTGAACAATGTGTGTTAGATATAAGGGATAATTTTAATGGCAGGGATTGGGGATCCAACGGACCTGGTGTTATTACTAGACTGTTGACGAAGGTGTGTGAAACCAGACAGATTAAAGAAATGACACCTGACAGATGCGGAGGTTTTACCGTGTATCCACCAGACGCGTTCTATGCTATACAATGGAAGCAGTGGAACCTTTTCTTCGATGAAGAAAAATATGATGTGACTTTAAATAAAATAAAAAATTCTAAAGTCGTTCATGTTTGGAATAGATTTAGTATATCAAAAAATGTTACTGTTGGGTCAAAACAACCATACGGTATCATTGCACAGAGATACTGTCCCAGAGTATACAAAGAGAGTGGATATTATTTTTAATTTATAGTTAGGATTAATAATCTAGATTTCATGTATCAGAGCGAATTGATATCTTACTCAAAAAAAAAACAAAATTGTGAGAATATTGATAACAAACGGGTATTTTTATGATTAATTATTATATTATGTTCCAATTTCCATTGGGCGGCGGTTACGCTGGATGCGAATTCGTGCGAAATTTTATTGGTACGAATTCGTATGAATTAGTTGCGTTTTTTACCTATTCAGTTAAAGTGCATTGTTGCATATCTGAAATCGTCAACCAACAATGGATAGAGTAATGACGCCAGCTACAAAATGGTTTTACTTTTACGAAAACATCGACTTTTCTAAAATAGTATATTGTGTAACTAGTGTGCTAAATACATCTTTATACGTCAGGCGCGATATTTTCAGCACAAGTAGTAGGCGAGCACACACGAGCCTTGGCGAGTGTGCATCGCGAGCCGAATACGAGTGCTGATGTTTTTATCACGAGTAGTAGGCGAGCGCACACGAGCCTTGGCGAGTGTGCATCGCGAGCCGCATACGCGTGCTGAAAACATCGCGCCTGACGCATAAAGATTTAGCACACGCGTTGCACACTATACTTTATATAACACATGCATGGTTTTAGACTTAAATTGAATTAAAAAAACAGTTACATAATGGTTCATTATGTAACTAGTTACATAATGGTTCATTATGCAACTGTTTTTCATTATAGCACTGAAAAGCGTTACATAATGGTCACTAGTCAATAAACGGCTATTTAAGGTCCGCAAAACAGATACGAAAAAACACTAAAAGCGTGCATGTGTTATATAAAAACTTTTATTTGATGAAACCGAAAAACGCACTTGGGTTGACGATTATTTTTTAACTCTCTATTGTGCTAACTACTGCTTTGCTGACCCCATAGAGACCGTCTCTCCTCCACAAGAGCAATTAGTTTTTCACAATTCATTATTTTTAATTTTCAATTTAAAATCTTTTCTCTGTTTCTTTAACAAGTTCGTACGAATTCTGACGAAAAAACAAATAATTTGAATGCATCAGAAGGTCGTACGAATTCATAACCAATGTTCATAAGTACGGTAACCATCCTCATATAAATGCATGTGTTTGTTTACTTCTGACAAGTTCTTACGAATTCGCACGTGTTCGTACGAATAAAATTTCGTACGAATTCGCATCCAGTGTAACCGCCGCCTTATACAGATCTGATAATAAGTATTAGTTATGCTTTAGTTTTCACTAATACATTCTATGTAGGTATATAACTTTATACTGAATCCATATTTACTTTTCTGAAATAATTTCAAGGTTTTATTATTTAGGACTGAAACAGTAACAATTTGGATTCTTATTTCTTACCAGCTCCAGACTTTATATAATTAAATACAGCTTTTTCCACTAAATTGATAATTAAAGTAAAATATATGCACACTTAAAACTACAATCTATTCTGTGCGAAAATAAAATAAATAAAATAAAAGTAAAAAAACTAGAACCCGACTACGTAAAAAGAAGAGCAAATCAAAACGTAAGACAGTATGTTTTTGATCAGACAGTTTATTAGGTTTCAGTACAATGAGATAATTGTGTTAATATCTCTAATTACAAAATTGCCGACGTTTCGACCAGTATGTGGCCTTTTTGTTATCAATAGTCGGGGACCTGCTCGGAAGTTGAAGATAAAATTTCGGTATTCGAGTCCCCGACTATTGATAACAAAAAAATTCGACTGATGACCAGTCCTATACTTCCCACCTAGTAAATATTTGCAAAAAATAAACACTCTTTTTTTTTTATTCTTTGACTAGGCCCAAATAACCTTAGCTGTTGGTGGTCTTTAAAACACAATTTAATTTTTATTCTTTGAAAAAAGCATGGCCCTCTTTTTTGTTTGGTGATCTACTGATGGCTAACTTAATATAGCAAAAATCATGGTTACCTTGATTTACGTACAATTTTTATTTTTTTTAGTATAATATTTTTTTTCTCGAAAACTATACATTTTAGAGAAAAAAAATATTTACATTTTTTTCATATTATAACATCTAGAATCCATTTATATTTTTTTTTACCTATGTTAATACGTGACATTGAGAACGTTTTTTTGAATATCTCAGGATCCACTGAACCGATTTGACTCAAAATCTAATCAGATCTAAGTTAAAGGCTGATAAACACAATAGAACAATCGGCATGCCCGTATGTTGTTCCGTTCTTAAGATATCGAAGGCGAAAAATTGACCACACACACACACACACACATACATACAGACATCAGTCAGAAAATGATCTTAAACGATTGCTAGGGTCTCAAAACGTGAAAATCTGTTAAAATCTCGAAATATTGTTTTCGGACTGAATCCATTACTTCCCTACCATAGTAGAGGTGGGAAGTAAAAATACTGTCTTACGTTTTGATTTGCTTGTTTTTTTCTTTTTACCTAGTCGGGATTTAGTTTTTTTACTTTTTTAAAGAACTATTACTTATGTCGGGGTTTTTTCAACATTTTTATTTTATTACTTTTTAAATGAAGCAATATTTTATCATTTTATATTTTAGTCTTTTTTTGTCTCGTTGCTTTTTTTTTGTATCCTATAACCTACCCGCAAAAAGGTTCCGTCGTATAAAGAAAACCGCATAGCAATCGGTTCACCCATTGAAGAGTTTTGACGCCACAGACACATAGACGGATACATAAACATACGACCCAAACATATTATAACATCTTTTTTTGGGTCTGGGGTTAAAAAACCTCAAATTAATGATGTTAATAATATAGACCGTGGAACGCTTGCAAGATATTTAGATTTAAATTGTTTACCAACAGTCTATCAAAATTTCAGACGAATTGAATTAATCTTTAATTTTTGACCTATTATACCTATTATAATGAAGCTGAAAACTACTTATACAATATTTAAGGCCCTGCTTCACCGGGATGCCATTGCAGCGTACCTGGTTGCGCTACCATGTTTTCTCAACGCTGCCATACAAACTACCAAAAAAGACACCAGACAGCACGCAGTTTCAAAAAATCAATTTTACAGCGAATATTGATATTATTAGTTGTAAATTATGTTGAAATTCGCTAAAACTGATAGTTTTACGTTTAAAACATCAAGTATTTTATAGTAAACAATTATATTAAATAAAAGTTGATTTTTTATTGAAACATTTTTTTCGTATTGCAATAATTTGATTTTGAAAATAATTTTTTTTCGTCAAATTGCTTGTATTTCGTTAAAATTAGTTAATTTGCAGCAGTAAAAAAATCAAATTTGCGGGAATCGTGCGGTGAGGGGAGAGACCAAAATGATTGTCTGGCAGCGCAACTGGCAGCTCTGAGCGAGGCGCCTATAAACGCTGTGAATTTAATTGGTAGCTCAACCAGCACGGCTGACCTGCCAGTAATAAATATTTGATATGCTGGCAGCACAATCAAATTGGTCACCAAATCAAGTGGAAGCCACGTGAAGTACCTTTCATAGAACTACATACGTTTTGTTGGCATCTCAACCAGTTACGGTGCCATTGCAGCCCGGTGAGGCAGGGCCTTTATTACATTATTTTAGATATGTTTACACTTATAAATTGCCAAATTGTTTAAAATGAACCTTTAAAGCCACACTCAAACCGAAGCGGTCACGACCACGGCCCAACTGCGGCCAAACGCAACACGAAGGGCTCTGCAAACCGAAGCGGCTACGGTGGCGGCCGCGGCCACGGCCGTGTTTGCACACCATACCATAATAATATATATTTATGCAACAAGCGTCTAAAGTGACGGATTATATGACAGTTGCGATTTTGCAATACGAGTCTAAGGTTATGTTGCATTTATACCAGAACGAGTGTGAGTTTACCGGGTAAACTCACACTCGTTCTGGTATAAATGCAACATAACCCTAGAGGAGAATTGTAAAATCGCGACTGTCAGATTCGTCACTTTAAACACGCGTTATAGACAATATTTTTTGCAAATGCTTCAAAAGTTCAATTTCAAGCAAATAAAACACAAATAAAATTTACGTTTAAATTTACTACACGCGTTACCGTTCGAACACATCAGAAAGCTCCCATAAAGAATCACTTAACAAACGGTACACAGCCATCTAAAATTGTACTTTTGATGGAAGTGTTGCAAAAATATGTATTTAGCGCACTAGTTTCACAATATACTATTGCAGAATTGATTCGTAGATCATAAAATTAAGATGATTTTGATCTTTGAACTGCACGTTACCCTTTAAAATATATATATCTATTATATAATATTGTACTATTGTAGTTACCAATACCACAGTATTATTGTAGCCACCGTGTAAGAATTCAATTAATAAGCATTAGATAGATATTATAAATTATAGACGCTCGACAATCGAGGTCATAACCGTCTGAGCAATAAGCATTATATTGCGGTTTCAGGTCATTACTAGTATTATTTTTATTATTATTAAGGTAAACAGAAAAAGGGTTAAACAATACCTATACTGTATTCATATTCCGAATGCAAATTGGTACGTGTATACTATAATTTGATTAGACGTATTATTACATATAAATTTCTCAAAACAATTAGGGGATCAACTTTAAAAAAAGCCTCAGCATTCAACCCCTGATATGCAATTTCCCTTATAACGTTTCTGTGCGTCGATGCACCACTTGCAAGCGGACACGGAAAAATTGAAAAAAATTGTCAACTTTAAGTGCACCCACCGGCTTGTAACATTTTTTTTCCGAAACTTTCATTGTCACCGCGCCTTGAAAGATTAGTCTCAGCTTTCAATCCAGCTACCTACTGAAAGTCGAGTTATCATTTCTTTAAATCGAAGACACGGCGATTTAAAAAAAAGCTTACATTTTAGTGAAATTTGCGTTGTATCGGCCGATTTTGTGCACTTGCTCTTTTTTTGTTTTCATCTATGTCATGTGCAGTTAACAACACGCTTTAAAAACATAAACAAATTAATTGTTTTCGAAAGCTCAAAAGGTCTCCAAATCGCAAACAGTGTGCATTGTAACTTTCTCCAAGAATGTAATATCTAGCGATACGTGGCTATTGTAGTGATACTTTAATCTTTCACGTTGAGGATGAAAGTTGCGAAAAAAAAAATTTTGCACGTCCGTGGGTGCACTCAAAGTTGTGTAACGATCTCTCACTGCGTATCACCGGGCAGCGTACCGCAAAAGATCAATTTACCTACAACGTTTGACAAAACTAAATAAACAACAACAAAAGAATTTGACTCAATCACGTGGTCACCGTTTTTAGTATATAAAGGTGGGGTAAAAGGAAAGAAACCCGCAGGGAACTGAATAGACGAGGTTTCAAAAAAAAAACAAACAAATATTTTGTAAACGCACTGCGTTAAATGTGCACGAACCCTTACTGCGAGTTTCAAATTATTGTCACGACAAGCGTGGATTTAAACTTAAAAACTAATCTAAAACTATAAATATAGATGAAAAGAATACGATTTTGAACCCTAAACCACCCATGTGAAGAAATGTATCCCCTTAGAACACTAAAGGTTAAGACGGTAACCATCCGAATACACACTACGGAAAATGGTGAAAGAATAACTTCACTTAAAACATAACACTTTCCTAAAAACTTTCTTCGTACACAGATTTTAGCAAAACTAAGTGCATAGATAAAAAAAATATCACCTCACACGGTGTCCATGTCCATTGCCAGATAAACCACTACTGACTCAACAAGATTATTCTTATTTCATTCCAATAAATTTACCGATTTATTTAAGGCCCCGGTTACAGTTGACAATTTTTTGCAATTTTTTTCGGATCCGCTTGGAAATGGTGCAGTGATGCACAGAAATGTTGTCAGGGAAATTAAATAGCAGAGGCTGAAAGCTGAGGCTTTTACCGTCAAAATTTCGTATTAGAAATTTTTTGCGATTTTTTTTTGTTACATAAATTTGCAAAGTGATGATTTTTGACTTCGTAAAAGTTGATCCCCTAATTATTTTGAGAAATTTATATATATTATTATATGATTATAGACGCATTAATAATGTTTAGCCTGTAAATCAATTTATTAGTTTGTTTAATTTCTGATGATATTTAAAAATAATATATTATTTTCTTGGCAGGAATTGAAAATGCAACAAGTACTTTTCAATTTATTTCACAGATCGCATTTTTTTGTTATCTTATAAGCAAGAAAAAGTATTAATAGTATATTGTGTAACTAGTGTACTAAATACATCTTTATACGTCTGACGCATAAAGATTTAGCACACACGTTGCACACTATACTTTATTCAACAAATACATGGTCTATCGTAGACATTAATTCAATTAAAAACAGTTACATAATAGTTCATTATATATGTAACTGTTTTCATTATAGCACTGAAAAGCGGTACATAATGGATCATGGTCACTAGTCAATAAACGGGCATTTAAGGTCCGCAAAACACATACCTACGAAAAAACACTAAAAACGTGCATATGTTGAATAAAGTAGCTTTATTATTGTTCACCGTTATAGAGCTTGTTAGCAAAGATTATTGTTAATTTTTATTCTTTTTATAAATGTTATGTTATATATTTTGTCATTTAATTTTTAAAAGAATTTCTCATATTTTTTAATTAATTTTTACATAATATTGTATTTAGATTTTGATAGTAAGCTATCAATTACTAGGGTTACATCGTAAAAATTCAATAAAAAATTATTACCAAAACACCTCGATTGTTTAATATTATATAGGTACAGTCGCGGACTTAAAAAAGTTTACACCTATATCATCTAGTTACCGGTTTTTTTAATTTTCGCATATTGTAACTTGGCTTTTGATAGTAATGTATCAATTACTAAGGTTACATCCTAAAAATTCAATAAAAAATTATTATCAAAACACCTCAGTTGTTTATTATACAATCCAAATTACTCAATATTATTCAATTAAAATATAAAAAGATTTGATAATATCTGATACTAGCAAATTCCTTCCTCCAATCTTGCAATAATTCTTCTTTTTTGTTCATCGTTTTAATAATTTCGAGGCATTTAAACGACAATTATTTCTTTTAATTTTTTTACCTATTAAAAACTAAATTTGTTGCTAAGCTACTGACTTTTTGTGAACTTACACTGAAAAACTCAAGTGTAAATTTTATTAAGTCCGCGACTGTACATCAGCTAGTAGTGAGGTGGCTTAGTGAAATTATCAATGCCTGGCGGATAAAAGCACCAAATTTGGTATGAAGGTACCTTAAGGTATACTCATAAATGTTAGCGTAGAAGCCCTCTGGAATTTCTAAGAAACAACTTTTGGCGGCCGAAAAACCACGAATTTTTACCACTGTTTTTACTTTTTTCAAAATATTATCTCAGAAACGGTCGACTTAAACGATTCTTCCAATATATGATGTTTTGAACAGAATTACATTTCCTACAATTTTCATTCCTATAACTTTTTTGTGGTACTAATGGTAAGCGCGCTACAGCTTCTTGAAACTCACGCGCTTTTTGTAACCTTGGTAACCAGTAGTTAAAATGTAATGTCCTTTCCAATAGCTTTATTTACTGTGTTCTTCATCGACTTTTTAATTATTGAAAATACATATGTTCATAAAGCAATGAACGCCCTAAATCGTGTTTTTGTCCCATATCGATATCTTTAAAAATTGAGAAGCTATAGGCAGTCAAAGTTGAAATAATCACAGAGTTTTTACGTGTTTTTTAACACACGTTACGAGTACCTTTCATACCGAATAAAAAATCTAGGAATCTCGCTAATGACCTCTGTTGTCGATCGTCTATAATCCACAGTTTAGGAATCCATAGGAAATTTAGTGCACTAAACGATGTTTTTTGTCCTATCTCGATAACTTAAGACATTTTTAAAGTATAGGCATTTAATAAAAATTAATAATAAACAATTAATTTTTATTCAATCATGTTCTACCAAGTGCCTAGCGATAATTCTATAGAATTTATATAGGCATTTAAGTCCAAGCGAATTGAATGAAAAATTGCCTAATAGAAGAAATAAACTGATTTTTAACAGAACTTAAATACTTATAGTTTGAACATTTTTTAAGTTATCGAGATAGGACAAAAACATCGTTTAGGGCTTTAAATTTTCTATGGATTCCTAGACGGATTTTTTTTATTCGGTATGGAAGGTATTCGTAACGCGTGTTAAAAAACACGTAAAACTCTGTGATGATTTCAACTTTGACTGCCTGTAACTTCTCAATTTTTAAAGATATCGATATGGGACAAAAACACGATTTAGGGCGTTCCTTGCTTTATGAACATATGTATTTTCAATTAAAAATTCGATGAAGAACACAATAAATAAAGCTATTGAAAAGGACATTACATTTTAACCAATGGTTACCAAGCTTACAAAAAGCTCGTGAGTTTCAAGAAGCTGTAGCGCGCTTACCATTAGTACCACAAAAAAGTTGTGGGAATGAAAATTGTAGGAAATGTAATTCTCCTTAAAACATCATATAGTGAAAGAATCGCTTAAGTCGACCGTTTCTGAGATATTTCGAAAAAAGTAAAAACAGTGGTAAAATTTCGTGGTTTTTCAGGCGCCAAAAGCTGTTTTTTAGAAATTCCAGAGGGCTCCTAGGCTAACATTTATGAGTATACCCTAAGGTACCTTCATACCAAATTTGGTGCTTTTATCCGCCAGGTATCGGTAATTTTGAAATACAGCTCTAATCCACCTCACTATAATAGGTACATTGGTTCGATCCAAATTATTTAATATTATCACATAAGATCTTTGAATATTATTCAATTGAAACAAAATTGTAGGGAGGCCGACTCTATGCAACTTTGCTCTTTTTCCTGCTGGAATGAAACTTGGCACGATTCAAATACATACCTATTGGCACCGTGCGTGACTGCAGCGCCAACTAATGTATGAACTAAAGGGAGATATATTGACAATATATCTTAATGGGACTTCGCAATTAAAATTTTTGATTTTTGGATTTAACAAAATTTTATGCATCTTTAAAACAAGTGAAAGGTTTCATTCATTCTTATTAGGTATATATTTTTATTAGTTCAGCCAAAAAAAAGTAAGTATATGATCAATAAAAAAGAATAGCTTAAAACTCAGTGAAAAAATGAAACTACTTTTCATTTCGCAGTGCAATAAGCTGTCATTTTTTGAATTATTGCAATCTTTAACCGATTGTATCATCTAGGTAACCTATCTAATTTGAGATTTTAATTTATACAGGGTGTATACGTCATAGGGCTGATTCACCGTTTGGGGGGGAGGAGCAGATAGAGAATATAGCCCGGTCAATAAAGGTTTTATGTCGCAAATAATTCCCATAGAGCTGGATTTTTCACAAATGGTAGAACACCTTTAGACATGTATTTTTACAAAAGTCTCCGGTTATCCCCCTTGTGCTTCGCCCGCCACCCTCTCTTGAATATAATTTTGCAAGCCTTTCGGAAGCCTGTTTCGAAATATCTCAGAAACGGTCGACTTACGCGATTCTTTCAATATGTAATGTTTTATATAGGATTACATTTCCTACAATTTTCATTCCCACAAATTTTCTGTGGTGCAAATAGTAAGCGCGCTGCACTTCTTGATGTCCTTTTCAATAGCTTTATTTATTGTGTTCTTCATCAAATTCTGGATTGAAAATACACATGTTCAGAAAGCAAAGAATGCTCTAAATCGTGATTTTTATCCCATATCGATATTTTTAAAAATTTAGAAGCTATAGGCAGTCAAAGTTGAAATCATCATAGAGCTTTACATTTTTTTAACACGCGTTATGAGTACTTTCTATACCGAATAAAAAAATGTCCGTCTAGGGAGCCCATAGAAAATTTAATTCCATAAACAATTATTTATGTCCAATCTCACTAACTTGAGACATATTCAAGTTTTAAGCATTAATGTTCATGTTTCTACTTTTTGACATAAAATTAAAACACTTGACGCGGAGTGCTCTATTGAAAAGGACATTACGTTTTAACAATATTGGTTTTCAAGGCTATAAAAAGCGCGTGATTTTCAAGAAGCTACAGCGTGCTTACTATTTGCATCACAGAAAATTTGTAGGAATGAAAATTGTAGGAAATGTAATCATATTTAAAACTTTACATAATGAAAGAATCGCGTAAGTCGACCGTTTCTGAGATATTTCGAAACAGGCTTGCAAAATTATATTCAAGAGGGGGTAGCGGGGGAAGCACAAGGGGGATAACCGGCGACATTTGTAAAAATACATGTCTAAAGGTGTTCTACCATCTATGAAAAATCCAGCTCTATGGGAATAATTTGCGACATTGGGTGATTTTTTCCTTCATTTACTGGGCTAATAATAAAAAAAGTCGTCTACAGGCTCAGTGAGCCTGTAAACGACTTAAATCTGTACCTACAATACCTGATCATCGCGAGCTTTTCACCATTGGACCAATGACTATTAGATGTTGATTTTGTGGTGCAAGACATTTTAATGACGAGAAAATTAATGGGGTCAGTTCTGCATTTATGTTATCACAAAGGAAAACCGTGTTTAAAAAAAAGTTGGTTAAAAACCACGGAAGCACGACTTAGATCGTGCCTCACCTTTTACAGGGAACCCTCTGTAACTAACATACAGTGTCAAACTCATGTGCCTTATTATAGTAAGCCAATTGTACATGTTATTGATATGAAATAAATATTGTGTTATATTTCAAATTCATTACTTAATGGCAGTGGTGCCGTTAGGCGTCGGCGACCGTCGACGGCCTCGCGCCTGAGAGGATCTCGCAAAAAAGTTTTACAAGTTATTAGAAGTTTAGTCAAATATTGAAAATTCAGTGCACCGAAAATGGCAACGCATGAACATTGAATGTACGCCTTTCTTTGATCAGCAATAATATTCGTATACTCATTGTGAATTGTATTTTAAAGACCACCAACAGCTAAGGTTATTTGGGCCTAGCACCAATTCATATTTTCAATTCATTATTATTTTTTTTTTTTTTTTAATAATAAATTGAAAATCCAATTGACACTTTTACCAGCTCTCGGGCTAGAACTCGGGAACTGGGGACTTGTAATAGAGGAACCATAGCAACGCCATGTAAACAACAGCGCCGCTACACTCTCGGCTATTCTCAAGCCCTTCGTATACTCATACATTAGTGTATAATTCAGCTCATTTAATTTAACGTTTTCTTTCTGACTGGGAAATGAAAGAGGCCTCGCAAAGCTGATGTCGCCGACGTCCACGTTTGGTCTAGCGCCGCCATAGCCTAATGGCCTTTTCACTCGCACATTTTATTTACAACCCGAAATTGTTACAAGAAATTATTATCAAATACTCCACGCCAAGACATTCTTGTGTGCAAGAAACTGATGCAGTGCACAGCCGTGGCATGTTATTCTCCAATTTCACTAATCCGGCATTTACTACGAGTAAACAGAAGGAATGACTACAAAATAATGCTGAATCTCTCTTGGGATTTTTGTTTTTTTGTGACGCCATCGTACTTTTTTAATTTTTAATAATCTTTCTCAGATTTACAGTTTAATAATATTAATTTTGTATTGAATTTTTAAGCTGTAACCTTAGTAATTGATGATGATTTTTGAAATGCTTCAATAGAGGGGAAATTTGTATCTGATCACCTAGGTAATCTAGGTACCTACCTATAATTTTGACAATTTAATATATAACAAAATTTTTCTAAAAAATATTCTAAAGAAGTCCCCCGTGAGCTTATGTGAATGAGGCTCACACATTTTTCTTCTTCATTAGATAGCTCCTGACTCACTCTGCATTTGCAGCCTTAATTTTTACAATTTTTACTGCCTCTCTCTTCGTATCTTTGCTTTTTCGTGGCGCAGTCGTTGTATTTTCAACCTTTCCACAGTTCCTATTAGCTGGGTGCGCGACGAATACAACATCTGATGGCCGCACAAAATCACACTCTATATCCGTTGAAGGAATGACAAATTTTTATAAATAAAAAATTTCAGATCGCTAAAAATATAAGTGCAATACCACATCTGAAAGGGGCTAATAAATATTAAGTATTGTGTTGAAACTTGATATGAACAGACTGTGAGAACGTAATGCCGTCAGAATATTCAATGTTGTAAATTATTGTTCTTAGTTTATAGTTATTTTTTTAATAAATATTCTATAGATCAAATCAATAAATGTGTTTATTACATGTGGTATTGCATTTATGTTTTTAGCAAACAAAAATTTTTTATTTATAAACATAAAATAAAACAGAATGGAGTAAATTTCGCTGTCAAAAGTAATAATAATATTAGTTATAATAGCATTAGAACTAAAATAATCATAATTTAAAATTTACAACTACTATTTCTGCCTATATTTCTACAATTAACTACACAACAACTATTATGCAACATTTTTTAAATAACTTCATTTATTTATTCCCAACGTGAGTATGATTTAACGCTTATTTTGTCCATAGCGTACGCTGCAGTCGATTCGGTTGTCCCCACCATATACTCTGCACCCAGCGAAAAATCTTTCCGCTAATGACCTAAGTTGTCGACGCGTCTATAATTTACAATTACAATAATCTTTCTAAGATTTTTGGTTTATTAGTACCATTCAATACACCATTTTATGCCCTTTAAAATGACACAACTTTCATTGCTGTAGCACTATTAGACACAAACTTATTAACGAATTTGTTGCCATACCCACTACAAAATAGCTACTTTCGACGTATGTATATAGCGGCCTTTAATGAGTCATAACAGGCAGGTGTGCGGAAAATGTTTTATTTTCTGCACTAGCGCAGAAAATAACGGCTGCCATAGCAACTTCTGTTTATTCGCAAGCACACAAGCAAGCCCGCAACAAGCATACAGGTGAAGCTAATATAAGCGTGTTAAAAACGAAAATGGGTAAATATCGTTTTTCAACTGTCGGTCGCAAACCAAGCAAAATATGGAAAGTTTGACTACGCAGGGTAGTAGTACTGAAGATTCTGCACATTTTGTCTCATTTAACCAAATCTCTATCTCCCATAACAACGGAGATCCTCATTCCCCATGTTGAGAATGAATATATATTTTTAAACATTCTGATGAACGTACTCGGGATAAAGCAACATATACGTCATATGTTGCTTTATCCCGAGTACGTTCATCAGAATGTTTAAAAATATATATTGGTGACAATCATTGTGAAAACTCAGTTAAAAATTATGTTTACAAAGAAATTTTTTTATAAAAAAAAATTATTTTTTTTTATTTTTTCATTCAAACATTTTGTTGTATATAGACTAAATAGAACTTATCAAAATTTAAACTACGCGATAGAATGTTTCTGAGTTATGCTTTTTTATGTATTAAGTTTTTTACCAATTTAATTCATTTTTTCGAATTAAATTTCTTATTTATTTTTACAGTATGAACTGATAAAATAATGTTAAACAAAATGCCTCATATAAGTAATTATGGCAAAATGATAATCAAAAAATTATCTTTAAAAAAACAAATTTGTTTCGTTAAAAGCCTCCCAAATAAATTTAAATTCAAAAGATCAGTGCGCGCAAAGCGCGCGCAAACATTCACTATATAATTTATAAGTTTCCAATGTATTAATCAAAATTTTCTTAGGCAACCTTATGTATTTGAATATAGCTCTTCGAGCTCTATAATATGGCATTAATTGCATGCTGTCATGTCATGAGGAAAAATAATTATGAGCTAATGAAGCATGCTTATTTTGCACCGGAAGTGGGCCGTCGCATCAGGATTTGACCAGGCAGCCCTAGCGCTTTTTCTTTGTCAATCTAAATACTACCTTCCCTGAAAATTTCATTCTGTCAGAAATGGGCTTACTATATTTACGCCTGGCTCTCAACCTATTACTGAAGGGTGTATTTAATTTGGTGCAAATGTTAGAAATGATAATAATATTGCAAATTGCAATCAGGAAAAAAATTATAACAGTTTAAGGGATGTATTAAGGGGTTAAATTTTTTATTTTGTCCAAAAATAAACTTAAATTCACATAATAAAGCAACAATGGTATTCAAGGTTAGTAGAGCATAGGTTGCCTCATTACGATAGATAGTAGTGGGGGGATGACGTCACTCAGAATATACCATGCTTGCTCACTTCAATAGAAAAGATCAGACCATGGACGCTGCTAATTTTTTTTTTTTTTTTTTTTTTTTATTTGAGTTACGTGCGCAGCGACTAAGGCTATATGCACGAGTCTATAATATATAAGGTAAGTATAATATACGTATATGTCTCTATTATTTGTTAATTTATTCTAGTACGTCACATTTGTTAAATTATATTTTTTCTTTTAGGTTAGTTAGGTCCAAGAATTTCAGCACTTTTGATACATTGAGATCGTCGTCGCTTAGTATTTCTTCGAGTGAGTTTGGTAAGTTCACGCAACTTCTTTCATATCTATATCTAGGGCATGTTATTAAGATATGTTCAATACTGAGAGGTGTATTGCATTCTTCACAGTTTGGGGGATTCTCTTTTTTCCTTATGTATGAATGGGTAAGGTTGGTGTGTCCTATTCTTAATCTGGTCAGAACGGTTTCATTTCTTCTTATTTTCTGTGACGAGGTATTAAATTTTTTTGTATGGTGCTTTATTTTTCTTAGTTTATTGGTTGTGGTGTTGAGCCAGATATTCTCCCATTCTTTGAGAATGGCTTTCTTTTGAAAATTTTTGGCATCTACTGGTGGAATGTTCACAAGAATTGGAGGATCACCTCGTATCAGAGCATTTTTGGCTTCTTCGTCCACTTGTTCGTTCCCAAGTATGCCACTATGGCCCGGAACCCAGATGAATAATACCGAATACTGGTTGCTTAAAGAAATAATGAGGTTTTGAATTTCTGATATAATGGGGTTGTCTTTATCTTCTATCGTGTTGAGGGAGCTAACGGCGCTCCATGAGTCCGTGCAGATTAAGAATTTGTTAGGAGTTCTTGTTTTTATGTCATTTAGTGCCATTAAGATCGCATAAAGTTCTGCCGAGAATACACTGAATGAGCTGGGAAGGATATAGCTTTGAAAATAAAAATCACAGTAACCATGGTAGTGTGATATGTTTTTTCAATACCTAATAGAAACGCGATTCTTCTGTTAGTGAAAAAAATATGATAAGTTGTCAATTTTGCGATAGCTGTTAAGTGTTATGGTGTTTTGTGGTTATTTTTAATATTTTGTGAATATAAAAGATAAAATAATTAATTTATCAATTTGTTAGTTAATTCTATTCGTTTCTTAAATTTAAAAAAATAGGTAATTAACAAGATCTGCCATTTCTTGAGCATTATTTAATTTTTTGTTTGTATATATTATGGATATTAAAACCTAAATTTTGTGATAAAAATAAAAATTATCCTATGTTTTAACATCTATTCTTCTATTTATTGTCTCCTGCCAATTTTAAGAAAAAATCTGCACGAAGCACCTAATATAAATAAGCATAATCTTCAACAATTTTTGTACTTGATTTAAACTAAATTCTAGCTGACGTCATTCCCGCGCTTATGCTGATTGGTCAGATGGAATGAGGCAACCTGTACTCTAATAACCTTGAATGGTATTAGCAAATACACTATATTGTCGGCAGGATCAGCCCCGGATCTTCAATTTTTTTTAGGCGGGGCGAAAACTGAAAAATGCCGCCCCCGCCCACTTATATTTATTTTTACCTTTATCATCTTTATAATTTCAGCTATAAGATGTCCACTAATCAGTGCCGGATTTATATTTTTTATGAGTGTAGGCCACTTTATTTCCGCCGCCCCATGAACATACCTTTCTAAAATAATAATTTTCCATTTGTAGTAAAGGGGCCTCCTTTACTACAAATGGAAAATTATTATTTAAATAAACGAATGAATTAGTCATTAAGAAAGAGAGCGTAAAAAAGAAACAAGATATACAATTTTTACGGGCCTTTTTAATAGCAAAATCATCTATAATATCATCATAGTTTATGGTGTTCATTATCTCTGCTTCTATGTAGAGAAGAGCCAGAGAATTCATTTTTTCTTGAGACAATGAAGACCTTTGATAATTTTTGACGCGTTTTAAACAGGAAAAACTCCTTTCCCCAGAACAATTTGTAGGGATTTATTGAAAGTATAAAAAACCATGAGAAAACCAGTGGACGTGTTTGACTTTTATCCTCTGAAATCAAGTGACCGTCCTCTGAAATCTGCCGCCCCTAGGACGCTGCCGCCCCTAGGCCGCGGCCTATACGGCCTATTTATAAATCCAGGACTGCCACTAATTGATTGACATTTGGACATAGGCCTTTCGGAAATAATGCATCCATCGCTGTTCTTTCTGTGTTAAGCCTATTTATTTACAGATATACAGGGTGTTTCATAATATATGCTCAGGACTTCAGGATGTGATAGCTCGTCCAAAAATATGAAAAAAGTTTTTATTAACTTACCATCTAAAATGCACCATTTTAGAGATACAGGGTGTTGAAATTGAATATTTAAATGCGTTACCTTTACGGTTTGGGGAATTTTGAAAAGACAACTTTTGTATCATTTTTTCATTTTTTTTTTAATTTTGCAATTATGAAGTTAACGTTTGGTTTTGTTACTTGTTCTAACGTTTAAATAAATTTTATATAATTAGTAAGAAAAAAATTTTGTTTAAAAAAATTGACCATGTTTTTCAACATAAAAGTTGATTTTTCTCGAAAACGATCGACTATAGAGCTTATGACCAAGAGTACCTTTTTTGTGTAGAAAACATTGGCGGTTCAAATGGGCGTCTCAAAACCGTACTTTTTTCAGTAGTGTAGAAGTTGGGGAGAAAAACACCCACTACCCCTTCAAAACCTTCACCAATTATGACTTAAAAAAAAATTCAATTTCCGCACAAAACATAGCTTATTATGAGTAGAAAATGCTTACAAAAGCTGTTTTCTGTACGATAAATGGTTCCGGAGATATTCGCAAAAACGAAATTTTTTTTTCAATTTCAACACCCTGTATCTCTAAAATGGTGCATTTTAGAGGGTAAGTTAATAGAAACTTTTTTTCATATTTTTGGACGAGTTATCACATCCTGAAGTCCTGAGCATATATTATGAAACACCCTGTATAGACATGAACGTGTAGGTCGTAGGATATATATTTTATACACAGCACAGGATAGGATTTTAAAATGAAAATATGTATGATAAAAATAAAAATCAAATATATTATTGCATTTGTGAATTGAAATTACAATTTTACTCTTCGAGCTTTTTGTTCAGCAAATAAATCTATGGCCTTGTCATAATTTAACTCGTGTGCAATTCGATTTTCTATCGCTAAGATTGCAAGACTTTATAAGCGATCCAGGCTCAAAGATCGCAAAATTTTTTTAATTAGTTTTGGTTTGCTAAAACTTCGCTCTGCTGTACCCTTGGGTATCGGTCGAGTTGATATGGCCACAGTAAAACAAGAGTGAAATTTCTGTACTTGTACTATTATTTATTCTGTGGTCAAAGTTAAGTAAATGATGAGTTGTCCATTCGTCTGTAAAGTGTGAATTTGAATTTGGCCGCCCTCTGAACTTGCTGCCCGGGGCATAGGCCCCGGCTTGCCCCCCCCCCTAGATCCGGGCCTGGGCAGGATTTGGGACTGCGACCCGAGTTTTTGTATTAATAATGTTACATTTATATAATATGTACTATTATTTTACAATTTACAGGATAATTGTTCACGTTTCCAAATATTTTTTTCCAGTAAATAGTCATTAAGGAATGACGATTTTTGTAATAGATAATTTATGCAACAAGTGGCTTAAGTGACGAATTATATGACAGTCGCGATGTTGCGATACGAGCCTAAGGTTATGTTGCATTTATACCAGAACTCGCCAAATGCAAATAAATCTTGGGAGAGTATTGTAAAATGGCGGCTTTCAGATTCGTTACTTTAGCCACGCATTACATACAATATTTTTTGCAACAACTGCTTCAAAAGTTCAATTTTAAGCAAATAAAACAATTTAGATAAATATTTTATTAGTGACAATATATCTATAAAGTGCCTACCTATTACTTTACACACGCGTGTTTTAAAATAAAACAAAACAGTATTACTTTATAGCACGGAGTGCGTAAAATTTTACTTCACGCACTACAGCAGAAGCGTCCATATTAAATTGAACTTTTGATGCAGGTGTTGCAAAAAATATATTAGGACATCACAAGTTCACAACACAGTTGCAATATAATAATTCGTAAAAATGTATTGGAACGATATAACTGTTCACTAAAGCTATTTTTTTCTTTTTTTAAAGAATTTAGCACGATAAATTTGTATTTAATTTTTGAAAACTCAAATTTAATATTTTTTGCCGTTTCCCAAAACAAAATAGCTACTTTTGATGTATGTATAGCGGCCTTTAATGAGTCATTTAACAGGCAGGTGTTTGGAAAATGTTTTGTTTTCCGCACTAGCGCATAGCAACTTCTGGTTATTCGCTCTATACGCTTGCGTGCGCCTGTCATTACTTACTTGGACAAACTTCGCGGTATACTGTGGAAGGAAAGATGGCGGCGCAAATGAACTGTCAGAATTTTTTGAAAATGACGTGAAAAGTAGGTATTTTGTAGTGGGTATGGCAAAAAATACCATATATGTCTCGCACATAATGGTATTCCGGCTCGTGTGACCGTAAAAACTCGCTATCGCTCGTTTTTACATACTGTCATCACTCGCTGTAATATGCCCCATTACGTATCTACACATACAATCTACTATCGTTATTCAAAAATGACATAATTTTATTTTCCTTTTCCTTGGTTAGTTTACTATTTTTATTTAGTAAAACAGTAAACCTGAAAAATATAAATAATCTAATATTTTTTATGTGTTGCCAACTTTACTGACGCTCTTCTTTGTCACCATGACATTTTTTGAATAAAGAATTTTATTATTATTATATACTAGACGTTATTAATTTGTTAAATTTCTACAATTAGGAAGTTTCCCTTTTTTATTTTTCAGTTTAAATCATAGGTCTAAAAATTACAAATTTAATGGCGGAAGAATTTTTGAAATATCTTTAAAAACAACAAAGTTACGCTACTTCAAAGTTTGAATTTGACAATTCTCCAAGAAATTCAGTTTTCAGTCCGAGTGACGTCACGCGGCACGATATTTTTAAAAGTTATTTTCATTTTGTATGTGTGGTAATTTAACATGGTAACTTCCGATAAATCTCTTTCTTTAAACTCGTAAATTGTTATGGAAACACTAAAAACAAGCCAGTTGATGACGGAAAATATTGACATATTATCTAAATTTTTGACAGATAATTTTAATTTAATATAAATAGAAAAGTCTGTATTACAACAAAATAGTTACTAAGTAACCTCGGTTATAATTACTCACAAAGCTAAAAAACAGCAAACTTGTACCGCGTGACGTCATATCCAAAAATCAGTTTCGTACAAGAAATTGAATATCTTCGTTGAAATTAAAGATATCAAAATAATTCTTTCAGCATTGTTAAAGTTATCTTTATTACAATGATGTGACAGTATCATAATTAGTATTTTCGTTCAATGGAAACTTCCCAATTATTGAATAGATAGCTAAATATTATGTCAAAGCATTTTCTTATGCTTTTCCGAATTAAGTTGGCAACATATTATTATTATACTGAATAAAAATATAAGTATAATCTGTTTTATATTCAAATTTAATTAAGTATAAATCGTTAACGTGAGAGCGGAAAATTCTATACATATGAACAAACATTCGGCCCTTCAAAAGTTAGAATTAAGCGTATATTAAATAATTATCCTACAAATGATCCGGATGATTTTTATTACATTTTGATTATCATTTTTATAGATGTGATAGTTCAGCCTAGTGAATTTTAGGATTCATTTAGGATTATCATTTTTATTAATTAATTAACTATGTCATGTTTATCTTGTATGTAGGCACTATTAACTTTTCCTTGAGATGTTCGCGACAGACTTATAGTATCATGATTATCCTGCTCAGTGTTCACTTCAACGTATTGGTAGCCATGCGCCATCCATGTAAATAGAGCCATGTCTAATAGCATTAGACCGGCAAACAAGAAGAATTCATATGCCTAAAAAAAGTTATTTAATTTAATGCTTTCGTAGAAAATGCTGTTTTTTTCGTAATTCTGGAGAACACATAATTCCATCTGCATGCCAAATAACTTCCTATACCTAACCGTTTATAAGTTACAGGTCCGTGAGAGAGTAGACACTAGACAGACAGACGGACAACGGAGTCATATGTCATTTTGGGCCGGAATCCTTAAAAAAATAGTGAAAAACCTCATTTCTAGCTTTTTCTCAAAAACTTGCGAATACCCTACTACTTACATATAGCAAAATGGCATACAAATAATTTTTAGAGTACAACATTTTTACAGGATTTACCAACGACATGTTTCCATATTATGTGTGAAAGCTGTCCGAAATTTTGAGTTCTAAAAGGTGCTTTTATGGATTTGCCGCATTTTGACAAATACCTATTATAATGATAAATATAACCGTTCGTTAGCAAAAATTTAATCGAACTGAACAATATTATTTTTTTATGTTTAAAAAATATTGTACAGGCTCCATATGAAAAGGGACCAGCTGTGATATCTTTGGAGTTAAAAAAAATTTTAAGATCGAACAGGCCCCGTTTTGTTTGGTCGAATCGGGGACATTTAAGTTTACAGTTTACCTGGCTTTCAAAGAATTTAGCTTCGGCAATAATGATGACAATCAGGTTTCCTATTGCTGTGGTGAGTAGCCATGCTGCTGCGACCACCGATTTCATGCTCACAGGCGCCTGTGAGTACGAGAACTCCAGTCCAGTTACCGAGTACATCACCTCGCCCATTGTCATTACCGTGTACTGAGGTATCAGCCAGAGCATATGAACCTTGTTCGGCTCTGTCAGCGTCACCAGGTTGGTACTTATTTGCTGCAACAAGAAAATGGGTGAAACTTAATCTCTGTATACGGGTACAATTGTAGCAATACTCTGCCACGTTATTACTCTTCAAATTTTTAAAGAAAGCATACTATTAATCGTATCCTAGCATGGGGGGCTTCAGAGATGGAAAGCCACTAGCGTGAAGATCTGTTAAAATCTCGAAATATTTTTTTTGGACCAAATCCATTACTTCCCTACCATAATAGAGGTGGGAAGCAAAAATCTCTGACAGATTTTAAAAATGTTTTCAGTTGTAAGTACTTATGATTCACAAATTGAATTATATTTTTTCAATCAATTGTCATTACTATCAAAAGAATAAAAATCACTTACATTCGTTTCAGGATTTTCGTTTATAATCAGTGTGTAAACGCCACCTAACTCAAGCGTAAATGAGCCCTTACTGATTTCAAGGCCATCAATATACAGCCTGTATGTATCTACAGTAGCTTCGTATCTTTTATTTATAGAGTCAGAATCAGAATTAATATTATCACCATTTTCACTTTTTAATGAGATATTATGTAACTTTGGCGTATTCATTAGAAATCTATAAATTTACAAAAGAAATGTATTATCTTATTCGATTATAGAAATTTATTTTTAAAAAGTTGCAAGTTTTACAGACTAATATCTACTTACCTTATAGCAGGTTGACCTTTCTCAAATCTTTCAACATCATCCATAAATCTCATTAGAACTTCTTTGTTATTATTTTTAGTAAAAAAATACGATATAGCTTTTTTATTATCTAATACTAAACTTTCGTTAAGTCTTTCATTACATTTACTAGATTCAATCATAACTTCAAACTTTTCATTCATAGAATTTATATCAAGGGTTTGCATATACATGTCTAACTTTTCAATGGTTCTTACATCAAAACCATGAAGTTGGTATTGGATACCACATTCAAAACCGTTATATATTCTTAGTTGAGCGTGTCCGGCTTTAGGTAGTACAGGATATGTTTTCTAAAAAAAATATAAAACAAATAGAAATAGTTAGGTAACTATGTAATTTTCGATTAACTTAGGCTGTAGGCCCTATCCTCACAGCGCTACTGCTACACGTACAACATGCAAGCAAAAAGTGTACTGGATGAATGTTTGTTGTGTCGCCTGCATGTCGTGTAACGTCGTGAGGATAGGGCTTTATATGTTTTACGTTTCAGAAGTGTCTTTTCCTGGTATCTTATGAAATACATTACACAGAATGAGCTTTTGACTGTTTTTTATAGGAAATTAAATGAAACATAAGCCCTCCTAGTCCGGTCGCCAAAAATATCGTATTAAGTTTTTTTGATTAATGAATATGTTTTAGGATATGATTAACTACAAGAAAATGCATCTCTGGGCAACTGAAGATATACGCTATTTAGTGGGGCGAAACTACCCCAAAAGTGTATTTTTGCGAAAATCTAGAAAACTATCAATTTTATGGCAAAAAAGGTCATTACTAATCTTAAAGCGGACTTTTTTTTTATTCGGTATAGAAGGTAGGTATGTACCTACTTGTTAGTTGTTACACGTGTCAAAAAACATGTAAAACTCTCTAATAACTGCCCATAACATAGCATCTTTTCATTATACAAATATGTGTTTTCACTTTAAAATTCGATATACAACGGTAAAAAAATACATTACGTTTTTGCCATTGGTACCTATCCAAGGCAACGCCGCGAGGTATTTTTTTCGCGCGCTCACGTTCAGTAACTATTGAAGATATTTTCTTTTTAAATACGGAATTCTGTTTAAAATTTTATCGTCTCTAAGATTAATAACGACCTTTTTTGTCATAAAATTGATGGTTCTCTAGATTAAATTAAATAGCGTATCTATATCTTCAGTTGCCCAGAGATGACAGTTTGTCATAATGCATTTTCTTGTGGTTAATCATACTCTAAAACATATTCATTAATCAAAATAACTTAATACGATATTTTTTACTTAAACAATAATATCCATTTGACGGCCGGACTACCCCCCAAAGTAGCGTACAGTCCATCCCAACTCAAGATGGGAAGGCAACACTAGCATGTTTAATACTCTTTACAATATAAGTTTTAATAAGTTATCGTGGGCCTTCGCTCTTCAAAAAAAGTCGTTCCGTCGCCGATAAATTCAACACACATATTCAAGCACCCGCCTTCATATATCTACGTATACAAAGTATTCGTGTTTCTTATAATTACTCATATGTTTAGAAGTTCCATTTCTGTAGTGTGAAGCACACGATTCATGTTCTTATGCAATCCTTGAATGTTGTTTCACACACAAGTATGGAAATGAAGTCGACGGTAAATGGCTAAACATTATTTTTTGAAAAATCAAATATACTAAAACAAACCTGCAAACTTAATTCAACCACAGCTGATATTATGAAAGCTGTAGCTGCTAGAACACCTCCACATGTCAGCCTATGCAAAGGTTTTGTCAACAGGTGACATTTTGTGAGCAAAGGGTAAATGACTGTGTCAAACAGAGGAATGAAGGCCAAAATGAGAAAAGGGTTCAGAACTTGCATTTGATCTGGTTTGATAGTGCTATTTCCTATTTTTCCATTCATTTGAGTGGCTTGAAATGTCCAACGCGATCCCTAAAACATAAATTAATTAAAAAATAATATAGTTTATTGCTTGGGAAATTTAGTGATAAAAACAGCAAATATTTAAGCTATTTTTTTTATTTATAACATTTATAAATAAAAAATCTGTCAATTGCAAACAAAACTTCTATATACTCGTAGTGTTCCATACTAAATATTTTTTAAATGTTATTTATATAGGTATCAAAAATTATGCAATGCTGATAATTTTCGTTCAATAATATAGCCTTCATTACCAATATTCTTGATTTTTTTCAGTAGTTTCTGAGGCATATTTTTCGAGATAGGTTAAGGGGACAGCGATTGTTAAGACATTTTTTGGTAAAATGCGAGGTAAAATGTTAACAAAAATTAAAAATTTACTATATAGAATATTGAGTATGTACTTGGACCAGAAATAAGTAAATTTTCAAATTTTGCAGCGTTTCGTTGAGTTTTTATCAACTTCTTCTGGCAAGCTACAATATAACATAGCTTGCCTGAAGAAGTTGATAAAAACTCAACGAAACGTTGCAAAATTTGAAAATTTAAGCATATAACATCTACTTATTTTCTGGTCCAAGTACCCAGGATATTGGGTACTTGGACCAGAAATAAGTAGACATGGACGAAAACAACCATAATTTAAAAAAATACTTTAAGAAACAAATTACATATTTTTGAACTCACGCTTTGACAAGCTTTAGTTTGATACCCCATACAATGATATTGAAAAAAAATTTGTTTTGCATCTACTTCCACCCTCCCCCAAAACTAACCCCAAAAAATCAAAATTCAACTCTTCATACTTCACCACTTCCTACAACTATGCCAAATGTCAACTTTCTATATTAAACGGTCTCTAAAAAAATGCCTGTGACGGACAGACAAACAGACACCAAGGTGATTCCATAAGTATTCCGTTCTGCCGATTTCGGTACGGAACACTAAAATGGATATATTGCCAGTCGCAGAAATATTGCAAAATCCGAAATATTATAATAATCCTAATTCCTAAGAAAATTATTATAGTCTTACGGATTATTGTCAGTGAAGGTCAAAACTTACAATATTACTAGCAGATTTTAGGAACATTATAGTGTTTCTAGGCAGTTTTAGGAAAATTGAGAGATGATATCTTTTTTGACAATATACTGATTTCTCGTCTCATATTTTAGGTTTATTATAATACTAGCGGCCCGTCCCGGCTTCGTCCGGGTGGTATGAAATTATGATTTAATAGTGGTCACCCATTGCTCCGCTCACGTATATTTAGTATATTGTTAATTTTTTATCCCCCCGCGAGAATCTCTTCCCCTGCGTAGCTTTCTATCACTGAAAGAATTTTTCAAATTGGTTTAGTAGTTCCAGAGATATGAATTTATGATTTATCAGCCACCCCGCAAGAATTTCTCCCCCTGCCGCCCGCGAGAATCTTTCTCCCTGCGTAGCTTTCTGTTAGTGAAAGAATTTTTAGAATCGGTTTAGTAGTTCCAGAGATAAGAATTTAAGATTTATTAGCCCCCCGCAAGAGTTTCTCTCTCTGCCCCCGCGGGAATCTCTCCCCCTTCGTAGTTTTCTGTTAGTGAAAGAATTTTTACAATCTGTTTAGACTGTTTAGTAGTTCCAGAGATAAGAATTTAAGATTTATTAGCCCCACGCAAGAATTTCTCCCCCTGTCCCCCGCGAGAATCTCTCCCCCTGTGTAGCTTTCTATTAGTGAAAGAATTTTTAGGTTCAATAGTTACAGAGATAAAAATTTATGATTTAGACCCCCCCTCCACCCTCGCAAGAATCAAAATAAAATATTGCCCATATCACTCAGGGATAGTGTAGCTTTCTATTAGTGAAAGAATTTTTAGAATCGGTTCAGTAGTTCCAGAGTTAAGAATTTAAGATTTATAGCCCCCCCCCCCGCGAGAATCAAAATAAAATATAGCATACATCACTCAGGGATAGTGTAGCTTTCTATTAGTGAAAGAATTTTTAGAATCAGTTCAGTAGTTCCAGAGATTACATTTTTCACTTGGGGTAAACCGGTTTTTTTAGACAAAAAGTAGCCATGTCCTTCCTCAGGATGCAATCTATCTCCTAGCCAAATTAAATCGAAATCTGTTCAGCGGTTTAGGCGTGAAAAGAAAAGATAACAGACAGACAGAGTAACATTCGCATTTATAATTTATATTAGTAGGTAAGGATAAGGATTCTTAACCTCAGACTGTTACCATTAATATTGTGAATACCGCTTTCATGCAACAGCCACAATGGAAGCGCGGGATGTGACTAGGGTAGCAAATGGGTAGCAACTCTAAAAAAGCCTATTTTTTAAAGAGCTTTTCAACAACACCACTTTCAACCTATCGTGCTATCTAAAATTCAGTAGTTCTGAACATATAATAATTTATATTAATTATACTTATAAAAATTTACAGGGGTGGCAGTAATAAAAAAAATTTTCCTACAAAACTTGCTTATTTTTTAATGATCTTTTCAACAATACTACTATCGTACCTATCGTGCTATTTATAATTCCGGAGTTCTGGACATTCTGGAGCAAACTAATAGGGAAGCCGACCTTCCCGGAAAAAAAATTCGATTCTTTACCTATTAGGGCTTTTATAATACAAATTTTTAACACAAATCTCTACGACTAACCGTTTACGAAAAAAACGACAGATACGGGTGGTCTGACTCATCCTGTATATAGATATCGTAGATTATGGACGCTCGACAACAAAGGTCATAACTCATAAGCGTCTATGTAGATAAAAATAAATTAAAACAAAAGTAAAATAAAATAACAAATAAATATAAAAAACTACGAAAAATAAAATTTAGTAAAAAATATGTCGTTATAAAAACAAAAATATTAAGTAATAATAAATAAACACACCTTGTTCTTTCTTATATTATACATAATATATTTCATTGTAATCGGGTAATTTAAATAGGCGAAACTTTATTTGAGCGAAATATTATAGTCAGCAGTCTAATATCATATATTTTTCTTATGTGAGAGATATAAATTGTTAAAAATAAAATAATTAGGCTTTTATTGTAATATAGATACAAATAAAAAATCAGACTTTTTTTAAATCAATTAAATATAAAAATTAAAAAAATAATAATAATCTACCTCTTTTAAACAAAATTCAGACATCTTTTAAATCAGTTAAACATCAAAAAAAAAAAAATAAAAATCTACTAATCTTCTAAACAAAAAAATGATATAGATTATAGGGTATTAGGTATGGGTTGCGTTCAAAAACATTTAGGGAAAAGTTTTTATTAACGCATTTATATTTTCAAGTTTGCATAACCGGCACATCATGCGGGACACTACTAAAAGTGGCCTAGAAACGGGAAGCCCCGGCTCACGAGAGACGTTTGGCAACCCTAGGTGTGACGCCTGCGTTGTTTGGTTAGTTTTATCTGATTTTAAGAATCTTAATATTTTCTTTAAATTTTAAGACTGGGCATACGCCATCAATTTCAGACAAGGACAACCGAAACAAGTTCGCAATTTATTAATTACTAACTGCCTGGTTCCCTCAGGGGAAATATTGGAATGTAGTTTGCATTCCAATGTTTTGTGGGGATTAGCACTTCCAGGGACCCGAGTTCGTACCAGTCGGTTTGTGTATGCCGGCTGGCGGATTCCAATACACAAATGGATTTTTTGTTGTGTTGAAGACGCTAATGACCTGTGTTGTCGACGCGTCTATAATCTACAATAAATAAACTGCCTGGTACGGCTTCGCCCGTGTAGATTTAATTTTTCTAATATAATATAATTTTTAAAACTTATATTTTAAATTTTATTTAAACCTTGGAGAACCTACGGTTTTCGGATCTATTGTGGAGCCTTCGGCTCCACTTCATTAAAATTTTGCAACAACAGCATAGTAGAGCCTTCGGCTCTATACTTACAAGCTTTTACAGTCTAGTAGGGAATCGTCTAGCTTGTCACACAGAAAATACTACGTTTTTTTGTTTTAAACCTATTTTTTATTGTTACTGTATTTTAAATCAACTTAAAACGTTAAAAAGATGGCCAAAAGTGGATTTTAACAAGACCTGAAAGAAATTTTATCAAAATCGGTCAAGCCGTTTCTTTTGTTTACCTAAAACGACTGCAAAAAGTAGATTTTATACGAAATCTCGCTCAAAAAAATGTTATCAACTTCGTTGAGGTGTCTATCAAAGCATGTTAACGTCACTATGATCCGACATAAATTTTATAAAAATCGGTCCAGCCGTTTTCTTTTTATTTATTGTTAAATATAAATAATAATTATGTTTTAATGATTAAGATGATTACTTTTCTGTATAATTTCTAATTTAATTATTGGTATTAAATATTTATCAAACTGGGAAGTTCGTCGTGTGGACCTCAAGGGTCGCACTTTAGTGCTAATAAATGACCCGCCTCACGGCTGGTTTATTTTACTTTTAACACGGGAGTCACTGATGATTTTCATACGTTCATTGTGCTGATTAGTTTGGGGGGGGTAGATAGAGGATACCGTGCACATAATTTAACTCTGGTCAGTGGTCAGTTGGCTCTAAGTGATTGCGTTCCGCCCCTATCAATGTTTGAAAGTGGTCGAATTACAGGATCTTTTACGTCATATTGCTGATAAAAAAATAATTTCTGTAGTTTTTTTTAAAGGTGTGCCCCAATGTGAAATCGGTTCTTCAACTACTCTATAGCGGCAGTCAGTTTGTTCGTTTAAAAATTTACGAAAAAACGTGGGTGTTGATTCATGGGAATTTTACCAAACAAAAAAATTCCTGGCACGTAGTTTTATAAAGAAGATTTTGCTAACATACCTGCTGATCGAATAAAGCCCAGAATAATGGCAAGGGGATGTACAGGTAAAGCACTCTTAAAGTAGCCTTAATGTCCTCTATAAATTTCTTGTCATATTTATCATTTGCGTAATCCAACCAGTGTTCTCTTTTATCAGTTTTCTTCATTTTTCTTCTTCTTGAAATTCCATGCTGTAATTTTCATTTAAAACTACAAATTAATTCATACTGCACTGATATATTACTAAAAAATTAATATCTATGACTGTAAAAATATTTATTACCGTTATACACGCAATTACGTTTAATACCACATTTCCAGTTGGTTTCCTTATTTTATACAGAGGTTTTCCGATTAAGAAAATCACTAAAAACAAAAAAACGTTAAAAATTTAGTATTCTGAGTTTCTGTCATGTAGAATACGACCTAAAAATCAACTTCGGCTTCAGTCAAAAATGGCACTTTCGGAAAAATGATTGGCTTCCCGCTTCGGTCAACAATAACGCAGGGTTTCGCCAAAGCTAAAGGTCCGTTTATTGCCTATTGCCTAAGTGCAGCCGACATCAAATATGTCAAATTTACATTGTGTTTTGAAAACCACCAACAGCTAAGGCTATTTGGGCCTAGCACCAATTCATATTTTCAATTCATTATTTTTTTTTAATAATAAATTGAAAATCCAATTGACATTTTTACCAGCTCTCGGGCTAGAACCCGGGAACTGGGGACTTGTAATAGAGGACCCATAGCAACGCCATGTAAACAACACCATTGCTACACGCTCGGATATTCTCAAGCCCATCAAACATGTCCTCACAAAAAATATCTTTGCACTTTGTCTGTTTTTGGTAAATAAACAATAAAATTTGAATTGTTAAAAAAAACAGTTTATCTTGAACTAAACGTGTTTTTTGAACAATATTTTAATAATAACTGTTTAATTTGCAAAAGAGCTGTGCCTGATTTATATTTGATTTCTTTAATATTAACTGCCAACTGTTCAAATATATTACAAGATAGTTGAGTCTTGAGTAGACTGCAGTAGACTAGCCGTTAGATGAACTTCGCCAAAATGGAGATACCAGTGTTATTATTATTAAATCCATTTAGGCAAAGTTACATAAAATTACATTATTGTTGCTTGTCAACACTATTAATTATTGTAAAAACACAAATTAGGTACTGTTACGCATAATAACTTTTTTCAGTAATTAATCAGTCACAGACTAAAACGAAATAATTCTAGTCTTAAAAACTGGCAAACACGAACTACTCATATAAATCTTAATAGTTTGCAAGCCCGGGCAATGTCGACTCTGCACAGTGCACACCCTGCGGACTATGCCTATTCTCCTATACGCCATTAATAAATGACCAGTGTATCACCTTATCCAAGATCCAATGTGCATAGGATGTCACAAGTGGGAAACTTGATTATGCACACACCAATACTATTCAATACCTAATCATTCAAATAATTTAATTCATTACCTAAGGATAATACCATCAATATCCCTGGAACACCAAATGCCAAAGGAAAACAATCATTTTGGTCAAAACATTTGACATCGTTACGGAGAATTGGAGTGATAAATGTTGAAATCAGACTGCCTGAATTAATAGCAAAATAGAACAGGGAGAAGAATTTGGCTAGCTGTTTCTCCTGTTGTGGTATTACGAATTGATCACCTCCGAATGATGACACACAAGGCTTTATTCCGCCTGTGCCAAGTGCAATCAATAGAAGACCGATTATCGTCATTGTTCTAATAGAAACAAAACAATAATTAATCATAAACACAATATATTAACTAGATAAAACTGAGCTGAGGACTAATTATTATTGATACGTTTGTGAAAACGTATGTTGAACTAGTTTCGATTTGTAAATATTATAATTTATAGGAAGGTTGGTTCATAAAATAAAATTTTATAAAATAGTAAATAAATTATTACTTGTCTGGCAATCCCAGTGGATCAACAGATCCTAGAGACAAGGCAACGCTACCGAGGGCGTAAACTATCGACAAGTAGAAAATCGTCTTGAATTTCCCTAACCAGCTGTCTGCGACCATTGCACCAAGCAGGGGAAAGAAATACACACACATTGAGAAAATGTGAAAGATCACGGTGGCCGAGTCCGTTGAATATCCCAGTTTTTCATGAAGGTAAAGTGCCAGCACCGCTGAAAAAAAAAATTATTTAACTGAAAATCTATGCCTTTGATTCATATAATATGTGCCGATCGTGGCGGTATAATGCGCTAAACCCGCTTGCACTACAGGAGACGGGGAGCTGTAGGGGCTTGAAAATTTATACCTATACGTTTTTGATTTATTTAGGTTAAATCGGCGGCAGTTAGATCCAGCCAGAAGTAAAATCTTTTCACACAAACTTTTTTGAAGATTTGTTTTCGGAAAATCAAACATGTGGCCAGTGGCGACTATCAACTCAAAGTTTTTAAATTGAAAGGGGGGGGGGTCATGTTGCAACTCATATGAAAGGTATTTTAATTCTCGTCTTAAAAAATGGAAAATACAATTGTCCGTTCTTTAGTTATAAGCGTTTTTTTATTAAATTATTCAAATCAGAATAAAATGCAGTCAAGTCTATTCAATAAGAGGTAGTAGTTCAGTCGCTATGTAATTGTACCTTAGAAAACCCTGTGAAATTTTTTGAAAAACCGCAAATTTTTTTCAAAATTTTTCGAAAACGGTTGATTTTAGCGAACAACTTCAAATAATTAGTAAATTGTAGAGGATTAAATTTCTTACAATTTTCATTGGTAAAACGCATTTTTTGATCCCATAGATACCGAGGAAAAAGTGCAACATTTCTCAAAATCGTAAAAAACTGTTAAAAAAGCTGGTTTTCGATATTTATTTTCCATTTTACAACATATTTATTTGTATTAAACACAAAGTCCCAAGTCTTTTAAATAAATTAAATTACAAAAAAATAATAATATCAATTTCAAACTGCATATAGCTCAGTCAAAAGAGGGATCTAGCCGAAAAGTCAATAAGCGCGAAAACCGACTTCGGGACTTTGTTTGGACTGGTTAATAAAAAAACATATTAAAAGTCCTTGACCCTCGGGTGGGCGCAATAAGGGGAGGGAGCATTTCAAATGTCCCTTATTTTGGTTTTCCGCGTATATCTCGAGAATAGTTGGTCCTACGAAAAAATGCTATGCATGAAAATTGTAGCTGACAACATTTTCTATATTTAAGGTTTTTTTTCTATCTTCAACCGTTAACGAGTTACATGCTTCTGAAAACCGCTATTTTTCGAAAAAACATTTATCGCTGTACATTTTTTTGCCGAACTTTATTCTCTAGCGCCTCTGCCTTTTGTTTTACAAAAAAAAGTTATAGAGAATTAAATTTCCTTCAAAATGGTAGGGGAAAGTTGGATAAAACAGGATAATTAGTGTTCTAAGTCTCACAACTTTTTGATGGAAGTAATGCAAAGGACTATTTTTTGGCTCCTGTTTCCCTTATAAATGGACTTTTGATTGCCACCATCCTTTATGAGAAAATAGAAATCACATAAGAGAAAAAAAAATTTTTTTTGAAAAAGTAGGAAGTATCCCGTTATTACACCTAAAACTTACCGACCCTTTGGTTGGTTGCCGCTAGCTTCAGTGGCGAGGGAGTGGATCCATTAGAACTTAATACTTTTAAGACAATATCCCAAAAACAGATGACTTTTGGCCGACCCGTAGTTGTACATAGATGTTAAAGAATTATAAATAGTTGTTTAATATTTTCAATGGGCGCCAGAGACGGTTATATACAAACTCTATCGGATCACCGACTCTTAATCCAAAATACGAGGGAAGCCAAAAGTTTATCGACACAACAACAATACATTAATGAGACGATAACTTCATAAACAAATGTCAGTTTTATTTAAGGAAATTATATGCAAAAGTTACAAAACATCAATAAAACTTCAATTAAAGTATCAACATTATTATAGTTCGTACTAGTTCAACAATGTTTGAGTACACGACGCAATACCGTAAAATTTAATAAATACGACACCATTGATAACCACTATAGCAGGATAAATACGACACTGCTCATAGCCATTACAATAGATACATAATATCGACACTATACGAAGTCGCAAACATAAACACGACACTATTGAAAACCACTATAGCAGGATAAATACGACACTGCTCATAGTTCTTTCAAAAGGTACATAATATCGACATAACAAGAATTCGTAAACACGTTAATTCGCAAATATACGGTACTCAAACATACGAGCGTAAACAATACATTCGCGGAACTTTAACAACGCGAAATAGTACGACTATTCATCAATTTAAACAGAAAAGTAATGCATCAATTATTATCTGAGAAAATAGTTATTCAACTCTGAACTTGGAATTACGAAATGACAAACGTAAGCATCGTATTACATTAATACAACAAATACAAAGAATATTCAGAACATAACCTCATTTGTGTTTGATCGACCAAAACAAACTAAACGTTACCAGAAATTAGATACATAATATTATAGATAACATTATCGGAAAAATGAACTAAAGTTAAATATATAAAATATTTTCATATTCATAGATCGAGTCAAAATCTTAAAATGCGCGTAAGTAACGTACGAAACAGCATAACCGTAACTGACCAGTCGCAAACATATATTTGAGTCACAATGAATAACCGAGATTATCGACTCAATCTAATATACGACACTTATAGCATTAAAACACAATAAAGTAAATTATTTCATATTCGATATTGACATATGACATTTAAAACATAATGACTGAAATTTTGAAGTTGTATTGAGATTGATAAAACAAGTTTCGTTAATATCAAAAAAAAAGTATTTGATAACAAATACGGTAACTTAAAAAAAATAAGAAAAAAGACGGCAAAATAGTGATTTCTTAAACTTGAAAACTTTCAAACACCAATATTGACACAAACAGTGTACTGATTCAGAAACTAAAATGTCGTTCTTATGGTAATCAGTTTAAATGCAAATTTCTGTTGATCGAAACTACATTTGCTAGGATACCAGCGGAATAAATAAGATGAAAACAAATCACTCACAGTTTGAATCCAGACGTCAAAATTACTGAATTGAAATTAAATTTTCACCTGGCGAAATTTCTTGATCAGGTTTACCACTCCAACGTAATTTTACACGTTAACAGGAATCGGTAGCATCTTAGACGATAGTAGTCTCCGTACATAATTATCCATGAATATTTTCCAACAGAAGTATCCCACCAATGGAACCAGCACCAATCATAAGAAACAATCCTAAGAACCAATCCTAATAACCAATCCTAAGAACCAATCCTAAGAACCAATCCTAAGAACCAATCCTAAGAACCCTTTTATTTAAGGGTAAAAACCGTAACTTCAGCAAAGAACTTCGTGAACAACGATTAACCACAGTATATCACTTCCTGAGTGAATTCCACTATCAATTCAAAAGTTTTCTTCAGTATTTCCAAAAATAACGATTGTTATTATCCAGCTTGAAAAATAACAACCGGGATGGAGGCCGTCACCATTCCAACAAAAAAAAGAAACGAAACTTCCAAAGCAGTCTGAATCAAAACAATAATTAAAAACGTGACAATCAGTCACTCACCGCCATCGAACGATAGACATAAGTACTAAAACAATCGCGGATCTATTTAAAAAAATCATAAACAGATATACAACATTTCCAGGTCAGCACCAACTAAAAATTCGTCTTCGTTAAAAATAAGTTTACTTTGACAAAACAAAATTGTAATTCTACCAAATTTAATATTGTGTCAATTATGTCGTAACAATTCCCCCTTTACGTACGGAGAGAATTTCGTAGAAATTCTCTTACCGGAAAGAAAAATTATTGAAATAGCAGAAAGACAACACTCCATAACTTAAAGAACTCACTCTTCACTCGAAAACCACAATAGGGCGACTAAGATAAAAGCCACATCATCAGTCATAGACCTAGCAACAGATATCTCGTTAGTTTAGTCATAATACGAAACAACTAAATAAAAGGAAAGAGGAGACGTAATTAAAAAAAAAACCATTAGAGAATATTTTATAACAGATCTACAATCCCTAGGTTTATCCAAAGACCACCAGGTAACGATAAAAGCCATTCTTGGAATTGTATACGCATGGAACATAAGTTCAAAATAAAACTCTAATCTACCAAAACTCATCAACACAAAAGCGACAACTTAAATCTAACGACACAAAATAATGCACTTTGACATGGACAGCAACAATACCATCACTTAATCCGCAAATTAGCGAGTCAAATGTGCTCCTTAAAACTAAATCGACAACACACGTTAACACACAAAAAAAAACTTAAGCATTTGACGTAGACAGCAAATAAACCGTCACAAAATCCGCACCATAGCGAGTCAATTATGCAAAAAAAAAAAAATAAGTAAAGAGTGTCCTTCAAATCAACCAATTCAATAAACTAAATCGCAACAAGGTGTTAACCAGTACGCCAGAAGAAAGTCACAATAACAATATTTTCGTCAGTGCTTCAATGGTAAAATAGTATGACTAAAAAAATTAACCTACAATACGTCAATACAGAATCAAAAACGTAACTTTCATAGATACAACAACCATTAACAATATCATTCTACCTTATCGTCAACAACGAAATTTGGTTTCAAGTCGTTAATATGCCAAATTCCACAAGCGTGACCATTTAAATCTTCTAATTCATACGTCCATAGAGAACTTTTCTTCTTTATTTTATAAGGCCCTATAAATTTGGGTGCTAGCTTAGCAGTAAACTTGCGAGCCGCGTTAGACAAAGGAAAGTTTCGACGATAAACCGAGTCGCCAATTTCACAGGTTTTGGGTCGTCGTCGTAAATCGTATATTTTTTTTGCTTCGTTCATAAGCGTGATTTAATCTTTTAGAAACGTCAGAATAAATAGAACGGAACACTTTATTAATAGCTGTCGCTTCAGGGCGAGCTTCAAAATCTAACTTTTCGTGATCTATATCTTGATACAGTTTACCCGATAATATCATTTCTCGGCCAAAAATTCTTACTATAAGATGTGGACGATTATCGTGAATATCCGGTGTTAAAAAAATAATCAACATGTGGGGAGCTTTCCCGGAACGAAGTCTTCGGTCGGTTTACAGAAAGAAAGACGAGTTTACGACCGTTTATCCGTCTCGCTGTTCGTTTTCCGACGAAATCTGTCGAGAATTAAATGTTGATGTTTCTCCACTTCGAGAACAACATTGTCGTACGGTAACACCAGATTTACCACACTTATAACAAAAGATTTTACGCGGAGCTTTACACTCACGGGCTACATGTCCTTTCTGAGAACAGTTCCAACAAATAACCGAGGAGGTTGTCGTTATCCCGGCCGTTTCGACGTGACGAGGATTCACTAAAGCTCGATTATGATGACGTTGATATGCTAATTCGGGTTCCAAAGACGTTCTAGACATAGCAGGTAATCGATAGTTATCCATCAGCCATTTATTGTGTTCGAGATCTCGACCGAAAGTCACCAGTTGATTCAATGACGTAATCGGTGTTAGTCCCAATTGAGCCATATAGGTTGGATGTAAGTTTCTACGTACGGTATTCAATTTAAATTCTTCAGTAGGCGGAGAAGTTAATCTAGAAAATAAATTTTCCATCACGGCAACGTATAGTCCGAGAGATTCATCGGGGCCTTGCGTACGATTCATCAGTTCGCTTAATAAACGATATTCATAATCAGGTGGAAGAAATTGTTCTCTCAAGGCTTTAGCTAACTCGTTCCAATTAATAAATGAAGTTCGATTCGCTCTAAACCAAATGAGCGCCTTTCCCGCAAACAATTCCACAGCGCTATCAAATAACTCTTCTTCCGAAATATGTCTAGATATGCGATATTCATGTACCCGCTCTAAGAATGCACAAACACCCAAAGAACTGGATTCTCCATCAAATGTCAGATGCCACTGAAAAACCGGAATGGGTCGACAACGGTATCCTGAATTTCCATGCATAATCGATAAGGAATCACGACGGTTGTGTTGTACTCCTATTGGTGCGTTACTTTGTCCTTGTCTATTTTCCAAAGACAATCGACGTGGTACAGTCGGGATTGATCGCATAGTCGCCTCATCTGTACATTCAGTATTTAGCGTATGAACCTGAGGACCACTTGGAGGAGTCATATTCATATCGGTTTCCATGTTTGGAAGATCAATAAGAGAATTTTCAAGATCCATCATAAACAAAAAAATATTCTCAGCTATAAAGACAATATCACGACTTGACGTAAACGAAAATAATCATATACTATGAAATATAATCAGATAACTTGTAATAAATCCGACATCAATAACCACAACACAAAACAAAATTGTTTGTACCGCACTAATCCGGTAAAACAATAATAATTATCTCTATCTATATCCTCAAAATCAAATTGTCTGAAAAATTCATCAAAAAGTTTGCGTTAGACAGCGGCAACTTATCAAACTTCGTAATTTACGTTGGGTATCGTCACTTACTAAATTTGAAATTATTCAAAGCTCACATTGAATAGCGTAATTGTGTTACTTCTCGAAATTATTTAAGGCTCCAAGCTGAACAGCCAAATTTATTACTTCTCAAAAGTATACAAAGCTTGGATAGCAACAATTTTATACTTTTCAAAAGTATTCAAAGCCCCACGTTGGGCGCCAATTTTATTACACCTAAAACTTACCGACCCTTTGGTTGGTTGCCGCTAGCTTCAGTGGCGAGGGAGTGGATCCATTAGAACTTAATACTTTTAAGACAATATCCCAAAAACAGATGACTTTTGGCCGACCCGTAGTTGTACATAGATGTTAAAGAATTATAAATAGTTGTTTAATATTTTCAATGGGCGCCAGAGACGGTTATATACAAACTCTATCGGATCACCGACTCTTAATCCAAAATACGAGGGAAGCCAAAAGTTTATCGACACAACAACAATACATTAATGAGACGATAACTTCATAAACAAATGTCAGTTTTATTTAAGGAAATTATATGCAAAAGTTACAAAACATCAATAAAACTTCAATTAAAGTATCAACATTATTATAGTTCGTACTAGTTCAACAATGTTTGAGTACACGACGCAATACCGTAAAATTTAATAAATACGACACCATTGATAACCACTATAGCAGGATAAATACGACACTGCTCATAGCCATTACAATAGATACATAATATCGACACTATACGAAGTCGCAAACATAAACACGACACTATTGAAAACCACTATAGCAGGATAAATACGACACTGCTCATAGTTCTTTCAAAAGGTACATAATATCGACATAACAAGAATTCGTAAACACGTTAATTCGCAAATATACGGTACTCAAACATACGAGCGTAAACAATACATTCGCGGAACTTTAACAACGCGAAATAGTACGACTATTCATCAATTTAAACAGAAAAGTAATGCATCAATTATTATCTGAGAAAATAGTTATTCAACTCTGAACTTGGAATTACGAAATGACAAACGTAAGCATCGTATTACATTAATACAACAAATACAAAGAATATTCAGAACATAACCTCATTTGTGTTTGATCGACCAAAACAAACTAAACGTTACCAGAAATTAGATACATAATATTATAGATAACATTATCGGAAAAATGAACTAAAGTTAAATATATAAAATATTTTCATATTCATAGATCGAGTCAAAATCTTAAAATGCGCGTAAGTAACGTACGAAACAGCATAACCGTAACTGACCAGTCGCAAACATATATTTGAGTCACAATGAATAACCGAGATTATCGACTCAATCTAATATACGACACTTATAGCATTAAAACACAATAAAGTAAATTATTTCATATTCGATATTGACATATGACATTTAAAACATAATGACTGAAATTTTGAAGTTGTATTGAGATTGATAAAACAAGTTTCGTTAATATCAAAAAAAAAGTATTTGATAACAAATACGGTAACTTAAAAAAAATAAGAAAAAAGACGGCAAAATAGTGATTTCTTAAACTTGAAAACTTTCAAACACCAATATTGACACAAACAGTGTACTGATTCAGAAACTAAAATGTCGTTCTTATGGTAATCAGTTTAAATGCAAATTTCTGTTGATCGAAACTACATTTGCTAGGATACCAGCGGAATAAATAAGATGAAAACAAATCACTCACAGTTTGAATCCAGACGTCAAAATTACTGAATTGAAATTAAATTTTCACCTGGCGAAATTTCTTGATCAGGTTTACCACTCCAACGTAATTTTACACGTTAACAGGAATCGGTAGCATCTTAGACGATAGTAGTCTCCGTACATAATTATCCATGAATATTTTCCAACAGAAGTATCCCACCAATGGAACCAGCACCAATCATAAGAAACAATCCTAAGAACCAATCCTAATAACCAATCCTAAGAACCAATCCTAAGAACCAATCCTAAGAACCAATCCTAAGAACCCTTTTATTTAAGGGTAAAAACCGTAACTTCAGCAAAGAACTTCGTGAACAACGATTAACCACAGTATATCACTTCCTGAGTGAATTCCACTATCAATTCAAAAGTTTTCTTCAGTATTTCCAAAAATAACGATTGTTATTATCCAGCTTGAAAAATAACAACCGGGATGGAGGCCGTCACCATTCCAACAAAAAAAAAGAAACGAAACTTCCAAAGCAGTCTGAATCAAAACAATAATTAAAAACGTGACAATCAGTCACTCACCGCCATCGAACGATAGACATAAGTACTAAAACAATCGCGGATCTATTTAAAAAAATCATAAACAGATATACAACATTTCCAGGTCAGCACCAACTAAAAATTCGTCTTCGTTAAAAATAAGTTTACTTTGACAAAACAAAATTGTAATTCTACCAAATTTAATATTGTGTCAATTATGTCGTAACACCGTTTTAGCCACCTAGATGGATAAAACGGGATACCTATACTTTTACAAGTTCCATAACGTTAATCCTTCAGGAAAAAGACAACACATGGTAAATTTAAAATATATTGTGAAAAATACAAAAAAACGTAACAAAACCCACTTCTCATAAAAAAAACCATGTCGGATAAAACGGGATACCTCCCGGTATTATATTGCCCGCTATTATATTACAACGGGAGGTATCCCGTTTTAAGCAAACACACAGTGTCCGATTTTACCCAACTGTTGATTGCGAAACACGTGATCATATTTTAGTAAATAAACAAAGCAAATTTCTAAAAATTGTTGTGCATAACTATAGTAAACAAACACAGTATTCTCTAAATCTACTCATTTTCGGTTAATTTTTCCTTTAAACTGAAAAATCAACTTTTGAAAACACGCCAAACATTTTACTTTAACCTAACTTTTTGACACTTTCATCTGTTACGTAATCTACAGTGAATCTAAAGTAGATACATCACTTGTCGGGCATAGGTAAACATCGAGGGTTATTAGTTCCGCCCCTATCCGATAAATCGTACTACTTGTTTTGAAATAAAACGTGGTATCCCGTTTTACCAGACCATCCTGTTTTATCTAACTCTCCTCTACATCAGTTTAGCATTTTATCTTAACCTGATCCAAAGTTTTCAAAAGTGTGTAACTCATTAACGGTTGGAGATAGAAAAAGCATCAAATATAGAAAATGTAGTAAATTTTGTCAGCTACAATTTTCATGTATGAATTTTTTTCGTAGAACTAACTGTTTTCGAGATATACGCGAAAAACCAAAAAAGGGACCTTTGAAGTGCCCCCGCCCCCTCTTGCGCCAACCCGAGGGTCAAGGACTTTTAGTATGTTTTTTTATTAACCAGTCCAAACAATGTCCCGAAGTCGGTTTTTGTGCTTATTGACTTTCCGGCTAGGATCATTCGTACCTATATATTTTATTTGAGTGCATTAATATTATGATTATTTGAATTTTCAATAAAGCGAAAAAGTATTTAAAAATCGTTACTTACTTCGCATTCCATAGTATGAAAACCTTTCACAGAATTCATTGCTCACAATAAATGCAATGGATTTAGGGTATTTTAACTGAAAATAAAAATAAGTATTAAAAATCGGATCGAACGCCTACGGACAATACAGTGAAATTGAGATAGGTATATTAATTCGGAGCAGAAAAGTCCTTAGATATTTTTTGATCCGATGTACCGTTAATGAGATATTAATTAATAATTATCATCAATAAGTGGGGGAGTAGGCCTGGTTTATTATTATTCAAGGAAAAAAAATAAGAACAGAAAAGTCCTTAGACATTTTTTGTTCTGATGTACCGTTAACGAGATAATAATAATAAATTAATTATTACCAACATGACATTTTTACGATACATTCCTTTTATAATCGTACACTCATTAAGAAAGGATACTCCAAATATCCACCCCGAGGGGGGCGAAAAGGGTTTAGTGAGTTATTTTACAGATTTAATAATTTTGTCCATACTATATTGGTGTTTGAAACATAAAATTTAGACGATACATTCCATTTATAACGCAAGACTAGGAATCAGAGCATATTTTAAGCAATTTTCACCGGACGGCACTAGAGTTCGAGAGTTAGGTCTACTAAAAAAATGTTGCAAACCGTCAAGTATAGATAAAAAATATGCAATTTTAAAGCATAGTACATTTTATTATAGCTATTTAATGAATAAAAAACTAAAAATTATAGTGTGATGCCTTTTGCATCTTAACCTGCCTATCCCTCATACTGCAGTGTGCAGACTGCAGATACAATATATTATGCGGTGGTGTGAAGTTAGCCCCGCAACTTTCGAAAAAATGACTTTTTTTCAGAGTTCTGGTTTCGTTTCCATGGTTTCTGGAGTTCTTTGTAAGTTTAAACAATAGTTCTGGCATTTATCTAGCGATTATTCGAATTTGAAAATATGAGGGGCTAGGTTCACGCTGCCCCCCAAAGTTGAAAAAATTCAATTTTTTTAGGAGTTCTGAGTAGCCCTCCAATAGTTCTTTATAGTTTTGAGCAATAGTTCCGTTCGTTAAAACGTACAAATTTAAAAGTTCATTTTGAAAAAAAAAAATTGCCCAGCATTCCTCCAATTTTGCTTGGATCAAAAAAAGTCATTTGAAGTATTGCTAGAACTCTTGGAGGGTTACTCAGAACTCTAAAAAAAAATCGAAACCAAAAAAAAAAAAATGTTTGTCATCGAGCTAGGTACCTAGCCCTTCAAAGTTGAAAAAATTCAATTTTAGTTCTGGAGTTCTTTATAGTTTTCAGCAATAGTTCCGTTCGTTAAAACGGACAAATTAAAAATTTCATTTTGAAAAAAAAAATTGCCCAGCATTCCTCTAATTTTGCTTGGATCAAAAAAAGTCATTTGAAGTATCGCTAGAACTCTTGGAGGGCTACTCAGAACTCTAAAGGAAAAAATCAAAATTAAAAAAAAACATTTCTTGTCATCGAGCTAGGTACCTAGCCCCTCAAAGTTTAAAAATAAATTTTTTTTGAGTTCTGAGTAGCCCTACAATTGTTCTGGAGTTCTTTATAGTTTTCAGCAATAGTTTCGTTCGTTAAAACGGACAAATTAAAAAAGAAAAATCGCAGGATAGTGGACAAAATATTTGATTTATTTAAATAAATCAAATATTTTGTCCACTATCCTGCGATTTTTCTTAATTTTATTAATCTCGATGGACACGATTTCTAATATAATAACGAACTTTTTAAAAGTCCACATTTAAAATCTAGTTACCTATCGATCATTAAACACTGAAGAAGTACACTCACAGTATAACCAGAAGAGCTCAGTAGTAAATGGAAGACAGTTTGAACACTTGTGACAATGTCTAAGGTTGGTAGATTTTTAATGTCGACTTCGATCGTTATTATGAAATTTTGATTTAATAATTTCAAACGATTGTTACTTAACAGGGGTGGCAGTAATTAAATAATTTTTCCTACATTAAAACTTGCCTATTTTTTAAAGAGCTTTTCAACAGCACCACTTTCAGCCTATCGTGCTTTCTAAAATTCCGGATAGTCAGGGGTACAGCGCCAATATTTTAAAATGATTACTAACAGGCTGAATTTACGTGAGTAGCTTAGTTTTGATGAGTCCCCCAAATCTCTCTCTGCAACAATTCTCGGTAGAGGTATGCAAAGTTCTGCGCAGCCGCTAAACATGTTGATTTGGCGAGTTTTTAAATTTTATACATAACACTTTGTTTTTCAGTTAAATTGCCAGATAATTTATAAAAAAACAGGAAACTGCGCTTGTCCTACAAAAGCGATGGGTGAACTGGCGAGTCCTCCGTCCCCAATATGTAAAAATAACGAGGTCTGAAATTTTATTACTAACGGGCTGATTTTTAGTTTATTGTTTAATTAATATTTTTGAAATCGAAGGGTCTAATTGTCCTACAAATTGTCCGGTAGGGTTTTCCGGTCCTACGCCCTGAAAGTGTCAGTTTCACGAATATTCTAAACTGATTACTAACTGTAGGACAAAGGTAACACTGGATAGGTCTGTGTATTCTCTGATCAAATAATGCAGTGTCCTACAAAAATATTGGTAGGTATCGCTAGTCCTACAAAAAAGGCTTCAATACTATAACGTATTATTCTAATTGGATATCCGGTAAATTGATATTTTTGTAATTTACGTATTTATATAGGATCGCTATGGTTATTTTAGTAATTATTGAAAATAACTGAAACTAAAATAAAAACACCAAAATAACGATAGCAACTTTATATAAATACGTACATAATGTCATGGCTCATTCTGATATTAGTCCATTAAAATGTTATATTTTTTTAGGCTAACCTTGCATTTTGGACAGGACAAGATTTTTTTTACCGTTGCGTAGGGGGGGCCGGTGTAAGTTTAAAATTGAGTTTTCGGGGTTGGCGGCCCCCTCACTTGGCCGCTATCTTGAAAAAGGGGTGGTAACAGGTTTTGCACTATATCTCCGTAACGGTATTTCTTATAGAAAATTAGTACATACGTTTTTTGTTTATAATCGAATTCTTTGCAACTTTACTAGAAACACTTTTTGTCATAAATTGAATAATTAAAAAATATTCTATCTTCTATAAAGCATATCTTTTTAATTATTCAATTTACGACAAAAAGTTTCTCTAGTAAAGTTGTAGAGAATTTGATTCTAAACAAAAACCTATCTACAGATTTTCTGTAAGATGTACCGTTACGGAGATACAGTACAAAACCTGTTAGCACCCCTTTTTCAAAATGGCGGCCAAATGGGGTGGCCGCCGACCCTGAAAACTCAATTTTAAACTTACATCGGGCCCCCCTACGCAACGGTAAAAAAAAATCTCGTCCTACCCAAAATGCAAGCCTAATGTAACATTTCAATGGACTATAGTTTTTTGGCTTTTTTATCAATATTTCCCATTTTTATTGTAGGACACCAATTATATTATATTCTACACTCCATTTCCACAAGAAAAAAACAAAAATTAAGTTGTTAGTAATCAGTTTAGAATATTCGTGGAACTGACACTTTCAGGGCGTAGGACCGGAAAACCCTACCGGACAATTTGTAGGACAATTTGACCCTTCGATTTCAAAAATATTAATTAAACAATAAACTAAAAATCAGCCCGTTAGTAATAAAATTTCAGACCCCGTTATTTTTACATATTGGGGACGGAGGACTCGCCAGTCCACCCATCGCTTTTGTAGGACAAGCGCAGCTTCCTGTTTTTTTATAAATTATCTGGAAATTTAACTGAAAAACAAAGTGTTATGTATAAAATTTAAACAAGCCGTGAGGTGGGTCGTTTATTAGGACTAAAGTGCGACCCTTGAGGTCCACACGACGAACTTCCCAGTTTGATAAATATTTAATAATAATAATTAAATTAGATATTACACAGAAAAGTAATCATTTTAATCATTAAAACATCAATAATTAAAAAAAAAAAAAAAAAAAAAACGGCTGAACCGATTTTTATAAAATTTATGTCGAATCAAAATGACGTTAACACGCCTCGATTGACACCCTTACGAAGTCGATATAATTTTTTATTCGCGAGATATTGTGTAAAATCTACTTTTTTGGAGGTTATTTGGTTAAGAAAAAAGAACGGCTGAACCGATTTAAAAAAAATTCCTTTCAGATCATATTTACGTTAATACGCGTCGATTGGCACCCCAACGTAGTCGATATCATTTTTCGTTCTCGAGATTTCGTCTTAGAAAGAAATGGACACATACATACGTACGTACGTACATACGTACACACACACACACACACACACACACACACAGACATCTTTCTAAAAGTAGTGTAAAAATAGTGTAGTGACCTTGAAACATAAAATTTTTTTTTCCTTTTTGATTTCGATTTTCGGACCCATTACAATAACTTCCAATGGGAAGTTAAAAATCGCCAAATCAACATGTTTAGCGGCTGCGCAGAACTTTGCATACCTCTACCGAGAATTGTCGCAGAGAGAGATTTGGGGGACTCGTCAAAACTAAGCTACTCACGAAAATTCAGCCTGTTAGTAATCACTTTAAAATATTGGCGCTGTACCCCTGACTAGGAGTTTTGAACATATTATAATTTATATTTATACTTATAGAAATTTACAGGGGTGGCAGTAATAAAAAAAAATTTCCTACAAAACTTGCTTATTTTTTAAAGATCTTTTCAACAATACCACTTTCGACCTATCGTTACATTTATAATTCCGGAGTTCTGGACATTCTGAAGCAAACTAATAGGAAGCCGACCTTCCCGGAAAAAAAAATTATCACCATTCGATTCTTTATTAGGGCTTTTATAATACAAATTTTTGCACAACTCTCTATGACTAACCGTTTTCGAAAAAAACGACTGATACGGGTGGTCGAACTCACCCTGTATATACAGGGTGTTTCGTAAAGAATGCGCCAAAAAGTAAACCTGTATTCTAAACATGAAAATAATAAAATTTAACGCAACTTGCCTTATAAAAATGTCGTTCGTTTTGGATATACAGGCTGTTAAAGTTAGATTTTATATTTTAGTTTCTTCAAATAAATTGAACAGTTTTTGAGATATCTAGTTGAAATTTGGTACCCATGGGTTTTTTTTAAGGCAGGCAAAAATAAAATTTAAACAGATTTGAGTTTCTAAAAAGAGGGCGCTAGTTGCAGCCTATTTGGATCACATTTATGCCCCCATTTTTTTCTCGAATTTTATAAGGCAAGTTGGGTTAAATCTTATTATTTTTATGTCTAGAATGTAGGATTACTTTTTGGCGCATTCTTTACGGAACACCCTGTATATTTAAATAAGAAAATCAGAAATTTTCACTTCTGTCGTGTGGTCATAAGCACACACCCACTTTTTTAGTGTCAGCTAATTACTAAAACACAAAAATTATATTTTTAATTTATTCCACCATGCAGTTTCAAAAAAATTATAATTATTGTCAAAGAAAGAATATAACAAAAATAAAAAAATATATAAATAAATATCATGTAGAATTTAGAAAAGAAATATGCCAAAAATTCTACGGTGCCATCAGATTTCGAAACGAGGTTCCTATGCATACAACGCAAAGACGTTGCCAACTACGCTATCGGTGCAACTGTACTGCGTACCGTTTTTATGATATAAGTAGTATGTCAGCCGCGTCACATTTCGGACTGCGAACGCGAACGTGCGAATGCGAACGGTTCACTTTATTTCACTACCCAGGCAAAAAGTGCCTAACGCGCCTAAGGAAGTTTTCACTTCAAAAAGTGTTAAATAAAAGTTGGATTGGAATAGGAGCACTATTCTTTAAAATTATTTTTAGTTTGTACAACTGACTTGTATTTTTATAAGTAAAGAACCTTGTATATTTTCAGGCCATCTCATTGTCCATTCGGAGGCCTACATAAAATGGTGCCATTTTTGAAATTCGGTTACGACGTTGCCAAAATATTCAACTTTTTCTGCAAAATTCTACATTTTCGTTATCTATTACTAAAATAGGTACCTACACAGTACACACCAACCACATTTTTCAAGTGAGTCAATTTTTGCGTGTCAAGTATTAGTAGCATGTGCTACCCTCCAGATACTTCAGAGTTAAATTTAATTATACAGGGTGTTAGTTGCAATAGTTGAAAAATGCATAACTTTTACTTACCCTTAGTCAATTTTTTAAGTAGTACACCCTCGCTTTCCTCTACACATTTGATACCTAAAATATACAGGGTGTGCTACTTTAAATTTTTTTTAAGTAGCACACCCTGTATAGGTATTTTTAGGCATAAAATGTGTAGAGGAAAGCGAGCTCTATTTACATACCTAAAGAAATACAAAGTGTGCTACTAAAAAAATTGACTTAAGGTAAGTTAAAGTTATGCATTTTCCAACTATTGCCACTTACACCCTGTTAGTATGTGGAGGGTAGCACATGCTATGGACTAATACTTGACACGCAAAAATGGACTCAACTTGAAAAATGTGGTTGGTGTGTACCTATTTTAGTAATCTAGATAACGAAAATGTAGAATTTTACAGAAAAAGTTGAATATTTTGGCAACGTCGCAACCGAATTTCAAAAATGGCACTGAATTTTATGTAGGCCTCCGAATGGACGATGAGATGGCCTGAAAATATACAGGGTTCTCTACTTATAAAAGTACAAGTCAGTTGTACAATGACTACATCGTACACCCTGTATAGCTAAAAATAATTTTAAAGTATAGTGCTCTAATTCCAATCCAAGATTTATTTAAAACTTTTTTTTCTAATGCTCATAATTAGTGTTGCCAGGTGTCCCGATTTGCGCGGGACGTCCCGATTTTCAGGGGTATGTGGACACGTCCCGATTCACCCTTGATCGGGACGCTGAATGTCCCGATTTAGGGTCAATCGGTAATTATAAAAGGTTCAAACTTCACACATATTGTTTTGTGACTGGGAATAGCGCGATAGACGTATCGCGCTCTCCCGTTCTTTTCTGCCGCCCGCATATGATCCAAAGATTATGATGACATTATTTTCACCACTTAATAACAAAAATTAACGTTGATTTATGAACACCTTGTTTTTTTTAGTTGTCCCGATTTCAGAACCAAAATCCCGATTTTTCTAGCCTTCTGTCCCGAAATTTGGCAAATTGGACCTGGCAACACTAGATACTCATAATAAATGATATATCGCCCGAGACATTCTTAGTATCTCACCCTGTAGATATGTACCTACTACTTATTTGGTGTTGTTTTTTTTATGATAAAAAAGAAATGCTCAGTTTCAGTATGCATTTTATTTTTAAATATAGTGCAATGACCTTACTTAAATCTTGGATTTGAAAGTGATTTTATGCAGTGTGTTCAAGAAATTTTTATTTGTTTCTCGATAAATATAATTATTTACAAAAACTCTGCCCACGCCTTATACTTGAAATACAGAAAACCAAATAAAAAATATCACCAATTTATTTTTTGTTGTGTTGACATCTTTACTATCGAAGCCCGTACCCCCCAATTTCTGCTATAGAAACTCGGTAAATGTCATAAAAATGTGTGGTAGTGTGTCGCGAAAATCGAAATTGAAGTTTGTGGGTGGCAGTTCGAAACAGTTGTCGTATCTAGAACGTGTGATATAATATTCTACCCTTGGTCAGTTGTCAATTTTTTTTAAAGTTATATTTAGCCCTTATCGTCTTCAAATTCGAAGGTTTACACATTTTTCGAGAGTACCGGAAGCGAATTTTCAATAGCGGCGTTGTGACAAATATGTTTTCGTTAAACTTTAATTGAAATAAATTGATATGAAATACCAATAATAAGATAAATTAATAAATTTATACGGCTGAATTGCAACTGAAAATTTTTTTCGTTGGAAAGCAGCCAATTATATAATTGATTCGAAACATATTGGAAAAAATCATTTTACCAACCATAGTCACAGTTAGGACTCTAGCCTGAATCTTTCCACTTTCGCGGCGGAATGAACTTACATTGACTCAACCGTGACAAGGTTACTAATCTAACATTCCTCTTATATGCTTCAGAATCAATTGATTTTCACTCAGAGTTAATTTATTATTATTTTTTCCAATATGTTTCGAATCAATTATATAATTGGCTGCTTTCCAACGAAAACAATTTTCAATTGCAATTCAGCCGTATAAATCTATTAATTTATCTTAAAAAATCAAACTCGTTGGTTGATTTCTATACCTACTGTGTTTTATGTATGTATCTAACATGTAGATTATCTTACGATGTCTACAAGATATAATTATTAATTCTAGAATATTATGTAATAATACCATTCTATGGTTATTTATAGCATTGATTATATATCTAGGTACTTATGTATTTAATATATCCCATTATAAGGGTGTTTGAAATAATTTTCACTTTCATGATGAGCTCTCGTTAGAACGAAGATTCACACCTAGTACCTAGCTATAATAAATTAACTCTCGCATGTAGTGAAAATCATTTGATTCTGAAGCATATACGGGGAATGTTAGATTAGTAATCTTGTCACGGTTGAGTAAATGTAAGCTCATTTCGCCGCGAAAGTGGAAAGGTTCAGGTTAGAGTCCTGACTGTGACTATGGTTGGTAAAATGATTTTTTCCAATATTAGACCAGGGTCGATAATTTTTGAAACCAAAAAAAATAATAGTAGGATGAAACCCATTGGAAAAGGAAGAGATTATAACAAAAATGAAAGGAAAAATAATTTACGGGCGATCTGAGGTCGGGAAGTGGTAGGGGGTGAGTTTTTAAGGGTAAAAAACGGTTTATCTCGATTTCCGGCAAAACTACAAGTCCTATAGAAAAAAGTTTAATAGCAAAGTTGTAAGTAATAAAAAGATCTACAACTTTTGTATCACACTTTTTTCACATAACTTCAAAATTTATGTAAAAAATTCAAATAATAAAGTTTTTGTTTTTTATTTTTATCTTTTACAAAAAAAATTTTTTTTTACGAAATATGGTGAAAACTTACCTTTTTATGTCCCAAACACACTGTAATTTTTTTGATTTAAAATATTTATTTTTTCACCTTATTTTGACTTAATATCGAAAAAGCACCCTAATTTTCAATCGAAAATTCTCACGTCAAAGTATCTGCTTTTTTAAAAAAGTCGGTGGGCTTTTTATTCGTTGAAATCTCTACTTTATGATGGTGTAAAAAAATATACATTACTACGGTAAATGTTCTCAGAAAATGCAAAGAAACGAGTAATTAAAGTGTAAATTTTAATAAATAGCCCAAATTGTACATAAATGTACATAAAAAAAATTTTCGGATTCGAGTTTTTTTCGTTTCTTTACATTTTCTGAGAAAATTTACCGTAGTAATGTATTTTTTTTTACACCATCATAAAGTAGACATTTCAACGAACAAAAAGCCCACCGACTTTTTAAAAAAAAACAGATATTTTGACGTGAGAATTTTCGATTGAAAATTAGAGTGCTTTTTCGATATTAAGTCAAAATAAGGTGAAAAAGTAAATATTTTAAATCAAAAAAAATATAGTGTGTTTGGGACATAAAAAGGTAAGTTTTCACCAAATTTCGTGAAAAAAAAAATTTTTTTGTAAAAGATAAAAATAAAAAACCAAAAACTTGGTTATTTGAATTTTTCACATAAATTTTGAGGTTATCTGAAAAAAGTTTTTTAAAACACCATAACGAAGGTAAATAAAAAAAAATCAGCTAACTGGGAATTTTTCTGCAGGTGGGTGATTTTAATATCTAAAATTACTGGAGTAATATAATAAAAAAGGGAAACTTTTTATTTTTTTAGTCTAATTCATAGTTCTGAAAATTACAAAATTAATGGCGGAAGAATTTTTGACTTCAAAGTTTGAATATGACAATTCTTCAAGAAATTCCGGTTTCAGTCCGGGCGACGTCACGCGGCACGATATAACTCGTAAATTGTTATGGAAACACTAAAAACAAGAAAAGTCTGTATTACAACAAAATAGTTACTAAGGGTATGTTCCGATATACACTGGGAGCACTGCCCAGTGCTCTTACTGTAGAAAAATCCGTTCCGTTATGAACGCCAGTATACTGCCGCAGTACCCTAGGGAAATATATGACGTCATAAATAACCATATATTCTTACTGCGAGCACTGGCGTTTTCGAGGTAAGGTACTCGCCAGTACTTTGATCACGTGATCAGTCAAAGCCGCTTGAGTGCTAAACAGTTGACTCATAGTTAAAACATTAAAAATTCTGAAATTATTTTGGACTTCTGAAAATAATGGAAAATAGATTTTGTTATTATAAATCTTTAATACGCTCATTTGAAAACTGCGTCAAAAAACGATGCTGACAGTATACTGGAGTGCGTTCCGTTTTAAATAGTAACCAGTATTACTCAGTATTACTGGCTATAAAGGAACGGCTTCACAGTATACTGAATTGACGTCATACTGTACAGTGGTCCCAGTACATATCGGAACACATTCTGAGTAACTTAGGTTCTAATTACTCACAAAGCTAAAAAATAACAAACTTGTACTGCGTGACGTCATATTCATAAATCAGTTTCGTTGCGACCCCATGTACAAGAAATTGAATATCTCCATTGAAATTAAAGATACCAAATAATTCTTTCAGAATTTTTAAAGTTATCTTCATTGGGTACAATGCTGTGACAGTATCATAATTAGTATTTTCGTCCAATGGAAACTTCCTAATTATAACTACAATTAACATTATTTTCAAATATAATATGTATACCCACTGTTTAATCACAGCGTTCTTGTAATAAATGTTCAAATTTCAAAAATATCGCCGCCTCTAACCATTTTCTGGTTAGGAACTTACGAACAATTGGAAATTGCGGAACATTGTTAAATAACAATGCTTTGCAATTTCCGATTGTCACTTTCCGATTGTTATTTTCAAAATACTCAAATTCGTTCTTTCGTATACGTCAAGTGTATTGTGTATGTCATACTCTGCTCTGTTAAACTGTGAATTACTATAGATAAAGACGAACTGGCTACAGAAGTGGAGAGTTTCAAGTACCACGCATTGGATTTAGGTCCTAACATGAAAACGGCCACTTCGTCTGATCTTCTTACATTAATATATCAAAACGGACTTGAAGATGCCTACCCCAACATTACTACTGCACTAAGAATTTTCCTTACAATACCAGTTTCAGTTGCCTCAAACGAAAGAAGTTTCAGTAAATTAAAAATAATAAAAAATTATATCAGAAACTTGACAGGACAGCAATGACTTACCAATAGGGCATGCAATTCGAATATAGCGAATATTCGGCTGCATTTATTATTCGAATAGTAATTCCTATTATTCGAATATATTCGAATTATTTGTTAAGAACTAAAATTGTTTAAAAACGGTTTACGGCGGCGCTAAAACATCTTACAAACGCTACACTAGCTCTAAGTTCGCGCTAGGGCGTGGGAGGGGAATCGAAACGGGGCGAGGAAAGTTTTTTTTTTTGTTAATTATTGCATGTTTATTTGATATAACTATTTACTTACGTTACGTTACGTACGTGTACTTAATTGCTTGATTTGCTCTTCGCACGTGCTAATAGACGTATTATTTATTTGTGAAGTATTTTTTTTATAGGGGAGCAATATCCCATACTTTTGTGGTACTAATTAATAAAAATGCGTCTTAGATGCTCAGTTAATATTTTTGTTTGAATAGGAAAAACAGAAAGAAAGAATTTCGAATTTTTTTGATTACTTAAATATGTTCATTTGATCTATGGTTCTCGGAAGCTATGTGCGCTCTAATATTTAGTTGATTTGATCTGAATTTTTACGTAACTAAGTAAAGTAAAAATGATTATTTGATCTCTTTTTAATTAGAAGTAAGCTGCTTTTGTTGTTAAAATATTGATTGGATTTATGGACGTGCAGTAGGCGTGTTGATTTTAAATAATTAAAATTCATTTATTGAAGTTCCAGTGTTTTTATTATTTTTACCAATTATTCGAATATATTCGAATATTGGCTAAAATTTGAGCGAATATTCGAATACCTGAAACATCCGAATATTTGCATGCCCTACTTACCAACCTTGGCATCATTGCAATAGAGCACCAAATAGCTTCTAAACTATCTTTTGATGAAATTGTGAAGACTTTTGCAGCTACAAAAAGTCGTAAAGTAAAATTTTAGTTCATATTCAGGAATCAGGTTTTAAGTTTCACCAAAGTTTTTCACTGACACTATTTTTCAGAATCTTTTAGATATACGTACATATATACGTATAAACTGTATAGACCTAATACACTATGTAAATGTAACTATTAATTTATGTATATGTATTGATTGCGTTAAATTAACTTTTTACTTTCTAATCGAGCATTTACTTACCACCTACCCAAGTTAATTATGAAAAGTATAGTAGATAAATGATTGGTAACAACCTCAGGAGTGTTGTTTAGGAGGGTTTTAGTTTCATTGGTCATGGTTGGCCATTCTTCGTTTAAGTTTAAGGGGGGGGGGGGGCGCCAAAGTGAGGGTATTGCCCCGGGTTATATTTAGCCTAGTTACGTCCTTGGTTAGACAAGATGAGTTTTTTGTGTAACAACGGTGCTACATCTTTTTCAGAATTGATAAACTGATAAGTACCTAATGATAATCGTCCCGATTAATGAACATTCTGCACTTATTCCGAATCAACTTGTTTTGCTTATTTTAAGTAACACCTAAAAGTAGGTGAAAGTGTGCATAATACTATAATGTAATATTAGTGTAATACCCACATGGTTGATAAATGCTAATTTATTATACAGTCGGTTGCACCTATATAATTGCGAAATTAAAATGAGAACATTAAACTCGACTAAATGAAATAATATAAAAATTCGACTGATGACCAGTTCTATACTTCCCACCTAGTAAATATTTGCAAAAAATAAACACTCTCTTTTTATTCCTTGAAAAAAAGCATGGCCCTCTTTTTTGTTTAGTCATCTACCGATGGCTAGCTTAATATTGCAAAAATCATGGTTACCTTGATTTACGTACAATTTTTATTTTTTTACTAAAATATTTTTTTTCTCGAAAACTGTACATTTTAGATAAAAAAAATAGTTACATTTTTTTCATATTATAACATCTAGAATTCATTTATATTTTTTTTACCTATGTTAATACGTGACATTGAGAACGTTTTTTTAAATATCTCAGGATCCACTGAACCGATTTGACTCAAAATCTAATCAGATCTAAGTTAAAGGCTGATAAACACAATAGAACAATCAGCATAGCCGTATGTTGTTCCATTTTTACGATATCGAAATTGACCACATACACACACACATACATACATCAGTCAGAAAATGATCTTAAACAATTGCTAGGGTCTCAAAACGTGAAGATCTGTTAAAATCTGGAAATATTTTTTCGGACCAAATCAATTACTTCCCTACCATAGTAGAGGTGGCAAGTAAAAAGACATATATTAATATTGATGATCATTAATAAAAAAAATTATATAATACTTAAGGTGACTGAATAGCCACAAAAAATATTTATATGCATTTCTGTACATGCCCCGTTATTCACCCGCAGAGGTCATTCTTATAGGCATTTGAATGTATGTGTCGGAGAAAGTACACTGAAGACGAAAACTGATTCGTGAATGATCGGATCATTTAAACTTGATTGATTATAATGACACGACCATCTACGACAGAGTTCTTCATTTCGTGTTGAAACGTTGTTTTCAAAGATGAAATTCCAGTGGCGTAGGCGTTCTTTACTAATTTGCAAACACTGTACCAGACAATAAGTAATAAGTATTTATTAACTTCCCACTGGAAGTTATTGTAATGGGTCCGAAAATCGAAATCAAAAAGGAAAAAAAATTTTTATGTTTCAAGGTCACTACACTATTTTTACACTACTTTTAGAAAGATGTCTGTGTGTGTGTGTGTGTGTGTGTGTACGTACGTACGTACGTACGTACGTATGTGTACATTTCTTTCAAAGACGAAATCTCGAGAACGAAAAATGATATCGACTACGTTATGGTGCCAATCGACGCGTATTAACGTAAATATGATCTGAAAGAAATTTTTTCAAAATCGGTTCAGCCGTTCTTTTTTCTTAACCAAATAACCTCCAAAAAAGTAGATTTTATACAATATCTCGCGAATAAAAAATTATATCGACTTCGTAAGGGTGTCAATCGAGGCGTGTTAACGTCATTTTGATCCGACATAAATTTTATAAAAATCGGTTCAGCCGTTTTTTTTTTTTTTTTTTTTTTTAAATTATTGATGTTTTAATGTTTGAAATGATTACTTTTCTGTGTAATATCTAATTTAATTATTATTATTAAATATTTATCAAACTGGGAAGTTCGTCGTGTGGACCTCAAGGGTCGCACTTTAGTCCTAATAAACGACCCACCTCACGGCTTGTTATATTTTGTATTCAAATTGCTTTATTTTTATAAATTATATTTGAATTTGAAAATACATTTCAATTACTCCGAATTTCTAATATATTAAGAAAAAATTTTGGAACATACAAGTAATTCAAGAATTACAAGGCGCGATATTCATGTAGGTATACTGTGTGTAAACGGCTTTATCGAACATAGGGAAAATAACACTGAGAAGATTTATAATTTTGTAGTAGGTTATGAGCCATAAGACCTAATATAAATATGTATTGGATTACATAGAAAAAATAGTACAGTGAATTTTTTAAACAACTTTCCGTAGCAACGGTTGACTATTAAGCGTAATTCGTAACCGGCTAAATAAAAAAAGTCATGATGTGTCGTAAGACACCCGACAGAAGCTATGCTTCTTACGCATTGTATATAAAACCGAACTTAACAAAGATATAAATAATACAATTAAAAAGTTATTATTTGATCGCCATTTTGAAATCTGATGCCATTTTATTTTTTTATGTCTTATTAAATTCTCAAATATCAATTTTCAAAAGGATCGGATAATTTTTACAAAGAAGTATATACTTATGACCGCCTTTTTGAAATATGACGTCATTTTATTTTTTTGCGTCCTATAAAACTTGCAAATATTAATTTTCAAAAAGATCGGATAATTTTTACAAAATCTGAAGTAATTTTTTTTTGTGTCCTGTAAAACTGTCAAATATCAATTTTCAAAAGGATCGGATAATTTTAGCAAAAAAGTACCTACATATGGCCTCCATTTTAAAATATGACGTCATTTTATTTTTTTTGTGTCCTATGAAACTCAAATACCGATTTTCAAAAAGATCGGATCATTTTTGCAAAAAAGTACATATAGCCGCCATTTTGAAATCTGACGTCATTTTATTTTTTTGTGCTCTATGAAACTCTCAAATATCAATTTTCAAAAGGATCGGATAATTTTTACAAAAGTACATAATGGCCGCCATTTTGAAATTCGACGCTATTTTATTTTTTTGCATCTTATAAAACTCAAATATCAATTTTTAAAAGGATCCGATAATTTTTATGAAAGTACATATGGCCGCCATTTTGAAATCAGACGCCATTTTATTTTTATGTGTCCTGTAAAACTCTCAAATATCAATCCGTAAACATTCTGAACCCAACGGCGTCAAAATTATGGCTTCCGTCGCATGTTTCGCTGCAATTTTCGTGACGTTAACTTTCTGAATATAGCGCCTGACTGAAGTGTAAGATGTATCAAAACTAGAAATAATTTAAAACGCGCATAGAATCGCATAAAAAGTTATTCATGTCAAAAAAATAATGTAAATCGGATCAGTGGTTCTCGAGTTACAAGCGTACAAACGGACCAACAGACAGAGTCAGATTGTTCAGGAGGGTATGAAAAGTCAAAAAATTTTGATCCGATCACTAAATCTCGCCATCCGACCGACGTCAATAAGTTACCAGTCGTTCTAACCCAGCAGGTCATAATAAATTATTAAAATCATAATAAAATCTGTCCAAAAATTGAATGACTATATTAGAATCCAATAAGTGGTTATTGTGATTGAAAATGTTTATTTTTATTTATCACTGCGACCCGACTCACGAGTTCACACTGGAAGTGTGATGTGTAATATATTTGTTTCTGTAAAGTATTATGAAACATCGTTCGATTCAAGTCTGCTAACGACATCTATTGACTTTTCAGTATAATACAACCCCTGTGAAAAACTATTTCGAAAATCTCTAATTTCTATGAAAAACCTTAATCAAACTTTGATGGTAATGCTTTCAAAATAAACTAGAAGTGTGTATCTTTCTTCCCATATGACTTTGAGCCAGATTGTTGTATAATATTTGATCTAAATATATGCTTTAAAATCAGGTAAAAATGACAAAAATAGCGTAAGTTTAACACAAATTTATGTGTAGAAAAAAATTGATTTCAAAAAAACTGTTCAAATAGCCCTCTTCCTTAGTATTTTTTGCATACATTTGTGAAGAAAAAACTTTAAAATGTCAATTTCACTTCCCGTAATTTGAAATAATAAGTCGTACTGTAAAGAAAATATTGATAAAAATCACGTTTTTTGATACAATTTTTTAAACAGAATTTTTTTTTTTTTTAGTTTTTAAGCAATAAGAGCCCTTCTATAAAGCTTAATGTTAAATTGTAGCTAATAAAAACAGTATTAAAATGACTTTTGTGACCACAGTTTGAAATTTGCCGAGATCATTTTTTGCAATCTGCGTGTGCAGTCACCTTAATAATAATAGTGGTTTTGTTGTGAAGAAAGATAATTGAATATCGTTAAAATACAATTTTAAATTATTAATTATTAAATCCGCCATTGGGTATAAGTCGCCCCCCCCCCACCCCGAGATTCACAAAAGAGCTAAAAAGTTGTAGACAGACAGAATAATTAGAACAATAGGGATACGGAACCCTAAAAACGGTTGTTTTCGTGTGTAGTATCCAATAATAAGAAAAATCATTAATCCGAACTGAATCCTTGCACTTGATTATTCGAATTAAAAAGATTACTCTTGCATATTTATAGTATAAAACAACGAAAACTCGAAATAGAAAATTGTTATTTATTTCAAAATTTATAATCATTTGATGCTTATTGTATTTCTCAAAACATTTCAATTAAATGATACATTACAAATGTTTAATGAAAAGAATTTATTACATAATCGGTTGTACTTGCATAATTCGCACAAAAATAAAGATGCGTTTTTCAAAAATGCATAATTCTGCCATTTTTCAATTTGTAGCGCAGACGCTTCGCGAGATAATATATTTCGATATAGGCACTTCATGTGTGCAAAACCCAGATACTGTCGGATATTAGTTTTTGCATAATTTCAATTTGTATTTTTTTATACACTATCTTGCAGCGTGCCTGGATGTTCTGGAGATCGTCCAATTTTAAATTTTTAAACTGATTTTGAATGTCGAAGTATTATACTACAGGAACGTCTATTCTAGTTTTGCGTTAAAATGCTCCGAAAATCGAAATAGGTGGAAAATACTTGCAAACATGACAAAAAACGGGCGAGTGCGTGAAAGTGAGTAAGTAGTGGGGGTAGAGCGGCGGACGAGGAGAATGTTTATCTATAGTAATAGACGCGCTGCGCGCTAGTTATGAATCTTCACATTCGATTATCTCAGCAACTACTGGAGTTATCATAAAGTTTTTTTTTTTAACTTCCCATTGGAAGTTATTGTAATGGGTCCGAAAATCGAAATCAAAATGTATAACAAATTTTTATGTTTCAAGGTCACTATACTATTTTTAGAAAGATGTTTGTGTGTGTGTGTACGTATGTGTCTAGGGTTGCCACCTCTCCGGGTTTGACCCGGAGACTCCGGTTTTCGGTGTTTTACGTCAATTTCTCCGGGTCAGTTGAGCCGGCGGAGAATTCTTACTTTTTTATTATACATAATATGATATTTCATTTTTCATATATTACAAAAGAGAGCACACTTGTCTTTTTTTAACTTATCAGGAAGAAAGAGATAAAAGTGGTCTAGAATGCTCTGTTTTTCAATTGCTTAAAATAGTTATATATTAGAAAAGGATTAAAATCCTACCGAGTCCGAGTGAGGTTTCAGAACGATCAGTGATATATCTCTTCTCTTTCATTAGACGCTAATGACCTCAGTTGTCGGGCGTCTATAATTTACAATTCATTCCTTCTCTTTCACTCAACCTCGAAATCTTTGTAAACATTTGTACACGAACAAAACAATATCAAACACTCTTTTCATCGTATACACAAGTTTTATTTGAATTTGAATTTCTCACGTTTTCAACCGCGCCAAAGTTTCTCTCTTCTGAAGCCACCCCCCCCCGGTCCGTAAAAATCTCCGTGTCAAAATCTCTTCAGAGGTTCTGAATCCACCTCCCCCCCGCCGGTCAGTAAAAATCTCCGGGTCAAAGTCTCTCCAGAGGTGGCAACCCTATATGTGTCCATTTCTTTCTAAGACGAAATCTCGAGAACGAAAAATGATATCGACTACGTTAGGGTGCCAATCGACGCGTATTAACGTAAATATGATCTGAAAGAAAATTTTTCAACATCGGTTCAGCCGTTCTTTTTTCTTAACCAAATAGACTCCAAAAAAGTAGATTTTACACAATATCTCATGAATAAAAAATTATATCGACTTCGTAAGGGTGTCAATCGAGGCGTGTTAACGTCATTTTAATCCGACATAATTTTTATAAAAATCGGTTCAGCCGTTTTTTTTTTTTAAATATTGTTAAAAATAAATAATAATTGTTTTAATGATTAAAATGATTACTTTTCTATGTAATATGTAATTTAATTATTATTATTAAATATTTATCAAACTGGGAAGTTCGTCGTGTGGACCTCAAGGGTCGTACTTTAGTCCTAATAAACGACCCACCTTCACGGCTTGTTTATTTTGGTGTAGCAGAAGCAGCAAAAACTCTTTACTCGGATTTCATTAATAATCAATGGAAAAGCGCTTGTTGAATTTTCTTTGCTACATATCCTTATATTAATATAAAAATGTATTCATGGAATATGCAAAGCTCAAAGATATATGGACATATATGTATTTTCCAAACGAAAGTTCTTGCAATTATATTTACCTCACATCTGCGTAGGTAGATGCTTCTCTTATATCGGACTCGTTAGAAGACTCCATGACACTGGTCGTGTGTTATTGCGCCATACACTCATTATCTGGCAATTTGGAGAAGATACTAATATTTACTATTTATGATTTTTAACAATTTTAGGATAATTATCAACGATTTTTGCTACTACAAGTTGTTTTAAGTTGCATGTACAATGTACATTGATTAATTAATGAGGAATCAGTTTTTGCTGCTTCTATTACTATAGATACCCGTTCTCCTCGTCCGCCGCTCTACCCCCACTACTCATTCACTTTCACGCGCTCGCCCGTTTTTAATCACGTTTGCAAGGATTATCCACCTATTTCGATTGTCGGAGGATTTTAACTTAAAACTAGAATAGACGTTCTGTAGTATAATACTTCGACTTTCAAAATCAGTTTGAAAATTTAAAATCGAACGATCTTCAGAGCATCTAGGCGTCTGCAAGATAGTGCATAAAAAAATTCAAATAGCAATTATGCAAAAACTAATTATCCGACAGCACCTGGGTTTTTGCACACATGAAGTGCGCTACAAATTGAAAAATGACGGAATTATGCATTTTTGAAAAACCGCTGATTTTTTATTTTTTCTATTTTCTCCGTTAATAATCCGATCGAGTTGTTCTAGGGCTCATTTTGTTCGCATTTTCATTCTCCACAATTCGTCTATTGGGAGCATCAAGATTGCTCCATTAGTTTTCATTTTAGAAGCAAAAAACGAAAAAAACACAATTTTCTGCAGTTTTTTGTTTATAAAAAAAGGCAATGAAAATTTCGAGTAGGGGCAGGGTACAACTACAGGCTGTGCTGCGTGTGATGGCGCGGTCGGTATCTTGGTATTATTTTTGTCACGAAAAAATCTCTATTGCTTAGCCTAATTAGTCGACACATATTGTACATCAATTTCTTCTTTTCTCTGCATATCATAAGTATAAAAATATTGTACATTGATGTGCTTCGTTCTCTTTGACGACTGCGGATTTTTGGCTAGAGTGATTGCTCTTTGATTGTCACATCTGGTCGGCGTAGGATGAGTTTACTTCTGATCCAGATCTGACATCAATTTTCTTAGCCAAATGATTGCTTTTGTTGTTGCGCACAAAGCTAGAAATTCTGCCTCTGTTGTTGAAGTTTCAGTTACACTTTGCTTTCTTGAACTTCATGCTACAGATCCACCATTTAACCCGCCAGTGGTGACGTCAGTTTAACTTACATCATTAGTGACGCCGGTCCCATGCACCGAGATTTTCAGCGTAACTTTTTTCCAATAGTTAACTATTAATGCTACATATAGTTGGCTTAGTCTTAAAAATACATATTCTTGAGACAATAAAAAATAGGTATCTCATAAATCATAGCTCATTTATTAGACATTATACAGTTGCACTTGGAACACTTAAAATTATCATGTTTCTAACATATTTTTTTTTTAATTAAAAACTTAAAACAGTCTTATAGTTTTAAAACTATTACAGCTTTCGTCAGTCTTAGGAGTCTTAGGACACTATAAATTATCATAAAAGAAAAAAAATTTCTTCTATATATATTCAACTATGACTTTTTGACTTACGTCGTCGGTGACACTGGTCTCACGCACCGGGTTACCGTCAAAACTCACGAACGTGTGCCCGTTTCGCCGTCGCAGGATGGACTGGCGGTGGGAGACGTGGAATAAGGCAGCTACTCGAAATCACTACACAAATTGATGGCGGGTGTCAAAGTTATTCAATTTTTTCAAACCACTCGGTCTCACAGACATGTACGTCACCATTGGCGGGTTAAGAGCGTTATCCAACCCTAACTACGTCTTGTGTCGACGTCCCAGCCCAATCAGCATCACAGAAAACGGTCAACTCAGTGCTGCTTGAATTTAGATCAAATGTGATTCCTCGATCTGTAGTTCCTCTTAGAAATTTTAGCACTCTCTTAACTCCTTGCCAGTGCATGTTCGTTGGTTTCTCCATATCTGCTGACCACACCAACAATATAAGCAATATCAGGTCTTGTGCAGATCAATAATCAATTACTTCTCTGTAGGGAAAGATTCTTGTTTATTTTGACCCTTCTTCATCCTTTGAAAACTTTACACCGGGTTCTACAGGTGTAGAAACTGATGAACAATCAGTGTGATTAAATCTCTCCAAGATTTTCATTGAATACACACTTTGATGAATTTTGAGTTTTCTATTGTCTCTGTCTCTTGTAATCTGCATTCAGCTTTTCTAAAAATAATCTCGAATTTCTTATGACGTCGTTCAACAATTTCTTAATAGACGGAATGTCGCTGCCACAAATCAGTCCATCATCCACGTACAGCGCTAGATACAATGCTTGAACTCGCTGACAAAAATACATGGGTCAGCTGTAGATTGCTCTAGGCCATAATACAATGTGGCACCTGAATCCGCATACCACACATTTTTGATCTTGCTCTGAGACCTTGCTGATTGCAGAATGAATAAGTGCAACGTATCTTCAGCTGATATCACCTTTTGATCAGCTTGTTTCTTATTTGTCTCCCTCTCTAACATTAGGGAATGTCGATCAGTTTTATGTTGATTATTTTCATTTCCTTGTTTATTTTTCTGGTCTCTCTGTCGCTTGTAACATTCTCTGGCCCAATGAACTTGTTTGTTGCAATAATTACATTTACCAAGTCGCTTCGTTCTTTCATCTTTATTCGATTCTTTGTTGCTGTTTCTCCCTCTCGTGTTACTGCTACTAGCTGTGTAAGCAGCCCCAGCCGCGTTGTTGTCCCCACCATCCAGTCGAAGGTTGATGAGCGACTCTTCGTTGACTAGATGCTCTGTCAAACGTTCAACATTTAGCACGGCTCGGGGCACAGCATACCACGCTGTTCTTACGTGATCGAATTTGACGGTCAAATTCTAATCACCATTTGTTATTTCTGCTCGAGATCCATATCTTTCAGCATTTGCGCGAGCGATGTACCTCTGGCTATGTAATCAACCATGTTCTGTTCTTTATCCATTTTACTGTTTATGAATTTTTCTAACAGTACCTGCGCAGATCGTTCACTCTTCTCTGAGTGGACAGTCTTCAACCTGGACCACATTTGAGCAGCAGTCGTACAGTCGGTGAGATACTTCAATTGTTCCAACTTAAAGCCCCTCATGATAAACGCTTAAGCTTCAGCGTCTTTAGCATCCCAAACTTGCGTGTTCACTTCTGGTCTTGGAATTGTACCCATAATGTACGGCTTGAGTTTATTCTCGGTCATGTAAATTTCCATCTGCCGTCGCCATAATTGGTAGTTCTGCCCGTTGAAGCGATGTAATTGATACACGCTTGATTCAGCCATTTTAACAGATCTAGGTAAAACTGGCATTTCTATTTGTATAACAGTGTTGTCTTGATCAACGTCTATTTCTTCTATAGTTTGATCCAAGAATGTTCGATCGTCAATTGCAGAATCTTCAACAGCACTATTTTCTGCCACAGTGATTATTTCGTCCATGAAAAAACACTTACCATACGACACACATTTTTATGGAGTCGTACAAAAATAAAGATGTGTCTCAATTAGAATTTTATGGTTAAGAAAGTGCAATATTCAACAACCCTATATTCAATAATTCTAAACATATCGGAAACAAATAAGAATTTATAACTCTTGATGGTGCCTATCTATTCAATGTTTTGGAATTTTTTGTATAAGTATGAATTACGGAAGAAAACGACTAAGTATTTTAATTATTTTTTTATCAGTGATTTCTTGTTATTTTTATGTTACTTAAACTGACCTCCACGTCAATTAACTTAACGATCCGTTATAATCGTTAAGTCATTTGTTCACTTTCCAAAGTTAAAGTACAGTTTTATCAGTTTTAATCTCTGAAACTGCAGCTAATAGTGCAGCACGTACTGAGTATCAAAAATTGTTCGTCTAAATTTTTTTTGCGCGATGCTCTTTAGTATTATAAAGATCTGTTTGATGAATTTAAATAATATCGTAAATCTTTTTACAGAGTGGGCCAATGAAAACAGTCCGGGCAAGTTTTGGCCACTTAACATCAGTTTTGCGAAAAAAGCTCGCACACGTCAATTTTAGAATCAAGGGTGACATCTAAATCGATTTGTATTATTTATGTAACTTCAACCCTGACAGCGGGGTGAATTGCACCCCAAAAATGTTTAATGGAAAGGGGTGTCAAACGATTCGCAGTTCGAAAGGCCTCTCAATTCTTTTTACAACAGTCTTTTTGTTTTTCAAATCCGATCATTAACTGCGGAGAAAATGACATTTTAATTTGTATCAAATAGTCAACAATTGAACCACTCTTTTTTTTTTAATATGAGGGAAAAATTCATTTATTTACAGCCACCCGCGTTTGCGGTTAGTGTGGGATTCGGCCGCAGCAATACCCCTCCCTTCCGTCCTGCCAACCTGGGATCGCTTACGCACTACTTAATACAAATTAAAATGTCATTTTCTCCGCAATTAATGATCAGATTTGCAAAACAAAAAGACTGTTGTAAAAAGAATTGAGAGGCCTTTCGAACTGCGAATCGTTTGACACCCCTTTCCATTAAAAATCACCCTCCTCTCAGGGTTGAAGTTACGTAAATAATACTAATCGATTTAGATGTCCTCCTTGATTCTAAAATTGACGTGTGCAAGCTTTTTTCGCAAAACTGATGTTAAGTGGCCAAAACTTGCCCGGACTGTTTTCATTGGCCCACTCTGTATAAAATAAAAAAAAATAAATATTTGAAAATAAAAAATGTTAAGTACTGAAAAATTATAAATACCAAATATCAAAATTCGTAATGTTGGTGCAATTAGTGCAAATATAGATTTCAATTTTTATTCAACTTGTTTGTTTCCTAAGTATGGCTCATAGAAACTGCCAAAACAAAACAATGTTGTGGTCGACAATGAAGGGTATTTATGTTGTCACGAAAATACACAACATTAACACCCCCCCTCGCATGAGAAAAGTTACTTTTGGAAGTGGCCAGTTTCCAAACTAACTGCAAAAACTCACAGGAAGGAACCAAAGAGTAGATGTATAGTTTATTACACATTAGTAATAATTACACACTAGTGTTTGTTATGATAACATATTAAGATATTATGATAAGCGTGATGTTCGTCTGAGTACATAGATGGACATCTAGGCACGTTGTAGAAGGCGTGACAAAAGCAGGAGTCAACTAGTGAAATTCGTGAAGATGTAAATAAATGAAGGTCAATGAAGTAAAAAAGTCTACGAATTGATGAAAAATAATGGTAAATAATTAAATCAGTTAAACATAATTCAAATTTGAGCTTGCGTAAAAAAAATTGTTGAACATAATGCTGCTGAATAGACAAAAAGTATCAATTCGGAGCAGATGATCAAACACAGAGAAAACAGGCAGTATCCTGAAAGTGTACAAACATATATATAGGAATGTATCGACCTCAACAGGACTAACCTGAAAGAATATAACGAATAAGAACTAGTTGTTCGCTTCGTAAAAAATGACGGTAGCATGTCGCTAATCCGTTGCACGGAGGAAATAAGGCAACAAAACCATGTCTAAATCAAAAATAGTAGAATGTATATCTAGATGTGTAATACCATTATGCATGAGGTATATATGGTATTTTTGCTATACCCAAAATACCTATTTTTCACTTCATTTTTAAAACATTTTGTCAGTTCATTTGCGTCGCCGTCTTTACTTCTACAGTATGCCGTGAAGTTCATGAGTAAGTAACGGCAGGCGCACGCAGGCGTATAGAATGAATGAATTGTAGATTATAGACGCTCGACAACAGAGGTCATTAGCGTCTAAGCAGGCGTATAGAGCTAATGAATAGAGCTAGTGCGGTAAGTAAAACACTTTCCGCATACCTGCCTGTTAAATGACTCATTAAAGGCCGCTATACATACATCGGAAGTAGCTATTTTGTAGTGGGTATGGCAAAAAATAAATATTTTATATACAAAACAAACAAAGTTGTGGTCGACAATGAAGGGTATTGATATTGTCACGAAAAGACACAACACTATCTAAGAATTTTGAGGTGATAGTGCCGCTGGCGCCATCTTTGAATTTTCAAAAACAAATTTATCTTCAAAAAATAATTTATGTAGGTATGTGATAAGATTTTGTCCGAACTCTTTAACTCAATTTTCAAAAGCTGAGATGAGGGCCAAAATATAATGTGCTTTTCAAACACTGATATTTGGGTATTACGTTCTTTATCATCTTAAATTTAAAAAATTTTGGAGGATACAAGTAATTCAAGAATTACAAGGCGCGATATTCATGTAGGTACTGTGTGTAAACGGTTTTATCGAACATAGGGAAAATAACACTGAGAAGATTTATAATTTTGTAGTAGGCTATGAGCCATAAGACCTAATATAAATATGTATTGGATTACATAGAAAAACTAGTAGGTACAGTGAATTTTTTAAACAATTTTCCATAGCAACGGTTAACTATTAAGCGTTACTCGGAACCGGCTAAATAAAAAAGTCATGATGTGTCGTAAGACACCCGACAGAAGCTATGCTTCTTACGAATTGTATATAAAACCGAATTTATCAAAGATATAAATAATACAATTAAAAAGTTATTATTTGATCGCCATTTTGAAATCTGACGCCATTTTAATTTTTTGTGTCTTATTAAATTCTCAAATATCAATTTTCAAAAGGATCGGATAATTTCTACAAAGAAATATATACCTATTATAAAGATCTTTTTTACTTGATTTAATGTTATCGTAGATACTTATATAAAATTAATAATAAATAAATAAAACACAGCAAAAATTGATTTAATCAAGATGAGTCTAAAATAGGTCTGATCACAACGAAATTATAATTTTGAATTACTTGTTTGTTTCAAAAGCGTAGCTAACAGAAACTGCCAAACAAAACAATGTTGTGTCGACAATGTAGAGTATTATGTTGACTCAAAAAGACACAACATAATGACCGCCATTTTTAAATATGACATCATTTTACTTTTTTGCGTCCTATAAAACTCGCAAATATTAATTTTCAAAAAGATCGGATAATTTTTCAAAAAAGTTCATACGGGCGCCATTTTGAAATCTGAAGTAATTTTTTGTGTCCTGTAAAACTCTCAAATATCAATTTTCAAAAGGATCGGATAATTTTAGCAAAAAAGTACCTACATATGGCCGCCATTTTAAAATATGACGTCATTTTATTTTTTTTGTGTCCTATGAAACTCCAAATACCGATTTTCAAAAAGATCGGATCATTTTTGCAAAAAAGTAAATATGGCCGCCATTTTGAAATCTGACGTCATTTTATTTTTTTGTGTTCTATAAAATTCTCAAATATCAATTTTCAAAAGTATCGGATAATTTTTACAGAAAAGTGCATACGGCCGCCATTTTTAAATCTTACATCATTTTATTTTTTTGTCTCCTATGAAACTTTCAAATATCAATTTTCAAAAGGAACGGATAATTTTTACAAAAAAGTACATACGGCCGCCATTTTAAAATCTGACATCATTTTATTTTTTTGTGTCCTATGAAACTTTCAAATACCGATTTTCAAAAGGATCGGATAATTTTTACAAAAAAGTATATATGGCCGCCATTTTGAAATCTGACGTCATTTTATTTTTTTGTGACCTATGAAACTCTCAAATATCAATTTTCAAAAGAATCGGATAATTTTTCCAAAAATGTACATACGGCCGCCATTTTGAAATCCGACGTCATTTTATTTTTTTGTGTCTTATGAAACTCTCAAATATCAATTTTCAAAAGGATCGGATAATTTTTACAAAGGAGTACTACATATTTCCGCCATTTTGAAATATGACGTCATTTTATTTTTTTGTGTCCTATAAAACTCGCATATATCAATTTACAAAGGGATCGGATAATTTTTACAAAAAAGTACATATTATGGCCGCCATTTTCAAATCTGACGCCATTTTATTTTTTGTGTCCTATAAAACTCTCAAATATCAATATTCAAAAGAATCGGATAATTTAAAAAAAAAGTGCATATGGCCGCCATTTTGAAATCTGACGTCATTTTATTTTTTTGTGTTATATGAAACTCTCAAATATCAATTTTCAAAAGGATCGGATAATTTTTACAGAAAAGTACATACGGCCGCCATTTTTAAATCTTACATCATTTTATTTTTTTGTGTCCTATGAAACTTTCAAATACCGAAAAGGATCGGATAATTTTTACAAAAAAGTATATATAGCCGCCACTTTGAAATCTGACGTCATTTTATTTTTTTGTGCAGCCTATGAAACTCTCAAATATCAATTTTCAAAATGATCGGATAATTTTTACAAAAAAATACATACGGCCGCCATTTTGAAATCTGACGTCATTTTATTTTTTTGTGTCCTATAAAACTTTCAAATACCGATTTTCATAAGGATCGGATAATTTTTACAAAAAAGTACATTTGGCCGCCATTTTTAAATCTGACGTCATTTTATTTTTTTGTGTTCTATGAAACTCTCAAATATCAATTTTCAAAAGGATCGGATAATTTTTACAAAAATGTACATACGGCCGCCATTTTGAAATCTGACGTCATTTTATTTTTTTGTGTCTTATGAAACTCTCAAATATCAATTTTCAAAAGGATCGTATAATTTTTAGAAAGGAGTTCTACATATTTCCGCCATTTTGAAATCTGACGTCATTTTATTTTTTTGTGTCCTATAAAACTCGCAAATATGAATTTTCAAAAGGATCGGATAATTTTTACAAAAAAGTATATATAATGGCCGCTATTTTGAAATCTGACGTCATTTCATTTTTTTGTGTTCTATGAAACTCTCAAATATCAATTTTCAAAATGATCTGATAATTCTTACAAAAAAGTACATATGGCCGCCATTTTGAAATCTGACACCATTTAATTTTTTTGTGTCCTATAAAACTCTCAAATATTAATTTTCAAAAGATTCGGATAATGTTTACGAAAAAGTACATATGGACGCCATTTTGAAATCTGACGCCATTTTATTTTTTTGTGTCCTATAAAACTCTCAAATATTAATTTTCAAAAGGATCGGATAATTTTTACAAAAGTGACGTTACACTACTTCGTGACGTGACTTTTCAATTGTTTAGTGTGCTTTATTTCCTTAGTCTGATTTTATTACATTTATCCGAAACGTTACCGGAGAAAGACCTTTTGCCTGTGAAAATTCAAAAGTACGATTTGCACCCGGACGAAAGCCGGGCCGGTCAGCTAGTTACCATAATAATGTATTGTCACCGGAGCTACACATGTGTGCAAAATTTCAACTCAATCGGATCACGGGAAGTGGGTGAAAATTTAAAAGTACGAATTACACTCGGACGAAAGCCGGGCCGGTCAGCTAGTTACCATAATATTGTATTGTCACCGGAGCTACACATGTGTGCAAAATTTCAACTCAATCGGATCACGGGAAGTGGGTGAAAATTCAAAAGTACGATTTACACCCGGACGAAAGCCGGGCCGGTCAGCTAGTTACCATAATATTGTATTGTCACCGGAGCTACACATGTGTGCAAAATTTCAACTCAATCGGATCACGGGAAGTGGGTGAAAATTCAAAAGTACGATTTACACCCGGACGAAAGCCGGGCCGGTCAGCTAGTTACCATAATATTGTATTGTCACCGGAGCTACACATGTGTGCAAAATTTCAACTCAATCGGATCACGGGAAGTGGGTGAAAATTCAAAAGTACGATTTACACCCGGACGAAAGCCGGGCCGGTCAGCTAGTTACCATAATATTGTATTGTCACCGGAGCTACACATGTGTGCAAAATTTCAACTCAATCGGATCACGGGAAGTGGGTGAAAATTCAAAAGTACGATTTACACCCGGACGAAAGCCGGGGTATGAACGTCGAGAAATTTTGGTCCGATCCGATCGACGTCAATAAATTAGTTACACGTCATTTTAACTCAGTAGGCCAGGGTTTTTAAACTTAAATTCAAACATCAGCAGTCAAAAAATTGAATAACTATATTTAAATAATGCAATATAAGACAGAGCATACGTTATCTTCCAATATCCATATCACACTGTGCAACAGACAAGGACAACCGAAACAAGTTCGCGATTTATTAGATAAAGTCGCATTTATTTCGTTTAATAATCATATAAATCTGTATAAAAAAACAGTTTTGACACAATATTATACATGAAATCTATCTAAAATTTTCTGCTCTTTCGTTTAAGACAGGTTTCGAATCGATCTGACTTAAATTGAGCAAACTATAAGCAAAAAACACCGTTTTTTCTAATTTGCTCCCCTCTGGGGCCAAAATTCAAAAATCGGGCGACGTTAGGATCAAATAGACCCCGAGAGGAATTGAACAAAAAAAAGTTTTTTAAAATCGGTTAACCCGTTTGGGCTGTACGACTGATACAAAAAATCCGTTACAGATTCACAGATTCACAGACGTACAGACAAAGCGAGTGTATATAGGCGCTTCTAGCTTCGCTAAGATCGCGCCTAAAAACGCCCTAAACCATGGTTTTCATCCCGCATCGATATCTTTAAAACTTTGGCTATCAAAGTTGAAAGCATCATAAAGTTTTAGTGAAACTTGTTCGTTTTCTTCGACGCTCTGCCCGAATGCTTTTATCTATAGAAAAAATGCTCAATATTCAATATTATTCTTCTAAAAATAATATTCTGACGTCTAGACTATATTATTATAAAAAATATAAATGCAGTTTTATAAAAAAATCTTTAAATTTAAATGTCAGATATTAATTAATTAAAAAAACCTAAATAAACACAATACCTAATAACATAAACATCAAGGCCGGCAATATTTTAATAAACAGGTTACTTACAGTATCAACATTGGCATCTTTGACTACCATGATGTTTTAGGAAAAAAACATCTAACAATCACAATAAACGCAAAGGTATAGGTCGGTACTTTTTAAACAGTTCGGAACAATTAATATTTGCAAAAATTATTATTCAATATTTACACAAAATTACATTATTTACTAACGTCTTCACATGTTTGTTAATATAATACTCAATTACGCTATTTTATTAAACAATACGACACGTGGTTTAGTCAGTATCATAACATTCATAACACCTAGAACCGGATAACAACAATACGGATCTGGGACACAACAAACACGAAAGTCGCAATACAGATGTTAAATCCAGCATGCCCAGTTCCAAAATCATGTCAATAGCACGAGAGTCACAACATTGCAGTAGGAAAGGGAAGGCTCGGCTATCATAGTGGATACACGACATATCCCACCACACTGTCTTATAATACTAATCTGTCATTCTACAAAGAAACTCGTTAGTCGTTACCAACTTACCACAGAACACTCTACTGTAATTTTTAGTTACATACAGACTGAACAAAAAAAAAACGATTGTAAAGAAGGCTTTAAACGACTACCAATATGGTGTAATACTAGACACATTGGCGTAGCTAGGGATTTTTCCTAGGGGGGGAGGCAACCGTCCAGCTGATCAGCCACCGCAAGGTTTCAATCTTTTTCTCAAGATAAAAATAATGAAAATAGTATATTTCCTCAATACTGTCGATTTTTCTAGGGTAGGTAATGAATTTTGTTGCTACGCCCATGGCTAGATACCCACACAACACAATGTGCAGTTTTTTCTTCAAACATTCCTGGGTAAGCTTACGTGAATAAGTACTCAATAGCCAGATTTTACTGAACAAAAACTCGCTGTTCTATAACAATAAATAAGTCAAAATTTAATTTACCAAAAAAAAAAAATTATAATCAACTCCCCCTAAGTAAGACGATATGGAACTGAAATCATGCCCTATATTGAATAGTCCTTCATACACAGACGTCGTCACGTCCCTATTTGTCTATAAATTAGGCGGAGTTAAATTCACCACCCTCATAGTATGTACAAAGGAAATAATGAATGTAATAATTGGTAAAGATAACAATATTTATTCTACTTATAGTCCTTAGTGTATAAAACGGATGTGGAACGTCGTTCCTTGTAAGTGTGTTTTAAATTGAAAATACATAATATCTTCATAAAGCAAAGAAAGCCCCAAATCGTGCTTTATGTTCCATATCGATATCTTTAAAAATGAGAAGTTATAGGCAGTCAAAGTTGAAATCTTCATGTTTTTTGACACGCTATAAACATGAAGACTTTATATATTTGCTGTATTAAAAAAAATGAATTTTCGAAAAACGGCAATTTTTAAAGGGTAAACTTTTTTATACTCACTAATAGAAACTCAATGCAAAAAAAATCATGAAAATCCATCCACTATAACTGGGTTCCGAGATTTTTAATTGGACTCTATAGCTAAATTTAATTTTTCATTAATAAGGGTAGCTTCTATCGCCTTAGTTTTGCTTTCATTCGATTCAGCATCCAAAAAACATAGATAACGACCAAATGATGCAAATTTGTTTTGGGTCTCTCCCCTCTATAAAACACTTTTCTCCACCTTGTATTTTTATGGACTCTTCAGATTCTTCATTCCTATGCCAAAAAGGACTTATAACCAAAATTTCATGAATGGAGGAATTTTTTACTTTTCAGACCTTATTTTACCTGTTCTAATTGAATTATTTTTTAATATAAGTACTCATAGCCCATTTTTAACCCATTCATTTAGCCCCAATGCTAAATGTCTTATATTTACACCTTAATAGTCCAGTCAAAGAAGGTTTTTACTTCTAATCCCACCATAACATAATATCCGATTTTGATGAATTTTTTTTAAAAATGTAATATTATGTACATCATTTAAAATCAGAAACATTTCACTCCGCGGACTCAACATTTTCATTTTACAACAAATTTTCTTTAAAATTTTCTTGACCTAACGATTTTGAAAGTTTCAGTTCATTAATTTCATTTCTAGAGCAGTTTTTCCTAGTTCAGTCAATAAAGCGGAAAAATCATTAGAGCATCTAAACCCACCAAACAGATCTGATGTTGATGATTTTTTAAATTGTTTGTTAAATCAAAATTAGATACAACAATCATTTAAAAAAAAGCATCAAAATCGGATCTGTTTTGGTGGCCAAACTGGCATTTCTATCGAGTTGACCAAAGATTTTAATTCAACATTGAAACTTCGTGCATTAAAGGATTCAAAATAATAAACGTTCAGATGACCTCACTGACATTAAAATATTCTCAGTGAAACCACAACTTTTGGGAAAAAAATTATCAAAATTCGATGTTTGTTTTTATTCTTACACCCGGTTGTAAGCAATAAAAATACCTAAGCAAATTTGTCAATTTTACCAAATAGAAACGGTAACCAAAATTCAAATAACATTCTGTATAACAGTACCTAAATCACTGCAGTTTACAACAATATGTTATTCCGCATGCACATTTCAATGTTTTTAACGCACAAGCATCACATTTTTAACAAGAAAATTAATTTGTCTATTGTTATGTAATCATATGAATAATTTACTCTTGTACTTAATGTCATGTTCTTATTGATGCATGCTCACTTGTATACAATAATCCAGCATGTGCACCTACTTAATTTATTTTCTGTCCTACCCCCTATAAAATAGCTGCTTTTCACGCATTTATACCGGAGATTCGGGCGGTATTAAGTAAAAAATGACTAAGTATTTAACTTAAAAAAATAGGTAAAAAAACTTTTAAGTTAAACGGTTTTATAAAATATGTACTAAAAAGAAAAAAATAATATTTAATTTAGGTTCATTAGTATAAAAGCGTGGGTCGTAAACTCTATGATAATTTATTACAGTCACGACCCACGTTTTTATACTTATGAACCTAAATTAAATATTATTTTTTTCTTTTTAGTACATTTATAAAACCGTTTAACTTAAAAGTTTTTTTACCTAATTTTATTTTAAATTTTTTAGTTTGCTTTATTTGCTTAATCTGATTTGATTACATTTATCCGATTCACTGAAACGTTACTGGAGCAAGATCTTTTGCCTGTGAAAATTCAAAAATGCGATTTGCACCCGGACGGGAGCCGGGTCGGTCAGCTAGTTACCATAATATTGTATTGTCACCGGAGCTACAGATGTGTGCAAAATTTCAACTCAATCGGATCACGGGAAGTGGGTGAAAATTCAAAAGTCCGATTTACACTCGGATGAAAGCCGGGCCGGTCAGATAGTTACCATAATATTGTATTGTCACCGGAGCTACACATGTGTGCAAAATTTCAACTCAATCGGATAACGGAAACGGGGTGAAAAATCGGTCGCAAGATTTGAAACAAATATACGGAGTCAAGCTAAATAAAACCGTTTAAAAACTACATAATAGCTGCTTATGCAGTATGTACAAGCAGGAATGCATGCAAAGTGACTCTTGACAGGCCGCTGTGCGGGAACGTATCTGTCCCACGTTAGTGTGGGAAAGCAAACGATTTCCATTGTGATTTATATTTATTCGCCCTGATCCGCTCGCTATTACCTACTGATATCTACAAGGCTACAGCTTTCAGCCTACTACAGAAGTGAAGTTGGCGACATAAAATGAACTGTCAAAAATTTTTGAAAATACTGAAAATAAAGTGAAAAGTAGCTATAGTTTAGACTGAGTATGGCAAAAATACCATATACAGGGTGTTAATTAAGTGTTTACACAAACTTTAAGGAATTATGATTGATTTTAAGACAAAACCTTCATATAAGTATGGGTCCGCAACGGCTCTGTTTTCCAGATACAGGGTGTTAAAATTTTAAAAATAATTGATGATATTATGGTTGAATTAAAAACAATTTAATACTTGCAAAATGTACTCTCTGACTATCTAATAGTGTGTGCAAAGTTTTAATTAAGTAGCTGGCACTATTCAAAAAATAAATTTTTAAATTTAACGCTCTGTATCTGGAAAACAGAGCCGTTGCGAACCTACACTTATATGAAGGTTTCGTCTTAAAATCAATCATAGATTAATTCCTTAAAGTTTGTGTACATACTTAATTAACACCCTGTATATCTCGTGTGACTTAAAACTCGCTATCGCTCGTTTTAATACACTGTCACTCCCTCGTTACACCACTAGATATACAATATACTATTATTTAACACATGCAGGCTTTTAGTGTTTTTTTTATGTCTGTAAAGCGGATCTTGAATGTCCGTTTATTGACTGGTAACATCATGATCCATTATGAAACGCTTTTCGATGCTATAGTGAAATATGGTTACTATTGTAATGAAGTAAATAAATGTTGTATTTAGGCCAATGTTTTTAGAATGAGATGTAGGTACTAGTAACTGTCAGTGAATCTACGTGTTTGAGTCGTTTGACAATTGACGATAATTCAATAAAGTTCTAAAACCGTGCATGTGTTGAATAAAGCATAGTGTGCAACGCGTGTGTTAAATCTTTATGCGTCAGGCGTGATTTTTTCAGCACTCGTATACGGTTCGCAGATGCGCTTGCGCACTCGCCAAGGTTCGTGCGCGCTCACCTACTACTCCTGCTGAAAACATACCGCCTAACGCATAAAGCTATAGTTAGCATATATAGTTGCACAATATACTATTATTGTGAATAATAGGTACCTTACCGAATTATTTCTTACCAATATTTTTTTGAAATTAATTTGTTATTATAGATATATTTTATCTTAATGTTAAAAAATTCTATAATAATATCTGTATAATATTGTCACTTACCGGCTTCTCTTCTTTCTCAATATCTGATAAACCTAAAAATAACAGAAAAGATAATTATTAATTAAATATTATTTAAGAACAAACAAGGACACATTTTAAACAATTAACTATGATTTCGTGATATTTTCGCATTTTTATTGTTTCACAAGGTAATATTAATTATTGTAATTTCTTTACATAGAATATTATGCCTGTTTTATATTATATTCTTTATATCATGGGTACTTTTATCTGTAAAATTTCAAAATTCTATCCCTAAGGTAGTGAAAAAGGATTTATGTGTTTAATTTTAAGTAGCACACCCTGTATATTTTTAGACACAAAATGTGTAGAGAAAAGCAACCTCTATTCATAAATTCTTATCTCTGGAACTACCAAACCGATTCTAAAAATTCTTTCACTAATAGAAAGCTACGCAGGGGGGGAGATTCTCGCGGGGGGATAACAAATTAGGGGTAAAGATTCTCGCGGGGGATAACAAATTAGGGTGGGAGATTCTCGCGGGGGATAGCAAATTAGAGGGGATTCTCGCGGGGATATAACAAATTAAGAGGGGAGATTCTCGCGAGGGGATAACAAATTAACAATATACTAAATATACGTGAGCGGAGCAATGGGTGACCGCTATTAAATTTCATACCACCCGGGCGAATCCGGGCGGGTACCGCTAGTAAGTAATAAAGCCACAATGCCTGTATTAGCAAATATACTATATTAGCGGCAGGGTTTGGCACTGCGACCCGAGTTTTTTTTTATTACCTGCGAACGTATACTTAAACTTAAAACGGTAGTTTATAAACAATCAAAACTCGACTACGTAAAAGAAGATCTCTTCCTTTTTGGCTTCGCCATAGTCGGGTAAAAAATAGTTGTTAAAAATTCGATTTACTTAATCTTATTAACCGGGAAAGCGAAGTGAGTGGGGTCTCGTTTTAACTTGATAAACAAACTGGCATAAATTGCATATTGGTGTGTATAGGCTTACGAAATTTCGTCAATTTTAAACATGAACGGTCGGACGAGGTCTACTGTTCACAGAAGCTAGAACTACTAGTGTACAATTATTATTCCGTGCCAAAATTGAAAAAAACGGAAAACTTATGGTCTCACTCTGGTGTCTGTCTGTCTGTCTGTCACAAGCTCCCATTGCCAAACGGTACAATCTAGAGACTCAAAATTTGGAATAGATAAATCTTTTTATAGCCCGATGCTGTGGTTTGGATATGGATAAATAATTTGGATAATTACTGGTAATAATGGGGGGTCAAACAGGTTATGAAAAAATGAAAAAAATTAAACCCCATCGAGTGGGGTGTATAATGAAAGCTAGTGACCGATAGAAAACAGTAACATTTTTAAAAAAATTATTTAGTTGAATTTGCTTAAGAAAAAAAACGCGAAAATCGCTGTACATCAATCTGGGACCCCTTGTATATATTTTTTAAATAAAATGAGGCTTTTATATTTAACGATTGTACGGAACACTCATTACGCGAGGCCCGACTCGCATTAAGAAGCCAACGCCAATTGAGGAAAAATTGTGAAAGATTTATTGTGAAAAACTTAATTTTATTTAGTTATCTATTTTCGTAATTTTGTAATTTTACATTTGTTATTAGTTTTTCATTTAATCTCAAAAAATAATTAATTTTAAATAAAAACTATGTCTGATGAAATAGGTATTCCCCAGTTTTGTCTAATATAATTTATCGATTGTAATTTTAAGTGTTTATCATCTTTGATAAAATAACAATAGGGTTTTGTAATTAGAATTCATGACTAGTGAATGATCTAGTATTCACTTTTAGGTCATTATCAATCTGAAAGATAATAAAATTTCAAACAAAATGATATATCTAGTCGAACTTCGATAACTCGAATTCTTGATAACTCGAACAAAATTGGTTGGCAATAGCGTCAAGAGTAAAAATTAATAAATATTATTTGATAACTCAAAGTCTTGATAACTCGATTTTTTTTGTGGCAAGTCATGGTTCGATTTATCGAAGTTCGACTGTATTTAAAAAAATCTTTGAATGCGCGAGGAAAAAATACCTCGCGGCGTCATCTTGGATTTTGGAATCCTAAGAATTATAAAATCTAATGTCTTCTTCAACCGCCGTATTTATTATGTTATTTATCAAATACCGCCTAGAAGCTGCGCGTCTTATTAAAATAAAAAAAAATTATGACTTAGTTTTAAGTTTATCATTAAATTACTGACCGTTTCATATGTATATTTTGTAATTTTTTATTTTGTCAAATCTATTCTCCTTGATTTATCACATCTAGCCTGATTTATGAATAGTATAAAAAACACGTTTTCATCTGGATATCGATTATCCGAAGTACAATTAGCAAAACTACAATGTTTTGTTGGTATTGCGGTTATTTAAAAACATGTTTGTTTAATAATTTTAAATAATTAAGTTATACCACTAAAATAAGCCATGTTTTTTATTCTGTTTCGATATCTTTACTATTTTAAAAGTTAGGTAAGAATTAAACGTTTTTTCGACGATTTTGAACCTAGACAGTATTTTTTATTATACAATATGAGGTATTCGCACTCAGCGTCGAAAAAAGCGTGGAATTTTCACTAAGATGATGATTTTAATTTTGGGTGTCTATAATATTTCTAAAGTTTTAAAGATATCGATATATGATAAAAAGCATGATTTAGGCCTTAGGACGTTCTTTGTTTTATGAAAATATGTACTTTTAATTTAAAATTTGAACATAATAACTACCGCGGTTGAAGAAGACATTACATTTCAGCCTTGGATTTCCAAGGCGACGTGAGGCGAGTTTTTCGCGCTTTCAGAATAATAATAATAACCTTGTTTGTCCTAAAAGAAAAGTTTTCGAACTATTACCAAATAACCCCTTCGAAGAGGACAAAAAAATTAAGGTCGTGTTCCTTAACTACCAAGTTATAACTTAAGCAAAAAAACATTTGTTTAGTTAGAAGAACTATTTTTCCTTTAGCGACGAGAAAAATATGTGATAATAAATTATTAATAATATAAACTGAATAATGATAATTTTCGCATTTGCGTATTTTATATAGGTAGATAAGATGAAATCATGAACTGATCTCATTTTAAAGAAAATATCGTACGCGTTATCAACAATATTATTTATTGAAATATGAACAATCATTTTTGTGACTTGAATACTGATAATTTAAGTTAAAAAATGTATTTTATAAAAAAGAAAGTTTTGTTCATTGTATTTTTTTACAATGAAGAATTTTTTCAGTGATTTTGTTTATTGGGATTTGGGATGCACGGATTAGCTGCGTAAACAAAATATAAGCTTTGGCTTAGATTTAGAATTGGGCTGTCTATATTTTATGTTATGTAGTACTATTATTTATTTACATATCCATAATTTAAATTACTTACTAGCTATGTATTATATTAACGTTATGATGTATTTCTTGAATTAAAAGTAAACATTAATTACTTATTGTTAATTATCTAACTTTTAATAAATAAATATCTGGGTGACCGAGCTTTGCTCATCGAGTTCAATAAAAATAGTACATCCAGAGACGTGCGTGCATCTCTTATCGGCATGCAGTCATTATGCAAGTTGCACCTACATTCATCGCCACAATGCTGCTCTAAGTTAAGGCTCGTGTCCACTTGCAAGCAAATTTGCCTAAACTACTCTCACAACTCACTTGCAATGCGTGTAAACAGCAGAGCTAGAGAAATATTGCTGAAAGTTTACTCGCGGGCCAAGTACTTGCCGACTTGTTAGAGCTTGTAGTGTACACGGCTGATCTAAGCAACTTTGTTTGCATTATTTGATTTCGGGACTGTTTCGAAATATTTGCAGCAAGTAGTGAAAGTGTATTGTGAAAAATGGAGGAACGCCGTCATTGGACTAGAGATGAAACTAATTTGTTAATTGAAAACGTTGAATTATATCCAAAATTATGGAATGGACATTGTAAAGATTTTAAAAATAGAGTTAAAAAGCAAAACGCTTTAGAAAAATTAGCAGAATTATTTAATACATCTGAAAATGAAATTCAACGCAAGTTACACAACTTAAGAACACTGCAGACATTCGTAGAAATTTTTTTGACTGCTGTGGATCTTCCATTCTTAATTCACTGAGCAGCTTCTCATGTATACCTAAACTAGATCTACGCTGAATCCATTTTCTTACCCAAATTTTCCTACGCTTTTTGTCATTTTCCATTTTCTCTTTTTGTTTTTTTGAGTAAATATAAATCACAACCGCAGCAGCCATTTTCCGAAGTCGAGACGACATTTTCCCGGTAAATCAAAACTGCAGTGTGTACACGTGTCAGTAAAGAACTAAAGCAAATGAGCTTGCTAGAGTAACTTGCCAGAATAAATTTAAAAAAACTTAAAATACAGTGTAGACACGCCAGCAAGTACTTGGTGAAAAAACTATCGCAAGTTACTTGTAAGTGGACACGAGCCTTAGACTCTTATTATAATCGCCCATTTCATGGTTTGAAACGCGGTCATAGTTTCAACTTGTTCCGCAAGTATTTCTTGTATGACAGTGACGAACCCGAAGTTTTGGGCGTATGTGGATGCAAAATTCTTTCCAGTCCTGCTCTATACCTTTGGACGCTTGCAGCATTCAAGTGAACGGTTAACGAGTTGCAACAGCTTGATAGGGACATCAGAAAAATGATTACCATTTATAGAAGTCTGCCCAAATCGCCCATTCCTCGTTTGTACCTTCCCACGTCATCTCGGAGGAAGAGGATTACTCAGCCTGGAGTATCTTCATAACAGAATAGTACTGGGTATTGCTATCGCTGTTTATAACAATTCGGACACTCTTCAACAGCTCGTGCGTAATAATATATTAATATTATTAAAAAATGTTATTTACTTATTTGTAAATCTACCACAGATTGTGGTAGATTTTACAAGTAAAATTTTTAACTTCCCAATAATTAAAATTGAAGATTTTCAAAAATTCGGGAAGTTAATGGTTTCAGTCCGATTTTCGAAACTCGAGTTTTCAACAGATCTCGACATTTGAGGTCCTAGGAAGCTATTCTGACCATTTTGGGATGGACGTGCATGTGTGTGTGTGTGTGTGTGAGAGAGAGAGAGAGAGAGAGAGTATGTGTGTATGGATGTATGAAAACATAAGATATCTTTGGAACGAAACAATCGATTTGGACAATCAATACGGCAATCGAAAGGGTTTATCAAGACTTATATCTGATTAAATTTTGATCCCAATGACACGAGTGGTTTGAGAGTTATACCATTGACGAAGTATTTCAATGGTTATACCTATGTCAAAAACGTAAAAAAATATTTTTTTTATTTTGAATAACTTGAAAACTATTTGCGCGAATGGGCTCAAAATTTAATCAAATCTAAGTCGTGAATAGTTCTTTCTGTTGCCGCACGAGTCATCAAAATCGGTCAATCGGTTCACAAGATATCGCACGACAAAAATTTTTTTTTTAATTAAGTAATTTTTTTATTAAATTTTGTTTTCTCATAATTAATAAAGAAAATGTTAGTTTTGAGCTTGAAGAACTCAAAAATATTATTTTGTTCAACACCCGCAAGAAATATGTAATTTCCTGGCACTACTGAGAGTGGGCGAAATAATGAATTCTCTGACTGTAGACGTAGAGAGTGGGCGAAATGCTTTTCGCCCACGCTCCTGTAGACCTAGAGAGTAGGCGAAATAGCATTTCGCCCACGCTCATAACGGGGAACGTTTACGCAAGTGTTGATAGTTTCGTCAATCAATCAGGTCACCCATTATTTCGCCCACGCTCAGCAGAGCCACGAAATGCCATATTTCTTGCGGTAGTTGAACAAAATATTGTGTGCGACTATTGGTCGAAAGAGGAGATTCAACTCGTGTGTTTTACCGCACTCGCTACGCTTGTGCGGCAAAATCCACACTCGAGGAATCTCCTCTTTCTCCCACTAGTCGCACAATATACTATTTTTTACGTTTTTTTTCATTTTATAATAAAAAAGAAATTAGATTCCTAACCAATATTTTTATTACGAAAATAGGTTTAGGTATGGAGAACCCTTAAAAAAAGTGTTAGTAAATGTCCAAAAGAATACATTTCCAGCAAAAAAATTACCTGGTTGTATTTAACAATCAAAAGTTACACGTGATTGAAGTTAGGTAAAAGAAGTACATTATTTTGAACACCCTGTATAATAAATTCATTTTTTTAGGACAGACATTGATTTGTCCGTCCTTTATTTAGTGATCCTCAAAATATCAGTTTGATAAAGGTTTCTATTTTGGCTATGTCGAATTTTAGGTAAAGGTCTGCACGTGTCAAAAATTTCCAAAAAACTTGAATAACTAAAAAATTACTGAATTTTTGAACATGGCGTCTCTTACAATTTCTATTCACATTTAGGTGCAGAATTGTAAAAACAAATAAAAACAGGGTGCTAGGTTATAAAAACATAACTTTGATCTACCACGCTTAAATAGGACAGGCTGTATAATTGAAAATATTTTTAGCTTATACAAAATTAAAATTTATACAACTTTTGTATTTAAACTTTTTTTCTATCTTCACCCAAAATCAATATATCGGCCGACAACGCAAGTCTTGAACACCCTGTATAGAGGTACCTATAGATAGTTTATAACCTCCACTTTGTTCCATTTGAGAAGAACTGCCATGTCTTTTAATAAGGGGAAAACAAAGTGCAAGAAAATAATGCACATTTATTTTATGAAATTATGAATGCAATAAATTATTATAAGTGATAGACGATGGACAACAATAGTATTAGTCATTTGTCAAGGTTACTACCAAATAGGTATGCGAAACATGAAACAATAAATTGAACAATGTAGTTCACGGTTACTGTGTCAGTGTGTTGTTTGTATGTCTTTTCTATAATGTCATCCTTAGTAGTCTATAGTCATCAACGATCGTTTCTTTCATAGCATTCTATTTTATCACTGGTGTTCGATCATGCTAAATACCTGACAACAATTTCTCACAACAAAAGTTAAAATGCCTTACAAATATCTTATTTTGTGAAATAAAATATGATCAGAATTATAGTGTCGTATACATTCTTATTTCTTTGGCTGAAAAAACCAGAACATTTTACATAACCCTTGATTTTTTATACAGTGAAATGCTTTTAAGTTAACCACTTAGCAGAAAACCGGTAGAAATGTTTACCTATCTATAAAAAAACTAAGTTAGGTATATTTTCTGGAACTGAAAGCGCTCACAGGTCAACAGGTTTCACTGAAAGGTATCTTTAGTTCGCCTTCTTTTGTTTGCTTGCACGTAGAGAGTGCACAACTATGGCCCGTTCCAAGTTAAACAAGCGACTTAGTCCTGCGGACAGGGTCATTCTGATTGGTCGAATACCCCATCTTGATGTCGTTTGACACACACACACACACCTAAACGAACGTAACAACTAGTTAGTGAACTTTGTACTAATATATAGTTGACAGCGATTAAAATATGGGTAAATTTGTATGTGGAGAATGTTCAAATACATATTCTTCAAGACAGACATTAATGTTCACAAAATTAGAATGAAAACTTCAGGTAAGGCTTGTAATCTAATTCTTTCTATAAAAGTCGATCAATTTTCTGACATTTCAAAATAAAGCTTAATTAAAATTAATTTTTTTATTCCAATTTCTCAAGAACACTTATTGTATAAATTTTGGACATCAACTAATATCTCAAATAATAATATTAAATTAGGTTTTATTTTGAATTGTCAAAAAATTGGTTGACTTTTATAGAAATAATTAGATTACAAGGCTTACTTGAAGTTTTTATTCTAATTTTGAGAACATTAATGCCTGTCTTGAAGAATATGTATTTGAGCATTCTCCACGTACAAATTCACCCATTTTTTAATCGTTGTCAACTATCCATATTAGTACAGAGTTCACTAGTTAGTTGTTACGTTCGTTTAGGTGTGTGTGTGTGTGTGTGTCAAACGACATCAAGATAGGGTATTCGACCAATCATAATGAACCCTGCCCGCAGGGCCTAGTCGCTTGTTTAACTTGGAACGGGCCATAGTTGTGTATTCTCTACTTTATCGCTAAAAAGCCTAACAAAAGCTGGACAGGCCGGACTTGTATATATTTGGCCGGCCATGACCGTAATTAAAACCGGACATGTCCCGCTAAATCCGGACACCTGGCAACCCTATCCATAAAGTAGGTATGTACTGTCAAACAATTCCATCCTGAACTGGCAGAACTGCAAATTATCGTAATTTCAATGGAACAACCAGTGGAATTACAAGGGGGGTGCGGACCGCACCGGGTGACATCATTAGAAAAAAAATGACAGTCTGTAAATGTTTGTGTTTTATTTCAGCTGAAATTTATTCATTTTTTATAAAAACATCCAGACGCTGATGACCTTAGCTGTCCAGCATCTATACATCTACCTATCTATCTAAAAATATCCCTAACAAAAACATCTTTGTAAACTCAATTTACATACCTATTGAATTTTACAAGGCTAAAATTCATTATCAATTTAATTTCTGAACCTTCTACTTGGAGTTTTATTGTTTTTACCAAGGGTTCTATATGGGGGTGGTTGACACTATGAGCTACCACACTGGGTGACATCGACCCTAGTGACGCCACTGGGCGTAGCCATTATTGTAGTCAATCGAATTAAGATCAATACCAAATTAATAAATGTAAATGTAGGACAATCACTAATTTAAAGTGAATTCGTGTAAATCGAATGGTATCAAATGCGTCATACTTATGTATATTGTTTTCAAACGATTTAATATAACACTTGCACACCGAGGGTGCCGTACAATTATAAAAATAGGAGTTAGGTAAAAAATTAACAGGTTTATTTATTTAGGCTTGTTTTTAAAAAGTTATTTTTTACTTATATTTTATTTTGTTCTTTTTAGTGTTTCAAAATTTTTCCGTATCAAATTTAATTAAATAAATTCATTTTTAAAGTAAAAAAAAATATATTAACAGAATATTTAATGAAAAAAAAAACAAAAATATTGCGATCCGAAACCCGGGACCGAACCAGGTACCTTTAGATTTCCAGTTGAACGCTCTACGATATACCACTAAGCCAAAAAAAAAAGTTATACATATCCACATAGATCCGATTCAAAAAAGTTAAAATTAATCCTTATTATCCTTACTAATATTATAAATGCGAAAGTAACTCTGTAGCTGCCAGTCTGTCACTCTGTCTGTCTGTCTGTTACGTTTTCACGCCTAAAGCGCTGAACAAATTTCGATAAAATTTGGCAAGGAGATAGACTGCATCCGGAGGAAGGACATAGGCTACTTTTTGTCTCAAAAAACCGGCTTCGCCCGAGTGAAAAAGTAATCTCTGGAACTACTGAACCGATTCTAAAAATTCTTTCGGTAATAGGGTTCCGTTCGGAGGTACGGAATCCTAAAAACTGTTTACTGTAACAAATCAAAGGAATACTGGTCACAGAATATGATGATCGCAAACTGTTTTGTGATACGTTTTGTGATATAGGTAATAAATTATAAAACACATGTTGCCGGGCTCCCCCCTCTGCACACATTTGACAATAACGACTTTTAGAGAAAATTTCCCAAATCAACATTAGTACTTGATATAGAGAATAAATATAAAAGTGGAAAATTTCAAAATTCTACCCCTAAGAGAGTGAAAAGGGGTAAATGCATTTTTTACAGATTTAATCATTCTGTCCATACTATTGATCTTTGAAACATAAAATTTGGAGAATACATTCCTTTGATAACGTAGCACCCAGTAAGCAAGAATTTTTAGAAATTTCACCATTGAAGGGTTGAAAATTAAATCTGTAAAAACATATTTACCCCATTTCATCCCCCTTGGGGTAGAATTTTGAAACATCTTTTGTTAGCGGGTACATACGTTATAAAAAGAAATGTACCTTCCAAATTTCATTTCATATGGATAGAATGATTAACTTTTTGAAAAACACATCTAACCATTTTCACCCCCCTAGGGATGGAATTTAAAGAAAACCCTTTCTTAGTAGGTGCTTACGTTATTAAAGGAATGTATTCTCCAAATTTCATATTTCAAAGACCAGTAGTATGGACAGAATGATAAAAATTATAAAAACACATTTATCCCCTTTTCACCCCCTTAGGAGTGGATTTTTCAAAGTCCTTTCGTTAGAGAAGAAATGTGTTCTCCAAACTTAATGTTTCAAAGTTTTTTCTACAGCAACTTCCTCAAAACTGCAGGTGCGAAGGTGTGAAAAAAATATTTGGACCATAATTTTTTCTGGCAACATCAATAATATCGAACTCTGTAACCTTTAGAACCTATATCAGGTGCTAGAATGCGGTCCTCATATTTTGCATGCGAACCTCTCCCTTGGACACACAGTCTATTGAGGCTTAGTTTAAGCAAGTTGACTGTATTTAATAAGTTAATCTTATCTAACGACTTAATAATGTACATGTTTGGATAGTGGACCATAAATTCAAGATGGGTTACCTAATGTCACTGGCTAGTACTTTGGATATCCCTTTATTTTTTTGCAGCATTAAAATTTTATATTTACGTTTGAAAATCCTCAAACAGTATTGGTATAATATATAATATCTGGGTGCCGAGCTTTGCTCGGATGAGTTCAAAAAAATAGTACTTGTATGCTGTGAGATATTATTTTCTCAAAATATTATTCCGAAACGAATTTATTTCTGAAACATAATTTAAATAATTGTTTCTGTTAAATATTTTAAATACCTATGTGTATTTTTAAGCGTAAAAACTAAGTATCAACTTGAATCAAGCATTTTTTCCTGTAAATATTACTTAGGTCGCCATTTTCAAATCTACCGCCGTTATTGTTTTGTTGACTGAAGAGCTCGCAAAAACCGATTTTCATAGATTGAATATCTTGTAAAAATGTTCGAATCAGATGAAATTCTGCTTGCCCGTTGCCGTTTCAATAATCCATTTTTAAACATTGATACCAAATATCAACTTTATCGAAGTACTTTTTCTCTGTGATGTCATCTTAGCAACTTTCAGTAAATTTCAAATATTTTTTTTGCATAGAAGGTACCTACTGAAAAACTCACAAAAATCGATTTTCGAAGAAATAGAATTCATATTATATCTTTTAATAACAAACGTCAGACTATAAACCTGCAGCGCAAAACTTTTTTGCATGCATCTTCACCATAGTTTTTAAAAATCGATGTGTTTTGATATACTGCATGCCTGCGTCGCTAGAAGTGCGGCCCTTCGGGCCGCCGTGCAAATTTTTAAACAAAACTTTTTTGTATGTATCTTAACAATAGTTTTCAAAAATCGATGTGTTTTTACACAGACTCGCGGTGCCAGAAGTGCGGCCCTTCGGGCCGCCTATTTGTCATTATTTACATATTGTGCAAGACACTTCTTATATTAGTGTTCATTTACAGTTTTAACCCTTGTGATATATTATACAAAATCTATGTAGAAATAGGCTTCGAATCGATCTGACAATTGACCGAGTTATAAATAAAAAAACTCTTTTTTTTAATTGCTCCCCCTGGGACCAAGATTCCTACCTAGATCGATTTCTCGCCCCGAAAAATCCCCATTCTGTAAATTTCATCAAAATCGTTATTCTTTTTTGAGAAAAAAAAGTCTAGGTAAGATTATACGTCATACTATATTTAACGTACATAATATACATATTTTATATAGGTAATATAAAAATAACATACTTAGGTATCTATTTATTTAAATATTAGTTAAAACTACTTACATAATTACGTTTAGTTTTTATTTCTGTTATTCTTTACTATACAAATAGTTCACGGATTATTTTAAAATAAGTTAAAAATTCTGTCAGAGTATTTTGACATATAAATAATGAAAGTAGTTTGTTTTCTCCAAAGCCTACTCACGATATTACAATGTTTTGACAGGTCAAAAAACCGTTTTTAAAAATGATAAAATCGATAGGAAAACGAATTTTTCCAGGGATGAGACCTAGCTAAATCGATTTTTTGCCCCCCGAAACCCCTTTTCGGTAAATTTGATCAAAATCGTTAGAGCCGTTTTCGAGAAAATATTTATATAGATACATAGAAACATATATATATACAAGATTTACTCGTTTAATAATATAGGGGGATGTATGTATATTACCACAGTGCCCTTAAAATCTAGAAATAACATCAACGATAACAAATAACCATTATTAAAAGCAATGCGGATTATAATATCAAATAATTAATTAAGGCGTGAGAACATCTAATGCGTATTTGACTTTTATCGTTTATAGCCATCTAAATTTTGAAATATTATTAATACTTCTATACGTTATCAAAACAAATGTTTTTGCTATTAAAATGTTTAATAAAAAGTTCCAATACATTAATATTCATTGTTCTAGATTAGATAATGTAAGCAAAAATTGAGGTGGAAAAATCATTTTTCCTATGCGTTATATTTCATTATTTTTATACAAATAAATAATTGTACCTATTCATAATTACGGCATCCAATATCGGATCATCCTCAATTCCAGAACTGGTTTCGATATTTGATTCTGTTTCGGAATTCCGAAACTAGTTTCAATTTCGAGAAAGGTCTACAAAAATACTGCATGTAGAGGATACATGTCTTATTTTTAGGCGCGATCTTAGCGAAGCTAGAAGCGCCTATATACACTCGCTTTGTCTGTACGTCTGTTAATCTGTGAATCTGTCAATCTGTCAATCTGTAACGGATTTTTTGTATCAGTCATACAGCCCGAACGGGTTAACCGATTATTAAAAACTTTTTTTTGTTCGATTCCTCTCGGGGTCTATTTGATCCTAACGTCGCCCGATTTTTGAATTTTGGCCCCAGAGGGGAGCAAATTAGAAAAAACGGTGTTTTTTGCTTATAGTTTGCTCAATTTAAGTCAGATCGATTCGAAACCTGTCTTAAACGAAAGAGCAGAAAATTTTAGATAGATTTCATGTATAATATTGTGTCTAAACGGTTTTTTTATACAGATTTATATGATTATTAAACGAAATAAATGCGACTTTATCTAATAAATCACGAACTTGTTTCGGTTGTCCTTGTCTGTTGCACAGTGTGATATGGATATTGGAAGATAGCGTATGCTCTGTCTTATATTGCATTATTTTAATATAGTTATTCAATTTTTTGACTGCTGATGTTTGAATTTAAGTTTAAAAACCCTGGCCTACTGAGTTAAAATGACGTGTAACTAATTATTGACGTCGATCGGATGGCGAGACCTAGGGATCGGACCAAAATTTCTCGACGTTCATGCCTTCCCGAACAATTTGACTTTCTCTGTCTGTATGTCCTTTTGTACGCTTATAACTCGAGAACCACTGATCCGATTTACATGATTTTTTTTCAAGTAAATAACTTCTTATGCGACTGCGAGTTTTAAAATATTCTGGCATCACGCAAAAGCAACCGAACTGATTCTCAAATAAAAACGTATGTTCTGGCATCACGCAAAAGTAAGAAGGTAGTAGATGCTTTATTTTTTATACGGTGGTTTTATTTAGCTTGATCCCGTATATTTGTTACAAATCTTGCGACCGACTGAGTTGAAATTTTGCACACATGTGTAGCTCCGGTGACAAAACAATATTATGGTAACTAACTGACCGGCCCGGTTCGTCCGGGCGTAAATCGTACTTTTGAACTTTCACCCACTTCCTATGATCCGATTGAGTTGAAATTTTGCACACATGTGTAGCTCCGGTGACAATACAATATTATGGTAACTAGCTGACCGGCCCGGCTTTTGTCCGGGTGTAAATCGTACTTTTGAATTTTCACCCACTTCCCGTGATCCGATTGAGTTGAAATTTTGCACACCTGTGTAGCTCCGGTGACAATACAATATTATGACAACTAGCTGACCGGCCCGGCTTTCGTCCGGGTGCAAATCGTACTTTTGAATTTTCACCCACTTCCTATGATCCGATTGAGTTGAAATTTTGCACACATGTGTAGCTCCGGTGACAATACAATTTATGGTAACTAGCTGACCGGCCCGGCTTCGTCCGGGTGTAAATCTTACTTTTGAATTTTCACCCACTTCCCGTGATCCGATTGAGTTGAAATTTTGCACACATGTGTAGCTCCGGTGACAATACAATATTATGATAACTAGCTGACCGGACCGGCTTTCGTCCGGGTGCAAATCGTAATTTTGAATTTTCACAGGCAAAAGGTCTTTCTCCGGTAACGTTTCAGTGGATCGGATAAATGCTATAAAATCAGACTAAGGAAATAAAGCACACTAAAAAATTAAAAATAAAAATAGATAAAAAACTTTTAAGTTAAACGGTTTTATAAATGTACTAAAACGAAAAAAATTAAATTTAATTTAGGTTCATAAGTATAAAAGCGTGGGTCGTGACTGTAATAAATTATCATAGAGTTTACGACCCACGCTTTTATACTTATGAACCTAAATTAAATATTATTTTTTTCTTTTTAAAACATTTATAAAACCGTTTAACTTAAAAGTTTTTTTACCTATTTTTATTTGAAGCTATGCTTCTTAACGCACGTTTCAGAAGGGGGACCTAAATAATAAAAAGTGAAACGTCACGTCACGAAGTAGTGTAACGTCACTTTTGTAAAAATTATACGATCCTTTTGAAAATTAATATTTGAGAGTTTTATAGGACACAAAAAAATAAAATAGCGTCAGATTTCAAAATGGCGGCCATATGTACTTTTTTGTAAAAATTATCCGATTCTTTTGAAAATTAATATTTGAGAGTTTTATAGGACACAAAAATAAAATGATGTCAGATTTTTCAAAATGGCGGCCATATGAACTGTTTTGTAAAAATTATCCGATCCTTTTGAAAATTGATATTTGAGAGTTTCATAGGACACAAAAAAATTAAATGGTGCCAGATTTCAAAATGGCGGCCATATGTACTTTTCTGTAAGAATTATCAGATCCTTTTGAAAATTGATATTTGAGAGTTTCATAGGACACAAAAAAATAAAATGACGTCAGATTTCAAAATGGCGGCCATTATATATACTTTTTTGTAAAAATTATCCGATCCTTTTGAAAATTGATATTTGCGAGTTTTATAGGACACAAAAAAATAAAATAATGTCAGATTTCAAAATGGCGGAAATATGTAGTACTCTTTTCTAAAAATTATACGATCCTTTTGAAAATTGATATTTTAGAGTTTCATAAGACACAAAAAAATAAAATGACGTCAGATTTCAAAATGGCGGCCGTATGTACATTTTTGTAAAAATTATCCGATCCTTTTGAAAATTGATATTTGAGGGTTTCATAGAACACAAAAAAATAAAATGATGTCAAATTTAAAAATGGCGGCCAAATGTACTTTTTTGTAAAAATTATCTGATTCTTTTGAAAATCGGTATTTGAGAGTTTTATAGGACACAAAAAAATAAAATGACATCAGATTTAAAAATGGCGGCCGTATGTACTTTTTTGTAAAAATTATCCGATTCTTTTGAAAATCGGTATTTGAGAGTTTCATAGGACACAAAAAAATAAAATTACGTCAGATTTCAAAATGGCGGCAATATGTACATTTTGTGTAAAAATTACCCGATCTTTTTGAAAATAGATATTGACGAGTTTTATAGAACGCAAAAAAAATAAAATGACGTCATATTTTAAAATGGCGGCCATAGGTATATACTTCTTTGTAAAAATTATCCGATCCTTTTGAAAATTGATATTTGAGAGTTTAATAAGACACAAAAAAATAAAATGGCGTCAGATTTCAAAATGGCAGTCAAATAATAACTTTTTAATTGTATTGTTTATATCTTTGAAAAATTCGGTTTTATATACAATGCGTAAGAAACATAGCTTCTGTCGGGTATCTTACGACACCTCATGACTTTTTTTATTTAGCAGGTTCCGAGTTTCGCTTAATAGTCAACCGTTGCTATGGAAAATTGTTTAAAAAATTCACTGCACTATTTTTTCTATGTAATCCAATACATATTTACATTAGGTCTTATGGCCATAGCCTACTACAAAATTGATCTTCTTAGTGTTATTTTCCCTACGTTCGGTAAAACCGTTTACACACAATACCTACATGAATATCGCGCCTTGTAATTCTTGAATTACTTGTATGCTCCAAAATTTTTTTCGAAATATTTTTATTGATATAGAAAGTGTTGAATGAAATTTTGAATCAGAAATTTGCATTAGTAAACCAAAAAAATCAACATTATCGACTAGTACGTAATAATTATTAGTAACACTTCGAATATTCGAGCTGGCACGGCATGTAGCGTCCGGAAAACAACCGAACTCAAGCGCGTTACGGGTACGCATCACTACGCAAATGTCACAATTCACGATAAACTGTTCTTAAAGTCAATCAGAAGATCAGTTTTTTTGTATATAATATGCTGTACAATGTAGATGTACATAATAAAGTATTGAATTAGCATCTCAAAGAAAGGCATCTCAAATTAAATTATATTAAAAAAATTGCAAATTTAAATACCTATGCCGTGTATTTCGGCTTAAGACGTGTAATTTGGTTTTACTTGATGTGTAATTTGGTTTGAGGCGTGCACTTTGGTTTTATTGTTCCTTCATAAAATAGAAGTAAATAATTAACAAAGTAATATACTAAGTACCTAGTAGTACTCCAGTAATTTTAGACTTAAAAACGATCCAACTGCGGAATAATTCCCAGTTAGCTGAATTGTTGTATACTTACAACTTCGTTATGGTGTTTTAAAAAACGTGTAAAAAGTCCCCATCGATATCGTGCCGGCGTTGCCAGATATTCGAGGTTCAAGTTCATGATAGACAAATATACTTTTACTAAATTTAGTACTAATAGACTACAGAAGTAGGCGGTCCTAATTTGAGCGCGAAATTTAAAGTGGAGTCGATTGGCGTTCAAAAATGTATGGGGTTTAACAGAATATACGTTACTATTCTCTCAAAACACATTTCTTACCAAAACAATGGCTGTTTCATAAAAATAATTAATAGATCCCGACATTATTGGCTACAAAACTTTATTTCGTGTGAAATAATTTTTTATTTGAAAGTAGATTGAATTAAATTTGACAGTTGTGTCGTGTCAATGGGTGAACGTACGTTTAACGCAGATTCTAGTAAGAAGGAGACAGTTGCGACTCTGCCACGCCTTCCTTTCCTAATTTATTTGAAATAAAATGCGAATCTATACTAATATTATACAGAGGTAAAATCTAATTTTTTGTTTGTTTGTAATGTAACTACTTAACTGATTTTAAAAATTCTTTCACCTATAGAAAGCTACATTATCAGCGAGTAACATGGGCTGTATTTTATTTTCAAAAAAATTAGAGGGGGGGGATAATAAATCATAATTTTTTATCTCTGGAATTACTAAACCGATTTGATAATATATAATATATAAATATAATATAAAATTTGATAATTAAAGTTGTCATATTTAGTTATAAACATCTTTGAATTCGATACTTTTTATGTTTTTATGTTAATTGAAAATTGATTATTTATATTCATAGCAACCCGTTGCCTTGAAAAAAAAATCTATTTAGAAAACAAAATCAATCACAAAATCTTTGAAAAACACGAACTGAACAAGAAATCGAAAACTGACATTTATACCATAAATCAAGATGTAAACAAAACGTACGTAGCGTCATTTCTTAGACAATAGCTACACTTTTTTAGTTATTGATAACACCGCAGTTGCATTATCTGTCATTAGTGACTTTTTATTCAACAGTCTGCTGTTATTATTAACAGTTTCGTCTTGAACTTTAGCATATCCATTTGTTGTCCTACAAATTATATTTTAAATGTCTAAAAATGCCTTTTCATTGAAAAAAATATTTCAAGTTCAATCTTAAGTCCTACTTTTATTAATTTCAATACATGAACCCAAATATGTTTAATACCAAGAATCTTACAGATCTCACAAATTGACTGTATTGTTTATATAAAAGCTGATATCATGATAAAAAAATTGGGATAAATGACATATGGTAGCGCCATCTTTTGAAATCGGTGCCGGGGCAGACCGCTATTAAGGTATTAATTTTTAACAAAAACTTCTAGCCAGACAAGTTTCATAGATAGAGGAGATCTCAAACTTCATTTAAAAAATAAAAACAAAAAAGCGTTATGAAATGTATTTTTGTTAAAAATAATCTAACTAATATTATAAATGTGAAAGTTTGGATGGATGGATGGATGGATGGATGGATGTATGTATGTTTGTTACTCAATCACGCCAGAACGGCTGAACGGATCTGGATGAAATTTGGTACAGAGATAGATTATAGTCTGGAATAGCACATAGGCTACTTTTTATCCCGGAAAAACGTACGGTTCCCGTGGGATAGTTTTGTTTTTGTTTTTCATTGAGCAAGGGATCGACATGATTTTTTGCATAGTGGTAGTTTAGGGGTCAGAGAATGTTATAGGCTAATTTTTACCCCGGAAAAATGTACGGTTCCCGTGGGATAGAATTGTTTTTGATTTATCTCTGGAACTACTAAACCGTTTCTAAAAAATTTTTCACTAATAGAAAGCTACGCGGCGGGGAGAATCTCGAGGGGAGTTAACAAATTAGGGGGGAAGATTCTCGCGGGGGGATAATAAATTAGGGGGGAAGATTTTTGCGGGGATAACAAATTAGGGGTGGAGATTCTCGCGGGGGGATAAAAAATTAGGGGGGGAGATTCTCGCGCTGGGATAAAAAATTAGGGGGGGAGATTCTTGCGCTGGGATAACAAATTAGGGGGGGGGAGAATCTCGCGGTGGGATAACAAATTAGGTGGGGAAATTCTCGGGGTGGGATAACAAATTAGGGGGAAAGGTTCTCGCGGGGGGATAACAAATTAGGAGGTAAGTTTCTCGCGGGGGGATAACAAATTAGGAGGTAAGTTTCTCGCGGGGGGATAACAAGTTAGGGGGGATTCTCGCGGTGGGATGACAAATTAGGGGGGATGGTTCTCGCGGGGGGATAACAAATTTTGCACAGGAGTTCCTTATATAGGTATCGTAGATGAGCAATAATGTATTAATAAAATTCGAGCGAACGAGCGAAGCGAGTGAGTAATGTATTATTAATATTCGAGCGAACGAGCGAAGCGAGTGAGTAATGTATTAATAACATTCAAACGAACGAGCGGAGCGAGTGAGTAATATATTAATAATATTCAAGCGAACGAGCGAAGCGAGTGTGTAATGTATTATTAATATTCGAGCGAACGAGCGAAGTGAGCGAGTAATGTATTCATAAAATTCGAGCGTACGAGCAAAGGATAACAAATTAGGGGGGAAGATTCTCGCGGGAGGATAACAAATTAGGGGGGTGATTCTCGCGGGGGGATAACAAATTAGGGGGGGGATTCTCGCGGGGGATAACGAATGTAATGTATTATTAATATTCGAGCGAAGCGAGTGAGTAATGTATTAATAAAATTCGTGCGAACTAGCGAAGAAGGAATTAATAATATTCAAACGAACGAGCGAAGCGAGTTAGTAATGTACATAGGTATTAATAAAATTTTAAAAAACAGTTTTTTGACGGTATAAAACAGTGTCGTACGGTGAGTAGGCTTTGGAAAAAACAAACTACTTTTTGTCAAAATATTCTGACAGTTAATCGTTTCGGAATAATATTCTGAGAAAATAATACAAAATCAATATCTCACAGTAAGTACTATTTTTATTGATCTCATCCGAGAAAAGCTCGGTCAGTCAGATATTTGTAGTTAAGTTAGTTATATTTTCTGTTTTCTTATAGGTTGAAGTAGGTACATTGTATTGTATAATAAAATTTTTTAAAAAACCCTCGATTCCAAGCAATCTCAATCTCGATCGATAAATAAAATTATAAATCGTAAAATACGTGGGCGAAGCCACGGGTAACGGCTAGTAATTTATAAAGAAAGGTCTGTCAGATGTTAATTACCAAAATGTCCAGCCAGATAAGTTTTAATAGATAGGGAAGATCTCAAACTTCATTTTAAAACAAAAACCGAGAAGGTGTTTTGATGTGTATTTTCATGAAAAAAAGTCATTCATAACAAAAGGCCTGTCAGATGTTAATTAACAAAAATTGTCAGCCAGACAATTTTTTTTAAAATTAATACAATATTTAACATAAATTGTATAAATTTCAAGCAGGTACCTATTTCTAAAAGTAAATTCGTTTTTTTCCGGCTAATTTCAGAAATTCATTAAAAATAGCAAATAACAAAGTTTTACATATCCACCGGGCGTAACATGTTTTTTGCACGTTTTCCAACAAATTTCACCTTTTAAATTTGAGGTGTTCTGTAGGTACGTTTTTCCACGGTGGGAGCTTGAATTATAGGGATGTCATTTTATATAACGTTATACAACTGGTGAAAGTAGGAATCAGATTTTCAATTTATTACCGATCTATTAAAAACAATAAAAAACGAAAATATAAATTCATATCAGGTCCAGTAACTCTGATAGCTGGAAGCCTAAAATAAATTATAAAAAAAAAAAATAATGTCAGTGTGAACAGATTTAAAATTTTTACCTCTTCGTTTGGATTTGTAACTTGTTTTATTTTCATTCGCAGACAATAATTGTTTGGCTTCCTTCATTTCTTTTTGCAACTAATTAATTATCGCAATATTTGTAATACTCATAAAAATTGTGACTGTTTCATACTGTATAAAAACCCGATGACACTTTGTATAATTTAAAAAATATTAGATAATAATATGTTATATTATGATCTTCATTTTCCATTCCCCTGTACAATAACACGTCATATTATATCGCAACAAAAAATAAATTACTGTTTTAATATCTAATAATTATTTCGCACTAATAAATTTGTGTGCAAATTATGACAAAAAAAATATCATATTTATAACCTGCAAAATCATAGATACTTATTTATTATTAATAAGTTAGAAATTATTGCTAATTACAAAATATGTTTAGCCATGATTGTTGAATTATTTCAATACAATGACATCTATTTTTCTGGACAAATAAACCACTGTGCTCTTTCAACCCTAATAGGGCCTTATAACAGTTATAATACACAATTTATTATTTTTTTGTAATAAATTAACATTATTTGGAAATTTGTAATAGAGGACCCATGGAAACTCCATACAAACAACGGAATTCCTAAACCATAGAGACTGCACAAGGAGTACAATTTCATAATGGGAAAAATTGACAAAATTTGTCAACAAATCGTCCAACTTTACGTTGACATTTTGTACCGCCAGAGCGTCGCTGAATTCCTTCTTGTACCGACGTGAATGTATCATAAATACATGTAGTACGGTATAATTAAACATTAACCCGGACATTTGAAACCTCAAGCTAAAAATTGGTGGAAATGTCAAAGAATAGTTTTCTGATTGATATCCCAAACTTCCCAAAAAATCACTCTGGGGGAAAATCCGCCATCTTGAAAATGGATTCCTAGACGGATTTTTTTTTTGTATTCGGTATGGAAGGTACTCGAAACGCGTGTTAAAAAGAACACGTAAAACTGTGTGATGATTTCAACTTTGACTGTATAGCTTCTCAATTTTAAAAGATATCGAAATGGGACAAAAAGCACGGTTTAGGGCGTTCCTTGCTTTATGAACATAGTTATTTTCAATTTAAAATTCGATGAAGAACACAATAAATAAAGTTATTGAAAAGTAAAATTAAGCAAAATCGCAGGATAGTGGACAAAATAATTTGATTTATTAAATTAAATGTACGACGTTCCGTTTATATATTTAAACTTTTTCAAGTACATAAAAATAACAATATTTATGAAAATTAATATTAATTACTAATAGACCAAGAGGCGGGCGTTAATATATGAAGCTCATTTGTGACAGGATGAAATTTTCAGGGAAGGTAGTATTTATTATGACAAAGAAAAAGCGCTAGGGTTGCCTAGTCAAATCCTGGTGCGACGGCCGGGATAAGCCACTTCCGGTGCAAAATGTCAATTTTTATATGTATATGTATATATGTATAAATTCAAACAGGTCAAAATTACAAAGTGGCCCTTAGTCCAGCATGGTAACCATAGTTTTTTAGAAAATGACATTTCGAAAATTATAAATTGTTAATAACTGCTCAAAATTGGATAAAATATAATAGTTAAATCCTGTATCACGGAAAAGAAAAGTTATACATTTTGTAAAGTAGTATCAGTATATGCAAAAATTTAAATTTTTGATGTGAAACATCTTTAGGTACGGGTGTAAAGTCGTTTGAATGGAACGTCGCCAAATGTCATTTGTTATTGCATTTTGAAACTACGTGGTCAATAATTATAGTTTTTTTACTAACATTATCAGCGGTAATGTGTCATGCATCGTTTTTTTTTTTTTTTTTATTAAAAAAACAGATAGATTATTATGTATTGTTTTTTTTCTTATTGAAAAATTATTAATGTGATATTTTTTAGCACCTTACCTATATTAAAAATGTTAAAAATTCAATTTTCAACAAAAAATATCTCGCATTATTTTCTAATTTAACTAGCATAAAGAGATACCTTTATTAAAAAAAATATATATAATTTTTATTTCATGATTTTCTTGACTTTTTTTCAAAGCAACTACCTTAAACTACGTTTTGTTTAAAAATGTTACATATTATTGTAAAAAAAAAAATAAATATTTTAATAGCACGTTAATATAAGTATGCTTAGAATAAGTAATTTAATAATAATTCATAAAATGTTATTGCCTTTGTTCGGAACATTTTTGAATAGTTTAATGTATAGTAAACTATATTGAAACTCATGTCGATCACTCACGTATGTAATATAATAAAATTAAAAAACCGGTTGATTTGTGAATCAGAATTGTCAATAATTGGCAATGTTTGCCTTCTTCAGGCCTAAAATTACATAATTTTAATAATGTAATTTTAGGCTTGAAGAAGGCAACAAAATAGTTGCTGAAAAGTTGCCATAATAAAGATTGACAATTCTGACTCACAAATCAATCGGTTTTTTCTTTTATTATAGTAAATTATTATTATTTTCCATTTTTTCATTATAGTTATTTTGGTTTTATATTCGCTTAGTTTACTTTATACCTGCGTCTGATTAAGTTGAATTTCAAGAAAAAATATTAATCGAGGTTCAGTAAAGTCAAATGCTTCAATTAGTTTTTAGTGTCAAACCAAATTTAAAATCACAAACAAAAATCAACCTTTTTTCTCTTTTCGAAACAAACTCCAAACCACCTTTTTAAAACTTTTATTACAGGTTACTACGACCTTCAAGTAAGTAATTTATACTAATTTATATAAGAGGTGCACGTTGAATTACGTTGAAAAATAAAAATAAGAAATTGCTACCCTAAAATACATAAATTCTTGGGAAAATTGTCAATACCAGATTCAGGCAATTCCTGCGTAATTATACGAATATGAGTTAGAAACCAAATGCGTTGAAAACATAAAGTTATAAATAACTAGACATACGTATGAATGTTTGCCAAACACAAGGCCGATAACTCATTTCAGAACGGTTACAATATATAAGTATACATATATACATAATGTTATTTGACAGCTTTAAAAATGTCAAAAAAACAAATATAATTTATAAGTTTTCAATGTGTTACCTAAAATTTCCTTAGGCAACCCTATGTATTTCAATACAGCTCTTCGAGATCTACAATATGGCGTCAATTGTATGCTGTCATATAATGACGAAAGATAATTATGAGCTAATGAAATATGTGTATTTTGCACCGGAAGTGAGCTCCTCCCGGCCTTCGCACCAGGATTTGACGAGGCAACCCTAGCACTTATTCTTTGTCATACTAGATTCTACCTTCCCTGAAAATTTCATCCTGTCACAAATGAGCTATATAAATTTACGCCTGCCTCTCGACCTATAACCATAGCAATTAACATAAGATAGGGTACATAAGACAAAAACATGGTAACAATATGGTAACAAATTATGTTGACTATAAATTTTTAACAATCAATAATAATAATAATACAAGTTAGCATAATTTCATAATATAATTGTACTGACTACTTAAATTATGAAATTATGCTAACTTGTATTATTATTATTCTTGATTGTTAAAAATTTATAGTCAACATAATTTGTTACCATGTTACCATATTTTTGTCTTATGTACCCTATCTTATGTTAATTGCTATGGTTAGTAATTAATATTAATTTTCATAAATATTGTTATTTTTATGTACTTGAAAAAGTTTAAATATAAAAACGAAACGTCGTACATTTAATTTAATAAATCAAATTATTTTGTCCACTATCCTGCGATTTTGCTTAATTTTATTATAATCACGATGGACACGATTTCTAATATAAAGTTATTGAAAAGGACTTAACATTATAAAAATTGGTTACCAAGGTTACAAAAAGTGCGTGATTTTCAAGAAGCTGTAGCGCGATTACCATTAGTACCACAGAAAAGTTGTGGGAATGAAAATTGTAGGAAATATAATCCTCTTTAAAACATTACATAGTGGAAGAATAATGCTTAAGTCGACCGTTTCTGAGATATTTCGAAAAAAGTAATAAAGTTAGTAAAATTTCGTGGTTTTTTCAAGATGGCGGATTTTCCCCCAGAGAGATTTTTTGGGAAGTTTGGGATATCAACCAGAACACTATTCTTTGATATTTCCACCAATTTTTAGCTTGAGGTTTCAAATGTCCGGATTCGGGCAACTTTTTGTCGTATTTGCCTGAACTAATGTGAAGTAAGCAAGTACATAGTATTTATAACCAATTACCATGACAGCTGTAAAGTGTAAAATGTAAATAAACAAGATTGTGATAAAAATCTCAATAAAAAAGTGGCAGTGCTAATGATAAAAATGTAAATGTAATAACCTATAAAATGTATTTACTTAATAATTTGACATTTCTTATTACAGAATAAAATTTATCATTTAAAGCATTATTTTTTAATTTTAATTTCAATTAGGAAGTTTCCATTGGACAAAAATACTAATTATGATACTGCCACATCATTGTAATGAAAATAGCTTTAAAAATTCTGAAAGATTTTGATATCTTTAATTTCAACGGAGATATTCAATTTCTTGTACGTGGGGTCGCAAACGAATCTGATTTATGAATATGACGTCACGCGGTACAAGTTTGCTGTTTTTTTAGCTTTGTGAGTAATTAGAACCTAAGTTACTTAGTTATTTTGTTGTAATACAGACTTTTCTGTTTATATTAAATTAAAATTAACTGTCAAAAATTTAGATATGTCAATATTTTCCGTCATCAACTGGTTTGTTTTTTAGTGTTTCCATAACAATATTACAATTCACATACAAAATGAAAATAACTTTAAAAATATCGTGCCGCGTGACGTCACCCGGACTGAAAACGGAATTTCTGGAGAATTGTCAAATTCAAACTTTTTCAAAAATTCTTCTAGTCTAGAAAAATAAAAAAGGGAAATTTCCTAATTAAATAGGTAATCAGAATTTAATGGGTGAATTATTTATTAGTCAAATAATGATCTGATTTTTTAAATAAATTGAAGTTTTACCCAATTATCTTTTTATTATCACTTATTTTATTTAATTAACTAAATTTTCCATTTTTTATTTATTTCAGTTAATGTTGGCAAAATTATTCGTTTTATAAAGGTACTAGCGACCCTGTCCGGCTTCGCCCGGGTGCTAAGAAAGCCCGGGTGCAATACACTACTCACTCGCTTCGCTCGTTCACTTGAATATTATAATTACATTACTCATTCGCTTCGCTCGTTCGCTATATATATTGACCTTCCGTGAAAAATTATCTAACTGATGGTGAAAACCGCATCAAAATCCGTTGCGTGGTTTAGGAGTTAGCGGTTATACAGACAGACGGACAAACGCGGAAAGCGACTTCATTTTATACTATGTAGAGATTTGTTCTTCGCGCTCAAAATGACTGATATTTAAATAAACGCGATCTTATTTTCATTTCACAGCCGTCTACGCTCCCTCCACTGTCTTCGGTGTATACGGAACACTACTGCCATCTTATTTTAGGACGATATTTGTTTACATGGAGTTTATATTCCTTGAGTAGATTCCATGCCCTAAGCGATCGGCTATTAATTCTCTGGCCGTAGCGTGTTCCAGGTTTTTGTAGCAGGACTTCAACAATCGTTAAGAAGACCTAATTTTTAACCGACTTTAAAAAAGGAGGAGGTCTCAATTTGATGCGTATTTTTTTATTAGGTACTCAGAAGTCAGAATTACTCAGAAATGGCTGAACATTTTGATGATTATTCTTTTATTTAATAGGGCATATCTGCGGGGTGGTCCCATATAAATTTAACTTAAATCGGTTCAGTAGTTCAACTGATTTTTTTACATTAATAGGTATTTTTTATGTATGTAATGTATGTACTATGTCTATGTCACCTCATATCTCCTGCATTTGTGAACCGATTTTGATTATTCTTGTCTTATTTAATAAAGCATACGTTCTGGATTGTAGGTACCACATAAATTTTACTAGAAGCGGTTCAGTGATTGTCTTATTTTTTAGTTTAATAATCAAATATCAAGACAAAAATTGGTTAATAACGTGCAAACTACGTATTGTAAAGCCACTAAAAAATAAAAAACCTTCAAAAAAGCCACTAAAAAGGAAGAAAATAATAAAATGTTGAGGTCGACGCCAATTTAATAAAAAAAGAGTAGATAAGTACCTATATAAAAAGTTTTAGTAATACATTTTTTTACTATTTTCCTCCTTTTTAGTGGCTTTTTTGAAGAAGGTTTTATAATAACAAAAGTTCCTATAAAAATGGGACGTAGAACCATCTGCGTAGAACGCGTTGACTCTGAGATACAGAATGTTCAATATTATGAACATTTGTACCAAAAATATGGTCGATTTAAAATTTTTGGAAATACTTTTAAAAAATGTTTTCAAAAAAAGGCTCTTCTTTCAAAACTCGATAGCACTCAATATTTTCAACTTTCAAGTAGAACCTGCCTGGTTTAGGAAATCAAGATTTTGCATTTTGTGATTAGTCCAAACACTGACTTTTTAGAAGAAAATAGAAATAATTAAAATATGATAGATTTTTTTGAAAATGAATTCTTAAAAGGGTAAAAATAAGGTACTAAAACGTACCCACCTATATCGTGAATGGAACTACCCTGGAACAGACCCGTTTTGAGTTTTCCAATGGTTTTATTAAGTTCGACATGATGTATATAAGTATACTAGCCGTTACCCGTGGCTTCGCCCACGTATTTTTCGATTTATGATTTATTATCCCCCCGCGAGAAATTATCCTCCTGCGAAGCGAAGCCGGGCTGGTGGTGTTTATTTGCTCGAATTTTATAATACATAACACACTCGCTTCGCTCGTTCGCTCGAATTTTATTAATACATTACCCACTCGCTTCGCTCGTTCGCTCGAATTTTATTAATACATTACACACTCGCTTCGCTCGTTCGTTTGAATATTAATTATACATTACTCACTCGCTTCGCTCGTTCGTTTGAATATTGGTAATACAATACTCACAATTTTATTAATACATTACTGACCCGTTTCGCTCGTTCACTCAAATATTAATAATACAATACTCACTCGCTTCGCTCGTCCGATCGAATTTTATTAATACATTATTGCTCACCTACGTTATATAAGGAACTCCTGTGCAAAATTTCATGCTTCTAACTTCAAAAATGATGAACTTTCATACAAACTTTCATCCCCCATTTAATCCCTTTAAGGGATGAATTTTCAAAAATCCTTTCTTATTACTAATCTACGTTATATAAGGAACTGCTGTGCAAAATTTCATGCTTCTAACTTAAAAAATTACGAACTTCCATACAAACTTTCATCCCCTATTTAACCCCCCTAGGGAATGAATTTTTAAAAATCCTTTGTTATTGCTCACCTACGTAATATAAGGAACTCCTGTGCAAAATGTCATGCTTCTAACTTTAAAAATGACGAACTTCCATACAAACTTTCATCCCCTTTTTAGCCCCTTTAGGGGATGCATTTTCAAAAAAAAAATTCTTAGTGGTCACCTACGTTATATAAGAAACTCTTGTGCAAAATTTCATGCTTCTAACTTCAAAAATGACGAATTTCCATACAAACTTTCATCCCCTATTTAATTCCTTTAGGGGTTGAATTTCGAAAAATCCTTTCTTAGTGGGTGCCTACGTCACAAAAGGAACCAACTGTCCAAATTTCAAGTTTATATCTTTAGCGGTTTGACCTGGGCGTTGTCTGTCAGTCAATCAGTCAGTCAGTCAGTCAGTCAGTAACGGAACTGTTTTATATATATAGATTTATTTAGATCAAATTTAATTATTGAAATTTGACCCACTACCCGTTATCCAATTGAGTTGAAATTTTGCACACGTGTATAAGTCCGGTGACAATACAATATAGTATATCTAATATCGTTCTAAATTCAAAATGGCGGACGTCCCAAGATGGCGGCTCACATTTTTATTTGCAACCCTCTTTACATGGGTATCAAATGAAAGGGTTTCATGAGTAAAATACGATAAGCTACGTGACGCCATTCTAAATTCAAAATGGCGGACGCCCCAAGATGGCGGCTCACCTTTTTCTTTACGACCCCCTTGACAGGGGTATCAAATGAAAGGGTTTCATGAGCAGAATACGATAAGCTACGTGACGCCATTCTAAATTCAAAATGGCGGACGTCCCAAGATGGCGGGTTACCTATTACTTCAGAATTCCCATGACATGGGTATCAAATTAAATGGTTTGAGGAGTAGAATACGATAAGCTACATGACATCATTCTAAAATCAAAATGACGGACGCCCCAAAATAGCGGCTTTCCTTTTTCTTTACAACCCCCGACGTATCAAATGAAAGGGTTTGATGAGTAGAATAAGATAAGCTACATGACGTCATTCTAAATTCAAAATGGCGAACGCCCCAAGATGGCGGCCCAATTTTAATTTAAATTTTAATAAACTAGATAACTGGGTTAGCTGATTAATATAAAATTGAAAATTTAGGACTTAGATTTTACATTGTTGTAAAGTGAAGAATGTACCTATATATTTTTCTGTTGTATAGAATTAAAATAATAATTAATAAAGACTAAAAAGTAACAAATAAATAACTTAAAAAAAACTTTTTAAAAAACAATGGTTTTATTTTGAAACAAAATTGCACTAAAAAGTAGAAAATAATTTTTTTTAGTGATTATAAGCTGATCAGAATAGTTTTAAACACCTGTTAAAATAAAACCATTGGGCGTTAATTAAAACATCATAACACCATCAGTACCTAATATTTTATGAGCGCCCAATGGTTTTCTTTTAACAAATGTTGAAAACTATTCTGATCAACTTATAATCACTAAAAAAAATTATTTTCTACTTTTTAGTGCAATTTTGTTTCAAAATAAAACCATTGTTTTTTAAAAAGTTTTTTTTAAGTTATTTATTCTCATTTGGTACCTTCTTTTCAACAGCCGTATTTATTATGTTCTTTATCTAATTTTAAATGAAAAATACATTAAGAAAAGAACGCCATAAATCGTTCTTCCTGTCCCATATCAATATCTTTAAAAATTGAACAGTTATAGGCAGTCAAAGTTGAAATCATTGAGTTTTAATTGATTTTTTGACACGTATTTCCATGTCGAATAAAAAAATCCTTCTAGGAATCGACAGAAAATCAGTACAGACGATAAAATGGCTATATTATTATTGCAATGGGGAAAAATTAAACGTTTTTCAAGCATATTAAGGGGTTAAAAAGCTTTTAGTTTGTGAACCATTTTTTTTAAATTTAGTCTAGGTGAGAAAATCGATGTACCTATATTGTATACAAGGGTTCTCTTCTCTAGGGTGGTAATGGACTATTTCTTGCTTAGTCACATAATATAATCTGTCAGTTTTTTGTCTTCAAAATAGCTGTCGACATTTCTTTTAGTCACTTTAAATGAATATTATAGGTACTTACGTGATTTGTTAATTTCCGCTGCATCTTGTTCACAGGTACTCTCGTTAATACTGGGCCCAGCTCTTGGAACGTCATCTGTTGGTTCATCGCTCATATTGAATTACTCGTGAAAGCTCAACACAATCGGCCGTTTAACAATGAAGTGATGAAACAATGAAACAATACTAGACCAAAGTATTAATACTTATAGAGTTAATAAGTATCTACTGCATTTTATCTTATCTTCCATATTATGATTAAAAAAAAAGAACCCATTTAAACAGGGCTCAAGTTTTCTGGGGTTTTTTACAGATAATAAAAAAATAAATTATTTATTACAAGATTTAAGACAGATTTTGTATCAATCCGACTCCATTTGTGCAAGTTATAGATTACTCCCCTTTGAGACAAAATTTTAAAAATCTGGCATTGCGATGCTCGACTAAAAACCTTGGAAGGAACAATTTTTTTTTTTCAAAATCGGTTGAGCCGTACCTATTGGATGCACGTGTGATACACAAACAGATTCAGACAAAGAGGGTGCATGGGCATGGCTCAATCCCTAAATAACGCTCGCACAAATGTTAAAAAAAAATCTTCATTTGTATTATATGCGCTAATAACATTATAAGCTGTTGGAATATTCAACAGCGTCTATAATAATACAAAATATGGCGATTACTTTGAAAGGAAGGGTTTAATTGTAACAAAGTGAAAGTTCTAGAGAAATTTTCTTTGGCGAACAAAATAAAACAAAACGATGTCTAATAGACCGAGAATCAGTGACAATTTTTTGGTGTTATTTATTCAAGGTCTTATTTTTGTGAAGATGTTGAGGGAGGCATATGAAAGTGCTCTGAGTAAGGGATTTTGCTAGACAGCGGTATGGGAGGGATGCAGACCGCCCCCAACATGTAACAAAAAAAAATTGTCACAATTATTATTTCTTCAAGGCTGAAATTGTTTATAAAGCTTGTCGGTGTCCCAATAATGCCTGTATAATATTTGCAGATCGATTGGTCAGTATTAAAGGGGTGGCAGATCACCCTAAACGTGTACCCGACGAAATTTATATTATTAGTTCAAGGTTCAAATTTTAATATATTGTTACGGCGACTGTTTTAAGCATATATATAAATTTGCAGAACAAAATGTCGGTATTAACCCCCTCTCTTAGAGAGAAGCTTGCTCGCCTAGGTGTTTATAGGTATCGTTCTGCAAGGGGGTTAATACCGACATTTTGTTCTTCAAATTGAAATATATGCTTAAAACAGTTATATTTAAGTGAAAATGTCACTTATTGCACATTAGTTTCAATAGGAACAAAGGGTAAGATTTAAAAACTGAAAAAGCGGCCAAGTGTCGGACCACGCACAGTGGAACCCTTCACTGAACGTTAACGGTTAAAATTGAAAGTTAATAATCTTCTATATATATATATATATATATATATACATTCCTGGTGTCTGTCTATCTGCTCCGGCTAATCTCCGAAACGGCTTAACCGATTGCAATGAAATTTTGCATACACATGGAGGGCATTGTCCGTAAGGACATAGGCTACTTTTTTCATTGAAAATAGAATCAATGCAATGAATTCGAGTTCATTGTTTATAACAATTGAATTTTAATAGATCCCGTTTTCGATTGTTTATAACAAATTCAAATGCTAGTAACGTTATTTCATGTTTGTTTTAGACTCTGTTTCAGTGTTAGTAACGTAATTTCAGTCGTCTTCGTTGAAAAAACTCGAATTCGTTACATTGATCCTATTTTTAATAACAAATCAATTGTTTATAACACTAGTAGAGTTGAGCCGCGCGCTATGCGCTCGCCGATATCAATTGTCTTGAGTGATACTATCATATTAAATCTTCTATCAATTCCAAATTTTTTATGATAGAGATAATCTGATAATTACATTTAAAAATTTTATTGAATATTTGAATAATGAAAATAAAGTAATTTTTTTATTTTAAATCGTTTTACGTGTTACATCCATCGACCAATCACGTCGCTCGAAACTGATGTTACATGAGTTTTTTAAGGTAGGAAAATTACGTTTCGTACTTAACTTATTCCCAATAATTGGCATTAAAATTTTTTTTCATTGTATCTATAATAGCTTAATAATTGGAAAATCAGCAATTGCTTTATAAAAAAATTTATTTTTCGTAATAACATAAAATACTAATAAAAATTTTACATTGCATATATAAAATTTATATAGTATTAATATTATAAGTAATAACAAACATCAATTTTTATGAAATTATCTGTTTTGAATAGCCCAATCATTTTAGATTTTTTCAAAACATTAACTGTCAGATTAAAACTTTTGACGCAGTAAAGTGTCCCCCATAAAGTAGATGAAGAAATCATGTTTTGGCCCATTAATTAATTAATTATGGGAACTGTTCGCCATCTTGGATTTTGGAGAGAGAGTGGCGCAGTTTTTTCAACTTTTTGATCATTTTTATTGAAAATAAGTGGCACATTTAAATGAAAAAGACAAAGTTGTAGAGGACTCATTTCCCAACAGTTTTCGTACACATAAGTTTTTCGTACGACGTGTGGATTACGGCTGGCAACGCGTTCAACACAACGGTAATTTTGACTATTTGGTTCACCATTCAAACTAAAAGTCTTTTCATCACTGAAGCAAAAAATGTTATTTAGGAAGTCTGGATCATTATTGCATTTTTCGAACTTTTCTTCGCAAAAAGATATTCTTCGAAAAGCATCGTCCCCGCGTAATTCCTAATGATGGGAATATTTTTACGATTTGAATTTATTTGCTTTTAAAATTTTATAAGTACGATAAGTGCTAATTCCGGCGTCATTTGCCAATTGCCTTACACTTATGTTTGGATTTCTTTTAACATGAACAATGATTCCAGCATAGATTTCAAGTTCTGCCTGGCTCGGACGATTTCTTGTAATATTTTTATGCCTGGTGTTAACGCAACTAGTATTCTTGAAATTAGCAACTGCTCTTTTTACAACTTGCACTATAGGTATCTGTTTATTGTACTTAACACTCATAAATCAACAACTTTCTGGTAACTGTTTCCAGATAGGGCCCAAATAACCATTTCAACTTTTTCAAGTGTTTAATAAGACATTTGAAAATTAGAAGTAATTTAATTAAAAATATAAATTTATTTTTGACAGTTTATAATATTTTACAGAAACAATTAATTTTTTCAATATAAACAACTTTTAGACCGTTGCCATGCTTTTATATTATAAATGATTTTACACGTGTTACATATCGACCAATCACATCGCCAGAATCTGATGTTACATGAGTTTTTATAGTAGGAAATTTAATTGTTACATTTTTTTGCAAGTCAATTTTTTATTGTTTAAAGCAATTGTTATAAACAATCGCCCAACTTTCCGATCTGCCGACAGTCGAGTTTACAGTCGACCTTCCTGTTTCGATGTAGCTGGTATACTTATCAGAAAGAAAAAACATATTGAACACAATATATTCGCTATAAGATCAATCAAATCCTGCAAGCCTCATCAAAGATTTTGCTCAATTATCACAAAAAATAGATACACGCAATAAACAATTGAATTGTTATTTGTTCAAAAAAACGATCTATGGTGGCATAAAACTATAGGAAGTTTTTTATTTACATTTTATTCCGGATTAGAACTACTAAATCATGCCTATCTCCGCAAGTGGCTGAACCAATTTGGATGTGGTTTTTAGTGATGTATTGAGATAACCTTGGGCTGACATTCAGTGTTTGTTACATTTAAATCGGTTGACAAATAAAAAAGATATGTCAGTTTTAAAATGCGTGTCGCGCGTGTTGTGCCACCGTTAATGCAAATGTCAAAACAATACACTGTTTATTTGTGTGACACCGTTAATGCAAACTATTTCCAAGCGATTTTAAGCCCGACTTTGCTTCGCAGGGGGAGAGATTCTCGCGGAGGTGGGGACAATAAATCATACTTCGCTCCGCAGGGGGAGAATTTCTCGCAGTGGGGATAATAAATTAACAGTATACTGAATATACGTGAGCGGAGCCATGGGTAGCCGCTAGTAAATTTAATAATAATTATTTTATTGTCTTTAAAATAGCGTGTACGGTGTAAGTAGTATGTTTAGAGGGTTCTACAACCTCCGTACTCACGACCGGAGTACGGAGGCTGTAGAACTACAGTGTAACTCACTGTCGGCACCTTTGATGTTCTGTCCCCAAGTTTTGTTTTTTTTCTTTACGCCAGCGACGGGCATGCGCGTAAAGGTCGATTTATATTATCAGCTTAGACACGGGGCGGGAACGTAACGTTTCCGACAAGATAAACATTTTTACATGCATTTCAAATACGAATATTTCTAATTAGCGTATCCGATCCGTTCAGACACGTTGCGTATCATTCACGTACCGTCAAACATATAAACATTGTCGGCGAGAATGTTTTGTCTGATACGTTACGCGTCTGAGCATGTCTGAATATGTCTCAAACGGTACGTACGTATAGTATACATTATGTTCAGACAGTAAAGTAATAAGTTTAGAAGTGATCGCGTTAAATTCTCTCGGAATGGATCACGAAAAACTTATCGCGTGTCTGACCGGATAATATAAATCGACCTTTATACAGCCAATGAGAAGCCAGCGCTCTATGGTTGAATTTCTATAGAACACAACCTGAGTCAGTGCCATAGACACATTAGCACGTGTATTGTGCTAGGCCATAGACATAAATCATAGTTGGTACACTGTGCATAAATATAATATGTCGGTTCTGCCATCAAAATTACGCCAGGACGACGCATGCGCACTGAATTTCTTGGGACAGAAATATTGCTGAGTGGAGGGAGAAACTCCTTGTATACGACATACGTTTAAACTGTGGTAACTCGCATAAATATAGGTACTACCGTGTAACCGAAAATATCCCATATCTCAAAAACTAGACAACATATCTTATTTAAACCAATTTTCGTTGAAAGTATTGTATAAGTTCGACTACCTTACATTTTTTCATAATTTTCCATCCTGTAGTTGAAAAGTTAGAGGGGGGACACACTTTTTACGACTTTAGAAGCGTATATCTCACAAACCAATGACTTAAATAAAAGTCATTTTGAAACTTCTATATCATTTTTCAAGACCTATCTAACGATACCACACACAGTACGGCAGATAGGTGAAGAAAATTGTAAGAATTACGCGATTTATGATAGAAGCATGCAACTTGGGGCACATGTACTACATATATGAAGATTATATTTTGGCTATGAGGCCATCTCAGATTTTGCCTATTACAGTACCTAATGGCGGGGAATAAAAGACCCCCATAGATGTTTCTGCAAAAATTCCAAAAACTATTAGATATACAAAAAAAAGTTTCAAACTAAAATTGTTCCGTAGTTAGATCTATACCTAAAAATTTAATTCTTACACATTTTCCTGTAGGTGGACAGGTATGGCCCGAAAATCGCATACTTTTATCGCCAGACCAATGATTAAAACGTAATGTACTTTTCAGGTACTGTTATTTTTCGATTTTTAAATTGAAAATGCATATATTCATAAAAAAAAGAACGCCCTAAATCCTGCTTTTTGTTCCATATCGATATTTTAGACATTTTTAAATTATAAGCATTGAAGTAAATTTAAAAATCAGTTTTTTCTTCAATTTGACAATTTTTCATTCAATTCGCTTGGACTTAAATGTTTATAATTTAAAAATGTCTGAAGTTTTTGAGATAGGACAAAAAGCATCGTTTAGGGCATTAAATTTCCTATGGATTCTTAAGACGGATTTTTTTTGGTATACAAGGTACTCGTAACGCGCGTTATAAAAAAACTTGTAAAACTCTGTGATGATTTCAACTTTGACTGCCTATAACTTCTAAATTTTTAAAGCTATCGATATGGGACAAAAGCAGGATTTAGGGCGTTCTTTTCTTTATGAACATAATATGCATTTTTAATTTAAAATTCGATAAATAACATAACGAATAAAGTAGTTGAAAAGTAGCTACATTACGTTTTGACCATTGGTTTCCAAGGCGATAAAAGTACGCGAAATTCGGGCCCTTTTTCTGGCCATACCTGTCCACCTACATAAAAATGTGTAAGAATAAAATTTTTATTGATCTAACTATGGAACAATTTTTGTTTGAAACTTTTTTTTGTATATCTAATAGTTTTTGAAATTTTTGCAGAAAAATCTATGGAGGGGTCTTTTACCCCCGCCATTACTGTAATAGGGGAAATCTGACATGGCCTCATTAAATCTTCATATATGTAGTATATGTGCCCCAAGTTGCATGCTTCTATCATTAATCGCGCAATTGTTTCACCTATCTGCCGCACTTATGTGCACTGGAATTGTTTTTCGTCCCTCAGTTAAATGTATGGAGTGCCAACCCTAATTTTCTTTCGTAATTTCACTACACCATTGTATAGCGGTTCATAGAAGACACCTACCTTCCAAATTTTATTTATATAGTGCCAATAGTCTCCGAGTAAAATTGCTGTGACATACGGACGGACGGACAGGACGAAATTATAAGGGTTCGGCCGTTTTTGTCATTTGGCTACGAAACCCCTAAAAATGATTGTTTTTAATACAATTCTAAAAATCCTTCTTTTCATCTTTTTGGAAATCCTTATCAAATTTTGGGATTAAAACCTTATTAATTTATAGCTACTGTTTATAGCCCAGTGGTTGGGTGTTAGAATTCGGAATTAATTAGGGGGAAGCTGGAAATGGTTCTAATCCCTTCAGTTTAGGTCTGGAATGCCGCTGCGTGCAGATTTATAGTCAGAAAAAATGTTTTAATTAACATCGAAAATTAACATTATGCGATTAAAAAATGTTTCAAACAAAAAATATTTGCCGTAAAATCGTCGACATTTTTTGTTCCAAACATTTTTTGATAAAACTTGCCGTTAAGCCAGAAATTAAATGTCTTATGCTCGGTTGCACAAAACGTCAAAAAATTTGATTTGAAAATGACCTTAGATTGTGATAATATATAATTACAGTTTTTATACATGCAGGAGCAGTCTAATGTCGTTGTGAAACTCCCTGAACATACTAGAATACGTCGCGTTCATATTCAAAATTTCAAGTGTTACGTAATTTCAACAGTGGATATTTTCAACAATAAGACATATAGTTTCGGGCTAACGACATCTTTTATCAAAAAACCAGTCAAGTGCCAGTCGGACTCGCGTGGAGAGAGTTCCGTACTATTCCGTTTCCCGTGGGAATTTAAAGACAGGATTTTCGTTTAGGTTTTCCTGTAAACTATGAGTGAGGCCCTATATTCCCTATTTTTTTTTTAAATTTGAGGCTCAGTAGTTTCGGAGATAAGTGGAGGAGAAATGCTCGATTTTCGTATACTTTCTTTAATATCTTTTAAACTATACATTTTAAAATTAGAAAAAAATATATTTGTATTTCTCATAACGAACCCTTTCATTTGATCGGTCACATCATGCACTTGAAATTTTTTTTTTTTTAATTTTCTACTTTACCCCCCAAAATTAGAATTCGTTTATTTACGCTATACGTCCGTGATTGGGTCACCTAACTCTATATATGCACCAAATTTCATCCTTTTTCGTCCAGTAGATTCGGAGAAAATAAGCTGTGACAGACGGACAGACACGAAAGTGATCCTATAAGGATTCCGTTTTTTCATGCTGAGGTACGGAACCCTAAAAAATTATTGGGCCAAAAAATGTGGACAATTTTACGGCAACTATTTTTTGTTTGAAATATTTTTTAATTACATAATGTTAATTAAAACACGTGTTTTCTGATTATAAATTTGCACACTGCGGCTAAAGCACACCTAGCAGGAGAGGGAAAACTTAGTATGTTCATTCCAGACTTACTGAAGGAACTAAAACCATGTTAAGCTTACCTCTAATTAATTCCGATTTCGAAGTTTTTTTACTCACCAACCACTGAGCTATTACAGCAGGTTCGAAAAACAAACAAACGTACCCTCGCTTGAATTTTTAGCTGAAATAGTTTTATACACGAGGTCGATTTCTTTATTGATGATGAGTTCCATATTCCCTAGAGAACGTTGAAGACTATTTAATTCCATTTAACTCTGTCCTGGACAGTACGGATGAGGCTATTACTTCTTTATTAACCGACCTCAAAAAAAGGAGGCTCTGTGTTTCCTTTGTATGTTTGTAAGTGCGCGATTTTTTCAGAAACTACACGATCGATTTTTATAATTTTTTTATTTAATAGGGCCTTGGGGATGGTTCTTATATAAATTTTACTTAAATCGATTCAGTAGTTCGACTGATTTTAATAAAAAGTGAGTAACGGACTGTAACACCGTTAAGGTAAATGTCAAATATCAAGACAGAAAGTTACGTATATTGTAAAGCCACTAAAAAGTAAAAAATTAAAAACTTTTTAAAAAAATAGGACCTCCTTCAAAAAAGCCATTAAAAATGAGTAAAATAATAAAATGTTGAGGTCGCCGTCAATTTAATAAAATGAAAGTAGGTATATAAAAAGTTTTACCAATTAAATTGGCGCCGACCTCAAAATTTTATTATTTTCCTCTTTTTTTAGTAGCTTTTTCGAAGGAGGTTCTATTTTTTTTTTTTTAGTTTTTTTTCCATGTCTGATATTAGGCCAGAATTTGATATGTAGCAATTTTCATTCAAGTCCGACGGTTTTCTGCTTCGCCATATTGTATAGGTGCGAGTATGTTTTGGTACAATGGTTGTATATTTTGCATTTGTGAAGACAAATCTAACTGAAAAAAGACATTCCAGGCGCATCTATGGTGTCTTTGAAGTTAAAACTTCCTTAGGCGCGCTTTGCCTGGGCAGTTAACAACAGTGATGTGAAACGCACCTGACGGTGACTATCGGGGTTACTCGGCTCAAACACGAACACGTATTTGCAATATGCTGCTAATAGTGTTAGTTCATAAGTGTGCTAATAGATGACACTAAAAACTTAATACGAGTAAAAAGTAATTTGTAGTTCACAAGTGCACTAATAGATGACACTAAAACATATACACTACTCCAAAAAATTAACGCACCACTAAAAAGTAAGCAAAAGTTTAAAGTAATTTTTCGTCAAAACTACTGGTTCGATTTGGACGATTTTTTTTGAACGACAGGTTGTCTCTTCCACAAAGTTAGTGTACTACTGTATTCGTATAGAAACCTATTTTTTATAAATAGCGGGTTTGTATGGAAGTTCGTCATTTTTGAAGTTAGAAGCATAAAATTTTCCACAGGAGTTTCTTATATAACGTTGAGCACTAAGAAATGTTTTTTTGAAAATTCATCCCTTAAGGGGGTTAAAAAGGGGATGAAAGTTTGTATGGAACTGGAAGTTCGTCATTTTTCAAGTTAGAAGCATGAAATTTTGCACAGAAGTTCCTTATATAACGTAGGTGAGCATTAATGTTTTAAAAAAATTCCAGCGAATTAAACACCACCAGCCCGCTTCGCTCTGCAGGAGGAGAATTCCTCGCAGGGGCGGGGAGGTTAATAAATCATAAATCGAAATATACGTGGGCGAAGCCACGGGTAACGGCTATCTATATATCTATATATAAATTTCTGGTGTCTGTCTGTTCCGGCTAATCTCCGAAACGGCTTAACCGATTGCAATGAAATTTTGCATACACATGGAGGGCATTGTCCGTAAGGACATAGGCTACTTTTTTTCATTGAAAATAGAATCTATGCAATGAATTCGAGTTCATTGTTTATAACAATTGAATTTGCGAGTTCATTGTTTATAACAATTGAATTTTAATAGATCCCGTTTTCGATTGTTTATAACAACTCGAATAGGGGATGAAAGTTTGTATGGAAATTCGTCATTTTTGAACGGATCTGGATGAAATTTGGCACAGAGATAGATTATAGTCTGGAATAGCACATAGGCTACTTTTTATCCCGGAACAATGTACGGTTCCCGTGGGATAGTTTTGTTTTTGTTTTTCACAAAGCAAGGGATCGACATGATTTTTTGCATAGTGGTAGTTTAGGGGTCAGAGAATGTTATAGGCTACTTTTTATCCCGAAAAAATGTACGGTTCCCGTGGGATAGTTTTGTTTTTGTTTTTCACAGAGCAAGGGATCGACATGATTTTTTGCATAGTGGTAGTTTAGGGGTCAGATAATGTTATAGGCTACTTTTTATCCCGGAAAAATGTACGGTTCCCGTGGGATAGATTTGTTTTTGTTTTATCTTTAGAACTACTAAACCGATTTTAAAAATTCTTTCACTAATAGAAAGCTACGCAGGGGGGCAGATTCTCGCGGGGGGATAACAAATTAGGGGGAAGATTCACGCGGGGGGAGAACAAATTTTAGGGGGGAGATTCTCGCGGGGGGATAACAAATGTTAATGTATTATTAATATTCGAGCGAACGAGCGAAGCGAGTGAGTAATGTAATAATAAAATTCGAGCGAACGAGCGAAGCGAGTGAGTTATGTATTAATAATAATCAAGCGAACGAGCGAAGCAAGTGTCTAATGTATTAATAAAATCCGAGCGGACGAGCGAAGCGAATGAGTTATGTATTATAAAATTCGAGCGAATAAACACGACCAACCCGGCTTCGCTTCGCAGGAGAATTTTTCGCGGGGGGGATAATAAATTGTAATCGTAAAATACGTGGGCGAAGCCACGGGTAACGGCTAGTTATTATATAAAACAGTTCCGTTACTCACTGACTGACAGACAACGCCCAGGTCAAACCATTGAAGATATAAACTTGAAATTTGGACAGTAGGTTCTTTTTGTGACGCAAGCACCCACTAAGAAAGGATTTTTCGAAATTCATCACCCAAGGGGGTTAAATAGGGGATGAAAGTTTCTATCGAAGTTCGTCATATTTGAAGTTAGAAGCATGAAATTTTGTACAGAAGTTTCTTATATAACGTAGATGAACACTAAGAAATTTTTTTTTTGAAAATCCATCCTTTAAGGGGATTAAAAAGAAGATGAAAGTTTGTATGGAAGTTCGTAATTATTGTAGTTAGAAGCATGAAATTTTGCACAGGAGTTCCTTATAATTTATATAACGTAGGTGAGCAATAAGAAATAATGTATTAATAAAATTCAAGCGAACGAGCGAAACGAGTGAGCAATAGATTATTAATAGACGGTTGTTGATTCGAATTTTATATTTAAACAACCTAATATTTTTATTGAGAATTTAATTTTAGTTGTATTGACGTACTGCACTCGCTTATTTTGGAAATGCAAATAAATGAATATCCATCTATCTAATTTAAGAACTGTAAATATGGCTGGCGGACCAAAAACAAAATGCAAATGGCAAAAAAAACTAATAATAGAGGTTTATTTCCTACAAACTCATCAGTTCTCTGCAAAAATGCAATACTTATAAAATGGTTAGTCACCAAAGGGCAAACAATAACGTGCAAATTTGATTGTTGCATATGCACTTGCACTAAACCACCAACATTTTCCAATGAGTATCATTTAGTGGTCCCGTTTGAATAGGTGACTCTATAGAATAGATCTAGTGCTCTAGAATAGATGATTACAAATAAACGAACGTAATAGCTTGTATAGGGAGTTCCTAGTTTCATTTAAGGTGCGTTCCACTTGGCGACCATTGCGCCCACTACGCTCACGCCTTATGGCCGCGCTTATTACGTTTGGTCGTTGTAGGCGTTGCGATCGCCAAGTGGAACACACCCTTAGAGAATCGTAAAAGTCGTACGGCCTATGGGAATATAAAAAAATAAAACAATATAGTAGAGTGATATCAATGTCTTATAATATAATCAATAAAATTGACTTAAGAAGAAAAGTAAATGTATATTCATATTTATATTGTATAGTTTATCGTTACGTATGTACATACATACAACGGTAGCAGTCTAACTCCTCTCGCAACAACCATTCATTCATCACGTCACATCACTGCACTTAATTTAAATATTATATATTTTTCATTTCTAAACGAGTTTAGAAAAGGAACAAATAAGGAGTGAGCCTGCCATTTGTACACCAATCACTAGTGTATTGTTATGTGTGAAATAGAAAAATTACATTATTATTAATGTTTTTATGACAATGCTACGCTACATGTAGAATTCTTTGCTAAAATTAAATAAAAAAACGATGTTGTGACAAGCGGCCCAGTTAACGACATAAACTGATTTTAGTTATTGAAAATACTTACTGGCTGTTGGAAAGGGACTTTTTTCTTGTCTATTTTGAAAAATTGTTTTCTTCTTTTCTCAGTAAAAATTAGTTATTTATGAATAGAAAATATTTTATAAACGTCACGGACATTTGTTTAATCTTTTCATAATTGCTTTTAGCTACTTGTGATTTATCAAATTATTTAAATTGTTATTATTGTAAATTTGATTCGTTGATAAATACCAAGTAGTCATACGAGATTATCTATTATCCTTATCATAATATTCTGTGATTTTTATTATCAATATATTATGCAGGAAATAATTCTTTACAGCGTTATCACAAGTTTTCCATAAAAATCAACTCATTACTTTTTCAACAGAGAGGGGTGTTTTCAGGGCCGGCGCTAGGATTTTCGGGCCCCGGGTAAGCGTTTTCAGGCCGCTCTCACCTCCAAAAAAAATTTTACTCTAAAATTTTTTTTTTTTTGGAAAGTCAAAAAATTTTAATGCTCACATATAATAGGTAAGCCCCGGACCTGTGGGCCCCCTGCCCCCTTCGGAGGCCAGGACCCGGGATACCTTAACCCCGCTTACCCCTTCCTAGCGCCGGCCCTAGGTGTTTTATAAACAATTATTTAACAGGCATTAGCAATGGTCAGTCAATATTGTTATACAAACCCGTAGTCAGAAATTTTTTTCGTGGGAAGCTTAAAACGAAATGTTACAATCACCACAAAACACCAAACCATAACAAACACTCTCGACGTACGTTTCGCCAACCAAGTTGGCATCATCAGGAGATGATTAAAACTAAAGACTAAACAAAAATTACTGCCTATTTATAGGCTACCTAATTTTAATTACCTGAAAACTAAACTAATTTACTAAATCAAAAAGCAGGCTACCTGGAATTGGGCCTTTGTCACTGTTCATAATATTATGTTTACACTTATGAATCTCTAGACTCTCTACGGCGTCTAGTTGTCTAATATTAATGACGTTTCTAATTAATTTTAAATTACTATTGTCTATTTTATGGTCATTTTCAAATGCATGTTGGGCAACACTAGATTTATCAAACCTGCCATATTTTAGATGAGCCATATGCTCTTTAAATCTTACTGAAATAGATCTTCTCGTTTGGCCAACATACTTTTTATTACAATTTTGACAACTAATTTCATAAATCCCGGACTTTTCTTTTTCTTCTACTTTTTCTTTAGGGTTCCCTAATTTTTCTTTCAAACTATTACTTGAAGAGTATACAATATTTAATCCTACTTCTTTAAAAATCTTTTTTAACCCTCTGGTGAAGCGCGATTCAAATGGAATCGATACATATCTAGAAATTTCTGTTTCATTACGAAAAGTCGAGGAATTTTCCAAAGCATTCTTAAAACTACGTTTTCTAATCATTTTATCTATTAAATCTACATTATAACCATTACACAAAGCTATGTCCTTAATTAAAGTTTTTTCTTTCTCAAACCTTTCCTTGTTGAGAGGGAAGCTGAGTAACCGGTGTATTAAAAAGTTGAAACTTGCCATTTTATGTTGAGGGCAATGATGTGAGTCTTTAGGGATATATCTTAGTGTATTGGTGTCCTTTCTGTATATATCAAATTCTAAATTATTTGTCTCATTCTTTATGACTAATACATTAAACAACGGAAGACTGCCATTTTTAGATGTATTAGTCATAAAGAATGAGACAAATAATTTAGAATTTGATATATACAGAAAGGACACCAATACACTAAGATATATCCCTAAAGACTCACATCATTGCCCTCAACATAAAATGGCAAGTTTCAACTTTTTAATACACCGGTTACTCAGCTTCCCTCTCAACAAGGAAAGGTTTGAGAAAGAAAAAACTTTAATTAAGGACATAGCTTTGTGTAATGGTTATAATGTAGATTTAATAGATAAAATGATTAGAAAACGTAGTTTTAAGAATGCTTTGGAAAATTCCTCGACTTTTCGTAATGAAACAGAAATTTCTAGATATGTATCGATTCCATTTGAATCGCGCTTCACCAGAGGGTTAAAAAAGATTTTTAAAGAAGTAGGATTAAATATTGTATACTCTTCAAGTAATAGTTTGAAAGAAAAATTAGGGAACCCTAAAGAAAAAGTAGAAGAAAAAGAAAAGTCCGGGATTTATGAAATTAGTTGTCAAAATTGTAATAAAAAGTATGTTGGCCAAACGAGAAGATCTATTTCAGTAAGATTTAAAGAGCATATGGCTCATCTAAAATATGGCAGGTTTGATAAATCTAGTGTTGCCCAACATGCATTTGAAAATGACCATAAAATAGACAATAGTAATTTAAAATTAATTAGAAACGTCATTAATATTAGACAACTAGACGCCGTAGAGAGTCTAGAGATTCATAAGTGTAAACATAATATTATGAACAGTGACAAAGGCCCAATTCCAGGTAGCCTGCTTTTTGATTTAGTAAATTAGTTTAGTTTTCAGGTAATTAAAATTAGGTAGCCTATAAATAGGCAGTAATTTTTGTTTAGTCTTTAGTTTTAATCATCTCCTGATGATGCCAACTTGGTTGGCGAAACGTACGTCGAGAGTGTTTGTTATGGTTTGGTGTTTTGTGGTGATTGTAACATTTCGTATCTTTACACCAAAGGTTCCACCATTTTTTATTGGAAGCTTAAAAGTCAAAAAATAAATAAAGTTTCTCACAAACTTTAAGCAGTTTAATTATTACATTCTTTGTATGAAAAATTATGGTCATAAATGACACATTCATTATAATGGAAATGTATTTAAAAAGACTTTTTCATAGAAAGGCACAAATTTGTTAGAATTTGTGAAATTTCGACGAGGGGCTTCAGCCCCTTGATCCACCCCCCTGTGCCTGTTGTTATATCAATTCGGCAATACCAATAACAAGTATTTAATGTACGAATGCACCCATTCTCTTGCAAACTCTAGACAAAGTCTTGTAACTAATAACAACGCACGATTTAGGGGTGGATTTACCTTATAGGTATCCATATGTTTTTTTCACTTTTTCATTCATTCAAAGGACAAATAGGATATCAATAAGACAACCCATATCCATAATGCAGCGTTCCTACTGTAGAAACTCCATTAAATGACAATGCCAGGAGTGCCAGGACACGTGAAAAAGCGTACATATGAAGGGATGTTTGTAAAGCAAAGGTGTTCATAAAGAGGTATTTGGTTTGTATTAGAAGTTGTAAGGAGCAAAGCGACTAGACGCATATAACCTTCGAATCCGAATGTTGAAAAGTTGCGAATCTTTTGCATATTGCGAATGCGGATATTCATTATAACCCTATAGCCCGGGAGCCCGCGGCCTATTTTGGTCAGACATTTCACCAAGGCTGATTTGTATTTAGATGACTAATAATTAATAATGAACTATAGTGTACTTTAGCTGCGGCACCAGCTGCAGCGGTGGGTTGGGCAACGGAAGCCTCCCAAAGTAATTGATCTGTCAAAAAGAAATGAGCAATGCTTTTGTTATTGTTTACATGTGAATCCATATGTAACCATGGAAACGAAAAGCAAACATCAAAAATAAAACAAAATAGAAGTTAACGGGAATGTGGACAACAAAAAAACACGACTTCTTCCTTGTTAAAACTGTCTAATAAATAATTTAACAGAAGGGTATTTCTACCTGTAGTCCTGTAACTTATTGGGCGATTTAAACGTTCAATAACCCTAAATGGTGTTTGTGAATACCAAATCGGACCATTAAATAGTTTATCAGTGTGATCTACCTGTTAAATTACTTATTGACTGTTCATGAATATGGCCCTAATTGTGTTTTGTTGTTGTCTACATTCCCGTTAACTCCTATTTTGATATGTATTTACTGGACGTGAACATTAATAGGCCGAGAGCTAGTGACAATTTTCAAGTGTTATTTATTTAAGGCCTTATTTTTGTGAACATGTTAAGGGATTTTGCTAGACAACGGTGTGGGAGGGATGCCCCCAACATTTTTAATATTTTATTTTATATTTGCTTTTTGTTTCCATGGTTACATAGGGATTCACATGTAAAATTTAACAAAAGCATTGCTAATTTCCTTTTGACAGGTCAATTACTTTGGGAGGCTGCCATAGCCCAACCCACTGCTGCTGCCGCAGCTGAAGAACACGAGGCTTCATTAACATTAACATTACATTAACCTTATAAATAAAAATCAGCTTTGGCGGTTTTGGTCGCGGGCTCCCGGACTACTAGCACAAAGCACGATTCCCTGCACGAACATGATCCACAAGCCGAGCCTTTTGCCGATTGGCACATTTCCTTTGACCTGTACCATATTTACCAAGAATTGACGGAAAAGGTCATATGTTACCTAGTTTCTAAAACTTAGTTGTGAAAGAACTTTCTTGTTTAGTATCACTTCTTTAAAATTCTGCATTATATTTAAGATCAAAAGCTCATAGCACTATCATTTTTGTATGATACAGTGTGCATCACGGGACTGAGAGCATAGAAAATTAATAAGTGTAACAAGGAAGAAAAACTCGGGTCTCAGTGCCAAACCCTGCCGACAATATAGCGTATTTGCTAATACAGGCCGTGTGGCTTTAATACGTGAACTTAGGTTTGTTTTTGGACAAAATAAAAAATTTAACCCCTTTATACATCCCTTAAAATAATATTTTTTTCGTAATTTCAATATTATTATCAATGCAACCTCTGTACCAAGTTAAATACACCCTTCAGTAAGTAAATCACTATCCGCAAACTAGTGTTTTCATAAAATTTGTAAGTCCGGTTCTGTCGGGGCGATTTTTTTAAAATTTTAGCAGCACATTTTAATCTTTACTAAAGACTTAAATTTCAATTTTGAAACGATTCTGACAATTTTTCGGTATTTTTGGGCTCAAAAACTTTTTGGAACCCTTAAATACAACCCTGAAAATAGTCCGATCGGGCCCATTTTAAATAGGCTTCGTGTGGTAATGGGTTCCAATGTGTGTACCAAATTTCGTTTAAATCGATTAGGTCTGTCGAGTTATCGTGCGCGCGCGCGTACACACACACACACACACATACATACATTGGTCCGACCCCTAGGTTCCGCCATCCGACCGACGCCAATAGTGTATGTGCCATATGGCAAATACACTAAAAACAAAATCAATAGCGCGATAAAGATAGAATGCAATGGCCAACTAAATTAAATTAAATTTTTAGTATAAAAAGAGGGCAAAGCAATCGCTGATCCTTAACGATTTTTACTACAATGTTTTCTCTACAGTGCGAGTTTTTATTTAGTACACATAGGTGATAGGACAATATTATGCAATGCAATTTTCTTCATTTTCTTTTAAGTACACAGGGAATTTTATATGTTAATCTTGAAAAATCTCAGGGAATTGAACAAAAAAAAGAATTAACAATGAATCTTGTTGAACGTTTCGTTGCTTTATTGTATTTTCTTCATATGTATGTAAAGTTACCTTTCATTTGTAGGTAACTATGGTAGCAAAAATGATTATTGTCAATTATTTTTTTTTCTTTAAATAAAAACCAGAATAATAAAGTTTGAAATAAAGTTCTCTTATTATTGAATGAATTTTTTTATTTTATTATGAGGATCCGTGTTCTTTTACAATAAAACAAAAATAACAAAAAAATAAATTAAATTAAATTAATAAAAAAAAATTTAAGATAAGATGCTTTTTATTTTGGGGCCCTAAAAAGCAGAAAATAAAGAATTTATTTTCCAAAGAGATGATATAAAGAAGTAAAAATTTCAAAACCTAGATAATTTTGCCTTTTGGAGCAAAAATTTTAAAAAGCATTCGAGACCAATACTACTCTAGACTCTAGAATATATTGGTTAATCATAAATTTTGCTATTAATTAATGATAGTTTGCAGGGGTCTCGAATTCTTTTTAAAATTTTTACTCCAAAATTATCTAAGTTTTGAAAATTTTACTTCTTTATATCATCTCTTCGGAAGATTAATTTTTTATTTTCTGCTTTTTAGGGTCCCAAAGTAAAAAGCATCTTCTCTTCAATTTTTTTTACTTTAATTTTATTTTGTATTTTTTAGTCACAAATAAAACACATTTTTCATTTTTTCGGTTCTATGAAGTTTCTAGAAGGTTCCAGAATTTTTCCGATCATATGTCTAATTATCAATTATACATTTCTGTACGTATCTATAGAAGTAAATAACTAAAAATAGACAGCGTTCAAACACCGTCAGAACGCCGCTTAAAGACGAAATTGTCCCTAAAACACGATTTATTTTAATCGCCTGTGATGTAGGCAACACGCCATACGCCACTGTAGATTGTGATTGCCGCTTTGATTTAGTGATCTAAGCGTGACACGAGGACAGAAGGACAAAATCCCAATTTCCAATAAAAAAAATCTTATAATCCTTTTGATTAATAAATTGAAATTGAATCGGTAAAGACTTATTTTTATTTCATTGTTATTGAATGAAATAATATTGAAGAAAAATAACAAAATATATCTATTAAACAATGGACTACAATTTTTAAAAATGTTTTATTCCAAATTCCAAAATCAAAAATAATGATTTGTAATAATTCCTATAAAATGTAGGTACTTATAAAAAACTCAAGAAAATTGCATTGTATAATATTGTCATATGTGTATTAAATAAAAACTCGCACTATATGTTTTCAATCCTGTGATACATATTGTATATCACAAATTAGTCCTGGCGGAATCACCGCCGTCGTTTGAAAAATGATTCGTATTTAATTTTTATGCAAAATCGTGTTCTGGATAAAGCACTCATAATAAAAGTGCATGTTGCCGACCATTAACCGGGTGCGGTAGTGTTTAAATTATGTGTGTCAGTTGTATATATCATTTTTAAACCTTGTTTTTTAATTCTCAGAGACAATAATACACGTGCGTGCGAGAGAGATACCTAGTTATAGGTTATAAGTTCCTAGCTAGTTCCATCTCTCTCGCGCTCACGTGTATCCAGGGCCGGCACGTGCGCCTGGTCGGACAGGCGGTCGCCTTACGGCGCCATATTTTTAGGGCGGCATATTTTTGTAGCAGCGAATTTTTCGTGCGGTATTCTACTTTTTAAAAATGATTATATTGTTCGAGTTTTCACCGATTCTTAGTTCTACCTTCTACTACTAGATAAAAGATGTCGCATGTCGCCCAGCCGTTCGGCGCTAGGGATGTGACATTGAGTAAAAAAAATCGATTATTTAATAATCGATTTTTCGCTTTTCAATATAAATCGATTATTTAATAATCGATTTTTCTCTTTTCAATATAAATCGATTTGTAAAAAAATCGATTTTTGAAGACATAATCGATTTTTGTGGAAAAATCGATTTTTTCTATTATTCGAAAATAGTCATACAGATGGCGCCGTTTTCCGACTGATTAGTTTACGTTTAGTGAACTTATTTTACGTTTTTTCATCCGTCGCACAGATGGCGTTGTTTACAAAAATCGATTAAAACGTGTAATTTGTAAATGTTGGCTGCTTTGGGTTTCCCAAAGCCTATATTCTCTCTTAATATTAATATTAATAAAAAAAAATAAACATAAATAAATAATAGTTGCATTATAAATAATCGATTTAAAAGTGTAATTTATATAATCGATTTATAAAAAATCGATTATTATTATTAAAAATTTAATCGATTTATAAAAAATCGATTTTTATTATTAAAAAAATCGATTGTTAAAAGTCGATTATAAGAAAAAAATAATCGATTAATATAAAAATCGATTATTTTTTCACATCCCTGCTCGGCGCAAATACCATAAGTTGTAAAGGGGGTATTTACAAATTACAGGCAGCCAGGCAGCGTTTATTAGAATTCCATTTGTTTTTTATTTGTTAAGTAAATAAAATATATCATCGGTTTATTAATTTTTTAATATGTGGGGGGGGGCGGCAAAAGTTGTATTCGCCTTAGGCGGCATATTTTGACGCGCCGGCCCTGCGTGTATCATATAATCTCAGAATTAAAAAACAAGTACTTGCACAAACATGCATCGGTTTAGTATGACAAACATTTCTTAATGTATTTGTATAGGAGTGTCTGTACTGACTACTGCTACAATCTGTTTAGTATGGTGCTGGCCTAACCTAAAAAGCAGAATCTCCATTTTTCCTCATTTATAAATAAAAGCACTAGATAAAAAAAAAAGATTTTATTCACTTTGCAGTATGTGCACTTGACATAATTATTAATTCATAACATGCAAGAACTTAAATACGATTTTTCGCAAAATTAACAGTTTATATACACTGGTTTTTAGGTTAGGACGGCAGTATACTCTTCCAAGGCAAACGTAAGGATAGTATGACTAGACATTTATTCATAAACATCTGACATTTCTGCATATTATCAACAAAAAACTTATTGCAGCGGACTTTGCTAATCTGTAACACTCATCATTCACAGGGGTTGGGTTTGAGTTTGACTGACTATTAGCGTTTTCAGCTGGTATGCACTTTTTGATACTAGTGGCGCGTAGTTTTGCACGAGTGTAACACTAGCACCGTGTCAGTGTTGAGTAGTGTACACGCTTTTCGTGTAGGCTATTCTCTGTCATTACCGCTGTCATGTTGCCCTTTATTTACACGATCTCCCTGCGAAGGTGGTAAAAGTGTAACACTGAAGGTCACACTAGCATCCCACCGCCGCCCAGCCGAACGCGATACACTATAGCATTGCGCTCTACACTGACCAGTCGAACACGGTTCTCAGTGAAAGTTTACACTAGTGCGGCCTAGTGTAACAAAGTGTAACCAGCTGAAAACGCTATACATATGTAAAATATTTTTTTCTTGTGTTTACGTTGTAGTTTCCTAAATACTCGAGATATACATTATTATGTTGACGATAAAAGTCTGTTGTTTTTAATACTCATCCAGTTAAAAAATAAATAAATATAAGAAGTTAAATACAAATTTTGTAAATGGACTAAAAACCATAGGTACTTTTTAGCACCCGAGTATCTGAGGGCGAATGATTTAATATTATGGATATTATCACGTGCACAATAATTAATTTGTTATAGAATGGACTAGCTACAAAATGGTGGAAACTGACCATAGCGGAGCATATTAAATAATCTTCAGTCTATTGAATTCATTGAGTCGAACGCAAATCATTGGTAAAAATTCTAAATGCACAGATTTAATTTGAACAGAAGGTTTAAAATAATAAAAAAGCATCTGATTTTTCAATTATAATTATTTACAAAAATGAGTGAAATTTAAATTACTACCGATACTTAAAATAAAATTTTTAGTTATCCTAAACTGCTAAGGAAATTAATAAAAACATTATTTTTAAAATTGGCGCCATCTGCAGTATATATTTTCCGCTACAAATAATTAAAAAAATATAACTGCAATATAGCAATTCAGTCAATGTCAAAATTTTTCTATCATCACAATAACTATACCCAATTGCAAATTTTCTTTAAAAATGTATGTACGTTGGCCTGACCCATCAGAATATCACAGAAAGAGTTTGCCAACATTTGGGCATTTTTTTTTCTTTTATTATAATATACACAATTATTTTACTGTAAGTCGTAATATTTTTATTACAGATAAATTTAGTTCACGCCGCCTTTTTTTTTTTTTTTTAGTATTTTTTTTTTTTAAGAACACGTATCCACATTGGATGAAACATATTTTACACAAATATTTTCCATACAAAATTCTAAATTCCATGGATCAGACCATGAATGATATTAATATCTATAGTCTAATAGTATAATAATTAATTATATAATAATTACGATAACAACAAAACAATTTATGTATAAACAAATTTGACTTTCCTCATCAATCTAAAACTCGAAACAAAAATATAATATTTTCAAGTTCAAGCTCTGAACGTACAAAAGTCCACCGGACAACACTACTAAATTTTTTAAATTGAATTTAACTGATAATAGTATGACGAAAAACTTCAAATATGTGGTAACCTGATTCAAATTTTTTTAATCACTTTTCTGTTGTCAGTATCTCGAATACAGCTCATCACTACTTGATGAAATTTATACACATTATAGAGAAGTACCAGTTATTGACAATTATTGTTTTCTGCCTTGCAAATTTGGTGGCATACCTGTCAGACCTCTCCCCAAATGTGTTCAAGGTGAGGTCTGCCAGGTATGCAAAAAAAAATTTACAAGACAGACGATAAAAAGTGCAAATAATTGATACTTCTCTATGATATGTATAAATTTCATCAAGTAGTGTTGAACCGTATTCAAGATACTGACAATAAAAAATGATAAAAAAAACTTGGATTTGTCTGCCACCGATTTGATGTTTCTCATCATAGGTACTATCTGTCCAACTCAATAAAAAAAATTTAGCAGTGTTGTCCGATAGACTTTTGTATGGTCAGAGGCTCAGAGCTTGGACTATCATTTTATTTGCATCTAACAGCAAATACATATTTCATTTTCCAGTTTATCTCGCGCCACATTTTAAATTAATTTATAGATTTTTAATCAAGTCAATTACACTGTTAATAATATAATACAAACAAAATGAACATTTCATTATATTATGTCTCATTTATTATTAAATAATTAAAAGCGTAATAAACATAATAAAACATATTTTCTTTTTTAATATTGGAGATATTATCGTCAACCCAATTTACAAGATACAATGTCGAAACCGAAGTTAAAAAATAATTATTGGTAACAGCATATAAAAAAATGTTCATTTCTTAATTAAGACTTCCATAATATAACAAAAATATAATAATTACAAAAATAAAGTGTTTCACTGAGCACATAAACATGACTTATGCATATAAATTAATTTAGAACAAATATTTATAAAAACCAGTTTTTATACTTACCAACAGCCAATACGTTCAATAATTAACTACACTTTGCATCACTCAAACGATGATTGATAATATTCAATATAACTGCTTTTTCCAATTTTAAAATGTAACTTCTAGTCGCAAGTAGGTACATCATGGAGAAAAAATATATTAAAACAAAATCTTTTTACTGATGATACTGTATAAAATAAAACAGTATTAAATAAAACGTTCTTTTTTTTGTTGCATTCACGAGCAGCCCAAAAACTGAACAAAGCAATTAAAATTTCAACTTTATCGACTTTCAAAATAAATAATATTAAATAAATTAATATCTGTCTTTTATAATTTCTAATAGTAATCTTTAGCATAATATACTATGTTCTTAGCAATAAACTTTTGTAACATAAAATATATTCATTAGGTTAAAATAATTATATGCATTACATTTTTACTGTATTTTTCTTATTTGCATCTTTTTCAACTCCTATCTACAGTTGTTCATCAAATAAAGTATATATAGAAAAAAAAATGTTTTAGGACAAATAGGTACATTCGGAAGGATTTTGTACTGCAGCCCATGGTGTGCTGATTAGGCAGATTTCTCTCTTGCACATTTCTGTAAAAATAATACTCAGGTGTGCCAACTCATAAAAATTCCTAGCATACGTGAGGATCAATAAAATCCTTATAACACGGTTATGTATTATTTGACATCCCCCAACATAATTTGTCACAATATTAAGTCTTTTTTTATTTTGCACCAAAACTTCTGAACGATATTGTACAGTCAAAAGAATTTTCAAAGTGACATTTCAAATCCACAACATAGGTAATTAATTCCTTTAAATTAATAAAAACCTTTGTTTTCAATATTCAGCATAATTGTAATCGTTTTCGCGTCTATAAATGCATTTGCTGGCATTTAGTGATGTAAAAATACGGTACCGCAGAAAACCGAACATAGGGAAAACTCCATTGTGCAAATTAGTTAAGATCAGTAATTGCTGTGCTCTTTTTCATGCTTAAAACCGTGATAATTAATTTAGTTGAGTTAGCCATGTGTATTCTATCTTTGTCACGCTACCCATTTTGTGTGTCTTCCCTGTTGCACTCATTTATTTTCTATGTTCTCAATCGTGTGATACACTCTATATATTTATATCATTATTTAGATCAAATTTAGATAAAAAATGCCGAGAAAAAGAAAAACTTACAGTAGTCAATTGTGCGGCGAGTTAAGAAAAAATAAATACCTACACAGTACACTGAAACACAAGTCACCAGAAAAGTCGCTAAAATATTTTCAAATTGCATGAATTCTATTTATTCCTGTATTTTGATTAAAGCATTATTTTTCAGATAAGTCTAAGGCAAGTATACCTACCTATATTATAAGATATAATTTTAAAAAAGTTCGGACTTTTTTAAAACCAATAAGCAATAATAATGCTATAAGTAGTTCAAACTGTCGGTTATTTCTTTTTGTAAATAAATAAATTATTTATAAACTTTTCTCTTAACATATTGTGATGATTTTACTATTAAAAATTATAATAGGTAGCTATTCTGAAAAATCAGTCTTGAAAAAGTAAATTTGAACTCTGTTTTTGACAGCTGTTAAATAATTTTATTTTTAGGAACCTACAAGATTGTTAAAAAATGTATAATATGTAATACCAGTGCGTATTTTTCGTCCAATGTCGTTACTTCTGCTTCACTACAATTCTGAATACACTATAGGTTCTAGTTTGTCGAATTGTAGATTATAGACGCTCGACAACAGAAGTCATTAGCGCTCTAGTTTGTCATAAAGGTCACAGACAGAATATACATCTAGCTTTTTATTAGCAGCTTTTTAGTCATTATATCAAAGTTCAATTGGCTGATTATTTCTGTAGCGTGGAGGAAGCAGATTCTTTTTTGAAATTTAAATGTATTAGCAACGTAATGTTTTGTTGAAGTTGTTTTATTGTTTTTGCGCCATGTTTATTAATTAGTCTTTATCTATGGCTTCGCTCGCGTTAATGTTTTTTTTCTGCTACTGCTCAGCTTCCTTTAGTAGAAGCGCAATGATACTATATTCCATATAATATGGAAAAGTAAAAATTGAACGTCCATTATTATGCACTGTATGAATTTACTATAGTATCACTTGAATATTTTTTGTAGTTTATTAATTGTGGATTCACTCTCTAATTCATAATCAAACAATTTTATCAATCTGGTTAGGTTTGCACATGGTTACTATTTTTTAAGGCGGATAAGTTAATCAGAATGTAATATAAATTTAACCTGGCGCCAGTGATGTCGGGTTTGGGAGGCCCAAGTGTATTTTATTGGTTTATATTTTTTAATTTGCGCGGCCAGCATCTTCGAGGTATCGAGTAGTTGGAGAACAAAGCCCCCCTCCCCATCGCAGTGAAAATTTAAATCGTCCGTGGCCAGCTGTAGGAGTAACACGTGCGTAAATGCAGCTCGGATATGTAAAGGCCGATGTCATTTTTAAAATTTCATAAAGAAATATTTTTCTGGGATAGAACTAAGTATTACATGTCAATATTGTAAGAAAAAAGCATATTTTTGCTGTCTTTTTGTAAGTAAGTTAAGAGACCTCTATTTTTGTTAGACTTTTAGTACTTTGGAAGACTGATTAAAGTTCCTGCAATCATTACATAGTTTGAGTTTTATTTATGTTTTTCCATTTAAATGTGTCTAAAAAATAATATCAATAAGAATTTACTTTTATTTAATGAATACTTTTTAAACAATTGAATAAATAGTAACGGGTCTGTTAAACCCACGTTAACGCCCGTGTTAGTTTTCGTCAAGTCAATGGCGCCGGGTTAAAAAGTGAATAACGTATAGCAAATGTTCACATTCCACTGCTGGTAAAAACGGCTTCTTTAACTTCTTACAATTGTGCACAAAATGAACAACCTTTCAAAGATATTACTTTATTTTTCTATTTTGAGAACCAAATTGGTTAGTTTATATTAATGACAATATTTTGTTATTTCACACTATAATTAGAACAGTCAAACTTTCTTTCACCGCATTTATTGTTAATTTTTTCTTATAAAATCAGATGCTTAGACACATCTTTTAAAAATTACTGTTGACACCATTTACACTCCGAATCAATTATTAATTTTCAGGATCAGATATCTGATTCGAATGCCCAGTATTTTCTATTTCCTAATAAATTACACAATAATTATCTGATATTTGATAGATAACTATCCAATAGTCAATATTTTTCCGATATCCATATCACATAAAATAAGTTTTTTTATCACCTATGAACATAAATGATTAACTTTTCAATGTTTTGCAGTTAAAAAAAATTCTACGTTAAAAATTGGCATCTTGCACTTTTATAATCAGGTCAACCTCCTCGATAAGATTAAAACAAAAAATTCAATTCGAATAATTTTCAACACGACTGCGCCACTAACAGTAATTGGACTTTATGATAAGAATTAATTTATTTGTAAATTCCATAAACAATAAATAAAATGAAACAGTATATGCATTACACATTACACAAACAAGCCTGAGTAAGTAGAAATACATGCACTATGTTCAGGATAAAAAAAAAAAAAAACAAAACATACTCTATATACCACAGCAGCCTACGTTAAAAGACGATGCAATAAGAAATACTTTTTTTTAGAGGATTCTGGTTTTGGATTGCAGAACGCATTGTCAGAAAATCTGGTTTGACAATGACCTTAGCTTGTGATCACATATTAATTATTCAAAAGAAAAGCATTGTAGAATTTCAAATCAATCTTGTTCAAGAAATTGAAACATTTTTTTAAATTATGTATGCATGATTTAACATATTTTTTTGTACAATTTCTCCTTCTGAACAACAATTTTCTAGAAATGTTGATCAACAATTAGTTTTCTATGGAAATCAGTCCTTTATTTTTCTATGTATTGTAGATCATAGACGCTCGACAACTGAGGTCATTAGCTTCTTTCTGTGTATACAGTCTAATGTTCTGCATAATAAAAAGTTTGGCAACTATATTAGACTGTTCCTAGATCTATAAAAACTATAATATGTGGTCACAATCCGAGGTCATTATAAATGTCGAATCAGATTTTTTGACAATGCGTTCTGAAATTCAACATTAGACTATTAGATTTATGTAATAAAAAAAAATGTTAATGAGTGTTTATTGCACAGAACATAATACGAATTTCGATTATTTTTAGAACGCAGTATGAGCGTCATTTGATATACATAATATTTATATCTAATGAATAGATGTTATGTCATATACTCAGAACACTTCTTGTATTGAAAAGAAATAATGTGAATGACTACTATATTGTTGACTTTTCACACCAGGCACAAAACACGAGTAGTTCAGCTGGATAACAGCATACGGCCTACCATACGACAACCATCCGCGTTGTGACTCATACATGAGACCAACAGTTGCTGTTTCACACCCGATACTATCGTGGTTGCGCCGTTCTTCGTAGGGCTTTCTTGATTCTGCGTTGAGGCGTCGCGGGACCTGGCGCAGGTTGTGCTCTATACCAAACGAGTTCAATTAAAATTCACAAATAACAAACTATTTAAAATCTAATTAAAAAAATATCACATATACTACAAAACGCGCCAGGAATGTTTTTGACGCCATAATGTTCGAATTATGTATTACACATACTACAAAAATAATAAATGTTTACCTCGGTACATAAAACATTACGTCACACGCGTTTGGATTCTTTCGGCGCGTCATCGGAATATAGTTTCAAAATTAATTTTTAAATAAATATAGCTTTTCAATTATTAAATAAAAAAAGTTTTTCTGTAAAACTTTTATATTATGATCTTTCAATTTATGTAAAAAATAATTTTCATTCAAAAGCCCAATTAGGAAGTTTCCCTTTTTTATTTTGTTAGTCTAAATCATAGTTCTAAAAATTACAAAATTAACGGCGAAAGAATTTTTGAAATATCTTTAAAAACAACAAAGTTATGCTACTTCAAAGTTTGAATTTGACAAATTATTCTCCGAGCAATGCCGTTCTCAGTGCGGGTGACGTCACGCGGCACAATTTTTTTAAAAGTTTTTTTCAGTTTGTATGTGTGGTAATTCCATAGGTAATTTTCGATAAATCTCTTTCTTTAGCTCCTAAATCGTTATGGAAACACTAAAATCAAACTACAATCGAACTTCGATAACTCAAACCATGACTTGCCAAAAAAAAAAAAAATTCGAGTTATGAAGACTTCGAGTTATCAAATAATATTAATTTTCACTTTTGACGCTATTGCCAACCAATTTTGTTTGAGTTATCAACCGAAGTTCGACTGTAGTTGATGACGGAAAATATTGACATATCTAAATTTTTGACAGTTAATTTTAATATAAAAAGGAAAGTCTGTATTACAACAAAAATATGAAGTCGGTATTAATCATTCTACTATACTTTTTAACCGACCTCATATTTTATTAAATTGGCGCAGACCTCAAAGTTTTATTATTTTCCTCTTTTGTGGCTTTTTGAAGTTTTTTTTTTTTATTTTTTTCTTTTTAGTGGCTTTACAATACGTAGTTTAGTCGCTTAGCAATATAGTAGGGGGAGTCCAACAGGGGATTTTGGGATTTACTCAAGCGCGGCAGATTAACATATGGGGGGATACCTTGCACCCTGTTGAGTAACTTTACCATATCTAAGCCCTCTATATAGGGCCGCGCGCGTAGGGCAGCCGATCAGAACAGTAAAAAAAATCGATAGTTGGAAATACTCGAGCGCGTCAGATTAAGGTATGGTGGGTTAAATTACATGCTGAAAAGTGTGCATTTCAATAATCTGACGATTTGAGCGTGACAGGGAGTGGGAGAGTCACAAACTTGCAAAAAAAAAAACGTCGCCTCGACATTTTCGAGCGCGGTCGATTTTTTTTTATTTTGAAGGAACTAATTCAAGGAAAATGAGAAAAATATAATCTACCGATTTCCACAAGCCGAAGTAACAAAAATCGTCAATAAAGTTTAGCGCGTGCAGCTGCAGTGAAGCATGTATTCCCCACTCCGTCATAACACCAAATATTCTAGATTCTAGGGGATACTTCAGATTCAGCTATATTTACTTTCCGATATTTCAATAATACGCTTCTCATGAAATAAAAAAATATTGTCAAGTATTATAACGATTTCTTGTTACAGATATCCAAGCTGTAGAAGAAATTGATGACCAGATCGAACCAGACTTGCTGTAAGATGATAATAATTCCACAGATGAAGATAAAGATTAAAAAAAATTTATTTTTAACATTTTTATTTTATTTTAATAATTTTTTCTGAATTTTGTAAAGTTATAAATAATAAATTAATTAATATTTTGGAAAATGAAATAAAAAACTTTCTTACAAATTTCCATAAAATTTGTAATTTTTTTGTGCTTGCTATTTTCCGTGAATTTTATTTGTTACATTCAATGATTTAAGAAAAAAAATCATGAAAAAAATTTGTTTTTCAAACGGTCATATTAAGAAAATCCCTCCAAATAATCGTCAGATTATGGATCAGCACGACCAGGACATCAAGCTGAACCGTCTGTATGAAAATCTGACGTGCTCGAGTATTTCAAAATAGCGTTTTTTTTTTGCATTTTCGAAAAGTCGCCACGAGCTTGCGTCACATCCGAATCGTCAGTCTTTTTAATGGGAGCTTCATTCGGGATGTTTGTTTGTCTGTCTATTATGCCTATTTTTATCAGCTTGTGAAATACGGTATTGTTAGTTGGGGTTATTGTTCTGACATTAAAAAAATATTTGTACTTCAAAAAAAGGCAATTCGTGTAATTTTTAATCTTGATTTTCGTGCAAGTTGTAAACAAACTTTTATTGATAAATGTATTTTAACTGTGCCGTCTATATATGTCTATTTTGCCTTGTGCTTTGTCAAGCAACGCATTCAAAATTACGATACATTTCAGGCTGTCCATGGACATGACACTAGAAATAATTCTAATGTAATTTTACCGAAGTCTTCAATGACATTATTTAATAATAGCGCCGAATATCATGCCTTAAAAATGTTTAATATGTTGCCGCATGATATTAAAATTTTGAATTTTAATAAGTTTAAAAAAGTAATAAAGGCAGCTTTAGTCAGTCAATGTCTTTATAACATTGATGATTTCTATATTTAATATGTATTTTATAGTGGACCGATTTGTATTAGGTGTTTTGACGAATCCTCGTGTAATTGTATTATGGATTAATAAATTTCTATTCTATTCTATTCTATTCTTAACATCCCCTCTGAATATCTGACGCGCTCGAGTAAATTTTTTTCCCTCCCATTTTAACCCTTCCATACGGCCGCCCCCATCATCCAAACCGGCAGATTAATATACCTCCGTCATCAGAGACACGTGGGGCATATACACTATTAATATCTGACGCGCTCGAGTATTTCCATGTGACTGTTTTTTTTACATTTTTGAAAGCCTGTAGTCGCTCCCCCCACTGGTGAAAGGGTACACATGATATAACCTTTTTTTCTTTCAATCCAATAGGTCCCCGCGACGCTCGAGTAAATCCCCATTTAGCATTGTGGGCTCCCCTACTAATAGATTCACTTCTACAAACTTAACCGACTTCTTACGCTGTGTGATGTGTAAAAAATGACAAAAGTGACTTTTACCTTAAAGGAATCACACGCCATTACTCACTTTTAATAAAATCCGCCAACTACTGATCAGATTTAAGTAAAATTTATATGGGACCAACTTTAAGGTATACCCTACCCAATAAAATAAGAATCATCAAAAATCGGACTACTCTGTAAATAGTTATGCGTGATCATACATAAAAAAAAATATACATACACGTGAGTTACTAAGAATATCTCGGGCGATATCTCATTTATTATGAGCTTTAGAAAAAAAAGTTTTAAATAAAAGTTGGATTGGAATAAGAACACTATACTTTAAAATGGTACAACTAATTTGTATTTTTATAAGTAGAACATCCTGTATATTTTTAGACCATCTCATTGTCCATTCGGAAGCCTACATAAAATAATATTGTGCCTTTTTTAAAATTCGGTTGGGACGTTGCCAAAATATTCAACTTTTTCTGCAAAATTCTACATTTTCGTTATCTACTGCCAAAATACACATCAACCACATTTTTCAAGTTGAGTCAATTTTTGCTTGTCAAGTATTAGTCTATAGCATGTGCTACCCTCCAGATACTTCAGAGTTAAATTTAATTATACAGGGTGTTAGTTGCAATAGTTGGAAAATGCATAGCTTTAACTTACCTTAAGTCAATTTTTTTAAGTAGCACACCTGTATATCTTTAGGTATGTGAATAGAGCTCGCTTTCCTCTTTTAACATTACCAAGTACAAATAGTTTTAGCGATCACAAATTATCTAAAATCTTTTTGAACAGATATTCATTTCAATATTTGTATTAAACAAATAAGAATGCAGAAAATTTCCAAGTTTTAAATATTTATTTAAATTAAAAACTTGCTGATTTAGATTGACCACTTGTACTTTATTTTCAGAATTTTGTAAATTTTCAAAAATTGTTACTACTATTTTATGAACTAATAAAGTACATATTTTGTTTCTATTGGTAAAGAGTCATTTTTGACATTCAAATGGTTGCCCACATACATAATAGAAGGGGAGCCCAACAGGGGATTTTGGGATTTACTCAAGCGCGGCAGATTAACATATGGGGGGATACCTTGCACCCTGTTGAGTAGCTCTACTATATCGAAGCCCTCTATATAGGGCCGCGCGTGTAGGGCAGCCGATCAGAATAGTAAAAAAAAATCGATAGCTGGAAATATTCGAGCGCGTCAGATTAAGGTATGGTGGGTTAAATTACATGCTGAAAAGTGTGCATTTCAATAATCTGACGATTTGAGCGTGACGTAAGCAGGGCATGCAATTCGAATATTCAAATATAGTGAATATTCGGCTGCATTTATTATTCGAATAGTAATTCCTATTATTCGAATATATTCGAATTATTTGTTAAGAATTAAATTTGTTTAAAAACGGTTTACGGCGGCGCTAAAACATCTTACAAACGCTACACTAGCTCTAAGTTCGCGCTAGGGCGTGGGAGGGGAATCGAAACGGGGTGAGGAAAGTTTTTTTTTGTTAATTATTGCATGTTTATTTGATATAACTATTTACTTACGTTACGTTATGTACGTGTACTTAATTGCTTGATTTGCTCTTCGCACGTGCTTAATAGACGTATTATTTATTTGTGAAGTATTTTTTTTATAGGGGAGCAATATCCCATACTTTTGTGGTACTAATTAATAAAAATGCGTCTTAGATGCTCATTTAATATTTTTGTTTGAATAGGAAAAACAGAATGAAATAATTTTGAATTTTTTTGATTACTTAAATATGTTTATTTGATCTATGGTTCTCGGAAGCTATGTGCGCTCTAATATTTAGTTGATTTGATCTGAATTTTTACGTAACTAAGTAAAGTAAAAATGATTATTTGATCTCTTTTTAATTAGAAGTAAGCTGCTTCTGTTGTTAAAATATTGATTTGATTTATGGACGTGCAGTAGGCGTGTTGATTTTAAATAATTAAAAGTCATTTATTGAAGTTCCAGTGTTTTTATTATTTTTACCAATTATTCGAATATATTCGAATATTGGCTAAAATTTGAGCGAATATTCGAATACCTGAAACATCCGAATATTTGCATGCCCTAGACGTAAGGGAGTGGGAGGGTCACAAACTTGCAAAAAAAAAAACGTGGCCTCGACATTCTCGAGCGAATTTTTTTTTCAAACGGTCAGATTAAGAAAATCCCTCCAAATAATCGTCAGATTATGGATCAGCACGACTAGGACATCAAGCTGAACCATCTGTATGAAAATCTGACGTGCTCGAGTATTTCAAAATGGCGTTTTTTTTTTGCATTTTCGAAAAAACGCCACGAGCTTGCGTCACATCCGAATCGTCAGTCTTTTGAATGGGAGCTTCGTTCGAGATCATTTAACATCCCCTCTGAATATCTGACGCGATCGAGTAAATTCCCCCCCTCATTTTTAACCCTTCCGTACGGCCGCTCCCACCATCAAAACCGGCAGATTAATATACCTCCGTCATCAGAGACACGTGAGGCATATACACTATCAATATCTGACGCGCTCGAGTATTTCCATCTAACTGTTTTTTTTTTTACATTTTTGAAAGATTATAGTCGCTGCCCCCACCGGTGAAAGTGTACACATGATATAACCTTTTTTTCTTTCTACCATCTAATATTCAAAATCCAATAGGTCCCCACGACGCTCGAGTAAATCCTCATTTAGCATCGTGGGCTCCCCTACTTTAATGTATGAAACAAAAGGTATAAACAGAAGGTTTAGCTAAAGATATATGAACATCGAATCTGGGATAAAAAATTAAAACTGGGAAGATAAAATAATATAAAAAATCGACTTACGTAAATGATGGAACTCCTGCACCACCAGAAAAGTTGAATGATGGTTTGGTGTTAGGATCAAAAGTAGACGGTTGACCAAAAGAGAATCCTCCTGAAGATGAAGCAGTTGGGTTGTTCGACTAAAAAATACAATTGAAACAGGAAAATTTTATTTCAATTTTAAAGTAGTACATATTATTTTAGAAAAAAAAAGCTTATTTTTTTGTAAGTTGTGCTAATTAATGCTCTAAATTTTTTTTTATATAACACATGCACGTTGCAACTGTTGCATATCATTGTATAAAGGTCAATGTTTTTAAAATGCCCAGTAGTGTTCTACGTGTATGCCGCAGTGATTCACCTATCTAAAACTTAACCTCAATTTGATTGTTTGACATTTGTGCGGAAATTAAGTAAAATGAGCAAACAAATTAATATTGTGAAGAACTTTTATCTAAACACCATTGGTAACACATTGTTAGTCACTTGCCTTTGACAGCTTCTGTCAGATGTTTCATTTCAATTTTTAAGTCTATTGCAGTGGTCATCAAACTTAATAAATATGGGGGTTGACATTTGAATTATCTGATGAGCCCTACTTCATTTAAAAAATTATTTTTATCATTTCACGTGTTGACTAAGAATATAACTACAGATTCTTAATTTTTACTGAGCTATCAGTATTCGCATTTCGCAATATTAGCTTGCGATTGACGGTTTGGCGACCACTAGTTTGTGTACTTCCATCACAAACGTGAAACAAAAGCTTCTTAAGAAAGCCCATCCTGTCCAAGGTTATTAGAGTACAGGTTGCCTCATTCCATTTGACCAATCAGCGTAAGCGCGGGAATGACGTCAGCTAGAATTTAGTTTAAATCAAGTACAAAAATTGTTGAAGATTATGCTTATTTATATTAGGTGCTTCGTGCAGATTTTTTCTTAAAATTGGCAGGAGACGATAAATAGAAGAATAGATGTTAAAAAATAGGATAATTTTTATTTTTATTACAAAATTTAGGTTTTAATATCTATAATATAAACAAACAAGAAATTAAATAATGCTCAAGAAATGGCAGATCTTGTTAATTACCTATTTTTTTAAATTTAAGAAACGAATAGAATTAACTAACAAATTGATAAATTAATTATTTTATCTTTTATATTCACAAAATATTAAAAATAACCACAAAACACCATAACACTTAACAGCTATCGCAAAATTGACAACTTATCATATTTTTTTCACTAACAGAAGAATCATGTTTCTATTAGGTATTGAAAAAACATATCACACTACCGTGGTTACTGTGATTTTTATTTCCAAAAATTAGCAGCGTCCATCGTCTGATCTTTTCTATTGAAGTGAGTAAGCATGGTATATTCTGAGTGACGTCATCCCCCCACTACTATCTATCGGAATGAGGCAACCTATACTCTACTAACCTTGCATCCTGTCCATTATGAGTGACTATTAGAGAGAATCGGTGATCTAACCTCATTTTACATTTCAATAAAGTTCTAAAACCATGCATGTATTATATAAAGTATAGTGTGCAACACGTGTGCTAAATATTTATGCGTCAGGCGCGATGTTTTCAGCACTCGTATTCGACGCGCGATGTTCACTCGCCAAGGCTCGTGAGCGCTCGCCTACTACTCGTGCTGAAAACATCGCGCCTGACGCATAAAGATGTATTTAGCACACTAGTCACACAATATACTATTATCTAAATTTTGTGCGAACAGTAACAATTTTTTATACGTTTAAGTATACGATTTTAAATTTTAATATGAAAATTTGTAAAAAAAATCATTTATACATACTTGATTATTTCCAAATGAAAATGGTGAGTTCTGTTGGGTACTTGAACCAAAATTAAAACTTGCGTTGGGTGCATTGGTTGCACTGAAGGATGGTTTTGCACTCGCCTGTTCATTTGTGCTAAATAAAGATGTGGTATTTGATGGAGCACCAAATGCAGTTGACTCTTTTTTTTTTGAACCAAATGGTATTTCAGTTGGCGCATTAATTCCAAACGGACCTGATTCTGGTTTTGACGCATTAAAATTAAATTTTTCTGTTGACTGAGTTGAAACAAAACTAAATCCTGTATTCTGATTTGTAGATGAATTCAATGAATTACCAAAATTGTAAGCTGGAGGTGCGGTCGAGACAGGTTTCGAGGGAAATGAAAATCCACTTGCCTTTTTTTGTTCGGTTTCAACAGTTTTGTTAGTTCCAAACGTGAATAACGATGTTGGTTTTGTTTCATTTTTCGCCGCCCCAAATGCAAAACCTTCTTGCGTTTGAATAAAACCAGGATTCGAATTCTGTGGCTGATTAATTGGAATTGAACCGAACGCTGGCATTCCTTCCAATTTTGATGCCGTTCCAAATGTTGACATATCAGCTTTTGTGGAAAAATTAAAACTCGGGAGTGTCATGTTTGGCACCGTACTTTTTAAATTTGTGAACTTCAAAGACGAATCTAGGGTGTCTTTACTACTGTTAATAGCTGGCGCATTTGTTGGAAACATGTTAGTGATTAATGACTTTTTGGCTGATGGTTCTGGTTCACTGTCAACTGGTGCAGGTTTTGTCACCGAAACAAAACTTAGTTTGCCCATAGTGGATGCATTGTTAGTTCCAAATAACGGTGATGTAGAAACCGTAGTTGTCATATTAACAGTGGCAGGAGTAGTAGAAAAGTTAGAGATTGTAGTTTTTGGCGTGCCAAAACTAAATAAATTGGCGGTAGTTGCTACCGTTGGCGCTGGCGGCTTTAATATATTTTCATTTATCGTCGTAGTAGGTGTAAATTTAAACATCAATTCAGGTGACAAAATAGGAGAAGTTAATTTATTTACAGAGTTTGTGCTTGTATTTATATTTGTAATTATCAGTTCACTTTTTTCTGTTGAAGATTCTGATGGTTTTACATTTTTTTCTACGAGCAATTTGACTGGAGTATCACTTACAGTAAATTTATGATTTGCTTGAGTATTGTTGTTAGACGTTGATGGAATACCAAAAGAAAATGTAGGTTTACTGTCAGCGCATGAGGAAGAATTTGCCGATGGCTTTATACCAAAATTAAAATTGTCAGTTTTCATTTCAGTTGTTGGTTTACCAAATACAAATCCAGAAGCTGGCTTCGGATCCTCTTTGTTTTCAGAGTTTTTTGTATCAGTTGGCTGTTTGCCAAAGACAAATCCATCAGCATTTGTTTTTTCAGTTTTTGTTTCAGTTGAACTGGTACCAAAAACAAAACCCGTATTTGGTTGGGTCGTTTTGTTTTCATTTTCTGTTGCTTTGTCAATGCCAAATTTAAATGTTGGAGCATCACTTTTTCCGGGAGAGTATGAAGTCAATAAATTATTACTTCCTGGTTTATTGGCTGCACAACATACACATTTCGATTTATCCGCAGTATTCCAAACCATACAAACGGAGCATTCCCACTTTTTACTCGATTTCTCTACTGACTGTGAAGATCCTAATGTTGACGTCTGATTTAATGGGTTCTTTTTCACAACATTTCCGGGTTTTGCAGTCTCACAAGCTACACATTTATCTTTGTCGGCTTTATTCCTTATTAAACAAGTAGTACATTCCCATGTATCACTTGACGGCTTGAATTTATCACCAAAACCTGACACTGAAGTTGAGAAATTCGTTTTAGTATTCATATCTGATTTCGTTTTTGATTTTTGAGTAGTACAAGCGACACATTTCTGTTCAGTAGAATCATTTCTTACCAGGCAAACCGTACACTCCCATTTATCTGCTGGCATTTCAAATTGTAAACCGAAACCAGTCGCATTGGTTGTTGTTGTAGCTGTCAGTTTAGGCGCTTCGCATGCTGCACATCGGACATCTTGTGGTTTATTGCGGATTAAACAACTATCACACTCCCACATACCGGGTGTTGGTTTGAATTTTTCAAATAAATCATCTGATTTCGTTTCCTGTTCAGGTTTTTTGCCTAACACGTCCATCACACTATTACGTTTCAATTCCTTAGGAGGAGTGAAATTAAGGAAACCAATATTCTCTCCATTATTTTTTGATATAATTTTCTTTTTCAAAACAGTGCCAGTCGATGATGGAGCATTGAAATTTATCAAAGGCGTATTAGCTGAAGATGGACTATTTGATATTTTACTTGTATTATCAACTTTTAATGGTGTGCTGAATTTAAAATTGTTAATAGACATAATTGATTTCGTCACAGTTTTATTCAAAATGATTGGAGCTGAGAACTTGTAGTTATTTGATTGCGATGAAACAACTTTTGTTGTAGCTAATGTAGGAGTGGTGGCAGCACATGACAGTGCAGTAGAAATTGGCGTAGTAACGGGCGCAAAAGTAACAGTTGGCACTATGTTTACCGACGTTGCTATAGGTGGCGGTACAAGAACCGGCTGATCGAATTTTGGCAATGAAGTGATTGATAACGTTACGTTTGGAAGTTTAACTTCTTCTGCTTTTTCATTTGCAGTATCTTGATTATCTTTTCGCGATACTCTAGTTTTCATTTTATTTGTATGTTTTACAGCTTTCGAATCATCATCTACCATTCTGATTTTATATTCTGTTTCAGCATTAAGAGATGAAGTCGAGGTCGTAGCAAGCTGTCGAACTTGTACGGTACTGTTTTGTATCCTTTCTTTTTGGCGTATTTGCATTATATCTGGAATTGTCGGTATTACAATACCTGATACATCTTTAGTTTGACTTCTTGGCGTTCTTTCACGTGAATATGGTGTACTAGGAGCTGATAATCTAATACTTTTGTTATTTAATTGTCTCCTTTGAGAAAGATTTGGTTTTGGTATTTTTTTTGCATCAGAAACAGGAGTTGAGAAACTTTGCAAAGCATCCAGAATGCGTCTTGCTGTTTGACTCATACCGACTGTGCTATTTTCACTAGTTTCATTTGTAGGTTTAATTTCCACAGGGTTTCTGATCGGTATTGATACATTATGCGGAGAAACACCAGTGCGTCTCTTTTTGTTTCCTGCTGAGGCGGCGCCGCCAAACATTGTGCTACCTCTATAAAATGGAGATCTGGCTATTCTTTCACTTGTTAAAGTACGATCAATTAATCCCGGGGATCCAAAACTCGATGCATTAAAAGATGGTCGGCGTGACTGAGATGTCTGCAATCTAGGACTCAAGTTGTGTTCCATGAATAATGATCTTGATGATCGGTTTAGTTCTTCTAAAAAAAATAAATAAATAAATTAATGGATAATCATATTTATTTTCGAGATTACGTAATACAGGTATTCTGACAAGTTTCGGAGGTCGGAGGATATAGGATCATAAAAAAAATGCTAATTAGCAATTTTCGATTGCAACGTTTCCTTGTAACACGGACACTCCAAAAACCCGGATGGGTATTGCTTCCAGACACTTGAATCTAAAACTCAGACACTCCCATAAAAATTAACGACCTGCTCACACTTACAAAACTGCTTGTGAAGCATCTTGCATGTTATTGCACAGTGCAATAACTGCACGTCTAATCAGATCGCAGTTGTTGAGCACGTTATATCAATTTTTTTCCACTTTACACAAAGTTTTTTCCGATTTTCTATGCGCTCGTGTTGCATATAAGATAATAAACGTTTGCCGTTTTACAAATAATTATTCAATCCTGACTAAATTTTGTGTGCTTATTTGAGACGTATTGACCTAATGATTCTGAAAATGTAGTCAGAATAGAATCATTTTTAAAACGGCAAACGTTTATTATCTTATACGCGACGCAAGCGCTTAGAAAATCGGAGAAAAACTTTGTGTAAAATGGAAAAAAATGGATATAACGTGCTCAAATTTTTTGTACTGTGAAATACATATACTACATGCATTTATTTGTCTTCTTAGGTTACTCTTAGTGCTGTACACCGATTTGCACTGTAGGCAGCTACGTGAAATAAATTGAACGACATTAGTACCCCTTCCATTAGTTACATCCGGTTAAATTTGGTATCATTCGAAAGGCGATTTCAAAGGAAACAAAATTATTGGTTATGAATCTCAAAACTAATATTTTCTTTTTTAATTATAAGTAAACAAAATTTTATTAAAAAAAAAAAAATTCATGCGATATCTCGTGAACCAATTGACTGATTTTTATATATCTTCCAATATCTTCCAGCAATTGAAAGAGTTATTCACGACTTAGATCTGATTAAATTTTGAGCTTAATCGCACGAATAGTTTTCAAGCTATTCAAAATATAAAAATTAAAAAAAATATATATATACAGTGTGTCCACAGACTCATCCTCAACATGGGGATCTCCGTTGTTATGGGAGATAGAGATTTGGTTAAATGAGACAAAATCTCCAGTACTACTACCCTGCGTAGTCAAACTTTCCATATTTTGCTTGGTTCGCGACCGATAGTTGAAAAACGAGATTTACCCATTTTCGTTTTTAGTTTATAACTTGCTTATTAAGTAAGTTAGAAAAAAAATATTTTCACTTTCTTAAGGCCCTTTATTATGAAGATTTCAAATCTCTGTTCATATTATATTTACTTTTATAGTTTTTGAGATACTATTAACTTGCCATGACGCCATTCGAAAGGGATTTTTTTTCTCTTTAATTTGATATGAGGGTTGATGGATTTATTTTCAAAAATAACAGAGTTATACGTAAAACACTGATTTTTAATAGTAGGCTATGCTAAATTAATTGATAAAACAACAGAAGGCTTAGCAAACAGTTGAAATTCGCGTTGGCTTAGTAAACGGCTGTTTTGTTTTAGCTGTCAAAGTGTAGTTTGTTGCTAATTTGTCAGTTTACTAAGTGATTTATTAAATTTACTTTTGTTATCATGGAACCATTTTGTAAAAATGAAAAATAAGCGATTTTCAACAATTGAACGTAAACCAGTAGTTTTGTCTTCTTCACTTATTCGCGTTGACTTAGTAAACGGCTTTTTAAATGATCCATAGTTTATTAAATTTACTCGTAAGTTTCTGTAAATAGACGAATGAGGTTGTCTTCGTTCTGGATACTGATCGAAGTACATTTCTGCAGCTCTGGTCGAATTTTTGTGACATAGAATGTAACAAGATAACATATAAAATTTTTCATTGTTACAAAATGGTTCCATGATAACAAAAGTAAATTTAATAAATCACTTAGAGCCTGTCCAGATGAGGCGTTTTACGCGCGGGTCGACTCGCGCGTAGACACTCGCGCGTTCCCGAGATACTAGAGCTACATATATTCCGTCCAGATGATGCCGCGTGCTTCCTCACTCGCGCGTAAAACGCTGGTAATGAGCGCGACTCTCGACTCGCGCGTTCTACGCGCAAGCGCCGCGCGAGTCGAGATACTCGGGCGCCATTGCTGCGTTCAGTACTACGCGCGAATCCATAGCGAGTGGACGTATTTAATAAAAAATGGAGCGTGATAACTTCGATACCGAACTTTTAATTGACGAAATTGAAAAAAAAGTAGCCATATGGGATGTGGAGTCTTCAGACTATTCCAATAGAGTAATAAAATTTGCATCCCTCCCAGCGTAGGAACGCGCGTAAAACGCGCTATCTGGACGCAATATAAATTGAAACGCGCGAGTTCACTCTAAGTAAACTGACAAATTAGCAACAAACTACACTTTGACAGCTAAAACAAAACAGCCGTTTACTAAGCCAACGCGAATTTCAACTGTTTGCTAAGCCTTCTGTTGTTTTATCAATTAATTTAGCATAGCCTACTATTAAAAATCAGTGTTTTACGTATAACTCTGTTATTTTTGAAAATAAATCCATCAACCCTCATATCAAATTAAAGAGAAAAAAAATCTCTTTCGAATGGTGTCATGGCCATCTTTGACGTGTATTTAAAAAAACAAAGTTAATACAAGTATCTCTAAAACTATAAAAGTAAATAAAAATATGAAAAGAGATTTGAAATCTTCATAAAAAAGGGCCTTAAGAAAGTGAAAATATTTTTTTTTCTAGCTTACTTAATAAGCGAGTTATATACAAAAAACGAAAATGGGTAAATCTCGTTTTTCAATTGTCGGTCGCGAACCAAGCAAAATATGGAAAGTTTGACTATGCAGGGTAGTAGTACTGGAGATTCTGCACATTTTGTCTCATTTAACCAAATCTCTATCTCCCATAACAACGGAGATCCCCATGTTGAGGATGAGTCTGTGGGCACACTGTATATTTACGATTTTGACATATAACTCTCAAACCACTCGTGCGATTGGGCTTGAAATTAAATCAGATGTATGTCTTGATAAACCCTTTCGATCGCCATATTAAACGTCTAAATCGATTGTTTCGTACCAAAGATATCTTAAGTTTACATACACGCACATATACATGCGCGCGGAAATCCATCCTAAAATGGTCAGAATAGCTTCAAAATGTCGAGATCTGTTGAAAAATCGATTTTCGAAAATTTGATTGAAACCAATCTATCCGAATTTTTGAAAATCTTCAATTTTCAATAGCGGGAAGTTAACAACAACAACAATGGAATGTGTACATACTTTTGGAAATTTCTTCTATGATATTTTTTTCTTTATTCATCTTTGAACTAAATGAAGTATTTGCAGTTTTTGGGGCATCACTGTCTTCAAGTTTTGAAATAACCATTTGAGCCATTGAAGAACATCCACTAGTTGATTCAGAGTTATCATTCTTGATATCACCATTTAAATGTTTAGAGTGTATCGATTTATTATCATACAGATTAACGCTCTGCGATCGTATTTGCCTTCCTATTGGTGTGGATGACATCAACCGAGATTGAACACTCCGTAACCCTGATGGTCCGGCGACTTGCCCATCTCTGTAAATATGACTGTCATCACTGAATGCCTTTGAACAACTGGGACCAATATCGATTTCTTCTGGCAATCGTTGACGTTTCAATGGCGGGGGCTGAATGCTATTAAAATTATCTTCATCATCATCAGATTCAGATTCTCTTCGTCTTACTGTGGCCGAACTACCTGGTGAGAGCCATTTACTAAAGGTTGATGGAAAAAGTTCTGATACTCGTGATGTTACTTTTTTTACAAATGACTGAAAATAAAGAAAACTATATTATAAAAATGATCAATGATATCTGAAGAAGAAACAATATAAACTACAGTAGAGCGTCGATTATTCAAATGTCAGAGATTCGAATAGTCAATAATCTGAATCACAAAACGGCTTATGTGAACATTCAATTTGTCAGATTCTAATATTGTACAACCGCCAATGATTACGTATTTCAAACCACACAAAAGAAATAACTCTGTTATATAATAATAGTTTTTTTTATACGGCTGAAATGCAATTGAAAGATTTTTTCGTTGGAGAGCAGCCAATTATATAACTGTTTCGAAACATTTAACTCTGTTCTGTATTAATGCCTCTTTTTTTTAAACATGATTTGTGATTTAACTATAATATTATAATATGTATGTAATGTGCTTTGTATTAACAATTCAATTCTAACATTTTTGTTATTTTTATAATTAATTGTTTTTACTCTATCTATGGAATGATTAATTGATTGACCAAATTTAGGGTTCATCTAGTCCCAATTAATTCCGAAAATCGACGCTGTGCTTATTATGAAATTCACTGATAGAACAACTTTTCTTATAATTACATTACGTGTGAACGTCATAGCACTATTTAGGGGGTTTCCACGTAAATGCAAGGTTAATAGAGTATAGGTTGCCTCGTTCCGTTGGACAAAGGTCAGACCATGGACGCTGCAAACTTTTGGAAATAGAAACATTATTCTTCTGTTAGTTAAAAAACCGGTCAAGTGCGTGTGGAACTCGCGCTACGAGGGTTCCGTACCGTTACACTAAATTTTGCGCGGGGATGATTTTTCACATCTGCCAGGCGTCCCACGACAGCTCAGATTTTTTTTGTAAGGATATCCTCCTTAATTTATTATTTGTTAGGGTATCCGCCATAATAACACATTTTCTGTGAAAATTTCAACAGGCTACCTATTACGGTTCTAAAGATACAGCCTTTAAAAGGTTTTTCCGTTTTTTTTTTTGTTGTGATTTTCGGATTTTACTTGTGAAGTACCATATAATAGGTTTTAATGAGAGTTTGCGAGTATCAAAATAGGTGACAAAATGGCCGCATCTTTTGATTGCGTTGACTTAGAAGCTTGAATTTTTTACACCTCAAAGGGACCGTAGACCTTAGTATTTCATATTAATTTCAACTTGATATGTCTATTTGTTCATGAGAAAATGGGTCTTGACGGACGGACGAAAAGATAAAATAAGAATTTAAAAATTTGGTAGTTAATTCGATTCGTTTCTTAATTAAAAAAAAAAATAGTTAATTAACAAGATCTGCCATTTCTTGAGCATTATTTATTTTTTTGTTTGTTTATACAGATATCATTAAAATCTAAATTTTGTAAGAAAAATAAAAATTATCCTATTTTTTAATATCTATTCTTCTATCTCTTGTCTCCTGTCAATTTTAAGAAAAAATTCCAGCCAATTGAACGCGGGACCATTCCGACTTCAAAAATACTGACATTTGGCATAATATTATAATAAATAAAATAAAATTTCTGTAAACGTGTGTGATGACGCGGGTAACGGCTGGTATTAAATATTTATATTATATTTGCTTTTCGTTTCCATAGTTACATAATATGGTTTCCCACATAAACATTAACCTAAACATTCCTGTCAGATAATTCATTAATTCTTTTTGATAGATAAATAATCCAGTCACGAGAGCTTAAAAAGGTAGGTCCACCTTGCGTTTTGTGCAGCAAATGATTTTATTTTTTTGTGTCCTCAAGCATATTTAGGAGATGTCAAATCCAAATTTGCGACCTCTAAAACAGAGCGGGGGAGTTTTGGTGGGCTAAAAACCACGATTTTTTCGCACTTTTTTCGGTTTTTTGCTTATAACATAAAAACGGTTGGTCCTATCGAAAAAATGGTCCTATTCAAAATTAAAGGGAACAAAATTTACTTTAAAATCCACTAGTCAAATATGTTTTTGTTCCAATTTTTACCGACTTAGACAGAACTTAGAAAAACAAAAAAAAAACTTTTTTTTTTGAAGGCGCTAATCTCAGGAACTACCAGTCTGTAAAAGAAGCAAAGTAGTAATCATTGAGACCCTATACGAGTTTTTTAAAAATTCAATCCCAAAGGGTGAAAACGGGAGTGTAGGATTTATTGTAATAACAAGAAATCCTACACCCACGTTTTAGGCTGAGGCTACATTGGCGCCGTTTCAGACCAGATCAGATCAGATCCGTATTGTCGGATGTGAACAAACGCCAGTAACCTTATGAAGTGGCTACAGTGTTCACTCCAGACCGCGCCAGAATATGTCAGATTACAACAGACACGTTCCGACCGTCGGATGATATCAAACGTGTTTGAAATTTTCGTCAGACTACGGCCGTACATTTGACAGTTTTCAACAAACAGTGTTGTGTATGCTAGCTATTATTACCAGATTGTCTTATTGTAATGTATTATTTTTTAAAAACGTGTTTGAATATCAATTGTGAGTATGGACAAATCACTTTTAATTGATCTTGTACGTGAAAAGCCTCCTATTTGGGACCAAAGAGACAAAAGATACCACAACAGAGACGTGAAAAGTCTTTTGTGGAGAGATATTGGCGAAAAAATGAATCTTTCAGGTATGATTTGAAAATATAATTTATTTATTAATTAATCTATGAGTAGTCCATAAAATGAAAGTAAATTAACTCTGATCGGTTTCAACGCATTGTTGAAGTTTGTTTGTTTTGTTTGTTGTTTATAATAGGGCTCGGTATTTTTCAAATTAAAGTATTCGAATATTCATTTAAACTTCTATTCGAATAGTTAAAATTAATTAAAATTTAGCTGTTTTTTGGATTTTTGACAAAGATCCTGAAGTCTGTCGAGTCACGGCCCTCACAAGTTTCCCAACAATAAAATTTAAATCTAACAATACTGGGCAGTCATAAGTCATAACAGATAGCATAACTGTTAAATGATTAAAAAAAATTACATTATATTTCTGAAAAAATTGTTATCTCTATCGCTAATCTATAAAATCATAAATCGCATATTGAAATCAAAACGTAAACACAGCAATGAGTAATAATTGGCGACAGCCGATACTCATGACAGGGGTCAGGACTCAGGGACGCCAAAAACAAAGAACAGCTGTTGTATAAATGTATAATAAATGTTATTGTTGAACAACGATAAAAAATAATAAAAGCAGTGCATTTTGATTTTCATTTGAATCCGGAAAGAAGCTAACTACAGTCTATGACAAATATTTAAATATCCAAATATTCGAAATTTGCACATCAAAAATTATTATTGTTCAACAAAGAAAAACTGTTTCGGTTATTTAGAGCTTATATAAAAAACGAGTATTCAAATATGTATTTGAATATTTAAAATTCGAATATTCTAATATTGAATAAATCTGTTTTGAAAGTATTCGACCATTCGAATATTCATTTATTCGAATAAATTCGGAGCCCTGGTTTATAATATGTACAATACATCTGCACATATTTCATTTTAATTAATAATTTTACAAAGGTGATAAACAGTTTGTTAAAATAATCGTTCAGGTCTTCTCTAATTAGTTTCGCATCATTTTACTTTTAAACCCGTCGGATATTATCCACTCCCTATGTAGCCACTTCGTCTGAAGTGTCTGATTTGGTCTGGTCTGGTCTGATCGGATCTGGTCTGACACGGATCTAGTGTAGCCTCAGACTTACCCCCATTGGGATTAAAAAAAAAAAAAAATCGAATAGCCTATAACCTTCCTTAATAAACGGGCTATCTAACAAAAAAAAAAATGTTTTCAAATCGGACTGGTAGTTCCTGAGATTAGCGCGTCCAAACAAAAAAAAAGAGTTTATTTTTTTTTTGTTTGAACGCGCTAATCTCTGGAACTACAAGTCCGATTTAAAAATTTTTTTTTTGTTAGATAGCTCGTTTATTGAGGAAGGTTGTAGGATATACGAGTTTTTTTTAAATTTAACCCTAAAGGGGGTAAAACGTGCGTGTAAGATTTTTTGTAATAACAGCAAATCTTACACCCCCGTTTTACCCCCTTTGGGATTGAATTTAAAAAAACTCGAATAGCCTATACCTTCCTTAATAAACGGGTTATCTAACAAATTTTTTTTTTTTAAATCGGATTTGTAGTTCCTGAGATCAGCGCGTTCAAACAAAAAAAGAGTTTATTTTTTTTTATTGAACGCGCTTATCTCAGGAACTACCGATCCGATTTGAAAAAATGTTTTTTTGTTAGATAGCCAGTTTATTAAGGAAGGTTATAGGCTATTCGAGTTTTTCAGTAGTTAAAAGCTTGAAAAAATGCTTTTTTTTTCATTTTGGTAAATTTTGGTGATTTTCTAAGTTCTGTAGAGCCGGTAAAAATGAGAACATAAACATATTTGACTTGTGCATTTTGAAGTAAATTTTTTTCCCTTTAATTTTGAATAGGACCATTTTTTCGATAGGACCAACCGTTTCCATGTGCTAAGCAAGAAACCGAAAAAAGTGTACAAAAAATCATGGTGTTTAGCCCACAAAAACTCCCCCGCCCTGTTTCAGAGGTCGCAAACTTGGATTTGACATCTCCTAAACATGCTTGAGGACACAAAAAATAAAATCATTTGCTGCACAAAACGCAAGGTGGACTTCCTCTCGTGACTGGACTAAAATTACTTCAGAACAAAAAACCGCTGATTTTTTTATTTTCAAAATATTTACGAAACTAATATTTCGAAAACAATTTTTTTTTACAAAACTTTCTTGGAAAAATAATATTAATAATAAACCGTTATGAAAAGGATACCGTTATTACAGGAAAAAACAACGTTATAGGTCATATCTCTTCTGCGCATGCGCCAATTTTCCCCAAAAACTATACATGTCACTCAGCCGTTTGACCTGTATCCTTACAGACAAACAGACTTTTTCCAAAAATATGTTTTTTGGATTCGGGGGATCTCAAAACGAAAAAATATTGTAAAATTTTCAAAAGTGAATTTTGACCTAAATTAGTACCATCCGCCGCTTGTGGAGTTGGAATAATAAAATCTGTACGAAGCATCTAATATACAAAGCATAATCTTCAACCATTTTTGTGCTTCATTTGAACGGGATTCCAGCTGACGTCATTCCCTCGCTTACGCTAAATTGGTCAGATATGACGAGGCAGCCTATTGGGGTCCGTCAAATGAGCATCTGACATCTGGTGGCAGAAAATTGTACTCAAACGAGGGAAAATTTTACATGCTAACAGTGCAAATTAATCATGAAATTGTTTATTACAAAAATAAAACAAGTAAAATAAATTAAAAAGTTTATCGAAAATGGAATTCGCGACGTTTTCTAATATCATGGCAATAAACACTGTCAGTTATTGCCTTGTAAAACTTACTTTACAGAGAATTATTTTCTAATGAAATGTGGGAAAACTGTATTTATGAATTAAAAAAATATTTTATAGTAATAATAAGATGTACTTGTTATCATACTGCACTAAAATAGTTGAATCCCTGATGATTAACAAATTTATAGGATTAACTTCGTATACAAATATTTTGAGGTTAGTAACTTAGCTACTTATTACAATATAACTTATTATGTTGCAGTTATGTGTTTACATTATTCACCTAACCCAGCCTTAAAAGCGCATTGAACGCGGATGATTAATTTCGTGGAGATTTTCTTTTAATTTTGATGTTTTTAAGCAATATGTCGTAAAGATTACTACTTTTGACAGTTCATTTTGCATGCATTTTTCTCGTTATATTTCCGACATTTGAAATATGCCCGGCTTTGAGAATCCGTTCTCCTTCAACGAAATTCCTTGTTTAGGATTCGTACCGGCCCAGTCACAAATTGTACTTATATTTATCATTTCTTATCACTTTGAAAATCATAAAATTACACGCAAAAGTATACCCCGTATATGAAATTTCCCTCCGTCTGCGCCATGTTTTTGAAGCTCCACCTATCTGACGGATCCCAATAGACCTTTTCATTATCAATTTTTTTCTGCGCATGTGCCCAATTCAGCTATGTTTTTCAGAGACTTGTCATATTATTGACAGATGGCAAGTGATTGATTTTGAAAAAGTAAATAGTAATTAAATAGGAAGCATTTTAAAGAAGTGGTACAACACCCTAGAAAAATATTTGAGTACTTTTGAAGTTAAACTTTTTACGATAAACAAATTGTGACAGGTAGGATTCTAACCTTTCAACCAATTTTCGTCTACTTGAAACCAGTTTTCCAGCCATGGCACTTCAACCACCGTCCCAATTTAGCACAAGTATATTTTCCACTGTTTTGTGCACTAATTTAGCACCGTCAATAACATTTTCATCTAAATTAACTTTTCAATACCTAATAGAAACATGATTCTTCTGTTAGTGAAAAAAATATGATAAGTTGTCAATTTTGCCATAGCTGTAAGTGTTATGGTGTTTTGTGGTTATTTTTAATATTTTGTGAATATAAAAGATAAAATAATAATTTATCAATTTGTTAGTTAATTCTATTCGTTTCTTAAATTTAAAAAAATGGGTAATTAACAAGATCTGCCATTTCTTGAGCATTATTTAATTTTTTGTTTGTTTATATTATAGATATGAAAACCTAAATTTTGTAATAAAAATAAAAATTATCCTATTTTTTAACATCTATTCTTCTATTTGTTGTCTCCTGCCAATTTTAAGAAAAAATCTGCACGAAGCACCTAATATAAATAACCATAATCTTCAACAATTTTTGTACTTGATTTAAACTAAATTCCAGCTGACGTCATTCCCGCGCTTACGCTGATTGGTCAGATGGAACGAGGCAACCTGTATTCTAATAACCTTGGTTTATACTCTAATAACCTTGCATCAATGTACCTGACTGTACGGTGTTGTCATACCTCCTTCAAAACACAGATGGCGTCTATTTGGACTCTGTATTATCGATAGTTTGAAGATTTACTATATTTTTTTTTTAAACGCTATAGTAATGTAGCAAAACCCCAGGATACGCCGCTGGCGACAATAAAAGCATCGAGAACAAGTAACAATGTGTAGCCAAAAAAAAAAAAACCCAGATATTACGCCACTGCCTTAAGCGGAAACTACTAGAAAGTCAGGTCACAAATGAATTCCGAGAAATGTGTTGTTTGTTGGTAACCACACGAAGAATATAGACGATACTAGAAAAATCGAGAAACATTGTGCTTCAGGTATATAAACAATGATGATCGACAATCAGGAGCAATCTACAATCAGCGTCGTGATCATACAGTATTCTGTGGACATACTTGAATATAAATAATCATTGTATTTGTTAAGTGTTTATAATCATCATAAACAGTGTTGACTGTTGAAATTGACTTTTCATTGTTACGAATTATTGTATATTGTTGTTTACATTTTTAATTATTGAAATAAATAATTTATTCCACCCACGTAAGAAAACAGTTTTGTTACAGTAACTTCCGACAAAGAATAAATTATTATTAAAATAAAAAAATACAGCACACGTCAAGAATTCTAATTATAATGGGGTACATAAAATGCAGTGATTAGTTTTTATCCTAAGGGGGTTGAAGAAAAAGTTTAAGCAGCCACTTTGCTACACGTTATCGAGTAAAGGTGGAGCGAAGAAAGCGCAAATACGAAAAATGTTGCTGCAAATTTTGAAGCTGTTGCTTGATATTGGGTTAAGGTAGTTGATTCGTGACAATTAGGAAGTTTCCATTGGACGAAAATACTAATTATGATACTGTCACATCATTATAATAAAGATAACTTTAAAAATTCTGAAAGAATTATTTTGATATCTTTAATTTCAACGGAGATATTCAATTTCTTGTACGTGGGGTCGCAAACGAAACTTGAATATGACGTTACGCGGTACAAGTTTGCTGTTTTTTAGCTTTGTGAGTAATTATAACCGAGGTTACTTAGTAACTATTTTGTTGTAATACAGACTTTTCTATTTATATTAAATTAAAATTAACTGTCAAAAATTTAGATATGTCAATATTTTCCGTCATCAACTGGTTTGTTGTTAGTGTTTCCATAACAATTTACGAGTTTAAAGAAAGAGATTTATCGGAAGTTACCATGTTAAATTACCACACATACAAACTGAAAATAACTTTTAAAAATATCGTGCCACGTGACGTCACCCGGACTGAAAACGGAATTTCTTGGAGACTTGTCAAATTAAAACATTGAAGTAGTATAACTTTGTTGTTTTTAAAGATATTTCAAAAATTCTTCCTCCATTAATTTTGTAATTTTTAGAACTATGATTTAGACCAAAAAAATGAAAAAGGGAAACTTCCTAATTGGAGCTAAAAGCATAGCCCGATATTGAGTACAAATAGTATGTAATATTCAATTCATAAAAATAATCAAAATTTATTTGGGTAACAACATTTACTTTTTTTATACAAAGATTACTTAAAATTAGTGTTATAAATAAATACTGTTCAGTGTACACGATTATATTCACTGAGTAATTTTGACTTAACGATAATTATGTCGGCGCACCGGTCTCGTCTCCCTCTCTACTCTTCCTAGAGAGGGTAGATCACAAACCACTTAGTATTATAGACGTTTCTCCTAAATGGAAGCAGTTTGTTTCAGTACTTAACTTTACCTTCCGGTCAAGAGATGTCGCGTCGAATAGTTTTTGTCCATTTTTGTCTTGTAGAAAACTGCATTATCTTCACCTTTAGGAATATTTTAGTGCTTGACGTTTGGTGTGTGTCTTCTCTATGGTTACAGATCTGTTTATTTTATATCGTTTAGTGTTTTCGTGAGCTTATTAAAATTATGTTTTTGTGTGTTTCGTTTTGTAGACTATTATCTAGTGTTATAGTATATGAGTTCAAGTAAAAAAATAAATACAAAAAGAAAGAATCTCAATAAAATTTAAAATAATAATTATTTTATCATTTTTGACAGATGTAATTTTGTAATTTGTAATGGTATAAAGATATGAGAAATCACCGATTTTCGGACATACATTATTTCTAAAGCTTTTCTATGCAGTGCTAAAAAAAACGACTCAATATAATCAAAACATTTTTAAAAAACATGTAATAAGTAATGTCTACGCAAATAAATGTATAATAATATAATGTAGGTCTACTTTTTTATTGCTTTAAATTGTAACGTAGGTACCACAAACCACTTAGTATATATATAGACGTTTCTCCTAAATGGAAGCAGTTTGTTTCAGTACTTAACTCTACCTTCCGGTCAAGAGATGTCGCGTCGAATAGTTTTTGTCTATTTTTGTCTTGCAGAAAACTGCATTATCTTCACCTTTAGGAATATTTTAGTGCTTGACGTTTGGTGTGTGTCTTCTCTATGGTTACAGATCTGTTTATTTTATATCGTTTTGTGTTTTCGTGAGCTCATTAAAATTGTATTTTTGTGTTTCGTTTTGTATTTTCGCGAGTTTATTAAAATCGTATGCGTAGACTATTTATCTAGTGTTATAGTGTATGAGTTCAAGTAAAAAATAAATACAAAAAGAAAGAATCTCAATAAAAAGTTAAAATAATTATTTTATCATTTTTGACAGATGTAATTTTATAATGGTATAAAGATATGAAAAATCACCGATTATCGGACATACATTATTTCTAAAACTTTTCTATGCCTTGCTAAAAGAAACGACTCAATATAATCAAAACATTTTTAAAAAACATGTAATAATGTCTAAGCAAATAAATATATAATATAATGTAGATCTATTTTTTTATTGCTTTAAATTGTAACGTACCATATAATAGGGTATTTGACTAAAATTTTTTTTTGTGGTATATTAATAGAGTAATAAATTCTGAACAAAATTACGCCTAAATCTCTTCATTCTGATTTCAAATAAGCTCAAAAATAATTTTTGAAATATTTATGTTAGCCTCGCCCGCTAAAAAATCGTTTTTGCTCTACTGATATATGACGTCATAATTTTATGAACTTGCGTTTATATTAGCTAATAATATTATATTATCTAAAAACCCAGAAACAGAGTGTTGAAAAATACCATTTTGTACCTATGTAAACATGATGTAAACAATATGACCTACGTTGCTATGGATACATTTACATTTTACACAGATTAAAAATCATGATTTTATTTATGTATTTAAATATGTTTACAAAACCTAATTAATAAAAATAAAAAATTAATAAATATTTTAGAGCATAAACTTTCATTATAAAAATTCGACTGATGACCAGTCCTATACTTCCCACCTAGTAAATATTTGCAAAAAATAAACACTCTTTTTTTTATTCTTTGACTAGGCCCAAATAACCTTAGCTGTTGGTGGTCTTTAAACACAATTTAATTTTTATTCTTTGAAAAAAGCATGGCCCTCTTTTTTGTTTGGTGATCTATTGATGGCTAGCTTAATATAGCAAAAATCATGGTTACCTTGATTTACGTACAAGTTTTATTTTTTTTAGTAAAATATTTTTTTTCTCGAAAACTATACATTTTAGAGAAAAAAAATATTTACATTTTTTTCATATTATAACATCTAGAATTCATTTATATTTTTTTTTACCTATGTTAATACGTGACATTGAGGACGTTTTTTTGAATATCTCAGGATCCACTGAACCGATTTGACTCAAAATCTAATCAGATCTAAGTTAAAGGCTGATAAACACAATAGAACAATCGGCATGCCCGTATGTTGTTCCGTTCTTAAGATATCGAAGGCGAAAAATTGACCACATACACACACACACACATACACACACACATACAGACATCAGTCAGAAAATGATCTTAAACGATTGCTAGGGTCTCAAAACGTGAAAATCTGTTAAAATCTCGAAATATTGTTTTCGGACTGAATCCATTACTTCCCTACCATAGTAGAGGTGGGAAGTAAAAAAGTTTCATATTTTATTTTGATCACTGGCAAATACCCTATTGTTACACGCATCAAGAGCAGAGGCGCTGCGGTTCGGCTGATGATTATTGTACTACCGATTTGGGTTCACTGGCGTATAACCATAGACAATTACCACAACCATAGACAATAACAACAAGGTGTATGTATTAGCCTGGCGGCGCTGGCGAGAACTAATTGTGCCAACACGGTGAATGGTCTCCCCGGCGGAAGGGGAGGGGTTGAATCGGGGCATCCGGCGACCGGCGCTTCAGCGACACAGACGTGTATAACTGCGACGTGTATAATTACGGCCATAATAAACGGTATAAATAATTTCCGTAACATAATATTATTATTAAGTTATTTATTATATTTATATACAATGCTAAATTGCTTGTAATTTTAATAAATTCATTTTTTTTAAATATTTTGTGTGATTGTTTTGCCTTTTATCTCATGTATAAGCAATAAATTATAATTATATATGTATGAAAAAGAGTGACATCACATTTGAATTGCCGCCAAAATAGATTTAGTTCACCTTCCGAGCAACAGAGTTTTTGTCCTAAGTGATAACATGGTCGTTACGCGTCTATAGTACTAAGTGGTTTGTGGTAGGTACCATATAATATTATTATTAAGTTATGTATTATATAATACATATAAATAATAATAAACCATAATAAACGGTATAAATAATTTCCGTAACATAATATTATTATTAAGTTATTTATTATATTTATATACAATGCTAAATTGCTTGTAATTTTAAAAAAATAATTTTTTTAATACATTTTTGCTTGTTTTGCCTTTTATCTCATGTGTAAGCAGCAAATTATGATTACATCTGTATGAAAAACAGTGACATCACATTTGAATTGTCGTTAAAATAGATTTAGTTCACCTTCCGAGCAACAGAGTTTTTGTCCTAAGTGATAACATGGTCGTTACGCGTCTATAGTACTAAGTGGTTTGTGGGGTAGATACCAGAGAGTAGCTAACACACTATAAATCGGTGATGGTTCCGCCATTTAAAATTATTTTGATTGCGATATGATCATAACCTAGGTAACATAATGATCTCAGCTGTTGTCAGGGCAAAAAATTGATATGCGCAATATTTTACGTGTTTTTTTACAAGTTCATGCGAGCAGTTGACACACAATCCCCCCTCCGCGATGCAGCTGACAATTTTTTTTCAACTCACTATGACGTCAACTATTTATAAAAAAAGTTTCAGCCGGCGTACTATTACTTAGAAGTTTTTTTTTTACCACTTTCGAAGCCTCCCACACCCAGACCCACCGCTACTTGAGCAGCTGACGGTCAGTTCACTGATTAGTTGTACGAGATCAACTATCGATATCAAAATCAGCCGGCTTACTATGACTTTTTCATTTGCAACGCAAACTCCCGGGCTATATGTTAGCTGTCAATTTTGCGTTAATTGAACAAATATAAAAGTCAAACATTTATAATTTGCGTGATGATCAAGCTCACGAATGTTTGTTGAAAGTAACTTTCATTTTATGATGAAAAGATGCCACTTAGTACACCGTTAGTTGAGACCCTAACTAATGTTTTGAGATCTGTAGTCACGACCGGCATAACCCCCTTTTTCAAGAAAAATCACCCCCAACCAGATTTTTGAGAATAGTGTCCAAACGGACAATAAAAATAAACTAGGTAAACATTTTTTCCACTAAATTTTACTTAAAACTGTCCCATTTATATTAAAGTTTTTTTTTTTTAACTAGTTTCACAATGGAAGATCAGCCGTTTAAGGTAGTTTGGACAAATAGAAATTTCCGTAGGTGTCTGTTTGTATTGTACCAGCTAATCTTGAGAACTACTAAACGGATTTAAATGCGGTTTTTACTATTCAATAGTTTGCTTCTTGAGGAAGGTTTTAATCTATACTGGCTCTCCGAACCGGCTTCGCCTGGGTGCAAATAGGATTGCATTTGCTATTCGCTATGTGCAACATCAAAGTCGAGACATCTAGCGGCATTACCCACTGCCACTTTTGTACATTATGTCAAATGAGACAACTAGTAAAAAGTGAATTAAAATTAATGATAAAAGTAAAAAGTATGAATGCCATATGAAAAAGGGTTTTGAAAAAATAAATCATACTATAAACTTTCAACCTCAAACTGTGTCAAAAGGTAAAGCTTTAGCTGAGGCTAATCATGGAATTGATGTTGAAGAATTAAGACAAAATGGAAAAAGCTATTTGATTCGAGCAGCAGTAATTAGGCACTAGGCAGACTTCAGTAACTTATGAGCCTTATTCTGTTAAACTTGATGTAAATTCTTTTATATATTAACAGTAGGGTAAATTCGGGAGAGATGCCGCGGTAGGAGAGACGCCGCATGGCTATTAACTTACCTATTTACCAATGGATGGTGCTACAAGTGCTACCTATGTTCGTTCATCTTATCTTGACATATACGTCGCATGTGTTAAATATGATTTTGTGCGTATTTAAGTTAAAGTTTTTCGAAAGTATCTCTAAATTTTTGTGATGAAATTTTGTTAGTGGTTTTATATACATCTGTAAAAATGCTGGGGTGAAATTTTCGCAGCATTTCATGGTTTCAGAGGCACTTTTAGGGTCTTGTGAACACGTTTAAAATCAACATAACCTAACTTGACATTTGTACTCCACCGCCCTTGCATGCGGCGTCTCTCCCAACAAAAAGGATAGTTGCCGCACTATGATTTGGGATAGACATGCCCTGCAGTAAAGTTGACATGTCATGCTCAAATAAAACCAGCAGTCTACATGAGTGGAGCAGCATTGCCAAAATAATAAATACACAAAAGAAAAAAAATATTTTTGCGTTGAATGCTTTGATTATCACAAAACCACAAGAAAAGATGATTGGTTGGAATGCCTTAATTAAATGCTTAGAATGGCTTCACGAGTCTTGCACAATGTATCAAGACAAGTGCAATGCATGTTCCAGGGACGAATTACGAAAAATAATTTGGAAAGCAGCATAAAAGGAACTGCGGCATCTATCCTTTTTCGGTGCGGCGTCTCACCCAAGAGTGAAGGAGAGACGCCGCTTTGCAATGTTTTTTATTAATTTTATTTTAGTATGATTTTTATCAGAATTTTTATTTTGTTTTTGTGTATAATTAAGGCTAAATGAATGTATTAGGTTGTGTTAAAATATAAAATCATAAAATACAATATTTACAAAATTATGATATTTTTTCGAACCGTGCGGCATCTCTCCCGCATTTACCCTACCTAGTGTTTAATTATTATTATTTCTAATGTAATAAGTAGTAAATAGCACAATTTTATCTGTCACATCTGTCATATATATAAAAGGATATTATTGTAACAAAACTCGTTGGTAACTTTGGTAAATATTTTATTTATCTATTCTTTCACAACAGTGACAACCGTTTACATGCTTTGGACAATTATTGTTCCTCACTTTATTCACTGTTCGCTTAATGTCTATTTTCCGTTGGTCAGTTTTGCTTGACCGTTGGTCAGTTTTTGTTGACCAACACTTCGTCACTACTTGACCACTATGTGTCCACCGTATGTCTGTGGTACGTATATTGTTCACTGGGTCCACTATATGTCTATGGTGGTGGTATTTATTTGCCACCTGCAGATATCTTCCACACTGTCTGTCACTTTGCACCAGAAGATTATCTGCACTTAATTACTCGAAGATCTCGTCTGTCGCTCGCAAATATCTAACACACTGTTTGTCACTTGGTACTGGAAAATTATTTGCACTAGGTCACTCGAAGAACTTTTAACTCGCTGGTGGTATATTTATTTCCTGTTGCACTTTTCACGTCTGCTCTCGTTGAGAATGTATACGTGACTCCGGTGTTTTATTCTTGCTCTTGCTTATATGAACTTTCCTGGTCATTTTACATCCATGGTGGCGGGTTTTCTTATTGTTGTCAACCAGAATATTTCTTCGCGCTCAAGGCTGCGTGATCCATGTTAAGCCAACGAATCAAGGCTGCAGCCAGCCTGCCTAGATTCGTTACATTATGTCTTATTTTATTAATTTAATAACAAAATTCAAGTTGTAATTTTATAAAAATTATTAAATTTCATTATTCTTATATTTATTTTATATTAAATATATATTTTCATAAAGCGTTCACACTAATTTTTTTGGAGCATTATTGTGAATGTACAATTAAGGTTATGATACTTACTTCTGCTTTCTCACGATGGAAATCCATTTTTCTCTTTGAATTAACTTATGCTCATATTTTGGGAAACAATAAAAGCTAACATCACTATTTTTTGATGTATTATTACAATTAATAATGCAGCATTTACGAATTGTCATTTTTTACTTTTGATTTTATATCAGTACATGACGTCACTGACGTGTCCTAAGAATGCCAGCTTTCGCCGCTAAGCGCGCACGGTCGTTCAGCGTCTCCCTTCCAAGCAGCTGTACATAGCGAATACAGTACAGATTTAAGTGCGGTGTCATAAAAACCTGTCTTCTTTGTGTCCACAAATGTGACGGAACTGCATATTTTACTGTGAAATTTGATAACTCGTTGTCTTGATAACTCGAATTTTTTTGTGGTAAGTCATGGTTCGAGCTATCAGTTTGATTGTATCCATATTTTCAATTTAGCTAATGACCTCAGTTGTCGAGCGTCTATAATTTACAATTTATGTTTTATTTTTTTAATAATAAAATAATAAATCCAATTCACACTTTTACCAGCTTTCGGGTTAGAACCTGGGCACTGGGGGCTGCAGAACTGTTTTCAATTTTAAGTGTAAAATGCATATCAGTATTCATATTCATTCTTAATGCCAACTTAACATAATATACCAAATTTCGTACTCCCATTTTACCACATATAAAACCTGTTAATTGGCAACCTCTCCAAATTGCCTGAGTTACCTACTTTTGCATGAAACCATACGAAGTACGTTTAATTTTAAGACCTTTTATAAGTTGGCCACTTGTCTAACTTGACCACATTAATGATCTTTTCTGGAGTAATGAATCATGCATCATAATATCCATCATCTTAAAATTAAATTATAACTTACAATTGAAAAATCATTACGCCAAACTAAATAAAACGAAACTAAATCAAATTTTCACTTAAAAATAAAAAAAATAATACCTTAAGCCTGTGATTGGGCCACTACTTTTTGCAACTATGCCAAATTTCAACTTTTTATGTCAAACGGTCTCTGAGAAAAAAGTCTGTTACAGATGGACACCGAGGTGGTTCTGGTACAGAACACTAAAAAGGGTATATTTTGTGCGCCTGGGTTTTGTAGAATATTTTTTTAGACGAATTAAGTGCCCAATGCTATAGAAAATCATGATTCAGGCCAATTTCCCGGGAAATCTGTATACATTTTTGCTAAGAAGTTTTCAGAAGTCCCGTAAATTTTTCAAAAGTTCTGGGAATTCTTCGACCGTCTTTGTCTAAAAATGTACAATTTTTTTTTTGTTTTCTTAACTTTTTTTACGCATTTATTTTTTCTAAATCAAATTGCATATTTATTCAAAAAATAAAATCAATCATACCTATGTGACTAAGTACTTAGCATAAATTAGATTAGTAATCAAAAGGGGAAGTACGCACAGCGGGCAGGATTCATCGCAAGGAACAAACGGCATTGACATTTAGCATCCATTAAAATGTTAAAATTATTTCCGATACGGAATCAGACGTGAAAAAATATCGGACTACCATGGTTTCCGAATCAGAGCTCAGTATCATCTCTCGTTAAGTTCATAATGGAAAATAATCGTATTTTTATAAATTTTTGTTAGCCAATTTAATGTCAGGACAGTCTTCTGGAAGGACAAGTATGTAATTTGTGACGGCACCGATGCTGTTCCCACCATAGTTACATTCGTAAAACTATGTTAACAGGAATTTTTCGGAATTCAGGAAGTTGGAATTCTTATATGCACTTTTTTCTCGGGAAAGGACCCCCTCAAGCAATGGGTAGGTAGTTGATTTGTCTAAAAATTTACCAAAAAACTCAGGTGTCCAACTATTACACTTTTACCTAAAAAAAGTTTAATTGTAATTCCAGTAAAAACTATGCTAGTAAACAGTTACATTTAGTAATCATACATATTTTCAATGTGCAGTTATCTTTTTAAGATATAGTCCACAGTACGTAACACATTTTTAAAAATGATTACCACATACTTGAAACTTCGTGAGTAGCTTCATTTTGACGAGTCTACCACACTTTTCCATTGCGAAAATTCTGAAAACCCTGCGTTTTTCAACGAGCAAATCCGAAACATGTTAATTTGACGATGTTACATTATTACATATTGCAATGACCACATACTTACTTTGCAGCGAAATTAAAAGATAATTTCATAAAAAAGATGAAACCACATTTGACCGACAAAAATAATTCGGCACATGAGTCCACCGCTTGCAAACATGTCCCTACCACGAGATTGCATTTTGCGATTACCACAATGCTGATTCTTGCAGGATTGTTTAATAATTATTTTTGTAATTAATCAATCATATTGTCCGACAAATTTCATCCGTCGTTTTTTCAGTCCGACGACCTGAACATGTCAATTTGATGATGACAGGTTTGGTGATTACCAAACGTCGGCCAAAAACCACAGGTAATAGTGAGTGTATTTTATGCAATGATATTGCGGTGTCCGACAAAAATATTGCACCGCAACACCAGTCTGACAAAAAAAAAGTCAAAAATCGCGTACTATCGTAAAATCGCGATTTATATTTTTTTTTTCAATTTTGCTAAACAAATCTTCATCTTCATCATGACTATTGTCTAATCATATAATAAGATAAAAATATTTATTTATAAAGTACAGAACATTTAATGAACCATTTTCCTGAGAGTAGTACTTTAAATTAGCCATGAGAGGCAGTACTTGTGGTAGGTACAAACATTATTTAATCCCCATTAGTGTCGTGTTATTTTAGTGGTATAACTTAATTATTTACACAAAAGTGTAAAGGCCCAAAAAAACTTATAATAAAAAAAAAATAAAACTTAATTATTTAATTTAATAATTAAGTTATACCACTTTTTTTTTTTTTCTTTTTTTAAAACCTTTATTTACAATGATAAAAAATTGAATACAGAAAAAAAACAGAAAGAAACATCATAATGAACAGAAAAGTAGCATCATAATAACATATCATTTCTTATTGTAGGTATAATAAAGGTGGTTAACAACAAAAATATTATGTACTTATTTTATAAACATATTCAAATAGTTGTCTTGTTCATTATTTTTTGTTTTTCATTTCTAATATTATAATTACGAAATATACTTTGATCATATTGATTGTTTTTTTTTTTTTTTTGTTTTTGAAGTTAAAATCAATTGTTGTACTTATAATCCAGATAATAAAATTGTTTTGGTTCTTATTTGAAAGTTTTATATTTAGAATAAGACTAAAATGACATGACACTAATGGGGAATAAATAATGTTGAAGGAACTACTCTCAGGAAAATGGCTGTAAAATATCAAGAAGATAAATACTTGGAATATCTAGTGATAAGGGTCAACTAAATTCACAGACGTCTTGATCAGGCAAATAAAAAAACTATTTTCAATTTTTTAATTTTTATTAAAAAATGGCTCTGATATTGTCTAGATCTGAAAAAAATAATCAGTTTAAAAAAAAAAGATGTAATTACAACAAGTACTTTTTGAGAAAAACGCACAAGAAAATTTTAAATGAGTATCACCTTCGTCTGACATCTCTAAATTAGGCTTCTTTAAATTTTTATTGGTTTGCAGAGACGATGATGTCGGCTGTATATTGTACTGTATTTTATACTTAATTTCATAAATAAAAAAAAAAGAGACATGTGGTAATCACCAAACTGGTCATCGTGTTCAGGTCGTCGAACTGAAAAAAGGGCGGATGAAATTTGTCGAACAATATGATTTATTAAACAATCCTGCAAGTATCAGCATTGTGGTAATCACAAAATGTAACCTCGTGGTAAGGACATGTTTCAGGCGGTGGACTCATCTAGAGCCGGATTATTTTTGTCGGTCAAACGTGGTTCATTTTTTTATGAAATTATCTTTTAATTTCACTGCAAAGTAAATATGTGGTCATTGCAATATGTAATATCGTCAAATTTAAATGTTTCGGAATTGCTCGTTGGAAAACGCAGGGTTAGGGTTGCCATCCGTCCCGGTACACCGGGACATGTCACCGGTTTGGAACTTCTGTCCCGGTCAATCTACAAAATGTACCGGTGTATAAAAATATTGGGGTTTTATTGTTTTAACTACCTACTAAAGAACGCAATCGCCTTCAAATAGAAACAGTCAAAAGCATAATTCAATTTTAAGATGACATGTTCAGAATAATTCCATAAGTATGTTATGGGTAAACCTGATCTGCTAAAGAAGGTAAAGACATCTGAAAAATATAATTAGTGTTTGATTTGGACCATATTATTGACTAATTTTAAGACTTAAAATTTAAGCTGATTTATATAAGAGATGAAGGCTAATAAAGTTGAATAATTGGTAACCAATACTATTTTTTTATTTTTTACTAGGATATTTTCGAGTTATCGCTAGGTGTCCCGGTCAGTACTTAGATTATTATGGCAACCCTACGCAGGGTTTTCAGAATTTTCGCAATGGAAAAGTGCGGTAGACTCGTCAAAATGAAGCCACTCACGAAGTTTCAAGTATGTGGTAATCATTTTTAAAAAGGTGTTACGTACTGTGAACTAATAGTAATAGGCATGAGAAAAAAAACATTGATTTTAGAAAGCACGAATAAAAATAAAACCAAAATAAAATATAGTTACTTCTTACCACAAATATTTTATTTTGTTTTTATTCCAACCACAGTGCTCATATATATTTTTAAAAATAAAGCCGTTTAAAAAAGAGTAGGTTTCATCGGTGTTTGCTAAATATTGAAAAACAAACACCGGATAACATTAACATTGGTATATCAAATTTTGATTTGCCGGATTACGGAAAACGAATGTTGATTCTTGCGTTGAATTATTATACGTATTGCAAACATAAAACATTGATTAAAAAAACCATAATTCTTTGTGGAAAAAATTAAAAACTTATATGTTACACTAGGTATAAAAAATATAAATATGAACGTTTTAGATAATAGTCCAAGAGCCCGGTCGATTTTTCTACCTTGATTCCCGGCCGATTTTAATGTTTTCTAAACGATTCGTTATGAAAACATGTTCCTAAAACGACAACAGTGCCGGCGAAAATCCTGCCGAAAGCAATTGATATTAATTAATAATACTTATTTTATTCAAATTTTTCCAGTTAGGAAGTTTCCTTTGGACGAAAATACTAATTATGATACTGTCACATCATTGTAATGAAGATAACTTTAAAAATTCTGAAAAAATTATTTTGATATTTTTAATTGCAACGAAGATATTCAATTTCTTGTATGTGGGTTCGTAAACGAAACTGATTTATGAATATGACGTCACGCGATACAAGTTTGCTGTATTTTAGTTTTGTTAGTAATTAGAACCTAAGTTGCTTAGTAACTATTTTGTTGTAATACAGACTTTTCTATTTTTGGGGTGTCAAATTAGATTTTCACTTCAGAATAATTCCTCGATCGATGATTTTTGTTGAAACGTGTTCAGAAATGTGTGGAGAACAAAATATCAAAATGCCACCGTGAGAAATTGTGCAGAAATTTTTTTATTGAACAATGTAGGTGCTAAAATACAATATTTCAAGAATAGCTTTTTCGGGTTCTTTTTTGACTAATTTGACTCCCCTATTTATATTAAATTAAAATTAACTGTCAAAAATTTAAATTATTATTAATATCAATTGCTTTTAGCAGGATTTTCGCCGGCACTATTGCCGTTTTAGGGACATGTTTTCATAACGAATCGTTTAGAAAACATTAAAATCGGCCGGGGATTCAAGGTAGAAAAATCAATCGGGCTCTCGGACTATAAGCTGACATTGATATTAGTAAGTAAATACCTACAATGATTTTTAAACCAAGATATTTCACACATAGGTATGTGGTTTGTAGTTTTTATTGATATTTTTAATCTGCAAGACAAAAATTGTAAAGTAATCCAAATTGAAAACGGATTTCCAAATAAATAATACAATAATTTTTAAATGTCAATGAATCAAAACTTACGCCGTATTTGATACAATAATTATTACCATAATTTTTCAGTTATACTTTGGGACATTATTAATTAAAATTTTTAATATTCCAAAAACAGTTAAAACTCATCTCATAAGAGCATTTACTTAGAAATGAAAATTGCCAAAATTTGGTCAAATGTCACTGAATCGCTAAAAAATTGACAATAACGAAGACGTGTCAATTGTTAAACTAATAATTGTTAGGTTTTAACAATAAAAAATATTCATAAACAAATAGGCCCAGTTTTTTAAGTTAAATTCAGTTTTATAATTTTGAAGTTACACATTTTCAAGGTTATACCTTAACAAAATGACATGAATATTTTATAATCATTTTTCAGCTGTCGGCTTACATATTAATTATATTTCAACAAAGCAAGTGCTCGAAAAAAACATGTAATTTTCTGTACAAAACAAAGTTTTATATTATTGTCGCAGCGTGAGAGCTAAACTACTTTTTCTAGATGCTTACGCGCCAATGTAATATATACTCACATTGTTGAGTTCTGATGGCTTACTAAAAGATTTCTTGTTTTCATCACTATTAACTGTTTTATCCGTATCCATAATTGCACTATAGTTACTTTAATCACTTTTAAAATTTAAATAAATGATCACCTAACATTTTTTCCAACTTTCACACGCAGTAACTAGAAAGAAATATGGCTGGCATGAGGCATTGGTCCGATTGTTCCAAAACTCGCAATACAATAGCTACCAATATAAATAAAAAACTTTTCCACAAAATTCTCTAAAAATAAACTCTAAATCATTTATATAAACAGTTTTCTTTTAACAATTACAAAAATAGATAAAAGAAATAGCTGTTATGTACAATTTTGGTAAATTATAAATTTAAGGTGCTACCAAAGCGTCCTGGTGACTAAAATGGCGATTTGAAATGCTATAAGAAACCACCCATTTTGACAAGCATTTTGATATCACAAATTAGGGAATACGAAATGTTTCTTACTTTATGAATGCCTAGTTTAAGCGAGAAAATTAAAAAAAAATTAATTGCTTTTTTAAAATTAAATGAAAGTTCAATGACCTTCATTGTTATTCAGGTCAAATTATCAAGTAACCTACCTACCTACCACTTTTTCAATGTACTTAAAAAAAACATTTTTATTGGAACTTTTTCCTTTTTTTTTAAAACGGAATAGCCTTTGTTTTCACCAGTAATCAGCCAGTGCTAGGAACTTCTTAATAAACGTGTTTTTTAGTATAAAATACGTTGGTAGTTATAGCTATATATCTATCTGACATTGTGGCAAAAAATGCCTTTTACAATATTGTATACCTACTGCACGTATATTTAATAAAAAAACGCGTTTTATACTAGGTACAAATTAAAACAGCAAAATCAATAAAATTAGAGATAAAATTCTTTATTTATATCTACCCCTTGCACTGAATACTTGACACACCTACGAAATACAAGATAATAATAACAATAATTAAAAAGTCCATAAATAACACGTTCTTACAACATATACACCTACTTTTACGAAAATTCTTCTAATATAATTCTCGCTGTATACATAAATATATTGTTTAAAAAAAAAAACTTAATGTAAATGCATCTACTTAACAAAGAAAAATATCGACACTCAGAACAAGGGGTCTTGAATTTATAATTTGAATTAAAACAAATATACAAATTTAAGGTCTTTAGACTGAAAACTTATGTTCTAAATAAACTCACAAATTTGGTACCAACTATATCCGAGATAAGTTCTTTTACGGACAAACAAAAAATGCACAGTATTTTCATTTTAAACTTGTACTGTAATAGTTATCTTCATAGAACATTCGTCCATTTTAACAATATGCCTCCGTGCTAACAGTGATGCATACACATTCGAGAATATTTAACAGAGTTCACTTTTTACTTTCCTATTTTTATTCTTCTGATCAGTCACTAAATTTGTTAGTATATTTTTATCTGTTGCACACTGAAATTGCTGAAAACATTATCATTACTATTACTAAAATGACAACAGAAAACTAAACTTCAAAATACTGAGCTCGAATGTGAACGAACAATTCTCATTGGCTACTTCGAATGTATTCACCGTAAATAGTTTGATTTTATTCGGTTTTAACCAGTCAAAATACTGTCACTTGTTCAACGAAAAGCTGTAGATAGAAGACCTAATAAACAGTTGCTTTCTTGTGAATAAGAAGCCGATTTGCAAAATATTGCCAATTACAACAATGCCGTTTTTGTACACTATTAATATTAATATGATAAAACCATTATAATACAGATTATAAATTCACATAGTGTAAAATTGCTATGCAAGTAGTCTTTTGTTTATTTTTAGTCATGATTATAGAAGAATAAAGATCAGTTAGAATGCTTTTTTTAACCTTTAACAGATGTTCTTTTTTATTTCACTGCAAACGCTCACTAGTTTCCTGTCTTCATTATTATCACTCTACACGCATTTACAAAAGCCAATTGTTTTTCAAAGATTTACATTACCAAATACATAAAATTATTACAGAAGAATAAAATTAGCTATCGAATCCGGAGACACGATGAAAAATGAATCACAACATAAAATTAAACAAGTTTCAGTTTGGTTGTTGCAATGCATTAGTAGTGGGGACAGGAATCGAGTCTTCTAGCATGACAGATTTGTTAACAAGTCCAACAGATACAGCCACTACGAGTCATCAGACATAAACGAATTCTGCGATTTCATATCCTCTAATGTTTTTATTTGTTGACGTAGGAAAAGTATTCTAAAAAACAATGAAACAAATTACCGACATGAATTTTCGTTAATTATAACTTTCAAAATTAGACTACGTTTCGTGTTCGTTATCCTGGAGCTGCAGGCTCGTTTCACGCCCAGCACACATTCACATATGACAATGCACAGTGTATATGCACAAGCATGAGTGTTGCAGAGATCAATACAAATTGAAATAACGGCCAGAGGTAAGGGAGGCACTTTAAGATCATCTTCAATAATTTACCTTTGCTCTTGAAGAGTTGCTTGAATTTCCGTTAGTCTGACAAGTGAGCGTGCAATTTTTAAATCTGCCGATACTTTTGCACATTGTATACTACCAGAATAATGGGCTTCTTCTATTAATTTTTGTGCCTGCAATAATTTGACATTAACAAGTTATAAATGAAAACACACACAGTACATACAAATACAATTGCAAAAAAAGAACAAAAAAAATTCAATATTAGGACGTTTTTGACTTTTTACTTGATGTTGGCGAATTGATGTAATAGTACAGGATTTGAAGTAAGCTCGTCCTGCACCCATCTGCTTACCGGATGAAAAGTATTTTTTATCCAATAAAATATGCAATACAATAAAGTATCGCGAATGGGTTGCCTATATAAATATGGTCATGACTATGTTTAATTAAAAATACTGTAATTCGTTTTTTTCAATTACTTCACTCACTTGCTTATTGAACGAATTGCATACTAATCAAAATAATGAAGCCTAAGGTACAGTCGCGGACTTAAAAAAGTTTACACCTGTATCATCTAGTTACCCGTTTTTTTAATTTTTGCATATTGTAATTTGGCTTTTGATAGTAATGTATCAATTACTAAGGTTACATCCTAAAAATTCAATAAAAAATTATTATCAAAACACCTCAATTGTTTATTATACAATCCAAATTACTCAATATTATTCAATAAAACATAAAAAGATTTGATAATATTTGAAGCAAATTCCTTCCTCCAATCTTGTAATAATTCTTCTTTTTTGTTCATCATTTTAATAATTTCGAGGCATTTAAATGACAATTATTTCTTTTCATTTTTGACATTTACATTTACCTATTAAAAACTAAATTTGTTGCTAAGCTACTGACTTTTTGTGAACTTACATTGAAAAACCCAAGTGTAAACTTTATTAAGTCCGCGACTGTACATGGAATCGTTGGGTTGCCTATCTTTTCCTGTTCACTACTACCATGTTGCCAGGTATGAACAGGTGAGTCGACACTAGTATCTGCATCGAACTGCTTGTTCAGTGAAATTTACATCAAATAAAGATAATTTTATTGCGAACACAATGATAAGGTTGCCTATGAAAAATTGGTCGAGTCACGGTTGCCAGGCTTTGAAATTTAAAAATTTAGTCCAGTCGGCAGCCACTTTTTACCTTGCATCGGGTCCGAACTTAATGAAATTTCGGTATGTTATATGTGGGTGGTATGTAGTACAGAATCCAAGTTTTCAACCTCGAGAACCCTGTAGAAACTTGGGGCGACCCGAAAAACATCGAAATTTTGGCACATGCTCTACACAGGATATTTGATTGGCACCAACATATTGACTTTGCGTGTAAAAAAAAAAATAAAAAAAAATATATAGAGCATGTGCCAAAATTTGGATGTTTTTCGGGTCCCCCCCAAGTTTCCACAGGGTTCTCGAGGTCGAAAACTTGGATTCTGTACTCTACATACTACCCACATACAGCATACCAAAATTTCATTAAGTTCGGACTCGATGCAAGGTAAAAAGTGGCTGTCGACTGGACTAAATTTTTTAACTTCAAAGCCTGGCAACAGTGACTCATGACCGATTCATAGGCAACCTTATACCATTGTGTTCACAATAAAATTATCTTTATTTTGATGTATATTTCATTGAGCAAGCAGATCGGTGCAGATACGAGTGTCGACTCACCTGTTCATACCTGGCAACTCGGTAATAGTGAACAGAAAAAGCTAGGCAACCTAACGATTCCATGTTCCTTAGCATTCTTTTGATTAGTATGCAATTCGTTCGGTAAGCAAGTGAGTGACGTAATCGAAAAAACTAATTACATTATTTTTAATTAAACATAGTCATGACCATATTTATATAGGTAACCCATTCGCGAAATTTTTGTTTGCATACTTTATTGGATAAAAAATACTTTTCATCCGGTAAGCAGATGGGTGCAGGATGAGCTTACTTTGGATCTTAGACTATAAATAAATCATTAATGCTGGTAGACCCTATCAAAGCCAGCTTTCTAAATACGCATTACCTGAAATTGCTTTGATGTTTCTCAAAGTGAAGTCATAGTACAGTAAATAGAGACACAAAAATCGCGTTTACTAAAAAAAATACTTAATGGCTGAAGTTTTGAGGAGGTGTTCGGGGGCATGTCCTGAGTCTAAAACCGAGTTTTCGTATTCGAGGGGGTGGAGGAAGTTACATCCCCCGGTCAATATAGGGGTAAGTTTGTTTTAATTTTTTATCTTCGTTGCTATTGCCCGTACAGTCAAGTCCAAGAGATCAAACTTGTAGGAAATGAAATTATCTATCCAATGATAATAAAATCAAGGTCATAGGTCGATCAGGTCAATCACAATGCCCGGTAAAAGGTCAAAAGTGAGGGGTAGTTTTATTTATTAATGTTCACAAAATTAGAATGAAAACTTCAGATAAGGCTTGTAATCTAATTCTTTCTATACAAGTCGATCAATTTTCTGACATTTCAAAATAAAACTTAAAAAAATTTATTTTTCTATTCCAATTTCTCAAGAACACTGTTATTGTATAAATTTTGGACATCCTAATATCTCAAATAATAATATTAAACTAGGTTTTATTTTGAAATGTCAGAAAATTGATCGAATTTTATAGAAAGAATTAGATTACAAGCCTTATCTGAAGTTTTCATTCTAATTTTGTGAACATTAATAAATAAAACTACCCCTCACTTTTGACCTTTTACCGGCCATTGTGATTGATCTGATCGACCGATGACCTTGATTTTATTATCATTGGATAGATAATTTCATTTCCTACAAGTTTGATCTCTTGGACTTCGCTGTACGGGCAATAGCAACGAAGATAAAAAATTTAAACAAACTTACCCTTATATTGACCGGGGGATGTAACTTCCCCCACCCCCTCGAATCCGAAAACTCGGTTTTAGACTAAGGACATGCCCCCGAACACCCCCACAAAATTTCAGCCATTAAGTATTTTTTTTAGTAAAATATACCGTTTTACTGTACTATCAGGAAACTATAGCATTTTATGATTATGCCGCCACTTTGTAGCCTAGGTGAATTAGACACAAAAGTGGCATTTAGGGGGAAAACGTATTAAAATGAGCCTGCACTTCAAGTTGCCGTTAAAAACCTTTAGAGACGTCGTCGTTATAAATGTAATATTATTTTTAACCGACTTTAAAAAAAAAGAAGGTTCTGTGTTTCCCTAGTATGGGTTTGTATGTACGCGATTTTTTCAGAAACTACTCGACCGATTCTTATTATTCTTTTTTTATTGAAAGGGCATATCTTGGGGATAATCCTATATAAATTTTACTTAAATCGGTTCAGTATTTCGACTGATTTTAATAAAAAAGCGGTCAAGTACGTGTGGAACTTGCGTTAACAGGGTTCTGTATCGTTACAACAATTAAAATATTAGGTAGACATATTCTGTGAAAATTTCAACCATGGTCGAGCGTGTAGCAATGCTGTTGTTTACATGGCGTTGCTATAGTTCCTCTATTACAAGTCCCCAGTTCCCGGGTTCTAGCCCGAGAGCTGGTAAAAGTGTCAATTGGATTTTCAATTTATTATTAAACAACAGCATTGCTACACTCTCGGCTATTCTTAAACCCCTTGCGAATATTAAAATAGGTATAGGACCCCCTTTAATTTTTACTTTTTGTGATTTTCGGATTTTTCCCTTTGCTTGTGCTGCGAGACCTTGCTTTTGCCAAATTTCATGATTCTAGGTCAACGGGAAGTACTCTATAAGTTTTGATGAGTGAGTTTGCGAATATCAAAATAGGTATAACCGTATAGGACCCCCTTTAGTTTTTACTTTTTGTGATTTTCGGATTTTTCCCTTTGCTTGTGCTGCGAGACCTTGCTTCTTGCCAAATTTCATGATTCTAGGTCAACGGGAAGTACCCTATAGGTTTTTGATGAGATGACAAAATGGCCGTATCATTTGATTGCGTTGACCTAGAAGCTTAAATTCTTTATAACTTTAAGGGACCGTAGACCTTAGTATTTCGTATAAATTTCAATTTGATATCTTTATCCGTTCCTGAGAAAATGGGTCTTGAAAGACGGACACCCAGCCAGCCAGCTTGACGGAAAAACGAGTGATCCTATAGCGGGTTGAAACTGAAAATTTTTAGCTGTCTGTTTTCTCTGTTTTTTAACATTGTTACGACTTAAGAGAGAGATAGAGCGATTGAGTCGCATATAATACTCGAAAACGTCAAAATGACAGATGTAAGCCCACATAAATTTCACATTGATCTGACAGATCTAATATTTTGCTGCTTTTTTGCGTGCCCAAATTTCAGGTACCTCAAATCGAATTGTTAATAGAGTTGTGAAAAATAATATGCATTTACTCGGAACGAAACATAGCGTTTGCAACGCGTGTGAATTGCTGCCTTGGTACCTCGGGCAGCAAACTTCACAGTGGTTGCAAACGCTATGTTTCGACCCTTGTAATGCAATATACTATTTCAACCGTTGAAGTTATTATGTTCTTTATTGAATTTTACATTGTAAACACATATTTTTATAAAGAAAATTCGATAAAGAACATAATATATTCAGCGGTTGAAAAAGACATTACGTTTTAGCCATGGGTTTCCAAGCCAACGCCGCGAGATGATATTTTCGCGCTCTCAGGCTCAATAACATTAAAGATTTTTTTTAAATACGATATTCTGGTTGGAAATTTTATCAGCTTTGAGATTAATAATGATCTTTTTGTCCTAAAATTGCTAGTTCTCTAGACTCTTACAAAAATTCACTTTTGGGGTTAGTTTCACCCCCATAAAAAATATCAGAGGGAGTGAAGGGTGGAATTTTTAGGATGTTAATAAGGGAACCATCCTCGACAATTTTTTGCAAAATCCCCTTTGTTAATACGTTTTTCTTCTAAATGCAACTTTTACCATTCCAACTCCACAATTTGGTACTTATTTAGGTCAAAATTCACTTTTCAAAATTTTACAATATTTTTTCGTCTTGAGATCCCCCGAATCCAAAAAACATATTTTTGGAAAAAGTCTGTTCGTCTGTAAGTCTGTGAGCACGATACAGGTCAAACAGCTGAGTGGATCGAAACCAAATTTTGGTTAGATGTTTGACATGTAAATATGAAGAGCCCTATTGTTTTTGGGGAAAATCGGGGCATGCGCAGAAGAGATATAATCTATAACGTTGTTTTTTCTGTAATAATGGTATCCTTTTCATAACGATTTATTATTATTATTATTTTTCTAAGAAAGTTTTGTAAAAAATTTTTTTTCTAAATATTATAGTTTCGTAAATATTTTGAAAATAAATAAATCAGCTGTTTTTTTGTTCTGAAGTAATAATTTTTTTATCTGTCAAAAAGAAATGAGTTATCTGACAGGTATGCTTTTAGGTTAATTTTTATGTGTGAAACCATATGTAACTAGGGAAACTAAAAGCAAATATAAATATTTAATACTAGCCGTTACCCGCGTCATCGTACACGTTAACAGAAATTTTATTTTATTTAATATAATATTATGCCAAATGTCAGTATTTTTGAAGTTGGAATGGTCCCGCGTCCAATGGGCAGGATTTTTTTTTGTCTAATTCGCCTTAGGCTACAGCAACTGCAGAAGTGTTCAGCGTTGCGGTTACTTCTCGAGTATAATAGCGCGATTACACAAGTACCAGGCGTCAATTGCGCATCGTTTTAGACTTTGGAGTATTTACTGAATGCGAACGGGGAGTAGAAGTAGCGTGCCAAGTTGTACGTGCATCTTGTGCACACCACCCGGCACTTGTCAAGTACCGTATAATGAGTAGCCAGCTTAATAATGAGTAAACATCATCTAGGGATTGATTAACAGTAATAAGTGGAGACTCCCTCTTACTATATAGAAGTAAAGCAGCAAATAAATTCTAATCGACACTAATTGAAGGAAGGTTTGATTGAGGGTCAAAATAATGAAGCTTTACCAAAATATCGCTTGTGGCCAACGTTTCGAAATATTTAATATTTCGAACGTTGGCCACAAGCAATATTTTGGTAAAGCTTCATTATTTTGACTCTCAACCAAACCTTCCTTCAATTATTAACATTCATTGGGTCAACACTACTATACAGGGTGCTGAACTGCTTTGCAGGTAATAGGGATTTAACCTGTAAAATCAAACTTTTGCGATTTCCTGCTTCCCTAATTATTTTAGGAAAAATATCTTCGAATAAAACTTTTAGAACATAAAATTCTGCATCTAAATCATTAAACAAAATTAATTTTGCATGCTTTGTAACGGCAGAAATTTGATATGAAAATGTCAAAATTACCTCAAAAACAGATAGCGATAGCCATGGAACTTGAACAAAATGATGACGTTTTAGCTGTCAGAATAATTTCCAATCATTTTGTTCAAGTTCCATGGCTATCGCTATCTGTTTTTGAGGTAATTTTGACATTTTCATATACAAATTTCTGCCGTTACAAAACATGCAAAATTAATTTTGTTTAATGATTTAAATACAGAATTTTATGTTCTAAAACTTTTATTCGAAAATATTTCTCCTAAAATAATTAGGGAAGCAGGAAATCGCAAAAGCTTGATTTTACGGGTTAAATCCCTATTACCCGCAAAGCAATTCTATATACTAATCGACACTATAACAGCAACTTGATCACAATACGTCTGACTCTCACCTGTTTTTCAAGGATTTCTGCAGGCCATCCTCGTACATGATTGACTAAGTCATCTCTATAATGATTGGCTAATGAAGGTGTGAGGCTAGGTCCTTGTGGGCGCAAGGCTCCTAGTGAACTCAGACTGCTGGGCGGACTGTTCACTGCAAACAATATTGATTAATACAATTTGAAATCTATCTGAAAATTATTACTACGATCATGATTCTGTTCCTTAGAATATTTCCTTTAAACAGAAACACGATAAAATACACTAAAGTAACGTAAGACATTCTCATTAAATATGGTTACGCACGCATACCGTGTTCTGTCACCTAGCTAGCAGCAGTCAGTAACAAACGATGTGGACAGGACTAGTACCTAGTTACTGGATCATCTGTGAACACGGTATGCGCGCGCATCCACTGAAAAAAGATTTGTGGATTGAAGGCCGCCGCGTAATATCATGGTTATCTGCTATGCCATAAATTATCTATCTGACGTTTATGTAACATTAATATTTTTCATTGTACATTGTAAAGCGCCCCATACATTTCGTTCTTTTTCATCCAGTCGACTCGCCGCAATCCAACTTGCGGTCCAAAACTGTCAATGTATGGTACAGTACCGATGGTCCGCATCATTAGTTAAAATGTCTGTGGAGTCTTGAAATTTAAATCGCCGATTCGTCGGTCTTCGGTCCAAATCGCAAGTGTATTCGAGTTCCGATTCAAGTCGGCGGTTTCTTGTCAGTAGCGGACTTGATTTATTCAGTTTATGACATAACCACTTTTTTGCCCAAACTGAACATTTACGTCTCTTTTTTTACTGAGAACAGCAGCTGCCACTGCTAACAAATGTACCCGTCTCATAATAAAACTGACGATCAAATGTACTTTTTCTGTGCAGTGTGTGGAAAGAACTTTCCGGCGATGATTATCGACGGTCCAAATCGCGACGATTCGAACAGAAATGGAAATGAACGAAATGTATGGAGCGCTTAAAGTGAAAAAAAAAAAATGAATGTTACACAAACGTCAGATAGATAAATTATAGCATAGCAGATAGCCGTGATATTACGCGCCAGCCTTCTTGACTTGAATTCAATTCATAAGAGAACCAAATTGAAACATTTGTAATTTAATTTGTAAATATCTCAATATTTAATTTAATTCATTTGTTACTTAATAATTTTTTGTCCACTATTAAATACTGTATCGTATTATGGTATTCTTAATAAAAATGCACTGTTACAATTAAAAACTCAAGGATGATCTTCGCATGACCTTGTAAACCGAGAGCTAGTGACGCACCTTTCATGACGTGTTTAATGCACTTTGAAATTTTGTGTAGTAGTATCTACTGGATAGATGAGCAAGTAAACATGCGTTGGCTTGACCTACCTGGGGACACCAGGTACTGCGCATAAGAGAAAGATGTAAAAAAATATGGTCCAAAAAATGTGTTTGATTCAGAGGCCAACAAACACCAATCGAAAGTTAAGGTAATTTAAAACACAGAAATAAATAAGGCAGACACTTTTGAGGGGGTTAACATTGAACAAATACACCCCAAAATTATTTTTTTAATAATTGATTCACGCTGAAATTTTAACAGCGTCTTAATTACATATAGTAAAAAATAATTACAAAAAGTCAGACACTTTTTCCGGGGTTTACTTATCGGCAAACATGAAAATAAATGTTCCTTATAATAGAGAGATAGGCTGCGCGTAGTCGTAAACGTAATAGAGTAAGATTACAGGGCCCCCAGACGTAACTTATTTTCTAAAAGACAAAATGTGAGGAATTGAGTAGTATTCCTATGTACTTTGAACGCATGCGTACCTGCTAAGTTGGGTAGACGGCCAATCTACAGGTACCAGGTGAGAAAGGTAAGAAAAAATAGGGCTAACTTCACTTAAATTCTAATGGCTGATTTTTATATATGTTTTGTAGAATATTATTATAAAATAATATTCAGCACTGCCAGACACTTCCCGTCGGCCATAACTTTTGCCAGACGCTTTAAAGTTCCCAAAAAAATAATTGACATTTACTTATATTCTAACGCTTGATTTTTATACAGCGTGTCCACGAAAGTTCTTTACAAATGGAATTTTTTTTATTAATTATTGGAGCAAATTTTTTTTTCTGTGGAAAAGTTCTGCTTCGTCCAAAATCTCTAAAACACCAAAGAAAATTTTTTTCTTTGTATAGAGAGAGATGGAGGACATGTTGAATTCTGATTTATAATTCTGAATAAATAATTACTTAGAAGTTAGTTATGTTATAATTTTGAATTAAATTTGATTATGTAACTAATTTTGCGAAAATCTTGAATATCACAGATAATTTTTATTTTTAGTAAAATAAAACTTTTTGATTTCCCTTGTATAACTTTAGGTCGAAAAAAATTTTCTTTGGTGTTTTAGAGGTTTTGGACGAAGCAGAACTTTTCCACAGAAAAAAATTTTTGCTCCAATAATTAAAAAAACTCGGGTCGCAGTGCCAAAACCCTGCCGACAATATAGTGTATTTGCTAATACAGGCATTGTGGCATTATTATGTAAACTTAAGTTTGTTTTTTGACAAAATAAAAAATTTAACCCCTTAATACAGCCCTTAAAATAATTAAATTTTTCTAAATTTCAATATTAGACATGGATTTCATCAATACACCCAATTAAATACACCCTTCCATATCTAAGTAAATCCGTATCAACAAACTAGTGTTTTCATAAAATTTGAAAGTCCGGTCCTGTCGGGCCGATTTTATTAAAATTTTAGCAGCACATTTTAATCTTTACTAAAGAGTTAAATTTCAATTTTGAAACGATTCTGACAAATCTTTCGGTATTTTTGGGCCCAAAAACTTTTTGGAACCCCTAAATACAACCCTGAAAATGGTCCGATCGGGCCCATTTTAAATAGGCTTCTTGCGGTGATGGGTTCCAATGTGTGTACCAAATTTCGTTTCAATCGATTAAGTCTGTCGAGAGTTATCGTGTACACACATATATATATAAATATATATATAAATATATAAATATATATATATATATATATACATACATATATATATAAACATTTTTAAAAATGGTGCCAAAGTGTTCAGGAGGCTATGAAACGTCGAGAAATTTTGGTCCGACCCCTAGGTCCCACCATCCGACCGACGCCAATAGTGTATGTGCCATATGGCAAATACACTAATAAAAAAAATTCCATTTGTAAAGAACTTCCGTGGACACGCTGTATATGTTACCTAGGGGACAATTTCAAAACTATATGTGATCAGCCAGACAAATCGTTAAAAAAACAACTTTGGGGTGTATTTGTTAAATGTTAACCCCCTCAAAAGTGCCTGCCTTATTCATTTCTGTATTTTAAATTACCTTAACTTTCGATTGGTGTTTGTTGGCCTCTGAATCAAACACTTTTTTGGGCCATATTTTTTACACCTTTCTCTTATGCGCAGTACCTGGTGTCCCCAGGTAGGTCAAGCCAACGCATGTTTACTTGCTCATCTATCCAATAGATACTACTACACAAAATTTCAAGGTGCATCAAACACGTCATGAAACGTGCGTCACTAGCTCTTGGCCTATTGACAGCAGCACCTGTGTTAAATCTGGTATCCCCCTTGACTCTACAGCTTTTGTATAAAACATTTTTTTATAGTTTCTACCATTTACAAAATATTTCATTGGTTTGTTTAAAATGGACTAATCTGTATGTGAAATGCGGTCACTACACGACATATTTTGCGACAACTGAGAGGAGTACACTGCTTCTTTTGTTTGAGTACGCCGACTTAAACATAGCGTATTTTTATCTGATCTCCGTAAGCTCTAGCCGTAAATAGATAGAATAGTTTATTTGAGAATTAGTTTAACACAAATTGCAAAATCGTCAAAGAAACAAAGAAAATGCAATTAATCATGAGAAATTTTTATAATGATATAATGGTTGACTTGATAGTTTAAGCCTGATTTCTTTTAAATAAAGAATCTTTGGAGGGATTCCCTGCTTCCCTAAAATAATTAGGGAAGCAGGAAATCGCAAAAGTTTGATTTTATGGGTTAAATTCCTATTACCCGCAAAACGATTCAGCACCCTGTATACAGTAAGTCTCACGGCGAGGTATATACAGATGGTATCAAATTAAAGCTGTGCATAGGCCGTTCTGTGTGTAAGACAGAGATCGATAAATAAAGTATTAAGTAAGAATGAGATAAATAATCACTAAAGGAAGTTACTGTAAATAAATAATATTTATACAACCAAATAACGTAATCTTTGTTTTTTCGCTCCTTCTATGCTGTAAAAATGTAAATCTTTTACCAGTTTACCAACTAAAGCAACTAATTAACCACAATATTAATTCGTAATATTATTTATATCTGGTACAAAAGTTTTAACAATTATTTTATTAATTAATTTATTAAGTGTTCGAAAAGACCTCCACGTTCTGCCAAACAATATCCTAATCGATTACAAAAATTTCCCCTCACATTGGCTAACATTTGATGGTCAACGGACTGACATGCATTAGAAATTTTGAAAGGTCGCTACAAATAATTTTATTATGCCGGCTGTTGAATTACCACCATAAAACCATTTAATTGTTTGGATTTTTTTCCCAAACAGTTTAAATTGCCATTTTATCAATAATTTCAGTAGTGACTATTTTTACTGCAGAAAACAACGATGACGCTATCAGGTTGTTCGTTATTATTTATTTACAGTAACCACAGTAACTTCCTATTAGCGATCATTTATCTCATTCTTACTTATGGCTTTATGTATCAATCTCTGTCTTACACACAGAATGTCCTATGCACAGGTTTAATTTGATACAATCTGTATAGATTTTTAGCATTGGGAAAAAATGAATTTGATCAGAATGGGTCATGACTGATAATGTACGTATTTATATGGAGTTGCTATGGTTATTCTAGTGTTTTTATTTTAGTTTCAATTATTTTTACTTTACTTGCCGTTTAAATGTCAAGTAAAATAAAAATAACTGAAACTAAAATAAAAAACACTTAAGTAACCATAGCAAATTTATATAAATACGTACATTATCAGCCACGGCTCATTTTGATCAATTCATTTTTTCCCAATGCTAAAAATCTATGTATACCTATTAGCCTAAGATCCGGCTGCAGAATTAGTACGTTCATCACGTAGGTAACCAAACTCTAATTTTTACATATATTTATGAATAGAAAAAGACACTTTTCACAAGGTGCCAATCAAAAAGTGCCCGCAACTAATTTTAATTAAAATAGCGTTAATTGATTTTTCAAAAAAAAATTTGTTCACTTGTTAGTCAAATAAAATATCATCCATTTCACAGCAATGTATGTAAAGAGTTTGAAAAGTTATGGGTGCTGTTACCTGCTCGGCCGCAACCTAATCGCAGCCAGGTGTAAACAGGTATGATTTAGTTATATTTATACGTTCATGACGTATATTCATTTCTTTTATACCACATTAAAGCTAATTTTTTTCTGATCATGACGTTATAACGCTGCCTATGAAAAAGTGCCCGCAAATAGGGGTTGCCAGCTGTTGAAATCTACTTTTTTGGAGTCTATTTGGTTAAGAAAAAAGAACGGCTGAACCGATTCTGAAAAAATTTCTTTCAGATCATATTTACGTTAATACGTTCGATTGGCACCCTAACGTAGTCGATATCATTTTTCATTCTCGAGATTTCGTCTTAGAAAGAAATGGACACATATGTACACACGCACGCACACGCGCGCACACACACACACACACACACACACACACACACACACACACACACACACACACACAGACATCTTTCTAAAAATAGTGTAAAAATAGTGTAGTGACGTTGAAACATAAAAATTTGTTATACATTTTGATTTCGATTTTCGGACCCATTACAATAACTTCCAATGGGAAGTTAAAAATATTCATAGCACGGTTGTACACGCATTAAAAATATATCTTCAAATCACTCACATTTTCGACTGTCCATGCAGTCTTGTCCTTCCGAGTGTGTTGGTGTAGGCGGTCCTTCGCTGGCTACATGAGCAGTTGTGTCCACTTTCAACGGTTGCTGCAATTGACTTGCAGAGGAAACAGGCGGCGTCGATAGCATCATACCAGTATGCATCAATGTCTGTTGTTGTTGTTCAACCTGCGTACAATCAGTAGATGCACTTGAACCAGATCCAGGTTGTTTAACAGAAGTACTTGCCATCTGTGATAGCAGTCGCGGTAAACTGGCAGCTAAACTAACCGGCGGAGGTCCGGGAGCATGACCGGGAGGCGCTACGCTCGCAGGAGGAGGTACCATCGATGGTGCTGACGCCTAATGCAAATACCAAACTAAATACATAACATTTTCAAAAATTTAACCACCTTTCAAAATCAAATTTTATTAAATCACGCGGGATTTTCTTTAAAAAAAGTATACAAACTATGTTCAGAGCACCGCTCCTGTTACAAGGTAGTAAAGTGCAATGTATATTATGTTTCAAACATATCGAAACTTAAGCAAAAGATCAGAATTTCTGTCAGGAGTTTCGAATTTGTCGTAATAAGAGGTACCTCGGTATAAAATATAAACTATGCTCATAATAACCAGATTCTATTTGATCTACCCTTACAAACGTTCCCGATCGTTTTGTTCGTATTAAAAAATATTAGAACGCAATCTCTTCATTTTAATCGGCATTTATACTTTCATTTTGCAGTTCACAATTTATTAAAAAGTTATAATAGAACAAACTTTTTAACAAACAAATACAAACAATCTACTGAATATTACAAACAAAAATGTTTTGATAAGAACATATTACCTGTGGTGGCGTTGTCGTAAGTCGAGGCAAAGCTGTTGCCAATAATACCGGACCTGTAACGACTGTGTGTTGATCTGAAGATTGATCTCGCGATGTTTCTGATGTAGGTGTACTATCGCCCGGTGATATATCCATGTCCTGACTGTCAGCAACAGTGTTTTCATTTGCCATACGTCTGCGGCCTACTTCTGATTGATGCTGTGTCTCGCTCGAACGCGTCATCGTGCTTCCAACTGATTCAACCGAATCATCTTTTGTGTTCACCCACTGACGAACACCTTTTAATCCCCCTGATCCTATTTCATTTCCGCGGGAAACCATTTCACTTCTACTGCTATTACTGGATCGGGCATTGGAATGTTTTTCGTGTACTATTTAAACACATTATATAAATAAATTATGTTCACGTCAATTTGAAAAAAAAAAATACTTTTAAAAATTATAGACATACCTGCTCTACTACTTGAAGAACTACTGTAAGATGTTCGATCCAGGTCTCTGTCTCTATCTCTGTTTCTAGACGAACGCTCACGTTCACGCTCTCTTTCTCTCTCCACCCATTCGCGTGGTTTCTCCCACTGGGATACTTCAGTTTTGCAATTATAGTAATACTTCTTGCCCGATGAACTGATGTGTTCGGACCAGTCACCGACACGTGTGATCCTATCTCTATCTTCTCGCTGCAGTAACAACGAATACAATTCAATTTATTTACAATTAGTGTATGATAAGAATTTATTCCAAATGTTTTAATTTTTATATTTGTTGTTTTTTTTTCACTTACAACAAAAATTGTCAACAAATAGTTTTGTAAATGTACAGTTCTATTTGTTCATTTTATATCTGTTAGCTGAAGAAGAAGAATAATGTTCCTATCCATCCCCTCACCCATAACTGGAAATCCATTCATTAAGATCAGATTGGTAACAATTACTATCTTCGCACGGGTCTCGCGGACCTGCGCCTTACAAAGTGAAAGTAGCGTCAATTCAAATTTTAGGGGTTTGATGCTCTGTTGCAGAAAGCATTGTCATTTGATTTGACAATGACCTTAGATTGTGATCATACAATTACAGTTTTTATACATTCAGGAACTGTCTAACGTCGTTGTGAAACTCGCTGTCATGTAGAACATTACGTTGTACTCACACAAAAACAAATTATTGATATGCATAGAAAAAGATCGCTTTTCAAACTAAATTTTAATCAAAATGCGTAGAAAAATGTTATTTTGAAGTGGAAATCGTACAAAAAAACAATGTTTAATATATGTATACACAGTTTAAAAAGAAAATCGTTTCAATCGATCAATTATTTTTTGAGCAGGATCAATTTCAAATTCTACAATGCTTCTTATGCAGAAATATGTGTAATTACAATCTAAGGTCATTGTCAAATCAAATTTTTTGACAACGCTTTCTGCAACCGACCATGACACTTTTATGTTCTGGGTTTTATAGTGATTATCAATAAAACTACGAAATAAACTTAGGTATGTCGAGAAATCGCAAACAGCCCATACACGCAACAAATACGAGGTGAGGTTAGGTGAGGTTTTCTTTGTTGTTTCTACTAAAATTTTTACAGTTAACATAATAGAAACGAAAACTGCCGATCGTAGCTGGTGACGACGAACGAAATATTTACAGTGCAACAGCGCGCAGGTCCAACAGCCCTGGATCACACAAATATCAAACATATTGAAATAGAAAATTTCCATTGGACGAAAATACTAATAATGATTCTGTCACATCATTATAATAAAGATAACTTTAAAAATTCTGAAAGAATTATTTTGATATCTTTAAAATCAACAGAGATATTCAATTTCTTGCTGTGGGACCGCAAACGAAACTGATTTATGATTATGACGTTACGCGGGCTTGCGTGTAGCAATGCTGTTGTTTACATGACGTTGCTATGGTTCCTCTATTACAAGTCCTCAGTTCTCGGGTTCTTGCCCGAGAGCTGGTAAAAGTGTCAATTGGATTTTTAATTTATTATTAAAAAAAAAAATAATAATGAATTGAAAATATGAATTGGTGCTAGGCCCAAATAACTTTTGGGTATATTATCAAGTGCTTCGAACTCAAAGTGCTTGAAAATAGCGGGAAGTTTCAGAGAATTTTTTTTGGAAATTTCCTCCTCTTTAAGAATATTTGTGTTTCAATTCTTAAATATTAATAGTTTTCAAATTATTTGCAAAAAACTGATCCCCATTTTTTTGGAGTCTTTAATTGTTCGTAACTTTTGCAATTTTTTATCTGCGGGTTTCAAATTTTCGCACATTTTTCTAGACGTCCAATGAGCTATCACACATATTTTAATTAGCAGTAACAAGAATTAACAAGTTTTTTAAGATGTGAACTAGACTATTATTACAAAAATAATATGAGTAAAATAAACAAAAAGTTTATCGAAAATGGAATTCGCGACGTTTTGTAATATCATGGCATTAAACACTATCAGTTATTGCCTTGTAAAACTTACTTTACAGCGAATTATTTTCTACTGAAATCTGGAAAAACCGTATTTATGAATTAAAAAATAAGATGTAGTCATTATCATACTGTACTACAATAGTTAAATCACTGATGATTGACAAATTTAAGACTATGTGTTTACAAATATTTTGAGGTTAGTAACTTACCTATTTATTACAATATAACATAATATTATGTTGCAGTTATGTGTTTACATTATTCACCTAACCCAGCCTTAAAAGAGCATTGAACGGATGATTAATTACATAGAGATTTTCTTTTAATTTTGATGTTTTTAAGCAATATGCCGTAAAGATCACTACTAATTTTGACAGCTCAGTTTTCTTGTTTTTTTCACACATTTGATAATATGTCCGGCTTTGAGAATCCGTTCTCCTTCAACGAAATTCCTTTGTTTATGATTCGCACCAGCCCAATCACAAATTGTACTTATATTTATCATTTCTTATCACTTTGAAAATCGGAAAATTACACGCAAAAGTATACCGTCTATATAAAATTTCCCCCTGACAGTGCTATGTTTTTTAAGCTCCACCCATTAACGGATCCCAATACAAACTGAAAAAAACTCTTAAAAATATTGCGCCGCGTGACGTCACTCGCACTGAGAACGGCATTGCTTGAAGAAATGTCAAATTTAAACTTTGAATTCGAATAACTTTGTTTCAAAGATATTTCAAAAATTCTTTCGCCATTAATTTTGTAATTTTTAGAACTATGATTTAGACTAAAAAAAATAAAAAAAGGAAACTTCCTATTTGTTCAAATGCGAGCAAATTTTTTTTCGCATGTCAGCTCGTCTGCCAATCCAGTTATGGATGGAGTTCAGTGCTCTATACCCTCTGCGTTATGATTAAATACAGAACTATTTAACTTACCTTTTCTTGGCAATTGTGGTTGGGTTTGCGATCTCGGGACGAATTCTGAGAAACAATTTTGAGGGAGTGTAAAATCATTTTGTCTTCGGCACTCCTGTCATGATTGGTTCTATGTTCAGAGTCTCTATTTTCGCGGCTTCGCTTCTCTTTTGGTGACCTAACGCAATCTAATAATATCAAACAAAATATGTTTATAAAACATTGCACTTGTTTAACTGAAAAAAATAACTAAACAAAATTATTAAGGAGGTTTGGGCATTATGTCATTCACAATAAGATCGTGTTGAAATTTTTCCAGATAACTGATCATAGTAATTTAGCAATGAGAGAATTTTTTTGAGATTTTTCTCTCGTTGGTTTTAGAAGGAAAAAATGATGAAGTTTGTAAAAATTACACGGACTTTTATGGAGTGCTATACACCAGTGTATATATAATTTATTCCAATGATACAAAAATTACGAAAAAATTCATCTGTCTTTACTTAACCCCTATAGAAGCGCTGCCCAAATTTGAACTATTTCGTGTCGCTACAATTAGAGATATCGCGAATAAACATCACTGACTCGCGGGTCAAGCGTTTATCGGTAAACAGCAGTGGCAACGTCGCAACTGCTACTCTTCTTTAAAAATAAGCAAACCCGTATTCGAGCATTTTTTATTTTCAGCTCCTAAAGGGGTAAATCGGGGGTGTAGGATTTTTTGACTAATCAACGCACACGCCAAACCGCTGAAGCTATAAACTTGAAATTTGGACGTAAGCACTCACTGAAAAGAAATGTTTCGAAATTGAACTCCTAAGTGCAGACCTTTTAAAATGTTGACAAAAAATACTGTAAATAACATGGGGTTGTAACAAACATACGTGTACATAATTTATTATCTTGTTTATTTAATGAATTAATTTGACATTCTAGACGCTAATGACCTCTGTTGTCGAACGTCTATAATCTACAATTCATTCATTTAATTTGACATTCAGAGAAAATTCAACAACTCGACAATGTCTCCTTTTAAATTTATAGCAACCATTTGGAATTAAAGTTTGTGCGCATACTTCATTAACACCCTGTATAAATATACATGTCGAATTGATAACCTCAGTTTTTTTTTAAGCCGGTTAAAAAAACCTTGACTTCCATCAAATTTTTCTGACATTCCCTGACCAGTAAAATTCCCTGACTTTTCTAGGTTTTCTAGAAAGTGACCACCCTAGTATTTTATAGGAACTAGATGGGAATAGTAGATTGTATATCTAGATGCGTAATGGACTATATTACGACGAGTGATGACAGTATGTTAAAACGAGCGATAGCGAGTTATTAGTCACACGAGTTGTAATACCATTACGCACGAGATATATATGGTATTTTTTGCCATACCCATTACAAAATACCTACTTTTCACTTCATTTTCAAAAAATGTTGAGTTCATTTGCGTCGCCATCTTTACTTCTACAGTATGCCGTGAAGTTCGAGAATGGCAGGCGCACGCAAGCGCATAGAGAGAATAAACATAAGTAGGGCTTGAGAATAGCCGAGCGTGTAGCAATGTTGTTGTTTACATGACGTTGCTATGGTTCCTCTATTACAAGTCTTCAGTTCCCGGGTTCTAGCCCGAGAGCTGGTAAAAGTGTCAATTGGATTTTCAATTTATTATTAACAAAAAAATAATGAATTGAAAATATGAATTGGTGCTAGGCCCAAATAACCTTAGCTGTTGGTGGTCTTTAAAAACACAAACACACAATAAACATAAGTTGCTATAGCAACCGTTTACTTGCCGCCTTAGTACATACATACATCGAAAGTAGCTATTTTGTAGTGGGTATGGCAAAAAATGTGTTTTTACAATTTAATATATAAAATAGCAATGGGACTTCCATCTGCAATTTCATTTTCTTTTGGATTTATTGGCTATTCTTACGATACCTTGATGAGAAAACGTGTTTCTAGAATATCTGTCTATTGGTTTGTACTGGCAACACTCGAAAATAGTTGGATCGATTTTGATGAAAATTAGTATCAATTTATCCAACTACACTCAGATTAAGATTATGTTCTTGTCAAAACTGACAATAAAGCAAGCGACGCTGTGGGTAAAGGCTAGTTATTTATAAAATACAATACGCATTGACAAATACAAATATCCTTCAAATACTGATATTTGTGTAGCAAGCAGGCACAGAACCTGATGAAAAATTCCATGCAAGACTGAATCGTTGGTTCTAAAATTAATGGACGCTACAGTAAAATTTCTAGGTGTATGATAATTTTATATCTGAGATACACAGTGTCCTAATTTAAAAATTATAATTTAGATACAAAACGTTAAATTCATCTGGGTCTAGAACTACTTAATTATTTTTTATAAAAAAAACAGCAAAAATCTTCAGCTGATATTGTTACCAATTTTCAAATCAGAACTAAACTGGAATTTTGCAATTACTGAAACAATGAGCAATATCGTATAAACGCGACCCTAATCATTTAAATTAATCGTAAGACCAATAATATTACCTTTATGGCTTTATTAAATATGTAACAAGTAAAATTAAAGTTTCAATGGTAAAATTACGGATAGCAAGCCCTCAGTACGTCAATATTATCAATAAAATATACAATATCTATCTATGCTTTGTTTACGCGAGGCTTAACACTGATGTTCAGATCATTTTCGATTGTTAACACTGGTTCTGACTTCAGGTGCGTACACAAATGGCGAGGGGACGGTGTAATAGGGGTCATGACCGTACCAACCAAGTGTTATACCTACAAAATATTAGAAAACTCTGAACTTGAAATGGTGAAAACAGCATTTACTCCAGAAATGTAAAGTCTCTACCTTAAAAAATGTATGTAAAGCTAAATTTTTGTTTAGTGACCCAAATGACCACAGGGAGTAACATATTAAAATTCTTATGTCGACGTTTTGGAATTCTAGACCTTAGTTCCAAACTTTTTGGCAAAAAAGGGTCTTGACGGACGGACAGACTGACAGCAAAGTGATCCTATAAGGGTTCCATTTTTTCATTCTGAGGTACAAAACCCTAAAAAGTATCGAAGGAACTTTGATTTAATTTAAAAAAAATATGAATCTAGGAACTGCATGCTTTTAATTAGAAATTAATATGAAATCCCATTCAAGTCTATTTCAATATTAATAAATTTACCTGAATATTTATCCCTAGAAGATTTATAGTCTCGATTTTCTCTCTCCTTTTCACGTATTTTTTGTAAGTAGGAGCTCTTGGACTGATAAGATCGATCCCTGTCATGTGGTGATTGTGAATCTGGACTATCTGACCGATACGAATTCCCATTTGGCGATTCTCGCATACGTTCATATCGTTCCCCACTGGTCCCATAACCGCTGCTCTTCGACGAACCGTATTTTGCGTTCTATTAAATTTCAATTAAAAAAGTCAAATATACTTATCTAAAAGTACTTAGTACAAAATATAACTTTGAGTCTATGTCTACTAATTTTACTATTTATACTGGCCTCACACATAAATTTAAACTTGCACACTTTTATCAAAATTTTGTGTATTTTGTCTGATTTATTTCGTTTCTTGTTTTTGACATTAACAAGTCTATTACATACGCGTACACAATAAGAACTTGAGCTTTAATGGACAAAACATTTAATAGTCAATATTCGTATCACCCAACTAATAATAAAATACAAATTCAGTTACGATTTGAACCGCAAAATTTGTAACCTTGATCATATTTTCTCAAAAAGTACTATCATCTGTCATGAAAGGTTGGGTAGAACATTAATTGTCAATTCAAAATGTAAGCAGTAAAAATAATGATAATTGAATTACGTAGCCCAAAAAATTATGCGTTAATATAAGGCTATTGACTTTGTTTTGTCATTAACGCCTATTTTTTTTTCTCCTAAATTACGAAAAAAAGACACTTAGTGACTACACCACACTGCCTTCAAGATTCGATTTTGAAATAAGAATTTTTAAGACTATTCACGTTTTAATCGACAAAACCTAATATAATTTTCCAAAATTTAATAATTTCTAGCTGTTTTAATTTTTACGTTAAATTGTCAAAATGGCAAACCGAATTTTGCAAACTTGGTGACCATTTCCTTGTTTACCTGATAGGGATGGGTCTGGTGTTTATCGAAGTACCTGCAAAAAAAAAATAAAAATGTTGATAATTTGTATACGATAAACATAAAACTGACTTATGTACACGACCTCCATAATATATAAATATATTCTGTGAGGTTGTGTCAATACAAGACTGTCCTACCCATCGCTAATCCGTTGCGGTTTCCTAGCATGCATTACCATCAATGCAAGTCTCAGATAAATATTTGTGGCTTTTGTACTGAGCCTCGCAATAATTTAATATCATAAAAACAACATTAACGACTATATAGCTAAGTTAGAACTCTCCTCCCAGAAGACGCCATGTCACATTCAGGGACAGCAGTCTGTTCGTTGCAGGCCGCAGATGGTTAACAGGAATATTTGGCCTTCTTCCGATTGGCTTAGTAATAATTGTAATAATCCAATGGTATGTATATAACCTTCAATAATTTTTGGTAGCGAATTTGATTCCGAATAAGTAGCATTGGAAATGTAAAAAGAAACTTTCAATTAAAAAGAAACACTAGTCGATGTGTGTATAATCAATCCGTAATATTTAATTTCATTGTTGAACGGCAGTAGTTACTATAATTGAAGAAAAACGTGCTACCAGATATTATTCAAAGTTCCAAGAGCTGTATTTAGAAAGTACTTTTTCCAGCGTATTCAGCAGACACACCAAACAAGAGAAATTGTTATAAAAATAATTTGACGTTCTAAAAAATTGTGATTTTTGGTTGAGCTGTGCTTAATAAAACTTTTCTTATAATCGTGCAAATAACGTACATGAATATGAATGCATTGTAAGTGTTTATTAAATTTCGTAAATCTTTCTATTTATTGTATGTCAAAGGAGGGTCATGTATGCACTCTTCAATGTGGTATGTCGTATTAGTGTATCGAAGGGATTTAAAGATTTAAAAAATATATTACAGAATCGTTTTTTACCTTATTGTTAATAGCACCATTACTTTTTATACAAATCACAGATTTTGTGTTTGGAAAATTTCTGAAGTGTTCTCGTTTTTTTTTTTTGTTTCTACAAAGATTGTAAACACATGATAAAATAGTTATTTTGTTTCCATTTAAATGGCTAATGTTTAATAACCATAGAATTAACGAAATTATTTTTTACGCTTACGAGCCAAGCTAAATCATTCCAATGCTGTTTATCTATGATGCAGCTCTTTTATTTGCATCTAATCCGAATTTTTCCAGTTTCTTGAACACAGAATATATTTTATATCTTTTTGAAGGTAATAAAATAATATTCTGTGATGTTAAATTAAAGGCGGGAAGTCAGGGGTGGGTCTGTGTACCCGTAAGTGGACGTTTGAGGAACGGTTTATCATAAATAAAAAATCAAATTACGGTCGCTGCAATTTTCAAAATTAGATTATTTTTGAAGCTCCTAACCATAGAACACATAAAAAGTGTAACGTTACAAAACGATGCAACGCACCTCATTGGCTGGGCAGCGCGTATTGTTGCCAGTAGTGTCGGGCGATACATATCAATATTTTCAAGTATCGATCTTTTAGATTCTGATACGCAATATTTTGTATCGACACTTGTCCTTCCGAAGTATCGGTGGACCGATCCAAAAGTAGTAGGTATCGAAAAAAACGCCCAAGTTAAACAAAATTATATGCGATACTCAATCTCTTATAAAAAAAAATGTAAACAGAAGCCGGCACAATGATATTATTTTCAGTGCGGATGTTTGGAGTTGGTACAACACAAAACACTAGCAAAAAATAATCTTTTGTCTTTGTCGGCAAGCAGCAAACTGCAGAACACCGATACCAAACCCGACACATGACATAAATCAATAATATACTGTTGTGTCTAATGCCGTTGCCGCTGTTTTTTATAAGGAAATATCCAGACACCTATCAATAAAAAAATTCGGGAAGCTTCAATTTCTAGAGCAATTATTCTTTTTTTAATATAGAGTTTTTGTTTGAGTCGTAAGTGTACTTATTACTAATTCCTTTAACCCTCCCTTGTAACCTTGATCTTGATAAGACTATTCAATTGCTTATCAATATTTTTTCGATACTAGAGTATCGATACTTTGAATACGATACAATACGGATATCAATACATTTCGGATCAATATATATCACCCAACACTAGTTTCCAGGCAAATAATGATTATATTGTAATATTTATAATAAGAAAACAATAAATATATACAATGCGTAGTTGTCGAGCGTCTATAATTTACAATTCACACAATGCGTAAGAAGCATAGCTTCTGTCGGGTATCCCACGTTCCACTTCAATTGTTAAAATTCCTGGATTATTGGTAACTGTAAACTGACTGAAACATCAGAGCTTCTATAATAATTTTATCGACTGGCAGACAACTTGACAAGTTTAATATTACACATCAAACTGTTATCATGTGTAATATGACACCTCTTTTACACTAGTTGCAATGGCAGTGTATGTACAGTAATATGGGTGTAGTGTAAAAAAAATAATTTAAAAATAGCTGCCTTTCATGCATTTATACCGGTCGCAATTTTCAAACCGGTGATAAGCCGGGCGGTAAAGTATTTTTTTTTTTTCAATTAATTATTTTTAATAATTAAAGTAAAATTCCATCATTTTAATATTTCATATTACTCCAGCTGGAGGTGAACCTGCGATCTTGTGAACAGTACACAATACAGATAACAGCACACTACCCACCTAATCACAAACATTTTATGCATTATTATTTATAAATACGTCACACAAACACTACGGAATCCTATCATGTGCGTGCTCAACACGCACTTGGCCGGTTTTTTTTTCTTGCGAGTACCTATGTCCTAAACTGCTGGTTAGATGAAAAAACCTTCAGAAAGGAACGTCAGACTTTGCTCTGTAGTCTACACGATACATTTAATTTAATTTTTCATTAATGTTTTTTGAGGTCTTCTTTATAAATCAGCTTGTTAATTGAGACATTATTAAAAACATTCATGTATTGATTTATGTATTTCTTTCAGATGGAGGTCATGATTGACATCGATAGTAAATCTAAACATCAAGCAGCAAAGCGTAAGTAATTTTTAGTGCATTTGTTTTACATTATTTTCTGTTGCTACAATTACATTATTCCTCATTTCCACAAATAATGTGAGCTAACTTGTTTATCATATCATTTCTCTGAATTGCAAACAAGAATTTAAAAAAGCGGTCAAGTGCGAGTTGGGCCTCACGCAATGAGTATTCCGTACAATCGTTAAATATAAAAGCCTTATTTTATTTAAAAAATGTATATAAACTGACATTTACTTATATTATAAACTAGCGGTCCTTGTCCGGCTTCGCCCGGGTGCCAAAAATTTATGATTTATTATCCCCCTACCCCCTGCGAAGCGAAGTCGGGCTGTGGTATTTATTCGCTCGAATTTTATTAATACATTACTCACTTGCTTCGCTTGTTCGCTCGAATATTATTAATACATTACTCACTCGCTTCGCTCATTTGCACGAATTTTATTAATACATTACGCACTCGCTTCGCTCGTTCGCTCGAATATTATTAATACATTACTCATTCGGTTTGTTCGTTCGCGCGAAATTTATTAATACATTACTCACTCGCTTCGCTCGTCCGCTCGAATTTTATTTAATACATTACTCGGGCGAAGCCGGATCGGCCATCATATAGCCTATGTCCTAAAGTAAAGTATAACTTATTGACCAGTGAAAAAAATTTTGAAATCGGTTCAGTAGTTTCTGAGATCACTTTTTTCACTCGGGCGAAGCCGGACCGGCCAATTATTATAATTCAGAAACCTTCGCGGGCGTGTGCACAACTCACCAAAGTTTCATTGCAATCGGATGAGTCGTTTCTGAGATCACTTTTTTCACTCGGGCGAAGCTAGAGCCAGTTTTATAATTCGCCTATAACCATCATCAATAAACGAGCTATCTAACAAAAAAATTTTTTTTCAAACGGACTGGTAGTTCCTGAGATTAGCGCGGACAAACATACATACATACATATATCATTTGCTTTTGCCAATCAAAAGTTATAGCAACTTTTGTACAGCGCGCGCGCTCTCGCAAATCTATTCCAGCGTGAGCGAACGGCCGACGTAGGTCAACGTAGAGCATTAGTTAACAAATAACTGCTCCCTCAACTTTAATTCGAAAAACACATGTCATATATGTTTCTTTAGCAAAATTTTCTGTTCTTTGATTTTCAAATGGCGCTGTCAGTTTTTTCATACCAATTGAATTTAAAAAGTTACTAGTGTACCCGTGCAAAACTTTTTTGCGACGACTTAACACTGTCTTCAAAGAACAATGGTTTAGTAAAGGCTATCGCCAAAAAAAAATGTTTGCCAACACAAACCTTTTTTATATGTAATATGAATCACTTTATTAAGAAAACAATAAGAAATATATATTTCAAGCTTTCTCAATATCATTGTGTATACGAACGCGTGAGTAAAACACATAACCTAGCTTTTAACGATATGTTTTTAATATAATTTTTGATAAATATTTTTGATTCATAACTTTAAAGTGTACGTAAAATAGTAGTTTTTTAGAAGCTATAGAACGTATCTATCAGTGTAATACTTACGTACGAATGATCTTCAGAAAAAAATCGATGAGTTTGTTGGTATTTGAGAAACTAAGTACTATATTTAAAAGAGAAAAAAAATTTGCACGTACATATACATCAAATATCAATTTTCAAAAGGATCGGATAGTTTTTACAAAAGAGTCCATATGGCCGCCATTTTGAAAAATCTGACGTCATTTTATTTTCTTGTGTCCTATGAAACTCTCAAATATCAATTTTCAAAAGGATCGGATAATTTTTACAAAAAATTACATATGGCCGCCATTTTGAAAAATCTGACATCATTTTATTTTTTTGTGTCCTATGAAACTCTCAAATATCAATTTTCAAAAGGATCGGGTAATTTTTACAAAAAAGTACATGTGGCCGCCGTTTTGAAAAATCTGACGTCATTTTATTTTTTTGTGTCCTATGAAACTCTCAAATATCAATTTTCAAAAGGATCGGATAATTTTTACAGAAGAGTCCATATGGCCGCCATTTTGAAAAATCTGACGTCATTTTATTTTTTTGTGTCCTATGAAATTGTCAAATATCAATTTTCAAAGGGATCAGATAATTTTTACAAAAAAAATTTCAAATGGCCGCCATTTTGAAATCTGACGTCATTTTATTTTTTTGTGTCCTATAAAACTCTCAAATATCAATTTTCAAAAGAATCGGTTAATTTTTACAAACGTACCTAGTTAAGAGTCGGCCAATCCATATTCCTTCAGTATGGAGCTCTGCCCCCTACACATTCTTATTTCTTGACATGATTAGTACTTTTATTTTTCTTATAACCGATCTCTATGATTATACTATCGGAAAAGAATATGTAATCTGTCAAAAATAATGTAGCTTTAATATTGAAAAAACTGGGCAGTGCCGTCTCTAAACTTTTCGCAGACCCCCATTTAAACGCCTATTTGACTAAAAACATGTAAAAAATATATTTTTGTCTGTATATGTTAGGTTAGAATCTGAAATGTCAAATTGGAATTCTCGACTGTACTCCTTATCTATTAACGTCAGATTGAACTGTAAATTTTTTCGTGATCTCTGACCAAATTTTATACAAAAAACAGTTTTCATAAAATATGAAAATGCTATTTTCGCTTTAAATGAACGTAAATTTACACTTTTGTTAATTATTTTTTATATAAAATAAGATTTTTATACCTAACGATTATTTTGAATTTTAGCGCTAATTAAACTAATAATCGAGGATCATTTGTTTCCAACTGACAGTTCGAGAGCCGGATATATCTATGGACATCCCGTATATTTGCATCTTCGTCTTACTCATTGAGACATATCTGTGCTCTTGGGCGTTTTTAAAATCAAATATCCAAGCAAATATCGCAGGCTCCGTCTCATACATAGGTTCTAATAGAATCTAATATTAACATTTTACATAAATTTGACAAAAAGTACCGGTCCTAAACCCAAACTGAAGCTAATTTGTCATTTGCAGTAACAAAGATTAAATGTTTAACATTTTGAACATCTTTTGTTTTATAATTTTAGAAATGACAATATCGAGATGTCAAATATGCAACATGACTTTTATATGCATCTCTGTCTTTTCTCTGTCGCACTCATTAAGCAAACGGCGGCTCTTGGCGAAATTGAAAATTGGATTTTATAATCTTAAATTATGGCTATCGGTTCGAGGGTACATTTAAAAAGAATCTATAATTCACAATTTATCTAATATTGACAAAAAGTACCCGCCCTAAATCCGTTTTTATGTCCGATTTTCATCTTTAGTTTTAAAGTGACAGCCGATATTGAGTGATATATTCGCGGTGCATTTGTCTTGGATTTTAAACAGTTGACTTAAAGAATGACATACGTCGTTCAGACACACTATTTACTTGCGTCTCAGACACACCGATATTTTCACCACATTTGCACATTTGCATTTCTCTCACACTCATGTATCGTGAACGCCGATGGATTTTCTCTGTTTACGTTTCTCTTCACCCCACTGCCCCCTCGTCATTTTTACTATTATCGCTTGAAATCACCCCTTTTAAAGAAATTTCACCAAAAAAAAAATAGTGATAACATATCTGTGGACTAAAGGCCTCATTTTAAAAAAAAAATTATGTCAATCGGTTGAGCAGGGGTTGCTGGCGGATTGTCTAGAGAAATAGGGCTTGTGTTTTAAATATATAGATTCATGAAATATCGTATTTTAGCACCTACATTGTTTAATAAAAAATTTTCCGCACAATTTCTCACAGTGGCTTTTTGATATTTTGTTCTTCACACCTTTCTGAACACGTTTCAACAAAAATCATCGATCGAGGAATTATTCCGAAGTTCGAATTCTTTTTTGACTAATTTGACTCCCCTATTTATATTAAATTAAAATTAACTGTCAAAAATTTAGATCATTATTAATTAATATCAATTGCTTTCGGCAGGATTTTCGCCGGCACCGTTGCCGTTTTAGGGACATGTTTTCATAACGAATCGTTAAAAAACATTAAAATCGGCCGGGAATTCAAGGTGATTATAAATTGTAATTTCCCGAATCCCACTGCATAACAATTTTGTACCTATGAAATGTTATTCCAAGTGATTCCTTCTTATCAACACAAGTCACTAGTACAGTTACGTTGAGCACACGAAACCATTATGTCTCAATATTTTTACCTCCAAAACACTAAAAACTACTTGACTGAAGTCGATTTAATGAAACAACAATATGACACAAGTGTCCTATCAATATGAGCGTCCTGCACGTGCTTTTGACTACGTGACAGCGTATAGTAATTCTAAATCAATGGTTCCTCCCGACTCACCTGTATAACGATGGTAATGACATTATGCCATATTATGAAGTATTAGAAATACCTTGTATTATGTCCGTCTTGCGACTTCTTGTGATTTAACACTACGCGTTTCAGCGACGAGTTGCCATCTTCATGTGTGACTAATTATTTTTTTAAAAACAATTAACCACACCTGAAGATGGCAACTCATTGCTGAAACGCGTAGTGTTAAATCACAAGAAGTCACAAGACGGACATAATACAAGGTATTTCTAATATTTCATAATATTCATATAGTGACTTGGAGACCCAACACTCTAAAAATGTATCACATTATGCCATATTACTTCGAATCGATTACGATTGCCACATAGAAATTTTCACTTTGATCATGCGGTCTTAGCACACGTTTTTTTTGCACAATAAGCTTCCAAAAAATTCTCGAAACTTTGTTTTATAACTTATTTGTAATGTAAATTCTAACCCTCAAACAAGAAATAAAAAATGTCAACGTCTTCATTATTGATTGCAGTCGTTCTGCACGTCGGAACTTTGATATTCTATTTAACTTTGAAGATAAATTTTAATGTATCCCCTTTGGGTGTTAGAAATAATTTCACCTACATGATTAGCTCTCGCTATTACAATGATTCACATTTACAACCTAGCTATAATAATTAATAACACTCGCATGTAGTGGAAATCAATTGATTCCTTTGCATATGTGGAGAATGTCACGGTTGAGTATTGTAAGCTCATTCCGCAGCTATAGTGGAAAAGTTCAGGTTAGATTCCTGGCTGTGACTATGGTTGTTAAAATGATTTTTCCGATATTTGCAGGAATCAGTTATGTAATTGGCTGCTCTTCCAATAAAAATTTTCAATTAAATTTGAAGTTAAACTATGTTATAGAAAAAGACCGAGAAGAAAAACATTGTCAGGTTCTAATATTTTAAGACGGTGTTTAAAATGTGTTCAAAAAAAAATCCGGTACTTGTGACGTCATAACGCCCCGTGGAGCGCATGCACGTACTGCGTACGTCTCATTTTACAAATTTTAGTAAATAAAGTTATTTTTTGCATACATAAAGTAATATTTAATGGAAACTATACTTAGCTGTAATAGTTCGAATAATGCTCCCAAAAACATTGAATGAATGAATTGTGAATTATAGACGCTCGACAACTCAAAAACACTAATCTAACTGAAAGTCAAATTTTGACAGTTGGTTTGGGTCGGTAATGACAACATTTACTCCTCTTTTTGAATTGTACGTCAGTCTTATTATTTTTTTCTACGTAAAAAATCTATGAAAAAAATATAGATATGTTGTTTCTTTTATGAAATTTCAGAATCTTTGCAATAATAAGATAATGCGAGATTACCCAATGGCCCTATCCCTCGTAATAAGAGTGAGAGATGGTTATTGGTTATTTTTCAAGAAAAAGAGAGAAAAAATGGATGCGTGTACCTTGTACACGCGTTAGAAGTTATACTTCTTTGGCGTGATTAAGAACTAATTTTTAATTTGCATACAAATAATTTATTGAAATATAAAAAAACAGAAGGACTGGTGTGAATTTATTTATATTTGTTTATATGGTAACTATGGAAATCATTAATTCTGCAACTTCATCCTGTTAAATTTTCGTGACACGATGCGTGCGCATCGTAAAAATTCACTCTCATAATTTTTTCATAACCCGCCAAAAGAAGTATAGCTTCAAAAATATGGTTGTGCACGCATACCGTGTTCTGTCACCTACCAGCAGCAGTCACAACAAACGATATAGACAGGACTACTATTGCCTAGTTATCAGATCATCTATGAACACGGTATGCGCGCGCATCCAGGTAAAAAAGATACATGGATTGTATCTGGTTAACATAGATCGCTGAGTTCGATTACAATGTAACAAAATTAGAATTAGGAAACCATTGCAGGTCTGTACTTAGATTAACTAATCCAAAGTTATGAAAACGAACTTATATGATCATTATTTGAGTTTGTATTTTCTCGGATTATACATTCTAGAGACATTTAATTTCTACATTTGAATGCGCCGAATAATTGTTTTTTTATCTTTTAGAATAGTCTAAATCCGAGATACCTTTGGTCGTAAAAATTAATTTCTTTTATTTTTAATAATCTACCACTAGCTCTCTATACTAAATTAATAGTCCAGTAATTTTAGATTTCCACTGCAGAATAATTCCCAGTTAGCTGATTTTTTTATATATACCTTCGTTATGATGTTTTAAAAAACGTGTAAAAAGTCCCCATCGATATCGTGCCGGCGTTGCCAAATATTCGAGGTTTAAGTTCACGATAGACGGTTTTCTGCAAATTTCTCGGTTCCGTTCCATCTTTGGTAAAAAATGGTTATTATCTATCTTGTAGAGGACAAAATTCTCTACAACTTTCGTATAAAATTTTGTCTACGATTCATAGTTTTACTTATTTAAGTACCCGTGGCTTCCTCCCCCTCGATTTTTCATAATGGTATTATGCTGCTTCCCGAGGGCCTAACATAATCATTTGTACCTTTATTTTAAGTTGAACTTAAAGCTAACGATTAATTATAATTTTATCGAAATTAATGCAGTAGCTCTCTATTTATAAGCAACCAAACATACAAATCGACAGCAGTGAAACAGACAGACGGACAGACAATTTTTTTTGGAAAACACGATATTTATACTTGACATCAATTATAAAGGCCATTTGTAAGGTAATTTTGTAAAAAAAATTTGCAAGGATTGAGAGAATGCGATTTAAGTATGAGTATGCATTCGCATTCCTTATAACGCACTCTACTAAGAATACCCCGGAGTAACCATATTTTTAATTTTTTTTTCAAAATTCCTTTACGAATAGTCTTTATAATAAAAGACTATTCGTAAAGGAATTTTGTAAAAAAAAATTAAAAATGTGGCTACTATTACTAGAGTGCGTTATACGGTATGCAAATGCATACTCGTACTTAATCCGCACTCTCTCAACCCTTGTATTTTTTTTTATACAAAATTACTTTACGAATGGTCTTTATAATTGATGTCAAGTATAAATATGGTATTTTCGAAAAAAAAATTGTCAGTCTGACTGTCTGATTGAGTGCTGTAGATTTGTATGTTTGGTTGCTTATAACTAGAGAACTACTTAATTAATTTCGATAAAAATTATAGTTAATCGTTAGCTTAAAGTTCAACTTAAAATAAAACTACAAATCATTTTGTTAGGCCCTCGGGAAGCAACATAATCCCGTTATGTAAAATCGAGGGGGAGGAAGCCGCGGGTACTTAAATAAGAAAAACTATAAATCGTAGACAAAAAATGATTATACGAAAGTTGTAGATAATTTCGTCCTCTACAAGATTGATAATCACCACTTTTTACAAAAAATAGAACGGAACCGAGAAATTCGCAAAAAACCGTCTATCGTGAACTTGTACCTCGAATATCTGGCAACGCTGGCACAATATCGATGGGGACTTTTTACACGTTTTATAAAACATCATAACGAAGGTATATAAAAAAAAATCAGCTAACTGGGAATTATTCTGCAGATGGATCGTTCCAATGTCTAAAATTACTGGAGTATAAGTCATTTAACGAAACTTCATACTATTGATAGTTACTATCTTTGTTATGGCTGTCGAGTGTCGAGATCGAGCGTCTATAATCTACAATTCATTCATTCATTCATTCGAGTGTCGAGAGTTGAATGACTAGTTTTTCTAACAACGTTTTTAATCCCATGGATATATTTCTAGATCTGGAATCAGTGCTTAATTAAATTCTTTTTTTATCAGAGCCTTTCCATTGCAAGAAACAACTTTTATCACCAGTGTCAGAAGAGTGCTCCGGTAACAAATGGACTTCACTTGACATCATGGACTCAGGTAAATTACCCAACCACTAACCACCATAATTTCAAAGAAGTTGAATAAAATATTAAATAGTGTAGTCGGTTCCATGAACAGATCAAAATAAAGTTTTTGAATTCATATTAACAGAATATGTCATGTAATACTTTTTGTATGAACTGCTCTCGTAAATATCTACACTACTCACTAGAAATATGAGGTTAAACAACGTCACTATCCAAAGTCTAATACTTTGACTAGTGAGCTACTGTTACGAGGATTTTGACAAATAATTAATAAACTGGTCCTTTTTCTTTTCTTTTTTTGTACCTATAGCTATTTGTCTCCGTCCTTTGCTTTCTAACACTTGAAATCCTCTTCCTTGTCGATGTAATTAAATCGTGGATCGCTATCCTTTCTTTGTAAGTATGGACAAATTTTAACATCAGGTTTAAATTAACCCAGAAATAAAATTAAGAAAAATCGCAGGATAGTGGACAAAATATTTGATTTATTTAATTAAATGTACGACGTTTCGTCTATATATTTAGACTTTTTCAAGTACATAAAAATAAAAAAAAAAAAAATTTATTTTTATGTACTTGAAAAAGTCTAAATATATAGACGAAACGTCGTACATTTAATTAAATAAATCAATTATTTTGTCCACTATCCTGCGATTTTTCTTAATTTTATTTAACCTTAAGGTGCCTATCCACCAATTGCGCAAAACGTTTGCGGATGTTTATAAACTCGATGCATTTGCAGTGAAGACGGCAATGACGCGCATTCAACAAACGTTTGCGAACTTTAGTCTGTGTTCCACTTCCGACCGATGTTGGTACATCAAAGGAAATTCGTTGTTTATGCTGTTTTGTGCTTGTTTGGCGTAGACAACGCACGCGTTTGAAAACGATTATTCTTAAATAATTTCAATAAAAACTTCAACGGGAATGCAATTACAGTCTTTGTAGTTGGTATTTTTTTTACATATTTTTGAACTGACTTTTGAAATTTAGATTTCAAAATCTTCTGGTGACATACGACTGAAATTTCTGAATAAACTACTTCCATTATCTATTCTTAGGTCAGTAAGCAGTTGCGTTGATTTTCTTGTTTTTAAAAAATGTGATATCCAAAATCTTTTTTTTTTGTTTGTTTCTTTTGTCGTTCTCTTTTTCAATGAAATCATACATTATTAAAAAAGATGCAGCACTAACAAGTTTTCTTCTTGAGTCCATTGTTTACAATACTTTCCACTCTCCATTCGTCTGTCCGTATGTGCAAAGGCCTAGCTGGCACACCGTTCAACGGATCAAAACCAAATTTTGAACTAAGGTTTTTAGCGGGTTTTTGCAATGACATAATATAATTATGATTTTTACAACAGATTTCACCAGCCTGCCAGATTGGGATATACCATCACCGGAAATCGGTTCACCACAAAGAAAACAAGATGATGAAGTCTTTCTGTGGGAAGAATACCAGAGGCGATGCCTTGTTATGATCATTTCAAAAAATTCTTCAAATTTTCTTATCCTTCTGGAACAGTGTTTAGAGTAAGTGAATATTTTCTAAGCATTTAAACGTCTATTATGAGGCGCCTTTTTCAGTTTTTCTGTGAGTGATATTTTACGGTAATTTATTCTTTAAAAAGTTAAAGAGCATACCTACTTTACCTTTCAATTCATAACTTCTGAAATAAAATTTTGACATATGAATTAATGGAATTATAATATACTCACAGAAATAGTTATGAACCATTTCACAGTTTAGTTTTATAAGTATTAATAAAACATTGTTTGATTTCCGCAGCATCAAAAATATCAGACATCGATCCGGAGATAAAATTTCATGAAAATATTTTTTTTAAATATTTCCATAGATTCATTATTATCTGAAAATGTAGTTAAATTTTGTAGTAGCAAACAGATATTTCCAGTTGGTTTCTTTACAAAACTAAAATAATAAATTGCTAAGTGCAGTCTATTAGGGATCCATAGCACCCTTATGGTAAGACTTCGTTATCTCTTTGTACGCCACAGTCGATTTTTTCAGAAATTACATATACTTATCGACTTGAAATTTGGCATAGTAATATAGCTTGTGTGCCTGCACCTAGTCAAAGAATCTGAGGCACAAAAATTTTTTTTTTGTTATTTGAAGTCAATTAAATATTATTGTATTTAAGTAATTATTCAGTGTATCTTATTGTTCATTTAAATATTTAATTCATTCATAATGAGTGAAGACTGAGGAAGAATTTTATCGGAAACCAATCTTCAGTTCTGAACAACATGAAGAGAGAAGACATCTGATCAACATAAAAAAATAATTGATTAAAATTAAATTATTGCTTCAATTTTTTTTCCATCAGAATTTATGATTTAGCTGCTTACATTTTTTTTTTTTTGTAAAAATTGCAAAAATATTCTTTTTTTGTGAAGGGCACTTTGCTGAAGAGGAGTCAACGGCTTTTCACGGGCATATATAAAATATTAAACTATTTTTTTGAAATATTCAAATCTCTTTTCAAAATATTAAATTCAAATCTCTTTAAAATATTAAGTTCTTTTCTTTGTTTAAATTTCTTTTAAGAAATTCATGTTTTAATTTTGATGCACCTTTTTTTTAATTTCTAAAGAAAAACAAAACTGAAAATGCCTAACATCAGAAGAAAGAAGACATCGATATAGTGTTATAAATTAATAATAGTAATTAATTAATAGTACATAATTAAGTAATATAACTGTTTGAAACTTAACTCTCAAACATTTTTTAACAATCGTTTTCGAACAACTTTAAAATATGATTTCATAGTCCAAAAGCACGATATTTTTCAAAACCTAAAAATGTAGTTTTTCGTTCACTTTTTTTCAATTTTTTGTTTGTATTACAACGAAAATATAACTTGAAAAACAAATGAAGCAGATGTATCAAATTATAAATCATCTCATTGTGGCAACAAGAGACATAATATGATGCATTGTTTGTTGTCTTCTAAACGCCAAACTACATTTCAGAACACTGCGAAGAACAACAGAACCTGAAAAAAGAATTACAGACGCTATTCAAATGTTAACATTCATCTCTGAGAATCGCCGCAATGTTATAGAGGTATTTGTTCAGTTGTTTTTAATCATGTAGCGTTTAATCAATTTAAGAACGTTTCATGAATTTTCAATACAGGTATATTCCGTTTAGCACTGAGGAAGCATTTCTAAATAAAAATATAGGATCTTTAATTAAATCAACACTAAATGGGAGTTACAGCATAGTGTCTGTAAAGACGCGTTCCAAACATATTTTTGTTGGGAATTCTTCAACCATTTTTGCCTAAAAATCTACCGTTTTTTTCCAGATTTTTTCTAGAAAAAATCCGTTTTTCTCTGCTTATATTATTGTGGTGATAGGATTTCTTTGGAATTTTTTCTTAAATCACCCCCTCGCATATTGTATTATCGACACTCGACAACAGAGGTCATAAGCAGCTATTATAGTCCGGGAGCCCGCGACCGATTGTGGTAAGACATTTCGCCAAGGCTGATTTGTATTTATATGATTAATATATTATTAATAATGAAGTGTGGTGTACTTCAGCTGCAGCTTCAGCGGTGGGTTGGACTACGACAGCCTCCCAATGTAACTCATTTTTTTAAAAAGAAATTAAACAAGACTTGTTATTTTTACATGTGAATTCATATGTAACCATGAAAACGAAAAGCTAATATCATGATATAAATATTTATTACTAGCCGTTACCCGCGTAAAAGTCTCGGCTCTTGTTAATAATAATAATTGTGTTTTTAAAGACCACCAACAGCTAAGGTTATTTGGGCCTAGCACCAATTCATATTTTCAATTCATTATTTTTTTTTTTTTTTTTAATAATAAATTGAAAATCCAATTGACACTTTTACCAGCTCTCGGGCTAGAACCCGAGAACTGGGGACTTGTAATAGAGGAACCATAGCAACGCCATGTAAACAACAGTGCCGCTACACTCTCGGCTATTCTCAAGCCCTCGGCTCTTGTTGATATCTACCAAAACAGTAACTATATGGAAACGAAATGATACATATAATATAGTTTCTGTTAATGTGTGCGGTGCAATAAGGAACTAAGACGTTCACGGGTTTTTATTTAAGGAATCGGTCAATGGGTCATTTAAGAAGAAAAAACCGCGGAGTGCTATTAAATTATAGGGTGGAAATTGGAGATAGGGGTGAAAATGCACCCTTTTCAGTTTTTTCAATATATCTCGCAAACGAAGCAAAAATTCGATATACTTTATTTGAAACTTTTTGTAGAGAATTGAATTTCCCATCGAAATGGCTTATTTAAAAAATTAAAAAAAAAAAATTTTATGCCAAAAATGTTGAAACAAAAAAAAGCCAAAATTTCGATTTTTTGACTTTTTTTGCTTTTTTGCCTATAAATTTTTTTGGGTCAGAGATAGGTATAGTCAGGGGTACAGCGCCAATATTTTAAAGTGATTACTAACAGGCTGAATTTTCGTGAGTAGCTTAGTTTTGACGAGTCCCCCAAATCTCTCTCTGCGACAATTCTCGGTAGAGGTATGCAAAGTTCTGCGCAGCCGCTAAACATGTTGATTTGGCGAGTTTTTAAATTTTATACATAACACTTCGTTTTTCAGTTAAATTGTCAGATAATTTATAAGAAAACAGGAAGCTGCGCTTGTCCTATAAAAGCGATGGGTGGACTGGCGAGTCCTCCGTCCCCAATATGTAAAAATAACGAGGTTTGAAATTTTATTACTAACGGGCTGATTTTTAGTTTATTGTTTAATTAATATTTTTGAAATCGAAGGGTCAAATTGTCCTACAAATTGTCCGGTAGGGTTTTCCGGTCCTACGCTCTGAAAATGTCAGTTCCACGAATATTCTAAACTGATTACTAACTGTAGGACAGAGATAACACTGTAAGGTGTGTGTATTCTCTGATCAAATAATGCAGTGTCCTACAAAAATATTGGTAGGTATTGCTAGTCCTACAAAAAGACTTTAGTACTATAACGTATTATTTTAATTGGATATCCGGTAAATTGATATTTTTGTAATTTACGTATTTATATAGGGTCGCTATGGTTATTTTAGTGATTATTGAAAATAAATGAAACTAAAATAAAAACACCAAAATAACGATAGCAACTTTATATAAATATGTACATAATGAGTCATGGCTCATTCTGATATTAGTCCATTAAAATGTTACATTTTTTTAGGCTAACCTTGCATTTTGGACAGGAAAAGATTTTTTTTACCGTTGCGTAGGGGGTCCGGTGTAAGTTTAAAATTGATTTTTCGGAGTTGGCGGCCCCCTCATTTGGCCGCAATCTTGAAAAAGGGGTGCTAACAGGTTTTGCAGTACATCCCTGTAACGGTATTTCTTACAGAAAATTAGTACATACGTTTTTTGTTTATAATCGAATTCTCTGCAACTTTACTAGAAACACTTTTTGTCATAAATTGAATAATTAAAAAATATTCTATCTTCTATAAAGCATATCTTTTTAATTATTCAATTTACGACAAAAAGTTTCTCCAGTAAAGTTGTAGAGAATTCGATTCTAAACAAAAACCTATCTACAGATTTTCTGTAAGATGTACCGTTACTGAAATACAGTACAAAACCTGTTAGCACCCCTTTTTCAAAATGGCGGCTAAATGGGGTGGCCGCCGACCCTAAAAACTCAATTTTAAACTTACACCGGGCCCCCCTACGCAGCGAAGCGAGTGAGTAATTTATTAATGAATCATATATCCGTAGCACCCGGAAGCGATCGAGCGAAGCGAGTGAGTAATGTGTTAATAAATCATAACACCCGGGAGCGAACGAGCGTGGCGATTGAGTAATGTATTAATAATATTCGAGTTAACGAGCGAAGCGAGTGAGTAAAGTATTAATAAAATTCGAGTGTATAAACACCACCAGCCCGGCATCGCGGGAGGATAATAAATCATAAATTGAAATATACATGGGCGAAGCCACGAGTAACGGCTAGTGTATTAATAAAATTGGAGCAAACGAGCCAAGCGAGTGAGTAATGTATTAATAAAATTCGAGCGAATAAACACCACCAGCCCGGTTTCGCTTCGCAGGAGGAGAATTTCTCGCGTGGGGGATAATAAATCGTAATTCGAAATATACGTGGGCGAAGCCACGGGTAACGGCTAGTCAACCAATAAACTTAAAATACCTTTTTTTATTGAGTAAAATAATAATTTTTTCAACAAAATGAGAATGAAAACAATATCTGTGTAAGAGGGATAAAAATCGGAAAAAAAAAGCTATGTTCGAGTGGCCATATTTCGGTCAATGTTTAACCCAAAAAATTTTTCGACCCAGCATTTTAAAGGAAATTTTGTCTACTTTTTTTTCTACAAAGCAATGCCTATACCTATCTCTGACCCAAAAAAAGTTATAAGTAAAAAAGTCAAAAAATCGAAATTTTGGCTTTTTTTTTCTTTTTGTTTCAATATTTTTGGCATAAAAAAAATGTTTTAAAATTTTTTAAATAAGCCATTTCGATGGGAAATTCAATTCTCTACAAAAAGTTTCAAATAAAGTATATCGAAATTTTGCTTCGTTTGCGACATATATTGAAAAAACTGAAAAGGGTGCATTTTCACCCCTATTTCCAATTTCCACCCTCTAATTTAACAGCACTCCGCGGTTTTTTCTTCTTAAATGACCCATTGACCGATTCCTGCAATAAAAACCCGTGAACGTCTTAGTTCCTTTCTATATGACATAATCAATAGCCTAATATAGACAGAGAGTTAGTGGCAATTTTTAGGTGTTATTTATTCAAGGCCTTATTTTTGTGAAGATGTTGATGGAGACATATGAAAGTGTCCTGAGTAAGGGATTTTGCTAGATAGCGGTATGGGAGGGATGCAGACCGCTCCCAACATGTAATAAAAAAAATGGTCACAATTATTATTGCTTCAAGGCTGATATTGTTTGTATAGCTTGTCGGTATTAACCCCCTCTCCTAGAGGGAAACTTGTTCTGCAAATTGAAATATATGCTTAAAACAGTCGCCGTAACACCCCTCCCATACCACTATCTAACAAAATCCCTTACTCAGGGCACTTTAATATGCCTCCCACAACATCTTCACAAAAATAAGGCCTTGAATAAATAACATCTGAGAATTGTCACTAGCTCTCGGTCTAATAGAGATTGGTATAGATATCATAGAGTAGGAGAGTCATAGGCACAACTGTAGGTGACAGTGTCAGGTTGGAAACGAGAGATAGAAAGCGGAGAGTTTCTTTTTTCCTTGTCTTCTGACGCATTTGTGAATTTAAAAATATATAGTAGGTATTTTTAATTATGTTTTATTATGTATTTGTGATAGAAGAAGATAAAAATACACTTCTATTCTCCATCTCTATCTTTTGCACCGACGCGTTTTTGAGTAGTTTTCCTCCTCTATCTATATAATATCTCTGGGGTGTGGTGACACAGGTAACTGTTACAAATAAATATTTATATTATGATTGATATTCGCTTTTTGTTTCTATGGTTACATATTATGGTTTCATATGTAAAAAATAACAAAAGCATTGCTCATTTCTTTTTGACAGATCAATTACTTTGGGAAGCTGCTGTAGCCCAACTCCCCGCTGGCGCCGCAGCTGAGGGTCACAAGGCTTCATTATAACATCACATTGACCTTATAAATAAAAATCAGTTTTGGCGGTTTTGGTTGTCAAAATCGGTCGTGGGCTCGCAGACTATGTATGCAGTGAGCTTGGAAAGTCTGGAATAAATGCCCTATCCAAATCCGTCAATAAAAGTATAGGTTGCTATTTAAAAAAGATTTCGATGACGTCATAGCCCAAAAATAAAGCACAATCGGAAAATACCAATCACGGGAAAAAGTGTCATATTAAAAAATAAAGTTGACGTGTCCGAGGATTTTTCGTGAAAACCATCGAGGAAAAAAACAGTTTATTTCAGATTCTACGAACTCACTATATATTTTAAGAGTTTATTGCAGGGTCTAAAACCGAAATGAAATTTCGGTTCAGTTCCTGTTTCGGTTCTTCGAAAAATGTATAAAACGGTTCCGATTCAGGGACTCATAATTCAAGTCTTAAATTATGAGTTCGAAAATAATCTGAACCGAAATCGGAACCGTTTTATACATTTTTCGAGTTTTATCCGCAACAGCGCGCAGGTCCGATAGCTCCGGATCAAGCAAATAATGACCGTATTCATTTGTTCAACTGCGAGCAAATTTTTTCGCGCATGTTAGCTTGTCTGGCAATAGTATTCCAGTTATGGGTGGAATTCAGTGGGCTGATGCAACAAATCCGATTGAAATTTTGCGTGCAGGCCATTTATGACATGGATTGAAACATAGGCTACTTTTTATCCTGGTTAATTAAGTAGTTCCTGAAGGATGAGGCGAAACTTTATTTTCGGTTTGAATTTTATTAACTCCGCCTATATGATTTTTTTAAAGCTAGTTTAAAGTAATTATTGTGTTAATTAATTTACTCATAGTCTTTTTAGAAGTGCTATAAGTTGAGAGAACTCTTTCATCGATGCGAACTGCTTGACCATTAATTGAACAACCACAGTTTAAAAGCTCGCATGTTAAAACATTTCATTTGTAATGAAGGGAAATATCTCATTTTTAGGCGCGACCCATAGATAGCTAGAAGCGTCTATACACACTCGCTTTGTATGTCTGTGAGTCGGTGCGTCTGTCACGCTTTTTTTTGTATCAGTCGTACTGCCCAAACGGCTTAACTTATTTTAAAAAACTTTTTGTTTGGTTTCTCTCGAGGTCTATTTGATCCTAACGTCGCCCGATTTTTGAATTTTTGTCCCAGAGGGGAGCAAATCAGAAAAACGGTGTTTTTTGCTTATAGATCGAATTCAAATCAGATTAATTCAAAGCATGTCTTAAATGATAGAGGAGAAAATTTTACTCAGATTTCGTATAATAGAATGTCCAAACAGTTTTCTTATATAGATTTATATGCAAAACCAACTAGTTAAATTCGATTTTACCTAATAAATCGCGAATTTGTTTCGGTTGACCTTGTCTGTTGCACAGTGTGATATGGAAATTGAAAGATAGCGTATGCCCTGTCTTATAACAAAAACGGATACTATATTCTAATCATATAGTCATTCAATTTTTTTGAAAGCTGATGTTTGACTATTATGTTTTCGTAACACATGTATGAAATGTACAACATATCGTGTGTCTAGTCGGCTACGTAAAATAATATATGTATGTCGCACGGCTGTAATATAATATATTTGAACTAGCACGAAATAGTATATTGTGTGACTAGTGTGCTAAATACATCTTTATGCGTCAGACGCGATGTTTTCAGCACGAGTAGTAGGAGAGCGCTCACGAGCCGAATACGAGTGCTGAAAACATCGCACCTGACGCATAAATATTTAGCACACATATTGCACACTATACTTTATATAACACATGCATGGTTTTAGACTTTAATTGAATAATTTAATGTCACTGACAGAAGTACATCTCGATACAATATTTATTCACTTTGTTACCCATATTTCATTTATAACACTGAAAAGAGGTACATAATGCTCATTAGTTAACGGGTTTTTCAAATGTTTTTCAATATATCATCGAAAAGCGTTTCATAATGGATCATGACGCCACTCGTCAATAAACGGTCATTTAAGGTCCGCAAAACTGATTCAAAAAAACACTAAAAGCGTGCATGTGTTATACAAAATATTTTATTCCATACGACTTTAGATAGGAGGTGTGCATAATAGTAATTTATGTAACTAGTTGCTTAAGTGACGGATTATATGACAGTCGCGATTTTGCGATACAAGCCTAAGATTATGTTGCATTTATTCCAGAACGAGTGCGGTAATCACACGAGTTAAACATTTCTTACTAGAGTTCTTCGCGATATGTGTTTCCATTTTTAGTCAAAAGGCACTATTTTGATAAAATTGCTTCTGTAGGGTGGCCTCTTTGATTTTTTTAAAATTTTTTGGACGCAGTTAGCCCAAACGTTCACCATTACAAGTACCTATAATCCGATTACTCTAAGAATGATACCGCTACGTCATTGACAGAAAACGCCTATTTATCAGAACGCCGCCTACCTGACCCCGTGGCGTAGTGCACAAACCACTTAGTACTTGTTTTTTTCCCTTTTTAGGTGGCCTTTTGATGATTAACGCCAATACATTGAAGACGTATCGGTACTATTCTAAGAGTAATTGGACTCTACCGTCAGATATTTACAAATGTTGTCCAATTAGAGAGAGAGAGATTGTGTTTTTAAAGACCACCAACAGCTAAGGTTATTTGGGCCTAGCACCAATTCATATTTTCAATTCATTATTTTTTTTTTTTTTTTAATAATAAATTGAAAATCCAATTGACACTTTTACCAGCTCTCGGGCTAGAACCCGAGAACTGGGGACTTGTAATAGAGGAACCATAGCAACGCCATGTAAACAACAGCGCCGCTACACTCTCGGCTATTCTCAAGCCCTTTGTCCAATTAGAGATGTACAGCTAAAACCTGCACTATTTGGAGTATTTTTCATGATTTGAGAAATTTGCTCTTTCTTTGAAGCCGTGTATCTTAGTGAATGTTCGGAGTAGAAACGACCTTGACCAGTACAAATTATTTCATTAAGTTCGGATTTGATGCCGACTGGACTACATGGCCTGCTTAGTTAGAAAGACTTGTAGCTCATTGACGTTGATCGGATGGCGAGACCTGGAATTGGACCAAAATTTCTCGACGTTTTATATCCCTCCTGAACAATTTGGCTCTCTCTTTCTGCCTGTCCATTTGTATGCTTGTAACTTGAAAACCACTGATCCGATTTACATGAATTTTTTTTTTGAAGTGAATAACTTCTCGACGGTTCTTAATAGATAATATATAATTTCTCACTACTTTGTCCATTTAAGTGATTTCCAATTCCATCTCTGATAATAACTAAGCTACCGGACTTGAGAATGACCGAGCGTGTAGTAATGCTGTTGTTTACATGGCGTTGCTATGGTTCCTCTATTACAAGTCCCCAGTTCCCGGGTTGTAGCCCGAGAGCTGGTAAAAGTGTCAATTGGATTTTCAATTTATTATTAAAAAAAAATAATGAATTGAAAATATGAATTGGTGCTAGGCCCAAATAATCTTAGCTGTTGGTGGTCTACCTATAACTTATTGGACGATTTAAACGTTCGATAACCCTAAATGGTGTTTGTGAATACCAAATCAGACCATTAACTAGTTTATCAATGTGATCTATCTGTTAAATTAGTTATTGACTGTTTATGAACACGGCCCTAGGTATAATAATAATCATTACTTATCCATTTTCGGTAGAAAAGAAGCGTTTATTATTATTATTTTTTTTTAATAATTTAATTTAACAGTAATTTTCACACGTATTAAATTTCCCAGCAAGAATGTCTGAAAATAATTTGTAAAAATAACACTACATAAAAACCAAATCTATTTGAAAACACCAGATCAGGTTACGTTTGGTTAATGTTTTGTTGTAATTGTTACAACAAAAGTATCAAAAAATATCAAGTAACCAGATCTAGTGATTTCAAATAAATTTTGTTTTTAGTATAGTCTACAGATATTTGAACGTAGGAAATAACAAAAACACTAGAACACGCTTCTTGACGCTTGACAGGTGCTTGACAATTATAAATATGACAACAGTGTATTTTCATTCATGATGGCTTTACTCTTATTGGCTGTTAGAGTGCAAGCGCAAACGTAGTCCTATGACGTCATCTGACCAACAATTTACAGCTTTATTATTTATTTCAAGACCTTTCTGAGTAAAAATTCTGAAAAAAATTTAATAGCTTCAAATTCAAAAACACTGCCGATAAAAAAAAAACGTCAGCCAGCCAAGCCCATTCTCTGAAATTTTATTCATATTTGAATGTGAAAAGTCACGTAATCTTTGAGTGGTGGGAGGGGTCAAGCTGACATGGTTTTACATGTAGGACCAGAGGGTAAAAAAACGTTAGAAAAAACGTTACATGGTTTATGGACGACTCTAACAGAATTGTTTGTTGTCAAACAAAATTATTTGTTCCTTTGACATTTTTACTTCCCACCTCTACTATGGTAGGGAAGTAATGGGTTCAGTCCGAAAACAATATTTCGAGATTTTAACAGATTTTCACGTTTTGAGACCCTAGCAATCGTTTAAGATCATTTTCTGACTGATGTCTGTATGTGTGTGTGTGTATGTGTGTGTGTATGTGGTCAATTTTTCGCCTTCGATATCTTAAGAACGGAACAACATACGAGCATGCCGATTGTTCTATTGTGTTTATCAGCCTTTAACTTAGATCTGATTAGATTTTGAGTCAAATCGGTTCAGAGATATTCAAAAAAACGTCCTCAATGTCACGTATTAACATAGGTAAAAAAAAATATAAATGAAATATAGATGTTATAATATGAAAAAAATGTAAATATTTTTTTTCTCTAAAATGTATAGTTTTCGAGAAAAAAAATATTTTACTAAAAAAAATAAAAATTGTACGCAAATCAAGGTAACCATGATTTTTGCTATATTAAGTTAGCCATCAGTAGATCACCAAACAAAAAAGAGGGCCATGCTTTTTTCAAAGAATAAAAATTAAATTGTGTTTTACAGACCACCAACAGCTAAGGTTATTTGGGCCTAGTCAAAGAATAAAAAAAAAAGAGTGTTTATTTTTTGCAAATATTTACTAGGTGGGAAGTATAGGACTGGTCATCAGTCGAATTTTTTCGTAATGAATCAGCAGCGTTAAACGGAATATCCGCAGTTTTTATTTTATTTTTATTTTTTATTACAGCAATGAAACATAATTTAATTTGTAGCATGATGAACTCGAAGCCAAGAAAAAATTGAGACAAATAATCGCAAGATATTTGTTCATGGAAATAGCATGTTTGGGAATGATGAAATCTGAAAACGTTGGCCTTAAACACGAAGAACTTACACGTAACATTGTGTGTCGACTCAAATTGTTGCTTAATACTAACAGTCGAGAAATTCTCTACACATTCATACGAATTTCTGATTGCATCACTAACAATTTACAAAAGTCAATAGTACAGGAATGTGCTTTGGGAAAAATATTCAGGTATTTATTTACAGTGTATTTTTTAGTACATTTAAAAGTTCGAAAATGTTTATTGCATATAAAATATAATGAAAATTTTATTACAGCGAATTTATAACTCGAATGAATATTGATGCATCTAATGTTAAACAGTATACGTTATGTTTACTTTGTTACCGACTGTGGAAAGATTTATCTCTAAAAAAAGAAACAAAAGAAAGAATAAAAGCAGAAGCATTAAGGAGATTGCAGCCTCCTTTGTTTGATTATTGCGTAGAAAAGAAAAGGTAAGTTTGGATTTCATGTTTTAAATTTCTAAATGTATATGTTACGGTCAGTGTAATAAGTTGGTAGCTATGAATAATTGCTGGTTATTATTATTAATAGCCAAATCATTCGGTCAAAGTGATAAATTTCGGAGGATTCATCAAACTAACCGGTTGTTTGTAGATAAATGTAATTAATTTTGGCAAAATGATTCGTGAGTGGAGCGTGAGGTGTGTCGGCTGCACCTCGCCACCCACCGCTCGCTATGTGTATCGTTAATGTTAGTCACTTTATGTCCAAAATATTCGTTTACTTTCGAGCGACCATAGGAATGAAAAGGCGAAAAAAATCGTGTCCCCAATTTCGACGGATTTAGACATTTCATGGTTCCTACATATAGAAAATACGAATTCTTGATATTCGTCCATCCGTATGTAAGTCACGAACTTAAAAAGTTTACACTTGAGTTTTTCAGTGTACGTTCACAAAAAGTCGGTAGCTTAGCAACAAATTTAATTTGATAGCTAAATATAAATGTCGAAAATTAAAAGAAATAATTATCATTTAAATGCCTCGAAATTATAAAAACGATGAACAAAAAAGAAGAATTATTCCAAGATTGGAGGAAGGAATTTTCTAGTATCAAATATGTTTATGTTTTAATGAGCCATTTTCCTGAGAGTATTTCTTTCAATTATCCACGAGAAGCAGCACTTGTGGTAGGTACAAACATTATTTATTCCCCATTAGTGTAGTGTCATTTTTGTGATATACCTTAATTATTTAATTAATTTAATGATAATAATAATAATAATTAAATTATTAAGTTATACCACTAAAATGACACGACACTATGGGGAATAAACTCAGTCGAGGTACGCAAGGCTAGGGTTGGGTAGTTCTGAACATTTATATAGCTCCAGGAATAATTCCATGAACAATTCGACAATAGCCAGTGTTTAGTTTTTTTGTTAACAGATTTCTGCTTCTTGGTAATTTTTTTTTGTGAATATTTTTATTAACAAAAAAAATTACAAATTTACCTTGTACCTGTTTAATTGGTTTTCATAACAATTTTTAATTTAAAGAAAAAAATTATATTAATTAATTACCACTGATTACCACACATACAAACTGAAACAAACTTTTAAAAATATTTAGTGCTCCCAACATCAGTTATTATTATATAACCAGAATTCCCCAGTTCCGGGTTCTAGCCCGAGAGCTGGTAAAAGTGTCAATTGGATTTTCAATTAATTATTAAAAAAAAAATAATGAATTGAAAATATTAATCGGTGCTAGGCCCAAATAACCTTAGCTGTTGGTAGTCTTTAAAACACAATCACTATAACCAAAATTTCAGATATACTAAAAACCAAATCTATCTGAAATGTTGGTAATTTTGCTAGTAACCAAAATACACTCTGTATTACACATACAAATTTTTTGAGCAATCTGTAGATTACTAAAAGCAAAATTAATAACTGTCAAAAATATTATTCTATAAATATTTTAATAATTCTGGACGTGTAAACTGTCAGTTTAAATTTTTAACATAATGTCTTAATTATTAACAATGATAAATTTTTTCGTTGGAAAGCAGCCAATTATATAATTGATACGAAACATATTGGAAAAAATCATTTTACCAACCATAGTCACAGTCAGGATTCTAGCCTGAACCTTTCCACTTTTGCGGCGGAATGAGCTTACATTTACTCAACCGTGACAAGATTACTAATCAAACATTCTCCTTATATGCTTCAGTATCAATTGATTTTCACTACATGCGAGAGTTAATTTATTATAGCTAGGTAGTAGGTGTGAATCTTCGTTCTAGCGAGAGCTCAGCATGAAAGTAATTGGCTGCTTTCCAACGAAAAAATTTTCAATTGCAATTCAACCATATAAATCTTATTAATTATCATTAACAATGATGATATTGTTCAATACTGGGTTTTTTTAAAATAAAGAAATATTTTGTTTTTGACAATAATAATTATAATTTATAACTGAACAAAGAATTAATCGAATATTTTACAAAAGAAATCGTTTTATATACCATTAGATAATTACATAATATATTTGTCATTTAAACTTAGTTTACTAATTACGTAAGTATAATAAGAAAATAATGCACTAAATTGAAAACTAAATATTGAAATATTTCAAATAACTTAACACTCCCTCCTTTTAATATTTAGCTCGTTTCTTATGAAATTAAATTTATTTTTTGGCAAAACTTTTGTAAATATATCTGCTAGCTGTTCATTGCTGTTCACAAAATTTAAAGTTATTTCTTTGCCAACTTTTTCTTTAATGAAATGATAGCGGACGTCGATGTGCTTTGTGCGTTTATGTGCAGTTTCGTCTTCAATCATACGCATAGCACTCTGATTATCCATATTTAAGATGACCGGAGCGTCGTGCAGTTTTAGCTCTTCGGCGAGTTTACATACGAACAGCAATTCTTTCACAGCGTCCGCTGCTGCAATGTATTCTGCCTCTGCTGTCGATAATGCAACTACAGATTGTCTTTTCGAGAACCAATCAATTGCAGTGCCTCTTAGAGTTAAGACGAATCCTGAAGTTGATTTTCTTGTTTTTATATCCCCCGCGAAGGCAGAATCACAAAAGCAGGCCAAATTGTCTCCCTCCGACGCTGGTTCGAATAGTAAACCGTAAGTTGCTGTTCCGTGCAGATATCGTAGTACGTCTTTAACTGCTTCCCAGTGAATTTTCTTTGGATTTTCCATATATCGACTTAACTGATTTGTAGCGTAAGCGATGTCAGGTCTCGTTACCAATGCCAGGAATAACAGGCTACCGATTGCTTCACGATACAGTGCCTTCGTCTCAGTACTATCCTCCAAATCAAGATTTACACTTGGTCCAGGAGTTAATATCGACTTACAATTTTCCAAATTGAACTTCTTCAAAATTTTCATGATATAATTTTCTTGACAGAGAAAAATTTCTCCATTTTTATATTTTGATATTTGTATGCCAAGATATAGAGCAACTTTTTCTCTTTTAATATTTAACATACTTTCTAAGTATTTTAACAAATTTTCTATTTCTTTTTCATCGGTTGAGGCAATTAGTCCATCATCAACGTAAATAATCAGAACAAGTATCTCCTTTCCAGTTTTTATGAACACACAAGGGTCATATATTGATTGCTTTAAATTAAATTGTTCCAGTATGTTCACAAATCTTTTGTTCCAGCAACGCGGAGATTGTTTCAATCCGTAAATGCTTCTTTTTAAGTAGCATACATGACCGGTATTGTCTTCAAAGCCTGGTGGCTGTTGCATGTAAATTTCATCTTCTAGTTTTCCATTCAGGAATGCTGTTTTAACGTCAAATTGTGCTAAATGCATGTTGTAAATAGCAGCCATTCCCAGTATCATTCTTATAGATTTGAACTGAGCCACCGGACTAAACGTTTCCAGATAATCTCTCCCATATTGTTGGTTGCATCCTTTTGCGACTAATCTTGCCCTATAATATTGACCGTCACTTTTAATTCTGAATACCCATTTGTTAGTTAGAACTTTTTTGTTTTTCGGTAATTGAACCAGTTCCCAGGTCTCATTTTTGTTTAACGCATTTATTTCTTCTTTCATTGCTTCCTTCCATTTTTCATTTTGTAGTGCCTCTTTATAATCTATATTTTCTTCTATAGCAATAAATGTGAATTTTTCTGGTGCTTTAATTAGATTTCTGTCGCGTAATGTGGCTTTTCTATTTTCCTTCGCTTCATTTTCCTGTATATTTATTTCTTCTTCATTTTCTTTCTTTATTTCGTTATTTTGTTTAATTGTTTCTCCATCTTCAATCTGCTGAATCGATGAAGTAGGAGTTATAGGAATAACAGTGTCTTCCCTTTTGAAGATAACATCTCGATAAACACTAATTTTTCGCTCTTGTGGAAAATAGACTCTGTATCCTTTTGTATTCTCCGAATATCCCACAAATATTCCCTTTTTACTTTTAACATCCCATTTTCGTCTCTTTTCCTTAGGAATGTGAACGTAAATCTCATTTCCAAAAACTTCAAGGTGTTTAATTGATGGTATTTTTCCAAAAAATAGTTCTAACGGAGGTTTGTGGGGTATTGAACTTGTACCTGTCCTATTTATCACATAGACAGTTGTATTTATTGCTTCTGCCCAAAAAAATTTATCTAGTTGTTTTTCATACAACATTGAACGCGCTGCTTCCACCAATGTTCTCATCTCTCGTTCAGCTCGGCCATTTTGTTCTGGTGTATAGCTCACAGTAAGTTGGTGACGTATTCCAAATGATTTTAATAGCTGACTAACGTTTTTATTATCAAATTCTAACCCGTTGTCAGATCTCATTGCTTTTATCTTTTCACCCGTATCTGTTTTGAATTGGGGAATGTATTCTTGCAATTTTTCATAAACTTCAGATTTGTTTTTCAAAAAATACAAAGTTTTGTAATGAGAGTAATCGTCTTTTAGTAAAAGAAAATATCTCGATCCACCAAGAGAGCTTATTTCCATTGGTCCACAAACGTCCATATGTATAAGTTCACCAGGTTTCTTCATTTTAGAGATCGATTCAGAAAATTGCAAGCGATGCTGCTTTCCGTAAATGCATGATTCACATTGAAAATCTTCAGTTGAAACATTTATTTCGTGAGATTTTAAAATCATTTTACAATGTTGGATATTCTGGTGAGCCAACTTTTTATGCCATTGTTCCAGCGTATTCTTCTTTTCACAGTTAGCTTGATTTGCGACAACTTCCTGTAGTTGGAATTTCAATTGAAATAAATTTCCTGCTCTTATGCCAACTGCTGCTATTTTGTTAAATTTTTGTATTTCACAACTGTTCTGTTTTGTAATGATTGTGTAACCTCTATCTGCTACAGCGCTTGCCGAAAACAGATTACATTTTAGCTGTGGTACATAAAGCACTTTTTCAATATTAAACGAACTCCATCCATTTTCTTCAGTCCATGTTTTTATGGGAACAGTTCCTTCACCTAGCGCTTGAATATGTCTTCCGTCACCTATGGTAACGTTTTTAGCTTCTTCAAATTTACAATAATTGACCAACCAGTGATAATTCAGTGTCATATGATGACTTGCTCCACTGTCCAAAAACCATTCAGTTGAGTTTTCGTTGCCTTCAGATTTTATTATAAAAGCTTGAGATGAACTATCTGTTTTTGTTTTTTGCTCCATTTTCTTTTTCAGATGCCAGCATTCGTTTTTCCAATGGCCAGGCTTTTTACAAAAATGACATTTACCCGGTTTTCTTTCTTTCTCTTCTATTTTGTTGTTGATTTTCTGTTCTATCAGTTTTCCAGCTCGTTTTCTTCGCTGCTAGTGCATCCATTACTTCTTCTTGTCCCCTTTCTCGAGTCTATTCGCTCTTCCTCGATTATTAGCCGTGAAGTCAATGTATTCAGCGTTTTGTCAGTCGTACTATCCCAAGCCGAGTGAAAATGTTTGAAATGTTCGGTAAAGTCATTAATATTTTGTTAACCAACATGCTTTCACTGATCTTCTCTCCGCACATTCTGAGTCGATGTTGTAAATTTTCTAACTGCGCAATATGTTGTGCTACGCCTTGATTTTCATACGTATATGCATAAAATTGTTGTTGCAATGTGTGAACACTAGCCTCTGACGTTTTTCCAAAAAGCGATTGAAGCCGTGCCCACATTTCTGCTGATGTCGAACAGGCTACTAGCTGTGTTAGTACTTTTTCGCTCAACGATACAACAATTGTTTTTTGTGCTCGGAGATCATCTTGATCAAATCTTTTCTTTTCCTCTTCACTTCCGGTTCTTGTTCTCAGTTTATTCACGATGTCGAAAATTCCGTCATTTTTTAACAAAATTGAGATTTGAAACTTCCATGCCGCATAATTTGTGCCAGCATTATTAAGATGAATTTTATCAGAAAGCACGTTTTGAGCCATATTTTCTGAGCCCATAACCTGTTCAATACTGGGTTTTTTTAAAATAAAGAAATATTTTGTTTTTGACAATAATAATTATAATTTATAACTGAACAAAGAATTAATCGAATATTTTACAAAAGAAATCGTTTTATATACCATTAGATAATTACATAATATATTTGTCATTTAAACTTAGTTTACTAATTACGTAAGTATAATAAGAAAATAATGCACTAAATTGAAAACTAAATATTGAAATATTTCAAATAACTTAACAGATATTAATACAAAAAATATATAAATATAGTTTATTAACAAAAATAAGAACTGCACGTTTAAAATAATATACCTAATTATTGCACTTGTACATTAAAAAAATATCAGCCACTGTAAATTTACCGAAAGCAAATGAAAAATTAACTGTCATAAATAGGTAATATTAGAAATCACTCGTTCTCATTATGTTTTTAAGTTTCGAAATTTTAACGTAACGAAAGTTCCAGCCTCTTTATGACGTTTTCATCAACTTATTATTCCATATTTGTTTTTTTCATATTCTGTATTTATAAAACCAACTAAAACTCACTCGAGGTACCTAGTTTCGAACATGTTATATTGTATATAGCTCCAGGAATAATTCCATGAACAATTCGATAACAGCCAGTTTTAGTTTTTTTGTGAATATCTACGGGTCGAAAAAAATCAACAGTCGGTATTACTATTAATTCTAAAATAAACGAATAAAACGAAAAAATTATAAATCATGACTTATTATTATAACAAAGTTAAATTAAATCAAAAATGAGGAGCAATAAAGAATATATATCGACTTTCGTAATAACAATTTAATTTACTGGAGCCATTTTATTCTGACGTTTGGAAGAATCTGCTAGATTACGTTTGGAATTGTTTAAATGGCTTGGATTGCTCGCTTGTCAAGTGACCAAAAATCTGCTCGCTCGGTTCGATCAATCGAGCGCAAAACCGAACTTACCCTCAAATTGAAAACACTTCACACAACGAAATATATACAGTACTGTCTCGTTAATCCTCGTCCATGAAAATCGAACTAGTGTTGGATAAGTAAAAATGACGGGAGCCGCGTATTTTTTTGTAACAATAGGTAACTTTATTAAGACTAGTCAGTTTCAAAACTAAGATATGAGTCATGCATAGTTTGTAACAAGGTTAATGGAACGGAAAGTCTCTTATATAATTAGTGAAGTATAAGTGCATGACTCACTATCTCAAATTTTGGAACCTGACTACAGATACCTGATACATACATAATAAAAATGTTATATAAAAACACTGTAAAAACAGCGCACGAACTAGTTGACATAATTAATAATACCGACGTATTGTGAAGTTTATTTCGCCCTTTGCAACATGATTGTATGAAATATGTATCAAGCTTTCCCTATTTTGACAATGAGAGGTAACCGTAACCCACAAAGAGAGCAAAAAATATATCTGCGTCTTATTTTTTTCGAGATTGTGCCGTTAATGTATCTGCGTTCCATCTAGACAAAATATTGAAATAAAGATATCTCTTTATTTCAATCGGACAAATTGTTAGCATGGAGTATATCTCTCTTTATCAAAAATTCTATGTCTTTATTTATAACAGTAGCCAATCAGAACCAACGAAATCATTCAAACAAAAAAAGACAAATATATTATGTTTGCACTAGTGATGGGACTCGAGTTGTGTTTCACTCGAGTGACGAGTGGTTTTTAGTTTACTCGCACTCGAGTCAAATTTATTTTTACTCGACTTTCGAGTGACTCGAATTGTCGAGTGACTCAAATTGGCTAGATCCACTCGATTTGCGAGTTGATTCGGAACACTCGAATGGCCTGTAGTGACTCGAGTGAGAAGTACAAGTTAAGACATGCTTAGCCGATGTATGACATACTAATATACATGCCTTAATCTTTCATTTGAAATTCAGTACATAGTTTGAAATGTTTTATTTGTTAAATGTTTGTGTAAACTGTAAAGCTGTTTGCTAATAGTTCGTGTTTAAAATGAGTGAGAGCTACACTGAATGTGGTTAGTGGTTACTCATTATTATGACCTGCCTGTATGTAAAAAAATGAGTCGAGCTACATTGTCACTCGAATGACTCGAATCATATCTTCACTCGAGTGAAGAAATTGTCACTCAAGTATTATCTTGACTCGAGTGGCATTCGAGTGACACGTTTTGTACAGGCGAGTGACTCGAGTGACAAAATCTCACTCGAGTCCCATCACTAGTTTGCACCTTAATTGTCCTTACACGATTTTCGCCCATACTATAATTCAGAAGTGCATGCTTTACAACAAACGGCACAGTGCACTTTTGGCGTACGCGGTGGACTACAGAACATGACACAAAACTGACCCGATTATGTTTGTCGGATAATCGAGCGGTAGATTAAAGAAAGATTACTATATTTATTATGTACTGATTTAGTTTTGCTTATGAAAAGTTACACTTTTTCATAAATTCTTATGCTAGACCTATTTTTTTTTCATACATGAAAGATAACGCTGTTTTATTTATCACAGGTTCTTACAGTGCATGTTACTATCCAAAATAAGTAAATCTGAAAATTTGGATGATTTAATGAATAAATTAACACAAAAGGTGATGACAAACAATAACATCGCAGTGAAGGAAATTTATGGCAGAATGGCGACATTTTTTAGAGAAAATAACAAAGTACGTATTTTAAAATACTTATTCTATTTAAATTAGACTTAATTTACATTTAATTAAATTGCACCTGAGGCAAAATAACCGGCTTCAGTCAAAAACAAACCATTGCCTACGCACGGCGAACATCAGACATTCTGTTGATTTACTTTGCTTTAGTATTATTTATTTTATCTTGAGTGCCTTTTCTTTACCTATATATAATATACAGTGTGCACTGTAACTGAGACATTGCATTTTAACATGGGGTTACGATAATTTGTTAATATTTGCTCCCCGTTAACTGTTCTAAATGTCCCCAGTAATGATTTTGTAAACTTATTTTTACTTAAATCTTTTAAAAATTATTAAAATCACATTTTTTTAAAATAAAACACAATCTTTGCTTTGTATGCCAGTTTGATGGACAGGTGCTTAACATCGCCGAATAGCCTAGTCGGCTAGCGCGTTGACCAACACCAATACCTTCACGCCTAGCCCAGGTTCGATTCCCGAGAGCTCATAAATTAATATAATTTTTTTTTAATAATGAAAATACATTGCTGCTACTATTTATCAGAAAATGATAGGTAAAGAATTTAAATGACGTGCTATTGATCAGAAAGGTGTCAAACTGTAATGAAATATGTAAATACCTACCATTATATTGTATTTTAAATGTTTCTATTAATTGGTCTGAAAAATGTGTCAAAACCGGGTTTTATGTCGTTGACAAAGGGTTTTTCAACATGTCTTTGAGTCATAAATTATAGTCGAAAATTTGACGCTAAAACAGGGTTGACGCTATATCCGGTGAAGTTATATCCAAGTACTACTGTATAATAATAGATTATTATGTGTAGTGAAATAACTAAGATATTTTTTGTTTTCAAAAATTTAAAGCAAATAAAAAACGTGTTCCTTATATTAATTATTTGTTCTAGTATCACGATGAAGCATGCCCGTGCGATGTTGTTTGTGTAGAAATTAAAGCGAAAGTTTGCATCCCCAAAAATAGGGAAATCTTTTTTGTTGATACCGTGATCGACTTAACAGACGATGGCTGTTCGGATAATTCAACCAGTCAACTGACTGAATCTTTAAATTCTACGAGACAACAATTGATTGACTTGGAAATGTCACACAGTGAGGGAGATAACACAAATCTCAGTAAATCAGTAAATATTGACACGGATTTAAACAACAGCGAGCAACTACATTTTGATAATAATACTGCTTATTGTACATATGTAACTCCAAATACAAGACCAGAATTAAAGTGTCCAACTGAAACTACAAATTCTCAATGCAGCCATTTTGATGACTGTATAGAGAAAACTAGAGAGGAAATTATGCCTGAAACTGAACAGGAGGTAAATGAAAATAGAAAAGAAATGAGTCAGTTTTCCACAATGGAGAGAGACAGTCATCATTTGCCTGACGTTTCTGATAACAGTGTAAAAGAAGCAGAGAACATAAAGGGTATTGATACTCAGGAGAGCGATACTCTTGAAAATACGCATGGCTTGCCAAGTCCAGATTGTGAACTAAGAAATGAAAACAATGAAATAGAAATCGACAGTACTTACAAAAATGCGAATGAAAATGAACGCGAAGATACACAAAATCTTTCACTTGATTTAAGTGTTAAAAATTTTTCATCATCCGAAATAAATCAAGTAAACGGAACAGTTGAAAGTGAGAATGCATGCGAAATAAATACTGCAATAAAAAGTATACATAAAATGAATACTGGAATAGAAATTGTAAATGACGATATTGTTCTTCAACATACAGGAGATGCACAAGAAAAGTCAATAGAAACTACACAAGAAATAAAAAATATTAATCCAAAAGAAGATTTGAATGATTGCGAACAAGAAAACAGTATCACTACTGAGTCAATTGTATACGAACGTGGCTCTAAAATATCGATTGAAAATGAGAAACATATTTTTGGAAGCAATCAACAAGGAACACGATTAGGTAATGAAGCAGACCAGCAGGGTGTTAATAATTCTGAAGTTACAAAAAGTTACAAATCCAAGATATCAAAAAGTGAGCAAAAACTTATTACTGAAGGCGACCTTAATACAAAACAGCTGCTTGAAATTACAACTGGTCAAGTACAGATGACTGTAAATGCAAAAGAGCCTATAACAAAAAATAGAGAAATGAATATTATTGAAAAATTTTTTAAATCAGCGCGCAGTGAAATCAAAATTACACAGAAATTTACTGTGCCGTGTGAAAATATGAAAAAAGATTCACAAGCAATTTTGACTGAAAAAGATCATTCAAGAAAAAATAGGCAAAAATCAACACTGAAAACAGATTCATTAACAACAACAAATGACAATGAAATAGAGTCAAGAGAAAATCGTTCAAGTATCGACAAAGTTAATTTAATGAATTATGAAGAAAAGGAGCTAACTAAAAATATGAAAGAGAAAACTGTTGCACAAGACTTAAAAACGAAAAATGAAAAACTGAGCTGTAGGTCAGAATTGCGACCGGAAATAGAAAAGAAATTAATTTGTAAAAATTATGATACACAAAATTCAGATTTAAATCAGAAACTACAGAAAGATGCAATAAAAAGCAACGCTCAAGAAAGTAATAATATATCTGAAGAATTTGAAAACGAAAATTCTGCTTTACTGACAACACAAAACGATATGTCAAATGAAAATATAAAATTGCATAAAAAACATAAGAAATCAGGGTCGTCCCTGAATTGTTATCAGGAAGAGAATTCTCTAGATATTAGTAATGTAACTCCAAATGTGAGTACTGTAAATTCTTCAAATGAAACACCAAATAAAGAAAGTTTCGAAGATTCTGTTAAAATAATAGAAAGAAAAAAGCACAAAATAACGTCTTTAGACACAGCTGGAAATAATAAAATAAAAAGTGAAGACAATGCGGAAAATACAAATAAAATATCAAACAATTTCAATGTTGATATCACTCAAGATATTCAGAGTTCTGTATTTGCAGGAACCAATTCAGGCGAATTGAAAGTTGAGCAAAAGAATGAATTTACGGAAAAAATGCAAATTACTCACCCTAAAGATTGCGATAGTAATGCAGAAAACAGATCAAAAATATTAATATCTCATATTGAAACTTTTGTTGAGAAACCTATTGAAAATCGTGATTTTATTTCACAGAGTAAAAATCTGCTTCAAACAAAAAATAAATTCGATATATCAATAAGTGACATAAATTTCGATTCTGAAAATATTGATAAGAAAGAAATATGTGTTCCTGACAATACAATTGAAACATCCAGTAAAGAAATAACGGAGCAGTCTGTGTCTACATGCAACAATTCAGAAAAATGCTTACAAATTCAATCAGAAAAATCAAATCTTACAGTGAACACTGAATCAGAAAAATTAAACAGACCATCAGTAAGTGATGTAAATTTCGATTCTGAAAATATTGATAAGAAAGGAGCATGTGTTCCTGACAATACAATTGAAACATCCAGTAAAGAAATAGCGGAGCAGTCTGTGTCTACATGCAACAATTCAGAAAAATGCTTACAAATTCAATCAGAAGACTCAAATCTTACAGTGAACAATGAATCAGAAAAATTAAACAGATCATCAGTAAGTGACATAAATTTCGAATCTGAAAATATTGATAAGAAAGAAACATATTGTGTTTCTGACAATACAATTGAAGCATTCAGTAAAGAAATAACGGAACAGTCTGTGTCTACATGCAAAAATTCAGAAAAATGCTTACAAATTCAATCAGAAGACTCAAATCTTACAGTGAACAATGAATCAGAAAAATCAAACAGACCATCGGTAAGTGACGTAAATTTCGAATCTGAAAATATTAATAAGAAAGAAACATGTGTTTCTGACAATGCAGTAATTGGAGCGTCCAGTAAAGAAATAACGGAACAGTCTGTGTCTACATGCAAAAATTCAGAAAAATGCTTACAAATTCAATCAGAAGACTCAAATCTTACAGTGAACAATGAATCAGAAAAATCAAACAAACCATCGGTAAGTGACATAAATTTCGAATCTGAAAATATTAATAAGAAAGAAACATGTGTTTCTGACAATGCAGTAATTGGAGCGGCCAGTAAAGAAATAGCGGATCACTCTATGTCTACATGCAAAAATTCAGAAAAATGCTTACAAATTCAGTTAGAAGAATCAAATCTGACGGCAAACAATGAGTCAGACAATTTAGAGAGTCCATCGGTAATTGATGTAAATTTCGAATCTGAAAATATTGATAAAAAAGAAAGATGCGTTTCTGACAATACAGTAATCGGAGCATCCAGTAAAGAAATAGCAGAACAGTCTATGTCTACATACAAAAATTCAGAAAAATGCTTACAAATTCTGTCAAAAGAATCAAATCTTATAGTGAGCAATGAATCAGAAAAATTAAACAGATCTCACATTTCTAAGTGTAAGTCATTTACGATGCTGAGTAGTGATACAAAAGAAAAATCTAAATCAGCAAGAGATAGTGATTGTCATAATAAAAACCTGTTGAGTCCAAATAAATATAGTATTAGTTCAGCAATACATTCTATAGGAGAACAGGGTATGCCAAATAAACCTGCTAATTGTATCGAAAAAAAGTCATGTGGATTTTCAATTGCTGACATCTTGAAAACAACAGGTAACAAAGCTGATTATTTTGTTAAGACTGTTGATAAACAAAAATCGAAACATAAAAGTTATTCTAAAGACTCCAAAACTAATTTGAAATCTTTAGAAGATATAAATGGAATTAAACAGTTACATGGGAAAAAAGAGACACAGATGCCCTTTAAAGAAAATGAGAAAACAAAGCATTCTTATATACAACTGCAAAAACCTCAGATATTGAAAAGTTGTGAAACTAACAACTTGAAAACGAGCATAATGACAGAAGATGTTGATAGCGTTTTGGAAGAAACACAATTATTAAATGAAAATCACAGCGATAAAAATCTGTCTGCAAAGTATAACAGTCGCTACAACAGTAGAACAGATACCTGTGAAAATTTAAAAACTAACTATGAATCATTGAATAAAATAAAACCTGCACATTGCAGAGAATTTAAGAAATCTGTAATTAGTAAAAATTTCGAACTACTGCCAGTAGATCTGTCTCTGGAATGCTCTAAAAAAAATGTTTTTAGTGAGCATATATTTTTTTCAGACACTAATGACGTAAAACTGGCTAAAGTTTTGTCTCACAATAAAGATGAAGTTCCAGCTAAAAGTGGAGAGCAGGCAGAGTTATACTCAGTTCAACAGTCAAGTGAATTAATAAATTATAGCAATGCAACACTAAAAGAATCAGTAAATATAAAATCGGCATCTAACTTACAAAAGGGGATTTTGGATAACAATAGTAATATAAGTTCGAAAATCACAAATAATTTGAAAATCAGTTCTGTTTGTGATAGTGCAGAAGTTAAATTTGTCATTAATGAACCTCAATCGAGAAAGTTGTTATCAGATGTGAATAAAAAGTCAAATTCAAATGTACGAGTTGAATTCCGAACAAATACGACAAATAATAATGAACAAACAAAGCCCATATTATTACCCAATAAATTAGATACCAAACAGTGGAAGGATCCTCCAAAGAAGCGCGTCAGTACAGATAATCAAATTTCTAACGCTGACAAACACGATGCCTTTAAACAAGGTGACAGGCTGGATTCGCTCATTTCTCAATTGGAAAAAAGAGTTGATCCTTCAACAAAGTTGTTGGATTTTGCGAATTTTGCTTTAAGAAATTCTAATGAAAAGCCAGATAACGGAAATGCAAAAAACAATTTTACCATAGAAACTACAATGGATACTTCGAGCTGTAATGAAGCCATATATTATGATTATAATAATGATTATAATCATAAATATCCTCCTAAGGTACAAAAATATATGGATAAGAAAAATAAAAATTTTAAAGAATCTGAAAATATTGAGCATTTAAGTTACAACACACAAAATCAGAGTAAAATGTCAGAAGAGAATTCTACGGCTTTAGAGTTCGTGCTAGTGGATAACCCTATTGCAGAAACGGAAAGTACTCAAATTCACTGCGATCAAAAAAACGAAGATCCTCTGTTGATAAATGTTGTTGAAGCCAATACAACAGCCGTTGAATCTGAAAATATTTGTATCGTTCCGTCAAGCAGTGACGATTCAGAAGTTCTTTCTCGCAAAAATAGATCTAAAAAAAGAAAGTCAATTGATCGTAACACAGAAACCCAAAATCCAGAGAAGCGACCTAAATTGGATACAAATTACAAAAAGCCAGTAGATGTTCTTAATGTTTGGTTAGATAAAAATGAAAAGAAAAAGAAAAAACCTGAGAAACATGTGAAATTCAATGATGATTTAACACATATCAAAAGTCCTATAGGTGTTAAGAGTAAGCTTAGCGATTCACCAAAAAAGAAGAAATCAGAATATTCTAAAAATGAAAAATTAAGGCAGAAACTATTAACTGACACGGAAACTGAGTTGCCTAAAAAAATCAAATATCAAAACTATAATGAAGTTATTATACCCTCAAAACTCGAAAAAATGGAAAAACCTAAAAAGAAGCAATTAACAAATAAAAAAATAGATTTTCATAAAAAGGAGAAATCAGAATGTCAAAACTATAGTGATATAATTATACCTTCGAAACGCGAGAAATCGGAAATGCCGAATCAGAAACAATCAATAGAAATAGATTGCCCTAAAAAAGCGAAATTTGATGATAATATCGAATGTAAGGAAGAGATAACTCAAGTACAAGCAAATATCTCATTTGAATACACCGATGATAAGTCACCTAAAAGTAAAAAATTACTGGAAAACTCAGATGATGAAGATAAAGATCATCTACTTGGTCTTGACAGTTATGGTAAATTAAAAGCAGTACCTGTTATTGTAGATTGTGACATTATAAAAGAACAAGAAACTTTTAGACTAGTAAAACTCGACGGGAATATCAAAAGAGAGAGTACGAAATCAAAAATAAATTTGAAGTCGTCTCATAGTGAAGAGTACACTAATTCAGAGCAAACATCAATCGAAACTAAGAAGTCTAGTTCCAACAACTACCAACAATGCAAAAGCACTGAGAAAACGATCAATTCCAAGTCAAAGCATCAACATATAAAAAACGATGTAAAAGTTTGTGCTGAAAAGACAACTGAAATAAATTCAAAATTAAATTCCTGCAGTGGGAAAAACAAGACAATGAAAATAAATTCAAAACCAAATTTTTTTGAAGATAAAATGAACTTAACAGATTTTATAGACAATGATAGGAAACCAAAATCAGTTTCAAAAATGACATATCCAAATGAAAAATCAGCTATGGAACCAAAAAATGTACAGATGAATTCAAAGTCAAACTCTTGCATTAGAAACGTCGATGCGGAAATTTGTATGAAGGTTGAAAGGTGTCGAAAGAATAAATCGGATAAAGATAATTCTAGTAGTAAAAATTCTAACAGTAAAGGAAAAACTGCAGAAAATAATTTTAAATTAAATTTTCAACACAAAAAATTTAAATTGGAAAAATTAGTAGATGGAATTTCAAAATCAAATTCCGTTGGTGAGAATACTGAAAAATTGTACAGTGTGAAAAATTCAATGCCAGTAGATCAAAGAATAGAAGTGATTTCAAAGTCTCATTCTCGAATTGAGGAACCAAACACAGATTTAAAAATTGAAAATATTAAAACAACAAATTCAGCGTCATTGCAGGTACAACCGAGTCTAAACATCAGCATCAAAGAGAAAAAAACAAAATACGTGCAGCAAAGTGAAGAGATGAATGTAGCAAAATTAAATACTGGACAGGTAAGTAGAGCGCATTCTGAATTAGAGTCTGACTGCAAAGAAATCCAGTTTATGAATGAAAAGATAACTCGAATTTCAAATTTTAATTTTGAACATCACAAATCAGATGCAAAATGTTTAGACAAAAAGAACGCGTTTAGTGATTCCGGTCAAAGTAAAAGAAAGCGATCATTAAACATTGATAGACAAACAAAGACAGTAGATGATGGTGTTAAAATTACAACAAAGAATGGTATGGAACGGGTTTTGAACTTCCAGGACAATTCCTGTGATGATGGTAAACAATCTTATAAACGACAATCGTTGTCAATGCCCATTATTGATACTGATGGTGAGTGGATCACACCGTCTAAAACAGCCACAAATATGGCAAAGTCTACATTCATCGAGAGTTTTCAAAAAAGTATGCCTGCATTAACCGATGCAGATGAAATAAAAAATGAACGAGAAAGCAAAATAGCTCCCATTAATGTCTATGAGGCAAAAAACTTGAATGTGTCAAAAAACGAAAATTTATCAGAAAACACCCATATAAGAAAATTTGATTCACAAAAAATAAAAATTCCGATTGCAATGTCTCCAAAAAAAACGACAGTTGAAAAGAAATGTAAAAATGAAAATTCTGAACATTTGACGCCAATAATATTTGAAAGTCTCTGTCATATAGGTAAAAGCAGTCAATCACTAAAACCTAGTGATAAAAGGGAATGTAAACGTGAAATTAAGATTTCAGAATGTTTGCCACCACCAGTGAAAACTGAAAAAACATCTGAAAATCAGTTTCATATAGATAATAATGATTCCCTAATAGAAGTTGGCAACGTCGATCCATTAATTTCTGAAGATATGCAAAGTAACTCAAATGTTGCAACAGATAAACAACAAATAAATGAGAACTATTCTGTCATGGATCATAGCACAACTGTAGATAATTTGAAATGTAAATTTGTTAATAATAATTGTAACGATATTCCGCAAATTTCTACATATCAAGTTTTTGAATCATATAACATTCAAAATAATTTGAATATTGGTAACAAAAATGGTCATATTGATATTGAATTACTAAATGAGAACAAAAGTGAATGTGGAAACTTGAATGAAAATGTCGATATTCCAAATTGGTTAAAAGAAAATATCTCTGAAAGTAAAGATTCAAATGAAGAACGTTTTTCTAATATGAAATGTGATGATGTACAATTACAAAAACCAGATCATCAGTTCGGTGACATTCTGCAAAACAAAGAACATTTCAAAATTGATCCACAAATAAATTTGTTATCCACGAATCAACATTTGGATATAAATGAATCTAGTTTAAATAATGCTTTAGAAATTCAGCATACCGGCAGCATTTTTGGGAACAACCTAGAACATGCTTATGCAGATACAATTAGTCAAAATCCAAATATGATAATTGTGGACGGTACATTTTGTTTTGATATTGCTCGTGAAGAGACATTTCGAGACACCATAAATCCATTACAGAACGGTGATTTTTATTCAAGAATTCATGAAAATAATGTTCAAATTAATCCAGAAGTAGATGAAATGAGTTGTTTTTACTATACTGACAGTCAGCTGACAGATCATGATAATTTTGAACACGTATATGATTCTGAAAAGTGGGTCTCACCTAGAGCTATTGACGGAAGCCAGTTTAAAGGAGGTTTAGAATTTCCATCGTGCATATCGGCTCTCGCGCAAGATACATACATAGCAAACGAAACCACTGAGATACCCATTCCTGTTGAAAACATTAACGCCACTAATGATATTAACAGTGAACAAAAGTATGGTAGCAAAGATCAGTTATTATCTGCTACTCCAATCTGCTATAAAAATGAAAACAGTATGTATGACATAGAAAAAACTACAGAACTTACAAAGAAATCATTGCCTGCACATGACTGTACGCAAGCAAAATATGATACGCCGCCTGTCATCTGTAACGGCAGTCAGAATACCAGTAGTGTAGAGCTTCAAACACAAAACAGTGTCATTCAAATACCAAATGTCCCTACTGATGTTTCATCGATGCCTCACTTTGGAGACTGTGACGGTCAACAATTAGAACAGTTAATATTAAATGAACTAGAAACTCACACTGTCGGACAAGATAAAGCAAATCATGTGAGCAGGTTTGAAACCCAAACAGCAATACCTCAACAGATTTTACAAGATCCTAGAATACGAAATAATGAACAGAATCGTCAGCACTTATCAAAAGCTGTAAGTATTCAAGATTATTTTATTCAAGCATTTATTGACGTTTATCTATAAAATAATCAATCAAATGCCGAATTTGAATTTTTCTTTCTTTAAAGGTTAGTACATTCACTTGAGTGGTCCTTTTTTTAACTTTTTTTTTATCATAGGGCTAGTGAAAATTATTATTATTTTTTTTATATAAGTAGTAGTCAGACTCAGACACTCAACTACCAAAATTTTTATCTTCAGCTCCTGAGCAAGTTCCCGACTACTGATAACACTCATTTTTTTATTAACTTGTTTTCTTCTTTTATATGGTCGGATTTTAGTTTTAGAAAAATGTATATCATGTTTTTATAAATATTTATTACTAGCCGTTACCCGTAACATCACTCGCGTTAACAGAAACTTAATTTTATTTCTGTATTATAAAAATACAGGTGATAGAAGTTTAAAAACTAAACATGGTCATATGTCATTTCTTGAGCCGTAAATTATTTGACAGTTGCTATCAGTATGGTTTGACAAATAAAATAAATTAATAAACGATATTTGTTAGATCACAATTAGGGAATGCAATCTCGAGCCGAGATTGGTAATTCGAGATCTCGCGAGATAAGTTTGGGTTTGAGATTGGCAATTCGAGATCTCGCGAGATTGTCTGGCGAGATCTTGATAAATCTCAACAATATCGAGATTTCGCCTACTTTTAAAAAGAACGTATTATTTTGTTTCTAAAGTACTTAAAAATGAAAATTACTTACTTGGGACTGTGTCACTGTGTACGTGTGTGATTTATTGCATAGTGCACTGTGCAGATGATTATTATTCATTACTTTCCTTAAATAAACGTTGATTTTTTTGTTTCAAGATTCAGTTAATGTTTTGTTTTATTTTCAAAATATAACAGCAATACCCCAATTCACAGCACACTATATGTCAATTAATTATTTCGGAAATAACTTCTTAGGAGTTAGGAAGCATAGGGTAAGTTACTATTAGTAACGCTCACGAACATTTGGTTTGAATTGTTCTTAGACATATTCAGTATTCACTTAACTTTGTAATTTGTTAGCCATCTAATGCTTGTTATAAGTTAAATAACTCAATTTCACTCAAGAAAACAATAATTAAAACAATATATGCAGAGAAACAAACAGAATCAATTAGCGCGACTGTCAAAAACTATTACGTATAAGTTATAAGTTTCTTTTTCAAGCGCGTTCGTTCTTGAAATCTCGTTTGAAATCTCGACCATATTGGGTCGAGATCTCGAACGAGATTGCCTGCCCATGAGATTAAATCTCGAAAAATGGCTCGAGATCTCGCGAGATCGAGATTGCTGCCCTAATTACAATACTGAATATAAAAAATTCGTCGAGGAATCCATATAGGAAATTTTGCCCCATGCCATTGCTTACCAACATCTGAGTTGCGACCTGGTTTTGGGTTTTGTAAAGTCACTAAAAAACTTCTCACTAATTTTAACGTAATTTTTTACAGTTCTACAATAGTAAGGCAGTACAAACAAAACAGATTTGTCGAGTACTTCCATATTTCCCACTTGGTTCAGATAAGAAAAATAAAAACGAACTAGATTTTGAAACAACAGAACGTGAATCCCAAACGTACAAAAGCAGAGAAAATAAAAACTTGCCCAGAAGAGACGTTCCTGATATATTTGACAAAGTTAAAAATTCGTCACCGAAAAACCTACCCTTGCCGTTAAGAAGTGATTGGTCATACGAAGGCAGACTTATGGGTAAAAGAAGAACAAGTTCTTCGCATGCTGATGATAAATCATTAGAATGGAGAAAGCAGATCCCCTTAGAAGATAATAATTTATTTTAGAGAAAGGTAGGTTTAATGAAATTTTTTTCACTGTTTTTTTTTTTTGTATTTTTCCACGATCTGAATAATTAAAATGGTTAGAAGCAACGCTTGATTACACTGTTGCAAATCATAACATGATAACATAAGCAAAAGTTAATTTAATAATAGTTTAACAAAAGCAAATCTAATAAAAGAAAACGTTTAATAAAAATAATTTTCCTTTGTTTTTAGGAAAACTGTAAAAATATAATATTGTAAGTATTTATATTAGTTTACACGTATATTTAATTTATATGTATTATTGAGGTCTTTTTTTTTTGTAGTTGTTGATTTCAAAAATCGTCAAAAATATTAGTATTTTACACTTTTACACATTGTATTGTACATTTATATTTATTCATCTTATAAAATTAATTGTTATTTACGTAACTTTTCTAAGTCCGCTGCTAAATAAATACACCGAAGTCAAAATGAAGAACTTTCTGTAAGACAATACCGATATCTGCAAAGTAACAGATATGAAAATGAATTCAAGTGAAAAATTGTATTTTATGTTTATATTTCATGGTGCACAAGTTTTCAAATTGTCTACAATGATTTATTATAGAGTATACACAATATTTTATGTTTGTTTCATTTGAAGAATCTGTTTTGAAATACGTAATAAAATAGAAACGCGATTTTTCAAAATATTATTGTGGTAAATAAATACTATTGGCAAAACACATTAATAGCATTACAGTGGAATAAAGCACCACTGTTTTGGTTTTTTCATAAGAATTAGCTATTATTTTGTTTGAAGTTTGGACATCTTTAAAATGCAGTCAAACGTTTTTATCGGAAATAAGGAAGCTTAAATAATTCTGCTGACTGGTATTTTTTGGCTGATCAGTGAACAATTTTTGAACTAGAAAACTACCACTTCTTAAGCCGGCTACTTATTACGCGGTACTTATCAAGCACTGAGATGTGTGTACAAAGATGTGTGGAAATTATTAATTCCTGCCTGCAGTCGGCAAATAGTCAAAAGTCAAAGTAGACAAGCAGTTTAACGCCAAGTGTTTATATCTCCGCGCTACACTATTCGAGAAATAACAGCAATGTAGTGTTGCCAACAGTTGCCAGTATTATGGTATTTTCATAGAAAATATATATTTGCTAAAAATAAAAAGCATATTAATTTTTACAATACAAATTTTAGTCAGTAATAGAATATTAGCATGGAATTTTTTTCGTGGTATATAAAATAATAATAATAGAAATAAAAGTAAATGCACTATGGTGGAATGGGTTGTATATAAACATTATTATTTTAAACAAACATAGTTTTATTCCTTAGGTATACAAAACGATACATGTTGCAAAAGAATCCCGATTCAATATGGTATATTATGGTATTTAAGTACGGATTATTGTAGAAATAACTTCATATGGGAAGTTAGTAAAATAGTAAGTACGGTATGTCTGGCAATCACTATTAGCTTCCATGACTACACCTACTATTGCTTAACCAAGCTCGTAACGTAATGGTGCCTCCACACAATCGGCCATGATGGACGATTACAGGCCATCACGATTGTTTGGAGGGCATAATCGCCTGTAATTGCCCATGATGTAGCGTGATCGCCTCTGTATGGGTTTTTCGGCGATGATTGCACGCGTTTCCATTCGTTCGTCGATAACTTAGTTCATATTTGTTTTGATATCCATGTCGGACAGATGACAATTCAACAAATGGCACGATTGTGTGGGCAGATGCGCAATGATGGTGACAATCATGGCCCATCCTGTGATTGTCCATCATGGCCGATTGTGTGGAGAAGGCATTATAGATCGACATTTACGGGGTGGTCACTTAGTGCACTTGTACTGTATACTAAATAAAAGGGTGTGTTTATTGACAAGTTGTAAACCGCTAAAGCGTGTGTTGGCAATGGACACAACTGCGTGTTTGTTGGTCAAATTCTCGGACTGTTTGAACATAGTTTTAGCAGTTCTAGACTCCTAGAGCACACACACACCTTATGTTACTCGGTAAGTACCGCGTAATAAGTATCCAGCTTTATTCCAAGTTTAGAAGTGTTACCTGTCGGTCAAATTGATAAAGGCGACATAATTATCCCTTCAGCTGTCAATATTATTTAATATCTTCGTTTATTTAATGTTCAGGTAATATTTATACAAAAACTCAGCATGAGTGTTCAGTTTTGCTAATTTTTTTTTTTGTGTTTTTTTTTCCAAGATTATTATTTCGGCTCAACTTTTTTTTAATGTTTGTTTCTAAATTCGTAGTTATTTTGTATTTTGTCGTTTATGAGTTCAGAAAACTATCTGTAATCGTAAAACAATTTAACATACTCCTCTCCTCAAGCTGATGTTACGTACGTACGTACGTACGTCATCTTTCACTGCATAGCAACAACATTGTCAGTCAGTACCACACACTATATAAGTATACCAATTGTTTCTGAACTTACATAAAAGGCCGCCGTAGATCAGTGGTAAGGCGCATAGTGTTTGCATTTATTTCATCACGAGGAAAGTGGGTTCAAATCCTCCAGCTGACGACACGTGTTTGTGTTTTTGTATAATGTAACTATTTTGGAATATTTTACTTTAAAAATTAATTTAATTAAATTTGATCAGGAAAAATTTGAAATACTAAAAAGAACAAATGAGATATATTATAAGTAAAAAAAATTTTTTTTTAAACAAGCTTAAATAAATATATCTCAGATATGAGATAAGGTCTCAGAATTGCGATAAGTGGATTTCAAGGGTTAAAAATTAAATTTCAAAAAATCGATTTTCAATCTTATTTATTAATTATAAATTCAATCGAACGAGCGAAACATTAATAAATGACAATAGACGCCAGCGTGGTAGATTTCGGAATTTTTCAATGTGGTACTTTGTATTGTCTATACGCGTCAATGTTAATTATTTCCATTTTAAACAATTTTTCAATAAATTGTATTATTGAAATTGTTATTGTCCGTGAGTATTCACAATTTCTTAAGCCACAACTACAAATTTTCTTCGCGTTCATTGTTAAACCTAATATTTTCGTATTAAAATATTAGGATTAGGTATGGAGAATCCTAAATAAAAGTGTTAGTAAATTTCCTAAAGAATACAATTCCAGCAAAAAAATAACCTCGTTGTATTTAACAATCAAAAGTTACACGTAATTGAAGTTAGGTAAAAGAAGTACATTATTTTGAACACCTTGTATAATAAATTCATTTTTTTAGGACAGACAGATATGTCCGTCCATTATCTAGTGATCCTCAAAATTTCAGTTTGATAAAGGTTTCTGTTTCGGCTTTGTCGAATTTTAGGTAAAGATCTGCACGTGTCAAAAATTTCTAAAAAACTTGAATAACTCAAAAATTACTGGATTTTCGAGCATGGCTTCCCTTACAATATCTATTCACATTTAGGTTCAGAATTGCAAAAACAAATAAAAACAGGATGCTAGGTTAAAAAAAACAAAACTGATCTGCCACGCTTAAATGGGGGACAGGCTGTATAATTGAAAATATTTTTAGGTTATACACCATTAAAATTTATACAACTTTTGTATTTAAACTTCTTTTCTATCTTTACCCAAAATCAATATTTCGGCCGACAACGCAAGTCTTGGACACCCTGTATAGTCTGTATAGTACGTCGGGGGAACAGAATAAGAGGATATCGATTATCGAACACATTGTAACTGGTCAATTGGTTCTAAGTGATTGCTTTCTGCTCCTATTGATTTTTGAAAGTGACAGAATTTCAGGATCATTACGTCAGAGTGCTGATAAAAATTTTTAGTTGCATATGAAAGTCTCTGCAGAAGACAAAAACGTTCGTCTGCCAATTGCCATGCCAAAACAGTTACTATCGCCGTCTGTCAGGGTGTCAGTTGCACAAATTCCGCATTGTCATCGTCATATTGGGAGAACCGTTTTGGATACGACCTTCAATTTTGGAACTCATTCGTCACTAATGAAAAGTTATAATCCTACAAAATTTGGAGAAAAACAGCACACTGGAAATAGACTACACATGGCAATGGAAAATTTAAAAATCAATAGATTTTGTCTCCTATACCTTTTTAGTATGGCTTATGATTTTCCTGAAAATCTATAAAAAGCAAATGAGAACATATTTGATTTTCCTCGTAGGCTTAGTTAACGTGTTTTAAGGAAAATCAAACATATTCGTATTTAGTTTTTATCGATTTTCAGAACTATAAGTTGTACTAAAAAGTTATAAGAGACAAAATCTAGTGATTTTAAAATTTCCCATTACCATTGTGCTCAATTTTAGAATTTAGTGAATGAAAAAAAAAATATTGCACATTAGTATCAAAAGTGCCGTGATTGGTCTATTTCCAGTGTGCCGTTTTTCTGCAATTTCGTAAGACTATAGCTTTTCATTAGTGACGGACGGGTTCCAAAATTGAAGGTCGTATCCAGAACGGTTCTCCCAATATGACGATTACAAGTATGCCTAGGCATTGAACCTACTTACCTACATTACAGTAAACATTAGGAAGATTCCTTTTTCGGGTTCTGTATTTTATTTTACTCTTAATCTTGGATAGAGTAATGACGCCAGCTGCAAAATGGTTTTACTTTTGCGAGCATCGACTTTTCTAAAAAACTTATTTATTGAAACTGAAAATCGTACTTGGGTTGACGATTATTTCTTAACTCTCTTTTGTGATGACTATCTACTATGTTGCTGACCCCATAGAGATCGTCTCTCCTCCACAAGAGCAATTTGTTTTTCACAATTTTTAATTTTCAATTTAAAATCTTTTCTCTGTTTCTTTAACAAGTTAGTACAAATTCTGACGAAAAAACAAATAATCGCATCAGAAGACAGAAGGTCGTATGAATTCATGCGAATTTGTAACAAATGTTTGTAAGCACTGTAACCACCCACATATAAATGCGTTTGCTTGTTTACTTCCGAACAATTTGTAGGAATTCGCACGTGTTCGTACGAATTCGCATCCAGTGTAACTGCCGCCTACTAATAATCCGCCGCTAATAATATGTGGTTATGGTCAAAGATACAAAAAATCCCATTGTATTTTTCATATGTTCCATACTACCGTTTACACACTGTATACAACGGTGTAAAACAAACCACATGATTATAATTAGCTCTGAATATTAGCGTTTTTTTTTTGTTTTTTTTATAATGTAAAGGAATCCGATTATATTTCAAAAGGAAGTGTTTTTCAGTACACTGCAATAATGCGATTCAAAAATAATATTTGTGCTGTGCGTTTGTTAAATATATTTTATATAGTAGGTATGCCTATAAAAATCCATCCAAAATTCATTTCATCATATTTACATTTAGTAAAAAAAAAAAAATCTTCAGTATACAGACTATAGGTACTCGATTATTGCTGAACAGCGAGAGAATGTAAAACTTTAACTAACCCAAAAATTTCGTTTTGTTTTTTTTTTTTTAATAGATATTTGTGAAAAATGGATTAATCGACTCAACTTTGTCAGAATTAAGAAGCAGAAAAAACAAATATTAACAGTTCATACTTCAGAACATTAAACGTTATCTATTACAAGTATGAGTTTTGACTAAGCATGATCTTTTACAATGAAACTGATAAAACGCTTCCGATTACAGAGCTAACATCATAGAATTAAACCATAAAAAAACCTGCATGAAATCGCAAAATGCTACTAATAAGTCTCGAAATTAGTCTGTTTTTCTCCTCACGCGGCACGCAATTGCCTGTTATGTTGTCAACTTTGAATTGACTTTTTGTATTGTATAACAATCGATGTATTTATTAAATTAAAATTTTTTATTTTTAAAAAGTAACTAAACAATTTTTTTTAATTATTAAAATTTTAAATCGTACAATGATTATAATGAGAAAACAATAATTGAATACGTAATAATAGCCAATAGGTATCTATTTCTTTAATATTCTGCCACCATTGATATATCAGGAACCGTGTGCTGTTAAAATATGAAGTTATTATGTTTGCATTTTATTTTCTGCTTATTACGCGCGTTTTTTGTTCAAACCGCTAAAAAGCATTATAACCATGTTTTACTGTATATCAATATGCTGATTTTTTTACTTGGAGTTAGTATTCTTCTTTTTTTTCAAGTAAAAGTCGCCAGCTGTTAGGGCCTAGTACCAATTAATATTTTCGATTTATTATTGTACTATAAATAAACTGAAAATCCAATAGTTATCTTGACCAGTTCTTTCTCTTAAATTAGAACCTGGGAAGTAGGTGTTAGTTAAAGAGAAGTTGCAGTAACATAATAATAGATTTTAATTTAGAAATAAATAGCATAATAACAGCTATTTATGCTACAAGTACGGAAAGTGACGAATGATGGCATGGGGTAATTACAGAACGAGTCGATAGTTTGTGCTGTGTCAGGTGTCAGGACAACGAGTGGGGATAGTCGTCCGAGCTGAAGGTGAGGATGACTATCCACACGAGTTCTCCTGTGACACAGCACAACCAGAGGCGAGTTCTTTAAATACCCAATGCCAAATTAGTCACTTGTAACATGCAATATTTAATGCAATCCTTGCTTTGACAGTTTGCTTTAATGTTTTTGACATTAATAAATAAATAATTTAATAGCCTTAACGCCCTTAACATGGAAACGTCTATTATAAACCTTCATATCCATGGTGACGCTATTAAATTACATTGTTGAATAATATTTCATTCCCGCACCCTGTGCTATAATGAAAGTAATTAAATATTTCCATTACTGGACACTGCATTAATATTAATGCGCAATGCACAGTGAAATAATTTCAAGTGTATTCAGATATTGACCACTTAGTGGACGCTACGCAACGACGTAAAAGTGAACTTTCAAAAAACAAGGATAGCATAAAGTAAATAATCTCTTAATTTAGAGTATTATTATTGCATCAAAACAAAAAGATTGAATTTTTATAATAACCTCTATAAAAGATGTACATATATACCTACTTAATATTTTGTAATTTTTAAAGTGTTTTATTATAAGCTATGCATCAGGAATAATAGTTTGATCATTGAATAGTTAAGCTTTACAGTTTGGGATGATCCAAATACATTTCTCTAAAATTGTTTTTAGCATTATTTGTAGTATTTTAACTATTTTATTAAAATCTTATTAGTTTAAGATTAATAAAAAAGCCTCTTCCCAATCAAAATTTCTTTTATTGTATTAATTAGTCGACGTTTCAATACAATTGTGTCTTCATCAGGGCTTTATCAAAACAATTACATTTATTTTATTAAAAATTTTAATATTTTTTACTAAAGATATAAATACTCATATTTTTAATAAAGTAAATCTAATTGTTTTGATAACAGACTGATGAATACATGTACAATTGCGCCCAACGTCGTGTAAGTAATACAATAAAAGAAATTTGGATCGGGAAAAGACTTTTTTAATCAAACTAATATTATTATTACCGATCTTCAAATAGTTATTTGTTCAGACTATCTGCAGTATTCAGTGTAAAAGCAAGAAATGCGTCTCTGCACTAATTATAGCAGCATGATGATAAAACTAATTTTTACTGTCTTGCTGAAATTTATTAAATAAGTACACAGAGTTTTTGATGACATGGTAGAGAGTCAATTTTGAGACAGTTGAATGTGTATGGAATTATGGAATAGTAAATTGCATCACAAGGGACGAAACACAGCGTTTGCAATTAGTGTGAAGTTTGCTGCCCAAAGAGCAAGGACGCAAATCACACGCGTTTCATTCGCTGTTTCGTTCCGAGTAAATGCATATTATTTTTCACAAAAACTCTATTGACAATTCGATATGAGGTAGGTACCTGCAAATTGGGCGCGCAAAAAACCGCAAAAATAATAGATGTCAGATCCATGTGAAATTTATGTGGCGTTATGTCTGTCATTTTGACGTTTTTGAGTATATATTATGTGAATTGAAGCTGGCGCGACTCAATCACTCTATCTCTCTCTCTTTCTCTCAACAACTTTAAAAAGCAGAGAAAACCGACAACTAAAACTCTCAGTTTCAACTCGCTAAACAGGTACCGAAAATCGAATTTTCAATAGAGGCGTTGTGAAAATGCATATAAATTTAAAATAAAATAATTTAAATTTTAGTTTTTACTGTACTAAAATAATTCAAAGGAGACTTGGGTATGAAAAAAATTGCTTATAAAAGCACATGCCATTATGATAAAATTAATTGAGGATCGTGTTTGTATATTTTTTATATGAAAATTTTTCAAAAACATCCTAATTGAGTAGGTAATTACCTGGTACGTACATTCAGACATTGATATAAAATTTCAAATATCGAATTAACATTGAATAAGTAAGAAATAAGTTTTTGGTAGCAATTTCTTCAGTTTTTTGAACATAATAACTCAAAGTTTGTAATAGATAACCATAATAATAATAATGCGTTTAACGTCCGTTTCTTGACATTATGTCATAACAGACGCCATTCGCACCATTACTTTGGGAGAATAGGAGTTTGACAGGTAAAATCGGCCATGGCTTTGAATAAGGAACCATCTCGATATTCATCTGGAATTATTGGGGGAAACCATGGAAATCCTCAAACAAGATAGCCGGTACAGGAATTACCGTTTCTCGGCGTGAGGCAGTAGGGAAAAGTCCTAGCCACATCTGCCCCCGCCGAGATTCGAACCTAGTACCTTCCGAATGCGAGGCTAGTGCTCTACCACTAAGCTACATCTCGCGGTATAGATAAGCATAATGGAAAATAAGTAATCAAAACACGCTTATGCAATAAGTTCCTCTTAAGTTTATCCGCTGGTGTATTTCTTTGGTTCTTAGATTAAAAAATTATAAATGTATCTGTCAGATAGGAAACCAAAAGATAGTGGGACTTGTGAATAGCCTAGCATGTAGCGATACTGTTGTTTATATGGCTTTTATATTACAAGCCCCAAGTTCTAATCCAAGAGGTGGTAAAAGTATCAGTTGGATTTTCAATTTATTATTAAAAATAAATTGAAAATAAGAATTGGTATCCGACCCAAATAACTCTAGCTGTTGGTGGCCTAAGATAGTGGAGTTGAATTAAATATTTCAAAAGTATTTGCATTACTTTCACAATTAAGTTCATCGGTAACTGCAATAAGTTAAGCAATGCTTTAAAATTTTTTTTGGCATTACATGTTCTATTTTTGTTATAATATATTATATGCCTCAGTCCGAGACAAGCGCGCAGTGGGAACAATTGCTCATGCCCCATACGACCTCTTCTTTCGATAATATTGGCAAAATGGCCGTCATGCCTTGCGGCAAAACTGGCTCGGACTTTCTCATTAACATGCTTTGCTCGATTCTTTTATCAATATAGCAGCCTCGTAGTGAGGAAGCTCACTCAAGGCTGTCTCAAATGAATACGCAACTTTGAACTAAAGATGGATCATATTAGTATATGTATATCTATATTTGTATCCTTCAGAAGAAGTATATTATTGCTCTATATTTATCATGCTCATAAAGATACGCAATTAGCTCTTTTTTCCAGTGTAGGTAGGTACTCAATTATAGTCCTAAAAATTTCAAAATTTAATTCCTTTCACTTTGTGGATGACGTTATTCGGCACACTGCGAGCCACGATCTCATAAGTTTTATACAAACAATTGACTTCTGCTGACAAGAAGAGTAGTCAACATTGATGAGTGACAAAGTATTATTATACATATATCAAACAAACATCGCATAGTGCGACGTGAAGTCAAAAAATTGAATATCTTCATCAAATTTCAAGATACCGAAATAATTCTTTTAGAATCTTGAAAGTTATCTTATTATCATTATGCGGTGCTAACATTACATGGAAACTATCTAATTCTACTTTATTATTATTTAGCCTGATTGTTACGTCATTAGTGTGTAGTTCATTGTAGCAATGAACCGGTGTCTGCATCATTGATGTAAATAATATCATTCAGATTCGGTTAATCCATTCCTGCACTGAACTGCATTACACTCATAATAAATAGACTTACTTTAAGTACAAAATGTCCGCTGTAACACACTTCATCAACCGAGGAAAAAATCTTTCATTATTATTGCAATAAAGATGTGCTTATTTAAAATCACCGAGTGTTCCTTGAGCTATTTGGTACAAAAAGTGATTCAGTTAAAAAAACAATAAAAATTAAAAATGTACGGTGCGGATTGTTTTTGAGTTGAATCACGCTTACGTAATTTGAATATATGTGTGTGTACATTTGAACTCATGTAAAAAGCTGTTTTTAATATACTGCTCAATTTTTGTATTTGTAAATGGGCTTCAATTGTTGTACATATTATGAAACAGAGTGCAAAATAATAAATTGGTATTTTATTGTAAATATATTAAATTTAAATAAATAAAAATAAATATTTCCAAATTAGGTTTTTTTTTCCTGTTATTATTTAAATAGAATTTTTAGTAGGATCCAGAAAACGGTTAAAAGTTACTTCTTGACCAGGGGAATTAGACACTTGCAAAAATCTCGCAATTTCATTGCGAAATACATTAAAAACAGTATGTTGCGGCAGGGTTCTGCACTGTGACGCGAATTTTTATACCTTTTTACCCGACTGCGCGACGCAAAGGAGGGTATTGTGTTTATCAGTCTATGTATGTATGTTTGTTCTTTTGTGGCACTAGGACCAAACGCATGGGCCGATTTTGATGATTTTTACGTCAATCGATTTGTCTTAACTGTCCGAATGTCACTAAAGACATGACAGTAATCAAAACTTAATATGACGACAATGAGACACCATATATACAGGGTGGCACATCTTAATGCAGTGAAATATCTCGTAAAATTGACTTTATTTATTTTACATATAAATAAAACCACTATAATTATATCTTCAAATCAAAACAACGTTTATTATTCTTTTTAACAAAAAAAAATTAGTACTCGTACTGAACTAGGCCCAAACAGACGATCTTTTCTTTACCGATGGCATCATTCGCTCACTTCACTCATGAAAAACGGAGACCGAATTCATTCGAATCCGGCCTATCAATCTCCGCGGGCTTGCTCAGATCTACATGTTACGATATGGCAATGGTAATGTTCGGCCGAATATCCAGCTTATAGGGTGGCCGGATAACCGGTATCCTGCAAAACAGCTATCCGTTTCATCTCTATTAGCGATTTTAAACAGTCGGGACCCATAAGAAATCTAGATCGGCGCAAATCTTCTCAATAATGGGTCCCGACTGTTTAAAATCGCACATTAGAATTTATTTTTTTAGTACTGAACTTGTTTTTTTCTTTTTAGTTTTTTTAATGCAGTCGGGTTTTTCGATTTTTTAATTTTTTTTATTTGCACTAGTAAGCACATTGTCATTACTTAATAATAGTGTTTTAAAATTCCAAATCCACAAGTGGGGAATGGTAGATACTACTTTGGATCAAAATTCACCATTTCACAATATTTTCTCGTTTTGAGGTCACCGGAGTTCAAAAAACATATTTTTGAAAAAAGTCCGCTGGTCTGTGAGCACGATACAGGCTAAACGGCTGAGCGGATCGAAACCAAATTTTGGTAGGATGTTTGACGTAAAAAGAAAGAGCCCTATTGTTTTTGGGGAAAATCTCTGCATACTGAGAAGATATACTTACTTGATATAACGTTTTTTTCTATTACAACGATATACTTTTCACAGCGATTTACGTCATTTTAACAAAAAAGTTTTTTTTCTAAATTTTGTGGTTTCGTAGATATTTCGAAAATTAAATTCAGTTGTTTTTTTTTTTTGTTTTTAAGTAAAGAGAGCTAACATATTTTTATTCATCAGACAGCTCTAGTGAGAAATGCGTACATTTTTTATTCGTTAGATGGCGCTAGTGACAAGCAAGGTATGCGTAAGGTTTGATTAACGGTTTGTGTTTAGTCATTCTTCATTTGTCCATTATTAAGGAATAAATACAAAATTGCGATTTGGCCGTTAAATGATTGAATGACTGATACTTTACTTGCTATTGGCGTCATCAGGTAACAGAAAATATAGACAGTATTAACATTTAAATAACTACGTATCCTTTGCTACGTATACCTTAGTAGTTACTAAATCTAGTAACTTTATACCTCACTTCCCCCTAGCGCTATCTGATGATAGAAAAAAGCCTGGTAGCCCTCATTGATATGTCATATGAATCTGTCAGAAAGAAAGGAGCTCGCTGACAAGGCATGCTTATAGTGAGGTAGCTTAAAACTGTATTTCAAGATTACCGATACCTGGCGGATAAAAGCACCAAATTTGGTATGATGGTACCTTAGGGCTTAGGGTTTACTAATAAATGTTACCCTAGGAGCCCCCCGGTATTTCTAAAGAACAACTTTTGGCGGCCGAAAAACAACGAAATGTTACCACCTTTGTTGCTTTTTTCGAAATATCTCAGAAACGGTTGACTTTGCGATTCTTTCATGCATGGTTTTAAAGAATATTACATTTCCTACAATTTTCATTCCCACAACTTTTTTGTGGTACTAATGGTAAGCGTGCTACAGCTTTTTGAAAATCACGTACTTTTTGTAACCTTGGTAACCAATTGTTAAAATGTTAAATGCTTTTTAATAGCTTTATTTATTGTGTTCTTCATCGAATTTTAAATTGAAAATAACTATGTTCATTAAAACAAGGAACGCCCTAAACCGTGCTTTTTGTCCCATATCGATATCTTTAAAAATTGAAAAGCTATAAACAGTCAAAGATGAAATACAGAGTTTCACTTGTTCTTTTTAACACGCGTTTCGAGTACCTTCCATACCGAGTAAAAAAAAATCCGTCTAGGAATCCATCGGAATTTTAATTCCCTAAACGATTACTTTTGTCCTATCTCGATATCTTAAAAAATGTTCAACTTATAAGCATTTAAGTTCATTTAAAATAGTTTTTTCTTCTTTTTAGTAATTTTTCATTCAATTCGCTTGGTCTTAAATGCCTTAATTATACCGTTACCTGGCGGATAAACACACCAAATTTGGTATGAAGGTACCTTAGAGTACACTAATAAATGTTAGCCTAGGAGCCCTCTGCAATTTCTAAATTATTCATGTACATCACTAAGTCAAAAATCATCTACTTTCAAATTCGTGTAACTTTGCGGGAAAAAATAGTAAAATTATTTTGAAAGCAATTTTTAACAGGAAAAGCGTTAGCTTTCAGTCCCTAGCATTCAGTTTCCCTGATGACGTCGTTATGCGTCGCTGCACCATTTTCCAAGCAGGTATTAAAAAACAATATTTTCTACTCGTATTTAGATATAGGTATCGTTTGATGGTACATCAATGTTTTAAAAATTTTGCACATCCCTATTTTAAGGCTTGTAAAATTGCAAATAACTCTGCACAACTGAGACAGTTTGTACCCGAAATTGTCATTATTGGTGACGAACGCACAACCAGCTCGATCGTGAGTCTCGATTTTTATCCAGCCATTCTAAGAATAGTTGGCGAATGGCGATAAAACTCTCGCATGGACGTCCGTATACCAAATTTCATCTTAATAGATATCTAAATAAGAGAATGGCCTAGCCCTGACATACGGAAAAAAGTGGTCGACAGAAGTGCCTTCCAGGCGACAGATTACAGACAGACCAACAATTTCTGAAAAAGGTAAGTCTCAATCACCAAAAAAGATTTCAAATATTCCGCTTCTACCGCCATTTCCGGTTGGAAGAAAGTCGGCAGAAGCGTATGTTACGTTATGACTCATCACTACCGTCGACAGTAATATTTCATGTCGTTTGCTTAAAATTTTAATTTACTGAAAAAAAACACCGCAAGTGTCTTTTTTATTATTGATCCTGGGGAAAAAGCCGGTCAGAAGGGTATTTAGGGTTTTTAAAGATGAAACGAGTCAAGTCAAAAAGGTCTCACGTCATTTTGCTTATCACCATAGCCCGGTCCATAGGTTTGAGCATCGGGCTCTTGGCTAGTACTACGAACCGTTTATATTTTATAAAATACCGCACGCTGCGAATCAAGCAATACTGAGTGTCGTTTTTAACTGAGTTTAAAACTATTTAAAACACTACGCGTATGCTCTTGTAAGAAGAGAGTTCAAGATACTTATATTAGGGAATATTTAAAAAATCCAACATTTTTAATTAATGTCGATTTAAACACAACCACACCAGGTTTATCGGCCGGCAACATGCATTTTTATTATGAGTGCTTTATCCAGAACACGATTCTGCAGATTCGTAGACTGGTTGGACGCGTACTTTCATTTTTTCCTATATCTTTAGCTAGTTTCTTCATTTCGTTTACCCTAGAACATCCTAGATTTTTTACTATCTGCGAACAATATTCTAAACGCGGCCTTCCCGCCCCTTCTTTTCCCGTCTCTGCCTCTAGAATATCTCTAACTAGACTATTGTGCCTGATTAACATTCCTACCAATCTATCCCTCCTTTTTTGTATTATTTTCCATAAACTTCTCTTTTCCGCGATTTGATTTAGTACCTCTTCGTTCTTGATTTTGTCCGTCCACTTTTTCTTTATTATTCGCCTATAGCACCACATTTCGAAAGCCTCTATCTTTTTCTTGTCTGCCTCTCCTATTGTACATGTTTCGCTTCCATATAACGCGGTGCTCCAAACGTACGTTTTTAGAATTTCTTCCTGGTATCTAGATTCAATTTCTTGGCGCATAACAGTTGTTTCTTCTGATTGAACGCGTTCTTACCTTGCGCTAGTCTTCGTTTTATATCCGCGTGGTTCCTAGTCCTGCCATCTCTTGATATCTGGCTGCCCAGATAGCAGAATTCTTTTACCTCTTCTATCTCTTCCGCGCCTATTTGGATTTTTGCCGTGGTCTTCCTTTCCTTACCTCTGCATACCGCCACTTTAGTTTTCTTCCTGGTGATCCTCATCCTGTAGTCCTCCGCCAAAATATTTTCCAATTCATTTAGTGCTTTTTCCAGCTCGTTTTTGTTTGAAGCTTCTATTGCAATGTAGTTCGCAAATCTAAGCATCTTAATATTTTGTCCTTGAACATTAATTCCCCATTCTATATTGTCCTTTAGCTTGTTTATTGTTTCTTCGATGTACAAATTGAAAGTGAGTGGCGAAATCACGCATCCCTGCCTTACCCCTTTCCTTACTTTTGCCTCTCTCTCTTCCTGCTCTTTTCTTCCGACTGCTACTCGTTCTTTAAAAATTGAATGCGAAAAATTTTTCATACGGGCAGTACAGTGATAGATACCTAAAATAATTTTCATTTCATCCTGAAAAAACACCGTTTTTAGTGTAATTCCCATATGGCACATACACTATTGGCGTCGGTCGGACGAAAGGACCTAGGGGTCGGACCAAAATTTCTCGACAGTTCACATTTGCAAATAAGGATCTGAATGTGTTGCTACAGCAAACCGCCAGTAATAATATTATGTAGTAGGTACCTAATTCATTTGTTTTATGTCCATCATCAATTATATTTGTTAAAGTAGCGGGAATTAAGGACTGCATGGTTGTAGAATATTTCAATTTATTGTCAACGTTTCCTCAACTGTTCTTGACTTCTTTATGTTAATGTACCTAATTGATTAATTTAAATAATTACAATTAAAATGTAATTTTATTGTAGGACCCTGAAGAAGTCAAGAACACTTGAGGAAACGTTGGAAATAAATTGAAATATTCTACAGCCACGTAGTCCTTATTTCCAGCTACTTTAACTAAGATGTAGTAATCGTCAAAGATATCATTGATCCATTAACAAAAATCCCATTGTATTTTCCCTATGTTCGGTACTACCGTTTACACACTATAGGTACAAATACATAGGTACTTATCTAAACTATAAATAGACATTTCCAAAAATTGTGCCAAATTGTTCAGGGGGGGAGCATGAAACAACGAGAATTTATGATATATCTAACCGTTTACGAGATAATTGTGGAGTTGCGCAGCACAGTAAAACAAGCTTGTAAAAAACGCGCTTGTTTTACTGTGCCGCGCAACTTCTAACCTCTTACCTCAATTCGTATCTCGAAAACGAGATATCGAAGTGAATGAAGTATACCTTTTTTACATAAAAATGTATAGTTATTCATTTTTAAATTTATATTTCATGCCGATTTTCAACCCTATATGTAAAATGGTTTTGAAAACATGGCTTATATTTTTATCTTTACGCACCCTATATTTCCCAAACGAGCAACATTTTATTATAGCAGGTTTGTGCCAAATGTTTTATTTTTACACGTCATATAACCACCTGCTCTATGGCCTATAAGTTATGGGACACCTGTATAACAGAGATCAACAAATTCGTTTGGGTTTCCACGAAATTTGTACATGTATAATTTATTAACTTCCCATTGGAAGTTGTAATTTTATATCGTTTTTTTTGCGTTCATCAATTACTAGTATAGGAATGGAATGTGCTATCATAATCAACAATAAATATAACTGTCGCAAACTTTATTAGGAATACAATAGTTACGGTTTATTTGAATAATATGGGTTATAAAACATTTTATAAATTATGCAGAGCTGGCCGCATTCCTGTCGTAAATCATTTGCTAAATGTTACTAATGCGTTCAAAAAAAAGCAGAAATCTTTTGGCCATTGGTAATTCAAAAAAAAAAAACACCAATTGGTGTTTTTTTTTTTTTGAAAAGTCCTAGATGACACGTTCATATAGAAAAATATATTCAAAACCAATATACCGGGTGGTGAACTGCTCAGGTGTACTCGTATATAGGGATTTAACATGTGAAATCATAAATATGCAGTTTCCTGTTCTCCTGATTTTTTTAGAGCAAAAATTCATTAAACTAAAAATGATCACTGTTTATAAATTATCTACATGACAGATCACTTAGTTATAACGAAATTAATTTTTAATTTTATACAGCGTGGTTACAAAAAATGCATATGTTTGACCTTTTGATTAGGTATTATTAATTTGTCAGAAAAAAGTATTCTTGATAAGTTTGTTTATGCTCTAAAACCTAAAAGAATATAATATTAGTATCGATACAACTCTTCCCGTGTACATACTCCAGTAATTTTAGATATAAAAACGACCCATCTGCGGAATAATTCTCAGTTAGCCGAATTTTTGTATACTCCTTCGTTATGGTGTTTAAAAAACGTGTAAGAAGTCCCCATCGATATTGTGCCGGCGTTGCCTGATATTCGAGGTTCAAGTTAACAATTGACGGTTTTTTGCAAATTTATCAGTTCCGTTCCATTTTTAGTAAAAAAATGATTATTATATATCTTGTAGAGGATAATATTTTCTGCAACTTTTGTATAAAAATTTTTTGTCCACGATTCAAAGTTTTACTTATTTACGTACCCGCGACTTCCTCCCCCTCGATTTTACATAACAGGATTATGCTGCTTCCCGATGGCTTAACATAATGATTTGTACTTTAATTTTAAGTTGAACTTTAATTTAACGATTAATAATAATTTAATTGAAATTAGAGCAGTAGTTCTCTAGTTAAAAGCAACCAAACATACAAATCGACAACAGTGAAACAGGCACACAGACACAATTTTTTTTCGAAAATACGATATTTACACTTGACATCAATTATAAAGACCATTCGTAAAGTAATTTTGTAAAAAAAATTTACAAGGGTTGTGAGAGTGCGGATTAAGTACGAGTATGCATTTGCATACCGTATCTCGACGACGGCAATAAGTCTTATATAGGAATTACGAAATTCGTGTCCAATATTCTATATTTAAACAACAAATTCTAAAAATGCTTCTATCTAAAATATTAACGTTTGCAAGTTAAGAGCAAAAGTTTTTTTTTGCGTTCGAATTACCGCGGTTAACTATTAAGTTATGGGCTATATTATGGCGGATACAGTTTGCCAATAAGAAATCTATATTATTCCACTTATATAAAAAGACTTGTCCTGACTGATTCATCAACGCCTTGCCCAAACCGCTGAAGCTAAAAACTTGAAATTTGGCAGGTAGATTCCTTATAGGACGTAGGCATTCACTAAGAAAAGATTTTTCGAAATCCAACCCCTAAGGAGGTCAAAAGGGAGTATAGAGTTTTTTGACAAAATGTTCATATCTCACAAATCGTAACGTGAGAGGTATTGAATTCAACATACTAACTTCTAACTTTTCTTTAAAAATAAGCTAACCTATATCCGAGCATTTTTTTAAATTCAACCCCTAAGGGGGTCGAACGGGGGTGTGAGGTTTTTTGACTAATCAACGCCCAGGCCAAACTGCTGAAGCTAGAAACTTGAAATTTGGACAGAGGTTCCTTTTGAGACGTAAGCACTTATTAATAAGGAATTTTTCGAAATTCAATCCCTAAGGGGGTTAAAAGGGGATGTATTGTTTTTGACAAATTGTTCATATCTCAAAAATCGTTAGTAGGGAGTATTGAATTCAACATACGAATTTTTTATTAATAAGATTTGACCCACACATACTATTTCAGACTAACTAACACAGCAAGTTAAATAAAAGCTCGTAAAAATAAGCAAATACATGTTCGTTCGTGTTTTTTTTTTAATTAACCCTTAAAGAGATGAAAAGGGGCATTATAAAAATAGTCTTTTTCCGAAACTGCTTGAGCTATAAACACGAAATTTGACTTAAGTATTCTTTGTTAAAATTGAAGAGATCGGTGTTCGACAAATCCGTATTCTAAGGGGTGAAAACGGGAATGGAAACCTTCATGAAGGACACGCTGTATCTCTGAAATTGCTCAAGCTAAAAACGTGTAACTAATCATAAATTCATAGCACTAGGGTGAAGCCGGACGGGACCGCTAGTAATTAATTATTATTTTGAGCGAACGAGCGAAGCGAGTTAGTAATGTATTGACTATATTAATATACGGGATTTTACATTATTGGGCACGGATAACGGCTAGTAATTTCAATAAAGTAAAATATTCTTTATAATGTTATTGTCATACGACGATAAAATTCCTTTTCGTATGGTCCGAAACCTTCAACGCGCGTGTCCGACTCGCACCTGGCCGGTTTATTTTTAAATTATATTTAAATTCCGCCATTACGTTAAATCGCTGTCGCAAAAAGACACAAAAATCGCAGGTGTACTAGTGGCGTAGCTAAGGGTAGAGGCCGCGAGGGTGGCCCGCACCGGACGCCACCCGTTTGGGGGTGACACCCGACCTCGAAAAAAAATAAAAACTTGCAAAAATTCTATAAAATGAAATTATCGCTAAAATTTAACGATATCTATGTACACCTGTCACACTGTCATCATTAATGCCTGCAGGTATAATATGAATTTCTTACTCGTAGCCAATCAATTGTGTGTATATGGTTGAAGCAGATAATATTTTGTTGGTGAAACTGAAATACGAGTAAAGCGTGAACTGGTAATATTTTGAAAAAATTATTTAGGATGGTTAGTAGTCAAAGAATTTGACAACAGTTTATTGCAGGTCATCTTTTATGACGTGTAAATTGAAAGTTGATAAAGTTACTTTGTTTTATATTTATTGTTTCTTTCTATTAAAATAGAACTAAGTTAAAAAACTGTGACAAATGCAGCAATATCAATTAATCAATTATTAATTATAATAAAATTGTTTTATAAGATAACTCGTAAGATAATAAGATAGAACAAATTTTTTTCTTGTTTCAAATAATGTTGTTTTGTTGTTAAAAATAAATATTGTTTATATTCTCAAGTTATAAATGTCTGAAAATGATTGATCTTTAGGAAATTTCTTATAACATTTCCTAGTTGCAATGGGGGGGGGGTGACACCGTCGATATCCGCACTGGGTGCCACCTATGCAGCTACGCCACTGCCGTGTACTATGTGCGTGCTCCGAAATTACACTATCGGTGCACATTGCACAATGATTGTAATCTCAATTTTCTTTGAGTTCTAAATCCTGATTCAAACTGTCATCCAACGTACTTACATGGTAAGTATGAATTGATGCAGTAAGTTCCGTTTGTACATTCGTATAGGTAGGTACCTACCTACCTATCATATTTACACTCGTGAAAGATTTCTCCTGTACTGAGAATTGAAATGACTAACTTCATACCAGCTGATATTCTACAGCCATGACATTGAAGTCAAAGCATCAATTGACGATAACACTTTCTCGTTTAAAAAACTATAGAAATCAGTATAGTCATCATGAACGTAACTCCGAAACTGAATGAGTCAAGTGACTTTAACGTGATTAGATTCTTTGAAAAATAAATCATTTCGAAAATCGGAATGTAAAAAGGTGCGGGACCGGAACAGCTAGGTATGGGTATTTCTTCGCCATTGATCTTTTAGTATCGCCAGTTTTTTATTGTAGATTCTGTTTCATAAAGAAGTTAAATTTCCATATTTTTTATATTTCATATTTTTACATGAGAAAAAGAGTTTTGGTAGTAAAATTGAAGTAGGAGATAGATACAGTAAATTATAGACGCTCGACAACAGAGGTCATAAGCGTCTATCGATGTAGGAGAGAAAAAACAGTGCATAGTGAAGTAAAAGGGGCCGATTCATTCGAACGATCGATTAACAGCTGATATTGATGAACTAAAGGCCAAAGGGCATTTTTTAAGTACTGTTAATTGGTAATTGTGTTTTAAAGACTACCAACAGCTAAGGTTATTTGGGCCTAGCACTAATTCATATTTTCAATTTATTATTTTTTTTTTTTTTTAATATTAAATTGAAAATCCAATTGACACTTTTACCAGCTGTCGGGCTAGAACCCGAGAACTGGGGACTTGTAATAGAGGAACCATAGCAACGCCATGTAAACAACAGCGCCGCTACACTCTCGGCTATTCTCAAGCCCTTAAGTACTGTTAGTACTGAGTACCGCAGCTCTGGTAAAAACCCGTTTTTTTACCCGACTGCGCACGCAAAGGAGTGGTAATGTGTTTAACAGCCTATGTATGTATGTATGTATGTATGTATGTTTGTATGTTCCTTTGAAGCACTATTCAGACCAAACGCCTGGGCCGATTTTTATGATTCACACGTCAATCGATTCCCCTTAGTCCGGCGAGTGTCACTAAAGACATGACGTTAGTGAAAATTCAATATGGCAACTACAGGACGCCTAATTGTGAAAATGAAAAAAATGAAATGTTCCTTTGAAGCACTATACAGACCAAACGCCTGGGCCGATTTTTATGATTCACACGTCAATCGACTCCCCTTAGTCCGGCGAGTGTCACTAAAGAAATGATGTTAGTTAAAATTCAATATGGCGACTACAGGACGCCATATTGTGAAAATGAAAAAAATGAAATGTTCCTTTGAAGCACTATACAGACCAAACGCCTGGGCCGATTTTTATGATTCACACGTCAATCGACTCCCCTTAGTCCGGCGAGTGTCACTAAAGAAATGATGTTAGTTAAAATTCAATATGGCGACTACAGGACGCCATATTGTGAAAATGAAAAAAATGAAATGTTCCTTTGAAGCACTATACAGACCAAACTCCTGGGCCGATTTTTATGATTCACACGTCAATCGACTCTCCTTAGTCCGGCGAGTGTCACTAAAGAAATGATGTTAGTTAAAATTCAATATGGCGACTACAGGACGCCATATTGTGAAAATGAAAAAAACGAAATGTTCCTTTGAAGCACTATACAGACCAAACGCCTGGGCTGATTTTTATGATTCATACGTCAATCGATTCCCCTTATTCCGGCGAGTGTCACTAAAGACATGACGTTAGTGAAAATTCAATATGGCGACTACAGGACGCCATATTGTGAAAATGAAAAAAATGTAAGTCAACAAACTATGTCAAGTGGGGAATCGTTGAATAGGTATTTAAAAATCATTTTTAGTTTTCCCTCAACATTTTTCGATTCGACTGACCGTTTAGGATCTATATCGATTTATTTTTAACTAAAAACATTTGAAATAAAAAATTTATTTTAAAAAACAAAAAACCCGACTGCGTAAAAATCGAACTTAAAAGATGGAAACAAGATCAAATGATAACATGCAGTCGGAGGTATTTCTGTTCCATTTCTTACTACTATGCCTCCGACTGCATGTTATCATTTGATCTTGTTTCCATCTTTTAAGTTCGATTTTTACGCAGTCGGGTTTTTTGTTTTTTAAAATAAATTTTTTTTTAAACATTGATACCCTATATCTCGAAATTTAAGGGTCTTTGGAAAAAAGTTTATAAGAACTATTTTCTTATTTTCTAGCAAGAATCTACTTTTGGAATTTTTTAAAATATTAATGATACACCCTGTATATATAATATAGCAAATGAGATCTAACAATTTCGTTTACTGGCGTTGCTATGGTTCCTCTATTACAAGTCCCCAGTTCCCGGGTACTAGCCCGAGAGCTGGTAAAAGTGTCATTTGGATTTTCAATATATTATTAAAAAAAAAATTATGAATTGAAAATATGATGGTCTTTAAAACACAATCTAACAATTTCTATTTATCGCTCCCTTCAATGGTGGAGTTATTTTGAACGTATTGGTATTTGCATACTAAACTTAGTTAAATCATTATAAAATACGAATCGGTTCAAAGTTACCCCAAGAGTGGGGTGACTCTGAACCCGTACACTTTTTTTAAAGCTAAATATAGGTACATAAACTTTAAAATAATAGTCATAATCGAGGCCATCGTATACAGGTACCTTGGATTATTGGATATCATTTTCTTATATAGGTGTGAAGAAAGTGTTGCCATGGCGGAAAGGACAGGTGAGTTTTTCTTATTTTCTTTTTACTCCCCTATAAATAATTAAGGGCGGTTTACTGATAAATCAAATTAGAAAATTGCGATTTTCTCGAAAAAGGCTCAAACGATTGCAGTCATATTTCATAAATTGATTTGATTCCAGTGGCGGCTCGTGCCTGTTTAGACAGGTGGTGCCAAAACGAAGGTCAAAATAGAAAAGAAGTACCTATAAAACATAGAAAATAACTTACCTAGTGACTATCCACGCAACTGTCTATGTTTGACTAAACAAGTACACACTGGCACAAAGTGCAACAATAGAAATCCGAAAAAAAACAGTTTAATAAAGTTCAAGACCTCTACACATTTCTGGCAAAATAATAAAATAAAAAATATATTTTACGCAGCACATAAATTATGACGTAAAGTTTCCGATAAATAAAGTCCATCCTTCTTTCCTTATTTCTTGTAAATTTTTCAATTACTTTATTATTAAAATTGTCAATTCCACTAACAAAATGTTTTTCCGCCGATAGCATACCTAAATTTTTTTTCTTCCTCACACCCGTTTTTATCATAAATATTTTTATTGAATTTGCGACAGCGAGATTTTTGTTGTCCACTTCCACTTTGTTTTTCTATTTTTAAATCAGGTAATGGCCGTCCTAATTCTTTTATTTGATGTTTTTCCCCTAAAGAGAGCGCACTAAAAAATATTTTTAAAAAATTCACTTTGTTTGTGGTCATAGCGGCGAATAGTTATCAATAAGGTCCAATAGATATACAAAACAAACTAAGGAAATTAAGAGTTAAGACGATACTGTCAGTAGTCACACAAATCACACACTACAAAGCTACACAAACTAAAAAAAAAAATGTTGACAAAGCAAACCGTCAAATAATAAAACAAAATTGTTATCAACAATAACATTTAACCGAAACAACAATGCGTTGTAAATTCCAACAATGACCAAACAGAATATCGCCAATAATGAGCCTGGCATACATTTCATTTAGATTTAGCATTACAGCATAGGGAAATCATGAGTCATAGTTCTATCTCTCTTGCTCACATATAAGGACCGTAAGGTATGCTTTGTTTACACTGTGCCTATTATTAAATGGCACAGGATACGTGTTACTGATCGCGCGGTGAAAATGTTTTAGGAAATTTGTGCGATTTAGGCTGAACTCTGCTGTCCGGACGATCGATAATTTTATAAATTGATTAAAAAAAATATATTAATAAAAATATTAACAAAAAATATTTTTAGAGAAAATTGAAAAATTAGGGGTAGTGCCATGGCACTGTGGCACTACCCCACGAGCCGCCACTGTTTGATTCGGAAAAATCCGGAACTGTTAAACAAAAAATTAACTAATCGATTACGCCAGTCATCAGTCTTTAGCACTCTGTAAAGTCTCTGCAATAGACTTAATAGTATATTTTGTTATACATACTTAGTAAATTAATACACATATTTTAAAGAAAGTAAAATTTGAAAGATTCTGAAATAATACAACCGCTTAACTGTTCGCACTTTATGAAAATAATAAGTGTAGAAGAAACCGCGATTGTTCATTAAAATCAATATTGAATATAAACAAATATGACCTTTAGATCACACTGATGTTTTGTGATGTCATTTAGTTTTAAGGAAGTTGTTATTTAATGTAATTAAGACGCTAATGACCTAAGTTGTCGACGCGTCTATAATCTACAATAAATGAATAAAATTAAACAAATATGATATACAGTGTGTCCACAGACTCATCCTCAACATGGGGATCTCCGTTGTTATGGGAGATAGAGATTTGGTTAAATGAGACAAAATGTGCAGAATCTCCAGTACTACTACCCTGCGTAGTCAAACTTTCAATATTTTGCTTCGTTCGCGACCGACAGTTGAAAAACGAGATTTACCCATTTTCGTTTTTTGTTTATAACTCGCTTATTAAGTAAGTTAGAAAAAAAATATTTTCACTTTCTTAAGGCCCTTTTTTATGAAGATTTCAAATCTCTTTTCATATTTTTATTTACTTTTATAGTTTTAGAGATACTTGTATTAACTTTGTTTTTTTAAATACACGTCAAAGATGGCCATGACACCATTCGAAAGAGATTTTTTCTCTCTTTGATTTGATATGAGGGTTGATGGATTTATTTTCAAAAATAACAGAGGTATACGTAAAACACTGATTTTTAATAGTATAGGCTATGCTAAATTAATTGATAAAACAACAGAAGGCTTAGCAAACAGTTGAAAATCGCGTTGGATTAGTAAACGGCTGTTTTGTTTTAGCTGTCAAAGTGTATTTTGTTGCTAATTTGTCAGTTTACTAAGTGATTTATTCAATTTACTTTTGTTATCATGGAACCATTTTGTAACAATGAAAAATAAGCGATTTTCAACAATTGATCATAAAACAGTAGTTTTGTCTTCTTCACTTATTCGAGTTGACTTAGTAAACGGCTTTTTAAATGATACATAGTTTATTAAATTTACTCGTAAGTTTCTGTAAACAGACGAATGAGGTTGTCTTCGTTCTGGATACTGATCGAAGTACATTTCTGCAGCTCTGGTCGAATTTTTGTGACATAGAATGTAACAAGATAACATATCAAATTTTTCATTGTTACAAAATGGTTCCATGATAACAAAAGTAAATTTAATAAATCACTTAGTAAACTGACAAATTAGCAACAAACTACACTTTGACAGCTAAAACAAAACAGCCGTTTACTAAGCCAACGCGAATTTCAACTGTTTGCTAAGCCTTCTGTTGTTTTATCAATTAATTTAGCATAGCCTACTATTAAAAATCAGTGTTTTACGTATAACTCTGTTATTTTTGAAAATAAATCCATCAACTCTGATATCAAATTAAAGAGAAAAAAAATCTCTTTCGAATGGTGTCATGACCATTTTTGAGGTGTATTTAAAAAAAAAAGTTAATACAAGTATCTCTAAAACTATAAAAGTAAATAAAAATATGAAAAGAGATTTGAAATCTTCATAAAAAAGGACCTTAAGAAAGTGAAAATATTTTTTTCTAACTTACTTAATAAGCGAGTTATAAACAAAAAACGAAAATGGGTAAATCTCGTTTTTCAACTGTCGGTCGCGAACCAAGCAAAATATGGAAAGTTTGACTACGCAGGGTAGTAGTACTGGAGATTCTGCACATTTTGTCTCATTTAACCAAATCTCTATCTCCCATAACAACGGAGATCCCCGTGTTGAGGATGAGTCTGTGGACACACTGTATATTATGTAACCAATGCGAATGCAGATGAAATGCTTGTTCTCGCATCAATTACCCTAAGAAGAAAATTAAAGAGAAAAATGTTCGGTTCGACATTTGTGAATATTACACACTATAGTAATTATTGAGGACCAGAATCAAAGAATTTTAAAGAGAGAAGAGAGAAATTTCTTTTCTAACTTTTAGTGCGTTGATATAAGCCTGCTTTTTATTTTTTTTAAATACATATTTTTATTTTCAAATTTTAAGTCATTAAATTATATTACACTAGCGGTTGCCTGCGACATCGTCCGCGTGGTATAGATGTTAGCGGTTTGCCCGCGACTTTCCGCTTGGAAATCGGAACAAAATAAGTTTTGTCCGCAAGATCTTCTCTGTACAACTCCCAGTTTTGACCCAGTCATATTCTTTTATACAAAATCTACACCCTCCCCGTTCGGGTAGTTTGATCAAAAGACCGTCGAATATGTATTTCTTTATTATCTATGAGTATTTTTTTCCGAGTTTCGCTTTTTAAGCTTAAGCAATTTCAGAGACACGGCGTATCATTCATGAAGTTTTCCACCCCCGTTTTCATCCCTTAGGATACGAATTTCGATTTTAGCAAAGAATACTCAAGTCAAATTTCGTATTTCTAGCTCAAGCAGTTTCGGAAAAAGACTATTTTTATAACTCCCCTTTTCACCCCCTTAAGGGGTGATGAAAAAAAGATTGAAAACGTATTTACTTATTTTTAATAAAGAGTTTTTCGTATGTCGAATTTAATACCTTTCAGTTTAACGATTTATGAGATATGAACATTTTGTCCCTAGGAGTTGAATTTTTAAAAATTCCTTCTTAATAGATGCTTAGTAAGTTTACGTCAAAAAAGGAACCTACTATCTGAATTTCAAGTTTCTAGCTTCAGCGACTTGCCCTACACCCCCGTTTGATCTCCTTTATAGGGATTGAATTAAAAAAAACGCTCGAATATTGGTTTTCTTATTTTCAAAAAAGAGTTAGTATGTTGAATTCAAAACCTCTCACATTAACGATTTGTGAGATATGAACATTTTGTCACTAAACGCCACACCCCCTTTTGACACCCTTAGGGCCTGAGACCTATAAGGAGCCAAAGTGTTAAATTTCAAGTTTGTAGGCTTTATAGTTCCGGAGATTTCGTGATGAATGAGTGAGTCCGTCATTGGTATTTCGCTCATATATATTTTAAGATACAGTTTTTTGACTACCTCGCGGTAAATTCTTTTTTGTTAGGATAAAAAGTATCCTATATGTTGACCCAGGACATAAGCTACCAACATGTCAAGTTTGATTATAATCCATTCAGTAGTTTTCGCGTGATGCGTGCACAGAAAGACAGACAGACAGACGGACGGACAGAAAGACAGACAGACAGAAATTGTAAAAATTGCTATTGGCTGTTTTGGTCTCCATATCGATAATAAGTTCCACCGCGATTATAATTTTGAAAAAATATTTCATGTACAGACACGGCCCCGTTACAGTTAGATATTATGTATATTGTATATACTTAGATTATATTATTTAAATTTTAAACATTACTGGAGACACGTTTTCCCACCATCAGTACCTACTATTACTTCCACCACATTTTTTTATTTTCATTTTTTAATTTCTTATATAAAAATAATTACCTACCTATATCTAAAATATCAAAATATTGTATTGTTATCAAAACATACGACTGCAAAGTTTCACGTCAATTGGGGACATATTTTGGAAGAGGGTGAAAATCGATTTGCAAGATTTTTTTACATACATAAAACATACAAGTGACTCTAATACAGATAAAGTGTTAGAAGCTAATAATCGCAAAAAACTACGTCTCACCCCTAAAAACATTTTTTTTCCACCCCCACCCTACTTCTGGTTATTTGTTGGGGTCCAATCGATTTTTCCTCATTTATATCATTTTCCCCATTTATATCATTAATCCTATATTTTCCATCCATCCACTGCTAAAAATTTTTTTTTGAAAAAAAATTATTGGCACCGGACTAAATTACTATCAAGTAATTTTTCACATCCTCATCTGATGGCCAATTTATTAGCGTCACATAGAAAAATGAGAAAAATCACTCCAATCAATTTTTAAGACAGGAATTAATAGTGTAACGCCATGTAGACTTTGGAGGTGACCCCTCCCTCCTCTTCATGAGCTTTACGTAGTTTATGGGCGACTCGAACGTACCAGCACTCCGGATTAATTTCTGTCATAAAACTATCCTGGTTAAAAAATTACGAGATATATTATGCGCATTTATTTAGAAAAGCAGACGATCAGTTCTTACAACACCTTATAGTAAATACTATAAATACATTCAAATTCTCAAACCTTTGGAATCTTACCACCTGGTATCGTATGCTGGATAATAGCCTATTTATGGATCAAAACATTTACGCGTTTTGGGTATGGGCTAAGCGTTCGTAAATGTAGACAATGCTGAAAAAACAAGGCAAAATATAACCTTAAGAAGGAATAATGTTTATTTCCAGTTTGGGTCAACGTTAAGAAATTATTATAAGTCGATAAAAACGTCAAAACAAGACTCAAAACGCCGTGCCTCCATCAACAATGTGTCCAAAGTTAAATCTGCACAATATTGCTAACTTTGTTAATATTGAATCTACGACTTCGGCTAAATAAGAATTTTTGTAGTATTTTTATATAGATTACAATGGCGAAAACAAAAAAAATGTGCATCGGGTTTTTAAGTTATTCGCAAAAATAACTTTTCTTTAATTGAACGCCCACATTTTTTAATCTTTTGAAAGGGAAAAGAATTCTGGACATAAAAGTTTTAATGCATTACTATCCTAAAGTTTAAAAAAACTCGGGTCGCAGCGCCAAAACCCTGCCGACAATATAGTGTATTTGCTAATACAGGCATTGTGGCTTTATTATGTGAAATGTTTGTTTTTGTGTAAAATAAAAAAATTAACCCCTTAATACATCCCTTACAATAATAATTTTTTCTTAATTGCAATATTGTTATCATTACAGCATCTGCACCAAATTAAATACACCCTTCGGTAAGGAAATCCCTATCCGCAAACTAATGTTTTTATAAAAATCGTAAGTCCGGCCCTATCGGGCCGATTTTATTTAAATTTTAGCTCCACCTTTTGATCTTTACTAAAGGGTTAAATTTCAATTTTGAAACGATTCGAACAATTTTTTCGGTATTTTTGGGCCCAAAAACCTTTTTCAACCCCTAAAAACTACCCTTAAAATAGTCTGATCAGGTCCATTTTAATTAGGCTTCGTGCGGTGATGGATTGCAACGTGTCTACCAAATTTCATCAAAATCAATTAACTCTTTCTAAAGTTATAGCCCGCACACACACACACACACACACACACACACATATATATATATATATAAACAGACATTTCCAAAAATGGTGCCAAATTGTTCAGGAGGCTATGAAACGTCGAGAAATTTTGGTCCGACCCCTAGGTCCCGCCATCCGACCGACGCCAATTATAGTGTATGTGCCATATGGCAAATACACTAATAACGGTGTTTCTTCACTATCAAAGTTAAACTAATTGCCGACTTTGAAGTTTGGATATAGGTATAGTACGGCAGATAGGTAAAATAATTGCGCGATTAAATGATAGAAGCATGCAATTTGAGGCATATATACTACATAATATATGAAGATTTAATTTTGGCTATGAGACCATCTCAGATTTCTCCTATTACAGTAATGGCGGGGGGTAAAAGACCCCCCCATAGATGTTTCTGCAAAAATTTCAGGAACTATTAGATACACAAAAAAAAGTTTCAAACAAAAATTGTTCCATAGTTAGATCTATAAAAATTTGATTCTTACACATTTTCGTGTAGGTGGACAGGTGTGGCCAGGAAAAGGGCCCGAAAATCGCATACTTTTATCGCCTTGGAAACCAATGGCTAAAACGTAATGTACTTTTCAACTACTTTATTCGTTATGTTATTTACCGAATTTTAAATTGAAAATGCATAATATGTTCATAAAGAAAAGAACGCCCTAAATCCTGCTTTACGTCCCATATCGATATCTTTAAAAATTGAGAAGTTATTGGCAGTCAAAGTTGAAATCATCACAGAGTTTTACATGTTTTTAACTTCCCGCTATTGAAAATTTCCAAAAAACGGGAAGTTATCGGTTTCGGTCCGATTTTCGAAAATCGAATTTTCACCAGATCTTGATGTTTTGGGCTCCTAGGAAGCTATTCTGACTATTTTTAGATGGATGCCCGTGTGTGTGTGGTGTGTGTGTGTGTGCGTACGTGTGCGTGTGTGTATGTGTGTAACTAAATTTTTCTCTTACGGTATCTTTAGAACGAATCAACCGATTGAGATCGTGTTTACGGCATTCGAAAGGGTTTATTGAGACTTAGATCTGATTAGATTTTGGAGTGAATCGGACTATGTTAAGTGTGGTTTTTAGGGGTTGAAATATGTTTTTGGGCCCAAAGATACAGAAAAAAATTTCAGAATCGTTTCAAAATTGAAATTTAACCCTTTAGTAATGATCAAAATGTGCTGCTAAAATTAAAAAAAAATCGGCCCGACAGGACCGGACTTACAATTTTTTGCCTAATTTGCGGATAAGGATTTACTTACTGAAGGGTGTATTTAATTTGGTAATATTGAAATTAAGAAAAAAAATATTAGGGTGTATAATGGGGTTAAATTTTAATTTTAAAACGATTCTGAAATTTTTTTCCCGACATCCCATAGTGAGGGTGCATTAGTGAAAGGGTTTATAATGTTATAGTAGGTATCTATTTGTTTTATTCTCACTTCGATTTACGGATTCGGCGTTCTTCCTAATTTACAATTAACGCCTCAACACAATAGTATCAATTAATTTATTGTAACGTACTTAATACATGCGGGAAGTTTTAAGGTTGATCCACAGATCAACTGTTTTCCACATTTTTTTTACATGCGTTATGAGTAAATACCTTCCATACCGAATAAAAAAAATTCCGTCATAAGAATCCACAGGAAATTTAGTGCTTTAAGCGATGTTTTTTGTTCTATCTCGATAACTTTAAATTGTTCCAGTTATAAGCATAAAAGTTCTTTTAAAATCAGTTTTTTTCTTCTATTTGGCAATTTTTCATTCAATTGGACTTAAATGCTTATAATTTAAAAATATCTGAAGTTATCGAGATAGAACAAAAAGCATTGTTTAGGGCATTAAATTTCCTTTGGATTCTTAAGACGGATTTTTTTTTATTCGGTATGGAAGGTACTCGTAACGCGCGTGTTTAAAAAACACGTAAAACTCTGTGATGATTTCAACTTTGACTGCCTATAACTTCTCAATTTTTAAAGCTATCGATATGGGACAAAAAGTAGGATTTAGGGCGTTCTTTTCTTTATGAACATATGCATGCTTCTATCATTAATCGCGCAATTTTTACAATTTTCTTCACCTATGTGCCGTACTAATAGGCACATATTATTTAAGATAGGTCAAGAAGGCCATGAAACATTTGAAAGTGTCCAATGCAAACAAATATTTCATATTTATTTGTTTTTTATATTTTATTGCCACCTACATTCAAATTGAAATAGGTTGGCGGTTTGTGTGATAATATGTTGAGAGTTAGGTCTACGAAACTTCGATACTTTAAAATATCTTAAACCTAATAAAATGAATGCATCGGGGTCTACTGTTCACAGAACTACTACAGTTATTGTTTTAACGACAAGATAATAAACACTGCAGATAATAATTAACATTTTGTATGCATTGTATCACGAACATTTATCTATTGTATCGATAAAGCCTCCCATAACTGCATATTAATATAATTAATACAAAACATGATGTGGAATTGTTCACCAGAAGATTTGACATCAATGTCTATATTATCGTGGCTCAGTCATAATAGACGCCTCACGCCTCGGCTTTACGGTTAGTGCTATTACCCAAATCACCCCTTGGTATGCCAAAAGGTAGGTATGTTAATCCAATACTCAAGTGGATTATCCACGTAAGGTATGGTAGGTCACAAACCGGTGCGTCTTCTCTATACCTTCTGTTTGCCACCTCCAAGGTTGGCCTCGTTTTTTGTCCGCAATGAATTTGTTAAGACTGATCGTGGTAACAGAAGAAGAACGCTTTCGACAGTTCTTGTTTTGAAACGGTACATGTATGTTGTTTACATCGCGTTCACTTACCTGTCGACAGAAACATAATAACATCGACCTGTAAGATAGGCAGGTGTTTGAGTTAGCGCTTTAAGGAAATAAGTGCACCGTGAATATTATATACATATGAATTCGGTGTGGTAATTGCACAATGTTCGTTAAATCCTAACAACTATATTTGTTCTATTTCGTGTGACTGTGATTATTAATTGTTTATTTAAAAACAATAAAATGTGTAAATACGTGTTCAATAATAGACTATATTTTGATGTTGTGCGTTTTATTCTATTTGGACTATTTGCTACCGGAGTCATTTGTAAGTATTTACTATAACAACCTATACTGCTAAACCTAGATACTGTACCTATCAGATGGTAAACACTATAAGATTTAAATTTTTATGATCTGGAAAGAGAATTTTTTGAGAAGGAAAAAAACTAAACATTAATGCTTCTCCTAATAAAACAGACGACTAGTTTCCGGTTTTTTCCCGTTAGAGACTTCCCCATTGGAAAGATTAAAAATATGTTTTGTTTAAAAAATGTCCTATTTTTAATTAAACTACAATGTCGATGAGTGTCGATTTGGGTCAAATATACAGTAATTTCGTATAGTTATGTCGGCTCATTTATGCTACAAAAATATTTTTTAACTGTATACGATTGCTTGACCATTATATCTCTCACGACTATACCTACCCAAAATGGGGCTGGTCCTTAAAAATCAGTCGAGCAAAATCAGTCGAGCAAATTTATTATGGTTGGAGGTAAACGCTTTTTCGTGGGCTGAGAATAATAGTGATATATGTTAGACACACCATATTTTGAGAAAAAACAAGCTTTTGAGATAGTCTTTAGATAGAAACTCGTTTTTGTTCTTTTAGTGTATTTGCCATATTATAGCAAATTGGCGTCGATCGGATGGCGGGACCTAGAGGTCTAGCCTCCTAGTCTATAGCCTCCTGAACAATTTGGCACCATTTTTGGGAATGCCTATTTATCAAACGCCTTTATATATTATATGTATTATATATGCGCAAGCAATAACTTTCGAAAGACTTAATTGATTTTAACGAAATTTGGTACACATATTAGAATTCAATTTATAACATTTATAATCTATTTATAACATGAATAGTTTGAAGTTTCTGAAATATCATAGAGCATTCAAAAATAGATAAATTGAGAATTTTGAAATTAAAAAAAAAATTGGTGGTGCATTTTTATGGAATTCTTCATTTATGGGTCGATAAATCTTTCGAGTAAATTTGAAAAAATGTCAAAATAACCGAATCAACATCAGTTTTAATTAACTTTGAATGGCAAAACACAGAAAAGTAGAGAATCTCCAAAAAATGCAAAAACGAAAAAACTTCTGAAATGTCCATAGCCTATGTAAATTTAAATTATTAAAAATGTCTTTATTTCCCCAACTTAGACCTTAGATATTCACTTTATCCGTGAACAAAATAGACAGATTTTGTAGATTATAGACGCTCGACAACAGAGGGCATAATTCATAAACGTCTGAAACCTTGAACAAAATAAAGACATTTTTTCAACATTTTTAACTTACCAATATACAGTGAGTCTCACGGTGAGGTATACATAGGGAATTCAGCATTGGGACAAAATGAATGGGTCAGAATAAAATACGAAATTTTACCGAAAACCAGAAATAAAAAATACGTAAATCATATCAAAATTAGTTCAAATGTTGTATGCAGTGTCAGGAACAACGTACTAAAAGTGATATAAATCCCCTTCATGCCTTCTTTTTCTTTACAAACTATTAGTCGCCAGAAAATATGCCTTTCAAAGCCAATTTGGGAACTATATAAGTTTCTTCTTATGAGGATTCAATGTTAAAATTTAATGCGTATATCGTATGTATACCTCACCGTTACACTCACTGTATAAAGAAGTTATTGTAACGGGTCTGAAAATAGAAATCAAAAATTTCAACATATTTTTATGTTTCAAGGTTACTAAAGTAGTTTTCCACTATTTTTGAAAAGAAATATGTTTGTGTGTGTGTATGTATGCGTGTAGTACGTAGGTACGTAGTAATTACGTCGTGTGTACGTGCGTAGTCATTTCTTTCTAGCAACCAATCTCAAATCTCGCGAATAAAAAATTACGACTTCGTTAGGCTGACAATCGAAGCATATTAACGTCAATATGATCTGAAATAAATTTTATCAAAATCGGTCCAGCCGTTTTTTTTAACAAAAAGATTGCAAAAAAGTGGATTTTAGGATTTCTTGAAAAAGATTTATCGGATCCAATTTATTCTAGTGGCAATCGATACTTTTAAATATCAGATATTTTCATAGAGTTTAATAACAACAACAACAATAGGTACCTACCAGTTCCCCTAGAGTCTAGACCATTCTTATTAATCAAATACATTATATTTATTAATTATTATAGTATGTATTGATCAAAATAAATTAATATTTTTTAATAGATAATTAAAATGCTTCGTTTTCTGTGTTCAGTATTATTATTAATATTCATTCATATTATTCAATATTCGTCACACTGGGATGCTGGTGTAGAGTCCTACACGACCCAACCCAAGGCTTAACTTCCCATAGGAAGTTATTGTAATGGGTCCGAAAATAGAAATCACAATTTTTAACATATTTCAAGGTCAATATAGTATTTTTAGACTATTTTTGAAAAGAAGTATGTCTGTGTGGATGTGTGTATGTACGTACTTGCATAGTCATTTATTTCTATAAGACGAAATCTTGCGAAGCAAAATTGATATCAAAAAAATAGAGGTTATCAATCCGACATGTATTTCGGTATATTTTATTATTTTTAATGTTTGTTAAGCCATAACTTCTCGAGGGTGACTGATTTAAATAATTTGTTCAGCCATAACTTCTCAAAGAGTTGACCGATTTTAATAAATTGGACGCCGTTGGTTTCAGAATGTTTACGGAATGGTCCCATATAATTTTTATTAAAATCGGTCTAGTAGTTTCTAGTAATGAAATTAATTTCATATTATTATCATATCTCCTGCATTTGTGAACCAATTTTGATGATTCTTTTTCTAATCAATAGGGCATACCTTCAGGGTGGTCCAACATAAACTTTACTTAAATCGGTTTAGTGGTTTTTTTAGTTTAGTAATCAAATATCAAGAAAGAAGCAGGTTAATAACGTATAAGCTACGTCGTATATTGTTGCAGACACTAAAAAGTATAAAATAAAAAAAAATTGTGAAAAAAATAGAACCTCCTTCAAAAAATGCCGCTAGAAATAGGAAAATAATTAAATATTGAGTTCGGCGCCAATTTAATAAAATAAAAGTCGATATATATGTATAAAGTTTTAGTAGTTAAATATTGGCGCCAACCTCAAAATTTTATTATTTTCCTATTTTTAAGCTTTTTTTGAAGGATGTTCTTTTTTTTTTAAATTTTTTTAACAAAAAAAGGCAAAAAGTGGATTTTACAGGAGGTTTTAATAATGTTTCCATGATAACGCCACAAAAATGCTTCATTAAAAAAAACAATTCAGTACGAGTATATTAGTCCAGTCACGAGAGGAAGTCCACTTTGCGTTTGGTGCAGCAAATGATTTTATTTTTTTGTATCCTTAAGCATGTTTAGGAGAGGTCAAATCCAAGTTTGCGACCTCTGAAACAGGGCGGGGGAGTTTTGGTGGGCTAAAAACCACGATTTTTTTGCATTTTTTTCGGTTTCTTGCTTATAATATGGAAACGGCTGGTCCTATCGAAAAAATGGCTCTATTCAAAATTAAAGGGCACAAAATTTAATTCAAAATGCCCTAGTCAAATATGTTTATGTTCCCATTTTTACCGGCTCTACAGAACTTAGAAAATCGCCAAAATTTACCAAAATGAAAAAAAAGCATTTTTTCAAGCTTTTAACTATTGAAAAACTCGAATAGCCTATAACCTTCCTTAATAAATGGGCTATCTAACAAAAAAAAAATTTTTCAAATCGGACTGGTAGTTCGTGTGATTAGCGCGTTCAAACAAAAAAAAAATAATCTCTTTTTTTGTTTGAACGCGCTAATGTCAGGAACTACAAGTCCGATTAAAAAAATTTTTTTTTGTTAGATAGCCCGTTTATTAAGGAAGGTTTTAGGCTATTCGAGTTTTTTTAAATTCAATCCCAAAGGGGGTACAACGGGGGTGTAAGATTTTTTGTTATTACAAAAAATCTTACTCCCACGTTTTACCCCCTTTGGGGTTAAATTTAAAAAAAACTCGTATATCCTATAATCTTCCTCAATAAACGGGCTATCTTACAAAAAAAAATTTTTTTTAATCGAACTTGTAGTTCCTGAGATTAGCGCGTTCAAACAAAAAAAGAGTTTATTTTTTTTTTGTTTGAATGCGCTAATCTCAGGAACTACCAGTCCGATTTGAAAAAAAAATTTTTGTTAGATAGCCCGTTTATTAAGGAATGTTATAGGCTATTCGATTATTTTTTTTAATTCAATCCCAAGGGAGTAAAACGTGGATGTAGGATTTTTTGTTATTACAATAAATCCTACACTCCCGTTTTCACTCTTTGGGATTGAATTTTTAAAAAAACTCGTATAGGGTCTCATTGATTAGTACTTTGCTTCTTTTACAGACTGGTAGTTCCTGAGATTAGCGCCTTCAAACAAAAAAAGAGTTTTTTTTTTTTGTTCTTTAAAGTTCTGTAGAGTCGGTAAAAATCGGAACAAAAACATATTTGACTAGTGCATTTTGAAGTAAATTTTATGCCCTTTAATTTTGAATAGGACCATTTTTTCGATAGGACAATCCGTTTTTATGTTATAAGCAAAAAACCGAAAAAAGTGCAAAAAAATCATGGTTTTTAGCCCACCAAAACTCCCCCGCCCTGTTTTAGAGGTCGCAAACTTGGATTTGACATCTCCTAAACATGCTTGAGGACACAAAAAAATAAAATCATTTGCTGCGCAAAACGCAAGGTGGACCTACCTTTTTAAGCTCTCGTGACTGGACTATATTGGTATTACCTATCTATTGAAAAAACTTATTATAACAATAACACCGCGGGTTAATCCCGTGAAATACAAATATAATTAAAATTGTTTACTTTTCTATGTTATTATTATTATTAATAATATTCATTCATAATATTCAATATTCATCATACTGGGACGTTGGTCGTGTGACCTCAAGGGTCGCAAGTCGCACTTGTAGAGTCCTCATACATGACCCGCTTCACGGCTTGCTTAAATTTTATTTTGAGCTATAAAAGACACGGTAATTACGGAAAGGACGTTTTTTATTTTTGCACTTAAAAAGGATATCTGCGGAATTTGATTAACAAAGACAAATATAATAGGCGTATATTATATTATGCATTAAGTATTTTATAAAGCAAAAAGATAAAAAATCCACTATCAAAAATTACCTTCACACATTAATTTCAGCTCTCCAATAATTTGGATGACGCGTTGTCAGGTACTGACACTGTTAAACAAAGTTAATATAATAAAATCAAATATTATTTACTTTTATTATATTTTTTACTAGCGGCCCGGTCCGGTTCGCCCGGGTGCTATAAGTCTATAATTTATTATCCCCCATCCCGCGAGAAATTCTCCCCCTGCGAAGCGAAGTCGGGCTGGTGATGTTTATAATATTAGTAGGATTCCGCCTATACGCTAAAATGCAAAAGAATTTCAAAGTTACGTTTTGTTACCATCTCACAGGAACTATCCCCTCTCCCGCGAGAAATCAAAATAAAATATTACCTATATCACTCAGGGATAGTGTAGCTTTCTATCAGTGAAAGAATTTTTAGACTCGGTTCAGTAGTTCCAGAGATAAGAAATTATGATTTATCCCCCCCTCGTGATAAATTCTCCCCCTGCGAAGGAAGCGAAGTCGCCTGTCGTTGTTCTCGATTCGCGTACTTGCCTGCATTTTATAATTTTAGTACAGTACTTATATTAGTATAGATAGTCAAAATATCCTACACCCTCGTCTTACCCCCTTTGGGGTTGAATTTAAGAAAACTCGAATAGCCTATAACCTTCCCAAATAAACGGGCTACCTCACAAAAAAAATTTTCAAATCGGACTGGTAGTTCTCGAGTTATAAGTGCACAGACAGACGTTGCATTTTATATTATTAACTAGCGGACCCGTCCCGGCTTCGCTCGGGTGGTATGAAATTATGATTTAATAGCGGTCACCCATTACTCCGCTCACGTATATTTAGTATAGCTGATCCGGCACACGTTGTTAATAATTTCTAGGAATAATTACATTACTCACTCGCTTCGCTCGTTCGTTTGAATTTTATTAATACAGTACTCACTCGCTTCGCTCGTTCGCTTGAATATTATAAATACACTACTCACTCGCTTCGCTCGTTCGCTTGAATATTTTCGCCTACTCACTCGCTTCGCTCGTTCGCCATATATGTATTTTTTAAAGCTTAATATAAAAATCGCGATTAAAAATCAGGGGTTGATCGTATAAGGGTGAAAATTTAGAATTGTATGTATTTTTCAATGCTGAATCATGAAAAAATTAAAAAAAAAAATTTTGTCCAAAAAATAAAAAAAAAAAATTTGGGATGGACCACCCTTAACATTTAGGGGGATGAAAAATAGATGTTGTCCGATTCTCCACCCTACCCGATAAGCACACAAAATTTCATCAAAATCGGTCCAGCCGTTTCGGAGGAGTATAATAACGTACACCGCGACACGAGAATTTTATATATAAGATATAGAATATATGCTTTACCACCGGATAAGGAGGTCTCAGTTAGTTAGCATTGATTTTACGTGTGGTGCTATTGTTTATTGCATTATGCATATTGGTAAAAAGTTTAATATCAAATGTTTTTTTCGCTCAGTAGTTTAGAAAAGTTGAATAGTGTTAATTTTAAATAAAGAAAAATAGAAACCGTTTTCAATAAATATTTTTTAAATGAATGATACGAGTTTAAAAATAGATATTTGTAAGATAAAAAAAATTAGAAGGGTTTTTTTTAAATGTAATAAATAATTCTCATAACTCTTATACATATTACGTTCTCTTCGTAGCGTTGGTCAATAGTGGTAGCAATGCAGGTTCTGTAGATTCACGTTATCGAAATGAAGGGTTTCACTGGCCATATAAAATCCTCCTCTAAAAATAAAAATAATTATGGTTTTTAGTATCTACTAGGTCCTCAACTGACAAAAAAACACATAAGAACTTGGCTGAATTGGATTTGTATTTTATATGATTTTTTGAAGTTTCAGGAAATAAAAACAGGCCATTATAATAATAACGATTTGATTTTGATTTTTGAGTATGAACGCAACCTGCAGCATTATGAATTTTTTATATGTTTTAGTTGAAAGAGTTAAAATAACGTGCCGCACTTTTCTTATTATAATGGGAAAATATGTCTGAATTAGAACTTATACAAACTTAAAACTGATGTTAATAAACATGTATACCTACTACACATGTCATTTTTAAAATGTTCACGGAAAATCATGCCATTATTACTGTTGACGTGATTTCACAGTTAAAAGTTTTTTTTTCAGAAACAAGTAGGTATAGCACTAGCCTCCCAGAAAAGTGAAGTAATTTAATATAAAAAAAACGGCCAAGTGCGAGTCAGACTCGCGCATCGAGGGTTCCGTACAATAATAAAAATAAGGAGTTAGGTAGGGGTAAAAACTTAACAGATTTGTTTTTAAAAAGTTTTTTTACTTATATTTTATTTTGTTCTTTTTAGTGTTTCAAATTTTTTCCGTATCTTTAATAAAATAAAATTTTGCGATCCGAAACCCAGGATCGAACCGGGGACCTTTCAATCCTCAGTTAAACGCTATAACCACTTAGCTACACGAGTGGTGTTATACAAACACATAATGCGGTATAAGCAGTATACGCTCCAGCCGGTCTGTCTGCTATTAATACTGTACAGTGTACACTATACAGTGTACACACAGTGCAGCCATAGTAGAGTTTTCTATACTATAATTATTAATTGTACTGTAAACTTATAACAACATTAATAATATTTATTAAAATTATTTGTTTATTTATTTATTTATAATTATTATTTGCCAGGATTCATACAACACACAATCTGTGAACTTTTCAATTAGCTGCCTCTTCCCGTTTGTGTTAAGTACTTACGTATTATAATATAGGAACAATCTAACAGTTAGCTTAATATAATAAAGCTGAAGAGTTTGTGGGTTTGTACGTGCTAATCTCAAGAACTACCAGTCCGATTTTTATTAAATTTTTGTCTCGTCTTAGTTTATGTAGGTTTAATATTTAACCGGTTAACAAAGTGCGGGTGTTTTGATAAATAGACTGGAAAATGCGTTTTCAAAATTTTCTTCTGTCTGTTTGTACCGACCGATTTTGCTTAAACTCTATCACTTGTTTCTTAAACTAAAAGTATACAGTACTTTTTTCTCGGCTACGCTTGGATTAAGGTTAACGCGAACAAATCCGCTGTCAGAACCACATTCAATGCGGACAACAGATGTATCTAATAGAATCGGTCAATTACCGTTCTTATCAAAAAGCAGCAGGAAAATATTCCGAAATGGATAAATGAATAAAACATTAGTATTTGAAACGCCCCTTTTCACTTTTTAATCAGAAGTAAAGTCCATAATATCCGATAAGCTAGGTGTTGAGTCAACAATGATGATTTATATACAAGTGTCCCTCGTGTAATATGTAGTAATTTTGCCGCATGTAAATTTAATAACTCAGTAAGTAAAAACATAAGCAATTACGACGGAAGTTCTCATAGGTAATTATTAACGCACTGGTGATTTTTGCTGCTTACATAGACAATGGATACATAGATTCACTCATAGCATCTGCATAATATCTTTGTATATGTATAATATTATTGACAAAAACTTACCTTATATGTAGTCCTGTAATAGAGAATATAGCTGGCGTATTTCAGTGGTTCTCCAATTTTAAAGGTGCTATAGACGCGAATATGCTTAACAGTAGATATTAGGAAACGTTCAAATATTACTTAAAATTTCTCACATGGGGGCGTCACTATTATGTTATTAAGGGGTAGTAACAGTACTGATATAAAATTGTTACATAATCGGAAAAAAATAGTAAAAATAAGACCTTTACTTCCACCATCGGCGTTAAAGCAGGATCGTATTCGGCGAGCAATTTTTATATTCTTGGCAAGTAGTATAACATGTTTGTGTTCTTCAGTGATTTGATGATTACTTTGAAATCGCTGGAATAAGTACACTAACTTCTTTTTATCTTGGAACGGTTTTTTTACCACGTAAACTTTATCTATGCGGACTACCCTCCTACCCGTCAGTGCAACCTCAGATGCATGTATTAGGAAGCCCTACAACGTACATTTGCCTTACTTATGATAACATAATATTATATTATTATCATATAATTACCCCGCATGGATCTCTTGACGAATGATGAAACCTTTGATTATTTGATGTGAAGATAATGAATATTAAAATTAGTCATAAAATTTGGTGGATTCGTGTTTTGTGGTTATTTTTAATATTCAATCACATATTAAGTTTATTATCTTCGATCGCACAAAATACGCCGAAACGACGTGAATGTTATGGTGAGAACGAAAAATCTGGCGCGTCTTCGTTTCACTATAACATTCACGTCGTTTTGGCGCACTTTGTGCGACTGAAGAATAAGTTTATAACCATTACAAGATTAATATTGTAATTGTAATATATCACCTGTGTTAATATAGCACCTGTGTTAAAATATCGACTCTCGCATGTGGTGGTTTTTTCAGTGACAGAATGCTTTAAAGGGAAAGAGTTTGGTCGTTTGAAAATGTGTCACTGTGTGAGTAATTGTCAACTCAGTCCGCCGCGATAGTGGAAAGTTTAGGGTTAGGAATCCCTACGGTGACACAGGTTTGAAAAAAAAATGAATTTTTCCTGACTACAGCATTATGTTACATCATTGTGGGTGTTTCATTGTATACTGATGCATTCCTTTATTAATATTTTTGTTGGTTTTTATAATGATTATTAATGTTAACGAAATCTTAAAGGTTCAAATATTTGGTATCGTAAATAAAAATATATAAATTTAATTTGGTTTTTTTTCAATGGTTTTATTAATTTCGACATGTCCTATATGTATATGCAGTATGTATGGGTCGAATAATTAGTGATTGAAATTTGACCCACTATCCGTTATCCAATTGAGCTGAAATTTTATACACGTGTATAAGTCCGCTGACAGTGCAATATAGTTAATCTAATATCTTTTTAAATCCAAAATGGCGGACGCCCCAAGATGACGATATGTTGTACATTTCATACATGTGTTACAAAAAATAATTAATAAAGACTAAAAAGTAAAAAATAAATAGATTAAAAAACCTTTTGAAAACAATGGTTTTCTTTTAAATCAAAATGCACTGAAGAGTAGAAAATAATTTTTTTTTCAGGTAAAAAGAAAACCATTGGGCAAAAATGTATAGACAAAGTATAAGTAGGTATTATTTTATGAGCGTCCAATGGTTTTCTTTTTAATTGAAAAAAAAAATATATTTTCTACTTTTAGTACATTTTGATTTAAAAGAAAACCATTGTTTTCAAAAAGTTTTTTTTAAATTTATTTATTTCATTAAAAATTGATTTCAGGTGCCTACGTTTGTTATAAAATTGTACGCGCCTACTCTAAAGTTAAAATCGTTGCTCATTTTATCCCAAATTTTAGCCCTTCCCCCTTGCGTTTTAAAACATGCAGGTCGCGGCCGGCTGTGATGAGACTACGACATCGGCAAGTTAAATTTCACAGTAGGTATGCTTGGTTTGAACCAAGAAGAAATAAAGAGAAGAGGTCGACTTTATCTTCCCCAGTGACTCGTAGGCGCTGGCAAAACGAAAGTCGACTGTAAACGGAATTAATGATGGCTGCTGACAGTTATTTCAAATAAGCTTATGTGAGAATCACTGAGGTAAAAGTATAGAGAAGCTATAGTGTGTACAACTGCTTACAAAGTGGAAGCCCGCAGGTCTGACATCACAGGGCCGAGTAAATATGCGATAGCAAAACACGGGACGGATTGGGAATATTATTCTCTTCTTCTTCTTTTTCTTCTTCTTCTTCTCATATATAAAATGAGAGCCGTGTAAAAATGGCGAGTGGCTTCACTTTTAAATGCTTGTATAGCGCCTCCATAAGCTTTTACCTCAGTGGTTAGAATTTACTGAAATTTGTCAGTTTTCCGATACCTACTATACTCTTTCCCACCAATAGATATAGTAATACTTACACCTTTATTGCTTTGTTCTTGGACAAGAGTAGAGACCCTATTTAAGTATCATTGATTAGTTCCTTTATTCTTGTCCAAGAATACAGCGATTACTATATCTGTTGGAAAGAGAATAGCAGAATTCATAATTATACTAAAAATAAAAATGCAAGAAAACAGTTTAAAAAGTCGAAATACATGAAAGCTGATTTAAATCACGAGAAAACAATTTTTTAACGATCATACGCGCACATACATACCTACATCTATGGAATTCACGAATTGAAGAAGTTATACTTACATATCTACTTTTTGTATTTGTTTGAAAATAAAATATCATATCAAATCATTTCATATCATATGAGTAGATGATGTTTAGTCCGATTTCGACTTGTAGGTACAATAGTACATATAATCACAACAATAACGTTTATATTGGTGGAATTTTCTGATCACTTAAACGTACACGGTATTCATAGTATCCATTAATCATAACAAATACTTAAATTTAAAAAATAACCTTGTCTAATATTCAAAAATAGTGCCAGATGCTGCACGTGTTGTATCGTGTTAATATTATGGTAACTGTTGACAATATAACAATACACTATATAATATAATATTAATGATTTAAACTATCGAATACATTTTGAGAAACCCTCGTAGATTCATGTTGAATCGCATGGGATAATATTAATTTTTGGGTCGAGCATTGAAAACAAAATCAGCTGTATTGTACTCGCGCAGAGACAATTATAACAGACGTCCCATTAACCTTGTTTTAGCCTAACATTCATTAAGCATGTAAGTTTTTTATGTTAAATACATTCATAGTGTGTGTATATGTGTATATTTGCTTTCCATATCGTAATTATACCGCGTGCTGTCTTCGAGTAATAAACACTAGAGACAAAATAATATAGATTTCATTCGTATAATGAACATTTAGAGGTGGGTTTGAGCGCAAACAAAATATAGATTCATACAATGTTCTCGATCACAAAATTAGCATCTATGTATCAGTGTTGTGCAAACTGAGGTCTGCGCCTTCGCATTGTACACCATTTAAACATTTTTCAAGGTTCGTCTTAATTTATAAAAAGACGGACAATTGCGAGCATACCTCGCGCTCTGAGGGTTCCGTACCATTATAACAATTTGACAATTATTACTTTGTTGACGTTGACGATAATTTGACAAAGTTAAAAAAATTAAGTTTGTAACGTAATAATTCCACTATGCTATGAGACCTTCTTTCGTATACCAAATTTCAAGATTCTAGGTCAACGTGATTTTTGAAAAGCCGTATATTTTTATTGCATTGAGTTAGAAGCTTGACATTTTTACAGGCCTATGGGGTTGTAGACCTTAGTATTTGACATATTAATTTCAACTTGATACCTCTAGCCGTTCATGAGAAAAAGGATCTAGACGGACAAAAGTGATCCTTTAAAGTCTAAACTAAGGGTTCCTTTTTTTCATTCTGAGCTACTGATCTCTAAAATCAATAAATTATCGTAAACATTTTTATATATTATATTCAAGCAACATGTAAGATGTGAGGGTACTCTCAAACATCTTGGACAATGAACTTTTCTAATCTAAATAAACCTAAAAGGACGCTATCCCTGGAACTGTGCAGTTTTTGCGAAATATTATTGGGTCATAATTAGTCTAGAAAGGTAGTGATTTATATAGTATTAATATGCAGGTAGTATGTTCATAACATGTTTTATGATTATTAAAAATAATGAGTGAGCGTAATTCCGTCTTCTTTAAAGATAATAAATGTTATAAAAAGAATCAATAGTAACACTGATGTTTGCAGACAATTAAATATATTAAATCGAACTCCATTTCTCGGCAAACAATAGATAGATCTCAATTGTTTTGTTAATTTTTATATTCAGGCGTGATTCTACTTTATTACTTATTATTAATCATTGTACTGAACACGGTTTGCTATGTTTATTTTTAAATTAATATATACCTACTCGTATAGTTATAATTAAAAAATTAATAACTATACAATTTATATAATGATTAATAGCAATACTGTAATTAAAAATATAGGTGTATTACAGGGAAAATAATGCATATACCTAAGTGTAATCATTAATTTTCACAACGCCGATATTGAAAATTCGATTTTCGGTACCTGTTTAGCGGGTTGAAACTGCGAATTTCAACCCTAGGGATGAAAATATTCAGTTGTCGGTTTTCTCTGTTTTTTAACGTTATTAAGAGGGAGATAGAGCGATTGAGTCGCACCAACTTCAATCCGTATACAATATTCGAAAACATCAAAATGACAGACATAATAACCCCACATAAATTTTACATAGATTTGACAGATCTAATATTTTTGCGGCTTTTTTTGCGCGTCCAAATTGCAGGTACCCCAAATCGAATTATTGTCAATAGAGTTGTGAAAAATAATATGCAATTACTCGGAACGAAGCATAGCTTTTGCAACGCGTGTTATTGTTGACCTCGTACCTTGGACAGAAAACTTCACACTGGTTATGTTTCGACGCTTGTAATATACTATTGTTATTTTCGTAATTATGCACTTAATATTGGAATAAAATAAAATAAAAAAGTAACAGAAAAGAGTGGGCAGAATACTTTTTTTTGTGTCCACTTATTCAAAATATTAGTATCTTAAAAACCTGTTACTTCATCGACCACGATCTCTGAATTTAATTTCATAACATTTTTGAATGAAAAATTTATATTACTTGTAACTTGAACCTCAAATATCTAGATATTATAATTGTTTAGAAAATGATTTTAATGGTCGGAAAAACGAAATAAACATAATCAAAAAAGGAAATTCCGATTATTCATGATTAACCTCGGTTCCATGCATCGTATATATTACTGATATTCAATTGAAAAACGTAAAGAAAAACCACATATTTTATGTATTACTTACACATACATATTTTGCTATTTGCAGCCGCAGAGACAAATGTCACTTCATCGGAAGACGATTTGGAGGTAGCGGCAAGCAGCAGCAGCAGCGAAGCTTTAACGGTTCCGGATATACGATGCCGATTTCCAGGCGCTCCGGCGCATTCCACTGTCACGTTTTCTGATGAAACGCTCGGTCCCGGTACGATAGCCACGTACGCTTGTGAGCGAGGTTTCGAGTTACTTGGACCGGCGCGAAGGACTTGCGATCCACCAGGAACTTGGGTCCCCGAGGGAATACCCTTTTGCGGTGAGTAATGTTACAGTTAATCAGTTCTTCATGAATTAAATCGTGGCTATGTTGTGGATTTAGATTTATTTGTTGCTAAGATCATGGCTGAGATAATCGGGTCAGATTTAAGTGAACTTAGATCTTTTGAAAATGTTCATATTATATATATTATATTGATCAACAATCGTTCATTAAGGGATAAAAAGTTTTACTTCGGTCGTGTGGGTTGCGATACATTCATTTTTGTATTGTTCGGAGGTATCTATTAAATATTTCACAGTTGGCGTAATGTAAAAGTTTATGCTAAATCCGCCAACTTTGCGAAAAGTTCAATGTTGAATATTTTGCAAACCGTTGCTGCTACGACAAAATTGTTAAAACCTTTTTTTTTTGTAAAGCATTAACCCTACAACTTTCTTCACATGGGCATTTTCCTAGAACTAACCGTTTAGCCAAAGACAGAAGTGTTAAATCACTTTTTGCAGCAAGTAACAAGGGAGTAGAAATAAGTGGCATCATAACCTGTAACTAATTGTTAGCTTGCAACTACTTTTTGCAAAATTTGATTCCACGAAAATGGCCGATGAAGAAAATTATAGGAAATATAATGCTCTAGGAAAAAGATCCTAGTCATTTTTGTTGTAACATCCACGATTCGCGAAATATTTAGCATTGACTTTTAGCAAAGATGACGACTTTAATATAAAATTTTAGATCGCGTCAACTTGTTTAAATACTTAGGAGACACCCCCGAACAATAAAAAATAAATACTTACGCTATCCATCCAAAAAAAGTGCAATTTTACTGGATTACAATTTACAAGTAGATAAGTGTACTTAGTGCACTTTTGGAACAAACCTAAGTACAGGATTTCCTGTCCTCAATGTAAACTAAATTTAACCTTGGTATAATAATTGCAGATATAACTATTATTTTAACTTCGAATAATTACGAGTAGATTTTCATCTTCAAAAAGTAAAAAAAGTAATAATGTGCATAATACTGTAATGGTGAGTACCTACAGTAATGTTATTTTTTCAGTAATTTATAATTATCATTTATCCAAGTAGATACGTACCTATATACACCTACATGTTAAGAATTCTGCAATTAATAAATTACCGGAAGTGATAATGGACAGTTGTCGTAATTTAATATTATTGAATTTTCACCACATATACGTACATATATGTAAATATATCTAATTAATTATTACCTATTCGGCTGCTAATTATTCATAAATTATTATTTAACATCAATCTTTGCATGTTATAAATAATTCGACTTTTAAATTTAATTTATAATCTGTAAATTTGTTATAGACAACACTACGACGCACGTATATTTATACCTTAATAACTAATTGTAGATTATAGACGCGTCGACAACTCAGGTCATTAGCGTCTTCAACCAGGCCCCTCTTTTCCATTGGCCACTCTGGGCAAGTGCCCAGGGCCCCGCCATCGATGGGGCCCCTAGTTCCTGCCAGATCACCAACCGATAACCGATATTACCGATAAATATATTTATAGCTGCATTATCCACCCGAACTGAACACGTTTCGCCGGCACTGGTCATAGTCATAGAGGCCTCATTATCCTAAAGTGCCCAGGACCACCAATATGTTAAAGACGGCCCTGTCTTCAACAAAACAATTAATAATCCATTTGTGTATTAAAATCCGCCAACCGGCATACACAGACCGACTGGTACGAGCTCGGGTCCCTGGAAGCGCTAATTCCCAAAGTACATTGGAATGCAATTTGCGATAGCAACCATATTCCAATGTTCTCCCTATGGGGGGGTATTTAAACCTTGATGACAAATTAATACTTCAGTCAGTCAACATTAGAAGTTAACTTTTTATTAGTTGGCATTGCTATGAAGTTATAATAATCTATAATCATATTGGAATGCACCATTCATCAATCATTGTTAAAGAATCAAATACTATGTGTGACTGAATCTATAATTAAATGGTCAAACCTAAGGACGCTACTCATATTTTTTGACAATGCGTTGTGTAATCCAGCATCATTGTTACAGCACTGTTATCAAGAATTATAATGGAATTTCACTCATAAAAGTTTTGAATACATAATAATATAACAGTGCAAAAAAAATAGAAATCAGTGTACCATACACAAAGAACCTGTCAAGAGTTCTCCCCCTATATCTTTCGAACATTATAAAAAAAAAATTAGAATATTTTTATGGGACCTAAAATACTATTTTTGAGAGGCAGTGCGTCAGCCCCTATGACGATAAAGTACTGTGCTCAGAAAAATTTGAATTTTAAAATCTTGACATCATCGAAATGTCCTAAAACTTTGGAATTGTGTTCAGAATTCAGATTCAAACTCTCAGTTTTCAGGTTCTAATCTAAGAATTGGTGAAAGTATCAATTGGAGTTCAATTTTTTTAAGTATAAAAAATAATAATAAATTGAAAATATAAATTGTTACTGGGGCCAGATAACCCTTAAGAAATAATAATTTTAATTTAAATATTAAGACGGAAAAATTTCTGGTCCAAATAATATTGATGATGTGGTCTTAATTCACCCTTAACCACATGATCATTTAAATAAGACGTTACACGACTCCATGTGCCTTTAAATTTTTTGAGCAGAATGGAGACTCATGCCGTTCATCTTTCAAAAAAAAAAACAGATTCCATAAAAGAAACCCATTGATTTTTTTAACGTAAATTATGCAACAGATAGAATGAATTGTAATTTGTAAATTATAGACGCTCGACAACTGAGGTCATTAGCGTGAAACAGATAGAAAGGGAGAGACTTTTAACAGACACTGTGTATTAAAGTCATAAAAATACATAAATGTCAAAATTATATTAATAATTTATATAATACAAAATTTTAACGTTTATTTCCTAAATGATTACCTAGGTCAGTAGTATTACTTATACGAGTATAGTACGAAAATAGAAAACAATCATTTATAATATAGTAATAATTTAATCTTAAATTTCGTACACGGTGTAGATAAAACTCATAAAACACAACAATAAAAAAACTCTTCATATATAATATAATCGTATTGTGTTTTGTTTAAAAATAATTGATAATCATTCTGAAAAAAATGTAGGTAATACAAAGTTTGTTAATTCTATTTCCCAGTCTTTAAGAAACGTGGGAATTAAAAACTGCCTACAAATCTAACACAATCGTTATTTTATTGCAATTGGATTTATTTGGTTAATATATACATAAGTAGGTACACATTTTCTTGAATTCAAATATATATAAAAAACGAAATGATTTGTAACAATTTTAATTTCACGTAACAGATGCCAAGTGTTCCATTACACTATTGATAATACTAGCTGTGGCTATACCCGTCGATGACGGGGCATAAGTGTACAGATGGATTCAACATTTAAAAATGGCAAAATAAAGTGGAGCTGGCAACTCTACGGAGTTATACGATTAATTAAAAAAAAAATATCAAAATGGGTCAAGTGGAAGCCGCTGAAAGTTTTTGGACAAAAAAACACGTTGTGAGTTATGCTTTTTAAATGCTTTTTGTAGCTGATAATACGATATATCTACATTGTACATGGTGTACATTTTGTGGATGAAATATAGTGATTTCAAATTATAATAATTTAATTTAAACACTGTAAGGAAATTACCTATCTGAAAATTATCAAGACTATAATAATTATGGGTTCTAGCCCGAGAGCTGGTAAAAGTGTCGATTGCATTTTCAATTTATAATTAAAAAAAAATAATGAATTGAAAATATGAATTGTTGTTAGACCCAAATAACCTTAGTTATGTTGGTGATCTTTAAAACACAATTTTTATAATAATATTATGGTTTAGAAAAATAATTTTACAAGGATGAAAAGTACAGTTTTTTTCTTAACCAGGGTTTTGTTATTTCAAAAAAATAAGTGATTATTTTCGATATTATTATATATTATGATTAGTTATAATGTATAAAGTATCGCTGCAATTTACACATATTTTTCAATTTTTATACATCGGTCATCGTAATTCGTACTTGCTATTGACCATTGTGATTTCATTGATTTAGATTATGATCATTTTTTTAAAATTGCAAGCGTGTTTATTGCTTTCTCATGAAATGCATCCGTCAAGGTTGTGCATCAATCTATCTTCACTTTCCATTATATCAAGAAATTAATCCGGTGGATCCGATTTCACACTCAATAAATAAACTGAATTCTCTAATAGAATATTCTATGCCTTATCGCCGGAAACGCATTGACCGTGTCTACCGCTGTGTATTGGTTAACGTGATACGATGAGCCTCGTAGCGCCAATTTTTCATAATTTCTATTGCTCACTAATGTCTGTCAACTACGTAAAAACAATTAATGTATTATTTCTGAATAATAAACAATTTGTGCAACATTTTTTAAATACATGTTGATATTATGTAGATTTGATTAAAAGAAACAATTCTATTTAAAAATATTCTGACCAACGTCGCCAGAATAAAAATTAATCTTGTTGATAATTCACATAAATTATAATTAACATATTATTAAATATTACAATACTTACCAGTTATTTTACAATAAATAATTTTATATAACACATGCATGCTTTTAGTGTTTTTTCGTATCAGTTTTGCGGACCTTAAATGACCGTTTATTGACAAGTGACGTCATGATCCATTATGAAACGCTTTTCGATGAATAATGGAAAAACATTTGAAAAACCCGTTATCTCATGAACATGTACCTCTTTTCGGTGTTATAAATGAAATATCGAGTGAAATATGGTTACTATGGTAACAAAGTGAATAAATATTGTATCGAGCCCAATGATTTTATTATGAGATGTACTTCTGTCAGTGATATTAAATTATTCAGTTAAAGTCTAAAACCATGCATGTGTTATATAAAGTATAGTGTGCAACACGTGTGCTAAATATTTATGCGTCAGGCACGATGTTTTCAGCACTCGTATTCGGCTCGCGAAGCTCACTCGCCAAGGCTCGTGAGCGCTCTCCTACTACTCGTGCTGAAAACATCGCGCCTGACGCATAAAGATGTATTTAGCACACTAGTCACACAATATACTATTATTAGAAAAATAATGGTGGTTTTCAAATTAATTATTGAATACGCATTTTGTATACCTATTTGCGTCACTCATAATATTGTAAATATTACACTTTTTTTTAACCCAAATTTACCAACGTAATTTTATAGTCAGTATAACGAGCGTAAACTCATTATTTCAAATTTTTTTGTGAAATGGTAGAGTAACTTTTCATACAAAGAAAAAAATATTATAATAATGAATACGCTGTGAATATGAACCTTAAGGCTCTAGGGTTGTTAATACTGTATGATCTTTAATGCTTATTTTATTTTAATTTTTTCAAGGCTACCAACAGCTAAGGTTATTTAAGCCCAGCAGTAGCACCAATTAATATTTTCAATTTATTATTTTTTAAACCCACTTGATACTTTTACCAATTCTCGAATTAGACCCTGGGAACTGGGGGCGTGTAATAGAGGACTCATAGAATGGCCATATAATCAACGGCATTGCTACAAGCTCGGCTATTCTCAAGCCATTACTTTATTTTTAAATCATTGAAATATAGTTGGAATTTTACTGGATTATTCACAAGCTATTAGCATTTTTAATATTATGAAAAACGTGCGTAATAGCGCAGAATAGCGTAAGTGAATAGGCAATAATTTTCCAGACAAATATAAGGTTTGCTATTCTGCTGTGAATATGTGCACCATTTTAAAATATTTCTTTTTAAAATAGATTACGTTGCCTTGTAGAATAATTCCCTAGACATAAATACTTTCGAATCACTTAACAATTTTTTTTTTTAAATAAAAGTCTGCAGTCATTTTAAGATATTATTACACTTCCAATCTTCACAAACGGATGCATTCAGTGACCACGATCAAAATTTCCAGTACCTACCAAAGTAATTTGATTTTACACGGCCGAAGCCGATAACCCAGTTTTTACTCGTCAAATAACTCGATTTAAATAACAACACTGTACTTTAAATACTTTCAAAGTCTCGATTATGCCGTTTCACTGTCGATGACTTTACTTTTTGCAATCGAGTGACAATAATAATAGTCCCAGAGCCGACCATCGGATTGCCGATGCATCGATTACACAGCCAAATATTTGTCTGTATGAACTGTGAGTACCATTAGGGCAGATAAATAGGGAGCCACATTATTATTTTTATTCAGGCGGAATTTGACAAATTAGGGCTGCTAAGGGGTTTGGCATCCCATGATGGTATGAAAGTAAGTACTCGTTGAGGCTAACATTTTGACAATTTTATTTATGTATAGAAATAGAAGACAATCCAAAAAATGACTGGCGTCCGGAAGTGACGTTAGTATCCCATGATCCGGAGGAATAATAATAATTGTAGCTCCCTATTTGTCTGTTCCAATGCTAATTCACGCAGACGCAATAATTGTCTTTGTATTCGATACAGAGAAAATATGACTATGAGCTCTTCGTCTAGAAGTCTCCATTTCCTACATATTATAACACTGTTACAGTTACACCTGCTTTAGAATAGAACGCTTAAACCAGTTGATCAAGATTTAGTTTTATCAACCCTTTTGTCAACTGCGTGAAAGTTTCCCAGTTTTAATTAATTATATGTAGGTACTTATTATTCTTTGTCAATATTTGTTACATTATTATATAATTTTGGCCGCGGGGTGTTTATATCACTTGTCCACGTTTGTTTATGTACACATCAGTGGTTTTATCTTATTATTTTAAATTAAGATTAACATAACAGATGCAGGAAATAGGAAGTTATGCAAAAAAGATTTTTTTTATTTTACTTAATACCAACAGTTAAAAAAAACAATTACTGGTATGCATAGTAATATAAGTACCTACAGACATAATATACTAAATATCTGTTTATAAATAGGAAACAAAATACAAAAAAACAACAAAAAGAAGTAAATAAATATTACTCGTATTATACAAAGTATGAAAGATAAGAGCGAGGAGAAAAAAAATCCAAGTACCTACAATCATTGAAAAAACAATGATAAATCCTCAATATTTTCAATAATTTTATTTTTGAATTCTTTAAGCTGCAATGTGTAAACATCTATATTTAAACGAGTGGCATGATTAATTAATCTAACCATATTGTTCAGAGGACAATGAAGCATGTAATTCGTTTGCGGGATGTCTGGCATTACAAAAGCCGTATTTATTCTGAGGTTAATCTACGGAACATTGAAAACGAGTAAATTTAAAAAATCTTTGTTGTCAATATAATAAATTGTTAATTACTTTGTAAGGATATAATATAATTCGAAGTTGCTATATTTAAATAGAGCAAGTTGATCCTTGAAAACAGTTTTAAGAATTATTGGAAATGAGCACTTCCGTGGCACAAAGGATCAATAAAAAGCAATACTGATTTTTTTAAATTTTCATTTTACTAACGTTTCGGTATTCTTCATACCATCTTCAGAGTCAAATGCTGTCAATTTCTTTCAGTATTTTGTTTGAGCGATTAATGATATTAATGATAAATGTTCATTAATCGCTCAAACAAAATACTGAAAGAAATTGACAGCATTTGACTCTGAAGATGGCATGAAGAATACCGAAACGTTAGTAAAATGCAAATTTAAAAAAATCAGTATTGCTTTTTATTGATCCTTTGTGCCACGGAAGTGCTCATTTCCAAGATATAATATAATATTAGATAGAATTTTCTTATTTGTATCATGTATGTAACAAATTATTAAAGTGTTGACAGTAGGTAATAATCGTAATAAAAATTATGATCCGGATATGATGCAGTAATCCTGAAACGAGACATTTTATGAAATTTCTTTGAACACTCTGAATAATTTTCTTCATGAACCTTTGTCATGAATACCATACCGGGGAAACATACATGAATATACATACACATATACAGGGTGTATCACAGAAAACCGAACATAGGGAAAACTCCATTGTGCAAATTAGTTAGGATCAACGATTACTTTGGCCACATATGAGAATGGGTACTATGGTAACGCTGACTAACCATTATTTAATAACAATAATAGCTAATAATGAATAATTAGAAAAATCAGGTAAAATAAATTCTTCAATATTAAATGAATTTATTTTTATTAATGAAACAATTTTTTATTAAGAAAATATTTTTTTAACTAATAATTAAATAAAACAAACAGTTAAAATAAAAAATTAAAGCAAATGTTCAAATAAACCTCCATTTTGAATTAAGCAGTGGCTTAATCGGTTACAAAAACTTTGTCTCACTTTATCTAACATTACAGGAGTCATATTGAAACATACTTCGACGATTTTGTCTTTAAGTTCATCCAGATTTTGTCAAATGAACAGCAATATGCATTTGTTACTGTATACGTACACCATGGTAACGACCTCTGAATAGAGGGCAAAGCAATCTCTGATCTTAACTAATTTGTACTGTGTACTTTTCCCTATGTTCGGTTTTCTGTGATACACCCTGTATACATGAGTAACTAATAGCCCGGGAGTTTGCGTTGCATTTTAGGTAGTGTTATCTTTTTCGATAAATCTGGTATGACTATTAAGTAAACCAAGCGTCAACTGACGCACCCGCAGTGGGTGTGGGTGTGAGAGGCTGCGAAAGTGGTAAACAAATTTTTTTTAAGTAATAGTACGCCGGCTGAAACTTTTTTTATAAATAGTTGACATCATAGTGAGTTGAAAAAAAAATGTCAGCTGCATCGTGGAGGGGGGATTGTGCGTCAACTGCTCGCATGAACTTGTAAAAAAACACTTAAAATATTGCGCATTTCACTTTTTTGGACTGACAGCAGCTGGGACAATTACGTTACCTAGGATTATGATCATATCGCTATCATAATCCTAGGTAACGTAATTGTCTCAGCTGCTGTCAGTGCAAAAAAGTGAAATGCGCAATATTTTACGTGTTTTTTTGCGAGTTCATGCGAGCAGCTGACGCACAATCCCCCATCCACGATGAAACTGACAATTTTTTTTCAACTCATTATGATGTCCACTATTTATAAAAAAAGTTTCAACCGACGTACTATTACTTAAAATTTTTTTACCACTTTCGCAGCCTCCCACACCCAGACCCACCGCTACTTGAGCAGCTGACGGTCGGTTCACTGATTAGTTGTACGAGATCAACCATCGATATGAAAATCAGCCGGCTTACTATGATTTTTTCATTTGTAACGTTGCCTCCCGGCCTATAATGTTTTATATAAAGACAGCAATGTATTTAAATTGAAAAGGCATGGTGTAAAACCTAAGTCTAACTGCCAAGTGTTAAATTTTTCCTTTTCGACGGACACTTTAGACTAGAGCTGAAGCCTTTGAAAATGGTAAAAAGTGAAAAAAAATTATAGTAGGATGAAACCCATTGGAAAAGGAAGAGAATAGAATAAAAATGAAAGGAAAAATAATTTACGGGCGATCTGAGGCCGGGAAGTGGTAGGGGGTGGGTTTTTAAGGGTAAAAAACGGTTTATCTCGATTTCCGGCAAAACTACAAGTTCTATGGAAAAAAGTTTAATTGCAAAGTTGTAGGTAATAAAAAGATCTACAACTTTTGTATCACACTTTTTTCACATAACCTCAAAATTTATGTAAAAAATTCAAATAACCAAGTTTTTGGTTTTTTATTTTTATCTTTTACAAAAAACATTTTTTTTTTCACGAAATTTTGTGAAAACTTACCTTTTTATGTCCCAAACACATTGTAATTTTTTTGATTTAAAATACTTATTTTTTCACCTTATTTTGACTTAATATCGAAAAAGCACCCTAATTTTCAATCGAAAATTCTCACGTCAAAATATCTGCTTTTTTAAAAAAGTCGGTGGGCTTTTTGTTCGTTGAAATGTCTACTTTATGATGGTGTAAAAAAATTATACATTACTACGGTAAATGTTCTCAGAAAATGCAAAGAAACGAGAAAAAAACTCGTATCCGAAATTTTTTTTTTTATCATTATGTACAATTTTGAGGCATTTATTAAAATTTACACTTTAATTACTCGTTTATTTGCATTTTCTGAGAACATTTACCGTAGTAATGTATATTTTTTTTTACACCATCATAAAGTAGATATTTCAACGAACAAAAAGCCCACCGACTTTTTTAAAAAAGCAGATATTTTGACGTGAGAATTTTCGATTGAAAATTAGGGTGCTTTTTCGATATTAAGTCAAAATAAGGTGAAAAAATAAATATTTTAAATCAAAAAAATTACAGTGTGTTTGGGACATAAAAAGGTAAGTTTTCACCAAATTTCGTGAAAAAAAAATGTTTTTTGTAAAAGATAAAAATAAAAAACCAAAAACTTGGTTATTTGAATTTTTTACATAAATTTTGAGATTATGTGAAAAAAGTGTGATACAAAAGTTGTAGATCTTTTTATTACCTACAACTTTGCGATTAAACTTTTTTCCATAGGACTTGTAGTTTTGCCGGAAATCGAGATAAACCGTTTTTTACCCTTAAAAACCCACCCCCTACCACTTCCCGACCTCAGATCGCCCGTAAATTATTTTTCCTTTCATTTTTGTTCTATTCTCTTCCTTTTCTAATGGGTTTCATCCTACTATAATTTTTTTTGGTTTCAAAAATTATCGACCCTGGTCTACTTGTACTACGGTATTTTAAACTCCCGACTAAATGAAGCGGGGTTGTTCTTTTGCATTGGCGTAGCTAGGGATTTTTCCTAGGGGGGGAGGCAACCGTTCAGCTGATCAGCCACCGCAAGGTTTCAATTTCGCTAATCCGATTAGAGATCAACTACCTTACGAGGAATGGTAATGAATCTTTTTCTCAAGATAAAAATAATGAAAATACTGTCGATTTTTCTAGGGTAGGAATGAGTTTTGTAGGGTGTCGCGCGTCTGTGCGCGAAAACGAAAAAAAGGGGTGGTTTTTGGCCGTTTGAGGTGGTGGAAACGGATAAAAACTTTTTTTAATATAATATTCCGGTTCAGTGACCTCGAAAACGGGAGAAGGAGTTGGTCTTGCAGGTGCCCGAATTATTTGCATACTCGTCCGACTCATTGACTCCACTAAAACCCAAAAAAACTATTATTTCAAGCTTTTAACAAAAGAAATTATTAAATGCTATTATTGTATGTTTTATTATATTATATTTATAAATAAAACAAAATAATTAGATATTATTATAAAATACATAAAAATATTAAAAGTAGGTTAATTATGCGACAAAAAACAAGTTAAAAGTTAGCGCTAACTGTAAATACATCAAAACCAAATGTAACACAAGGTGGGCGTTCCTTTTTAGTAATGGTCGTACGGTGTGAGTCATCAGCAGTATCAGTCACAATTACTTAGCTAGAAAGAAGTGAAATTCAAAGTCATTTCTTCCTCATTTTTACATTTTTACAATGAATGCATTACTTCTTTGTTATTTAAAGCTGTACAACAAATAATGGAATTATACATGGAAATTTTTGGGAATTACCTATGTTTAAAATTGCGAAAAAACGCGAATTTCTTTTTTTTATTTTATAAAAAACAAATGACAATCATACCGTGGCTTTTTATATACGTAATATAATATAAATATTATTTTTTTTATACCTATAAGGTGAATATTTTGGAATTTTTAGATCAAGAAATTTATTTTGAAAATACAATATAATTTCAAAAAAATAAAATAAATTTTTATATTATATTATTAATATGTTAAATACATATTATTATTATTACTGTATTTGCCATAATATGGCACACACACTATTGGCGTCGGTCGGATGGCGGGACCTAGGGGTCGGACAAAAATGTCTCGACGTTTCATAGCCTCCTGAACAATTCGCCATCATTTTTGGAAATGTCTTTTGATACTATATGCTAGCTACAACGATGTTGAGCGGCTGGCCATTAAAATTGTATACAAAGTAAGGTTTGTATTTTATTTTTTTTAAATGTGATATTCATAATTTTTAACAAGATTTAAAAAAAAAGTCTACAAAATCATTACTGAAAACATTTAGAACCAGACTACCAGGTCGGAAAATAAGAATAAAAAAAAAACACTTAACAGGGAGCAAATTATAACAAAATTTCGTAGCTCCATGTTAAAATCCTATGTCTCAGATACTGCGGACACACTGTACATATGTATTTTTCCTTCTTTATTTCCTCGTAGCATCCAAACGGCTGGAAGGATTTTAATAAATGAGGTGTCATTCGATTCGTCTAAACCGTGCGATGGTTATAGGCTAGGTTTTGTTTTTATAAAACTGAAAGAGCGGCTGTAAAAAATGGCGGTAGAGACGGAAAAAAAATTGTGTACCTTATTGAGTGGCATATCACTGAACAGGTCTTTCAAAATCAAAATTGATAAAACAAAACTAAAAAGTCGTCATTAAAAAATTTTTAAAAAAACGACTTAAAAGATGGAACCAAGATCAAATGATAACATATCGAGTCGGAGGCATAGCAGTAACAAATTGAACAGAAATATCTGATGCCTTTGACTGCATGTTATCATTTGATCTTGTTTCCATCTTTTAAGTTGGATTTTTACGCAGTCGGATTTCTTTTTAAATAATTTTTATACATTATTAATAGTAGCTGGTGGCAGAAAATTTAAGTAATTTTCTCGTGTTGCAGAAGTTGAAAATAGTGAAGTTTTGCTAATAAAAACCACTAATGACAACATCTGCATTGATGAGTGAGTAATTAAACATGTAAAAAAAATTGTCCCTACATCATTTACTCGCGTCTGGCACTGGCCCATAGCTTACTACAAAATTGTAAATGTTCTGAATGTTATTTTTATATGTTACCTCTTCTAAGCCACATCCTGTATAGCTGTTTTATTGGTGAAACATTTTTGAGACACATTGTATAATATTATACTCTAACTCATGTCAAACTCTGAACCTATATTTTAAATTTATGATAAGTACTCACAATGCTGCAGTACTTATTCTATATTTTAATTAATATGTCTACATTGAGTTAAGAATTTCATAAGTTACTCACGAACAAGTTGTTTTTTATTAATATACTAGCGGACCCGGTCCGGCTTCGCCCGGATGTTAAGAAGGTCCGGGTGCTAGGAATTTCCCGGGTGCAAGACACTACTCACTCGCTTCGCTCGTTCGCTTGAATATTATAAATACACTACCCACGTTATCATTTTGTTCAAGTTCCATGGCTATCGCTATCTGTTTTCATAATTTTTTTTAATAATAAGTCGTTAAGTTTTCTTAAATTTTCTAATTTTCTGCGCAAATTTCTTAATTTTTTTCCATAAGAACCTTCTACAAAGTATTAGAAAACATTTTAAAAAAATGTCGATGAAATCCGGAAAGTCGTTCTTAAGTGATGTCGTCACAAAGGGAAATAGGGATTCATTTATATATATATAGATTTTCTTAAATTTTTTAATTTTCTGCGCAACTTTCTTAATTTTTTTTCCATAAGAACCTTCTACAAAGTATTAGAAAACATTAAAAAAATATCGATGAAATCGATAAAGTCGTTCTTAAGCGAGTTCTTAAGTTATGGCGTGACCAAGGGAAATAGGGATTCATTTTTATATATGTCACGCCATAACTCAAAAACGGCTCGACCTATTTGAATAATTTTTTTTTGTTTTCTTCGCTCTAATACAGGGGTGGTTTAAAAACAAAAAAATTAAAATGGGTCAAGCCATTTTTGAGTTTTAGCGTGACCAAGGGAAATCGGGATTAATTTTTTATATAAATTCTTAAATTTTCTGCGCAATTTTCTTAATTTTTTTTCCATAAGAACCTTCTACAAAGTATTAGAAAACATTAAAAAAAATATCGATGAAATCGGTAAAGTCGTTCTCAAGTTATTGCGTGACCAAGGGAAATAGGGATTCATTTATATATATATTATATAGGTGCTCTCTATATACTATATCGAATTTCCAGATTTTCATCTTGAATTTTTCGAATCATGACTGGATGACTGGTTACATAATATCAGATTGTGTATCTAGTTGCGTAATGCGGAATATTACTGGCGAGTAGTGACCGGATGTTAAAACGAGTGATAACAGTCACACGAGTCATAATATCATTACGCACGAGATAGATAGATAGATAGATAGTTTATTTAGTCATATTGGAGATACAAGTATCTATATGACGGGTCAGATTACAAATAAAATTACATGTTAAAATCTTTGATATTGTATAGACACGCTTCAGTCAGAGTTTTTTTAATTTTATTTTTAAAAACATTGTCAGGTAGATCTTTAATTGTTTGGGGTAAACTGTTGTAAAATTTTTGCGAAAGGTAATAAAAATCGTTTTGAGTGCTAGATAGATTGCACATAGGCAATCGTAATGCTTCCTTATTTCGCGTGTTATGTGAGTGATTATTATTTTTAATGAAATATAATATATTTGCCTTAGCAAAAATCAGTAGATGATATACATAGAGAGACGGTATAGTCATTATTTTATAATATTGAAAAAATGTTTTGCAGGGCGCACGGGGTGCAGCCCGAGCTAAAATGCGGACTGCCATTTTTTGTATTTTAAATGCTCTAAAGAGTAACGACGAGCTACCCCATAACAAGATGCCATAATCTAATAGTGACTGGAAAAGACCGAAATAACAAATGCGGACTGTGGAAGTGGATATATACATATATCATAGTATTTTTTGCCAAGTCCACTATAATATAGCTGCTTTTCACTTCATTTTCAGTATTTTCAAAAAATTTTGACAGTTCATTAATTGGTGTCGCCAACTTTACTCCTATAGTAGGCCGAGGCACGCACTAGGAGTATGTAATAGCGAGTGGATATTCAGGCGAATAAACATAAATCACTATGGAAATAGTGTGGGAAAGATACGTTCCCGTACACTGGCCTGTCAATAGTCACTTTACATGTATGCAAAGCAACTATTTTATAGTGGGTATGGCAAAAAAGATTAAACAGATGAACACGAGAGTTGGACTGTGTATTTATATTATATTGTATAGGTATCCAGGTACTGTTACACAAATGCACTACTGAGACGTTGCAATGTTCTGTTAAGAAATTGCTAACGACTATTTATATGTATGAGTGAGTGACAGCACCACAAGAGGCGAGTTCTGTAACTACCCCATGTCAAATAAGCACTTTTTGCACTTGTAGCATACAATATTTTATGTAATATTTGCTTTGACAGTTTACTTTTAATGTTTTTGACGTAAATACATAATTTATTTTATTTTATTTATATCCATGGTAAAGCTATTAAATTACATCGTTGAATAATATTTCATAACTGCACACTGTGCTATAATGAAAGTATAAACCATGGAGACTAGACGTATAAATCATTGAATAATATTTCATTACAGCACACTTTGCAATAATTGTAACATTGTTGCACAGTGTAAAATAATATAAAGTGTAAGTATTCAGAAATTGACAACTTAGTGAACGCTATGCAACGACATAAAAGTAAATTTTCACCAACAAATATATTCTAGAATATTGGTCTCGATTTTTTTTTAATTTTTAAACATTTAAAAAAATTTTTAGGATAAAAAATGTGTATTTTTTTAGAATAAAAAAATCTGTTTAGCCTGCCCACACTGTATGCGACAAGCATACGGAGAATTACTAAGTAACTTGGCATAATAATTCTGATTCGCTTTATGCGACAAAAACAGAGAGTGAAGTAACATACTTGCTAATAACTGCTTCCATATAATACGACTTATGTAGGTATGTATTTTGTACCGTTATAACACACCTAGTACTAGAGCTATAGTACCTACACGTGTATTTTACCTATATTATAGTAGTACTCATTCAAATGGTAATATAATATTACAGATGCTAAAATATAGTTTTAAATGTTTACAGGCCATTTTCTATGCAATTTATTTGTAACAAGAAAACAGCAAACAAAAAATGACCAGGCGCCAAACATTGGAAAAAATTCAGACTGGAAATTTTTTTCACATAATTTTCCCTGTTGTCTTCAAGAAACTTCCCTCTTTCAACGAGGTGCGCTACTTCCCTGGGGGTGGGCTAAGTAACGAAAATCAAGTTTTTGTCGGATTTTTGACTTTATATCAACTCTATGGCAAAAATAGTTACATACAAAATTAAAGCAAACTAAATGCTCTATGCAAAAAAGCTTTTATATAACACATGCACGCTTTTAGTGTTTTGTCGTATCTGTTTTGCGGACCTTAAATAGCCGTTTTTTGACTAGTGACCATTATGTAACGCTTTTCAGTGCTATAATGGTTCATTATGTAACTAGTTACATACTGATCCATTATGCAACGCTTTTCAGTGCTACAATGAAAAACAGTTGCATAATGAACCATTATGTAACTGTTTTTTAAATTCAATTAAAGTCTAAAACCATGCATGTGTTATATAAAGTATAGTGTGCAACGCGTGTGCTAAATCTTTATGCGGTATTATGCAGTATTATATGGTATTATGCAGGTCCACTATATCTAACGCATCTATGCCACCTGAAAATGGTCATTACACCAATAAAACACTATTCTTAAAACCATTCATTGTTGGTGAAAGTAAAATGTAGATATCTAAAATTTTTAACCACCGACTAAAAGGAGCGGGGTTATGATTTTGACCCGTATGTTTGTTTGCTTGTTTTTGAAATTAATTGTTTTCTTAGTTAAAAACAAATTGCATATTTATTTACTATAGATAACAAACGTCCTTTAGTTAACAGGCCGAAGCAACACGTGGATCAATAATAATCAATACAACTTTGTTTTATCCTTATCCAAATTATTTTGAGCAACTTTAGCGATTCTTTTGTTTTTATTTTATTTCCATCTTCTTTACGCCTAAGTCGTTCCCTATTTACCTTGCTTTCTAATGCCAAAATCCCTAGTTTGGCTACATGAGAAAAATATTTTGGTACACGGTCGTAATACTCTGTATATTAGACTAGCGGTTTGCCCGTGATTTTGTCCGCTTGGAAATATTAACAATTTAGTCAGCAAGGTTTTCTCTATACAACCCCTAGCTTTGACCCAGTCAAATTATTTTATATAAAACACGCCCGCTCCCCGTTCGGGTAGTTTTTTCAAAAGACCGTCGAGAACATGTATTTCTTTATTTTCTATAAGAAGAGTATTTTTTAGCATAAGAAATTTCAGAGATACAGCGTATTCTTCATGAAGGTTTCCATCCCTCTTTTCACCCCTTGGGATACGAATTTCGATAATTTGTCGAACATCGATCTCTTCGATTTTAAAGAATACTCAAGTCAAATTTTGTATTTTTACTCATGCAATTTCGGTAAAAGATTATTTTTATAACTCCCCTTTTCACCCCCTTAAGGGTTGATTAAAAAAAACGATCGAACACGTATGTGTTTATTTTTAATGAAGAGTTCGTATGTTAAATTCAATACTTCTTACTTTAACGATTTGTGAGATATGAATATTTTCGAGCGCATTTTTTTTTTCGATCACTAATATTCATCAATCATCCTCGTGTGTATTAACCGATTTCGTATTTTTGTGATCTTTACCCTTCCAGATTTTCTACAGTTTGGTCACGGTGTTTCTTATAATTTCAGCTCAGTGCCGCTCCGTCTTTCCTGTTGTAAAGCTGCAGTTGTATAATTTTGATAAATTTCTAAACTGCTATTATGACCTCGCTCCATAACCATTATTTTCGTATTTGATTGAACGTTAGCTATTTTTGTCTCGATCTGTGTACAATAAACTCAAGTTCTTTTTTCGGTGACACCTTGTATAACTATGTACAGTCGGTTTTTATGCATTTGAGAAAGACGCATACATGATATTGTAATTAACGTGCGTGTACGTAGTTCAGGAATTATGCAGATTCACAATCCGCGCTTGCCATATGGTAGTTCCGTACAAAAGACTTATTGTTGCAGTATAAGTACCTAACATACATACGTAGGTATGTAAACGAGCGTTTGATGTTATCATTATTATAATATATATTTTATTATACCTACCTATAGTACAGTTTCATAATAATTGACAGTGAGTCATAGTTAGTTCCTCACAAGCTTAATGGAGCAGAAAAGCAATGAAACAATGTAAAGCATATATGCGTCGCATAAACGTCCCACGCTTAAAACTGTTCCGCTTATCTTACATTGTGAAGTATAAGTGTATTAGTCACTGCCAATTATTTTGGAACCGTACTATAGATAGGTATATATTAGTTATAAATTAAAGTTAATAAATAATAATACCATAATCACGAGAAAGATGCTCTTGAGGAAGTTTCAATCAAACTAAGTCATGGATACATCATATAATGAGATAATTATTAATTAATTATCACCAATAAGTGCGCGGGAGAGTAGGTACAAACAGACAGAATGTATATTCTGCTCAATTGACTTTGTGAGTCTATAACGTACCTAATTAGTCAACGCCACCTATGTTTAGGACGTTTAGGTGACGTTGATATTTTAGTACGAGTGTAAAATGACTGCATGAGCAGTGTGGTGGATCACCGCACAGGCGTAAGAAACGTGTTTTGGGGCCTTAAAAACCAAAAAGAAAACAAAATGTTTTGTTTGTTAAAATAAAAAAAAATATAAAATCTTTCGCGGTAGTCACAAAATAAAGTTTCTCTAAGCCTGCAAATGCTTTATCCGTTACTGAAGCGGGCAGTGAGTGTAAATAGTTTGACACGTTCTACTAAAATTTAGTTAAAGTCCAAAATTGACTAAATCGATACTTTAAATTTAAATACATAGTAGTTACAAGTTAGTGAATAACTAATAATTCAGATAACTTACAATTATTGTGACTTTCAGACGACGGCCCGTATTACATTTCTATACTTGTTAAACACTGTAAGAAAGAAATAGTATTATTATTATTGTTTCTTTTGTCTGTAGATTTACGCTCTGTGATTATTGGAGTAGTTTTCCTTTTCGTATTTACTTTAGACGTCGTCCGTATATAATTTTACTTTATTTACAACATATTGTAATATATAATATATTTATATTGATACAATACAGACGTACATAGGTACTCACTCACGGTTTCCAGTTTCCACCATACCAAGAAGACAAACATCAGACTCGTAACTCGTGTGGAACGGAGCACGGTAGTTGCGGCTGCACTTGACCATCTCACGAACAGACTGACCACCGACACTAACATCATGTGTATCATCGCTAGGGCTGAAATTACCTATCTATTTATTTAATACCAAAAGATAGACAATAATAACCAAATGGTACTTTGCAGACAATACAAATAGGCACTCTAACAAAAAGAAAAAAGAGGCTTAGTGTGTGGGTAAAACCACACTGCTAACTTCCCATTGGATGCCCTTAAGTTTTTTTATAAAAAAAATATTTGCAAATCTAATCAGGTATTCATTATGTAATTATGTGTCGAATGAAATTGGTCCGAATTCGATATAATTATATTTATTTGTTCTCGAAATATGCGAGCCGAAAAAAGTTCACCAACGTCAGGGGCGGATTCAGAAAAATATTTCGGGCGGGGTTTTCAAAATATTTATGTACAAGTACATTATATTGATACTTGCCTCACCAAATTAGTTTTTTACACGCGAAAATGTAAAAAAAAATATCGAAAATATGCAACGACCAGCGCCGCTAAGATATGAATCGGATGCCATTATCTATGCGTTCTATGCGTAGCCAAAAATTTCGGTGGGGGGAGTGCACCCCCTACCCCCCCCCCTAAATCCTCCACTGACCAACGTACAAACGAACGTACGTATACACACACAGAAAGAGAGAGAGAGAGAGAGACATCTCTAAAAATAGTAGATTCGGACTATATGGACCTTAAAACGTCCAGATAAGTCAACATTTTTCATTCGCAAAATCGGACCCATTACAATAACTTCCAATGGGAAATTAATTAATAAAAAGTAAATATACCTATACTATAAACCATAAGGTATGAATGATATGAAAAAAACATTTAGTCATAGAAAAACAACGAATCAATACCTCTATACACTCAATATATCAATAGTTTTAACTTTAAATTATCTTTAGTCAAGTTCCAAAATTATGCTTACATTGTTTCAGTTCTTTTTACGAACTATGCATGACTCACTATCTCAAATTTTGGAACTTTACTGTAGGTAAGTTTCAACCAGAAAATAACAATATCACTAGCAGAGATAAAATTTATAAAAGAACTGCAACAAATTTTGTTAAGAAACTATAGTAAACTACGTTTGTAGGTACTATACCTATCTTTTTATTTATTTATTTATTGTAGATTATAGACGCGTCGACAACTCAGGTCATTAGCGTCTTCAACACAACAAATAACATATTTGTGTATTAAAATCCGTCAGCCGGCATACACAAACCGATTGGTACGAGCTCGAGTCCCTGGGAGCGCTAATTCCCAAAGAACATTGGAATGCAATTGCGATAACAACTACATCCCAATGTCCCCCCTGGGGGGACTATACCTATTATTTATGCGGTTAGTGTTACCTACTATATATATCCATTCAGAAGGAATGATGAATCGTTCTTTCTGAATGGTGGCAGTCAGTTATATTTATGTCTGACTTTATAATTATTATCTACATTCTGTCGACAAGCTATCTGAAAGTTTTTTAATTCAAAATCATACATTTTCAAAAACAAAGCAGCCTTCTGAGGGATACATTCGCTAATACATATATGTAATATAATCCATGCTCTCACTTATTGGGTTATTTTTTAAAACGATATTTAATTTTTAATGTTGCCTATCCCTAATCAAATATATCGTCTTTATAGTAACTATTCTGCTTTCAAGCGACTCCCACTCGACCAAAGCGGTGCAAAGAACGGTATATTGTTTGTATTATAGCGTGAACTTAATTAAAAAATACAATACAATTAATTTATTTATTTCTATGTCCTATATATGAAACTCAAATATCAATTTTCAAAGGGATCGGATAATTTAAAAAAAAGTGAATATGGCCGCCATTTTGAAATTTGCCGCCATTTTATTTTTCTGTGTCCTATAAAACTCTCAAATATCAATTTTGAAAACGAATAAAGGTGGAATTTTGAATAGTTAAAAAAACAACTATAATTAATGTTGCTACATGGAGATTCAAACCCGGGACGTATTGCGTATGAAGCGGCCGTTCTAACCACTATGCCACGCAGACCTTAAACTAAACTGCTATATTTATGGTACCTATAGCGAGCTGGACGGTTAAATGCACAACAATAGGGTTATTATAATGGAAGCGATGACGAATGACGGGTGACATTGTTTCTAGGTTTATTCCCCTGCCGCCAAGCGCACAACGTCCGTAAAAAAATATAACTTCAAAATGAAAAAGTTTTATTAGGTACCCGCTACTGATGAAATAAATTTCATAGTATGCATTCGTAAAGGACTAAGCGGGTCATTCACGTTGAAACGGTCGCACGGACCCGTCTCACGGAATTCGATCGTATTTGACCGATTCGATCGTGAATGGTTTGGTCGCAAAGCGGACCGTACCACCAAGGTCATGTCGCCGGTCCGTTAAAACTGTCTTCGAAATTTGCGACACGACCGCGGCGGTATGTCGGTGTTTGCGACGGCCCGTGGCACGTGCGACTAAGCTAAACAGTCTGCGAATGAATGTCAAGCGCAGGGTGTGTTAATTAGCGTTTACAGGGTTATGTTGTGAATTACGAGATGGAAGAAAAAATAAGGAGTTCTTATCTTTATATGAAACTCATTCATGTTTATGGTCATCCTTCTGAGCACTTGGATTTTTTTTCTTCATCCATGCACTCCAGTAATACTAATTACTATAGCAAGAGCAGGTTTTGTCTTTTTATTCATATTGGAAAGCAAGAGCACACCATTTGATAAAATTCTACTGTATGGGCCGATGTTATATATTTCGTAAATTTTAAAACGAAACAACTGCCTATTGCTATTGAATAGTTAAAGAACCGATCTCCCTTTACGCACAACTTTTTTTGAAAAAAAAAAAAACTCCACAAAAGCACGAAATTAACAAAAAATCTTTCTGTATTGACACATTACTTTCATCATTGTAAAGCCATTTTGCTAATTATTTTCAGAATGACCAATCTCTGACTCCCTAACATTACGAATGAAAATATGTAGCGGTGTTGCCTAGTATAGAACAAAATATAGGCAAGAAGCATTTTTAGCGGAGCGGTGGCGGTTTTTACGAGGTGGGGGCGGTTTTATTGGGGGGGGGGGGCTGAGTACGATCTTGAATAGCTGACAAAAATAATAATTTAATATACAAATTTAATTTTGGTCAAATTGTCGAGAATGAACACACGATTTTTGGTGATTTTTGGACGCGGGCCCGCGAGAAACTCCCCCCACCCATGCGAGACGCTCTGTGCCCCGCGAACACTCGTCCAAAAAATCACTAAAAACCGTGTGTCCATTCTCGACAAATTGACCAAAATTAAAATGTAAGAAGTTGCGAGCTGCTTCTTATCATTTTCCACTCTATATTAATAATTGTAGAGTAGTGCTGTTTAGAGAAGACACCAGCATTATGTCTGATATGCGCAACATTTGTAAATTTGTGAGTTTCAGAATTTGTGGATTCTATTGTTTAATGAAGTTTCCAAAGTACATGCCATTGTGTATTAATTTTTCTTTTAATTTTGCGTTACTTTATTACAGGTCAAAGTTGCTCAGAGATTGAAAAATGTTTTCATCTCGGATTTGCGATGATGATAAACAGTTTTAACTGCGGGTTATGATTGAGTGTAGGTAATTTTCCTTGATATTTCAATTCTTATTTTCTCGCGTTTGAACAATAAAATTAGAAATGCTTTTATTTTTATTATACCACACATCGATTACTTTGTACCTTGAAATTATGAAACAAAAATAACACAATTAAATTATTTTTAATTTAGAAATAAAAACCACTTTATCATTTCTTTTGCCGATACAGTTTTCATAAGCGGTGGGATAGGGTGCTTCCGACTTTTTAATTAAAATTTACAATAATAACACATACATTTTTAAACTATGCTAACGTGTTCTTCTAGACTTCATTATACCTACGGTTTTTTCCGCCTCTATTTCTAAATCACTCTGTATAGCTAAACAAATATTTTCTGCTCGTTATTGGAAAATATCGATGTTTTTGTTTCCATATTTTTACAACATTCGATGAATCGTTTTATACATCGATGTTTTAACAATTTTGAGCATCCCTAATTTTAAAGACAATTAGATGAGAGAGTTGATATTATATTATGCCAACGTCCTTGTGCTAACTGATTTTCACTGTATCTGTGAAATGAACGTCGTTGACCGCAGACGGCATTGCCAGTGAACTTGATCTTTCCGTAGTGCACATTATAATATCAAACACGTGTTGTGCGGTAGGCAACGTTGACACCAACAACTACAGGTGCAGAATACTACAGATTTAGAAGTAAACTAATATAATAATATATTATGCTACTCGTCCGGATTCACCCGGATGCTAAGAATTTATGATTTATTACATACCCCCGCGAAGCGAAGTAAGGATCCGCCTATACGCTAAAACGCAAAAGAATTTCAGAGTTACGTTTTGTTACTATTCCACAGGAATTATCCCTCCCCCCGTGAGAAATTTATCAAAATAAAATATAGCCTATATCACTCAGGGATAGTGTATAGCTTTCTATTAGTGAAACAATTTTTAGAATCAGTTCAGTAGTTCCAGAGATAAGAATTTATGATTTATTACCCCCCTGCGAAGCGAAGTCACCTGTCGTTGTTCTCGCTTAGCGTACTTGCCTACAGTTTATAATATTAGTATAGTATTATATTAGTATAGACTATAGATAGTTAAAATCTCCTACACCCCCGTTTTACCCCCTTTGGGGTTGAATTAAAAAAAACTCGAATATAGCCTATAACCTTCCTCAATAAACGGGCTACCTATCTAACAAAAAAAAATTCAAATCGGACTGGTAGTTCCTGAGATTAGCGCGTATAAACATACACATAAACTCTTCAGCTTTATTATATTATTAGTATAGAATATAGATGAATCGATTCCATATTCTTAAAACACTCACAAATTTCTGTGATTCAGTGGTGCGCATACATATTTAGTCATGCGCTCCTATTTCTAAGTTTTCGTACAAACGTGCACAAACCTAATATGCATTATTATTTCTTGAGCAAACAGTAGTTGTTCTTAAGTTATTTGGGATTGACCAGCTGTGTCAAAGTTTCACACCAGTTATGTACACTGTAGTCTGTACAGTATAATGTGGAGCCTTGCGGAACTCTTCTACATGTGTATTACCGCCTTTATGTGGAAAATTCATTGAGAAGAAGAAAACGTTATTGTCAAAAACTAATTTCATAGTATGTTTGACAAAAGTTATTGGTTGAGAAAGTATGAACGTTTTCACATTTTTTGTTCTGCAATGTAGAAAGGACTTTGGGCATATTAACATTGTATTAGTATTGAGTCATGCAGATATTTAGCCTCGGCCTTGGAGAACTAAAAGTTTATTATCATCGGCTGTTCAATTCATCTGATTCAAATTGTTTTAACTTTTCTTAGGTCACAAGCTCGACAGCAGAACGATATTTTATTACTTCCTTTTATATTATGTAGATGCACTAATATGAGATAATTGCTCACATGAAATTAAATAAGTAAAACGCTTTTTTTTCATGTTTAAAAGCAATTATTTAAACACGGTTTGTGAACCGATGTTTTAAAGTAATTTTGCATAACAGGATGATTCAGTGCTTGCTATATTATACAGAAGCAGCTTAATATTCATATAGGTAATAGAACCGATTAAAGTATCTAACTTCAATAACTAGCCATTTTTGTACTGTTATTCAGAAAATTAAAACTGTATTTCAAAATATTCAATTTTCTCTAAGAAGTGCTCAGAGCAGTAGAAAAATTAATCATTTATAAAACCTGTTTTACACGCGCATGTAGTTTTGTAATGAAATTTTAACAAGAATTTTATGAATATTTCTAAAACAAAAATGTCGTTTGGAATTTGGGCAACTTCAGCTGAATTCTGCAGCGCCATTCAAATGTAGCTTTGAAGTTAATGAGCATGACATACAATATCGATTTTTTAACAGGATTTAGAAACGGATTTAAATAAAAATTAGTAGGTATATCTGTATATATTTGTTATATTTTAAACTACTTTTTACGCGAAGCTTCGTCCACATGAACATCGATTTGTTCGCCATTTCGGAAAGCGTCAACGTTGATTTTGATGGGAATTCTGTCCGAGCGTAGTCGGGTAAAAAGTCCTTAATAGTTTAACAAGTTAAATTAAAATCGATACAGCCTTTTTCGAGTGGTTCCGATATACCAACAAACAGACTGCCAAAAATTCTTCCGCCTCATGAATATCATTATATTATAAAATTTTCACGAAAAAAGAAAATTACATATTATGAAGTCCCGTTACAAATTATTTTATGTATTTGATGACAATATCTATAGTCCATTCTGAAATAGTACAGAGTAATAAATCATTTTTTTCAGATTCTAGTTGTACTATAGAGTAGGTACCCAGCCTTATTTTAAGTCATTTCTAAATTCATGTATAGACTTAATAGCCATTCAACTTTAAGACTGTTTTGATTATTATATATATTTAATATATTGTTATAAATTGTAATAAATAGACAACGTTTAGAACAGTCTTAAAGTTTATTGGTTATTAAGTCGACCTAACTTTGGGAATGATTTAAAAGAAGGTCAGGTATCTACTCTATGGTATCATTGGAATCTGTCAAAAACAATATTTCAGGCAGAAAAGTTTATACTTACGCAGTAAGAAATTATTGATGTCAGAATTCTTAAGAGAACACGAAGAATAACTTGCAGTGATATCATTAATTTTTATAGGGTAATAATTTCCATAGTCATGCGCATACTTTCATTTATCGTGATTCGCGATCGACACAACGATTTTGTTCGATTAGTTGTGGTCAAGGTCATTAAATTGTTTCAATGAGACCTGAAAGCGTGAAAAATGTCACCTATTTTAGATCAAATCAAATCTAAATATTGAAGGTAAAATAATACAACTGGTTGATTTAAAAGTAGGAACTTTTTATGTGAAACAATTTAGTAAAGAATTAAAGTGCATTAATTTGCACTACTGCAATTAATCTAATATATTATAAATAGACAACAAAAGCTCTCAGTAAAATTATTAATTATGTGCGATGATGATTACAGTTCTAATTTTTTAATCAAAATAACTTCTTTCAATTTTGTGAAGCTGCAGTTAATTTGCATTTTTTTAATTGATTTTTTTCTGTAATCGGTATAATTAATTAAAAATCCATGTAAAATATGTACCTATTTTGAAGTAACAATTATCCACAAACTAGCTTTGTAATGTCGGAAACTGAGGAGTGAAAACGCGTCTGAATTATCATTGAAGTGCGAGGTAGAATCATTACCAAATTAGGTGACCAAAGAAGAATAAAATACTTGCTTATCTTCTGTTTTACTAGTGAGATTCTGATAAATTGACATTAATCACTCCCCAGTTCCCGGGTTCTAGGTAAAAATGTCAATTGGATTTTCAAATTATTATTAAAAAAAAATAATGAATTGAAAATTAGAATTGGTGCTAGGCCCAAATAACCTTAGCTGTTGGTGGTCTTTAAAACACAATTTCGACATTAATCACTAATAATCATACGCGTATTATAGAAATCGGCCATGAATTAAATAACAAACGGACTGTGGCAATAATGTGGTATTTCGAACCATTAATATTTCTTATGCATATGTAAATTTGAGATAATCCAAAAGTGGCTTAAAGTTAACGAGACATATTATAAAATTATAGACATTTTTCTTCTCGAGTGAATTGGAAAAAGACTACATTACAGTAAACTCAAAATCGTCCGTATTATATTATTATGGTTAAATATATTGATATTTATCATTTGATAGGATGCAACACTTTTTTTTATAACTTATATAAGCATATAAGGGGTGTCGTTTCTAATCGTTTTTTTTTTTGTTATGTATAATTGATAAGATACTATTTGAAATACCATTTTTGAAGTAATACCTAAGCTAAAGAATCTTAATCATTGCTCGGTTGATTGCTGCTTTCTGCGTGAAGCAATTTTCACCGAAATTAAAATCGGCGCGGCGTCCATTTTTGTTGGCTGCAAGTTGAACGATTCATTTGAAATTTCTTCGTTTCTATATTGGCAGGTAGATACAGTGCGTCTCACGGAAGTTTAAAAATGTCTGAAGTCATCGTTTAGGGCATTAAATTTCCTATGGATTCTTAGACGGATTTTTTTTTATTCGGATTTTAACTTTGACTGCCTATAACTTCTCAATTTTTAAAGATATCGATATGGGACAAAAAGCACGATTTAGGCCGTTCCTTGCTTTATGAACATATTTATTTTTAATTTAAAATTCGATGAACACAATAAATAAAGCTATTGAAAAGGACATTACATTTTAACCATTGGTTACCGAAAAGTTACAAAAAGCGCGTGATTTTTAAAAAACTGAAGCGCGCTTACCGCATTAGTACCACAGAAAAGTTGTTGAAATAAAAATTGTAGGAAATCTAATCCTCTTTAAAACATTTCATAGTAGAAGAATCGCTTAAGTTGACCCGTTCTAAGATATTTCGAAAAAATCAAAAAAGGTGGTAACATTTCTTGGTTTTTTGATGCCCTCACGTAAACTTACGTCGAGGGACCGTGCAAACCTAGGATACTTTTGCTTGACGTCAAAATGAAGCGATCAAAACGATCTCTCGCTTTCCAACATTTATTTCCACCAACGGTCCCCATAGAGTCTTATTTTACTGGGCTAATAACATTTCTGACAACAATACATAATTACTATTTTTATTTTAAAATAGGACATAGGCTGTCAAATACGAAATTTTACACCAAAAACCAGAAATAAAAAATAATTTGTGTCTAAATCAGTTCAAATGTTGTATGCAGTGTCGGGAACAACGTACTAAAAGTGATACATCCCCTGCATCCTCTTTTTCTTTACACTACAAACTATTAGTTGCAAAGAAATATGCCTTTCAAAGCTAACTTGGGAACGAAGTTTGTTCTTATGAGGATTCAATGTTAAAATTTAATACGTATATCGTATGTATACCTCGCTGTGAGACGTACTGATATACCTTATATTATAATTTATATTTTATATATAATATACTTACTACGAGAAGGTATGTCAAATAATACAGGTCGTGCGGACATTCGTTCCGCGCCTATACCAACGCTCGTGTCACTAAGCGTATCTATGTATCACTGTCGCGACTCGCGAACGTCATTTGTTTCATTGTGGACACTTCTAAAATAACTGACGCTATTGTCGGCTTATTGTTGAGCGGTTTATTCTTGAAACATTCATACATTCTGCTAACAATAATAACATTTTTTTTTATTTAAAATTATTGAATACATACATAGGTACAAACCAATTTATATAGAAATACTAGCAACCCTGTCCAACTTCGCTCGGGTGCTAGAAATTTATGATTTATTATCCCCCCGCGAGAAATTCTTTCCCTAAGACTCGGGCGAAGTCGGGCTGGTGGTGTTTATAATATTAGTAAGATTCCGCCAATATACGCTAAAATGCAAGAAAATTGCAAAGTTACGTTTTGTTACTATCCCACTGGAAATTGGAACTATACATTTTTCCGGGATGAAAAGTACCCTATGCCCTATTCCAGGACCTAAAGTACCTAACTATATACCAAATTTCATGAAAATCCATTTAGCCGTTACAGAGTTGAGTGGTAACAAACATACGCAAAACAAACTTTCGCATTTATAATATTATAGTAGATATTATTATTTGGTGTAGGAAAACTATACGTCTATACTGATATCATTAAATACGTTGAATCAAAAAGGAACAGTGACAATATTCATGCTTGTTTAGTCCAAAACTGAAGTTTTCTTCCTCAATGAATTTTTCATAAACATAATATATTTATTTCAATGACATTTATTGACTGAGCATTTTTTTCAAATCAAAAAGTATCTACTCTTAAACGTAAATATTAAATAATTTGAGTGTTCAATAATGTCTCTATTAAATACAATTAATAAAGATGGATTGAATAAATAATCAATTTTAGTAGGTAATAAGATATACTCGTATAACCAGTGTAAATTAATTATTTTTAAACAATGCTATTTTTAGTTATTTTCCAAAAAGCTTTATGATATTGAAAATAATGGTTGTATTATAGATTTTGATGTCTCCTTGGTTTCAGAAATACAAGAATAAGATACATTTACAAACATCCATCACACGCATTCGACAAGCTCTCATTTTTATTCGCTCATAGCATTTAATGTAGTACATTGTAAAGTGCTCATCCAACATCCAACTCGCTTTTCTCTTCTGTTAATTTTGTTAATGTGTCCACTTGATTTCGAAACCTACCAAGTTTGCAAGTTTTCTGCGCTATGAGAATGACACTTCATCGAGTTTTAATCAAAATAAAAAAAAAAATTACAGTACATCTGGATCTGTCTATAATTTCGTTTTCTTACGAGCTTTTCGGTTAGGTATTTTATTTTAAATCCAGATGAAAGGAACGTCTGTTCTGAATTTTAGACTGCATGTTTGTTAGTACCGACATAATATCTCGAAAACGAATGAATCCAACCAATCGGTACTTTAAACCACTAAAACAATTCTTGTAAAAATATAAGGCTAAGTCTCGTGATCACGTAGCAGGCAGCAGCAAAACGTTTGAGATCTAATAAAGTCAAGTCAAATTTATTGTATTGTAAAAGTAGTAAAATGTAAAAATGGATAACTTCAAAGTTCACTAAAGGAATAAAAGACGAATGATTAAAGCTCTCGGCCTTGCAGTGGAAGTCAAAAACGAGCTTTTAAGTTAGCCAAGTTTTAGATATTGAACTTGGCTCTATTAGACCTCATAACGTTTTGCTGCCGGGCACGAAACTTGGCCTTATTTTTATAAGAATTCATTATTGTTTTTCGTGTAATTTCAATTCTTTTTGTAGGATGTTGCTTATACACTAGCCAGCATGCCTTTCCACTTAGGCCCGTATTCACCGAGCCTAGTTAGTTATTTATTCCGTTGATTTATTCCCCTGGTAACTATCACACGGAATAAATAGTGATAATTCAAATTACCAAACATAGTTAAGTTTACTGCAGGTATAAATCGTAAGAATAGCTATTCTGTCCAATTTCAAGGGTATAAATATTTATCCGCCTAGTTAAATAGGGTGTGCACGAAATGCATAAATTACTTTATGGCCTGGCTACCTTTTCAGGTAAATATTAATTTCATATCTTACAGGAAAAGGTTTTTGTCAGTAAAATATGTCAATATTCACCATTTTACATTTTCGATAGATGCGCCATCGGTCGGATCTTTGGTAAACGTGCTTTATTTGACAAAATCTGCAAGGCGTATAGTATATAATAAATTTTTACCTGCAGTTACTATTCTATCGAATGAATTGCTTGGTGAATAGAAAGTTTATTTTATTCCAAGGAATAAATTTATTCTAAGATTAGTAACTTCTATCGTTAACAGTGTTTGGTGAATACGGGCCTTAGAGATTCATTTTTATTATATATGTAGCCTATGGGTACCTATATGGAAATCTGTACTCTCCCCCCTTGAGGGGTTGCGGTGGGAAAACATATTTTGATACTGACTCACTCACAAGTATGTAGAATCCATCTAGAGTACAAGTTAAAAACATATAGCTATGGACGCAAACCAGTCTGGCGGTCGACCGAAGCGCTAGTTATCCGCTACAAGTAAGCGAACGTGGCGCCATCCTATGCTATGGTTGTAAACTATATCTAGGAATTATTATCAAGTTTTTTACAAATCACAAAATTTTTTTCCCACTTCATCTAACTAAGGCATCGAACTGAATTTTATGCCTGGATTATTTGCAGACAGGACGGTTCAGCTGAACACAATTCCGTGTACGGTGTAGACTTATGTTACATGCAGTTCGGATGCATCTATAATAACAACAATTTAATTAGCTAATTAACGCCTTGACGCGTTTTTATCGTTACTTCTATGCGCGTGCAAAAAGAGAGCGACATTGGTCTGCATAGCACGCTTCCATCGGACGTGTCAACAGTAACACAATATAAATAATGTATCATACTGCATAAGTATGTAGGCGAACAAAACTGGGTCGTGACGTCGTTTATTATGCATGCAGAATACTTCAAACAACTATAAAATTTCTTAAAAAATATATTTAAAAAAATCGAAAATATGATTAGGTACAGAAATAACTGGAAAATATTAAAAAAGTAACTTCTGAAATAGAACATGTATATGTATTGCAAATTATATACGCTCGACCAGCAAGGTCATTAGCGTCTAATTAAGAATTTACATCAAATTAAAACGACATCACAATAGATCCATGAGCGAAGGTGGGATTCGAACCCACGACAGTTTTATCCAAAGGCCAGCCCGCTGACCATTACACTGCAAGCGGTCCTCTTCTGAAATCAAAGCGCCTTTGAAAAAAATCATACCTAAGTAATTTTTAGGTGACGCCGGTGGCAGATCTAATTAAAAGTTACCTGTTTTTTTCGCAAATTTTTGGTATAAATAATGTTTGATTTTCATTCTTTCCTACTTTCAGCCATAAAGTTTACTAATATTATAGTTATTGGGAACAATGCTATGGAGTGTTTAACATTTTGTTCTTTAAAAAAATCGAAAGTATAGTAAGGCACATAGTAGTAACATACGATTTAATTTTTTTTTAATTTTAATTTATTCATATTTTTCAGCATGATACTATTATATACTAATAACGTAAAATACTAATAGGTATGCTAACAGTATGAGGTTAGGTCATCGCGATTCGCGAATAGAACTACACTTTAAAAGGAGTTTAGAGATACTCATAACTAAAAAAACGGCCAAGTGCGTGTCGGACCACGCACAGTTAAGGGTTCCGTAGTCGGCCGAAAATATCCCATATCTCAAAAACTATAACACAACATATCTTATTCAAACCAATTTTCGGTGAAAGCATTTTGTAAGTTCTACTTTTTTCAGAATTTTTCTCCCATAGTTGAAAAGTTAGAGGGGGGGGGGGCACACTTTTTACGACTTTAGAAGCGCGTATCTCACCAACTATTGACTAAAATAAAAAAGTCATTTTGAAGCTTCTACATCATTTTTGAAGACCTATATAAACATAAACCAACATGCTTATGTGCACTGGATTTTTTTTTCATCCTTCAGTTACATTTGTATGGTGTTATAAGACCCCTAATTTTTTTTTCATATTCAAACCAATTTTCGTTGAAAGTATAGGTAAGGGGTCGTCTGAGCGTAGAGGATTGAGGCGGTTCTGGCGTCTCACTCAGGTAGTAGTATATTTATACCATTCCTGGTCCCCTCCGTAGTAGTAGAAATACAGCGGTTCTGGCCCCTCCTCAGTAGTAGACTTATGCCGATTCTACACCCTCACTCCCCCACCGACCAATGGCGAACGACTGCGAGCCTACCGACCAATGGCTGACGAGGGGGGTTACCAGAAAAAAAAAATGGCGAACGACTGCGAGCCTACCGACCAATGGCTGACGAGGGGGGTTACCAGAAAAAAAAAATGGCGAACGACTGCGAGCCTACCGACCAATGGCTGACGAGGGGTGTTACCAGAAAAAATGACGGACGACTGCGAGGAGCGTTATCAGAAAAAATGGCGGACGACTGCGAGGGCGTTATCAGAAAAAAATGGCGGATAACCGCGAGGACGTCACCAGAAAAAAAAATGTTGGACGACTGCGAGGAGCGTTATCAGAAAAAAATGGCGGATGACTGCGTGGGGTGTTACT